>OY856413.1:714234221-715733388 GCA_963693085.1 Alisma plantago-aquatica | reverse complement strand
TTTTGTAATGTACTCTTTATACATTTTGAATAAAGTCAAGTTTTAATCTTCCACTACTACATAATTGGTGTTTTCGTTTGCCATGATTTTTAGTAGAGACTTGGTCTTTACAAAAAGATAGCCAAGGTTGAGCATTGGATGGAAGAGAGAAGAAAATGAATGTTGAAATCTGATTTCAACCATCAATCCAAGGTTGAAGATGATCATGGAGCTTACCTTCAGCTTGGGGAACATTTTCCTCCTGCTCCTAAGCACCTTGGCCATCGGCTAAAACAAGGGAAGAAAGTAGTTTGCAAAAATAGCCTTTCAAGTAAGGAGAAAATTGAGTATATATAATTGATTTTCTAGGAGAGAGAAAGTAGGAGAAAATTCATCCACTTTCTTACCACATGTCCCCTCCCTTCCTTGCCTTCGAAGCCATCTTCTTTTTCCTCAATTTCCTTTCAATTATCCTTGAATTAAACGCAACCACTTAAGCACCTTAATCATTATAATATTAATATCTATTTTTAGTGGACATTACTTTTTAATTAATAAATGTGAGTGGATTTCTTCACCTAATTAAGATATTTCGGTGCCACTCAAAGCACTTGGACGTCTTCCCACTATATGATTTTGACCACAGCCTTTTTAGTTGATGGATACTTCAATTAATATTTTTATTTTAGCTACAAAATAAATTAGGGTTTCAATTATGCTTAAATCTTGATTATTTTATTATCAAGATTATCTCTTCTCAAAAGTAGTTCAAACAAGACACCCCATTATTTTTATTTTCTATAAATGATACCAAGAAACTGTAGGGACACTCTTGAAGTGGTATTTTACATATTCAATCCTAGATTTTGGGTAATTTGCAAATTACACCAAAACTAGCATTCAATACACAAGCATTACTCAAACAAGCTCCTTCTTGGAACTTAGGCTTCCACAAGCCATATCTCAGCATTATTATCATTCTTATGATGCTATAACACTTGAAGAACATTTATCATGTAACATTTGCAAGGTAACCCCTTAAATTGGGTAAATTGCACTTTCGTCCAAAATAAGTAATATATTGTTTCAACATTATTCAAATAGGACCAAAATTGAAACATAAGCTCTCCTTTAGTCTTAATTACTTTTCAAAATATAAAGAAAAGAATCTAAATGACTTACTTAAGCAAAACTTCTAGGGTTAAGGCATAACCCAAGTCAGGGATGTTACATCTTAAGTCTAAAATCACTACACTCATCACATGTCGTTCAATGAACTTTGACACCATCCAATGTGATCTTGAATAAGGGTCGCCATAAAGGTGGTGCTCGAGTGCATTGTGACACATGGGGAACAAATATGAGTGATGTAGATGGGATTTGTCCCTCCTAAAAGAGTTTATATCCTGATAACATGATAAGAGAGACTAAGAAATGTATGTCTATACTCATGTGAGTCAATATGTTATTTGTGAGCTCACATGCATCTCATACAATCTTATCTAGTTCAAGTAACATGGATTGCATGTTAAGAGGATGATGATTCCATGCCTCATGTTCAATCTAGATATCAAAGACAAAGGAACTAAATGATCATTGTAATAGTAATCATAGATTATAGGTTGAAGTTGTTCTCCGACTTTTAGATTTCTTGCATAGAAATGATGTGTTTCTAGATATCTCCCATTATTTTTTATGTCATAATTTGGTTATGGAGATTCACTATCAATGTGGTAAGTGACCTATAGGATCACACACTTAGGATGCACTTGGAATAAGATTTTACTCATGGATAAGGTTTAACTTGGTTACTAATAGCATTTAGGTAATCAAATTAAGCAACAGTAGTTGCGAGTTGACTGACTTGGATATCTAGTTGACCAAATGGTGTGCTAGTCCATCGAGTAAATGTCCATCGACCTACTAGATGCGATGATTAGTTTCGACTGAGTCAAATGATTAATTATATGGATTAATATAAAGACCAATATTAATGCGCCAATTGACACAAGCCAATCAATCAGCTGGATAGTCCATTCAATCAACTAGTTGTGCTAATAGACTAATAGGAGGTGAACAACAACTGTCAAACCATGTGATTTGTCTTTTTTTTTCGTATCCCCTAGGTTTTAGAAACCCTATCCCATCCACTCCTATATAAGGAAGCGGTGGCCAAGGATCTCGACACACCTTTCTCAATGTTGTGGTAAAGTGAGAGCCTAAGTTGTCTTACTTGAGAAAGGAAGAGAGAATTAGGGGAAAGGGAGTTGACTCTAGCACATTGATAACGGAAGGACAACTCCTTCTCATCGGGTCTAGAAGTGCGACGTGGAGTTCCTGATGGTCTGGATGGACTACATAGAAGTGTGGAGGCTTTTGTTCCCACATTAGGAGGATGTTGCCAATCGTAGTCTATGGTGATTACACCACGGAAACACTGTCAGCAACCGTCTGTGTGTTTCTTGATAAGGAAGCAAACCTCTGCAAGGATTGTCACTAGATTTTCTTTAGGACTAGTTATATACCTTGAACCATACTTCCTATTTCATAGTTATTGACATAATCCACTATTTATGGGAATATGGTAAGATTTTTTTTTGATGCCATCTCTGTCTCCGTATTAACCCACACTTGTTTACAAAGTTTAAGACAACACCAACTAGAGGAAGTGTTTGGGTCATTTATCTTATGGACACTTCTTACGTATGAAAATTTTAAGTTATCCAAGACATGTGTATGATGATGAGTTTTGAGCCCAAACCAACCAAAAAATTTACCAGATATTAAATGAGATTTCACAGAAAGAAACTCCAAGGTCACCCTATACACAGGTTGATAGGAGAGGTATATATCATTGTTAATAAAGGAACTCTTAGTCATGCGATTCCTGCCACCATTGATGATATTTCATTCACCACCACAAGATGGTCAAGTAATCTAAATTGTTTACTCTTGACTTCATTGCATGGTATAGTAGACAACATATTATTTAATTTCTTTGCAAGTGCAATAGAACTTTTATAGAGATGTTCATATAATTTTTATTAAATTGAGAAATTTTTGTTGCATAACCTATTTCATGTAGATTGTGTTTTCCTTTTGCATCATTTTGTGTCGCTTGCGACTTATATCTATTTCTCTTTCTCCAAAAATTAAGAGTGAAAGGAACTACATATGTATTCCTCCATATTAAAGAAGAAAGAAATAAACAAATTATGTATGGTAAAGAAAGCACGAGCATTAATCATGAATCATACTAAAATAAGAGGGTAGAAAAAAAAAGAAATCAAAACATAGAAAAGGATGCCTCAAATGAAATTTGAATTTTCTTCAAGAAGAAAGTAAAAATAGCTTAAATGTATGCATCCTATCACCCACACTCATCATTAGGATGAGATATTCAACACATTCGTCATCCCACCAAATTAGTAGGTATTAAGAGTCATGCATTTTGATGCCCTTCATTTTGTATGCACATCATATTTTATTTATTCATAAATAATTTGGATCTTATTTGTGATTCTTGTTTCATAGAAATATATTCCATCTCCACCCATTTCTCTACATGCTAGGTCATATATGTGATGAATCCCTCAATAATGTATATATGGGAAACTACATAGAACATAGTTGTGTAGATAGATTAGAGCAATATAGATAGGGAATCACATGGGGCATCAAGTGTATGTCATATTTCTTATGATGTTAACTACTCTATATTAATCAACCTTTTTGGTCACTTTAGAGTAGTTATATGTTCACTGGTTGGTAAGGGTCGATTCGAGACCATCAAGTGGGATGACTGGGAAAAATAGTTCAAAAGATTTGTCCTCTTGATAACTCATTCAAGGAGATCAAAAAGTGGTGTTGTTCGAGGGCAAGTAACAATCAAGCTTAGTGGATTTTGATGTATTTTTTTTTTGTCACTTTTCACATGCTATTTTTTGGGCATTAATTGCATATATGTTCATTTTGAGATATGTTTATGCATCATTTCCTATCATTATCCTATGAATTATGGCTACATCAATTATAAAGTTATTGTATCGTATCATGCTAAATTTTCCTTATCATTTAGAGTAATTATATGTTTTCCCTTATTTTAAGCAAATTGAGCACTGAGTGGACAACTCTGGGTCACCGACACATCTACCAGTGATACTGATAGAGCGTGAAATTTCAACATGGAAATCGAGATGTTTTGAGGTTATTGGGAGCACACTTGGTGCTATAAAGGATGCCATCGATGCTATCGAAAGCAAGAATCGGTGCTTGCTACTCAAGATCTAGGGAGCATCGGGAATCGAGGATAATTGTCTCGATCCCACAGACTCACATGCCAGTGGTACCGACTTTAGCATTCAAGTTACATCCAAACTAGAAGATAGAAACTAGTGCTATCAAAACACATGTCAGTACTACCATCACAATTTGAGGGTTACAAGTCATCTAGCAACTCAGTGCTACCGACCGACACTTTACAATTAGTTGAAAGCTGAGATTAACTCAGATCCAATGGATGCAACTTAATGAAGGCCAAAGCCCGCGGGAGTGCAGCCAAAAAGGAGATCCCATTTTGTCACATTGCATCAAAGAACAAAGTACGAAGAGGAGTAGACAAAGGAGATAACCATGGACCAGATGCTCTTCAGATTTATGATTAGAACGTTGCATATCAATGTGTTTACTAGAGGGCATCCCTGAGACAAATTCTCCAGGGATTTTACTTTCGTTTTCTAACATTTTAGCATATTTTCTTCCTCTTCCTATCTTTCTATGATGATAGAAATCATAAAGGGTTAAACCTCACATTTCTTAGACTCAAGAGTAGCCTGGAATTTCTTTGTAATTGAATTTTATTAACTAATAATATATTTTCTTCATTTTGGACATTAATTTATGATTTCTTAATGATTTGTTTAGTGTTGATCACCATAATCAAAGTTATGGACCACTAATTATTTCAAGAGAGGATTAGGAGTTGGAAAAATCATAGATCCTCATTGTCTATACCGCGCCTCGGGGATTGTGAAAGAACAACATAGTGATTTTAATAATGCACGTAGTTAATTCTTAAACTACTATGAAAGTGAGATTTGTCTTAGTTTAGGTAGTGTATTAAGCAGCGGGAGTGGGCATTACTTGCTACAAGCTTTTAGTCTAGAGTTAAGTGTGAATAATTATCAGTTAAATGGAATTTGAATGCAATGTATGCCATTGTAAAAGTATAGTTATGAGGAATTTATCCACTCTTGATCATGACCATTTTTCATTTTAGATTTAATTCTTTGCTTTTACTTATAAAACAACCATTCAACCATTCTCTAGGCCTAACTAATTAGGTTCTAATAAATAGAAGTCTTCGGTGAATGTTTCCCTTAGTTCAACACTCGGGCGTCATTGTCATGTATTGCACTATGCCAACACTTGCATTTACACACATGTCAGGACTCAACCTCTATCTCATCAACACAAATACAATAACTCTTGGTGCACTACATTGGTCGCCAAGAGGAAGTGAAATCTAGAGTTTTAGTGTGCTATCATAGCTCGCTCTCCTTCTCCACCTATCATGGGTTGTTGTCCTGGGGATGAATTTTTCTCTCTTCGAGAGAGAATGCTTAGACAACTCATCTCCCAATGTGTGTGTCTCCCTTTCGATGTACATCCTTTTATATAAGAGAGTCATGGGTTTGATTTTCCAAATTTTAAGTCACACTCCTAATTGCAAATCACAATGATAAATTTTATATAAGAGAGTCATGGGTTTGAATTTCCAAATTTTAAGTCACACTCCTAATTGCAAATCACAATGATAAATCAAATTGGAATACTAAGACAGAGATCCATGTCATAAGTTCACTACTGAATTGATCGCATACTAACCCAATCAGCTGACTAGACCATGTAGTCATCTAGTACATTTTGTCAGCAAGTCTTGGTTCGGTTTGAAGCACTTAAAATGTATATACTATATACTATATTCACATATTTGTGCAAGTTGTGTACTTCTTCATGCACGTATTATGGAGAAAAAATGTGTGTGGTTAACTTCGTTGTGTACGTTTTGTAGATATTAAACAACCATGAGTAGTCCAGTCAACACAATTTAATTTTGGAATTAATGTGTATTGACAAGTTGATTTTTGAACTTTTTTTTAGTCCATTGATTAAAGACTTTTTAGAAAAAAAAATGTGTCTACTGAGTCTTTTTGTGCATATTTTGTAGAAACTGTACAAGCATGAGTGCTCTAGTCAACATGATTTAATTCTAAGCATTAATTTATATTTAGGGAGCAATTCTAAATTTAATTTAGTTGAATCAATTGTTTAAAGTGTTGTAAGGTCAACATTAATTTATATTTGTGCCAATCAATTTATTGGCTAATGGCTTTCTGCTCTTCGTTGGTGCTGTTTTTTTGTTCTTTTCTTCTTTGGCTTTTAGCCTGTACAGTTAGCTTGGTGAGCTCCCTTGATCTCACAGGCCTTTTCTTTCCTTGTACAAAACATTACAAAAAAAGCAATATAGGTCTTGATTCACCAAAAAAAAAAGGTCAACATTATAGATTGATACTAAATAAATTTACCGGAGTTGGAGGTCACGTGCCCCACTTTTGTCGTCCATTCCTTCACCTATGATTTACGGTATTCAAAGTAATTGAATATTCTCAAAATCGTAGAATGCATGGGATATACCTAATGCGTCACATAGCATGACATTTAAACCCAATGGAAAGAGCTGGGTGGACTTTTCCCACCAAAGGAAATGTATCTTGGCTAACTCATATATATTTTTTGCTATCATCGTTTACCATGAGTAGCGACAAAAGCATATGGGTCCAATAAAATACTTCCGCGTGTGCTAGCCTATATTTTTTATGACGGTTGCAAACTGGTCAATTTCAACGAGAAAGTAGTGCACAAGCCACACTGATCTACCAGATGAGGACAATAATCAATTCAGTGGAGTACCAATATATTTCGTTGAGGTCGTGGGAGTTTAGTGGATAAGTTTACACCACATAACTACTAGGGTCTAATTCTTCTGTACCCAACATCTATGCCCACCTTTGTACCCATAATATTTTATCGATAGACTTGTGTGGGTCCCATAGGGGAGTGTGCGGTACAGATGTGTTAGACATATTGTTCCAGGAACAAAAAATTTTAACCTAACAACTAGATGGGCGTCTAAAGAAATAAAAAGATGGATGGCTCTCTCAAATGTGTACACACAAATTTAGGACCATGAGAAGAGGACGCTGGTACTATAGGAGGCATCCTATACAAAAACTATAGGACACCAATTATAGTCTGACACCTGCCCGCTCTCTTCACTATTCATCTGATGCCTATTCTATAGGACGGGTCCTATAAAAATTTTGTAGGATTCAATAAGATTTCGTTATAGAGCATCTTTTACGTTTCTCTTTCCTTATTTTTTAAGGAGTTAGGTATTAAAGAGGAGTGAGAACACAACATTGTATTGTGATTGGTTGTCCTATAGAATTTCTATAGGACAGGTCCTATATTACTGACTTGGCCCTCTAAAAGCCGGAGGGAACTGATGAGTCACGACTCAATTTTATTACAGAGACATACCACACAACTTTATGGGACGCCGATACTATAGGAGGCCTCCTATATAAAATATATAGGACACCAATTACAACTTGACACCTAGCTACTCCTTCCTCGCCATCTTAAAGTCACACGTCACATTCACACATAGCTTTGCCTAGCGCATAAGTAGTTTTTGTGGAATATAATTATTTTTCTTCAATCAGCACCAATACCAACTATAAAACAAACTGCTATCTATTAATTTACATTATGTATTGATAAAAAAAATCATATTCTTTGCAACAATGAATTTAAATGTACTATGTATTTTTGTGGGTAAAGAACTATGTCGATATATGCAACATGTTTCTTTTATGTAAATGAATAAAATGTGATATGATATGATTAAATGTATATTTCTATGTGTTAATATTTGTCCATGCAGAATCTACCACTTTCAAACACATACTTAATACTTGTCTGAGTTGACATATCACATGATAAGTCGATGAGTATGATATTTTTATTTACCATGTGTAATTGTAATATTTTTCTGTATACATATGTACAAATGAGGTATCATGATTGAACAAACTTAAATGTATTTAATATTGTATATGACTGTAACATTTTTCTATACATACATATCATAATCAAACTACATAACAATATATAAATATATATTTATTTACCATAGTCGAACTACATAATACTGTACAACTGAATATATTATTTACTGTATCTAATTATAATATTTTGTGTAATAATTTTGTTTATCACATCTAAATGTAACATTTTTTCTGTAGATATATACATGTGAAGTATCATTACAAATGTATAAATATATTTTATTTTTTCTTATATCTTACTGTAATATTTTTATTTATCATATGAAATTGTAATTTTTTTCCAGTACGTACATTTGAGGTATCATAATCAAACTACATAACAATGTAGATATAAAATCTTGATTTACTGTATCAAACTATATTAGTTTTTGTATGATATTTTTGTTTACAATATGTAATTGTTACATTTTCTTCTATACATACGTACATGTGAGGTATTAGAATCAAATTACCAATGTGAAAATTATTTACCGTATCCAATTGTGTTTTTTATATAAAATTATATTTATCGTATCTAAATGTAATTCTATTTATACATACGTACATATGAGATGAAATCAAATTATATAACAATACACAAATTTTTCTATTTACCAACTGGAATATTTTTTTCTATACATGTGTATATGTGAGGTATCATAATTGAACTACAAAGCAATATATAGATAATTTTTTCCACGTCCAATCATAAAATAATTTTCTGTACATTAATATGTAGTTCGATTATGATACCACACATGTATATAGGAATAATAAAAAATGTTACAACTAGATATGATGGATAAAAGTTCTATAGACATCATGGTATACAAATCCATAAGTAGTATGTGTATCAACACGACATGATTCTTCAGGGACAAATATTTACACATACTGATATACATTTACTTATATCATACACTTTTTACTTATTTACATAAAAATATATGTCTTTACTCTTTTATTTATGTCAACATTTTATTTATCTTACCAAAAAATACGTAATAGAATACATAAAGTTGTTGCAAAGAATAAAAAAATGTTGCGTAAAGTAGATTAAAAGATGGTTGGTATTGCGGTGATACACAAAGTTGTGTGTGGTATGTCTCTGTAATAAATTTGAGTTGTGACTCATCAGTTCCCTCCGGCTTTTGGATGGTGAAGAGAGCAGGCAGGTGTCAGACTATAATTGGTGTCCTATAGTTTTTCTATAGGAGGCCTCCTATAGTACTAACGTCCATGCGAAGAGGGCCTCGTTGGCCCATGACAGTCACCCTCACCAAAAAGCTAATAGCCGGACTACAATGTTAACTACTCTATATTAATAGTGGTTTCATTAATCTCAGTGTGGACATCTTTAATAAACCTTTTTGGCCTCTTTAGAGTAGTTATATGTTCAGTGGTTGATAAGGGCCAATTTGAAATCGTCATGTGGGATAACTGAGAAAATTGGTTCAAAGGATTTTTCCTCTTGCTAACTCTTTCAAAGAGATAAAAAAGTATTATTGTTCGAGGGTGAGAAATAATAAATCTTAGCGGATTTTGATGCATTGATTTTAGATCACTTTTCACATACTATTTTTTGGGCATTAATTGCATATATGTTCATTTTGAGATATGTTTATACATCATTTCCTATCATTATCCTATGTATTATGGCTGCATAAATTATTAAGTTATTATATCGTATCATGCTAAATTATTATTTATAATTTAGAGTAATTATGTTTTTCTATATTTCAAGAAAATTGAGCACTAAGTGGACAACCCGGTGCCACCGACACATCTATCAATGATACCGACAGAGCATGAAATTTCAATAGGGAAATCGAGAAATTTTGAGGCTACCTAGAGGACTCTCGGTTCTATCGAGGATGGCATTGATGCTATCAAGACTAGGCATTAGTGCTACCTACTCAAGATCTAGGGAGCATCGGGAATCAAGAATAATTGTCTCGGTGCCACCGAATCACTTTTCAGTGGTACCAACTTTAGCATTCAAGTTACATCTGAACTAAAAGATAGAAACTAGTGCTATCCAAACGCATGTTAGTAGTACCATCACAATTTGAGGGTTACAAGTCAGCTAGAAACTCAATGCTACTGACACACTATGGGTGGTACTGACACTACACAATCGGTTTAGATATGAGATTAACTCAGATATAACGGCTGCAACTTAATGAAGGCCAAAGCCCCATTCAAGTGCAGCCAAAAAGGAGAGCACATTTTGTCACGTTGCTTTAAAGCATGAAGTAGGAAGACGAGTAGACGAAGGAGATAATCATGGACCGAATGATCTGTAGATTTATGACTGGAACACCACAGATCAAGGTGTTCACTAGAGGGCATCTTCAAGACAACTTCTCCAAGGATCTTTACTTAGGTTTTCTAATGTTACAACATTTTTTCTTCCTCTTCCTATCTTTGTATGATGATAGAAATCATACAGGGTTAAACCTCACATTTCTTAAGACTCAAGAGTAGTGTGGTATTTCTTTGTAATTGAATTTCATGAACTGATAATATATTTCCTTCATTCTGGACATGAAATTAATGTTCTTTATTGATTTATTTAGTGTTGATCACCATAATCAAAGTTATAGACCAATGATTATTTCAAGAGAGGATTAGGGGTTGGATAAATTATAGATCCACATAGTCTATACTATGCCTCGAGAGAGGGCTTACGACTATGAAAGAACAACCTAGTGATTTTAATGATGCACACAGTTAATTCTTAAACTACTACAAAAGTGGGAATTGTTTTAGTTTAGGTAGTATATTAAGCTACGGGAGCGGGTAGTACTTGCTACAAGTCTTTAGTCTAGAATTAAGGGTGAATAATTATTATTTAAATGGAATTTGAATGTAATGTATACCATTGTAAAAGATAGTTCTGTGGAATTTATCCATTCTTGATCACAACCATTTTTTCATTTTAGATTTTATTCTTTGCTCTTAGTTATAAAACAACCAATCAACTATTTTCTAGGCCTAACTAATTAGGTTTTAGTTAATATAAGTCTTTGCTGAATGTTTTCCTATGTTCGACACTCAAGTGTAATTGTCTTGTATTACACGACACCTGCACTTGCATTTACACACATAATTTTAGCGTGTCAGGACTCACCCTCTATTTCATCAACATTGATACAATAACTCTTGGTACACTACCTTGGTTGTCAAGAGGAAGCAAAATCCTGAGTTTTCATGTGCTAGCATATCTTGCTCTCCTTCTCCACCTATTGTGGATTGTTGTCTTGGGGATGAATTTTTCTCTTTCAAGAGAAAGAATGCTTAGACAATTCATCTCCCAATGTGTGTGTCTCCCTTTCGATGTACACCCTTTAAATTTCCAAATTTCAAATCTCACTCCTAATTGCAACTCACAATGATAAATCAAACGGGAATACTCAGATAGAGATCCATGTCGGAAGTTCACTACTGAGTTGACTATATATTAACCCAATTAGCCGAATAGACCATGTAGTCATCTAGTAGATTTAGTCAGCAAGTCTTGATCTAGTTTGAAGTTCTTACAATGTATATATTATGTTTGCATATTTGTGCAAGTTGTGTACTTCATGCACTTATTATGGGACGTCGGTACTATAGGAGGCCTCCTATATAAAATGTAGGGCTGTAAATGGGTAGGGTATGGTGCGGTTATGGCCATATCCATAACCGTAACTGCTTAGTTAAAAGGGTATGGGTATGGGTATATAGCCGCTTATTCAAAATCTATACCCGCACCATAACCATATCCGCATAACTATCAGGTTATGGATGGGTAACTGGGTATACAGTTATGTATAGACTTGCTACAATAACACACCACAAAATTCAAGATATAACAAACTACCAGTGTGGTATCGATACTAGTATGGTGTTAAATATATTTCATTTTGAGTGAATATTAGAGTTAATTAAGTAAATAATGTCACCTTAAAAGGACAACCAAAAGCACAAAAAAAAACGATAGTTGTTTGCTTTGTTGGTGAACAATATTACAAAGTTTGACTATACTATTAATATAATAGCACACTCTTCGTTGACCTAATAAATTATATTGGCTTGCCTTCACATTTGAAGGGAACATCTAGTCAACAATATGTAAACCTTCAATGGAGAAATATCATTCAAGACAATGAGAAAAGATGAGATTTCAATGGAGAAATATCATTCAAGGTGGTGAGGAAAGAGGAGAGGAATGAGAGAATGAATTTGTGGCCTTATCAATTTGGTGAAATGTTCATGTTTTGCTATGAGGGTGAGTGAGGTTCAATGTGTTTGTTTATTTTACTATTGCAAAGTATTTATATATACTATATGGCAGTGCTACAATATGGAAAAATGTGAAATTTAAACTATTGTAAGGTACTTATACTTACTAAAGGTGAGTGCTACAATATGAAACATTACATGGTACTATAAATTATGTATATAAAAATATAAATAAATGGGTAAATGGGTATACAGGGTATGGGTACATACATAACCATAACCTTACCCAGTGAAATGCGGTTACATGGGTATAAGGGTAAGTGGTTACATGGTTATTAAAATTTATACCCATGACAGGTTTAGAGGGTATGGGTTTAAGGGTATATGGGTATACCCATGTCCATTTACAACCATAATAAAATGTATAAGACACCAATTACAACCTAACACCTAATTACTCCTTCCCCTCCATCTTAAAGTCAAACGTCACATTCACACTTAGCTTTGCCTAGCGCATAAGTAGTTTTTGTGGAATATAAACATTTTTCTTCAATCAACACCAATTGATAAAAAAAAATCCTATTCTTTGCAACAAGGAATTTATACGGTACTATGTATTTTGATAGGTAAAGAACTATGTCAATATACTTAAAGAAGTGCAACATGTTTCTTTTATGTAAATGAAAAAAAATGTGATATGATATGATTAAAAGTATATGTCTATGCATTAATATTTGTCCATGCAAAATTTACCGCCTTCAAACAAATACATAATACTTGTGTGAGTTGGCATATCACATAATAAGTCGATGAGTATGATATTTTTATTTAGCATCTGTAATTGTAATATTTTTTGGTATACATATGTACAAACTTAAACATGTTTTATTGTCATATTTTTATGAAATATTTTTATTTACTGTATCTAACTGTAATATTTTTCTGTACATACATATCATAATCAAACTACATGATAATATATGAATATATTTTTATTTACCATATCCAATTGTTACTTTTTTATATGTACGTATATGTGAGGTATCATAATCGAACTACATATTAATGAATAAATAACTTTCTTGCAACATTTTTATTTGTCATATCTTTAAATATAAGATTCAAAAAGTAATACTTCTATGCAAATTTTTGACATTCCATATTTAACTATAAGTTTTTTTTCTACTAATACGCACATGTGAGGTATCATAGTCGAACTACATAATACTGTACAATTGAATATAGTATTTACTGTATTTAACTATAATATTTTTATGTAATAATTCTGTTTATCATATCTAAATGTAACATCTTTCTCTATAGATACGTACATGTGAAGTATCAATACAAATGTATAAATAAACTTTATTTTTTCTTGTATCTTACATCTTTCTCTATAGATACGTACATGTGAAGTATCAATACAAATGTATAAATAAATTTTATTTTTTCTTGTATCTTACTGTAATATTTTTATTTATCATATCAAATTGTAATTTTTTTCAGTGTATATATTTGAGGTATCATAATCAAACTACATAACAGTGTAGATATAAAATCTTGATTTACTGTATCACACTACAATAGTTTTTATATGATATTTTTGTTTACAGTATTAATTGTTACATTTTCTTCTATACATGCGTACATGTGAGGTATTAGAACCAAATTACCAATGTGAAAAATTATTTACCATATCCAACTTTGTTTTTTATATAAAATTGTATTTATTGTATCTAAACGTAAAATTATATTTATGCATATGTACATATGAGAGGAAATTGAATTATATAACAATAGACATTTTTTTCTATGAACAACTGGAATATTTTTTTTCTATACATGTGTATATGTGAGGTATCATAATTAAACTACAAAGCAAAATATAGATAATTTTTTCTACGACCTATCATAAAATAATTTGATGTACACCAATGCGTAGTTCGATTTGTTAAATACCTTTTAGTGTGGCCCAAAATAAATACAATATTAAATAACAACAATTTCCATAAAGGGATGCATCTATTGGAGATGGGATGGATTCCCATAAGCGGCATGCCTCTTCATGGTGGATAAAGAGGCTTTATGATTTATTATATCTAGAGTTGGCAAAAGTTGACCCGACCCGAGAAACCCGACCTGTCTTATCCGCAACCTGGCCCGATTAAACCTGAAGAAAATATAAACCCGAACTCAACCCGACCCGACCCGATGTTTACCCGAAACTCAATATGACCCAGAATTGATAGACCCAAACATGACCCAACACCCGACCCGATGATATCACGTGACCCGAATCAACCTGGAAAAATCACAATCGACTTGACCTGACTCGATATCAACCTGACCTGACATTGACCTGACCCGACGTCAACCCACCTAACACCAACACAACCCAATGTCAACCCAATCCAACACCAACCCGACCCTATATCAACTGGACTTGATGTCAAACCGACCCTATATCGACCAACGCAATGTCAACCTGAACTGAAATCAATCCAACAGAACACCGACCCGACCCAATGTCAACCTGAATGAGTACTAGTGAGTAGCAACTAACGAGAAGCCAAGAAGTGAAGTTTTAGTTTTACAATAGATTTTTGTATAGCTTTATCAGTATATTATTTATAAGAAATAGTTTGCTTGATAATTTGATTGTAAGGAAAAGGAAGGGGGAATATAAGAGATATTGGATAGTAAAAGAGAAAAATAATAAGTAAAAAAATATTTTCTTTATTTTTAATTAATGCAACATATTAGTCATTACTCATTATCACAACTCACAGCGTGACCTGAATAAAGTCCAACTCAAAACAACTTGATTATACAAAAATACAACCCATGCAACACCAGCTTGATAACTACCCAATTTAAAATGATTAGATTCAAACTCGAGTTAGTCCCAAGAAATAGTGTAAATTGAAACGACCTGAAGTGATTTGACGTGAACCCAAACCAACCCAATAAATGAATCTAAACAAACTTGTACCAAAATTGACCCGGTCCGGACACGAGTTGACCCAAGAAAGCAAAATGAACCGAAGGGACCAAACAGATACTAACCTGACTCGACATGAAAGGATAAACTAACCTCAATTATCTTCGACCCATAATGACTATGGCCAAACCTGAACTGACCCATCTAATTGCCAACTCTCTAACCTAAACAGATTGAGACCCAACCCAAAACAACTAGACCCGAACAAAAAACACAACCCAAGAAGACCCGATCTGATTACTACCCAACCTAAAAATGACTTGACCTAAAACCTAAGTACCCCGAGGAAATAGTTCAAATTGACCCGACCCAATATTAAGATGCCTCAAAATGATTTGACTTGAACCCGACCCGACCCGATAAAGTAACCTAAAAAAGTCTATACCTAAATTGACCCGACCCGAACCCGAGTTGACCCAAATTACAAAATGACCCGAAGGGACCCAACCCGATCCTAACCCGACCCAAACCCGACCGACCTGAAAGAATAAAATAACCCGAATTTTCTTTGACATGTAATGACCCGACCTGAAATGACCCGACCCAAACCCGACCCGACCCGCCTGATTGCCACCTCTAATTATATCTAGGATGATCCTCTCTGTGGGATGCTATCTGTAACCGACTTCATCCACCAGAGAATCCACTAGGAGAGAGAAACCTGGTTCCTCTTCACATACGCTTCCGCTTGGAGAATGCTCGCTCCCATATGGGAATGCTCCTCGTCTTCTCTGTTGTTTGGACGTGGCTCTTATTTCTGCACACCATTATTCTGGACCTATCTTCATGGAGGCTTCTTCTGGTATGTCCCTCCTACAATGGTATCAGAGTGAGGCCATTCATCTAATTACTTGCATTCGTGAAATTTTCGGAACAAGTTTTACTATTTCCGTATGGTGTTTTCTTCATCGTTGTCGTATTAATAATGCACTCAGCAGCAGTGGTTCATTCTTGTCCTCATTTTCCTGTGTCTCTTTCCCCACCGCATGCCAATGGGTGGTATGTTGTAATGGAGCATACGAAGCCACAAAGTAGGGAACCTGCTTCGGATGCATTGCGGTGTTCCCCGATGACTCTCCTGTGAATGATTCTGTTTCCTTATAAAACTGCCCGACACTCATTTTTCGGTATAATAATGATACACTGTAATCATGATGTGGTAAATGAAGTGTGGTGCATATTCTGTGATGTTGTCTGGTTCTGTCCTCGTATATAGTGACCAATTTTTTTTCCTTTCTGGACTGCCACTTTGTTGATCATCTTTGACAGAATATGAATGGCCAGCGGCAGTTTTTCTTTTTCACGATTACATGGTTACTCACGTGCATCTACCTATCATTTGTTAGTCTCATTTTATGAGTAATTTGATTATAATAAAAAGTGCACATGAAGACGGGCATCCGACCTTCTGTTAGTGCATCATATATTAGCCTTGCTTCATCTACAAGTCTGTCACTTCAGTTTTTTTGCTCTAGTGCTCACTTATACAACCGTATTCAATGTTATGATTATACATTTGATGGATGTTAATATCATCAAGTCAGTAGATATTAATATTATTGTGGCAGTCTTTAAAATCATTTAATTATTTAATACTGTGAATGATGATTTCAGAAATTTCTTCCATGAACATTAAATAACATTGAATCGTGTTTAAAATTGGTGGAAAGGATGCTACTTAAAATTGCAACATTTTATTGTTATTATGGATAATTTAAGTAGAACAAGAATACTGAAATCCAACTAATGATATATTTAACCCAAAGGTGAAATATTTTATTAGTGTAAGAATCTTGATTGAGTTGATCTTGTCAAGTGAGTGTGACTTATATTAAGAGACTAATCTTATTTTGTGTTACAGTTTATCCAAAGATGAATGTAATGACGAATTATGATTATTATTGTAAAAGTAAATAAAGTAAACCTCGAAATTTACTTTTATATTTCATTTGTAGTTTTAATATGTAATTTTACTATTGCAGTTATTTCCACATCCTTGTATGGTGAAAATAACAATATTCCTATCTCAACGGTTCAAATTTTAATGAATGGAAAGAAAAGGTCATGTTTGCATTAGACTGTATGGACTTAGACTTAGCTTTCTGAGTAGAAAAACCACAACCACTTACAGAGAAAAGTACCACTGCAGAAAAGGTCAATTATGATAAGTGGGAATGTTCTAATAGGCTTAGTTTGTTGCTTATGCAAGAAAATATGGGAAAGCATCTTAGACGGTCCATTTCTACTTCTGAATTGGCAAAAGATTTTCTAAAGGCAGAGGAGGAGCAATATGTTTCTTCCAGTAAGTCTAGGGCCAGCATCCTAATGACCAAGATGTGCTCTATGAAGTATAATAGTTCTTGTGGGATCCGTGAACACATCATGGAGATGAGAGATATTTCTGCACAACTCAATAAGATGGACTTATCTATTTCTTATACATTTCTTGTTCATTTCATTTTAACTTCCTTGCCTAGTCAGTATGGATCATTCAAGGTCTCTTACAACACACAAAAGGAAAAATGGTCAATAAATGATTTATTGGCCATGTGTGTTCAAGAAGAAGAGAGACTTAGGAATGAAGTGGTTCCTACTGCACACTTCAGCACTCACGACAAGCATAGCTGCAAGGGTAAAGGAAAAATGAAGGGAACTGCTCTTATCTCAGGTGGAGTGTCCCAACCAGGTGATGGCAAGGTTGGAGGAAGCACGACTAATATGAAATGCTTCTTCTGCCACAAGAAAGGACATGCTAAAAAGGAGTGTTTCAGGTACAAGAAATAGTTGGAAAAGAAAGGTATAATGTCTCTTGTTTCATATGAATGTCATCTTTCAAATGTTCCATTATATAGTTGGTGGCTTGACTCGGGTTACATGTGCATATTTCCAATACATTGTAGGGATTTCTGAATCAAAGGAAACCAACAGAGTGTGAAAAAGTCATTTATTCAGGAAATAAATTGGACTCTCGCGTAAAAGATGTTGGAACATGCAGATTAATCCTTGACAATGGAAAGTTACTGGACTTAGAAAATACCTTTTATGTACCAAATTATAGTAGAAATTTAGTGTCTATTTCTAGATTAGACAAATTAAACTATGGTTTTATTCTTCAAAATGGACAACTATCATTGTATAAAAACTTTAGTTTAATTGGTACTTGTATTTTAATAAATGATCTTTATCAAGTAAAATTAAGCCCTCATTTTGAGCAATCTTTTATAGTCCATCATAATATTATTGGTAACAAACACACATTGTTAGATGAGCAATCATCACTTCTTTGGCACTGAAGGTTGGGACATATTTCCAAAGAAAGAATCCAAAGATTAGTGAAGGAGGGAATTTTGGGGCCCTTAGACTTCACTGATTTTGGAACATGTGTTGAATGCATAAAGGCTAAGCAAACCAACACTTCTGAAAAGGGTGCCAAGAGGAGTAATGGAACATTATAAATAATTCACACAGATATTAGTGGACCTTTTCTACCTTGTTTCACAGGGGAAAAGTATTTTGCAACCTTTATCGATGACTATTCACCATATATGTTCATCTACTTATTAAATGACAAAAGTGAGGTTTTTCAAGCCTTTAAGGACTTTAAAGTTGAAGTGGAGAAACAATTAGGTAAAGTGATTAAGATAGTCAGATCAGATAGGGGAGGTGAATATTATGGAAGGTTCACTGAGATGGGACAAAGAAAGGGACCATTTGCACAATTCCTTTAAGAAGAGGGTATTGTACCTCAATATACAATGCTAGGCACACCAAGTCAAAATGGTGTAGATGAAAGAAGGAATCGAACATTAAAGGAAATGGCTCATGCAATACTTTGTAATTCATCCCTTCCTTCTACAATGTGGAGTGGGGCTTTAAAGACGGCAATGCATGTATTAAATAGGGTTCCTAGCAAGTCTGTCCAGAAAATCTCATATGAATTATGGACAGGAAGGAAGCCATCCTTGAACTATATGCACATATGGGGATGTCGTGTAGCAGGTAGAATCTAAAATCCACATGAGAAGGCCTTTGACCCAAGAACCAGTAGTTGTTTCTTTATTGGTTATCCAGAAAGGTCAAAGGGATATAGATTTTACTGTCCATCTCATCCACGAAAAATAGTTGAGATGGGTTAGGCTAGATTTTTAGAGGACCATCACCTCAGTGGGAATGACCTACTTCAGAATATATCCTTTGATAAAATGCAAGATAATTTTCTTACACCTACACCTAGTCAAAGATGTATAGGCTATCCAATCATTGTTCCCATGGACAATTGTCAAGTGGATGAGCCAATAGAAGTAGATCATGCTCCTAGTCAGGTTGTAAATGAACAAGATGATCATGTTCATGATGAAGAACAACCTGAAGAGCCTACAGAAATTGTAGAACCCAATGTTGAATTAAGAAGATCCACAAGATCAAGGAGGCCTTCCATCCCATCTGACTATTTTGTATACCTTTAAGAGCCAAATATAGACTTTGAAGATATTGATCCCTTATCATTTTAACAAGCAATGGATTGCCATGAAGGAGGAAATAACATCCATGGATAAAAATCAAGTATGGGACCTTGTACCTTTACCGGAGAGTATTAAACATATCGGTTGCAAATGGGTCTTTAAGACCAAAAGGAACTGAAATGGTGAAATTGAGAGGTACAAGGCTAGATTAGTTGTGAAGGGTTTCACATAAAAGGAATACATTGATTACAAAGAGACCTTTGCTCCAGTTTCATCAAAGGACTCCTTTAGGGTGATCATGGCCTTAGTGGCTCATTTTGATCTTGAGCTACACCAAATGGATGTAAAAACAACATTTTTGAATGGAAATTTATATGAAGAAGTCTATATGGAACAACTAGAAGGTTTCATTGATAACAGTAGAAGTCATATGGTTTGCAAATTAAAGAAATAAATTTATGGACTTAAACAAGCATCTCGACAATGGTATATAAAGTTTAACATCATCATATCAAGTTTTGGATTTAAACATAATATTGTTGATCGATGTACATACCTCAAGGTCAGTGGGAATAAGTTTATAATATTGATTCTTTATGTAGATGACATTCTACTAGAAAGTAATAACTTGGGCATATTGCATGAAAACAAAGAATTTCTTTCCTCTAATTTTGAGATGAAAGACATGGGTGAGGCCACGTATGTACTCGGTATGGAAATTTATAGAGACCGGGTTAAAGGCATACTTGGAATATCCCAGGAGGCTTATATATCTCAAGTTTTAGAGAAGTATGGAATGAAAAATTGTTCACCTGAACCTGCACCTATAGTTAAGGGAGATAAGTTTAACTCCAAGCAGTGTCCTAGTAATGAAATTGAAAGGAATGAAATGAGGAAGATACCATACTCATCTGCAGTTGGGAGCCTACAATATCCCCAGATATGCACCCGATCAGACATTACTTTTTCTACTAGAATGATTGGTCATTACCAAAGTAACCCATGCATTGACTATTAGAGAGCCGTGAAGAAGGTGATGTGCTATCTACAAGGGACAAAAGAGTACATGCTTACATATAGAAGGACAAACCACCTTGAGGTTATAGGATATTCAGATGCAGATTTTGTTGGTTTTCTAGATAGTAGGAAGTCTACAACATGCTATATCTTCCTACTAGCAAGTGGTGCAGTATCATGGAGGAGTGTCAAATAAAAGAGTACATCTTCATCCACCATGGAAGCTGAGTTTATAGCTAGCCATGAAACATCATCACAGGCAATTTGGCTTAATAATATGACACAAGATGTTAAAGTTGTTGATTCAATTCATAAGCCAATACAGATCTACTGTGATAATGAAGCTGCAGTCATCTTTGCTAATAATGATAAAAGTACCACTGCATGCAGACATCTAGACATAAAGCTCTATGTTGTCAATGAGCGAGTTGACAACAAGATGATAATGATGGATCATATTGGTACACAGTATATGATTTCAGATCCTCTTACCAAAGGGCTAGCTCCGGGATTGTATACATCTCATGTAAAGAATATGGGTCTGAGAATGTCATTTGATGTGTAATGTGACAATGTAATATTTATTATGTGATCACATATTTGACTCGCTACCTCTGTTTCAATACTAGTTATAATAGAACATCAATTTTTACATAAAGGAGGACCAGAGAATAGATTTGAGGTCAATCTATTCATAAATTTTATGTCACTACATATGAGATGATTAGATATTACAGTACATAGAAGGAAGTACTCGTTTATTGAGTATCAACCACTATGACTCATATTTTTTTTTTTATATGGAAGTATTTATAGTGATCATCAATGAAAAATTGTTAAATCTTATTGCCATGACATTTTGGGCCAAGTGGGAGAATGTTAAATACCTTTTAGTGTGGCCCAAAATAAATACAATATTAAATAATAACAATTTCCATAAAGGGATGCATCTATTGGAGATGGGATGGATTCCCATAACCGATATGTCTCTTCATGGTGGATAAAGAAGATTTATGATTTATTATATATAGGATGGTCCTCACTCTATGGGATTTTATCTATAACTGACTTCATCCACCAGAGAATCCACCAGGAGAGAGAAACCCGGTTCCTCTTCACGTATGCTTCTGCTTGGAGAACGCTCGTTCCCGTCTGGGAACGCTCCTCGTCTTCTTTGTTGTTTGGACGTGGTCCTTATTTCTGCACATCATTATTCTGGACCTATCTTCATGGAGGCTTCTTCTGGTATGTCTCTCCTACACGATTATAATACCTCACATATATATAGGAATAAAAAAATGTTACAACTAGATACGATGGACAAAAGTTCTATACACATCATGGTATACAAATCCAATAAGTAGTATGTGTATGAACGCGGCATGACTCTTCACGGAGAAATATTTACACATACTCATACACATTTACTTATATCATACACTTTTTACTTATATATATAAAAATATATGTATGTACTCTTCTATTTATCTCAACATTTTATTTATCTTACCACAACACACATAATAGAATACATAAAGTTGTTGCAAAGAATAAAAAAATGTTGCCTAAAGTAGATTAAAAGATGGTTGCTATTGCGGTGATACATAAAGTTGGGACGCCGGTACTATAGGATGCCTCCTATAGAAATTCTATAGGACACCAAACAATCCTTGACATCCAAAAAATAAACAGAATTAAATCCGACACTAGACCACACTCACCTGTTTTTCTAGCGAGCATGTAATGTATTTAATTTTTGGGGAAATTTAATACTTGTCTACCAATTAACAATAATCGCATTGTGAACTGCAATCTATTTATTTATATTATGTATCGGATACATATTTTAGATAAGTACAAAATAGATATAATTAAAAGAGTTGGGCATGGATATGTTTGTCATAAACGAGTATAACACAGAATAGATATAATTAAAGGAGTTTGGTATGGATATTTTTGTCATTTACCGGTATAACTATATATGAGTATGTGTATGTATTCGTCCATGCATATAAATACTTGTGTGTATATATAAACTGGTATAACACAATATTTTTTCGTACACATATTTAAATACTTGCCACGTTTACACATAACATAGTATTGTGATATGAATAATTTTTTATTTATTAGGTAAAATTGTACTTATTTATACTTTTACATGTGAGATATCTTAATCGAACTAGATAATGATGCCCTTTTTTTACATGCGTACATGTAACGTATCAAAATCAAACTAGATATGTATCTACAAATAAATTCCTTATTTATCATATCAATAAATATAGAATTTTGATATTAATATTAGATGCTTTATATTTTTTGCATAATTTGATGTTTTATACTATTCCACTTTGATAGTGTATTTTATATCTAAATATATAATTATATAAAAATCTTTATCTAGATATATTACTATTTGATGCTTTATATTTTTTGTATATTTTTATGTTTTATACTATTTTACTTTATATACATTACTTTTATATAGGTATATTTGTATCTGGTTGTGTTGCTTAAAAAATTATACATTCATATGTAATTCAATTCTGATACCTCACAAGTACAAATTTAAATTTTTTTTTAACTAGATATATAAATAATATTACATAAAACAATATCATAGTTATATACATTAGATAAAATATTTATTTACACATTGATGTGTAGTAAGATTATGATAGTTCACATGTATGTATTTATAATTAAATTTTATATTTAGATATGATAAACAAAAATGTACGTATGTGTAAGAAAAATATTACAACTATATATAGCAAATAAAAAATATATTGATATATATTTTGATTATGATACCTCACATGTATGTGTGTGATGCAAAAAAATACTATTAGATAAGGTGAATTAAAAATGTTACACAAAAGTATTGCAATTAGATACGATAAATAAGAAATTTAGTTGTAGATACTTATGTAGTTCTATTTTGATACCTTACATGTACGTATGTAAAAAATGTCATTGGTATGTAGTTCTATTAGGATATCTAACATGTATAAGTACAAAAAAAATATAATTATACCCTAAATAAAAAAATTATACACATTATGTTAAATGTAAAGACGACAAGTATTTAGGTATGTACACGGAAAAGATATACTGTGTTGTACTAGTTTAGATATACACACAAGTATTTATGCGCATGAACGAATACATACACATACTCGTATATAGTTAATTATGTCATTCTGTATTGTATCGGTTTATATGAAAAACATACATACCAAACTCCTTTAATTATATTCATTTTGTACTTTCCCACAAGATATTACCGATACATAAAATAAATAAAAAGATTACAGTTCGCAATGCAGTTATTGCTAATTTGAGGACAAGTATTAAATTTACCAAAAATAAATATATTACATGCTCTCTCGGCAAACATGTGAGTGGGGTTTAGTGTCTGATTTAATTCCTTTTGTTTTTGGATGGTGGTGGAGGAGTGCCCATGTGTAAAGGTTTGATTGGTGTCCTATAGAATTTCTATAGGAGACCTCCTATAGTACCGGCGTCCACCTGACACCTAGCTACTCCTTCCCCACCATCTTAAAGTCACATGTCACATTCACACATAGCTTTGCCTAGCGCATAAGTAGTTTTTGTGGAATAGAAATATTTTTCTTCAATCCGCACCAATACCAACTATAAAACAAACTGTTATCTATTATTTTACATTATATATTGATAAAAAATCATATTCTTTGCAACAATGAATTTATACAGTACTATGTATTTTGGTAGGTAAAGAACTATGTTGATATACTTAAAGAAGTGCAACATATTTCTTTTATGTAAATGAATAAAATGTGATATGATATGATTAAATGTATATGTCTATGCGTTAATATTTGTCCATGCAGAATCTACCGCCTTCAAACACATACCTAATACTTGTCTGAGTTGGCATATCACATAATAAGTCAATGAGTATGATTTTTTAATTTACCATGTGCAATTGTAATATTTTTCTATATACATACGTACAGATGAGGTATCATGATTGAACAAACTTAAAGATATTTGATTGTCATATTTTTATGAAATATTTTTATTTACTGTATCCAATTGTAATATTTTTCTATACATACATGTCATAATCAAACTATATAATAATATATGAATATATTTTTATTTACCATATCCAATTGTTACTTCTTTATATGTACGCATATGTGAGGTATCATAATCGAACTACATATTAATGAATAAATAACTTTCTTGCAACATTTTTATTTGTCATATCTTTAACTATAAGATAAAAAGTAATATTTCTATGCAAATTTTTGACATTCCATATTTAACTATAAGATTTTTTTACTAATACGCACATGTGAGGTATCATAGTCGAACTACATAATATTTTACAACTAAATATATTATTACCTGTATCTAACTATAATATTTTTATGTAATAATTTTGTTTATCAAATTTAAATGTAACATCTTTCTCTGTAGATATGTACATGTGAAGTATCATTACATATGCATAAATATATTTTATTTTTTCTTATATCTTACTGTAATATTTTTATTTCTCATATCAAATTGTAATTTTTTTTCAGTACGTACATTTGAGGTATCATACTCAAACAACATAACAATGTAGATATAAAATCTTGATTTACTGTATCAAACTACAATAGTTTTTATATGATATTTTTGTTTACAGTATGTAATTGTTACATTTTCTTCTATACATACGTAAATGTGAGGTATTAGAACTAAATTACCAATGTGAAAAATTATTTACCATATCCAACTGTGCTTTTTTATATAAAATTATATTTATCGCATCTAAACGTAAAATTTTATTTATACATACGTACATATGAGATGAAATTGAATTATATAACAATACACAAAATTTTCTATTTACCAACTGGAATATTTTTTTGTATATATGTGTATATGTGAGGTATCATAATTAAACTAATGTGTCACATAGCAAGACATTTAAACCCAATGGAAAGAGCTGGGTGGACTTTTCCCACCAAAGGAAATATATCTTGGCTAACTCATATATATTTTTAGCTATCATCGTTTACCATGAGTAGCGACAAAAGCATATTGGGCCAATAAAATACTTCTTTGTGTGCTAGCCTATATATTTTATGACGGTTGCAAATTGATCAATTTCAATGAGAAAGTAGTGCATAACCCACACTGATCAATCGGATGAGGACAATAATCAATTCAGTGGAGTACCAATATATTTCCTTGAGGTCGTGGGAGTTTGGTGGATAAGTTTACACCACATCTATACAATATAGGAAAGCTAATGGAGGGGTTGGATGTAATTTTCTCTATTGTTTTTTGAAATTACATATTGGTCTCTGTGTGTGTACACCACACTTTTGTCTTTAATTTTTAAAATTATATATTATATTAAAAGACACATCTATACTATATAGGAAAGTCCATGGAGGTGGGTGGATACAATTTTCTCTATTATTTTTTAAAATTATATATTGGTCCATATTTGTGTGCACCACACTTTTGTCTTTAATTTTTAAAATTATATATTATATTAGGAGACACATCTACATTATATAGGAAACCCATGGAGGGGTCTGGATGCTATTTTCTCTATTATTTTTTGAAATTACATATTAGTCTGTGTGTGTACACCATACTTTTGTCTTTAGTTTTTAAATTATATATTATCTTAGCAGACACATCTCTACTACATAGGAAAGCCCATAGAGGGGGTTGGATGTAATTTTCTCCATTATTTTTCTGAAATTACATATTGTTCCATGTGTGTACACCACACTTTTGTCTTGAATTTTTTTAAATTATATATTATATATGGAGACACATCTATACTATATATGAAAGCCCATGGAGGGGGTTGGATGCCATTTTTCTATTATTTTTTGAATTTATATATTGGTCCATGTGTGTATGCACTACAATTTTGTCATTATTGTTTTGAATTATATATTATATTAGGAGACACATCTATACTATATACGAAGCCCATGGAGGGGGTTGGACGCAATTTTCTCCATTTTTTTTAAATTACATATGGATCCCTATGTGTGTACACCACACTTTTGTCTTTAATTTTTTAAGTTATATATTACATTAGGAGACACATCTATACTATATAGGAAAGCCCATGGAGGGGGCTGGATGTAATTTTCTCCATTATTTTTTGAAATTACACATTGCTCCATGTGTGTGTACACCACACTTTGGCTTTCATTTTTTAAATTATATATTATATTAGTAGACAAATCTATACTATATAGGAAAGCCCATGGAGGGGCTGGATGTAATTTTCTTTATTATTTTTTAAAATTACATATCGGTCCCTGTGTGTAGACCGCACTTGTCTTTAATTTTTTAAATTATATATTATATATGGAGACACATCTATACTATATAGGAAAGCCCATGGAGGGGCTGGATGCAATTTTCTCCATTATTTTTTAAAATTACATATTTTCCCTGTGTGTGTACACCACATTTTTGTCTTTAATTTTTAAATTATATATTATATTAGGAGACACATCTATTTTATATAGGAACGTCCATGGAGGGGGCTAGATGCAATTTTCTCCATTATTTTTTTGAAATTACATATTGGCCACTGTGCGTGTACACCATACTTTTGTCTTTAATTTTTTAAATTATATATTATATTAGGAGACACATTTATACTATATAGGAAAGTCCATAAAGGGGTTGGTCGTAATTTTCTCCATTATTTTTTGAAGTTACATATTGGTCCCTGTGTGTACACCACACTTTTGTCTTTAATTTTTTTTAAATTATATATTATATTAGGGGACACATCTAAACTATATAGACAAGCCCATGGATGCGACTGGATGTAATTTTCTCTATTATTTTTTGAAATTACATATTGGTCTATGTGTGTGTACACTATACTTTTATCTTTAATTTTTTAAATTATATATTATATCTGGAGACACATCTATACTATATTGGAAAGCCATGGAGGGGTTGGATGTAATTTTCTTCATTATCTTTTTAACTTATATATTGGTCCCTGTGTGTGTGCACCACACTTTTAACTTTAATTTTTTAAGTTATATATTATATTAGGAGACACATTTATACTATATAGAAAAACCCATGGAGGGGGCTAGATGCAGTTTTCTCCATTATTTTTTAAAATTACATATTGCTCCCTGTGTGTATAAGAAGTCCTATTAACATATGTATTGTATATATATATATGTTATTTTTTTAAATTAAATCTATAAATGATTGATTGTGGTCTACTAAGGCACACAGGTTTATGCCTAGTAACTACTAGATGGGCGTCTAGAGAAATAAAAAAGATGGATGGTTCTCTGAACCCCGTACACACAAATTTAGGACCATGCGAAGAGGGCCTCGCGGGCCCATGGTGGTCAGCGTCACCAAAAAGCTGATAGCCGGACTGCAATTTGCGACGACAGAGACTGTGGAGAACGGAAGACGTGTGTTTGGTGTAAGTGTTAAATAATCAAGTGATAAAACGACAACGCTACTGCGGGTACCAGCATAGCTGATATCATAATCAAAGCGATTGGCGTGTTGGGATGTTCTTTTCCGGTGATTGGTTGTATTGTTTGCGGTGTTAAAAATTAGACGTGCGTAACGTAACTGGGAAGGGGACCTACAGGGAAAGCAATGTAGATAGATGTTCCACACGTCCGGGTGATATATCTTAGGCTGATGATGTGTTTTCTGGGGGTTGACTATGGAAACGGACCTCGACACACGTGACACTTCTGCTCCAACCCGACAAAAAATAAAGTCACTGATGATCCCGAAATTGCTATCATTACACTTTAGTTATGTTTGATGACAAAACATAAAGCTGAACGGAAACGAAGGATTCATGTAGTCGACCCCAACATAATTGGAACTGAGGATTAGACGATGATAGTGATGATGATGACGACGACAATTTAGTTATATTTAGCCTTTGAAAGTAGTTTTAGGATTTACTGGTCCCACCTCCTATCAGATTAAGACTATGTGTCATATTCATTTAATCCTAACCAGATTTAATTACAGTGCACACATGTCAAAAGATAAATAAAGACGTAAGTTACTCCATGTTCATAACGGATTAGCAAATTTGAACTCGCCTACCGGGGCCTAAGATGACCTGAAAGGCATGTTCGTTGGTGAACTCAGAATTTAAGTTTCCGTCATGACTAGATGTGTGCGAGTCATTGGGGTCCTAAGATGACTTAAAATTTTATGTTGTCAGTTCAAAGACTCTAGTCTCATTAAGCGATCTCGGTCTCCTCGGAATCTTCCACAATAGAGATCCATGTCGGAGAAAAGTGGTGAGATGGAGAAAGCAGAGAGAAATATAGAGAAAAGATCGAGTAGATCAAGCAAGATCCAGATATGTATGTGTGCATAATTAATGATCTTAATGCTATCAAGTTACATAATTTAATTTAGATACATTATAAAAAGATCAATCATCACAACGAAGCCATGCCCTAAACAATCAAGCAAGCATGTAAATGATCGATCCATTAAGCGTGACAAGATCTGGTTCATTTAAGATAAAGAAGAAAGATGTTACTAGATAGACGAAGCATGATCTAGTTCAAATTAAAGAAAATCGTGGCAATGATGTGTGATGAACAAGTAGATAAATAACAATGACATCATGACCGACTAGATCATAATCTAGATCGCAAACAAGCTTTAAAACCAGTTGGAGTAAATAAAGCATGTGTGATTTTGATCTACATCTAGCAGACATATGAACAAGTAGAATAATTTAACTAGATCTAGAGGCCCTTTGTGCCCCCTTACCATCAATGCAGCCTCCTTAGATCACAATCGTGATTCTAGAAGAAGAATCTTCTAGACAAATGTCAATTCGGAGTCTAATTAAGATAAGTTAGTTTTCTCTCTCGCTTCAAAAAAGTTGAAAGGGGTAAAGATTGATGGCGATATGGGGGTCACTACTACAGAAACATCATTCAGTGTCGCTTTTCTGGGCGTCGGTTCTTTAGGAAAACCGACGCCTACACTATGAGACGTCAGTTATTTAGGCAAACCGACGTCTATATTCGAAGACCAGCCAGACACGAGTACCGCTTTGAATACAACGTCAGTTGTTAATAACAAACCGACGCCTAAAGTCGCCCGCAAAATCCAATTTTTGAGCAAAAAAAATAGTGTAACTTTCAGCGTCGGTTATGTAGATAGAAACCGACGCCTATGCGCGATGAAAATTTGCGCGAAAAGTGTCACTTTCAGCGTTGGTTAACCTTTTATAACTGACGCTGAAAGTGGTTCCCGCCAAACAATTTCGTGAAAATATCGTCCAATTGGACGTCGGTTGGTTCAAACAACCGACGCTAAAGAGGTTTAAGCGTCGGTTGTTTGAAACAACCGACGCTATTTTGGAACTTAATATCCTGCGATCGCCCGACTCTTCCCCTTTCTTCTGTTTCATTGCGAGCCGATTTCCCTTTTCTTCTCTGCTGTCGCCCGACCACGCCGCCGATTTCTCCTCCACGAAAGCTCCTTCTTCCTCCACGACAGCGCCGCCGCGCCGCCGGCGCACCCCCTTCTCCGCCGCCATTGTTGCTTCCTTCTTCCCCTTCTCCGCGCCCCCTTCTCCGCCGCGCCCCCTTCCCCTACTGCCTGGAGCTCGCCGGCCACCGCTGCACCTGCCTGCCCTGCCGCCTAGAGCTCTTCGGTCACCACCACCACTGCTGGGAGGTCAGTTGTTGTTGCTCGCCTAATATTGCATCTAAATCTTGGTTTCACCACTTCTTTCACTAAGAACTGAGAAGAATGGCCTACCACGGCCGTGCTGGGCAGCACAGCCGTTCTGGACAGCACGACCGTGGTAGGCCAACACAGCCACGGCTGTGTTTGATTTGATTTAAACCCTAATTTGATTTAAATCCATTCTAGCATCCTAATTTGATTTGATTAAACCCTAACATCAATTGTGATGAAACCCTAACATGTACATATCTATTATTGTGTTTGTTGGGCTAGAAACCCGTCCAAGATTGACTCATTAGGAGTAAATCTTGGATAGTCTCCGGTTTGGGACTGTTCTTGAACACCTAATCTCACTTAGGATGTAAGTATATAATGTGTATTGGGTTTTCGAGAAAATTTCGGCAGCATTTCCCTGTTTGTTCTCTAAGTACATATGTACTTAGAGAACAGCGGGGAAATGCTGCCAAAATTTTCTCGAAAACCCAATACACATTATACACTTACTAGTGAGATTAGGTGTTCAAGGATGGGATAGGTGGTACACATTTATTATATATAAGAATGACATCAAATGTGTTTGTTGGCCTAGAAACCCGTCCAAGATTGACTCATTAGGAGTAAATCTTGGATAGTCCCCAGTTTGGGACTGTTCTTGAACACCTAATCTCACTTAGGATGTAAGTGTATAATGTGTATTGGGTTTTCGAGAAAATTTCGGCAGCATTTCCCCGTTTGTTCTCTAAGTACATATGTACTTAGAGAACAGTGGGGAAATTGTGGGCTCTGATCTCCAAACCATGATATAAACACGATTAAAACTTAGCGGAAGCGAATCGGTAATCAGCGGAAGGCAAAAATCACGGGAAATTAAAACTTTTCGTGACAAGAGCTTGAATCCATAAAAGCTTCTTTCATAAAGTGAGGTAAACTGTTTACATCTCAGGATAATTACTTCTTGAGTAATTATATACATCAAGATACAAAATCTCAAGATCACTATACAAAAGACTCCAAGACCTGAGAGTATAGAGGACACATAGGACTGACTCTAACTACACCATATGGCAGGACAATCTCCACCTGAGATTACTGCTGCCCCTGATGCTGCTGCTGAGACTGATCACCTGTAGGCTGGTTCCTTCGTCTCCGACGTCCACCTAAAAAGTTGAAGCCTACGGGGTGAGACAATTATACATAATTGTCCCAGCGAGAGTTATAACTCTTCGCCAGAAGCTTTATTATAACATCAAAGAATATCTTAAACAGTAAAGCCTTCAAAGCATTCTGTAACAGTTGTAGGTATAACAAGATCTCTATAATTTAGGAGATGTGGAGAATATAAACATTATTGTAAGGTAACATCAATCAACTAACTTGGAGTCATCTCTAACAAGTTATACTACATGGTTGATTATGTTTTACAAACAACATTATGCCCTGTGGAGATGAGGCTTACCACTCATACTCCAACTGATCGCTGAGAAGCCGCATCAGTATCATACATAGGTCATTAAGAGAGCCAAATTCTCATGACCTTCACCTTCCTCAGTCAGTAAGAGGATCACTTGTAGGACATCTCGTGTCTCTACTTAATATAGCTCACCAGGGTAAACTGGTCCTTCGCTATTCTAGAGTCACAGTGGCGTTCTGTACTCTCTTCGTCATCAGGAGGTTTCATATTTACCTACCACTGATATGGATATCTGTGCTTTCTTCATCATCAGGAGGTTTCATGTTTACCTGCCACTGATACGGTATGAGAATATAGTGAAGGATGGATGGATTCCACATCTACATCACTTTCCTACACTAGGATGTAAGGTTCTACACATCCATGTACCCCACATACTCAAAAGTATGTGCTCCAGGAGTTCCCTGAGGAATACCTGTTTCACCATCACTTAATCTCTGACAATGATGGATCTATGATCAGGGCTCTACATTATACTTGATTAGTTAGGTACATTCAGTATTCTTTAACAGCATACATTGTTCTTCAAACAATAACAGTAGCATAGCAATTATAAAAGAAGAATACTAAATGTAACAGGCCTAACTCATATCAGTCATCATTTCTCATTACCCTCATCTCAAGTCATCTCTAAGGCATGACTTTGATGGTATTCATGGCTCTCACAGCCCATTATCAGTATAGGATGCCACTGACAAGACATCAGATTACTTTACTTATTCATAAGGCTAACAACATGCCTTCAATGAATATAACATCATCATCCATACCTGGATATGATTACCTTCATATCAGAACCTGCATGGTTAATACAACTGATAAAGGTAATACAAAAATGAGGAATATCCTTCCTACTCTTGTCATAAGAGTTTAAATCTCTAATTCTTATCAAATAGAGTTTAATATTCAAAAGCATGCCATTACCCTTGAATTAGGGTTTACTATTCTCATTACATGTCATCACCCTTGAATTAGGGTTTACTATTCACATTAAGGTGAATTGAACTCATAACATCATCATGTATGAGTAACATCTTCATTGATGATCTTAGATTAGTTAAAAGTTCATCATTTATCATAATTAGGGTTTCTATGATCTCACACAGGTGGATCATACCCTAATTATGCTCAATTCTGTGTATTGGGGATGCTTCAATTGAGTTTCCACTTAAAAAGGGTACTTTCTCTCTCTAGAAGTACTTTCTCTCTCATCATAAGGTTAGGTGATGTCAACATTACCCTAGATCAGGTCGGATTAAGTCATCATAGGCTAACATGGCTAAAACATCATCATCATGTGATTAGGGTTTGAATTGAGCAAGATATAACTCAATTGGTCCTTCAGGGGTATTTTGATAATTCACCCCATTGATCATCATCATGGTCCAAACCTTAGTCAATTAACCCCCTAATATCCTAGGTTGTCATTAGGGTTCGATTAGGGCAACATTGGACCATTTATATCATCAATTGATTGAATGAAGTCAACCCTAAATCACATTGATTGATTTCGATTATCAACCTTCAATCGAATTGAGATCGTTTGAAAGTGTTGACCATTTGCCCACTTTGACTTTTCAAGACCGCGAGCCCTCTTCTATCTTCAAGACCGCGAGCCTCCTTAGGCTTCAAGACCGCGAGCCTCTTCAAGTGGTTCAAGACCGCGAAGATCAAATTGAAGTTGAGACCGCGAAGAGATGTTGACTGTTTGCCCATCTTGACCTCAGGACCGCGAGGCCCTTCGCGGTCTTGATACTGTGAGCCCCCTCACGGTCTTGAGACCATGAGCCCTCTCATGACCTTGAGACTACGAGCCTCCTCACGACCTTGAGACCGCGAGCCTCCTCACGACCTTGAGACCGCGAGCTCACATGGTCTCAACCGCTTGGACCATCAACAAGATTCAAAGATACAACCAATAATGTCAACTCATGTTGAAGCCCTCAAAAGGTCAGAGCCATGTTGACCACTTATGGATTGGGTTAACTTAGATTATGCTTGACCACTTGGTCATTCAATTGACCCTTAATGGTTGACCAATTAGGTTTGAAGTCGATTCAATTAGGGTCTATCAATGTTCACCCATCAACACTCAACAATGTGCATCAACACAAGGTTGAACCCTTCAATTGAGCTCCAATTGGGCCCAAACTTGGCCCAAACAGTCTTGAGGTCATGCGGGTGGACCCCACATGGTCTTGAGACTGTTTGCCCAAGATTTCATTAAAATCTAAGGTGATTTGATAGAGATTGAACCATGATTGGGTCACTAAATCAGTATTTTAATCAATTGATAACTTATTTGCAATTGGGTCCTCAATTGGTCAAAATACTTAACCCTAGACCTTCAAATGGTCTTGGGTGATTTTCCTCTCGGTCTTGAGACCGTTTGGATGAGTTCCAAATGGTCTTAAGACCGTTTGCCCATCCAATTTTGGATTCTAGTGCAAATTCATCAAGGTCTGACCCATTGAGTTGATGATCATGTCAATATTTTATTGCAATGTAATTTGGTGTAATTGTACCTTCAATTGGTCAACTAATCTTGACCCCAGACCTCCAAACGGTCATGGTTGATTGCCCTCGCGGTCTTGAGACCGTTTGGGTGACCCCTAAACGGTCTTGAGACCGTTTAGGTCAATCAACCCTAAAAACCCTAATTAGGTCACCATAATTTCAGTACTGATTTCATCTAGGGTTAGCCCTAGTATTCACCCTTCAACTCTTGGCCCGTTTGGAATTAGACCATCAAACTTGGTGAGTTGTTAATTAACATTATTTTGAACAGTAATCTCATACGGTCAACGCTTAGTCAACGACCTTACACGGTCTTGAGACCGTTTGCCCAAAAAGGCAATTTCAGACCGTTTGAAAATCAGGAATAAATTCAAATAAAGTTGTTACTTAAAAAGGTCATATCTCCCGATTCCCTTGGAGTTAGCCTCCCAAATTTTGAGGGTAATTAGCCTATATAATTAGGAACAAATTTCGTATACGGTACACGCTCGGTCAACGGGGCCAAATGGTCTTGGAGACCGTTTTCCCTGTCGCGGTCTCGAGACCGTTTGCTCACCTCGCGGTCTTGAGACCGAGAGAGAAAACTGGTGGGACCGTTTAAGGAAGTGAAAAGCGGTGGGTTTTTCTTGGAAATCATGCCTTAATCTCCTAGCTCAAGAACAGTACGAATATCCCATGGATTTGCTTGCAAAATAGCAGGGAAAAGTAGGGAAACACTAAGAGCTATCATCAAAACGCATATAAAGATGCACATAGTAAAGCATGGGTTTAGAGTTATAAAACCCGCCTAAAGCTTGCTTCTTGAGCTCCAAGCTCTAATGGCGTCCTTGAGTTCTTACAGGTTGGCCAAGGTGAAAACTCCAAGGAAGGATGAAAAGAGACGGCTAGAAAGGTAGGGTTTCAAGAGTTAGCCATGAAGATGACCTTGAATTCGAGTTCTAACCATGGAATTAGGCAAGAAGAGGGGTTTAAACCTACCTTGCACCCCTTGGTCGTCCTCCTTAGCTCCAAGGCAGTCCTTGGTCGTCTTTGGTGAAATGAAACAGTAAGGGAACGAAGGGTAAGTTCCCTTGCAACTAAGGGAAGGAGGGCTTATATACATGGGGTAGGATTTTCAACATTAGTTCATAAGTTGTCCATAATTCCAACTAGGTCCCTCCTTCTTTACTTGATCGTCCCTTCCTCTTTATTCTAAGGATAACCTTATCTTAAGGTATTAGGAAAAGAAGGTAGAGGAGAGCAAGCTAAGAATGAGGTACATACATAAAGAGATATTACACATATACCCTGATTATTCAATCACAAGGCATATCTCATAACTTGATAATTCAATTGAGGTGACTTCCTCATCATTTCTTCTCTTAATGATGGCAAGAGTCTAAAAAGATACATTAGATGACATATTTCACAATTTGTATCCCTTAATTTGGGTAAATTGCATTTTACCCCAAACTAGGGTTTCAAGCACCGGGATTGCTTCCACAGCTGCACCTTGGTGCCCTAGCTTGGGAAATCCCTCAAACTTTACCAAAAAGATTCTCATGATGTCTCAACATCAGAGGAACATCTCAACATGTGCAAATTGCAAGCTAACCCTTTTAACTGGGTAAATTGCACATAGGTCCATGTATATCAAAACAATGCTACAACTTTAAATAAAAAGGAGCAAATACTGAAATATACGTTTCTGAGAAACTTAATTACATGCTCAGAGTTAATCACAAATATTTAATTACATATTTAGGCAAAACACCTAGGGTTGACTCATAACCCAGGTCAGGGATGTTACAGAAATGCTGCCGAAATTTTCTTGAAAACCCAATACACATTATACACTTACTAGTGAGATTAGGTGTTCAAGGATGGGATAGGTGGTACACATTTATTATATATAAGAATGACATCAAATGTGTTTGTTGGCCTAGAAACCCGTCCAAGATTGACTCATTAGGAGTAAATCTTGGATAGTCCCCGGTTTGCCTTTTTAAAAGATCACAATTTTAGAGACATGTATGTTTATACAAATGCTAAATGTTTGCCTTTTTCTAGTTAATACAAATGCTAAATGTTTGCCTTTTTCTAGTTAATACAAATGCTAAATGTTTGCCTTTTTAATGACATTTTCAGATGGCTGACCATGATGAGCATGATGTCCATGATGAGCATGAAGTCCATGATGAGCATGCTGTCCATGACGAGCATGGCGATGATACCAATGTAAGTTCTAAAAACATATCCTGTATTTCTATAAAATTCATTATCTTCTAGTTATGTCATATATCTTATATTTCTATATTGGGCTAATTCAGTGTGTTTATTTTTGTCAAATTTTAGGTTGATGATGCACATGTACTGTAACATCCCTGACCTGGGTTATGAGTCAACCCTAGGTGTTTTGCCTAAATATGTAATTAAATCTTTGTGATTAACTCTGAGCATGTAATTAAGTTTCTCAGAAACGTATATTTCAGTATTTGCTCCTTTTTATTTAAAGTTGTATCATTGTTTTGATATACAGGGACCTATGTGCAATTTACCCAGTTAAAAGGGTTAGCTTGCAATTTGCACATGTTGAGATGTTACTCTGATGTTGAGACATCATGAGAATCTTTGTGGTAATGTTTGAGGGATTTCCCAAGCTAGGGCACCAAGGTGCAGCTGTGGAAGCAATCCCGGTGCTTGAAACCCTAGTTTGGGGTAAAATGCAATTTACCCAAATTAAGGGATACAAATTGTGAAATATGTCATCTAATGTATCTTTTTATACTCTTGCCATCATTAAGAGAAGAAATGACGAGGAAGTGACCTAAATTGAATTATCAAGTTATGAGATATGCCTTGTGATTGAATAATCAGGGTATATGTGTAATATCTCTTTATGTATGTACCTCATTCTTAGCTTGCTCTCCTCTACCTTCTTTTCCTAATACATTAAGAGAAGGTTGTCCTTAGAATAAAGAGGAAGGTACGATCAAGTAAAGAAGGAGGGACCTAGTTGGAATTATGGACAACTTATGAACTAATATTGAAAATCCTACCCCATGTATATAAGCCCTCCTTCCCTTAGTTGCAAGGGAACTTACCCTTCGTTCCCTTACTGTTTCATTTCACCAAAGACGACCAAGGACTGCCTTGGAGCTAAGGAGGACGACCAAGGGGTGCAAGGTAGGTTTAAACCCCTCTTCTTGCCTAATTCCATGGTTAGAACTCGAATTCAAGGTCATCTTCATGGCTAACTCTTGAAACCTTACCTTTCTAGCCGTCTCTTTTCATCCTTCCTTGGAGTTTTCACCTTGGCCAACCTTTAAGAACTCAAGGACGCCATTATAGCTTGGAGCTTGAAAGCTTGGAGCTCAAGAAGCAAGCTTTAGGCGGGTTTTATAACTCTAAACCCATGCTTTACTATGTGCATCTTTATATGCGTTTTGATGATAGCTCTTAGTGTTTCCCTACTTTTCCCTGCTATTTTGCAAGCAAATCCATGGGATATTCGTACTGTTCTTGAGCTAGGAGATGAAGGCGTGATTTCCAAGAAAAACCCACCGCTTTTCACTTCCTTAAACGGTCCCACCAGTTTGCTCTCTCGGTCTCAAGACCGCGAGGTGAGAAAACGGTCTCGAGACCGCGACAGGGCAAACGGTCTCTAAGACCGTTTGGCCCCGTTTCCCGAGCGTGGACCGTATAAGAAATTTGTTCCTGATTATATAGGCTAATTATCCTCAAAATTTGGGAGGCTAACTCCAAGGGAATCGGGAGATATGACCTTTTTAAGTAACAACTTTATTTGAATTTATTCCTGATTTTCAAACGGTCTGAAATTGCCTTTTTGGGCAAACGGTCTCAAGACCGTGTAAGGTCGTTGACTAAGCGTTGACCGTATGATATTACTGTTCAAAATAATGTTAGTTAACAACTCACCAAGTTTGATGGTCTAATTCCAAACGGGATAAGAGTTGAAGGGTGAATACTAGGGCTAACCCTAGATGAAATCAGTACTGAAATTATGGTGACCTAATTAGGGTTTTTAGGGTTGATTGACCTAAACGGTCTCAAGACCGTTTAGGGGTCACCCAAACGGTCTCAAGACCACGAGGGCAATCAACCATGACCGTTTGGAGGTCTGGGGTCAAGATTAGTTGACCAATTGAAGGTACAATTACACCAAATTACATTGCAATAAAATATTGACATGATCATCAACTCAATGGGTCAGACCTTGATGAATTTGCACTAGAATCCAAAATTGGATGGGCAAACGGTCTTAAGACCGTTTGGAACTCATCCAAACGGTCTCAAGACCGAGAGGAAAATCACCCAAGACCGTTTGAAGGTCTAGGGTTAAGTATTTTGACCAATTGAGGACCCAATTGCAAATAAGTTATCAATTGATTAAAATACTGATTTAGTGACCCAATCATGGTTCAATCTCTATCCAATCACCTTAGATTTTAATGAAATCTTGGGCAAACGGTCTCAAGACCATGTGGGGTCCACCCACATGACCTCAAGACCGTTTGGGCCAAGTTTGGGCCCAATTGGAGCTCAATTGAAGGGTTCAACCTTGTGTTGATGCACATTGTTGAGTGTTGATGGGTGAACATTGATAGACCCTAATTGAATCGACTTCAACCCTAATTGGTCAACCATTAAGGGTCAATTGAATGACCAAGTGGTCAAGCATAATCTAAGTTAACCCAATCCATAATTGGTCAACATGGCTCTGACCTTTTGAGGGCTTCAACATGAGTTGACATTATTGGTTGTATCTTTGAATCTTGTTGATGGTCCAAGCGGTTGAGACCATGTGAGCTCGCGGTCTCAAGGTCGTGAGGAGGCTCGCAGTCTCAAGGTCGTGAGGAGGCTCATGGTCTCAAGGTCTTGAGAGGGCTCATGGTCTCAAGACCGTGAGGGGGCTCACGGTCTCAAGACCGCGAAGGGCCTCGCGGTCCTGAGGTCAAGATGGGCAAACGGTCAACATCTCTTCGCGGTCTCAACTTCAATTTGATCTTCGCGGTCTTGAACCACTTGAAGAGGCTCACGGTCTTGAAGCCTAAGGAGGCTCGCGGTCTTGAAGATAGAAGAGGGCTCGCGGTCTTGAAAAGTCAAAGTGGGCAAACGGTCAACACTTTCAAACGATCTCAATTCGATTGAAGGTTGATAATCGAAATCAATCAATGTGATTTAGGGTTGACTTCATTCAATCAATTGATGATATAAATGGTCCAATGTTTCCCTAATCGAACCCTAATGACAACCTAGGATATTAGGGGGTTAAGTGACTAAGGTTTGGACCATGATGATGATCAATGGGGTGAATTACCAAAATACCCCTGAAGGGCCAATTGAGTTATATCTTGCTCAATTCAAACCCTAATCACATGATGATGATGTTTTAGCCATGTTAGCCTATGATGACTTAATCCGACCTGATCTAGGGTAATGTTGACATCACCTAACCTTATGATGAGAGAGAAAGTACTTCTAGAGAGAGAAAGTACCCTTTTTAAGTGGAAACTCAATTGAAGCATCCCCAATACACAGAAATGAGCATAATTAGGGTATGATCCACCTGTGTGAGATCATAGAAACCCTAATTATGATAAATGATGAACTTTTAACTAATCTAAGATCATCAATGAAGATGTTACTCATACATGATGATGTTATGAGTTCAATTCACCTTAATGTGAATAGTAAACCCTAATTCAAGGGTGATGACATGTAATGAGAATAGTAAACCCTAATTCAAGGGTAATGGCATGCTTTTGAATATTAAACTCTATTTGATAAGAATTAGAGATTTAAACTCTTATGACAAGAGTAGGAAGGATATTCCTCATTTTTGTATTACCTTTATCAGTTGTATTAGCCATGCAGGTTCTGATATGAAGGTAATCATATCCAGGTATGGATGATGATGTTATATTCATTGAAGGCATGTTGTTAGCCTTATGAATAAGTAAAGTAATCTGATGTCTTGTCAGTGGCATCCTATACTGATAATGGGCTGTGAGAGCCATGAATACCATCAAAGTCATGCCTTAGAGATGACTTGAGATGAGGGTAATGAGAAATGATGACTGATATGAGTTAGGCCTGTTACATTTAGTATTCTTCTTTTATAACTGCTATGCTATTGTTATTGTTTGAAGAACAATGTATGCTGTTAAAGAATACTGAATGTACCTAACTAATCAAGTATAATGTAGAGCCCTGATCATAGATCCATCATTGTCAGAGATTAAGTGATGGTGAAACAGGTATTCCTCAGGGAACTCCTGGAGCACATACTTTTGAGTATGTGGGGTACATGGATGTGTAGAACCTTACATCCTAGTGTAGGAAAGTGATGTAGATGTGGAATCCATCCATCCTTCACTATATTCTCATACCGTATCAGTGGCAGGTAAACATGAAACCTCCTGATGACGAAGAAAGCACAGATATCCGTATTAGTGGTAGGTAAATATGAAACCTCCTGATGACGAAGAGAGTACATAACGCCACTGTGACTCTAGAATAGTGAAGGACCAATTTACCCTGGTGAGCTATATTAAGTAGAGACACGAGATGTCCTACAAGTGATCCTCTTACTGACTGAGGAAGGTGAAGGTCATGAGAATCCGGCTCTCTTAATGACCTATGTATGATACTGATGCGGCTTCTCAGCGATCAGTTGGAGTATGAGTGGTAAGCCTCATCTCCACAGGGCATAATGTTGTTTGTAAAACATAATCAACCATGTAGTATAACTTGTTAGAGATGACTCCAAGTTAGTCGATTGATGTTACCTTACAATAATGTTTATATTCTCCACATCTCCTAAATTATAGAGATCTTGTTATACCTGCAACTGTTACAGAATGCTTTGAAGGCTTTACTGTTTAAGATATTCTTTGATGTTATAATAAAGCTTCTGGCGAAGAGTTATAACTCTCGCTGGGACAATTATGTATAATTTTCTCACCCCGTAGGCTTCAACTTTTTAGGTGGACGTCGGAGACAAAGGAACCAGCCTACAGGTGATCAGTCTCAGCAGCAGCATCAGGGGCAGCAGTAATCTCAGGTGGAGATTGTCCTGCCATATGGTGTAGTTAGAGTCAGTCCTATGTGTCCTCTGTACTCTCAGGTCTTGGAGTCTTTTGTATAGTGATCTTGAGATTTTGTATCTTGATGTATATAATTACTCAAGAAGTAATTATCCTGAGATGTAAACAGTTTACCTCACTTTATGAAAGAAGCTTTTATGGATTCAAGCTCTTGTCACGAAAAGTTTTAATTCCCCGTGATTTTTGCCTTCCGCTGATTACCGATTTGCTTCCGCTAAGTTTTAATCGTGTTTATATCATGGTTTGGAGATCAGAGCCCACAACTAGTGGTATCAGAGCTCCAGGTTCAGTTGAGTCTACAGAGGCATAGGACTTCGGATTTTGAGTCTACCTTTAGTACTCCTTCCTCATCTAATAGAATCTTCTGCTCCTCAGGAGAAGAAGATACATAAGAATGTCAGAACATCGTGATGAGCACGTGGCAGAGCGTAGTGCTAGTGCACCTCGAGGCGGTACAAGAGTTCCGAGAATAGAACAACCTGCACCTGAGTCACCAAGAGAGCCACCCCAGTTCGACCCAGCTGACATGAGTGATCCAGCTGTACAGACGATGTTCGGGCAGTTCATGACTGCCATGACACATATAACCGATAGGATGCCCATTCCTACACCCAGGGCACCTGTCCAGCCTGAAGCACAAGGTATTGGTAAGACATTCGAACGACTTCGTCGTGTCGGAGCTACCGATTACTTCAGAACTGTCGACCCTGCAGATGCTGACTTATGGTTGATAGAGTTGGAGAAGGCTTTCAGGATTCTTATGATTCTGGAAGCTGAGAAGGTTAGACATGCTGTCTATCTTCTCAAAGGAAGTGCACGGGTGGAACATGGAAGAGCAGAAGAGACCTGGAGTAGAGTTCTCATGGGAAGCGTTTCGTCGGGAATTTATCAATAGATATTTTCCAAAGACCTTCCTAGATGAGAAGATCTCTCAGTTTGAGAAACTAAGGCAGGGTATGATGAACATTAGTGAGTATGAAGCTAAGTTCATGGAGTTGTTGCGGTTCTGTACGCACATGGCTGCTACGGACGAGGAAAGAATCAGAAGATTCGAAAAGGGTTTGAATTCTGATATGTCAACCCCTGTGTCTGCCTTAGAAAATAGAGAGAGATTCTCTACCTTCGTTGAGTCATTCCGAAGGATAGAGAGATCTGTGATTGAGAAAAGACAAACCCATAAAAGATATCCACAGTTCCAGGGTTCTTCATCTAGGGATTCCAAGAAACCTAGATTCTCTGCACCTAACCCCCCACCACCCAGATCGAGTTTTCAAACTCAATGGACACCAAGCAGAGGTAGAGGACGGAGTCAACCGCTTCAAGGGACGCATAGTTCTGCATCTGAATCAGTCACTGGACCACCCAGACCACAACAACAGGAGAGGAGTTGCTACAAATGTGGTAAGGTGGGACACTTGATGAAGGATTGCCGTTCTAGGCCTGTCGGTGTGACACAACAAACCCCGAGACAGAATCAACAGGGATCTCAGAATAGACAACATCAAGGAGCAGCTCGAGGACGTGGACAAGCGTCTCAAGCTGGATCATCAGCACCACCTCAACACCAGGGGCAGTGGTCAATCCACGGGTAGTGGCAGGTCAGATGAAATTTTTATATTCTGATATGTCTACATCCTGTGTTGTATCCGTTCTGATTGATCCGGGTGCTACACACTCTTTCATCACTCATGAAATGATTCGTAACTGCAATGTGACTGTTAGTCATAGAGCAGATAGTTTGTTGTTAGAGACTCCGTTGAGTGGGTCTGCCGTTTTGCAGGAGGTATGTTCTTCCTGCATCCTTTTCTTTTCTGACCATCGCATTCAAGTGGATCTTATACCACTTGATATGCAGGGATTTGATATAATCCTTGGGATGGATACCTTAGAAAGGTATAGAGTTGTCTTGGATTGTGAGTCCAAGTTGGCTGTGTTTGCTGATGAAAGCAACACATGGATCTTTCAAGGTGAAAGAAAGATTCTGCCCACCTGTCTTGTGTCAGCTATGGTTGCTGATAAGTTGTTGAGGCAAGGATGTTATGCATTCTTAGCCCATGTGGTAGATGTTACCAAGGAAAGGACCAATCCTGCTGAAGTTCCCATAGTCAGGGAATTCGAGGATGTGTTTCCTGAAGAACTTCCTGGTATACCACCACCTCGGGAGATTGATTTTGAAATTAATCTGATCCCAGATACGAAACCCATAGCTCAAACTCCGTATAGAATGGCGCCTGCCGAGATGGCAGAACTCAAGAAACAGCTTCAAGAGCTACTTGAGAGAGGTTTTATCCGACCGAGTACTTCACCTTGGGGTGCTCCGGTCTTGTTTGTTAAAAAGAAAGATGGGTCAATGCGGTTGTGCATTGATTACAGACAACTCAATAAAGTAACAATAAAGAATAAGTATCCTCTGCCGAGGATTGATGATCTCTTTGACCAGTTGCATGGTGCAACAGTCTTTACAAAGATAGACTTGAGGTCTGGATATCACCAACTCCGTATTAAGGATAGTGACATATCCAAGTCTGCCTTTAGGACAAGATATGGTCACTATGAGTTCACGGTTATGTCATTTGGACTAACCAATGCACCAGCTGCATTTATGGAACTCATGAATAGAGTTTTTCGACCTTTCCTTGATCAGTGTGTTGTCGTCTTCATAGATGACATTCTGATTTATAGTAAGGATGCTCAGCAGCATGAGCAGCATCTTCGCCAAGCTTTGACCTTGCTAAGAAAACATAAGCTGTACGCTAAGTTTAGCAAATGTGAGTTCTGGCTGCTGGAGGTATCTTTTCTTGGACATGTAATATCCGCCTCGGGAATTCGTGTTGACCCTACAAAGGTAGAATCTGTTCTACAATGGGAACAACCAAAGACACCGACGGAAATTTGAAGTTTCTTGGGGTTAGCTGGCTATTATCGAAGGTTCATTAAGAACTTTAGTTCTATAGCTTTACCTTTGACCAAGTTAACCCGGAAAGATGTTCCTTTTTCTTGGAGTGATAAGTGTCAACAATCTTTCCAGTTGCTGAAGGAGAGGTTGACAAGTGCACCTGTGCTAGTGCTACCTGAACAAGGAAAAGGATATGTAGTTTTCTGTGATGCTTCCAAGAACGGACTAGGATGTGTGTTGATGCAGGATAAACAAGTGGTTTCTTTTGCTTCCCGACAGCTTAAGAAACACGAGGAGAATTATCCAACACATGATCTGGAGTTAGCTGCTGTGGTTCATGCTTTGAAGATCTGGAGGCATTATCTCTACGGAGAAACATTCCAGATTTTCACAGACCACAAAAACCTTAAGTATATCTTCTCTCAGCATGAGCTCAACATGAGGCAACGTCGCTGGATGGAATTAATCAAGGACTACGACTGTACAATTGATTACCATCCAGGCAAGGCCAATGTTGTTGCAGATGCCTTGAGTAGGAAATCAGAAACATCAACCATGAATAGAGCACAACTAAACTCTTTAGTATGCTCCTCTTTAAGGCAAGACAATGTACAGTTGAAGGTGTCATTGCTAGCCGGTTTGTTGGCTGAGATGCATATTAAACCTACCCTAAGGGAGCAGATTAAAGAGGCACAACTAGGTGATGCTGCAGTTCAACATATAAGATCTAAGTTTGGAAATGAGAAGCAAGATGGTTTTCATGACTCAAAAGATCAAGTAATTTGTTATAATGGAAGAATGATAGTGCCGGATGTGGACAACTTGAGGAAGTTAGTCCTGGAAGAAGCCCATTCTTCCATGTATGCTATGCATCCAGGGAGCACCAAGATGTATCGGAATTTGAAGGATCTGTATTGGTGGCCTGGGATGAAAAAGGACATTGCAGAGTTTGTTCTGAGGTGTCCCGTGTGTCAGCAAGTTAAAGCTGAACACCAGAAGCCTGCAGGAACAATGCAACCTTTACCCATATCACAGTGGAAGTGGGACCATGTGACCATGGACTTTGTTGTTGGCCTACCCAGGACAAGCAAAGGACATGATTCCATTTGGGTAATTTTTGATAGGTTGACTAAGACAGCACATTTCTTACCTGTCAAAACAACCTATTCTTCTGAAAGGTTATCAGAGTTATATGTTCAAGAGATAGTGCGTTTGCACGGAGTTCCTGTCACAATAGTTTCTGACAGAGGTCCTCAGTTTACAAGTCGTTTTTGGGAACAGTTGCATAGAGCCTTAGGCACTAAGCTGAGGTTTAGTACGGCCTTTCATCCACAGACTGATGGACAGTCGGAAAGGACCATACAAACCTTAGAAGACCTGTTGCGAGCATGTGTTCTCCAGTTCACCGGAAGTTGGAATCTACACCTAAGCTTGATAGAGTTTGCCTATAAAAATAGCTATCAGCATAGTATTGATATGGCACCTTATGAAGCCTTATATGGTAGACGTTGTAGATCACCCTTGTGTTGGTTTGAGACTGGTGAGCACCAGTTGTTAGGTCCTGACCTGGTGCAGAAAACCACAGAAAAGATTAAAGTTATACAACATAAGATTAAGACTGCTCAGGATAGGCAGAAATCTTATGCTGACAAACGTCGTAGACCCTTAGAGTTCCAGGTTGGAGACAAAGTGTATCTTAAGGTCTCACCTTGGAAAGGGGTCCTTCGTTTTGGAAGGAAAGGGAAGTTAGCTCCTAGATATATGGGGCCTTATCCAATCATTGAACGGATTGGAAAGGTAGCATATAAACTAGAGCTTCCCCTAGAATTACAGAGGTTGCATCCTGTGTTTCACATTTCTATGCTGAAGAAATGTCACCCAGACACCGAGTCAGTTCTACAACCTATGGAGGTAGAATTGAATGATGACATATCCTATGAGGAGGGACCAGTGTCAATCCTTGATAAACGAATTAAAAAGTTAAAGAAGAAAGATATAAGTCTTGTGAAAGTCCTCTGGAACCATCGTGGTATTGAAGAAGCCACTTGGGAGTTAGAGCATGAGATGAGAAGGAAGTATCCTGCCCTTTTCTCGTAGTATGTTTTATCGATTTCGGGGACGAAATCCTTGTATGGGATGGATAATTTGTAACATCCCTGACCTGGGTTATGAGTCAACCCTAGGTGTTTTTCCTAAATATGTAATTAAATCTTTGTGATTAACTCTGAGCATGTAATTAAGTTTCTCAGAAACGTATATTTCAGTATTTGCTCCTTTTTATTTAAAGTTGTAGCATTGTTTTGATATACAGGGACCTATGTGCAATTTACCCAGTTAAAAGGGTTAGCTTGCAATTTGCACATGTTGAGATGTTCCTCTGATGTTGAGACATCATGAGAATATTTTTGGTAATGTTTTAGGGATTTCCCAAGCTAGGGCACCAAGGTGCAGCTGTGGAAGCAATCCCGGTGCTTGAAACCCTAGTTTGGGGTAAAATGCAATTTACCCAAATTAAGGGATACAAATTGTGAAATATGTCATCTAATGTATCTTTTTAGACTCTTGCCATCATTAAGAGAAGAAATGATGAGGAAGTCACCTCAATTGAATTATCAAGTTATGAGATATGCCTTGTGATTGAATAATCAGGGTATATGTGTAATATCTCTTTATGTATGTACCTCATTCTTAGCTTGCTCTCCTATACCTTCTTTTCCTAATACCTTAAGATAAGTTTGTCCTTAGAATAAAGAGGAAGGGACGATCAAGTAAATAAGGAGGGACCTAGTTGGAATTATGGACAACTTATGAACTAATATTGAAAATCCTACCCATGTATATAAGCCCTCCTTCCCTTAGTTGCAAGGGAACTTACCCTTCGTTCCCTTACTGTTTCATTTCACCAAAGACGACCAAGGACTGCCTTGGAGCTAAGGAGGACGACCAAGGGGTGCAAGGTAGGTTTAAACCCCTCTTCTTTCCTAATTCCATGGTTAGAACTCGAATTCAAGGTCATCTTCATGGCTAACTCTTGAAACCCTACCTTTCTAGCCGTCTCTTTTCATCCTTCCTTGGAGTTTTCACCTTGGCTAACCTGTAAGAACTCAAGGACGCCATTAGAGCTTGGAGCTTGAAAGCTTGGAGCTCAAGAAGCAAGCTTTAGGCGGGTTTTATAACTCTAAACCCATGCTTTACTATGTGCATCTTTATATGCGTTTTGATGATAGCTCTTAGTGTTTCCCTACTTTTCCCTGCTATTTTGCAAGCAAATCCATGGGATATTCGTACTGTTCTTGAGCTAGGAGATGAAGGCGTGATTTCAAAGAAAAACCCACCGCTTTTCACTTCCTTAAATGGTCCCACCAGTTTGCTCTCTCGGTCTCAAGATCGCGAGGTGAGCAAACGGTCTCGAGACCGCGACAGGGCAAACGGTCTCCAAGACCGTTTGGCCCCGTTGACCGAGCATGGACCGTATAAGAAATTTGTTCCTAATTATATAGGATAATTACCCTCAACATTTGGGAGGCTAACTCCAAGGGAATCGGGAGATATGACCTTTTTAAGTAACAACTTTATTTGAATTTATTCCTGATTTTCAAACGGTCGGAAATTGCCTTTTTGGGCAAACGGTCTCAAGACCGTGTACGGTCGTTGACTAAGCGTTGACCGTATGAGATTACTGTTCAGAATAATGTTATTTAACAACTCACCAAGTTTGATGGTCTAATTCCAAACGGGCTAAGAGTTGAAGGGTGAATACTAGGGCTAACCCTAGATGAAATCAGTACTGAAATTATGGTGACCTAATTAGGGTTTTTAGGGTTGATTGACCTAAACGGTCTCAAGACCGTTTAGGGGTCACCCAAACGGTCTCAAGACCACGAGGGCAATCAACCATGACCGTTTGGAGGTCTGGGGTCAAGATTAGTTGACCAATTGAAGGTACAATTACACCAAATTACATTGCAATAAAATATTGACATGATCATCAACTCAATGGGTCAGACCTTGATGAATTTGCACTAGAATCCAAAATTGGATGGGCAAACGGTCTTAAGACCGTTTGGAACTCATCCAAACGGTCTCAAGACCGAGAGTACAATCACCCAAGACCGTTTTAAGGTCTAGGGTTAAGTATTTTGACCAATTGAGGACCCAATTGCAAATAAGTTATCAATTGATTAAAATAATGATTTAGTGACCCAATCATGGTTCAATCTCTATCAAAGCACCTTATATTTTAATGAAATCTTGGGCAAACGGTATCAAGACTATTTGGGGTCCACCCACATGACCTAAAGACCGTTTGGGCCAAGTTTGGGCCCAATTGGAGCTCAATTGAAGGGTTCAACCTTGTGTTGATGCACATTGTTGAGTGTTGATGGGTGAACATTGATAGACCCTAATTGAATCGACTTCAACCCTAATTGGTCGACCATTAAGGGTCAATTGAATGACCAAGTGGTCAAGCATAATCTAAGTTAACCCAATCCATAAGTGGTCAACATGGCTCTGACCTTTTGAGGGCTTCAACATGAGTTGACATTATTGGTTGTATCTTTGAATCTTGTTGATGGTCCAAGCGGTTGAGACCATGTGAGCTCGCGGTCTCAAGGTCGTGAGGAGGCTCGCGGTCTCAAGGTCGTGAGGAGGCTCGCGGTATGAAGGTCGTGAGAGGGCTCACGGTCTCAAGACCGTGAGGGGGCTCACGGTCTCAAGACCGCGAAGGGCCTCGCGGTCCTGAGGTCAAGATGGGCAAACGGTCAACATCTCTTCGCGGTCTCAACTTCAATTTGATCTTCGCGGTCTTGAACCACTTGAAGAGGCTCGCGGTCTTGAAGCCTAAGGAGGCTCGCGGTCTTGAAGATAGAAGAGGGCTCGCGGTCTTGAAAAGTTAAAGTGGGAAAACGGTCAACACTTTCAAACGATCTCAATTCGATTGAAGGTTGATAATCGAAATCAATCAATGTGATTTAGGGTTGACTTCATTCAATCAATTGATGATATAAATGGTCCAATGTTGCCCTAATCGAACCCTAATGACAACCTAGGATATTAGGGGGTTAATTGACTAAGGTTTGGACCATGATGATGATCAATGGGGTGAATTACCAAAATACCCCTGAAGGGCCAATTGAGTTATATCTTGCTCAATTCAAACCCTAATCACATGATGATGATGTTTTAGCCATGTTAGCCTATGATGACTTAATCCGACCTGATCTAGGGTAATGTTGACATCACCTAACCTTATGATGAGAGAGAAAGTACTTCTAGAGAGAGAAAGTACTGCTAGAGAGAGAAAGTACCCTTTTTAAGTGGAAACTCAATTGAAGCATCCCCAATACACAGAAATGAGCATAATTAGGGTATGATCCACCTGTGTGAGATCATAGAAACCCTAATTATGATAAATGATGAACTTTTAACTAATCTAAGATCATCAATGAAGATGTTACTCAAACATGATGATGTTATGAGTTCAATTCACCTTAATGTGAATAGTAAACCCTAATTCAAGGGTGATGACATGTAATGAGAATAGTAAACCCTAATTCAAGGGTAATGGCATGCTTTTGAATATTAAACTCTATTTGATAAGAATTAGAGATTTAAACTCTTATGACAAGAGTAGGAAGGATATTCCTCATTTTTGTATTACCTTTATCAGTTGTATTAACCATGCAGGTTCTGATATGAAGGTAATCATATCTAGGTATGGATGATGATGTTATATTCATTGAAGGCATGTTGTTAGCCTTATGAATAAGTAAAGTAATCTGATGTCTTGTCAGTGGCATCCTATACTGATAATGGGCTGTGAGATCCATGAATACCATCAAAGTCATGCCTTAGAGATGACTTGAGATGAGGGTAATGAGAAATGATGACTGATATGAGTTAGGCCTGTTACATTTAGTATTCTTCTTTTATAACTGCTATGCTACTGTTATTGTTTGAAGAACAATGTATGCTGTTAAAGAATATTGAATGTACCTAACTAATCAAGTATAATGTAGAGTCCTGATCATAGATCCATCATTGTCGGAGATTAAGTGATGGTGAAACAGGTATTCCTCAGGGAACTCCTGGAGCACATACTTTTGAGTATGTGGGGTACATGGATGTGTAGAACCTTACATCCTAGTGTAGGAAAGTGATGTAGATGTGGAATCCATCCATCCTTCACTATATTCTCATACCGTATCAGTGGCAGGTAAACATGAAACCTCCTCATGACGAAGAAAGCACAGATATCTGTATCAGTGGTAGGTAAATATGAAACCTCCTGATGACGAAGAGAGTACAGAACGCCACTGTGACTCTAGAATAGCGAAGGACCAGTTTACCCTGGTGAGCTATATTAAGTAGAGACACGAGATGTCCTACAAGTGATCCTCTTACTGACTGAGGAAGGTGAAGGTCATGAGAATCCGGCTCTCTTAATGACCTATGTATGATACTGATGCGGCTTCTCAACGATCAGTTGGAGTATGAGTGGTAAGCCTCATCTCCACAGGGCATAATGTTGTTTGTAAAACATAATCAACCATGTAGTATAACTTGTTAGAGATGACTCCAAGTTAGTTGATTGATGTTACCTTACAATAATGTTTATATTCTCCACATCTCCTAAATTATAGAGATCTTGTTATACCTGCAACTGTTACAGAATGCTTTGAAGGCTTTACTGTTTAATATATTCTTTGATGTTATAATAAAGCTTCTGGCGAAGAGTTATAACTCTCGCTGGGACAATTATGTATAATTGTCTCACCCCGTAGGCTTCAACTTTTTAGGTGGACGTCGGAGACGAAGGAACCAGCCTACAGGTGATCAGTCTCAGCAGCAGCATCAGGGGCAGCAGTAATCTCATGTAGAGATTGTCCTGCCATATGGTGTAGTTAGAGTCAGTCCTATGTGTCCTCTGTACTCTCAGGTCTTGGAGTCTTTTGTATAGTGATCTTGAGATTTTGTATCTTGATGTATATAATTACTCAAGAAGTAATTATCCTGAGATGTAAACAGTTTACCTCACTTTATGAAAGAAGCTTTTATGGATTCAAGCTCTTGTCACGAAAAGTTTTAATTCCCCATGATTTTTGCCTTCCGCTGATTACCGATTCGCTTCCGCTAAGTTTTAATCGTGTTTATATCATGGTTTGGAGATCAGAGCCCACATGTACCCACTGAAGCACTGGAGCAACTTGATGCGCAACACCAAACACTTAACAAGAAAAGGGGCATCACTCTGTTGAAGAAGTTAATAGCGCTTAGTGGCAGTGGATCCAAATTGGTTGTGGAGTTTGATAATGGAGGAAATGCAATTGGAGTGAACCGCAATAATTTTGTAAACTATCTTGGGTGTACCACTCGGAGCCATTGTGGTGTTAAGTATGATAATTGGCATAAAGTTCCTCAGGGGAAAAAAGACTTGATATGGAAGGATTTATGCATGAGTTATTATTATTTGCAATTCTATTTTGTGATTACAAATTCTATTATTTGCAATTCTATTTTGGATACTAGTTAATAACATTTCTATTTTACAGAATCTGTTTGCATTGGATGAGAAGTTGCATCGTAAAAGTATGATGCAACGCGCTGGAAAGATGCTTAGGAATTATAGGACAAATCTAAACAGAGAATACATAAAAGAGGGTGATAAGAAAAAGAAGTCAGCCCTTGAACAATGGAACTTCTTGGACAAAGAAGATTGAGACAATTTTGTTGCTTCAAGAAAATCTGAAGAATTCAAGGTATTAGGTGTTACTCCCAATTTAATTAATATACATTGTATTCACCTATTCAAGATTAACATTTAGTGATACTAACCAAATCATTAATGTGCATACTAACTAGGCCCTCAGTGACGCACAAAAAGCAAGGCGTGCACTGAATGTGCATGACCACACTATGGGTCCAAAAGGCTATGCAAGCGTTCGCCAAAGACTACATGCGGAGTCTGCGGCTACTCAGGAGTCTGCTCCTACTCAGGAGTCTTCCACACCCATGCCTCGCCATGATATCTGGATAGCTGGGAGGCAAAACAAGAAGGGTGAAATAAAGAAGCCCGTAACTGCTGAGGCGGCTGCGAAAATGGTAAAATACAACTTTTAGAGCTATCGTTTGAATATTGATTATTTGTGGTGTTAATTTACCAATTTATGTTGATGGTGATTAGCGGGAGCTGCACGAGCAGAGGAAACAAGGCACGTTCATCCCTCAGGGCACAAGGGATGAATTGACAGTTGCTCTGGGTAACCCAGAGCATCCTGGACGTGTTAGGGGTGCAGGCGCTGGTGTGGGCATCAAAGCATTCTTTGGGCCATCCCAGCGCAAACCCAGAGCGGGACTTTCTCAAGAAGCGGTAACCTATTCTTTTTTTAGAATGTTACTGCAAAAGGAAATTCAATAATAAGAAGCTAATGTTTCTTTTATCCATGTATAGGAGAATAAGAGAGTCGAGGATATAGTTGCTAAGAAGGTCAACGATGTAGTTGCTGAGAAGGTCAAGGAAGAATTGCTGCGGTGGCAGGCATCTCAGGCTTCCAATCAGCCTATGGTGACCCACTCTTCTCCTGATGCACAGACTCTGAGTAATCCTGGAGACCCATCGCCTAACATGTCTGCTGTAAGTATTGTTTATGACATTGTAGCTAGTTTTTTCAAGATGATATGTTTTCAAGATGATATGTATATATGTATAACATTCTTTACGTAAATTTGTAGGCATTGAAGCCATGCCGTTTAAGAATACAAGACTATGTTGTTGCAGAGGCGCAGGCTTACCCGTCCCTTCCTGGGGAAAGGTTTCACGGGACTCCAATGCCACAGGGCTACATTCGTGTGGGCCCATTACATGTGTTACCCGATTGGAGGGAAGCTACATTGCCATATCCCCACCCGGATATTGATACACTTGCTGAGGCAGAAGGTGAGGTCATATTGTGACCCAAAGTAGATGTCGTCTACACTACTAAAATTGTAAGATAAATTTACATTGATTTAGACTGTTAATGTGTATATATGATGTCAACTGATCTGAAATTATATATACATGTTAAAAAGAAGACACCAGGAGCACCTAGGCCTCCACCTCCACTTCCCGCATTACCAACTTGGGTTCCAACTGACCTAACATACCCGTTAGGTCCTGCTTGTAGGGGAATGGCATGTTGGCTACGGGAACATAATATACATTGTCCGATAATTGTTTCTTTAGATGCAGATTATGCAGGTCAATCATACGATAGCTCTTTATTTATACAAGATATTATTGAGCTGTTTATGTATGATTGGTTGAATACATCAATGATAGAGACATGGATAAGGCGAGATCTTGTTTATACATCCATATACCTTGTGTAAGATCCGGTGATCTGGTTTCTTATATATTAATGCATACGTAATACATGTTTTGCAGCTACTTAGTCGAAGATCATTGCAAACAATTTGCATTTGATCATGTGGGATTTTTGATTCCATCATTGATTAGTATGGTAGCTAAAGACCCTAATAATGTTCAACAATACTGTATAGATTCTTTTACAATTTTTGGTCAGCAAAAGAAGACGATAATAATAGCTCCATTCAATGTCAAGTAAGTTTACTTTATTTATAATTTGGAATTAAGAAAATTCCATTTTATTGTGCATTTTGAGTTATTAATTGTTAACATTTTACCTCTAGCGGTAAACATTGGGAGTTACTAGTTATTGTCCCCGGGACATTCACTGTTTATTATCTAGATCCCGCGGGAAGTACATTAAATACTAAAATTGGACACGTAATGAGAATGCCATTATTCTGGTGAGAAATATTTCATTTTTGTATCTGTTAACATCTGTTATTACATTACTATTTACTTATGTAATTTACTGTGTTATATTAACATGTAGGGGTTTAGATGCATTCAAAAAGGCTGGAGGAACGGTCCCAACGAAAAAGAACCAGCCAATAAATTGGCAGAATGTACAAGTAAGTTCCCAACTCCAATGTATATATTATTGATGTGAATTGTGCTTAGTTGTATTATTTTGTATGTTTCAATTTATAGTGCACTACACAAGACAATGGCTGGGCATGCACATACTATGTGATGCAATTTATGCAGATGATTATCAAACATGCCGCATTGGACATCGATACCATACATGAGGTATTATATATAGTCTCATTAGTTAGTATGAAATATATCAATCTTATTTTTATATTATTACTTATATATATACATCATTCTCTTTGCAGGTGTTTAAAATTGACCACACTATAGGTAAACGCTTAAAAAATATACATGCTCCATATACGATGGAAGCATTAAATGAAATAAGAGAAGAATGGGCAAAAGCCATACAAGCAGTGGCAACTGTAAGATATAATTGGGATGTTGATAGCGATAATGAATGATACTTTGTAAATGAATATTTCTGAATGTTAATACATGTATTTGAATGTTTCTATAGGTGTGAATGTGAGAATTGAATTGATGTCTGAATGTATCTACTTGTGTGAAATTTTCCTTGGGACTTTTGCAGGTTTGTGGCATGTTTGTAGGCTGATATCAATGGATGTCGTAAACCTACAGTTCAGAAAACTGAACTGCAGGTTCTCATCCTGCTGACCAGCCACAACAGGCCTGCAAACTGATATAAAAAAAATAGATATAGGCGTCGGTTATTTACAGAAAACCGTCAGCAAAGACCTACAGCGTCGGTTATTGGATAAAAATCGACGCCTAATATTACAAACAACCCGACCGTGCAGGAAAGCACGACCGTGGTGGAAAAGGTGTCGCTTATTCATATAAAACCGACGCCTATAGTACTAAACATGGCCGTGCAGGGAAGCACGGCCGTGTCGTCTTGAAGTATGACGTCGGTCTTTTAGTAGATAACCGACGCAGAATGTGTCCTAGATGACGCCGTTTTCTGTGACGCGAACCCTTTTGGCGTCGGTTATCTACTAAAAGACTGACGCCTATATGTTAAATAGGCGTCGGTTAAAAAACTGACGCCGAAGTGTTCGACCTTTAGCGGCGCCCACATAGGCGTCGCTCAGAAACCGACGCCAAAGGGGGTTAAACAACCGACGCCAAAGGCTGTTTCTGAAGTAGTGGGTATTTATAGATGTTTGGAGAGCTGGACGATTCAATGTCGAGAAAAGAGAGTTCATAAACTGGATTGCCTTTGGATCAAGAACAAAAATTAAAAATAGGGATTTATGGATCATGAGCAAAAAATAAAAATAAGGATTTGTTCCTTTGAGGGCCCACACATTGTTTCTTTCCGTTGGGTACATAACTTATAGAATCCTACATTTCATCCAATGGGGTGTGCCCTTGCATGAAACTTGGACTTCTCTTTATCTGACATTCCAAATTTTTAGAAATTTTGTAGTGTATCTTGGATAGAAGGTACATTTCCATTTATGAGATTGAGTGTTTGAGTAATAAAAATTCAATTTTAAAAGAGAGAGCAAAGGGAAAACTTGTAAGAAATGTCTTTCTTTTTCTTTTTATTTTTTAACAAAAAGATATGTAATTTAGTTTAATATCTTCTCCTTTTGAATAATGGTGTTGGTTTTTAAAGAGAGATAAAAATACAATCAGATTACCAATTGGGTTGGAATATTTTTATCATGAGGAATACAATTAGGCAATTTATAGGAGAAGGCTTAGAATAATCTCAACTAAAGTCCAAATTAGGCATGATTCTAGAGAAAGTGACTTTTCTATCTGTGAACCGTTGATATGCAAAAAATGGGTAAATGAGTGAAATAAAGATATGAAAAATATGGTTAATTTAGAATAAATATGACATATTCTATCATTACCCAAAAATAAAATTTGATCATGGCCGTTAATGAAATGACCAAACATGGGATGTCAATAGTTTGCCAATTTTAAGATATAATTTGAGATATTAGTAAGAAATAAGATTATAACCAACATCGCCTCCATTTTGGTCATGAAGAACCAAAAAGGTAAGACTCGTTAAGGTATTTATTGTTGAGCGTGATTCTAAATGTAAAAGTTCTTTGAAGTGCTTCATTTTGAAAAGATTGTTGTCTCTCCCTAAAAATTTGGAGTTAGTTTTCTGAGTGCATTAGGTCAATCATGGAGAAGTGATGGTTTTGATCCAATTTAGAGTTAGAGTCATAACCTAAAATGGTAAATGTAGGAAGTTGCATATGCAGGATAGTGCATTAGAAATACAATATATCTATTCAAGATAGGGACTAAAATCTAGGATATCAAATGTGAGGTCCATACTCAGTGTATGGTATGTATGCTAAATGGTTTTCCTTCTCAGGGTAGAGCTTGGATGCCAATTTGTTTATGTACTCAGGGTAGGACCTATATGTATAAATATAAATACAAGGTTTGTCCTACTTAGGGTATGGCTACAATTCTAAATCCATATGCAAGGTTTCCTACTTAGGATACAAATTGAATGCCAAAGTAAACATATTTACCTACTTCATGTAGGGCCTAGATGCCAAAATGAAAGAAGAAATTATTTTACCTACTTAGGGTAAGGATTGAGAATAAAAAAGAAAATAGGTGTTTTTTCTACTGGGGGCGGGTCTTCAATGCCAGAATGAAAGAAAATACAAATTTTCCTGCTCTTGGTAAGAATTGAGGTGCGATAGAAAAATAGATTTTCCTACCCAAGATATGGCTTAAATGCCAAAAGGGTGCCTATCCAAGATATGTAAAATGAACATGGCTCATTTTTAAGGTTTTGATTGGGAACCCAAATGAGTGTATCTGCTAGACATAGGGTTTTAAAATGTGATATGCATGTTTTAGGTAGAGATTTTATGCATAAGGGATATGGTGTATTTTAAGGCCTTGGTCCATGGTCCTAATGTATAGACGGTGGTCCCTACATGATAGGGCCTTGCATTTCAGGTGACTTAGGGTCCATTCTAATTATATTTTGTCTATGAAATATATAGATATTAAGACGACGAGCCCAGTCAAGATCAATTGATTGAAATGGATGAGTGTGTGTAGGATTCAAGATCCAAAAGGTTATTTTCCATCAACAGTGATCAAGAAATTGATTCCTCCTAAGAGAAAATCCTATGAGCAATAAGGTAAGAACTGATAACTTAAAAAAATATAAAAGTATTAAGTATTTTACTCATAAATGCCTAAGTTTTTTGTTAATTTTTAAGGTTTTTATAAGGTTAGGAAATTTTTTGACGAATATGGAGGGACTTGATTCATATTTTTTTAGAAAAAGTGTCTTTGATGGGGCAAATGAGGTAAAAAAGAAGCATCTTCTTTCTCTTGATCTTTAGTGACAGTGACAACGGAGATCATGCTTTGAGTTAATGAATATGGCGGTGACTGAATCCATATCACAAAATGTAACATTCTATGACCAAAATCATTGAAAAAGGGGGTATTTTTTCTAGGTCTTCTCTTATCAGGTTTCAGCGAGAAGCTTTCATCATGCACACAATAGTGCATCAAGCATTCTTTAGTGGTCAACTTTGAGAGGGTATAATATTCTACTTTTTTCCATTCATCCACCATGTTTAGTCTTCCATATCATGTTTTAACTTTGGCTTCTCATAATTCTTCATGATCTTAATGTCTAAGAAGAACTGTTTCAAATTTTAATTTGATATATGTTCCCTTTTCTTTCTTTTATTGTTTCTCTCAGTGCTTGACACCCAATTGTGCTAATTAGCTTGCACTATGAAGCTAATGTCATTATAGCTTTGTTTGAATGGATGTAGATGGAAAATCATAGTGATTAAAGAATTTTAAATCCCTTTGGAGGTTCCCATTGTTGACATTGAAGACACTATATATGATGATGTGGGGATGAGATGTATCCCATGTGAGCCTTACATCTTTGTTTTTAATTGTATTTTTATAATATCATGACATTTTGGATCATTTGTTTTATGGACAACTTCCATGCGTACATTAAGAGTATTGTAGCATATCCTATCCCTATCAAGAACTTTGCAGTGGTATTGATTCCACTATGGTTGAGTTTTCACCTACATAGATATTGATCAAGAGATGCGGTAAAATTTCAACTTTTCTACCTCTTGTTATTTTCTTTGATTGATGATTGTGGACTGAGCTTTGATTGTCTTTTAGAAGTTTTGATGTTTCATTTATGATTTGCCTTTACTTTTTGAGACTTGGGGCCCAATCTATTTTTATGAGAGATCACTAGGTGGAGTTCTCATATTTTTACATGCTTTTAGACTGAATGAGATGGATATTTTGAAGATGAGTGACTTTGGGAACACATGTAATGCATGATTGTAGATGAAAACTTCATTGTGGAACTGATTGAGTACTTTTTTCCAAAGACTAGCTCATTTCACTCCCATTCATTGAATAAGTCATTGACCTGAATGAGTTTATGATAATTATCACACTCACTTTTAGAAGCAACCCATGTAGTAGCTTTCTAGGGAGGCAATCATGGGGATTTTTGCATATTCATTAGCTTATGGGAGTGAACCCATTCAAGGAAGGAAAGGCATCAAAGCTTGAGGTCAAGTATACTTGGTTATACTAGGTTTTCTATGGGACGAGGAAGTGAGGGGATGAACTAGAGGGAAGATTACAAAAATTTTCACCTAGTGCAATTATAGAATGCTTGGTGTGTGATGATTTTTGTAATCTTCCCTCTTGTTAGTTGTCTTTAGAGATTGATGGGTTCTCCTTTCTGATAGATTTGGATGTCATAACTTCATTTGATTGGGTGGAGGTGTGTATGCCCACATGTTGACGTGTTTGAGGAGATGCATCATGGGTGAGTTCATAGTGAATGGTTGCATTTGTCTCCTCACAAATGTGGGAAATTTGTTGGCATTCTAGAGATACTTTATGCTAGCTTTATATCAATTATTTTTTTGACAACTTGGTGATGGTTCATGAATAATCTTCTTCATCTTGACTTTGCAACAACTTGGGGGTATGAGCACTTCCACCATAGTATACCACATGTATTGTTTGGTTCATAGGGTCACTTCTTTTTTTCCTCTATTGATATACCTTTCAAAGTAATTAGCATAACAATTTGTCCTCATACTTTTATAAGAGAGAAAATCTATAAAGAACTTCATTCAGAGTGGTAAATGTCATACTTTTCACATTGTCAGGTTCGTGTTTCTTATGATTTAGATGATCATCTATTTGTTTTTGTTTCAAGGTCAGATTTAGAATCTTTTCCAACTTTCAACATCTTTGGTGAATATGTATATGCCCCATTCTACCACTCCTTAGTCATGGGTAAGCAATAAATCCATTTTAACTCACCGTTTATAGTGTGTTGTACACTGGATAGAATGTTCCCAGGAAGTGGGTCGGAAATGGGCACATCCCATTCATTCCTCCTATGGGACTAATGTATGCTAGCATTGGGATCAACCAGTTAGCATAGAGTTTGTTAGGTGGTCATGTGATAATACACCGTATCCATAGTGGTTCTACTAGTTTGGTCAGCCATTGTTGTTCTCTTTCGGAGGTCATTAATGTAGTTTGTCTTCCATCAACAAGTATTAATAATTTTTGACCTTTGAAGTCACTTTTTATAACGTTAATTTTTACAAAAATTGACACTACAATCCTATAGTGTTGGTTGGTAAAGAACAAATGTTACAACTGGTTAAGTCTTACTGATTAAGAACAATCATGGGTTTCACTTTTATTATTTTATGAAGAACCAATGTCCCAAACAACTCGTAAAATTCAATTTTTCATGGGCGGGAATTTGATATAGGAGTTTAACATCATTAGTACAAAAACCAACAAAGTACCCCTTCCCGAGAAATATATTTTGCCTCTGAAAATCCTTTGTTGTCTGTTGTAGTCCATAAAAATTGACGTTGTAGGTCACGCCTACCTTGAATTTTTTTATGTCACAATTGAACTATGCCATCAGTTTTTCTTAGACAATCAATGGCTAATAAGTCAGTTTTTGGTAAAAACTGACGACTAAGTTCCACTTAATAGCACCTGTAAAATTTCTCTTCCCCATTCTTTGTTTCATTGCCTCCTAATACCTAGCTTCTCTCTAGAAATTATGACAAGACTCTCTCTAATAGTGATGACAAGAACAATGACCTTCTAGATCTCTCTTCCACTTCCAACTATCACCACCTCCATTGTAGCCATTGTCGCCTTTCTCACTTGCCAATAGCTCCTTTCTCTAGCCTTTAGTAGCTTCTCCCCTCCTCTTGTTGTGCTTCTTCCTAATCTTCCCTAGTTGGAGACGTCGCCACCGCATGTGCCCATGCTTGATGCCACAGCCTCTTGGTGCTTCTTCCATCGCCGCCTCTGGTTGCTGATGATGTACATACACTTTGAGATATGAGTTACAAGCTTGGAGCTTGAACGCTATCGCCACCTCGGGTTACCTCCTGTCATTTATGTTGGTCATCATTCATTGTGGCTAAGGTAGTTAAACTTTTTTGCAATAACTATTGATTTGTATGTATCATAGATTATTATATGCTTGTTAGGTCACTAAATTCTAATTATCTATCTAATTATAATTGAAAGTTCTACTTTGGAAAATGTATGAATGTTTGCTCATTTGTTTTTTTACAAATTTTCAAATAAATGTTAAATATTATGTCTATCTAATTTGAATTGAAAACCTAGGATATGAGTGATGCTACTAGGATGATAGGTACAGACATGATAGAATATATATATTATGTTGGCTAGAAACCCATCTGAGACCTACTCATTATGAGTAAATCTTAGATAGTCCCTAGTTTGGGAGTGTTCTTGAACACTTAACCTCACTTAGGATGCAAGTGTATAACACGTATTAAGTTTTCATAATGATTCATCAACATTTTCCCATTTGTTCTCTGAGTACATATGTAGGTGGGTATTTACCTATCTACGTCATTGTACTTCGAGAAGTATGTGGAGATGTTTTCGATATATTCTTGAAAACTGGATATATTACTAGTGATATTAGGTGTTCAAGAATGGGATAGGTGGAACACATTTATAGCTAAACCATATACCCTAATATGTACACCCAAAACCCAAAACCATAATCTGTAAATCCTAACACTAGTACAAAACTGACCTTTAGTGTAACATCCCTGACCTGGGTTATGAGCTAACCCTAGGTGTTTTGCCTAAATATGTAATTAAATCTTTGTGATTAACTCTGAGCATGTAATTAAGCTTCTCAGAAATGTATATTTCAGTTTTTGCTCCTTTTTATATAAAGTTGTAGCACTATTTTGTAATACAGGGACCTATGTGCAATTTACCCATTTAGAAGGGTTAACCTGCAATTTGCACATGATGAGGTGTTCCTCTGATGTTGAGACATCATGAGAAACATTTTGGTAAAGTTTGAGGGATTTCCCAAGCTTGAGCACCAAGGTGCAGCTGTGGAAGCAATCCCGGTACTTGAAACCCTAATTTGGGGTAAAATGCAATTTACCCAAATAATGGGAAGCAATTTGTAAAGAATGTTATCTAAAGTATCTTGTTAGACTCTTGCCATCATTTAGAGAAGAAATGATGAGGAATTCACCTCAATTGAGTTATCAAGTTAAGAAATAGGCTCTGTGATTGAATAATCAGGGTATATGTGCAATATCCCTTTAAGTATGAACTTTATTATTAGATTGTCCTTCCTTGCCTTCTTTTCTATAACTTAAGATAAGGTTTGTCCTTAGAATAAAGAGGAAGGGACGAGCAAGTAATGAAGGAAGGACTTAGTTGGAATTAAGGGAAACTTATGAGCTAATGTTGAAAATCCTACCCCAAGTATATAAGCCCTCCTTTCCTTAGTTGCAAGGGAACTTAACCTTCGTTCCCTTACTGTTTCATTTCACCAAAGACGACCAAGGACTGCCTTGGAGCTAAGGAGGACGAACAAGGGGTGCAAGGTAGGTTTAAACCCCTCTTCTTGCCTAATTCCATGATTAGAATTCGAATTCAAGGTCATCTTCATGGCTAATTCTCGAAACCCTATCTTTCTAGCCGTCTCTTTTCATCCTTCCTTGGAGTTTTCACCTTGGCCAACCTGTGGGAACTCAAGGACGCCATTAGAGCTTGGAGCTTGAAAGCTTGGAGCTCAAGAAACAAGCTTTAGGCGGGTTTTATAACTCTAAACCTATGCTTTACTATGTTCATCTTTATATGCGAGTTAATGATAGCTCCTAGTATTTCCCTACTTTTCCCTGCTATTTTGCAAACAAACCCGTGGGATATCTGTACTGTTCTTGAGCTAGATGATGAAGGCGTGTTTTCCAAGAAAAACCCACCGCTTTTCTTTTCCCTAAACGGTCCTAACAGTTTGCTCTCACGACCTTAAGACCGTGAGAGAGCCTCGCGGTCTCGAGACCGTGAGAGGGCTCGCGGTCTCAAGACCGATTGGCCCTGTTGACCGAGCGTGGACCATATAAGAAACTTGTTCCTAATTATATAGGCTAAATACCCTCAAAATTTGGGAGACTAACTCCAAAGGAATCGGGAGATATGACCTTTTTAAGTCACAACTTTAAATAAATTAATTGCTGATTTTCAAACGGTCTGAAATTGCCTTTTTGGGCAAACGGTCTCAAGACCGTGAAAGGTCGTTGACTAAGCGTTGACCCCATGAGATTACTGTTCAAAATTATGTTAATTAACAACTCACCAAGTTTGAGGGTCTAATTCTAAACGGGCTAAGAGTTGAAGGGTGAATACTAGGGCTAACCCTAGATAAAATCAGTACTGAAATTATGGTGATCTAATTAGGGTTTTTAGGGTTGATTGACCTAAACGGTCTCAAGACCATGTGGGGTCCACCCACATGACCTCAAGACCGTGAGGACAATCACCCAAGACCATTTGAAGGTCTAGGGTTGAGTAATTTGACCAATTGAACACCAATTGCAAATAAGTTATCAATTTAATCAAAATTCTGATTTTGTGACCAATCAGGGTTCAACCTCTATCAAATCACCTTAGATTTTTATGAAATCTTGGGCAAACGATCTCAAGACCATGTGGGGTCCACCCACATGACCTCAAGACCGGTTGAGCCAAGTTTGGGCCCAATTGGAGCTCAATTGAAGGGTTCAACCTTGTGTTGATACACATTGTTGAGTGTTGATGGGTGAACATTGATAGACCTTAATTGAATCGATTTCAATCCTAATTGGTCAACAATTGAGGGTCAATTGAATGACCATTTGGTTAAGCATAACCTTAATTAACTCAATCCATAGGTGGTCAACAGTTATTGGACCTTTTGAAGGCTTCAACATCGGTTGACATCATCGTTTGATTTGTTGAACCTTTGTTGAAGGACCTTGCGGTTGAGACCATGAGAGGCTCACGACCTCAAGACCGTGAGGGAGCTCACGACCTCAAGACCGTGAGGTGGCTCACGACCTCAAGATCGTGAGGTGGATCACGACCTCAAGACCGTGAGGTAGCTCACGACCTCAAGACCGTGAGGTGGCTCACGACCTCAAGACCGTGAGGTGGCTCACGACCTCAAGATCGTGAGGTGGCTCACGACCTCAAGACCGTGAGGTGGCTCACGACCTCAAGACCGTGAGGTGGCTCACGACCTCAAGATCGTGAGGTGGCTCACGACCTCAAGACCGTGAGGTAGCTCACGACCTCATGATCGTGAGGGGGCTCACGATCTCAAGCCCATGAGGAGGCTCACGGTCTTGGAGCTAGAAAGGGGCTCATGGACTTGAAAGGTCAAAGTGAGCAATCGGTCAACACTTTCAACTGAATTCAATCATGTGATGGTTCAATGTTGTTCAAATCAAACACTAATGATAATCTAAGATAGTAAGGAGTTATTTGATTAAGGTTTTTGACTATGATGATGATCAATGGGGTGAATTACCAAGATACCCCTGAAGGGTCAATTGAGTTATACTTTACTCAATTCAAACCCTAATTACATGAGAATGATGTTTTTAGTTATAATGACTCTATCTAACCTGATCTAGTCTAATGTTATCATCAACCATTAGTATGATGAAAGAGAGAGTACTCTAGAGAGAGAAAGTACCCTAGAGAGAGAAAGTAACTCTAATCACTTAATGGTGATGTTTTTGGCTATGATAGCCTATGATGACTCAACCCAACCTGTTTTAGAGTGATGTTGATATCACCTAACCTTATGATGAGAGAGAAAGTACTTCTAGAGAGAGAAAGTACTTCTAGAGAGAGAAAGTACCTCTTTTAAATGGAAACTCAATTGAAGCATCCCCAATACACAGAAATGAGCATAATTAGGGTATGATCCACCTGTGTGAGATCATAGAAACCCTAATTATGATAAATGATGAACCTTTAACTAATCCAAGAGCATCAATGAAGGTGTTACTCATACATGATGAGGTTATGAGTTTAATTCACCTATAATGTGAATAAGTAAACCCTAATTCAAGGGTAATGGCATGCTTTTGAGCAATAAACTCTATTTGATTTAAATTAAAGATTTAACTCTTATGACAAGAGTAGGAAGTACATTCCTTATTGTTATATTACCTTTATCAGATGTATTAATCATGCAGGTTCTGATATGAAGGTAATTATATCCAGGTATGGATGTTGATGTTATATTCATTGAAGGCATGTTGTAGCCTTATGAATAAGTAATGTAATCTGATGCCTTGCTAGTGGCATCCTATGCTGATAATGGGCTATGAGAGCCATGAATACCATCAAGGTCATGCTTTAGAGATGACTTGTGATGAGGATAATGAGAAATGATGATTGATATGAGTTAGGCCTGTTACATTTAGTATTCTTCTTTTATAGCTGCTATGCTACTGTTATTGTTTGAAGAACAATGTATGCTGTTAAAGAATACTGAATGTACCTAACTAATCAAGTATAATGTAGAGCCCTGATCATAGATCCATCATTGTCAGAAATTAAGTGATGGTGAAACAGGTTTTCCATAGGGAACTCCTGGAGCACATACTTTTGAGTATGTGGGGTACATGGATGTGTAGAACCTTACATCCTAGTGTAGGAAAGTGATGTAGATGTGGAATCCATCCATCCTTCACTATAGTTCCATACCGTATCAGTGGTAGGTAAACATGAAACCTCCTGATGACGAAGAAAGCACAGATATCCGTATCAGTGGTAGGTAAATATGAAACCTCCTGATGACGAAGAGAGTACAGAACGCCACTGTGACTCTAGAATAGCGAAGGACCAGTTTACCCTGGTGAGCTATAGTAGTAGAGACACAAGATGTCCTACAAGTGATCCTCTTACTGACTGAGGAAGATGAAGGTCATGAGAATCCGGCTCTCTTAATGACCTATGTATGATACTGATGCGGCTTCTCAGCGATCAGTTGGAGTATGAGTGGTAAGCCTCATCTCCACAGGGCATAATGTTGTTTGTAAAACATAATCAACCATGTAGTATAACTTGTTAGAGATGACTCCAAGTTAGTTGATTGATGTTACATTGCAATAATGTTGATATTTTCCATATCTCCTAATTTGTAGAGATCTTGTTATATCTGCAACTGTTATAGAATGCTTTGAAGGCTTTACTGTTTAAAATAATCTTTGATGTTATAATAAAGCTTCTGGCGAAGAGTTATAACTCTCGCTGGGACAATTATGTATAATTGTCTCACCCCGTAGACTTCAACTTTTTAGGTGGACGTCGGAGACGAAGAAACCAGCCTACAAGTGATCAATCTCAGCAGCAGCACCAGGGGCAGCAGTAATCTCAGGAGGGGATTTGTCCTGCCATGTGGTGTAGTTAGAGTCAGTCCTATGTGTCCTCTGTACTCTCAGGTCTTGGAATCTTGTGTTATGTGATCTTGAGATTTTGTATCTTGAATGTATATAATTACTCAAGAAGTAATTATCCTGAGATGTAAACAGTTACCTCTCTTTATGAAAGGAGTTTTTATGGATACAAGTTCTTATCTCGAAAAGTTTTAATTTTCCGTGATTTTTGTCTTCCGCTGATTACCGATTCGCTTCCGCTAAGTTTTAATCGTGTTTATGTCATGGTTTGGAGATCAGAGCCCACAATTAGTGGTATCAGAGCTCCAGGTTCAGTTGAGTCTACAGAGGCATAGGACTTAGGATGTCGAGTCTACCTTTAGTACTCCTTCCTTATCTAATAGAATCTTCTGCTCCTCAGGAGAAGAAGATACATAAGAATGTCAGAACATCGTGATGAGCACGTGGTAGAGAGTAGTGCTAGTGCACCTCGAGGCGGTGCAAGAGTTCCGAGAATAGAACAACCTGCACCTGAGTCGCCAAGAGAGCCACCCCAGTTCGACCCAGCTGACATGAGTGATCCAGCTGTACAGACGATGTTCGGGCAGTTCATGACTGCCATGACACATATAACCGATAGGATGCCCATTCCTGCACCTAGGGCACCTGTCCAGCCTGAAGTACAAGGTATTGGTAAGACATTCGAACGACTTCGTCGTGTCGGAGCTACCGAGTACTTCGGAACTGCCGACCCAGCAGATGCTGACTTATGGTTGACAGAGTTGGAGAAGGCTTTCAGGATTCTTATGATTCCGGAAGCTGAGAAGGTTAGACATGCTGTCTATCTTCTCAAAGGCAGTGCTGGTCACTGGTGGAACATGGAAGAGCAGAAGAGACCTGGAGTAGAGTTCTCATGGGAAGAGTTTCGTCGGGAATTTATCAATAGATATTTTCCAAAGACCTTCCTAGATGAGAAGATTTCTCAGTTTGAGAAACTAAGGCAGGGTATGATGAACATTAGCGAGTATGAAGCTAAGTTCATGGAGCTGTTGCGGTTTTGTCCGCATATGGCTGCTACAGATGAGGAAAGAATCAGAAGATTTGAAAAGGGTTTGAATTCCGATATGTCAACCCCTGTGTCTGCCTTAGAAAACAGAGAGAGATTCTCTACCTTCGTTGAGTCAGTCCGAAGGATAGAGAGATCTGTGGTTGAGAAAAGACAAACCCATAAAAGATATCCACAGTTCCAGGGTTCTTCATCTAGGGATTCCAAGAAACCTAGATTCTCTGCACCTAACCCTCCACCACCCAGATCGAGTTTTCAAACTCAATGGACACCAAGTAGAGGTAGAGGACGGAGTCAACCGCTTCAAGGGACACACAGTTCTGCATCAGTGTCAGTTACTGGACCACCCAGACCACAACAACAGGAGAAGAGTTGCTACAACTGTGGTAAGGTGGGACACTTGATGAAGGATTGCCGTTCTAGGCCTGTCGGTGTGACACAACAACCTCCGAGACAGAATCAACAGGGATCTCAGAATAGACAACATCAAGGAGCAGCTCGAGGACGTGGACAAGCGTCTCAAGCTGGATCATCAGCACCACCTCAACACCAGGCGACTGCGAGGTTCTATGCTATGAACCCACCTGAGGCAGTTGTCAATCCACGGGTAGTGGCAGGTCAGATGAAACTTTTATATTCTGATATGTCTATATCCTGTAATATATCTGTTCTGATTGATCCGGGTGCTACGCACTCTTTCATCACTCGTGAAGTGATTCGTAACTGCAATATGACTGTTAGTCATAAAGCAGATAGTTTGTTGTTAGAGACTCCGTTGAGTGGGTCTGCCGTTTTGCAGGAGGTATGTTCTCCCTGCATCCTTTTCTTTTCTGACCATCGCATTCAAGTGGACCTTATACCACTTGATATGCAGGGGTTTGATATAATCCTTGGGATGGATACCTTAGAAAGGTATAGAGTTGTCTTGGATTGTGAGTCCAAGTTGGCTGTGTTCGCTGATGAAAGCAACACATGGATCTTTCAAGGTGAAAGAAAGATTCTGCCCACCTGTCTTGTGTCAGCTATGGTTGCTGATAAGCTGTTGAGGCAAGGATGTTATGCATTCTTAGCCCATGTGGTAGATGTTACCAAGGAAAGTTCCAACCCTGCTGAAGTTCCCATAGTCAGGGAATTCGAGGATGTGTTTCCTGAAGAACTTCCTGGTATACCACCACCTCGGGAGATTGACTTTGAAATCAATCTGATTCCAGATACGAAACCCATAGCTCAAACTCCGTATAGAATGGCTCCTGCCGAGATGGCAGAACTCAAGAAACAGCTTCAAGAGTTACTTGAGAGAGGTTTTATCCGACCGAGTACTTCACCTTGGGGTGCTCCGGTCTTGTTTGTTAAAAAGAAAGATGGGTCAATGCGGTTATGCATCGACTATAGACAACTCAATAAAGTGACAATAAAGAATAGGTATCCTCTGCCGAGGATTGATGATCTCTTTGACCAGTTGCGTGGTGCAACAGTCTTTTCAAAGATAGACTTGAGGTCTGGATATCACCAACTTCGTATTAAGGATAGTGACATATCCAAGTCTGCCTTTAGGACAAGATATGGTCACTATGAGTTCACAGTTATGTCGTTTGGACTAACCAATGCACCAGCTGCATTTATGGAACTCATGAATAGAGTTTTTCGACTTTTCCTTGATCAGTGTGTTGTCGTCTTCATAGATGACATACTGATTTATAGTAAAGATGCTCAACAGCATGAGCAGCATCTTCGCCAAGCTTTGACCTTGCTAAGAGAACATAAGTTGTATGCTAAGTTTAGCAAGTGTGAGTTCTGGCTGCCGGAGGAATCTTTTCTTGGACATATAATATCCGCCTCGGGAATTCGTGTTGACCCTACAAAGGTAGAATCTGTTCTACAATGGGAACAACCGAAAACACCGACGGAGATTCGAAGTTTCTTGGGGTTAGCTGGCTATTATCAAAGGTTCATTAAGAACTTTAGTTCCATAGCTTTACCCTTGACCAAGTTAACCCGGAAGGATGTTCCTTTTTCTTGGAGTGATAAGTGTCAACAATCTTTCCAGTTACTGAAGGAGAGGTTGACAAGTGCACCTGTATTAGTGCTACCTGAACAAGGAAAAGGTTATATAGTTTTCTGTGACGCTTCCAAGAATGGACTAGGATGTGTGTTGATGCAGGATAAACAAGTGATTTCTTTTGCTTCCCGACAGCTTAAGAAACACGAGGAGAATTATCCAACACACGATCTGGAGTTAGCAGCTGTGGTTCATGCTTTGAAGATCTGGAGACATTATCTCTACGGAGAGACATTCCAGATTTTCACAGACCACAAAAACCTTAAGTATATCTTCTCTCAGCATGAGCTCAACATGAGGCAACGTCGCTGGATGGAGTTAATCAAGGACTACGACTGTACAATTGATTACCATCCAGGTAAGGCCAATGTTGTTGCAGATGCCTTGAGTAGGAAATCAGCAACATCAACCATGAATAGAGCACAACTAAACTCTTTAGTATGCTCTAGAAGAGATATGCTTATCTCTTTAAGGCAAGACAATGTACAGTTGAAGGTATCATTGCTAGCCGGTTTGTTAGCTGAGATGCATATTAAACCTACCCTAAGAGAGCAGATTAAAGAAGCACAGCTAGATGATGCTGCAGTTCAACATATAAGATCTGAGTATGGAAATGAGAAGCAAGATGGGTTTCATGACTCAAAAGATCAAGTAGCTTGTTATAATGGAAAAATGATAGTGCCGGATGTGGACAACTTAAGGAAGTTAGTCCTGGAAGAAGCCCATTCTTCCATGTATGCTATGCATCCAGGGAGCACCAAGATGTATCGGAATTTGAAGGATCTATATTGGTGGCCTGGGATGAAGAAGGACGTTGCAGAGTTTGTTCTGAGGTGCCCTGTGTGTCAGCAAGTTAAAGCTGAACACCAGAAGCCTGCAGGGACAATGCAACCTTTACCCATATCACAGTGGAAGTGGGACCATGTGACCATGGACTTTGTTGTTGGCCTACCCAGGACAAGCAAAGGACATGATTCCATTTGGGTAATTGTTGATAGGTTGACTAAGACAGCACATTTCTTACCTGTTAAAACAACCTATTCTGCTGAAAGGTTATCAGAGTTATATGTGCAAGAGATAGTGCGTTTGCACGGAGTTCCTGTCACAATAGTTTCAGACAGAGGTCCTCAATTTACAAGTCATTTTTGGGAACAGTTGCACAGTGCCTTAGGCACTAAGCTGAGGTTTAGTACGGCCTTTCATCCACAGACTGATGGACAGTCAGAAAGGACCATACAAACCTTAGAAGACCTGTTGCGAGCATGTGTTCTCCAGTTCACCGGAAGTTGGGATCTACACCTAAGCTTGATAGAGTTTGCCTATAACAATAGCTATCAGCATAGTATTGATATGGCACCTTATGAAGCCTTATATGGTAGACGTTGTAGATCACCCTTGTGTTGGTTTGAGACTGGTGAGCACCAGTTGTTAGGTCCTGACCTGGTGCAGCAAACCACGGAAAAGATTAAAGTAATACAACATAAGATTAAGACTGCTCAAGATAGGCAGAAATCTTATGCTGACAAACGTCGTAGACCTTTAGAGTTCCAGATTGGAGACAAAGTGTATCTTAAGGTCTCACCTTGGAAAGGGGTCCTTCGTTTTGGAAGGAAGGGGAAGTTAGCTCCTAGATATATGGGGCCTTATCCAATCATTGAACGGATTGGAAAGGTAGCATATAAACTAGAGCTGCCCCCAGAGTTACAAAGGTTACATCCTGTGTTTCACATTTCTATGTTGAAGAAATGTCACCCAGACACCGAGTCAGTTCTACAACCTATGGAAGTAGAATTGAATGATGACATATCCTATGAAGAGGGACCAGTGTCAATCCTTGATAAACGAATTAAAAAGTTAAAGAAGAAAGATATAAGTCTTGTGAAAGTCCTCTGGAATCATCGTGGTATTGAAGAAGCCACTTGGGAGTTAGAGGATGAGATGAGAAGGAAGTATCCTACCCTTTTCTCGTAATATGTTTTATCGATTTCGGGGACGAAATCCTTGTAAGGGGTGGATAATTTGTAACATCCCTGACCTGGGTTATGAGCTAACCCTAGGTGTTTTGCCTAAATATGTAATTAAATCTTTGTGATTAACTCTGAGCATGTAATTAAGCTTCTCAGAAATGTATATTTCAGTTTTTGCTCCTTTTTATATAAAGTTGTAGCACTATTTTGTAATACAGGGACCTATGTGCAATTTACCCATTTAGAAGGGTTAACCTGCAATTTGCACATGATGAGGTGTTCCTCTGATGTTGAGACATCATGAGAAACATTTTGGTAAAGTTTGAGGGATTTCCCAAGCTTGAGCACCAAGGTGCAGCTGTGGAAGCAATCCCGGTACTTGAAACCCTAATTTGGGGTAAAATGCAATTTACCCAAATAATGGGAAGAAATTTGTAAAGAATGTTATCTAAAGTATCTTGTTAGACTCTTGCCATCATTTAGAGAAGAAATGATGAGGAATTCACCTCAATTGAGTTATCAAGTTAAGAAATAGGCTCTGTGATTGAATAATCAGGGTATATGTGCAATATCCCTTTAAGTATGAACTTTATTATTAGATTGTCCTTCCTTGCCTTCTTTTCTATAACTTAAGATAAGGTTTGTCCTTAGAATAAAGAGGAAGGGACGAGCAAGTAATGAAGGAAGGACTTAGTTGGAATTAAGGGAAACTTATGAGCTAATGTTGAAAATCCTACCCCAAGTATATAAGCCCTCCTTTCCTTAGTTGCAAGGGAACTTAACCTTCGTTCCCTTACTGTTTCATTTCACCAAAGACGACCAAGGACTGCCTTGGAGCTAAGGAGGACGAACAAGGGGTGCAAGGTAGGTTTAAACCCCTCTTCTTGCCTAATTCCATGATTAGAATTCGAATTCAAGGTCATCTTCATGGCTAATTCTCGAAACCCTATCTTTCTAGCCGTCTCTTTTCATCCTTCCTTGGAGTTTTCACCTTGGCCAACCTGTGGGAACTCAAGGACGCCATTAGAGCTTGGAGCTTGAAAGCTTGGAGCTCAAGAAACAAGCTTTAGGCGGGTTTTATAACTCTAAACCTATGCTTTACTATGTTCATCTTTATATGCGAGTTAATGATAGCTCCTAGTATTTCCCTACTTTTCCCTGCTATTTTGCAAACAAACCCGTGGGATATCTGTACTGTTCTTGAGCTAGATGATGAAGGCGTGTTTTCCAAGAAAAACCCACCGCTTTTCTTTTCCCTAAACGGTCCTAACAGTTTGCTCTCACGACCTTAAGACCGTGAGAGAGCCTCGCGGTCTCGAGACCGTGAGAGGGCTCGCGGTCTCAAGACCGATTGGCCCTGTTGACCGAGCGTGGACCATATAAGAAACTTGTTCCTAATTATATAGGCTAAATACCCTCAAAATTTGGGAGACTAACTCCAAAGGAATCGGGAGATATGACCTTTTTAAGTCACAACTTTAAATAAATTAATTGCTGATTTTCAAACGGTCTGAAATTGCCTTTTTGGGCAAACGGTCTCAAGACCGTGAAAGGTCGTTGACTAAGCGTTGACCCCATGAGATTACTGTTCAAAATTATGTTAATTAACAAATCACCAAGTTTGAGGGTCTAATTCCAAACGGGCTAAGAGTTGAAGGGTGAATACTAGGGCTAACCCTAGATAAAATCAGTACTGAAATTATGGTGATCTAATTAGGGTTTTTAGGGTTGATTGACCTAAACGGTCTCAAGACCATGTGGGGTCCACCCACATGACCTCAAGACCGTGAGGAAAATCACCCAAGACCATTTGAAGGTCTAGGGTTGAGTAATTTGACCAATTGAACACCAATTGCAAATAAGTTATCAATTTAATCAAAATTCTGATTTTGTGACCAATCAGGGTTCAACCTCTATCAAATCACCTTAGATTTTTATGAAATCTTGGGCAAACGATCTCAAGACCATGTGGGGTCCACCCACATGACCTCAAGACCGTTTGAGCCAAGTTTGGGCCCAATTGGAGCTCAATTGAAGGGTTCAACCTTGTGTTGATACACATTGTTGAGTGTTGATGGGTGAACATTGATAGACCTTAATTGAATCGATTTCAATCCTAATTGGTCAACAATTGAGGGTCAATTGAATGACCATTTGGTTAAGCATAACCTTAATTAACTCAATCCATAGGTGGTCAACAGTTATTGGACCTTTTGAAGGCTTCAACATCGGTTGACATCATCGTTTGATTTGTTGAACCTTTGTTGAAGGACCTTGCGGTTGAGACCATGAGAGGCTCACGACCTCAAGACCGTGAGGGAGCTCACGACCTCAAGACCGTGAGGTGGCTCACGACCTCAAGATCGTGAGGTGGCTCACGACCTCAAGACCGTGAGGTAGCTCACGACCTCAAGACCGTGAGGTGGCTCACGACCTCAAGACCGTGAGGTGGCTCACGACCTCAAGATCGTGAGGTGGCTCACGACCTCAAGACCGTGAGGTGGCTCACGACCTCAAGACCGTGAGGTGGCTCACGACCTCAAGATCGTGAGGTGGCTCACGACCTCAAGACCGTGAGGTAGCTCACGACCTCATGATCGTGAGGGGGCTCACGATCTCAAGCCCATGAGGAGGCTCACGGTCTTGGAGCTAGAAAGGGGCTCATGGACTTGAAAGGTCAAAGTGAGCAATCGGTCAACACTTTCAACTGAATTCAATCATGTGATGGTTCAATGTTGTTCAAATCAAACACTAATGATAATCTAAGATAGTAAGGAGTTATTTGATTAAGGTTTTTGACTATGATGATGATCAATGGGGTGAATTACCAAGATACCCCTGAAGGGTCAATTGAGTTATACTTTACTCAATTCAAACCCTAATTACATGAGAATGATGTTTTTAGTTATAATGACTCTATCTAACCTGATCTAGTCTAATGTTATCATCAACCATTAGTATGATGAAAGAGAGAGTACTCTAGAGAGAGAAAGTACCCTAGAGAGAGAAAGTAACTCTAATCACTTAATGGTGATGTTTTTGGCTATGATAGCCTATGATGACTCAACCCAACCTGTTTTAGAGTGATGTTGATATCACCTAACCTTATGATGAGAGAGAAAGTACTTCTAGAGAGAGAAAGTACTTCTAGAGAGAGAAAGTACCTCTTTTAAATGGAAACTCAATTGAAGCATCCCCAATACACAGAAATGAGCATAATTAGGGTATGATCCACCTGTGTGAGATCATAGAAACCCTAATTATGATAAATGATGAACCTTTAACTAATCCAAGAGCATCAATGAAGGTGTTACTCATACATGATGAGGTTATGAGTTTAATTCACCTATAATGTGAATAAGTAAACCCTAATTCAAGGGTAATGGCATGCTTTTGAGCAATAAACTCTATTTGATTTAAATTAAAGATTTAACTCTTATGACAAGAGTAGGAAGTACATTCCTTATTGTTATATTACCTTTATCAGATGTATTAATCATGCAGGTTCTGATATGAAGGTAATTATATCCAGGTATGGATGTTGATGTTATATTCATTGAAGGCATGTTGTAGCCTTATGAATAAGTAATGTAATCTGATGCCTTGCTAGTGGCATCCTATGCTGATAATGGGCTATGAGAGCCATGAATACCATCAAGGTCATGCTTTAGAGATGACTTGTGATGAGGATAATGAGAAATGATGATTGATATGAGTTAGGCCTGTTACATTTAGTATTCTTCTTTTATAGCTGCTATGCTACTGTTATTGTTTGAAGAACAATGTATGCTGTTAAAGAATACTGAATGTACCTAACTAATCAAGTATAATGTAGAGCCCTGATCATAGATCCATCATTGTCAGAAATTAAGTGATGGTGAAACAGGTTTTCCATAGGGAACTCCTGGAGCACATACTTTTGAGTATGTGGGGTACATGGATGTGTAGAACCTTACATCCTAGTGTAGGAAAGTGATGTAGATGTGGAATCCATCCATCCTTCACTATAGTTCCATACCGTATCAGTGGTAGGTAAACATGAAACCTCCTGATGACGAAGAAAGCACAGATATCCGTATCAGTGGTAGGTAAATATGAAACCTCCTGATGACGAAGAGAGTACAGAACGCCACTGTGACTCTAGAATAGCGAAGGACCAGTTTACCCTGGTGAGCTATAGTAGTAGAGACACAAGATGTCCTACAAGTGATCCTCTTACTGACTGAGGAAGATGAAGGTCATGAGAATCCGGCTCTCTTAATGACCTATGTATGATACTGATGCGGCTTCTCAGCGATCAGTTGGAGTATGAGTGGTAAGCCTCATCTCCACAGGGCATAATGTTGTTTGTAAAACATAATCAACCATGTAGTATAACTTGTTAGAGATGACTCCAAGTTAGTTGATTGATGTTACATTGCAATAATGTTGATATTTTCCATATCTCCTAATTTGTAGAGATCTTGTTATATCTGCAACTGTTATAGAATGCTTTGAAGGCTTTACTGTTTAAAATAATCTTTGATGTTATAATAAAGCTTCTGGCGAAGAGTTATAACTCTCGCTGGGACAATTATGTATAATTGTCTCACCCCGTAGACTTCAACTTTTTAGGTGGACGTCGGAGACGAAGAAACCAGCCTACAAGTGATCAATCTCAGCAGCAGCACCAGGGGCAGCAGTAATCTCAGGAGGGGATTTGTCCTGCCATGTGGTGTAGTTAGAGTCAGTCCTATGTGTCCTCTGTACTCTCAGGTCTTGGAATCTTGTGTTATGTGATCTTGAGATTTTGTATCTTGAATGTATATAATTACTCAAGAAGTAATTATCCTGAGATGTAAACAGTTACCTCTCTTTATGAAAGGAGTTTTTATGGATACAAGTTCTTATCTCGAAAAGTTTTAATTTTCCATGATTTTTGTCTTCCGCTGATTACCGATTCGCTTCAGCTAAGTTTTAATCGTGTTTATGTCATGGTTTGGAGATCAGAGCCCACATTTAGTGTCGGTTATTTAAGGCCTTTGGCATCAGTTTCAAAGTGACACCCAAGTGGGCATTGCTAAATGTCAAAACCTTCAGGGTCGATTTGAACAACGACTTCATAACTCTTCCTACCACCAAAAACACACCAGAAAGGACATTATAGGTGTCGGTTATTTACTAAAACCGACACTATAACCAGGTCAAAGACGTCGGCATTTCACAAAAACTGACGTCATAACCCTTCCCGCCATGAATAAAACGTGCCAACAAGGGCACCATCGACGTTGGGTTTTATATATAACCAACACTACCTAGCCACATAGATGTCAGTTTTTTTCTAATAACCGATGTTGTATGTCTTTGTTATCAGTTTTATAATAATAACCGACGCCGATGTTCTAATTTTTTTTTCTTATCAGTTTACAGGCCTATTGTATGCTTGGTCAGCAGGATGCAGAACCTACAGTTCATTTCTAAACTGTAGGTTTACAACATCCATTGATATCAACCAACAACAAGCCACAAACCTACAAAATTAACAAGACGGACAACAATTTATGATCACAAACATGTATAAGCACATTTAATTCATATTATTTTTCATCACACACATGTAGAAACTAGTAGTTCCATTTCAAATTTCCTCCATTTTCACACACATTTAGCAACCTGCAGTTCCATTCATTTCATCTCTTTTCACATTCAGACACATGTAGAAATATTCATGTATTGATCATCTTCACATTCATACATATGACAATTCAAAAAAATTCATTCACATTCACACAAAACTAATTATGAGAACAAAGTTTAGAAATATCATTCTTTATTCATCATCTTCATTATCACCATCAGTATCCCAATCATATTTAAAAAATCCCACTACTTGTAGGGCTTTTTCCCATTAATCTCTTACATCATTTAAGTCTTTCATTGTATAGGGAGTATGTACATATAATAACTTTTGACCTATAGTGAAGTGAGTTTTAAACACATGCAAAGAGAATGACGTATATATATAATTAATAATATATAATAAGATTGATATATTTCATATTATCTAATGAGACTATATATAATACCTTATGTATGATATCGATTTCCATTGTGTCATGTTTGATAATTAGGTCCATAAATCGCATCACATAGTATGCACATGCCCAGTCGTTATCTTTTTTACACACTATAAATTGAAACATACAAAATATTCAAAAATACAAATAGGCACAGTTCACATAAATGATATATACATTAGAGTTGGGAAATTACTTTCACATTCTCCCAAATTAGTGGTTGTTTCTTTTTGTTGGGGACCTTTCGTTCAACTTTTTTGAACTCATGTAAAGCCCTACATGTTAATGTAATACATTAAATTGCATAATTAAATAGTAATGTAACAACATATGTTAACAGATATAAAAATATGAAATATTTCTCATGGGAATAATGGCCTTTTCATTATGTGTTCATATAATGTATTCAATTCCTTCCCCACAGGATCTAGATAATAGACAGTGAATGTATTGGGGACAATAACTAGTAACTCCCAATACCTACTACCAGAGGTAAGAAAGTTAAAAATTAATAACTCAAAATCAACAATAAAAATGTAATTTTCTTAAGTCCAAATTATAAGCAAAGTAAACTTACTCAACATTGAATGGAGCTATTATCACTGTCTTCTTTTCTTTACTAAAATATTTTAAAGCAGCAGAGCAGTATGAAGTAACTGATGAAGGGTCTTTATCTACAAGGCTAATCAAAGATGGAACCAAAAATTCCACATGGGAAAATGAAAAATTTGTACATATCATGTGTAAGTGGTTGCAAAACATGTATTACATATGAATTAATATATAAGAAACCAGATCATCATATATAAAACAAGGTATATGGATGTATAAATAAGATCTCACCATATCCATAGGTCTATCATAGATGTATTCAGCCAATCATAACGAAACAACTCCAAAATATCTTGTATAAATAGATTGTTATCATATGATTGACCTGCAGCATCCTCTGAAATAGAAACATTTATAGGGCAATCTGGGTCATGTTCGCCTATCCATATTGTCATACCCCTACAATTAGGACCTAATGAGGCATATAGGTCCCTTGGAAGCCAACTAGGTACTTTAGGAGGTGGAGGTAGAGGCCGAGATGTAGTGGGTGTCTTCCTTTTGACCTGTATAAATAATTTCAGATCAATTGACTCATATATACACAATAACAAATTAACATAATGTAAATTTACCATACAATATTAGTATAGACGACATCCATTTTGGGCCACAATATCACTCCGCCTTTTGCTTCACCATGTGTTTTAGAATCTGGATGGGCATATGGCAATGGAAGATCCCTCTAATTGGGGAGTATATGTATCAGGCTCACACGAACTACACCATCTGATACTGGAGTCCCATGAACAATTTCCCCTGGAAGGGGTGGGTAAGCCTCGACCTCTACAACGATAAATTCTTGACTTTTTAGACGACATGGCTTCAACCACTACAAATTTACGTAAAGAATGTTATATACATATATACATAAATATATCATCTTGAAAAGACTAGATACTATGTCATAAAAATACTTACAGCGGACGTTCTAGGTCGGTCTATAGGATTACTCCCAACCACTGCAGTAGGAGAAGAGCAGCACACCACATGTACTGTCTGAGTGGCAGCCTGAGATGCCTGCCACTTCACCATTGCTTCTTGGATTTTCTTATTAATTAACTCATCTACCTATACATCGACAAAAAAACACTAGCTTTTGATTATTGAATTCCCTTTCGCAATAACATTCTAAAAAAAGAATATGTTACCTCAACATTTGATAATCTCGCTTTTGGAACAAGTTTGCATTGTGATTGCCCAAAGAACACTTTTATGCCCACACCAGTGCCTATATCCCTAACACATCCAGGATGCTCTGTGTTACCCAGAGAAACTGTCAATTCATCCCTTGTGCCCTCATGGATGAACTTGCCTTCCTTCCTCTGCTCTTGAAGCTCCCGCTAATCGCCATCAATAGAAATTGGTAAGTAAACATAACAATAATCAATATCGATTGCTCTAAGAGTTGAATTTTACAATTTTTGCAGCCGCCTCAACAGTTGCATGCATGGTTATATCTCCTTTCTTATTTTGCCTCCTCGCTATCCATGTAGCATAGTGAGGAAGAGGTGTGGGACCAATATTAGAGGACTCTGTAGTCTCTTGAGTAGTAGTAGATTGAGTAGTAGACTCAGCCTGTAGTCTTTGGCGAACACCTGCATAGCCTTTTGGACCCATCGTGTGGTCATGCACATTTAGTGCACACCTTGATCTTTGAGCATTGCTGATAGCCTTGTTAGTAAGCACATTGATTTGGTTAGTAACACTAAAGGTTAATCTTGAATAGGTGAATACATAAGAACATATATTAATTAAATTGGGAGTGGAGCTTAATACCTTGAATTCATCAGTTTTTCTTTTGGTAACAAACTCCTTCCAGTCATTGGGGTCCAGGTAGTTCCATTGCTCAATGGATGGCTTCTTCCTCTTCTCAGCATCTCGTATGTAATCTTGGGTGAGATTTGTCCTATAGTTTCTTAGGACCCTCCCACAGCGTTGCATCATGCATTTACGATGCATCTTTTCATCCAGTTCAAATATACTCTACAAAATAGAAATATTGCTATTAACTAGTATCCTAAAAATTAGTAATCTACAAAATAGAATTGCAAATAATAATAACTCATGCATAGTTCCTTCCATACTAAGTCCTTCTTCCCCTTAGGAACTTTATTCCAAGATTCTAGATTAGGACTACAATGGCTATGAGTAAGAACCCCAAGATATGAAATAAACGAGTTGCGGTTCACTCCAACTGGATTTCCTACATGATCAAAATGCACAACTAGTTTGGGTCCATTGCCCCTTTGTTGCAGTAACTTGTTCATCATAGTGATGCCCCTCACTTTTTCAATTTTTTTTTGCTGCTCATCAAGTTCCCCAAGTTCTTCAGGGGGTACATCATCAACCTAAAATTTGACAAAATAAACACACTTACATGATATAACTATAAATTGACATATAGATAGAAATATAGGATATATTTTTAAAACTTACATTGTGAGGAGGCGCATTGATATCCTCACCCTCATGGTAATCATCATCACGGTCATCATTCTCATGCTCATCCATCTGAAAGTGTCATTAAAAAATCAAACATTTAGCATATGACACACATACAAGTCATCATTAGCTTCAATATTTGGTGGTATTGGCAACCCAACTGAGAATGGACTAGAGTCATCATACTTATCATAGTACTTTTCTTCATCTATAAGATCTACAATGAACTGTCTTTTAGCATGAAGAACAACCGACCATTTATCATTTGCAGGATCATCGATATAAAATACTTGTTTTGCCTGTGATGCCAATATGAATGGTTAACCCTTCTCGCCAATCTTTTCAAAGTTCACTAATATGAAACCCAATTCATCCACTATAAATCATTTGGTGTTATCAACCCAATTACATTTAAAGAGCAGAATTCTAAATTCTACGTAGTCAAACTCCCATATGTCTTCAACGACACCGTAATATGACATTTTAGTTTCACGTGGACTCTTATCCTTTGCACTTGCAAAAAACAATGAAGACGCTTGAAGGGTGACCCCACTATTTTGGATGACACTCTTATCATCTTGACGCTTTGTGTAATATGAGAATCCATTTATGTTAAACCCTTCATAAGACATCACATTCAATTTTGGTTTAAAGGCGAGGAATTTGATAGTTTCAGTAAGATTATTTGGTGTTAGAGATAGTTGATATAAGACTTTATCTTCAAACCACTTAATAAATGTCTTTTATGCTCTCTAGCAAGCCACATTGAATTGGCTCAAGGATATTGTCTCTTGATGAAATTGGTATGTTCCTCAATATAAACACTCACTTCGTTGATGTTGTGTAAAATATACAAGTGACCTTGTTCCAACTGCTCACGGCTGATTACTTTCATCCGTGATCCCATAATTCCTTTGTCAGAATATTCCTCAATATTCTTATCATTAACAAGAGTGTCATTACCACTCAGAAAGTCATTACAAAAATCCATAACCTGTCTCGCCACATAACCATCAATAATACTCCCTTCAGGTCGATAACGGTTTCAAACATCACCTTTAAAAATTCTCATGTATCGTTCAAAGGGATACATCCAATGCAAGAAAACTGGTCCCAACATTTTCACTTCCCTATTCAAGTGGACAACAAGATGTACCATGATATCAAAGAACGAAGGAGGAAAATACATCTCAAGGTGTGATAGGGTAACAACCACTTCTCTTTGCAATTTATCGAGAGTATCAGGGTCAATAACTTTGCTGCACAGACTGTTGAAAAAGAAACAAAGTCTGGTGATTGCAAACCTTACATGCTTCAACAATATAGATCAAATTGCCACAGGCAATATTTGTTGCATTAGAGTGTGACAATCATGAGATTTAATACCTATCAACTTCAGATCTTTCATTGATACCAATCTACAGATATTGGATGAGTAACCCTGTGGCACCTTAACATTTACCAAGCATTCACAAAAAACTTTCTTCTCCTTTCTAGAAAAAATGTAACAAGTGGGAGGTAAGTATGTTCTCCGATCGCTACTAACTACTTCTGTTAATTTTGTCCTTATTCCCATTTCACGTAGGTCCATTCTGGATTTTATCCCATCTTTAGTCTTACCTGGTATATTCAATAGAGTACTAATGACGCTATTACATACATTTTTCTCAATGTGCATGACATCGATTCAATGCCTGACTGCCAAAGAACTCCAATAAGGAAGATCCCAAAATATTGACTTCTTCTTGAATAAAGTTTTTTCACTCTGTGTGGCCATGGTACATTGTGATCTCTTACCAAATTCATTGGAAAAGTCGTTTACTCTTTCATAAACAAGCTCCCTTGGTATAAATTTAGGTTCACTCTGTTCCTCATTCCGTCCATTGAATGCTTTGCACAACCTACGATACAGATGGAATTTTGGAAGAAACCTTCGATGACCAAGATATACAGTCTTGCCGACATGTTTTAGACATATAGAATCAATGTTCTCTTCACATATAGGACACGCTTTAGATCCTTTGACACTATATCCAAACAAATTCCCATATACTGGAAAGTCATTAACAACGACACCATAATGTACTTATTTTTCATACACAACCAGGGAGGAAGATTGTATATAACAAACATAACTGGCCAACTGCTATGTTGGCTGCTCAATGTCCCATATAGATTCATGCCATCTGTACAAAGCCCAAGTCTTAGATTCCTGACTTCTTCACCAAATTTAGGGTACAATAAATCAATCTTCTTCCACTGTGGGGAATCAAATGCATGTCGTAGGATCCCATCATTATTTTTCTTAACATCTGCATGCCACCTCAAATTCTTCACATCTATCGAATTGGCAAACAAGCGTTGAAACCATGTTATTATAGGTAGATACCACATCACCTTGGCAAGAGAACCAGTTTTGGACTCTCGCGAAGTCATCAATTTATACCTTGACGTACCACATTTTGGACAATCTTTCAAATCAACATAGTCCTTTTGAAATAATACACAATCATTCGGGCATGTGTGTATCTTCGTGGCCTCCATTCCCATTGGGCACAACAATTTCTTTAACTGGTATGTTGAGATTGGCAGCTCATTTCATTCAGGAAGAATTTCTTTCAACAAAGACAACAATGACGTGAAGCTTTTATCGCTCCATCTATTGTTATCTTTCAGCTTATACAATCTCAACACAGTGCTAAGCTTCATAAACTTAGTACAACCTATGTATAATGGTATCTCAGCATCATGCACAATGTTTCTAAACATGAGAGGTGGATCAGTGTGCTCTACCCCATAACTATATAGAATCACATCAATGATGTCTACTGGAACTGGTTCGTTCACATCTATGTCATCAGAGACAATTTCTTCTTCCACACAAGCACTGCTATCGACATCCACTAATTTCAAGTTTGAAATCTCTCCATGCTAGTGCCATTCTGTATAGCCTTGTACAATCCCATTGCACATGACATGACTTTTGATTTCATCACCAGTGCTGACTTTCAAGTTGTTACCGCAATGCCTACATGGACAGTAGAACATATCTCCAGGTTGTTTCCTATGTTCCTCGTCAAATCTAATAAACTGATCAAGACCAAAAACAAACTCTGGGGTGCAGCGATTTGGAATGGACATCCATGATCTATCCATTCTATGATCAAAGAGAAAACAACTATATATTAGGGTTTAGGGTTAAAAGATTAGGGTCTAGGGTTAAAAGATTAGGGTGTATGGTTAAAAGTTTAGGGGTTTAAGGTCTTATATATAATAAATGTGTATCACCTATCCCATTCTTGAACACATAATCTCACTAGTAAGTGTATAATGTGTATTGGGTTTTCAAGAAAATTTCGGCAGCATTTCCTCGCCGGTCTCCAAGTACATATGTACTTAGAGAATAAATGTGGAAATGCTGCCGAAATTTTCTTGAAACCCCAATATACATTATACACTTACATCCTAAGTGATATTAAGTGTTCAAGAATAGTCCCAAACTGGGGACTATCCAAGATTTACTCCTAATGAGTAAATCTTGGATGGGTTTCTAGGCCAACAAATACATGTATGTTGTCATTCTTATACCTACAATCCTAGTTTCATCATTCATATTCTAAGTTTTATGTAACATCATTTAATCATGCTTGTCAATAAATACTAAATAGTAAATAAACCATGATTCCATATATCAAAGATTTGAATCAAAATGAAGCCTAATGGCACATTGGGATAGTGAGAATATTATACCTCACTTGAAGGCTGAAGAAGAAATATATGCAAGTCAAAAGCACAAATGGATGACACAACAACTCAATTCAGCCCCAAGAGCACAAGCACATCAACTCAATTCAGCACCTGCAATAACACAAATGCACGATTCAATTCTGTTATAATGTATTAATTAGGGGGTCAATATACATCAATTTTAGAGGAGCAGGAAGAATTAAAAGCATTGCAGAAACATGTACCCAATATCCAATTAGGGGTCAAATGGGCAACCAGCATAACGGTCCTCTCATCACATTCCTCAAATCTGAGGTAGTAACACAGCCCAGAGGAGAAAGTTTACCAATGGTCCAGATGACACAAAGCAATTAAGAGTTGCACCACTTACCAGATAAACTCACGCCAACCAATTAAGCATAGAAACCACCACATATGAAATGATTCCACAACCTCAAATCACTAACAATAATAATCAAGAGTATGTACATAAATAACATGAATGCCTACAATAGCACAAGTTTACAACCAAGAGAGGATAAATAACAAAAAAACAAAATGAAGCACAATGGCTACCACCCAAACAAGCAAAGAGACCCACATGAATGCATAGCCCATCATCAAAAAAGCCATCCCAATATCCTTGCATACACTACTCACCACCAAACCACCAAACAAACCCTATCTCGTGGCAGAGGAAGAGGAGTAGGATGAACAAGGAGAAGGAGTAGGAAGAAGAGTGGAGGAAGAAGAGGAGCATGCCGGATTGCAGAAAGACGAGTGGAGGAAGAAGAGGAGAAGAAAGAAGAAGAGTAGGATGTACCTATAGGCAGTGGCGCGAGCTCGTGGCTCCTCAAAGTAGCGACAGCGGCGATTGTGTGGTAGCGCAGCGGCGGCGGCAGTTGTGTGGTGTCCGGCAGCGATCACATCTCCTCACTGGAGGCAGGGGCAGTACGGTGGTGGCAGGTGGTGGCAATAGACGAAGGTGGGTGGTATGCAAATCGCCAGAGACCTAGCGGCGCTAGTGAAATCACGATGAAATAGAGAATGGGGAAGAGTCTGTTTTGCGGGGGCTATTAAGTTAACCATCATCGTCAGTTGTTTCAAAAACTGACACCTAAGATCCAAAAGCATCGATCACCAAAAAACACTGACACCTATGTTCAATCATAGTCATCAGTTTCAACTAGAACAACTGACGTCTATCTACATATGCTGACAAAAAATGTTCTTGAATTACGACCATATTTGTTGGTTGCCATAAAAAACTAACGCCAATTGGGCAATTTAGGGGGGTAAAAAATTTCGTGGGGACAGTGCGCGAACACACATTGGCGTCGATTATTGTAAGCAAACCGACGACCAAAATGGGGCCAGTTTCTATCTCACAAAAAATCTATAGTCATCGGTTATTTGGTAAACAACCGACACCGTATGTGAAATTTTGGAGATAATTTTTTTGCACTGGAAAAATTGGATTTGGCGGGCGATTTTAGGCGTTGGTTTCTTATTGAGCAACTGACGCTAAATAAAAAGTGATACCCGTGTTTGGCCGGTCTTCACATATAGATGTCGGTTTGTGTTTTCAGCGGACGTTGTAGGGTTTAGGCATCAGTTTTTTGGATACAACCGACACCTCTAAATGTGACGTTATAAGCTATTTCTGTAACCCTAAACCCTAATATCTAAACTCTAATCTCTAAACCCTACTCACAAAACACATGATTCAATACTCATTTGCTCTATGATCATAGAATGGATTGACTATGGATGTCCATTCCAAATTTCTAGACTCTAGAATATATTACCAGTCTTGATCAGTTTATAAGATTTGTAGAGGAGCATAGGAAACAACCTAGAGGTAGGTTCTATTGTCCATTTAGGAATTGTAGTAACAATTTGAAAGTCGACATTGTTGACAAAATTAAAATTCATGTCATGTGCAATGGGATTGCACATGGCTATACAAAATGGTATTGCGATAGAGAGATTCCTACTATGAGATCAATACATGTCGATAGTAGTACTTATGTTGAAGAAGAAATTTTCTATGATGTAAATGTCAACAAATCAATTTTTATAGAGATAATCAATTCAGTGCAAGATAGTTTTGGGAAAATCTTACTGATCCACCTTCCTTATTTAGAAACATCGTGCATGATCTTGATAGACCCTTATACTTGGATTGTATTAAGTTTATGAAGTTGAGTGTTGTGTTGAGATTGTAACCTATGAAGGAGAACAAACCATGGAGCGACAAAAGCTTCATGTATTTTCTATATTTGTGGAAAGAAATTCTGAGTAAAGGCAATGAGCTTCCAATCTCAACATACAAATTAAAGAAAATATTTTTCTCAATGAGAATGAAGGCTAAGAAGATACATGCATGCTCAAATGACTGTGTGTTATTTCAAAAGAACTATAATGATCTGAAAGATTGTCCAAAATATGGGACACCTAGGTACAAAATGACAACTTTTGGGTAAGTCCAAAAGTGGCTATCCTACAGATGTAATGTGGCATCTACCTATGAGACCACAATTTCAATGCTTCTTTTCTAATACCATGGATGTGCAAAATTTATCTTGGCATGTAGAGGCAAAACAATAATGATGACATCCCATGATATGCATTTGATTCCCCACAATGGAAGCAAATTGATTTATTTTACCTTGAATTCGGTGAAGAAGTTAGGAATGTAAGACTTGAGATTTGTACCAATTGGATGAATGCCTTATGGCACATTAAGCAACAAACATAGCACTTGGATTGTTATGATTGTTATATACAATCATCCACCTTGGTTGTGTATGAAAAATAAGTACGTCATGTGGTCCTTGTTGATAATGGGCCCCAAACAACTTGGTAATGATATTGATGTTTTTCTTAAACCTTTGATGAATTAAAGAAACTCTAGGGAGAAGGTGTGATGACCTATTATGCTTTGTGTAGAGAGACATTTTGTTTGCATGCTATGTTGTTTTGCACTATTAATGACTTTCCAACATATGTGAATTTGTTTGTTACAACAAAAATTGATCCAAAGCATGCCCTATATCAAAGGAGAACACTGATTCAATACAACTAAACATGATGGAAAGACTATATATCTTGGTCATCAAAAGGTTTGTTCTAAAAGCACATCCTTATTGAAGGTTTCTCAAATCATTCGATGGCTCAATTGAGGAACTAAGTGCCCCTAAACCTATATCAATGGAGGATGTTTATAAAAGAGTAAAAGACTTTTTCAATGCATTTTGTAAGAGATAACAATGTACTATTCTCACAAAGAGTGACAAATCTTCATTCAAGAAAGGGTCAATATTGTGGGATCTTCCTTGTTGGATTTTTTTAGCTATTCAACATTTTGTCAATGCCATGCATGTTGAAAAAATATATGTGATAGTTTCATTGGTACTCTATTAAATATACCAGGTAAGACTATAAATGACATAAAATATGGAATGGACCTACTAAAATGGGTATAAAAAGGAAATTAACAATAGAAGTTATCAATGATCGAAAAACATATTTACCTCATGCTTGTCAAATGTTGTCTAGATAGGATAAGAGAACTTTTTGTGAGTACTTCCTTGATGTTAAGGTACCACAGGGATACTCTTCCAATATCCATATATTGGTATAATGAAGGATCTAAATCTCATAATTGTCACACTCTAATGTCGAAAATATTGACCGTGGATATCTGATCTATACTACTGAAGCATATAAGGTTTGTAATTACCAGACTTTGTTTCTTCTTCAAAACTCTATGCAATAAAGTTATTGATCCTAAAAATCTTGATAAGTTATAGAGAGAAGTGTTTGTTACCCTATGCCACCTTGAGATATATTTTTTCCCTCCATTATTTGATATTATGATTCATCTTGTTGTCCATATTCCTAGGAAAGTGAAAATGTTGGGACTAGTTTTCTTGCATTGGATGTATCCTTTTGAATGGTTCATGAGTGTTTTAAAGGTGATGTTCGAAATCATTATTGGTGTGAAGAGGGTATTATTGAGGGTTATGTGGCTAGGGAGGTTATGGACTTTTGCAACTACTTTGTGAGTTGTAATAAATCTCCTGCCAATGTAAAGAATATTGATGCTTATTTTGACAAAGGGACTTTAGGAGCACGAATAAATGTAACTATTCAGGAGCTGTGGGAACAAGCACACTTTTATGTTTTACTCAACATCAACGAAGTGGGTATTTATATCAGTGAACATACCAATTCTATCAAGAGAAAATATCCTCATGTTAGTTCAATGTGTGTTTCTAGATAGTAGATTAGGACATTTATTACGTGGTTTGAAGATAAATCCTTCTGTCAATTATCTTAAATATCAAGTAATGTTACTGATAATATCAAATAGTTCACAAATGAACGTTATGTCTTGCGATGACATAAATGGATTTCCATATTACAAAAAATTTCAAGATGATAAGAGTGTCGTCCAAAATAGAGGGGGGCCCTTTGTATGTTTGATATGTTCCCCTAACATTACTTATAGTTTTAACTTTTGAATTATATTTCATTATCAAATTTGAGTTTTCTTTTGTTAGCCATCTTTTCACTCCGTAATAAACATCGTGAGTTGTTGGTAATTGTTCCTGAGACACTATCAATGTATTATTTGAGTGAGAAAATAGGGAGTGGGGAACACATAATGAAAAAGGCATTAGTGGTGTAAGTAAAAGAAGATGTTTTTGGAATAGGAATTTTTAGATATTCTTTGTATCTAACATCTTGATAGTAATGAGTATAGTCAATAGTTTTCTAGTTCTTAGGGGCATATCATGCAAGTATGGGTGAGTTCCCCATGGAGGATCCATATTTGTGGTGAACCCACATGATTGTGTGATTACCATGTATCCTGCTTCTATGACAATCAACATTGAACCATCCCATTAGATGGTCATTTCTTTGGGCATGGAGAAGCAAGTCATTGGATCGTGTTTTGGAAGTGTTCGACAACCATTGTAGTGCATTCATACATAAGCGGGGAGTGTAGTCTTCATGATTATCTAAATACTTGGCATCTTTGACTACACACAAGAAGGGTTGGATGACAAAGAAGTTGAATAAGAGTTGTATTTTCTTATTTAGTTGTACTTATTTGTTTTACTTCTTTGTTTATTTTAATTCCTTATAAGAAAATTCATGTATATGTGTAATTGTCAGAAAGATTTGGAAGTAAAATAGAGCTTTATTTAACAATTTAAATTTTCATTTTAGTTTGAGAGATGGGTTCCATTTTGAGGATTTAGAATTTTTATTTTGTTTTTGTTGAGACAGGTATGCTAGGATGGATTTTGTACCCGAAAAGCTTATGGTCCCATGTCCCCACATCAAGGCTCATGGAAATTGTGATTCTATTATACCTACTAAGTGGTGGAATGAGAGTTTCTATGAAGAACTTGGACTAGTAATCCTAGTTGCCTTGGGATGCATGCATAATTGTTTACTTTTGTACTTGATATAGCTACAAATATATCATATTCACCTGAATTTTAACATCCTTTTTCTCATTGAAAGTTTCAAGTTTGTGACTACATGGATCCTTAGGTGAATATTAATGTTTATAAGTGCTCTAATAAATTTTTCATTCATGTGGTTCTAGATCAAAATAGGTTTAAGACAGAGGATGTGGATCATGTTACATTTAAAGAAACTTGACATATTCTCCTTCTTGCATATGTCCCTGTGTCTAGCGATATGGTGTTGAGACTATCCATTTTTTAATTTTTCTCAGTCATACACCCCATTTTGGTTTTTCTGCTAACTCTCACCATGAAGGGCATGACTAAGATAGTTAATCTAAACCTTCATGATTACTAGTTAATCATCTTGAAGAGTCAAGATGGATCTATATACTTGTTGATTTGTTTAGTGTGAAGAAGTCTATAGATTCTTATTGGTTGACCACAAATGGTCACTCCATCAAGTTGTTTTTTCTTTAGGATTCATTTAAGAGTGAGTCTTGTATGGGGTACACCGTCTTTGAATATGCCTCATCTATGATTTTATATCTTGATCATTCTTGTAAATTTTTTCTTTAAATATATATTTGATAAAACTTTGGTGTCAGTAGTAGAAATTATGGTAGTTAAGAGGTGTACTGAGACCACTATGATTTGATCTTGGGCAAACTATATCATGCTTATATGAGGCCAAGATGACTAGGGGCTGCGATGACATTACAAGGTCATGCAAATTTATTGGGGGATGTGTATAGTCCTCTTGTTATCTCGGAGATGGTAAATATACATCATATCCTTGCACATGAGTATATGTTAAAGTGCATTAGGATTGGTGGCCTTCCCACTGGAATGGTAAGATCACACTTTTTCCTTCTCATTGACAGTTGTGGATGTGTGTTGGGGCTGGTAGAGGTTTTGTCTTAACACTTTGGGTTATGGGACAATGATGAATACCATTCAATGGATGACATTCTTTTGGGTTTAGAGTGGCAATATTCTTAGTTTATCTATTTGTTTTGAGGCAGTTTGGTTGTTCATAGTTAATATATGATGTAGAGGAGCTTGTCATCACTAGATGACTCAAGTGTCTTTCCTTGTCAGCAATGTTTGCACTCTGTAGTACTTAGTTTTCATAGCTTATCTCATTTAGAAGTGGTTCCCTTTGTTCAAACGAGGAGCATAGTAGTCATGCATGACATTACATGCTCTTGTTGTTTTAAGAATTTTTATTTTATATATATATATATATATATACATATATATACATACATACATATAGATATACATACAATACATAATCTGCAGATGTGACTCCTAGGGTATGCTCCGGGAAATTGTCTAGGAAATCATCGTCGGAACCCTGGGCCATGGAGCCCACACCCCCATCCACTTCGGCTGATGGCATCCACCCCCACACAACTCCACCCCACCCATGACGCAACCCTCCACCACCGACCACCAGTAACAAGGTATCAGAGACAGCGGGAGACAGGAGGACACATGCCGTTAGGAACCCTAGCGACTGGGAAATAGAGAAGGAAGGGGATGGGCCACTTCTGCCGTACGAGCCCAAGGATGGAGGAGGAGCACCGAGACAAGTGGTAGTGTGGAACCAGATCTTAAAGCAGCCGGCGTTTGTGATGAAGGATGCTATGGAATTTTCGCCGCCAAGGGAGGAAGAAGGGGAGGTCCATGTCGACCTGGATGCTGATGAGTTCGACCGACTCTACAATATTTGGGAGTCTATGATCATTATTTACACATTAGGAAAAAGGTTGTTCTATTATCATCTGTTTATGTGGATCAAACACATATGGAAGACGAAGGGTTCGTTTGAGTTGTTGTCGCGAGACAACGACATCTTCTTGGTCAGGTTCTCGATGGCGGCTGACAAGGAAGCGGCTCTCGCAATGGGCCCGTAGTGGTTTGACCACCAACAGGTGGTGGCGAAGAATTACTCCCATGGCGATGAGCTAAGGAAGGATGTCTTCTGCACCATCCCGATCTGGATGATGATCAGGTCCTTCGGCCAATCTTGGATGAGGAAAGCGGCAGGGATGATCGTCGCGGGAGCCAGACATGTGCTACATATCGATGACAAATCATTGGAAGGCGAGGGTTCTCATGGAATTGAAGGTTGACGGCTCCAAGCCCACCAAGATGTGGCTCAATGTCAAAGGTTGAGAACCCATACCCTTGTCAGTGGCATACGACCATGTACCAGTGAGTTGCGAGCATGGCCAAGCTTTTGGTCATGACACGGCAGACTTTGGCGAGACAAAGAAGAAGAAGGAGGAACTGAAGGGAAAGAAGGTGTGGAAGGCGAAGGAGCCAGACACGACCATGGCTGCATTATGGGGGTCGGTGGTCGAATCTCGATAGTAAGAACAAAAGACCTTAGAAGAAGAGCCGCAATAGGGAACAAGCATGCCTATGGATGCAACACCGAGCAGCAACAGTGAGACTGGAGGGAAGCAAATTGAATCCTCGCCTCAAGGTGATAGAGAGGAGGGGGAATTTATGTCCAGTGCACGAAGGAAAGGGGTAAATAAGACATGTATCCCAAGAACCCAAAGGGTGAATGCCATCCTTGACACAACGAATAGCTTCGAGGCATTATCTGAGTCAGATGTTGAGGAGGAGAATGCAACCAAGCAACAAGAATAGATAGGAAAAGGCAAGAATGCTGGGAAGGGGCCTTCTAGGCATACCAGGTCAAACAAAAATCTTTGAACAATCCATGCTTCTATGGAACATCAAGGGAGGGTGCAATAGGAATAAGAAGAAAGAAATCAGAGAATGGATCGCTGCCAGTGGTCGTTCAATGGTTGCTTTAGTGGAAACAAAGATAAAGGTACAAAATAAAAATAGTATCAAATATCTTTCTCCTCAAGGTTGGGAGAACGTGTCCAACATTGATTGTGCTGAGGTTGCTAGAGTGTGTGTGGCCTGGAAGCCTAATGCATGGCAGGTTGATGTGGTATAGATGTTAGACCAGTAGGTGATAGTGGACTGTGTTAATAATGGAGATCTACATATATGGTTGACCGCTGTGTATGGCCATAATGATGGAAACACAAGACTGGATTTATGGGATGACATGATTTCTTTATCAAAGCAGGTTCATCTACCATGGATGGTAATTGGTGACTTCAATATTGTATAGTTACAAGGTGAGAAAAGAGGCAGAAGATTAGCTATTAGTGTTGAGGTGGATGCTTTAAATCGGGCCATTGATAGAGCATGCTTATTTGAACTACCTATGGTAGGAGTGGACATCTTCACCTGGAACAATAAAAGAGGTCCACAAGACAGGATAGCTAGCAAACTAGACATGGAACTAGTGAATGACATTAGTGATCATGCACCTATCTCCCAAAAGTGTAGGTTAAAGCCGAAGGATATGACATTAGTGATCATGCACCTATCTCAGTCCAGATAGCAGAGAAGAAATAGAAAAGAAGGCCTTTCAGATTCTTAAACTACTGGGCAGACTGGAAAGGTTTTGCGGATGTCGTCAAGTAGAGTTGGAATATTCAGGTGACAGACAATCATATGTATGTGTTTTCTATGAAGTTGAAGAATACCAAGACGACACTTAAGAATTGGGAAAAAGAAGAGGTAAACATTCCAAATCTACTGAAGGACACAAAAAGGGAGTGTAAGGTGCTCAGGGAAAGATTGATGGCTGACCCTTTAAACCCAAATCTGATTGAAAAAGAAAAGGAGGTGAAGATGATGCTTGAGGATCTGAAAAAAGCTGAGGAGAAATTCTACTGGCAAAGAAGCAAAGAAAAATGGATGGAGGATGGTGATAGGAATACAAAGCTCTACCATGCTGCAGTCAGAAGGAGAGATGTAGGTAATATTATTTTTGACATTATAAATGTAGAAGGGCAGGTGGTCAACAAGAAGGAGGATATTGAGGAACATGCTATTAACTTCTACTCGGCTCTATATAATAAAAACTTTTCTAAGGATGTTGATGATAATGAAAAGGTGGACTGGAAATTCAGACTTATTAGCACCCACAACAATATTCTCACAAGGAAGGCCAATGAATAGGAGGTTAAGGATGCGTTGTGGAGTATTGGAAGTAACAAGTCTCCCGGGTCAGATGGTTTTAATGCTTTCTTCTGCAAAAGAAATTGGGATACCATTAAAGGTGATTTGCTTGCCTATGTTGATTGGTTTTTGGAGGGTGGAAATATGGTGAGACAGGTTAATCACTCCTTTCTGGTTTTGATTCCAAAAAAGAAAGTTACTTCTTCTCTTGTGGATTTCCATCCCATTGCATGTTGCTCGGTTCAATACAAAATTATTGCAAAGATTCTGGTTGCCTGACTGAAAATGGTCTTCCCCTACCTTATTTCTGTAAATTAAGGTGCTTTTGTCACAGGTAGGAGCATCAGTGATTGTGCTTTGTTGGATGGAGAATTTCTTCTATATTTTAATGTCATGACAGGAAGTAGGAAAGCCTACCTGAAACTCGACATTTCCAAAGCCTACAACAGTGTGAGATAGGGAAAATTATAGTGGATCATGAAGCAAATGGGGTTTAATGATCAATGGATTGGCTGGATGAAGTAGTGTGTTGGGACTACTAGCTACTTTGTCCTGGTCAATGGCATGTCTGTTGGTCTCTTTCGAGGTGGTAATGGGCTATGCCAAGGTGATCCGTTATCCCCTCTTCTGTTTGTGATTGTCATGGAGTACTTCTCAAGAAAAATGCAACAAGCCAAAGAACGGAAGGAAATAAAGCCTTATACAGTTCACAACACAAAGGTAATGACACACTTGATTTTTGTAGATGACGTTCTGGTTTTTATTGAAGCCAAGCAACAATGCATGGATAATCTAAAAAGTTTTTTGGGGAGATTTGGGCAGCAAATGGGGTTGTGTGTTATGCGAATAAAACACATATCTTCTTGTCTAAAAACTGCCACCAGATGGAGGATAGACTCATTCAGGCTATGGGAGTTGAGAGAGGTGATTTCCCAATAAAATACTTGGTATTTCCCCTTGCAGGTGGCAATTTGTAGGTCAAGGATTTTACTGAATGCATAGATAAAGTGGAGGAGATGATCAATAGATGGCCTACACAAAAAACGTCCATGGCGGGACACAAAACTTTGATAAAGGCTGCCATTGAGGGACTTCTTATTTTCTGGGTGCAACAAGGTGAAATTCCCATCTCAGTTCTTGATAGAATTGAAATGAAGATGGCTAACTTCCTATTGGGAAAGGAATATCATCCTATGAAGTATTCCAAGCTGCCATTTCCTAAAGATGAAGGTGGACTTGATCTGAAGACCCCTAGAGACATTGCTAGATGGGGATCCATGAGGTGGATTGTTGCTTATCATGAAGGCACATCCACTTGGGGGAAGTGGATGAGAGACAGATATCCTAGGGGGTTGGATTTCATTCCAAAGACAAGAGAAGGCTATTCAAGATCTATCAATGTCATGAGAGAAGTCTGGACACAAATCAAACACTTGTTTGTGGATAATGATTTCGTGGGATGGCATATCAAAGACAAGAAGATAAGCATGTGAGAGTTGTCCCGAACGAGAGGCACAAAGGACCCAGTGGGTGACCAAATTTAGACCGTAAGGAACGTGCCAAAATGGAGCATGTGTCTATAAATTTCTACACAACATCCTTGTCACCTTGGACAGAGTTAAGAGCTGGAACTATGAAATAACTACTGTATGCTTGCTTTGTGGGGAAAAGGAGGAAAATCATAGCCATCTACCGGGTGAATGCAAGTTAACAAAGGAGATCTGGGAGCATATATGCAACAATTTTAGTTTATAGATCCAACTTAGTGCTGACCCAAGAAGGATGCTTGCAAGATGTGGAACTGATGCAAAAAAAAAATTGCTATTGGTGGGCCTTTACTTCCATGTTTGGGAAGAGAGGAACGTGAGGAAGCACCACAGGAAGTCCACTAATGCTATTAGTATTGCTGTAAAAATGTGTAAATGCATTAGACGTAGATTACGTATTGAAAAAAAATTGTGAGTTGTATCGCTGATTTGGGTGTATGGCGTTGGGCCTACATGTACTCTTGACCCCCTAATATTTTTTAGGGGGATCGTCGTAATATACTTACCAGATTCCGATATATATATATATATATATATATATATATATATATATTTATATATATGTATATTTATGTACATATATACACATATTTACATTTATAAGAATATATATTTATTTATTTTCTAACATTTAAAAATCACATGGAAGAAAAGGCTTTTTTATCATGGAATACAAAACCAGAGTTTAATACTCCCTACATGATGTTCATCCCATGTATCCCTAAGGATGGTAAATTATAATCTAATCATATTGAATTCTTTGTTGCTAAATGGATTTTAGGGTGTCAGGTGACATAGTTTGGTCTATTCTAAGTTGTGTGCTTGAGGTGTGAAAGAATGGTTGTGTATGTTATGTAGTTTACAGAGATAGAGAATGCTAATTATATAGGTCCTTCTTGTTGTCCCTTTTGTTACATACATTTTTTTGTGGGTTGAGATCATAAGTACCGTTAGTTTTATCTTGTGTTTCACCCTTCTAGTTGTAGGTTGCTTCTTCCTTTCATATGTTTGTGGCATGTTATTCTGCAAACAATATCCTTCATATTGTCAAGATGGATTGGGGTCTCCACTAACCATGGATTTCTTTATTGTAAAGTAAGGCTATGTCACACAATGGGAATGTAATAGGCAACTCCCTTCACAATTTGTTAAAGCCCCAGGTGTCAGAGACATGTGTTGGATATATTCCTGATATGTGTTAGTGTAGAGAGAAATTAAAAACATGCATCTAATTTTTAGATTTCCATTGTCGAGATTCTAAGTTTGTAAGGTACCTTCTCATGGTAGGATATATGATAGACCTTAAACCCTATATCCTCAATGTAGAGGATTGGGTTATGTTATGCCAGAATGAATATGGTTTGATGACATTAATGTAGTTTTTCTATTCAAAGGTTTCCCACTTTGCAACTCCCAAGTTGGTCCATGACAATCAAGGTTCCACTTCCTATTTGAGGATGGGGCATGCATAATTGCAAGAGATCTTTACCTCCACTCAAACCCAATAGAAATTCATATGTCATGTGACCTCAGTAGATTTCTTTCATTATCAAGAGCATTAGGTGATTTACAATAGTAAAAAAAATTCAGGATATCTAAACCTAGTAGATCAAGTCTAAGCCATCTCTAGGGACTCATACTTTGGTAGACTTGTATTTCTAGGAAATATATGATAATATATATGGGTGTTCTCATCATTTACCCAAATTTTGGGAAAATCATGATTCTAAATAGGGGGTTTTCTAATTCTCAAGTTGAAACCATGAGTTCCATTTTTAGTTAAAGTTGATAAATTTTGAGGAGAATTTAGGGTTGAAAAACTTTTGGGACTCATGATAACAGAAGGTTCCTTCTATCCTAGGACCATTATTTCTAGTGTTTGACCATCACTTATTTAGGCATTCAAGAGAGACACAACGAGATGTTTAACAATTTTAAAAGGTTATATATTTACATGTAGGTCTTTTCCTCATGTGTGCTTCTTGCCAAATTCTCGATGTTGGTGTAGCTTGCTTATTAACAATCATACTGTTTAATAAGGCTAACATTTGTGTGATGAAGATGAATATATCCATCCATGCCTCTCCGGAGAATGTAGCCCCCAGTGATGGATGATGTAGAGTCACTTCTTTTTGGTGTAACAAATCAACCTACTAAAAGTTTTTGGGACGGACCCTTTTTTTGAATGCTCGAGTTGTTTTTTCTTGATACCATTGGGCATGAAAAAGATCTCTCACTCATCTTTCTTCTGGTGTGTTGAGGTAGTAGGTGTGGTCTTTGACCAATTCCACATTTGAAATTTCATCATATTTCTAGGTGTAGAGGGATGGGATATGGAACTCCACTAGTAGGAGTATCTCTATACCAAATGCAAGGTGAGTAGGATGTGTCTCCTGAAGAAGTTATGATAGAGGACCTATTTGCCATATATCCATCAAGTTGGGTTGTTCCAGTTTGGCATTTGAATTGATTATATTCTTGAAGAACTTTATATGATTCTTGTTCATAGCCTCTACATATTCACTCATATAGGGCCAGTATGATGATAGTTGATGATATTTTATACCCAATAAGCTTAAAAACTCCTTGATGGATTTGGTGATAAAGTTTGCACTATTTCTATAGACAGTATTAAATATTGATTTTTTTTATTAATTTGATTACCTAATGAGATGAGGAGTTGGTTATTTGGTTAACTTTCACCTTTTTTGTGAAGTAGTTAATTGTGAAAGAAAAATTCCAATCATTAGGTGATGTACCTTTATTATAATGTCAAATTTTCAAGTAGAGAAAGTCCAAACCATGTCCATGTTGTATAATTTATTGGATAGTCCATGAAACTACTCACCATGGATCTAGAAGATTTGCATTTTATGGACACATTGGAAACAGTCCATTTTGATGGTGTTCTAGTATCATCCTAGAAGTTGTATCTTCTATGCAAAAATTAACTTACTCATGTGCGTGCCACGTGATCCTCCACGGACCTCCTTCATTAGATCCTCAACCTTTATTTTGGCAAAGCTTCTAAGGAGGGTTTCATTTAATGATTAATGATAGAGATATCTTTCTCCAAGGCACATTGTATGGTTTTTCATTTAAGTGCTTCTTATTCTCTTTGGGAGAGGCATTTTGGGATGACCTAGTTGTAAAGACACACTTTGATGCAATGGAATCATGTATTTTCGTTATTGATGGTTGCATTGTTCATAATGCTTCAATAGGGTGTCTGTTATATTGTTTGTAATTTGAAGGAAAATCTCAGGTCACCTTGGATATCGGTCCATGAGGCAACTGTGGCCACAACATCAGTGAAGGTAATGTTCTCTTATTTCATAAAGATGAAGGAAAATTGTTTGAAATCTTATGCAATATAGATTGAATACTCTTGATAAGGGATTATTCTTTGATTGAGTGTTTTTTGGGATTTTTCAGCTAAATAATTATGAGAGAACATTCATTGTCTTGGAGGTGATGTGCCCCTTGCGGCTTAGCAAGTTAGTGTCCCAGGATGCATGATTCAAGTTGAGTCACATTGTTATGGGCATTGAACTCTAGCATTTTTGTTGTGGGTAGCCATTTGTCATGTGGATCTTAAAGGAACATAAGATCTCAACTCCTATTTCATTCTTTACTTTGTCAAGGATGATAAAAAATTAGTTTACAGTTGAGGGGATGATGATATTGGGTGAGTTAATCATGTTGTATCATTGATGTACTCGTACTCGTATATTTGTTTTTTTAGAAATTAGAAATTAATTAGTGTTTACTCTTTGGATACCTTCCTTGGCAAAAGAGTGATGTCATTTACCATTTTGTACATCACCCACTGAGAATAAGTAGTTCACACATGTTGTAAAATTGATCATGTTTTAGAATCAGCTAAACCAAGTATGACATTAAGTAGTCATGTATATTCCTCATATCATATAACAAATCCTAGTCCTGATATCATAAACTGAATCCAACATATAATTTTTGATACTAGTGTACCATGACTGATTCTGAAAAAAGACTATAGCTTGAGTGTAAAGAGTCCCCAACAAAGTCACTATTTTATTACAATCCCTATTGATGGAGGCAAGATTTGACGAGCTATTATGGTTTGCATATGATGAAAATATGTTTTAAATTCATGTGTAATACAAATTTGAGTTGTGAGTCTTCTCAATAAATGGGCTAGCTAAAAATAAATGAAGCAAACAAAAACCATCAGTAGGGTTGTAAATGGGTTTGGGTATACCCATGTACCTACAAATCCAGACCCTTTAAAAACCTTCACGTGTCTAAATTCTTGTACTCTCATACATGTGGAAACACGTACCCACAAACCAATATTAAGCTAGTCCAATAATGAGTATTTTTTGGCTCAGACCCAGTAGACCCGTATACCCGCTATATATAAATAATTATTTAAATAATATGTTACTTATATGATACTCTACAAGTCTAACTAATATAATAGTTGAGATTATGTACTACTCCTATTAGAATAAAGTATTTACTATTCACCAAATTGAGAACTAACTATTGTGATTACAATATCAATCAAAACAATGTAACTTTAAATCAAAATAGTAACATGATATGCTACGTAACTCAAACACCAAAGACAACTATAAATATGTAAACAATTAACTGTATTAATATTTAATCCTCAAAGAGTTACATTTGTTATATAAATATGTGAGGTTAATATCGTATACATAGTGATATCTTGTTTTATTAAGATATCTAAAACATGATATAATTTAGTTTTATATAGAACTACATACCCACACTGACCGTGAGTATTGCAGTTACGGGTACAATGCAGCCACAAAATTGTATTATCTCGATTGTGGATTGACCCACATTGTACACTCCTAATAATCATTAGCAACAATGCTCTCTGACCACAACTAGGTGTGATACAGTCTAATGACATCAATACTTGTCATCAGTGAGATTCACCAATCATGTTGTGGTCTTTGTATTGAGAGGGGAAAATCGTTGATGCCTCATTTTTAGTCCCCATGAATCAAACAAATATTTGATATTTGGATATTTTGAACTCAAACTAATACTATAGTTCAAGTCATTTCATACTAGAATTAGTGAAATATCAACCTATTTTAAAGAGTCATGTGGGCCCAATAGGCACATTTTAGTTCATTATTGGGGCAGATCAAGTTTGGACCCAAAGTGGAGCAAGATCTACGACCACACCAGATAAAGAAAATCTTGAATGACCTCAATAGGTCTTAAACCATCATGGAAGAAATGTGGACATTTTTGGGAATGCAGGTGATGTATGGAATACATCCTATATGATACTAAACAATTAGGAGAGGATACGGTTTGCACCTGTTAGACACATGTGCAATGTTTGTTGAACTATATGTTTTAGCTCATTATTATAAAATATTAGGTATTCACCGAAATCAAGAAAGATTAGAACCACATCAGACTTAGAAACACCCTAATTTCGACCCAAATATGTCATTAGCCTTATGGGAATAATTTTCTCACTCTTCGAGTAGGTGAGATCTAGAATAGTTCCTATTTACTCTAAAAATTTGAGGTGAAAATCAGGTCTCCACCAGTTGGACACATCTCCATTGTGGTTCACAAGACATATTCTTTCACGTATTGTATGCAAGTCAAGTTTGCATGGAAATAAGGCAATATCTAGACCACATCATACCCGGTAAAACCCTAGATCTTGAAAATATTGGATTCTGAAATCTTATGAGAAAATATTAGAAATTTAATATGTTGTAAATGAGAAGTGGAGAAGTTACAAAATGACCTTACAAATATGCGAGAAGATACTTTTTACAAATGTTCAATAGAGGTCCAGTGTGGGCCCATGAGATATTTTTGTCTCATTTTGAGTGCTTATATGATCTGCACCTAATGAGATTATGAATTAGCCAGGAATCCACTGCATTATCATAGATAGTGTGTGGAATGTACTCCCCTAGTGGTAGTTGGGAAGGGAAGAATTGGGAAGAAAAGAGAAAGGGAAGGGGGAAACAAACAGGGCAGGGGGGGTTATGCTTATGATTTGACCCTAAAATGCCATTGTTCTACATTCCAGCATATGCACTTGCAAATTGTTGCCAAGAGTGTGTGATTTAGTCATATAGAGCAATCCAATTCATAAATAAAGCTTTAGCATGGTTAATCACCAAGTGGCTACTCCACATCATCCTCAAACAAGTGAGAAAGTTAAGCTTTTCAATCAAAAGAGGAAGCTACTGGTGAGACCCTATTGCAAGGATTGGTCACTCCATCTAAATGGATCTCTATAGGCATATAGTTCTGCATTAAAATCTGAGATTGGTACTATCCATTCAAGCTCGTATATGGTAATAGTTGACACTATCTAGTTGAGCTAGAACACAAGGTTCTAACAAATATTGAAGGCCAGGGACATGGACATGTCCACTATTATAATACAAAGAAGGCTAACACTAAATGATCTTGATGACATACTACATGAGGCATATGATATATCCAATAAATATGAGAAAATGAAGTTCTTGCATGGCAAGTTTATTCACACGAAAATGTTCAAATGAGGAAAAAGGGGTTTAGAAATTATAATTTCAAGATGAAACCATCTAGAAAAGATAGGATGAAAATGGGATGGATCTTATCGCATTACACATGTCTAATCATCCAGTATAGTTATAAACCAAGAAAATGTTTGTTGTGAATTGCTAATGACTAGAACCAAAGTTAAGATAAGAAATGATAAAGTGAATAGACTTGGACATCATGAGGCTTCTGAATTTGATTGAATATTGTTGAAAGAATCATTTTTTTGATGGACATAAAACATAGCATCATTGGGAGGCTACCAACACCATTTATGAAATTTTGAAGCCCCTACTCATTTGTTTATATATTTTTATTTTCCATATATACACACATATACACATGTCTACACGATGAGTCTTTTGCTTTTGAATATGTTGGTAAAGAAGTACATTACAAAGAATGATCAAAGGTATGTCGACTGAACAAAAGATCTATGTTAGAAAGAAGAATCTTAAAGTTGAACTGAATGTACTTCCAAAGAACTTCGAAATGATTGTTCTCCCTTATAACAAATGTGGCGGGTAAGATGAAAATGTGTCCAAAATTCAAAAAATTGATCCTGAATGGGAAGCATCATTCCAATCACCGCATTCATGGTGTTTCAACTAGAATGTCCATGGTGCCCGGTAAAGACAATGCCTGACTTTGTGAGAACAAGCATTCTATTCAAAATGGTTTTGTTGGTTAGAGGAATTCTACTGATGAGAAAAAGGGAAAATAGGTGAGTTAAAACAACTTTTAGACCAAAACAACTATGGTATCCACTAGTCATGAATGACCATGGTGGCCCGCCATAGTCATGGTGGTAAGAGCCTTAGTCCCTTAAGTAACTTATCGATGGATCACCATGACCCAATTCATTTCACATCCTGACAGCTATTTTGCGGTGAGAAAGATTTCCCATAGAGCTTCTCCATGACACTAGAGCAAGAATGTAAGTTTTTCAAAGCTCCATCTAGCTTCTGAGGGTCTTTCTTGACATTCCTTAGGCCACTTCACCAAGGAATCATGCTTCTTCACCCTCCTTCTTCCTTGTTCCCCACCTAGTGCAAAATCCACACCTTGGACCCTATATATTTATTACTCCACTAGGGTGTTTCATCATCTTCTCCATAATGAAGAAGATGTTGATGGGCATCTCTTTTGGAATCCAAGAATTTACTCCACAAAATTATTGCACTAAGAGGACTCCAAACCCTCTTCACCAACCCATTCTCCATCTCCCATTCCTCTGCCACATACCCCAACTTCATCTTCATCCAATGTAGATGAATCCATTAAACATCTTATGTACCACTAAGAAGATGAATCCATATCCCATTCAGATCTTGAAGATATCACGTACCTGGTCAAAATAAGTGAACTTCAACAACAACAACAACAATGAGGGTGATGTTATCCCTCATATTCATTGGATAAACAGCGACTGCAACTAAAGCCTCCTAGTGCAAGGAGTTATCTGTGAATTGAAGAAAGTGAAAATGAGAATGAGATTCTTGTGTGTGTTCATAATGTCTTAGGGCTACACTTCTTTTTCTCTTGTGTATGTTTGTAAGGGTTGATTGGTAGTTTTTTCTTTTCTTTCTTGTTTTTCCCCGAGTGATGGTCTAAGTTCCTTGATTACCAGCTGTTTGGTGTATCAGGGATTAGACTCTTTTAGGGGTACTTATGTACCTCAAGTTTTGGTTTCTAGTAACACGCTTTTTGGACCGACCAAAAAAAAGAAAATGAGAATGAGAACACAGAACGGGTACCACTTCAACATAGATGATTCTCCAAGGTGGGTGCCATACAATTTGGAGGTGTGTTTCACATTGAAGTATAATATGAAGGAGGATCCCAATTTAGATGAGGAGGAAGTAGAAGACAAGGAGAACACCTTTCCTTAATTTAAATCTAAGAGGAGAGAGGCTAAGGTGAAGAACCTGATAGTGGCTCCATCGATGTAGAATGAAGAGTAGCCAATTGGGGTATTATCTAAGCCGAAATTAGTATAAGAGGCATGTTCATTACCAAGTATGTGTGCATCACTACACTGAAATCTATTGGGATCAAATCCATGTTTAACTTCTACACAGAGAAGATTGGGATTGTGAAGGTCATTTTTATGCACAATTTTTTATATTGAGCTCAATTGGGAATTTTCAACACCTTAGAGAAGGTGGCTTACCGTATTGAGGTTCAAGTTGTTTTGGGATGTGCATGTACTTAAGGTAGACTATCTAAATGGAACATATGCACATACTCCAGAGGTGGCCTCCAAGTTCAATGAAGTTTTGATGGACAAGAATTGTGAAGGATTTAGCCTTTTTTGGTTGTGAACAAATTTATACGTCGAATCACCTTTATTCCTAGAAAATCATAGATTAGTAAAGTTAAAAATCCTCTACTAATTAATCTATAAATTATTTACAAAAAAAACCTTTGCTTGGTGTAACAATCACGTTTTTTTTATAAAATATCTTCTTATATTTAATATAGTGCTAAGAATGTCATTTTGATTGCTCATTTGTAGATCTATTGAAGATTGGTCTACTGAAGGATTACTTGAAAATCTCTGGGCGATTGCTGTTAAGAAGGATAATATGTGGATTAAATGGGTCCATGAAAGGTATATGAAAGATGGATCTCTTTGGTCTGTAGAGGCCAAAGCTAGCTCATCCTAGATGTGGAAGAAGATGCTTGAGCAAAGGAATTCTCTTCTGAATCATATTAGTCTTAAGCTTGGAAATGGGAAGTCCTTCCTGTTTTGGTTTGACCCTTGGGTTATTAACGGTGACAAATTGATTGATTTGGTGGATCCCCAGTTTGTTTTCCGTCTGGGCAGAGGTAAGTTCTGTAAAGTGGCTGCTTGTATTGATAATGGTAAATGGAGCTTGCTGCATTTCAGAGGTGTCACTGCTCTGTTGGATGTGCTGAATAAGCAATCTATTAATTAAAACTCTGAAGATATGATCCTTTTCAAAGGTGGATCTTCCTTCTCCATGAAAGATGGCTGGGCTATCTCGAGAACCAAATGGGAAGTGGTACCTTGGGGATCGTGGATCTGGTCGGATGGTATCCCAAGAAGGTGGTCTGTGTTTCTTTGGAAGATGTTCTTGGGGAAACTCATTACTACAGATTTCCTGAAGAGGATTGGCTTTCAGATTGCTTCCAGATGCTACTTCTGTGAAAAGAGTGAGGAAAATATCTGCCATATGTTTTTTTATTGTGAATATGCTCGCTGTCTATGGGACTTATACTCTATAAAGATGAATGTCGTCATCAAAAACCAAAATGATTTACTGAATTTGAAAGGAGAATCAAAGTTTCTTGCGGTCTTCATTACCTATATGTTGTGGTTGGAAAGGAATAGAAGGCTTTTTGAGGAGGTTCGTATGGAGACTGATGCCCTCTGGAATGTTTGCTGCAAAGATAGTAGACTCCTACATCAATTTGTGTATAGATAGGCTTTCTTTTTAAGCTGTACAGTTTTGGTTGTTGTCTTTTTTCTTCTTGGTGGTTGTGCCTTACAACTACCCTTTCCCCCCTCCTTCTTGGTGGTTATACACTGTAACTACCCACACATTTCTTTAGTAAAGAGGCACCCCACCCTTCTTGCACCAAAAAAAAGAATGTCATTTGTGAACCCATGGGAAACACTAATATACCACATGAAGTCAATCCCATCTAAGAGAAATTCTTCATTCACTATGAGAGGTTGGAAACCTCCATTTCTCTTTTTCTTAAGTATTATTTGATCCTACTCACAGTAGCACATGGCTCAAAGTTGGTGTTTCAACATTACTTAGTGGGGGAAAAATGATTTCACTGAGATATGACAACAATATTATACCATTTTCATCATGAGTACTACACATCAACATTGGACATAACATACCACATGGAGGTTATTAAGATAAATTGGATCCCTTAACTAATCTCATGTAAATCATTTCCCAATCAGAGCATTGCCACCTATGTTAGAGTTTCTGATCTTTAATAGTTGATTTACCATATGAAAAAGCCCAAGCAAGCGAGGCACCAAACTAGTAGGAAAGAAACAAACATTGCGTTAGAAGGTATCTTGAAGCTAGTCATGATGAATCATCTACCTTCTCCAGCAAACACTTACAACATGTCTATCATGAAGGTGTAGCTAGAGAGCATTTAGAGAATATGGTAGGATATGTAGCTTTAAAACCAATAGCTCAATTAATAAATGAACCATCTCTAGAACTATGATCAAGTGTATACAAAGCAAGTGAGGGGTTGAGTCACTAGTATGTGATTATGTCGAGCTTATACAAGTCACATCTACCTCCATAATTAGATAATTGAAGAAACTTGTATCAAAAACCTTTTCCAGCCAAGAACTACAATATTCAAGTTCATACTATAACCAACATCGGCAATAGCCCCTAGAGCAATGAGCATATTCTATCATTGTCATCTTAGTTTCATACCAAGGACAATAATATTCAAAGTTTGGGTGGTAGGATCATACACCTTAATGTGAGTTTTTACATCATAGTTTCTCTCTCCTGAAAATTTAATGATATGAATTATCACTCAAAAAATTAATTGCCTAAGATATCTCAATCACCCACCCTAATGTTCTGATCATATGGATACACAAATTTCAAAATAATGCAAATCCTAAATACACATTAAAGGTGATTCATGTGTATTATCAAACTAGTGTAATTACCGTAATCAACATTCGAATTTGGATTCAGCTTTTCTACAATAGTTGGCAGACTATATCAAAAAGCTCCACCTAAAATTTCATTAAGATATTGGACACACCAATAGAAAGTTATAAAAGATCAAAGTTTAATGATAACATTTATACGGGTCCTAGACCTAAGATGATTAATTAAATAACTAAGTATGACATTTACATGTCACATGGACATTGCTAGGAAAGAGGGGCACAAACCTTTGATCAGGACATTAGATCTTGGTAATCTAGGTAGGATCCGACGACTGACAAGTCATCTTCAGTTTCAGATAACTACAGATGGTTGTTGCTCACCAAAAGTCGAGATATTTGCTCTCCTCACCCTAACAACCTAGACCAATCCAAGAGAGATAAACTGAAGGAGCAAGTCCTTTGGCAAATACAGTCACAACAACCCCCCCCCCCCCACATGTGCTTTCGTCCATGGATTGGGGAGAACAACCTCCCATAAATTGAAACCTCTCACTAGAGGCACCCACCCCTTTGAGCATTTCCACCCTACTCACCTTCCATATATTTAAGACTCCCCTCCCCTCTTCCACCCTCCCTTTAATCTTCCTCAAACCTCAATTACCTATGAGTGCATCCTAGTCTCTACTACTAACCCTAACTTAGCCCCTACTTCACTCCACCTCAGCTACACCCTGAGACACATCAAATTGTCAATGAAGTATCCCTTTTACTTCTAGAATCTTAAGCAAATGTATATGGAACCTCACCAACCCTACACCTTCCTCCTTCCTTACAACCAACCTTCTACTGCGACCCACTCTCCCTTGGATCAGCAGTGTAAGAGCTTTTGGGGGAGGCACAACATCGGACATTGTTGTCTGGGTGCGGAGCTACTTCACAAAGGTCTTACCACATTCATCCTCCCTCCAACTCCACTCCTCGCGATCAAGGACATTGCCAGAGGAGGATCTAGGCTCTTTCTCAAGCTATAAGAAGGCATTGACGATTTTGTCACCTCAGTACCATGTGGTGACAACTCATCTCGAGCCAACTAATTATAGAGTGCCACCTTGACTGAGGAGTGTGAGTCAGCTCGGGCACATTGTCTATTGGTGCAAAAACCCGTTACACTAAACAAGATTACTCAAAAAATAAAACACAATCAATCACCAATTAACCACATACCTAAAAATATGGGTAAATTAAAACTGATTTCAACGTCAGCACCTACTCAAAAATATTTACATAAGAGCCCAACATCTTTCTTTTATCCATACTATGAAAAGAATTTGATACAAATTGTTCTATCACCTTAGCCACAACATATATACACAGGATAACAATATTTGTTAATGCCATAAAAAAGAATTAATATGCTAACAAAAGTCTGATTCGTTGGGTAGAAAGGGACCTCTGATTGCTTGTCTTTGTTTTACTGACGATATCCTCCTATTTGCCAAAGAAAACATTACTAATATGGGTACCATTCTGCATTCCTTCAAGGAGTTTGAGCTCGCCTCAGGTCAAGCCATCTCAGTTGACAAGACAAGGATCTTCTTTTCCAAAAGTGTCTCCATTCAGGAGGACACCCAGATCTGTAATCGAAGCGGGCTGCAAAGAACTCAGGACCTGGGGAAATACCTAGGGGTCCCGATCCTCCACACACGGGTTAACAAGAAGACCTACAGTGAAGTCCTTCATAAAGTGACTAATAGAGTCAGTTCCTGGGCTGCACATAACCTATCTATGGCTGGGCGCATATGCCTTGCTAAGAGTACCCTTGCCACCATTCCAACTTATATCATGCAAACAACAAAGCTTCCTCTCCAACTATGCGACAGAATCGATGGAGATATCAGGCGATTCATATCGAGTGGCGGGAAAAGTAGGAGAGGGACACTCCTTGTGTCTTGGGAATGACTCACAAGTAAGAAGATTCATGGAGGCCTGGGCCTCAAAGCCAATGAGAGACTGGAACCAAGATTTACTCCTAAGGCACAGCTGGGATATCTGGAGCAGAAGGAAAACTTTATGGAGCATGGCTATGCGAGATAAACTATTGAACAACAATCCAAGGGCACCATCTAATATGTCTCGGCTGGAGAGAGTTGTTCTACACTTTAATTCCTTTATGCAGGCAAACACCTTTCTTATCCCTATAAGTGGGAATAGAATCAACATGTGGACTGACTGCTGGATACCGAGAGGCAACTGATTAGATGATCATGTTGTGTGAATCATCCCAGAGGAACTTCGTGACCTGAAAGTGAGCAGTCTTATGAACTTGGATGGCCAGTGGGATCGAGACTTCCTCGAATACTGGCTATCTGCAGACGCCATCCAGAGAATCTACAAAGTTCACCCACCTGTCGACTCCGAGGCTGAAGACATGTGTGTCTGGAAACTTAATATTGGAGGAAGCTATACGGCCAAGTTGGCCTACACGACTTTACGGGCAAGTTCTGAAATTAAACGCCCCAGATAATGGTGTCTCATCTGGAACACACAGGTTGCTGTGAAGGTAAAGATTTTCATGTGGATTTTTGCCAATGGAGCCCTCCTTACAAACTAGAAACACAGAATAAGGCAGATGACTACCAACTCTATCTGTGGTCAGTGCAATTTGGCTGAAGAAACCAGCCTCCACGCTTTGAGGGACTGTGTGAAGGCAAAGTCAGTTTGGAAACAGTTATCAATTGTTTCCCTGCCTGCTTATTTCTGTACTTCAAACAACTTCGAGCAATGGATCAATCAGAACCTACGTTCTAAGGAGGAAACCAGAAACACATTCCTCATAGCCTGTTGGGTGATTTGGAAACAACATAACCTAGAGGTCTTTGAAACAAAATAGATGACAGTCCCACAATAAATCACCAGAATATTATTGGAAACCAGAAGATCAATACAAGCCTGGGAACCAGGGACAGCTGCGAAGTTCTCACAAAGATAGGCTCAACAAGTGCCCCATACTATGAGCCATTTAACTATGCAGACTGACGCTGCTTGGAAGAAGGGCAGAGGAGCTATAGCAGTCGTTATAAAGAATCAGGATAACTAGTGGAAGGGAGGAGTAGGACAACTGATTATAGAAGACAATCCCCTCGAGGCAGAGCTGATGGCCATTGCCCTAGAAGCAAAAATTATCAAATCCAATAATTTGCAAGGCATCACAATGGATACAGATTCCATGTTGGCCATGAAAATGTTAAAAGATGATTATAGAAGCCACCCACGATACACCAATATTATTAGGGGGATCCAAATGTTACTGAAGAACATTGTGCATATTACTTACATGGAGAGAAAGCATAATGGTCCAGCTGATGCATTGGAAAAATTTCATTTCCAAAACAAAATTGGAATCCGATACTATGATACACCCCCCAAAGTAGTACTTGATACTGGGAAGATACACAACTGTAATGGTAGCAGTACTACCATATTCAACTCATCGCAAATAACCAAAATATGTAAATTGCAATTGAAAATACTTGCACAAGGTGAGCAAGATGAATAAACTATCGCTTGACTTCTATAAAAAAAGTATGATTCATTTGAAACACCATATACAATTTTTTTTCTCACCCAGACCTGAGAGTAAAGGGATGACTCTAGGACACACTAGACATCTAACAACTTTCTCAAAGATTCATTACTATAGCTCCTCATTTCTGCCACATGTTTATTTTCGTCACTCCCGATTACCTAAAAATATGTGACGAACCACAAGGGTGAGACCCATGTCCCAGCAAGAGATATAACCTCCAACAATGCTTATTGATTACAACATTTTAAATAATAGATAACAAAGCAGTTGTAGTATTTAATAATCAATTGAACAAACTGAACAATTCAAGTATACTAAACAAATTAAGTGAATCAACTTAGCAATAAGTAAGATCATCAATGCATATATAGATAACAAATAAATCCATTTCTCTGGATAGATATCTACTCAAATATCATCAAATTGCATCTAATAACAATCATTATCATTAATATGACTATCACCCTATTCCTTACTAACAGTACAAGCAATCTAGTAGCATAAGCATCCTTGACATCATGAATATGTCTAGTAACATAACATGATTATCAATATTGGCATCTCAAATAAAGTGAACATATCTATATCATAAGTAGAACTAACATCATAGCACAATTAACTGCATAGGCATGATTAGCAGTTTAAGCATTTATAATTACATAGGCATGGCTAGCAATATTAAATATAGCAAGTATCATCATCTTAACCATCAATGTCAGTATATTTGACAACATAAGCATTTATACAACATGAACATAACTACAACATAAGCATATCTATTATCTCTTATTGTATTATACATGATCTCAATGAAAAGAAAGAAAACAAGGGTTATCATCCAATATGAAATGTTGTATATAACCCTATATAGATATGCTACATGGTTGTCTTACATCTTTTATTATGCCCTGAGGAATTTGAGGATACCACTCAAAATCCAACTGACCACTGCTAAGTTGAAATCAGTGTCATACAAGATCTAGGAAGAGCTGGACACCTAAGATCTTCTCTACCCCCGATCAGTACGGGTCCGCCACAATGACACATAAGGTCAAGCTACTAACATCCTAGTCCATCCTTGGTACAGGTCATAACACTAGTGAAAGGAGGTGGGTACGCATACCCTACCATCCGAGGTACAATCACAGTTGTCCTCCAATCTCATCACATATATAATCACATCATATGTATGAGGCATGACCATAGACATCCTCCACAACATTCATTGTAGATGACAAGGATATATCCTCAACTTGCCACCCCCACATACTCAATAGTATGCACTCTGAGTTTCCCTTAGGAATACTCATTTCACCATCTGGCAAGTTCTGACACTCAAATGGATCTATGGCACAAGGAACTACATGATTAGAGTTTCACTTGATTAGTTATTCCAATTGGGTGAATTAAGGCTACATCAAACAAGTGGACATACAAACCCTAATTCACTTCTAGCAAGCATATAAATATCAAAACATTTAAAAGATAAAAAATGTGTGAAACATAATTTCTCATCTCATCATCACATGGTACTATTAACTTGCCATTCATGAGACCACACTAGTCATCATACTATCACAAGATATAAATCCTTTTCACAATATCACAAGGTATCAACCCTTATCAACACAAGAGGATTACACCTCATTCAGGGTTCAACCATGCCCAAAGGCCATCAAGACCATCATACTATTCCCTATAAGATCATCATTATCATTCCATGCCTTATAGCAAGGCTCAACAACATAACTTACATATGATACACCAGATCAGCAGAATATTGCATTAATGAGCTAGGAGATATTCATAAACAATAATAGCAGGGTTATATTAACATTAAGAACATTCCTTTATTACATCAACATGTAAGGAATCTAGATATGATTAACCCTCATCATATTCATTATGCACATGTTTAGCATAAGAAAGTATCAACCATGAGGCTATGATAACCACCAATTAACATATTAAGGTAATGATCATATTAAGGAGGTTATTTCACCATCATGCCATCATATAAGAAGGTAAAAATGAATACTCATCTTTATCTATTTGTATTAGAGTTAGGTTCATAAAATAAATTATATTAATGTTACTAATCATCACTCATACCCAAACCCTAACTCATGACAGCCCCATTGGATCATGGATTCATAAGGTGAAGCATCACCATCACATTCCATACTATTCGCAAGTATGAACCCACACATAAATCAAGGTGTAACCATCAGGTTATAGCATACTAAGGTTTCAACAACAATAAGAGAGTACTCCATGATTATATCAATCATTTAAGGACTATTCATACCCAATTACCATCATTTAGTTATATTAAAGCTAGGAATAACAAGCTATACCTCATTAGGGTTATGTATCAATACAATATGGTTGTCATCCCTTCTATTCATATGAGTGAATAGGTAAGACTACCTTATTAAGGGTAACCCTCCATTTTTTCCATCATCTTTCAACCCATATCACCATACCACTATGTCACCCAAAACCATTGGATGTTTAAAAGGTAAGACCATTGGTTGTTTACATAAGTAAACACCTGAGGTCAAATTCATACCTCATGCACGATATGGTACACTTTACCCGATATGGTGGAAAACCCTAGATGATAGATTGAAAGTTGATATACCCTATCCTTTGTGTAATGGATTGTTGTAAAAGAATTCAACTAGATATCTAGATATCATGCAATTATGTGATAGAACTGATCCTTGAAGGCATAAAGGGTTATGATATTAATGGACTACCCAACTTGGTAAAACGATATGTCAACCAACTTGGTAACCCGATATGATAGTCGATATAGTAACATGATATGACAATCCAACATGCAAAACTGACATGGTATTACCACTTAAATGATACATGATGAGGCATACACTCTATGCCTGATATGGTGTACATCTTGTGCACGATATGGTATCAAGTATACCATCATACCCGATATGAAGTCAAGCATCTAGTTCATGTACGATATAAGAATAACTTGAACTAAGTAATAGCTAACCCAAGATGGTTACATGATATGGTGTCAAGGGATACACCCTAAACACAATATGATGAGGTGGTTTCACCACATAACTGATATGGATACACGATATGATGCAAAGGTTGTATCTTAAAAACAATATGATAGCATATATACACCATGATGCCCAATATGGTAGGTATGCTTCAATATAATAGATTTGACTAAGTGATATATGTTGTATGTTAAATGCAACATTAAAAGGTAATGAGTTTAGTGCAAATTGATAATGTTGATCTAATGTACCTTAAAGTGGAAAATAGAGCTAACTTAATAAAAGTATAATGCAATCAACATCTTAGTGAAGATAAAAGAAAAACTTATATTTGTATAACAATTGTGTAATGAATATATGTTGATACTCCTAAAATGAGTGGAGTATGAATTAGGGTTTAATTCTTGATAACATGATCTTGAATCCTTAATTTGATTAATAAGGGGATAACCTAACCCTAATGAAGGGTGATGGTATGCACTTACAACCCTAATCGGTTAGATTGAGAAATCCTAACCCTAATAACAGGAAGGATGCATTTCTCATATATCACATGATCTTGAATATGCAAATAAAAAATAGAGGAGGTTTCTTGCCTGAGTGGCTCTGGCGATGGTGGAGGCGATTCTCTTTTCATTGGTGGTGGTGCATCCTAGTGTGGTGGCGGTTCCTCGGGGGGGAGGTGCATTGCTCAGGTGAGATGTTAGACCTTCTCCTCCCAATCTCTAATGTTTTCAAGCTCATGCTCAGAGAAGAAATACTCATATCAGAGTGCAGAAGGAACCATGCCAGTGGTCAGACCTCTTCAAGAAGCCATCAAAAGAGGTAGATTTGGGCGTCCTATCCACCAAGGAGTTGGAGATTTGTGATGGGGCAATTGTTTGCTCGAAATCGATCCCAAAAAGGAATGCTGAGAGGTGGAAGCTGTTGGCTGTAGGCTATATTTGGATCTCAAACCTCATTGGAATTCTTCGTAATCCTACCTTCAGAAGTTATGGAAGATTAAAGGTACTATTGAGATCATTTCGAGGGGGAATGGATATTTCATTGTGAATTTCTCTGATGTGGGTGACATGGAGACAAACATTAATGGAGGACCATGGTTTGTGGCAGGCAAGCCACTCATCATGAAGAAATGGGCGAAAGGATGTTCAATGGATAAGATGAAGCTAATGGAGGTTCGTGTATGGGTGCGGATTTTTGATTTGCCACTAGAGTTATGGGACGAAGACATCTTTGGTATGATAGAGCTAATCTTGAATTCAGGAGGCTAGAATTTGCCAGAATGCTTGTCCTGATTCTTGCGTCATCTAGCTTCTTAACTTCTATTCCTCTTATGAGTGACAATGGCATCAAAGACAGAGTTGTTGTTCAGTATGAATGGGTTCCGAATAGGTGTGAAACTTGTGGGACATTTGGACATGATAATGTTGGGTGCGAATAGGTAGTTGAGAAAGGTAAGAAGATGAAGGTCTGGGTACCTAAGAAAGTGGTTTCGAATGACAAGATTAAGGAGAAGACCATAGGAGAAGAATTTGTGTCTGATGTAGAGTAGTTTGTTGATGTGTTGGATATCCCTACAAAAGAAATAGAGGTGGAGGTGGTTATTGGCTCACCGGTGGCTACTGATACTGAGCTTATTACTCCTGATAACAGTGTGGATAGAAGCAATGGCTTTATTCTGATTTCTAATAGATCAAGGAAGAACAGAAGAAAGAACAATTCCCCTTCGAAGGGGCCATCTAAATCTCCGGAAGTGGCTTTCAGGTCGGGGGTTAACGTTATGCCCAACTCTTTTCAACATCTATTTCTGAATGAAGGGGAATGAGAGATTGTTGAGGTTGGTAGGTCTCCAGCTACTTACATTCCCAATGGTTAACTCTCTAGCTATAACCTCCTAGAATGTTAGAGGAATGAACTATTTGGGGAGATAGTCCACACTCCATGAGTGTATAACCAGGAATGGTATCTCTATTGGTTGTGTTCTTGAAACAAAATAAGAAGAAAGAAGGTCTGGAAGGTTATGGATAGATTGTTTGGTGTTGGTTCATGGATCTCCAACCATGATAGTCATGCTTTGGGAAGGATTATTCTTGTGAAGTTGAAGGATGATATCTTCTTTTCCAGTATCTACAAATCTGATCAACTTGTACATGTCCTTGTCTCCATGCACATTGGTAACTTTTACCTTACTACTGTTTATGCTCATAACAACCTCAATAAATGGAGTGATCTTTGGAATTCCATCAAGAATCTGCATAGTTCTATTAATTGACCCTGGATTGTCTGTGGTGATTTCAATGTTGTTCGTTTTGCACATGAGTGAAAAAAATAACTAGAGGGGGGGTGAATAGGGTTTTAAAGTAATTTAACAATTATTTAACTCAAACAACCAATCTCAAGAATATTGGACAAGGAGACAAGGATTTAGAGTGGTTCCTACCTTAGCAAATACTAAGGTAGTCAGTCCACTACCCGGTTGCTTACCCAACCGGGATTTTGAAAGAATTTAATTTTATTACCTCGCAAGGACTTTACATAAAATTGCAATTCTTTCCCTAAACCCTTCGAGCAGCCTTCACCTTGAAGTAATTGCACCAACCTTGAAGCATCCTTCTTGAAGTAACTTCAAGCTCCCCCTTGAAGTAGCCTTCCTCCTGAAGTAGCTTCCTGTTGCAATAGCCTTCTTTAAGTAGATCGAAGTTGTAACATCCCTGACCTGGGTTATGAGCTAACCCTAGGTGTTTTGCCTAAATATGTAATTAAATCTTTGTGATTAACTCTGAGCATGTAATTAAGCTTCTCAGAAATGTATATTTCAGTTTTTGCTCCTTTTTATATAAAGTTGTAGCACTATTTTGTAATACAGGGACCTATGTGCAATTTACCCATTTAGAAGGGTTAACCTGCAATTTGCACATGATGAGGTGTTCCTCTGATGTTGAGACATCATGAGAAACATTTTGGTAAAGTTTGAGGGATTTCCCAAGCTTGAGCACCAAGGTGCAGCTGTGGAAGCAATCCCGGTACTTGAAACCCTAATTTGGGGTAAAATGCAATTTACCCAAATAATGGGAAGCAATTTGTAAAGAATGTTATCTAAAGTATCTTGTTAGACTCTTGCCATCATTTAGAGAAGAAATGATGAGGAATTCACCTCAATTGAGTTATCAAGTTAAGAAATAGGCTCTGTGATTGAATAATCAGGGTATATGTGCAATATCCCTTTAAGTATGAACTTTATTATTAGATTGTCCTTCCTTGCCTTATTTTCTATAACTTAAGATAAGGTTTGTCCTTAGAATAAAGAGGAAGGGACGAGCAAGTAATGAAGGAAGGACTTAGTTGGAATTAAGGGAAGCTTATGAGCTAATGTTGAAAATCCTACCCCAAGTATATAAGCCCTCCTTTCCTTAGTTGCAAGGGAACTTAACCTTCGTTCCCTTACTGTTTCATTTCACCAAAGACGACCAAGGACTGCCTTGGAGCTAAGGAGGACGAACAAGGGGTGCAAGGTAGGTTTAAACCCCTCTTCTTGCCTAATTCCATGATTAGAATTCGAATTCAAGGTCATCTTCATGGCTAATTCTCGAAACCCTATCTTTCTAGCCGTCTCTTTTCATCCTTCCTTGGAGTTTTCACCTTGGCCAACCTGTAGGAACTCAAGGACGCCATTAGAGCTTGGAGCTTGAAAGCTTGGAGCTCAAGAAACAAGCTTTAGGCGGGTTTTATAACTCTAAACCTATGCTTTACTATGTTCATCTTTATATGCGAGTTAATGATAGCTCCTAGTATTTCCCTACTTTTCCCTGCTATTTTGCAAACAAACCCGTGGGATATCTGTACTGTTCTTGAGCTAGATGATGAAGGCGTGTTTTCCAAGAAAAACCCACCGCTTTTCTTTTCCCTAAACGGTCCTAACAGTTTGCTCTCACGACCTTAAGACCGTGAGAGAGCCTCGCGGTCTCGAAGCCGTGAGAGGGCTCGCGGTCTCAAGACCGATTGGCCCTGTTGACCGAGCGTGGACCATATAAGAAACTTGTTCCTAATTATATAGGCTAAATACCCTCAAAATTTGGGAGACTAACTCCAAAGGAATCGAGAGATATGACCTTTTTAAGTCACAACTTTAAATAAATTAATTGCTGATTTTCAAACGGTCTGAAATTGCCTTTTTGGGCAAACGGTCTCAAGACCGTGAAAGGTCGTTGACTAAGCGTTGACCCCATGATATTACTGTTCAAAATTATGTTAATTAACAACTCACCAAGTTTGAGGGTCTAATTCCAAACGGGCTAAGAGTTGAAGGGTGAATACTAGGGCTAACCCTAGATAAAATCAGTACTGAAATTATGGTGATCTAATTAGGGTTTTTAGGGTTGATTGACCTAAACGGTCTCAAGACCATGTGGGGTCCACCCACATGACCTCAAGACCGTGAGGACAATCACCCAAGACCATTTGAAGGTCTAGGGTTGAGTAATTTGACCAATTGAACACCAATTGCAAATAAGTTATCAATTTAATCAAAATTCTGATTTTGTGACCAATCAGGGTTCAACCTCTATCAAATCACCTTAGATTTTTTATGAAATCTTGGGCAAACGATCTCAAGACCATGTGGGGTCCACCCACATGACCTCAAGACCGTTTGAGCCAAGTTTGGGCCCAATTGGAGCTCAATTGAAGGGTTCAACCTTGTGTTGATACACATTGTTGAGTGTTGATGGGTGAACATTGATAGACCTTAATTGAATCGATTTCAATCCTAATTGGTCAACAATTGAGGGTCAATTGAATGACCATTTGGTTAAGCATAACCTTAATTAACTCAATCCATAGGTGGTCAACAGTTATTGGACCTTTTGAAGGCTTCAACATCGGTTGACATCATCGTTTGATTTGTTGAACCTTTGTTGAAGGACCTTGCGGTTGAGACCATGAGAGGCTCACGACCTCAAGACCGTGAGGTAGCTCACGACCTCAAGACCGTGAGGTGGCTCACGACCTCAAGACCGTGAGGTGGCTCACGACCTCAAGACCGTGAGGTGGCTCACGACCTCAAGACCGTGAGGTGGCTCACGACCTCAAGACCGTGAGGTGGCTCACGACCTCAAGACCGTGAGGTGGCTCACGACCTCAAGACCGTGAGGTGGCTCACGACCTCAAGACCGTGAGGTAGCTCACGACCTCAAGAACGTGAGGTGGCTCACGACCTCAAGACCGTGAGGTGGCTCACGACCTCAAGACCGTGAGGTAGCTCACGACCTCATGATCGTGAGGGGGCTCACGATCTCAAGCCCATGAGGAGGCTCACGGTCTTGGAGCTAGAAAGGGGCTCATGGACTTAAAAGGTCAAAGTGAGCAATCGGTCAACACTTTCAACTGAATTCAATCATGTGATGGTTCAATGTTGCTCAAATCAAACACTAATGATAATCTAAGATAGTAAGGAGTTATTTGATTAAGGTTTTTGACTATGATGATGATCAATGGGGTGAATTACCAAGATACCCCTGAAGGGTCAATTGAGTTATACTTTATTCAATTCAAACCCTAATTACATGAGAATGATGTTTTTAGTTATAATGACTCTATCTAACCTGATCTAGTCTAATGTTATCATCAACCATTAGTATGATGAAAGAGAGAGTACTCTAGAGAGAGAAAGTACCCTAGAGAGAGAAAGTAACTCTAATCACTTAATGGTGATGTTTTTGGCTATGATAGCCTATGATGACTCAACCCAACCTGTTTTAGAGTGATGTTGATATCACCTAACCTTATGATGAGAGAGAAAGTACTTATAGAGAGAGAAAGTACTTCTAGAGAGAGAAAGTACCTCTTTTAAATGGAAACTCAATTGAAGCATCCCCAATACACAGAAATGAGCATAATTAGGGTATGATCCACCTGTGTGAGATCATAGAAACCCTAATTATGATAAATGATGAACCTTTAACTAATCCAAGAGCATCAATGAAGGTGTTACTCATACATGATGATGTTATGAGTTTAATTCACCTATAATGTGAATAAGTAAACCCTAATTCAAGGGTAATGGCATGCTTTTGAGCAATAAACTCTATTTGATTTAAATTAAAGATTTAACTCTTATGACAAGAGTAGGAAGTACATTCCTTATTGTTATATTACCTTTATCAGATGTATTAATCATGCAGGTTCTGATATGAAGGTAATTATATCCAGGTATGGATGTTGATGTTATATTCATTGAAGGCATGTTGTAGCCTTATGAATAAGTAATGTAATCTGATGCCTTGCTAGTGGCATCCTATGCTGATAATGGGCTATGAGAGCCATGAATACCATCAAGGTCATGCTTTAGAGATGACTTGTGATGAGGATAATGAGAAATGATGATTGATATGAGTTAGGCCTGTTACATTTAGTATTCTTCTTTTATAGCTGCTATGCTACTGTTATTGTTTGAAGAACAATGTATGCTGTTAAAGAATACTGAATGTACCTAACTAATCAAGTATAATGTAGAGCCCTGATCATAGATCCATCATTGTCAGAAATTAAGTGATGGTGAAACAGGTTTTCCATAGGGAACTCCTGGAGCACATACTTTTGAGTATGTGGGGTACATGGATGTGTAGAACCTTACATCCTAGTGTAGGAAAGTGATGTAGATGTGGAATCCATCCATCCTTCACTATAGTTCCATACCGTATCAGTGGTAGGTAAACATGAAACCTCCTGATGACGAAGAAAGCACAGATATCCGTATCAGTGGTAGGTAAATATGAAACCTCCTGATGACGAAGAGAGTACAGAACGCCACTGTGACTCTAGAATAGCGAAGGACCAGTTTACCCTGGTGAGCTATAGTAGTAGAGACACAAGATGTCCTACAAGTGATCCTCTTACTGACTGAGGAAGATGAAGGTCATGAGAATCCGGCTCTCTTAATGACCTATGTATGATACTGATGCGGCTTCTCAGCGATCAGTTGGAGTATGAGTGGTAAGCCTCATCTCCACAGGGCATAATGTTGTTTGTAAAACATAATCAACCATGTAGTATAACTTGTTAGAGATGACTCCAAGTTAGTTGATTGATGTTACATTGCAATAATGTTGATATTTTCCATATCTCCTAATTTGTAGAGATCTTGTTATATCTGCAACTGTTATAGAATGCTTTGAAGGCTTTACTGTTTAAAATAATCTTTGATGTTATAATAAAGCTTCTGGCGAAGAGTTATAACTCTCGCTGGGACAATTATGTATAATTGTCTCACCCCGTAGACTTCAACTTTTTAGGTGGACGTCGGAGACGAAGAAACCAGCCTACAAGTGATCAATCTCAGCAGCAGCACCAGGGGCAGCAGTAATCTCAGGAGGGGATTTGTCCTGCCATGTGGTGTAGTTAGAGTCAGTCCTATGTGTCCTCTGTACTCTCAGGTCTTGGAATCTTGTGTTATGTGATCTTGAGATTTTGTATCTTGAATGTATATAATTACTCAAGAAGTAATTATCCTGAGATGTAAACAGTTACCTCTCTTTATGAAAGGAGTTTTTATGGATACAAGTTCTTATCTCGAAAAGTTTTAATTTTCCGTGATTTTTGTCTTCCGCTGATTACCGATTCGCTTCCGCTAAGTTTTAATCGTGTTTATGTCATGGTTTGGAGATCAGAGCCCACAATTAGTGGTATCAGAGCTCCAGGTTCAGTTGAGTCTACAGAGGCATAGGACTTAGGATGTCGAGTCTACCTTTAGTACTCCTTCCTTATCTAATAGAATCTTCTGCTCCTCAGGAGAAGAAGATACATAAGAATGTCAGAACATCGTGATGAGCACGTGGCAGAGAGTAGTGCTAGTGCACCTCGAGGCGGTGCAAGAGTTCCGAGAATAGAACAACCTGCACCTGAGTCGCCAAGAGAGCCACCCCAGTTCGACCCAGCTGACATGAGTGATCCAGCTGTACAGACGATGTTCGGGCAGTTCATGACTGCCATGACACATATAACCGATAGGATGCCCATTCCTGCACCTAGGGCACCTGTCCAGCCTGAAGTACAAGGTATTGGTAAGACATTCGAACGACTTCGTCGTGTCGGAGCTACCGAGTACTTCGGAACTGCCGACCCAGCAGATGCTGACTTATGGTTGACAGAGTTGGAGAAGGCTTTCAGGATTCTTATGATTCCGGAAGCTGAGAAGGTTAGACATGCTGTCTATCTTCTCAAAGGCAGTGCTGGTCACTGGTGGAACATGGAAGAGCAGAAGAGACCTGGAGTAGAGTTCTCATGGGAAGAGTTTCGTCGGGAATTTATCAATAGATATTTTCCAAAGACCTTCCTAGATGAGAAGATTTCTCAGTTTGAGAAACTAAGGCAGGGTATGATGAACATTAGCGAGTATGAAGCTAAGTTCATGGAGCTGTTGCGGTTTTGTCCGCATATGGCTGCTACAGATGAGGAAAGAATCAGAAGATTTGAAAAGGGTTTGAATTCCGATATGTCAACCCCTGTGTCTGCCTTAGAAAACAGAGAGAGATTCTCTACCTTCGTTGAGTCAGTCCGAAGGATAGAGAGATCTGTGGTTGAGAAAAGACAAACCCATAAAAGATATCCACAGTTCCAGGGTTCTTCATCTAGGGATTCCAAGAAACCTAGATTCTCTGCACCTAACCCTCCACCACCCAGATCGAGTTTTCAAACTCAATGGACACCAAGTAGAGGTAGAGGACGGAGTCAACCGCTTCAAGGGACACACAGTTCTGCATCAGTGTCAGTTACTGGACCACCCAGACCACAACAACAGGAGAAGAGTTGCTACAACTGTGGTAAGGTGGGACACTTGATGAAGGATTGCCGTTCTAGGCCTGTCGGTGTGACACAACAACCTCCGAGACAGAATCAACAGGGATCTCAGAATAGACAACATCAAGGAGCAGCTCGAGGACGTGGACAAGCGTCTCAAGCTGGATCATCAGCACCACCTCAACACCAGGCGACTGCGAGGTTCTATGCTATGAACCCACCTGAGGCAGTTGTCAATCCACGGGTAGTGGCAGGTCAGATGAAACTTTTATATTCTGATATGTCTATATCCTGTAATATATCTGTTCTGATTGATCCGGGTGCTACGCACTCTTTCATCACTCGTGAAGTGATTCGTAACTGCAATATGACTGTTAGTCATAAAGCAGATAGTTTGTTGTTAGAGACTCCGTTGAGTGGGTCTGCCGTTTTGCAGGAGGTATGTTCTCCCTGCATCCTTTTCTTTTCTGACCATCGCATTCAAGTGGACCTTATACCACTTGATATGCAGGGGTTTGATATAATCCTTGGGATGGATACCTTAGAAAGGTATAGAGTTGTCTTGGATTGTGAGTCCAAGTTGGCTGTGTTTGCTGATGAAAGCAACACATGGATCTTTCAAGGTGAAAGAAAGATTCTGCCCACCTGTCTTGTGTCAGCTATGGTTGCTGATAAGCTGTTGAGGCAAGGATGTTATGCATTCTTAGCCCATGTGGTAGATGTTACCAAGGAAAGTTCCAACCCTACTGAAGTTCCCATAGTCAGGGAATTCGAGGATGTGTTTCCTGAAGAACTTCCTGGTATACCACCACCTCGGGAGATTGACTTTGAAATCAATCTGATTCCAGATACGAAACCCATAGCTCAAACTCCGTATAGAATGGCTCCTGCCGAGATGGCAGAACTCAAGAAACAGCTTCAAGAGTTACTTGAGAGAGGTTTTATCCGACCGAGTACTTCACCTTGGGGTGCTCCGGTCTTGTTTGTTAAAAAGAAAGATGGGTCAATGCGGTTATGCATCGACTATAGACAACTCAATAAAGTGACAATAAAGAATAGGTATCCTCTGCCGAGGATTGATGATCTCTTTGACCAGTTGCGTGGTGCAACAGTCTTTTCAAAGATAGACTTGAGGTCTGGATATCACCAACTTCGTATTAAGGATAGTGACATATCCAAGTCTGCCTTTAGGACAAGATATGGTCACTATGAGTTCACGGTTATGTCGTTTGGACTAACCAATGCACCAGCTGCATTTATGGAACTCATGAATAGAGTTTTTCGACCTTTCCTTGATCAGTGTGTTGTCGTCTTCATAGATGACATACTGATTTATAGTAAAGATGCTCAACAGCATGAGCAGCATCTTCGCCAAGCTTTGACCTTGCTAAGAGAACATAAGTTGTATGCTAAGTTTAGCAAGTGTGAGTTCTGGCTGCCGGAGGTATCTTTTCTTGGACATATAATATCCGCCTCGGGAATTCGTGTTGACCCTACAAAGGTAGAATCTGTTCTACAATGGGAACAACCGAAAACACCGACGGAGATTCGAAGTTTCTTGGGGTTAGCTGGCTATTATCGAAGGTTCATTAAGAACTTTAGTTCCATAGCTTTACCCTTGACCAAGTTAACCCGGAAGGATGTTCCTTTTTCTTGGAGTGATAAGTGTCAACAATCTTTCCAGTTACTGAAGGAGAGGTTGACAAGTGCACCTGTATTAGTGCTACCTGAACAAGGAAAAGGTTATATAGTTTTCTGTGACGCTTCCAAGAATGGACTAGGATGTGTGTTGATGCAGGATAAACAAGTGATTTCTTTTGCTTCCCGACAGCTTAAGAAACACGAGGAGAATTATCCAACACACGATCTGGAGTTAGCAGCTGTGGTTCATGCTTTGAAGATCTGGAGACATTATCTCTACGGAGAGACATTCCAGATTTTCACAGACCACAAAAACCTTAAGTATATCTTCTCTCAGCATGAGCTCAACATGAGGCAACGTCGCTGGATGGAGTTAATCAAGGACTACGACTGTACAATTGATTACCATCCAGGTAAGGCCAATGTTGTTGCAGATGCCTTGAGTAGGAAATCAGCAACATCAACCATGAATAGAGCACAACTAAACTCTTTAGTATGCTCTAGAAGAGATATGCTTATCTCTTTAAGGCAAGACAATGTACAGTTGAAGGTATCATTGCTAGCCGGTTTGTTAGCTGAGATGCATATTAAACCTACCCTAAGAGAGCAGATTAAAGAAGCACAGCTAGATGATGCTGCAGTTCAACATATAAGATCTGAGTATGGAAATGAGAAGCAAGATGGGTTTCATGACTCAAAAGATCAAGTAGCTTGTTATAATGGAAAAATGATAGTGCCGGATGTGGACAACTTAAGGAAGTTAGTCTTGGAAGAAGCCCATTCTTCCATGTATGCTATGCATCCAGGGAGCACCAAGATGTATCGGAATTTGAAGGATCTATATTGGTGGCCTGGGATGAAGAAGGACGTTGCAGAGTTTGTTCTGAGGTGCCCTGTGTGTCAGCAAGTTAAAGCTGAACACCAGAAGCCTGCAGGGACAATGCAACCTTTACCCATATCACAGTGGAAGTGGGACCATGTGACCATGGACTTTGTTGTTGGCCTACCCAGGACAAGCAAAGGACATGATTCCATTTGGGTAATTGTTGATAGGTTGACTAAGACAGCACATTTCTTACCTGTTAAAACAACCTATTCTGCTGAAAGGTTATCAGAGTTATATGTGCAAGAGATAGTGCGTTTGCACGGAGTTCCTGTCACAATAGTTTCGGACAGAGGTCCTCAATTTACAAGTCGTTTTTGGGAACAGTTGCACAGTGCCTTAGGCACTAAGCTGAGGTTTAGTACGGCCTTTCATCCACAGACTGATGGACAGTCAGAAAGGACCATACAAACCTTAGAAGACCTGTTGCGAGCATGTGTTCTCCAGTTCACCGGAAGTTGGGATCTACACCTAAGCTTGATAGAGTTTGCCTATAACAATAGCTATCAGCATAGTATTGATATGGCACCTTATGAAGCCTTATATGGTAGACGTTGTAGATCACCCTTGTGTTGGTTTGAGACTGGTGAGCACCAGTTGTTAGGTCCTGACCTGGTGCAGCAAACCACGGAAAAGATTAAAGTAATACAACATAAGATTAAGACTGCTCAAGATAGGCAGAAATCTTATGCTGACAAACGTCGTAGACCTTTAGAGTTCCAGATTGGAGACAAAGTGTATCTTAAGGTCTCACCTTGGAAAGGGGTCCTTCGTTTTGGAAGGAAGGGGAAGTTAGCTCCTAGATATATGGGGCCTTATCCAATCATTGAACGGATTGGAAAGGTAGCATATAAACTAGAGCTGCCCCCAGAGTTACAAAGGTTACATCCTGTGTTTCACATTTCTATGTTGAAGAAATGTCACCCAGACACCGAGTCAGTTCTACAACCTATGGAAGTAGAATTGAATGATGACATATCCTATGAAGAGGGACCAGTGTCAATCCTTGATAAACGAATTAAAAAGTTAAAGAAGAAAGATATAAGTCTTGTGAAAGTCCTCTGGAATCATCGTGGTATTGAAGAAGCCACTTGGGAGTTAGAGGATGAGATGAGAAGGAAGTATCCTACCCTTTTCTCGTAATATGTTTTATCGATTTCGGGGACGAAATCCTTGTAAGGGGTGGATAATTTGTAACATCCCTGACCTGGGTTATGAGCTAACCCTAGGTGTTTTGCCTAAATATGTAATTAAATCTTTGTGATTAACTCTGAGCATGTAATTAAGCTTCTCAGAAATGTATATTTTAGTTTTTGCTCCTTTTTATATAAAGTTGTAGCACTATTTTGTAATACAGGGACCTATGTGCAATTTACCCATTTAGAAGGGTTAACCTGCAATTTGCACATGATGAGGTGTTCCTCTGATGTTGAGACATCATGAGAAACATTTTGGTAAAGTTTGAGGGATTTCCCAAGCTTGAGCACCAAGGTGCAGCTGTGGAAGCAATCCCGGTACTTGAAACCCTAATTTGGGGTAAAATGCAATTTACCCAAATAATGGGAAGCAATTTGTAAAGAATGTTATCTAAAGTATCTTGTTAGACTCTTGCCATCATTTAGAGAAGAAATGATGAGGAATTCACCTCAATTGAGTTATCAAGTTAAGAAATAGGCTCTGTGATTGAATAATCAGGGTATATGTGCAATATCCCTTTAAGTATGAACTTTATTATTAGATTGTCCTTCCTTGCCTTCTTTTCTATAACTTAAGATAAGGTTTGTCCTTAGAATAAAGAGGAAGGGACGAGCAAGTAATGAAGGAAGGACTTAGTTGGAATTAAGGGAAGCTTATGAGCTAATGTTGAAAATCCTACCCCAAGTATATAAGCCCTCCTTTCCTTAGTTGCAAGGGAACTTAACCTTCGTTCCCTTACTGTTTCATTTCACCAAAGACGACCAAGGACTGCCTTGGAGCTAAGGAGGACGAACAAGGGGTGCAAGGTAGGTTTAAACCCCTCTTCTTGCCTAATTCCATGATTAGAATTCGAATTCAAGGTCATCTTCATGGCTAATTCTCGAAACCCTATCTTTCTAGCCGTCTCTTTTCATCCTTCCTTGGAGTTTTCACCTTGGCCAACCTGTGGGAACTCAAGGACGCCATTAGAACTTGGAGCTTGAAAGCTTGGAGCTCAAGAAACAAGCTTTAGGCGGGTTTTATAACTCTAAACCTATGCTTTACTATGTTCATCTTTATATGCGAGTTAATGATAGCTCCTAGTATTTCCCTACTTTTCCCTGCTATTTTGCAAACAAACCCGTGGGATATCTGTACTGTTCTTGAGCTAGATGATGAAGGCGTGTTTTCCAAGAAAAACCCACCGCTTTTCTTTTCCCTAAACGGTCCTAACAGTTTGCTCTCACGACCTTAAGACCGTGAGAGAGCCTCGCGGTCTCGAGACCGTGAGAGGGCTCGCGGTCTCAAGACCGATTGGCCCTGTTGACCGAGCGTGTACCATATAAGAAACTTGTTCCTAATTATATAGGCTAAATACCCTCAAAATGTGGGAGACTAACTCCAAAGGAATCGGGAGATATGACCTTTTTAAGTCACAACTTTAAATAAATTAATTGCTGATTTTCAAACGGTCTGAAATTGCCTTTTTGGGCAAACGGTCTCAAGACCGTGAAAGGTCGTTGACTAAGCGTTGACCCCATGATATTACTGTTCAAAATTATGTTAATTAACAACTCACCAAGTTTGAGGGTCTAATTCCAAACGGGCTAAGAGTTGAAGGGTGAATACTAGGGCTAACCCTAGATAAAATCAGTACTGAAATTATGGTGATCTAATTAGGGTTTTTAGGGTTGATTGACCTAAACGGTCTCAAGACCATGTGGGGTCCACCCACATGACCTCAAGACCGTGAGGACAATCACCCAAGACCATTTGAAGGTCTAGGGTTGAGTAATTTGACCAATTGAACACCAATTGCAAATAAGTTATCAATTTAATCAAAATTCTGATTTTGTGACCAATCAGGGTTCAACCTCTATCAAATCACCTTAGATTTTTTATGCAATCTTGGGAAAACGATCTCAAGACCATGTGGGGTCCACCCACATGACCTCAAGACCGTTTGAGCCAAGTTTGGGCCCAATTGGAGCTCAATTGAAGGGTTCAACCTTGTGTTGATACACATTGTTGAGTGTTGATGGGTGAACATTGATAGACCTTAATTGAATCGATTTCAATCCTAATTGGTCAACAATTGAGGGTCAATTGAATGACCATTTGGTTAAGCATAACCTTAATTAACTCAATCCATAGGTGGTCAACAGTTATTGGACCTTTTGAAGGCTTCAACATCGGTTGACATCATCGTTTGATTTGTTGAACCTTTGTTGAAGGACCTTGCGGTTGAGACCATGAGAGGCTCACGACCTCAAGACCGTGAGGTAGCTCACGACCTCAAGACCGTGAGGTGGCTCACGACCTCAAGACCGTGAGGTGGCTCACGACCTCAAGACCGTGAGGTGGCTCACGACCTCAAGACCGTGAGGTGGCTCACGACCTCAAGACCGTGAGGTGGCTCACGACCTCAAGACCGTGAGGTGGCTCACGACCTCAAGACCGTGAGGTAGCTCACGACCTCAAGACCGTGAGGTGGCTCACGACCTCAAGACCGTGAGGTGGCTCACGACCTCAAGACCGTGAGGTAGCTCACGACCTCATGATCGTGAGGGGGCTCACGATCTCAAGCCCATGAGGAGGCTCACGGTCTTGGAGCTAGAAAGGGGCTCATGGACTTGAAAGGTCAAAGTGAGCAATCGGTCAACACTTTCAACTGAATTCAATCATGTGATGGTTCAATGTTGCTCAAATCAAACACTAATGATAATCTAAGATAGTAAGGAGTTATTTGATTAAGGTTTTTGACTATGATGATGATCAATGGGGTGAATTACCAAGATACCCCTGAAGGGTCAATTGAGTTATACTTTATTCAATTCAAACCCTAATTACATGAGAATGATGTTTTTAGTTATAATGACTCTATCTAACCTGATCTAGTCTAATGTTATCATCAACCATTAGTATGATGAAAGAGAGAGTACTCTAGAGAGAGAAAGTACCCTAGAGAGAGAAAGTAACTCTAATCACTTAATGGTGATGTTTTTGGCTATGATAGCCTATGATGACTCAACCCAACCTGTTTTAGAGTGATGTTGATATCACCTAACCTTATGATGAGAGAGAAAGTACTTATAGAGAGAGAAAGTACTTCTAGAGAGAGAAAGTACCTCTTTTAAATGGAAACTCAATTGAAGCATCCCCAATACACAGAAATGAGCATAATTAGGGTATGATCCACCTGTGTGAGATCATAGAAACCCTAATTATGATAAATGATGAACCTTTAACTAATCCAAGAGCATCAATGAAGGTGTTACTCATACATGATGATGTTATGAGTTTAATTCACCTATAATGTGAATAAGTAAACCCTAATTCAAGGGTAATGGCATGCTTTTGAGCAATAAACTCTATTTGATTTAAATTAAAGATTTAACTCTTATGACAAGAGTAGGAAGTACATTCCTTATTGTTATATTACCTTTATCAGATGTATTAATCATGCAGGTTCTGATATGAAGGTAATTATATCCAGGTATGGATGTTGATGTTATATTCATTGAAGGCATGTTGTAGCCTTATGAATAAGTAATGTAATCTGATGCCTTGCTAGTGGCATCCTATGCTGATAATGGGCTATGAGAGCCATGAATACCATCAAGGTCATGCTTTAGAGATGACTTGTGATGAGGATAATGAGAAATGATGATTGATATGAGTTAGGCCTGTTACATTTAGTATTCTTCTTTTATAGCTGCTATGCTACTGTTATTGTTTGAAGAACAATGTATGCTGTTAAAGAATACTGAATGTACCTAACTAATCAAGTATAATGTAGAGCCCTGATCATAGATCCATCATTGTCAGAAATTAAGTGATGGTGAAACAGGTTTTCCATAGGGAACTCCTGGAGCACATACTTTTGAGTATGTGGGGTACATGGATGTGTAGAACCTTACATCCTAGTGTAGGAAAGTGATGTAGATGTGGAATCCATCCATCCTTCACTATAGTTCCATACTGTATCAGTGGTAGGTAAACATGAAACCTCCTGATGACGAAGAAAGCACAGATATCCGTATCAGTGGTAGGTAAATATGAAACCTCCTGATGACGAAGAGAGTACAGAACGCCACTGTGACTCTAGAATAGCGAAGGACCAGTTTACCCTGGTGAGCTATAGTAGTAGAGACACAAGATGTCCTACAAGTGATCCTCTTACTGACTGAGGAAGATGAAGGTCATGAGAATCCGGCTCTCTTAATGACCTATGTATGATACTGATGCGGCTTCTCAGCGATCAGTTGGAGTATGAGTGGTAAGCCTCATCTCCACAGGGCATAATGTTGTTTGTAAAACATAATCAACCATGTAGTATAACTTGTTAGAGATGACTCCAAGTTAGTTGATTGATGTTACATTGCAATAATGTTGATATTTTCCATATCTCCTAATTTGTAGAGATCTTGTTATATCTGCAACTGTTATAGAATGCTTTGAAGGCTTTACTGTTTAAAATAATCTTTGATGTTATAATAAAGCTTCTGGCGAAGAGTTATAACTCTCGCTGGGACAATTATGTATAATTGTCTCACCCCGTAGACTTCAACTTTTTAGGTGGACGTCGGAGACGAAGAAACCAGCCTACAAGTGATCAATCTCAGCAGCAGCACCAGGGGCAGCAGTAATCTCAGGAGGGGATTTGTCCTGCCATGTGGTGTAGTTAGAGTCAGTCCTATGTGTCCTCTGTACTCTCAGGTCTTGGAATCTTGTGTTATGTGATCTTGAGATTTTGTATCTTGAATGTATATAATTACTCAAGAAGTAATTATCCTGAGATGTAAACAGTTACCTCTCTTTATGAAAGGAGTTTTTATGGATACAAGTTCTTATCTCGAAAAGTTTTAATTTTCCGTGATTTTTGTCTTCCGCTGATTACCGATTCGCTTCCGCTAAGTTTTAATCGTGTTTATGTCATGGTTTGGAGATCAGAGCCCACAGAAGTCAACCTTCTCCACCGAGAAGAACCTTCTCCAATCCGCAGCCTCCAACCCTAGGAGTAGCAAGGAGAATACAAAGAATAAAAGGAATAAGAAGGAAAAAGGAAATTACAACTTATCCTTTGAAGCACAAGGCTTGATTTGCCTATATCAAGCATGTAGATATCCTAACCAATGTGTATGGAAGTGTGATTGCAGTGGATAGGAGATACTAGCCTATAGGACACGAAATTAGAGCAAGTAGAGGAATTGCCAATGCAAGTGTTGCTCAATTTCTCAAAACAAATTGCCAATTGTTAGTGTATGCTCAAGTGTCTCACAAGTATAGATTAGGTATATTTTGGTGTCCTAAGGCATGTCCTATTTATAGGAATGGCCTACAAGTGCTTAAGGACGTTCTAGACACTTTTAAGGGGGTTCTAAGTGCTTAACTAGCCGTTAGGTATAAGTTAGTTGCATTAGTAACGGCTAGTTACTTTATTCTGCAGTTGCTGTCAGAGTCCATCTCGGTCGAGAAATTGCCGACCGAGATACCTACTCGGTCGATGTTTTGTCGACCGACAGGCTCTCTGGATCAAGTGTTAGCAACGTTCATTTCCAACTGCCAACTACCTTGTCTGCTGTGTCTAACAGCTACTTGGGTCTTTCTCAGTCGAGAAGTTTGTCGACCGAGAGTGTCTCGGTCGAGGAGTTTGTCGACCGAGATTGACCCTGTTTCAATCTTTCAATTAAGGCACTAAGTGTGTGTATGAGTGTGCATATGTGACACTATTGAAGGGGATGACCTATCTAGGTGTGGTGATTGGCTAGGGAAGATCTAAAGCTTGATTTACATGAAGTCTAAGTACTTGTACATTATATATTTGTATAAGTTTACAATTGATTACATTTCATGACATTTACAATCATTCAAGCATATAGATTCCCTAGAGCTTTGTCATCCACCTCATTCCTGCAACACTCAAGTAGCACATTAGATTAACAAGAATGAAATGTTTGTCATCATTGAAACAAAGGGATTTATCATAATGTCCAATTTATCCAACAATCTCCCCCTTTTTGAAGATGACAAACATTTCCTAAATATGAAATAAGGAAATATAAAGCATGTGAGTTTCATACCTGAGGATTACCTTTTGTAGCCATTCTTGTTTTGCACGTGAGTGCTGGCTAAGATGTTACGAAACTTATTTATAACTCATTTACTCATTTATATTTTTGATTTTATATTCTTTCTCCCCCTTTGTCATTTCAAAAAGATATCCAAGTTGAATATTTTATATTTCTTCTCCCCCTTAATTTTATACTATGCTTCCCCTTAGATAGATATTCTATTAGGAACATGGATTTAATATCATTTTTGTCTAATTTAGCCACAATTTGTTTCTCAATCATTTGCAAAGGATGTTAAGCCTCGAAATAATATGAGATCATGTTAGGTTCATGGCATATGTATTGATTTCTCACCCATTTTACAAGGGATGTTAAGCCCTAAAATGAAATGAGAATCCTTTAATCTTAGAGTACATAAAAATGTCTCTAACCAAATGCATGGGATGTTAAGCCCTGATTTGTTTAGAGAGTTCCTTTAACAAGATATACCATTTTTATGAAATTCATAGATTTCTTCATAACCAAGAGTAAAGATACTAAGGTCGTAACAAGCTCCAAATGATATTTACAATGTTTTTGTAAGCTTCTTAAATAATCAAATTTGTTTTTATGAGCTCCCCCTTAATCTTACCATTAAAGAAATTTAAAGCTTCTAAGGACACATATGATTTTAAATTTTGATTTTGACCTTTATCAAAAGTATACTAAGATTAAGTACAATAAAATGATGTCCAAATAAGCATTTTGTCAAAGCTTGTTTTAGGTCGACCTTGACTTCGACCATAGCGCCCCTTGGTCAAATTTTATTTCAACTAAGAGGCAAATGCTACAGATTTTACATTTGAACATTCAAATATTAAGTATAATTCCTGTAGGTAGCTTAAAGAGATATCAATTCTTTGAGTCAAACATATTATGAATGATGTCCCTCAATATCAAGTCCTATTTTTTTTTGATCTTGTGTTCAGATTAATCATGTGATTCTTCAAGAAAATATATACTCTTGAAAGCAAGATTAATGTCTCAAGTTCTTAAAATACCAATAGAGAAATTTTATCTTATGTGTTAATAAGCATTGACATTCTTGTACTAAAGCAACATGTGAAATAGTGAACACATATGTATGATGATAGAACATTTGAATCATGGAATTTCAATACAATGTTGCTATGTAGATATGTCAAGGAATACTTAGAATAAACCATGAAAACAATAATTTTCCTTGACTAAAGCAAATATGATTCATAACATAGATGAAAATATTCTCATATAAGTGTTCAAGATAATTGTTCATGCCTAACCAGCTTTTTCAACAAACAGTCTTCTTATAGCACAATTTTCATAAATATCTATCTTAACTCATGATGGAAAACTTTAATATATTGTGTTCCAAGAATGATTTCCAAGAATTTATTCTTATTTTGCATGTAAAATAGTCATTAACAGCAAATAGATAGCCACTTGATCAATCAAAAAATTATTCAGCAATTTTACTACAGACTGAATTCAGTGACCTGCTCGGTCGAAGATTTCTCGATCGACTGACTGCTCGGTCGAAGATTTCTCGACCGATCAGGTTTTTGTATTGTTTTCAAAACTATTTATTGATTCCAAGTAAAATAAGATTATGCAAGTTAGAGCTCGATTGTGTTGAGATATTACATTTGTATATCAAGAATCAGTTTAGGTCAAATCTCAACAGTTAAATTTAAGCTTCTAAGTTTTAGGAATCCAAGATAAATCATCATTCTTTTTCTTATTTGGGCATAAAAATGAATAATGTCCAAGGCGCATGCAATAATGACAACTAATGAAGTCAACTTCACTTTTCTTTCTAGGAATTGTGTTCTTAGGTACAAACACCATCTTAGACTTGGATGCTTTAGCTCTTGTAGGTTGATTTTTCTTTGGATCATATCCTAATCCGCTTCTTCCATTATAACTAGAGGAAATTTTTAGAATATTCTCAAGGATATCATTTCCTCTTAACTCATTTATTTTTCTTTGTAACTTAACAATATCATCCATCTTCTTGTTTATATCTTTCTTTGCTTGATCTAAATCAGATACTAGAGAGTTTCTTTCGTTTACAACCTCATCATAATCTAAGTGTGAACATAAGATAGGTTGTTTCTGAAGATCATTCAGTTGAGTTTGTAAGTTTAACTTCTCTAAGGAAAGAAGATTGCAATTAGCTTCTATAGATTTTAACTTAAGATCATAATCTTCATTTGCCTTTTTGAGATCTTCATTTTCAGATGCAAGAGCAAGAAGTTTAATGTTTAAATCATCATTTACTTTATTTGATTTCTTAAGTTTCTTCTTGAACTCAATATATTTGTCATGAGTATCTTGAAGACTAGCAATTAGATCTTCTTTTGATAGATCAAAAATACTTACCTCTTCTTCTTCATTTGTTGTAGCAATGAGGCATTCTACTTCTTCTTTTCCATCATCACTATCATCACTTGAATCATCCCATGCAGCTTTATATGCTTTTTCTTTCTTTTTGTGAGATGATTTCTTCCCTTTCTTGAGTTTTGGACAATCATCTTTCATGTGTCCCTTCTTGCCACATTCAAATCACCTGGAAGAAGAAATACTGAAGTTTTATTAGTTTTAAAACTTTTATACTGCTTACCATTTACAATGAGAGTTTCTTCTTCACTATCATCTTCACTTGTATCATGATTGTTCTTGGTTGATGCTTTGAATGCAATGTCCTTCTTCCTCCCTTGTTGAAGTTCACGTTCTCTTCTTTCTTTCTCTTCTAACGTTGCCTCATGAGCTTCTAGGTTGCCAATGAGTTTTTCCATCTTTAGTCGGGTGAGGTCATTTGCTTCTTCAATGGTCGTCACCTTGGGCTTGTATTTGGGAGGAAGTGATCTAAGAATCTTTGATACCTGATCTTCCTCAAGAACAACTTTACCTAAGGCATTTAAACCATTTACAATAGAAGAGAATTTTGCATACATTTCACTAATAGATTCATTTGGATCCATACGGAAATATTCAAACTTTTGTTTAAGCATACTAACTTTGGAATTCTTAACTTGAACTGTCCCTTCATAAGTTATAGAAAGTCTATGCCATATTTCATAGTCTGTTTCACAGTTTGATATTCTATTAAATTCTCCTACTGAAATTGAACAATAAAGAATACTTACAGCCTTTGCATTCATTTGAGCCGACTTTACCGTATTGGTGTCCCAAGCTGCATATTCCATTTGAGGTAGCTCATAAGGGGTTGACACCATTCTCTATAGATCCCAACTTATGCCTTGAAAGTAGAACCGCATCCTTCTCTTCCAATATGTGTAGTTTGTTCCATCAAACGCTGGAGGCCTAGCAACAAGTGTCCCTTCAAGGTTAAGGTTGTTGAGCACCCCGTCACCCATTCTTCAAGACCTTGTTAGGGTTCCTTGAAGCCTGCTCTGATACCAATTGAAAAAAAAACTAGAGGGGGGGTGAATAGCGTTTTAAAGTAATTTAACAATTATTTAACTCAAACAACCAATTTCAAGAATATTGGACAAGGAGACAAGGATTTAGAGTGGTTCCTACCTTAGCAAATACTAAGGTAGTCAGTCCACTACCCGGTTTCTTACCCAACCGGGATTTTGAAAGAATTTAATTTTATTACCTCGCAAGGACTTTACATAAAATTACAATTCTTTCCCTAAACCCTTCGAGCAGCCTTCACCTTGAAGTAATTGCACCAACCTTGAAGCAACCTTCTTGAAGTAACTTCAAGCTCCCCCTTGAAGTAGCCTTCCTCCTGAAGTAGCTTCCCGTTGCAATAGCCTTCTTGAAGTAGCTCGAAGTCAACCTTCTCAACCGAGAAGAACCTTCTCCAATCCGCAGCCTCCAACCCTAGGAGTAGCAAGGAGAATACAAAGAATAAAAGGAACAAGAAGGAAAAAGGAAATTACAACTTATCCTTTGAAGCACAAGGCTTGATTTGCCTATATCAAGCATGTAGATATCCTAACCAATGTGTATGGAAGTGTGATTGCAGTGGATAGGAGATACTAGCCTATAGGACACGAAATTAGAGCAAGTAGAGGAATTGCCAATGCAAGTGTTGCTCAATTTCTCAAAACAAATTGCCAATTGTTAGTGTATGCTCAAGTGTCTCACAAGTATAGCTTAGGTATATTTGGGTGTCCTAAGGCATGTCCTATTTCTAGGAATGGCCTACAAGTGCTTAAGGACGTTCTAGACACTTTTAAGGGGGTTCTAAGTGCTTAACTAGCCGTTAGGTATAAGTTAGTTGCATTAGTAACGGCTAGTTACTTTATTCTGCAGTTGCTGTCAGAGTCCATCTCGGTCGAGAAATTGTCGACCGAGATACCTACTCGGTCGAAGTTTTGTCGACCGACAGGCTCTCTGGATCAAGTGTTAGCAACGTTAATTTCCAACTACCAACTACCTTGTCTGCTGTGTCTAACAGCTACTTGGGTCTTTCTCGGTGGAGAAGTTTGTCGACCGAGAGTGTCTCGGTCGAGGAGTTTGTCTACCGAGATTGACCCTGTTTCAATCTTTCAATTAAGGCACTAAGTGTGTGTATGAGTGTGCATATGTGACACTATTGAAGGGGATGACCTATCTAGGTGTGGTGATTGGCTAGGGAAGATCTAACGCTTGATTTACATGAAGTCGAAGTACTTGTACATTATATATTTGTATAAGTTTAAAATTGATTACATTTCATGACATTTACAATCATTCAAGCATATAGATTCCCTAGAGCTTTGTCATCCACCTCATTCCTGCAACACTCAAGTAGCACCTTATATTAACAAGAATGAAATGTTTGTCATCATCGAAACAAAGGGATTTATCATAATGTCCAATTTATCCAACAATGAGAAGTTTGGCATTTGTTATCCATGTTATAGCTCTATGTCTAGTTTCAATGACTGTGTACTTTTTTCTTCCCTGGTGGAGTTGGATTTGAGAGGATCCAAGTATACGTGGGATAATAGGCATGTGGGTGATAAGTTGGCTATGTCGAAGTTGGATAGGGTGCTCCATAATTTGGAATTTCTGGATAGTTATCCCAACTTCTGGGGTGAGGTGATTGCATCTATTCATAGTCATCACATGATTATCTTGTTGTATATGGATAAGAAGAGTAATAGAAAGAAGGCACATTTTCAATTTTTTAATGTGTGGTGTCAGCGTAATGACTTTATCTTTGTGGTTAAAGAAGCATGGAAAGTGGAGATTGTTGGGAATCCTATGTTTCAAGTTTGTAGAAAGCTTGATAATGTCAGATTTGAGCTCTCAAAATGGAATAAGACAGTAGTTGGTGATCTTACTGAAAATAGACATATGAAGGAGTATGAAGCCTATGTGGCTCAAAACTATGTTGACCATAATCCGTCTGATGCTCTTGGTGTACCAGCTACTGCTATTAAAAGGAAAGAAGTTGTGGAAGCTTATAATGCTGAGGACTCCTTTCTAAAACAAAAATCTCAGGTTAATTGGTTGAATTTGGGCGATAAGAATTCCAAGTTCTTCTATTTGTCTATCCATACTAGAATAATGAGGAACTCTATTAGAAGTGTTATTGTGAATGGTGTTGGAGTGTCGGATGAGCAAGTCATTCATGATGAGTTTGTTCAATATTATAGTGGCCTTTTCAATTCTGGTGGAGGGGGTGACCTGACTTGGGAGGATGACTGGAAACTTTTGTAGCTCTCTAATGCCCACATTGATGCTCTTGGTGTTCTTGTTACAAAGGAGGAGATTGAAAAAGTTATCATGTGTAGTGATGGTGATAAGGCCCCGGGGACTGATGGGATTAACTTCACTTTCTATAAGTCTTGCTGGAATATAGTTGGTGATGATGTGGTGAGGGATATTCATAATTTCTTTAGAAGTGGTCGTTTATTGAGGGAAATTAATAAAACGTTTATCATGCTTATTCCAAAATGTAGTAGTGTTGCTTATGTGAAAGTCTGGAGGTCAATTTCTTTATGTAATGCGCTTTACAAAATCATCTCCAAGATTTTGGCTAATAGGCTGCAATCAGTGTTACCTGAGATTATCAACAAGGCTCAGTGTGCCTTTATCAAAGGTAGGTCTATCTTTGATGCCATGTTGCTTGTGAATGGGCTTCTAAATATGATTATGAAGAGTTCTTTGCCCAAGATTTGCATTAAGGCAGATCTTCCAAACAATAAGTTTCCAAATTCTTATTAATGGCCAACCTTCAGATTCTTTCTGATACACCCCGATCTCATAATTACCATTAATCATGATATTAGGGCATAAATTGAGGATTTAACATAATACAAAGATCACCCTTAACTTTTTCTTCTTTTTCAAACTTTTTGTTTTCTCACATTGAACCACATAAACTAACTTTACAAGAGAATTAAACCTTGATTACTCTAATATGATCTCAACATTAATGATACACATCCATACATTCATTTTGTTTCTCACACTTCCTTGTACATACGACATGATAATCAAATGCATTCTCTCTTATTAAGGAAACGAAGATACAACAAACATCATTTATAATTCTCTCACATCTATACAAGGACCTAGAGTGATAGGGACCGACTAAACTTAACTATACTCAGATTTAACTCTTGTGGCAGATCTACTTTGATGCAATGACCTTCTTCAAGTCCATGTGATATCCCGAAAAATTGTGAGTAGAGGGGTGAGCCTACTCGTTCAGTGAATGAGTACTTCAAAGAAAAAATCTAAAGCACTGATATAATTACAGATATACTTTTGAGAAACTGATATCAATTATAATGATAGTAAGATTTACAAAGATTGATCATTGAAAATCATAAATATGGAACGATACTCTAGATATCAACAAGAGCAAATCAATATATGAGCATGCTTGAAAATCTACCTTTGTATGACTTATTCATTTATATAGCTACACTTTTGTTCTTCTTTTAGAAACTAGTTTATTGTTTTATAGAGACTTAGAATCCAAAGGTAGTAAATATGAATGGATTAAAATTATTAATAAAGGTATACATTCCATTCTCTCAATTATATCATAACCCTCATTCCTTAATCAAGCTCATTATTTCCAACATTGCTCTTTGTTTCAACTATGTTTCTTATCCTAGTTTTATGATTTACATGATCATCTAGTTCTCTTCACTTTAACTCTTCTGAAGACTCTTCACTTCTATGTACTTATTGTATACTTAGCTCTTTTCTTCTATTTTCCCTTTGTTTTGGAGTACATAAAAGCATTGTACTCGGTTATATAATCCATTTCTCATGATTGATTCTTACTATCTTGGCCCTTTACATACTTTTCTCATATCTTTTCCATATTTCATATTTAGAGTTCATATAATACTAATAATTAAACTTAATCTGAACCTTATGTCATGTTCCTTTATTCCCAATTAAAGGTTTCTCATATGAGGCCCCAAAGTTGGATCTCAGATATCAATTCCAACTAATTCTTAATTATCCCAGTATTTCCCTTATACTTCAAAATCTTAGAGTATATACTTTCATACTAGAATTTAGATCTAATCTATCCAGAATTTACTCTTATTATGTTACTAATAGGAGTCATTAGATCCCAGTAATGCATCCTGCCAGTCGGACTAGGCCAAACCTACAGTCCTGAAGAAAAGAGCTACTCAGGATTACTCAACTCCTATTCATCTCAAATGTATGGAAGAAAACTTATCCACTTTAGGAAGCTCATTCAAAGATCATTTCTAGTCTACTTGATACAAAGAATGTAATCAATAAATGCTACAACTGCATAGTGTACAACAAATCTTAAAGACATGTATATATTTCAAAATACTGAATATCTGAATTCAAACATATAAGAGCTTTTCTATTCATCTCCAATAAAACAACAATATGAAATGAAAGTTCTATCTCATTTTATATTTATGCTCTTAATTCATGTTACTTATCTTGTTTCTAACCCTAATATTTCTAGGGTTCCTCTCTAGACCATCCTTCCATTGTATATCTGGCTAGGGTATACATGAAAGAATCGATAGATTAGCTTGATACTGGTCAATCTAAGTATTCAGATACCGGGCCAGGGTATCCAAACACCCAGACTTCCCAGAGCTATAAACACATCTCCTCCTATCTGCCACGCTTATAACTCTTACTTTCTATCCTAGTGTTCCCTAACAACTCAACCTAAGCTCTGATACCAAGTTGTTACACCCCGATCTCACAATTACCAATAATCATGGGATTAGGGAATAAATTGCGGAGTTAACGTAATACAAAGATCACCCTTAACTTTTTCTTCTTTTTCAAACTTTTTGTTTTCTCGCATTGAACCACATAAACTAACTTTACAAGAGAATTAAACCTTGATTACTCTAATATGATCTCAACATTAATGATACACATCCATGCATTCATTATGTTCTCACACTTCCTTGTACATACGACATGATAATCAAATGCATTCTCTCTTATTAAGGAAACAAAGATACAAACATCATTTACAATTCTCTCACATCTATACAAGGACCTAGAGTGACAGGGACCGACTGAACTTAACTATACTCACACTTAACTCTTGTGGCAGATCTACTCTGATGCTATGATCTTCTTCAAGTCCATGTGATATCCCTAAAAATTGTGAGCATAGGGGTGAACCTACTCGCTCAGTGAATGAGTACTTCAAAGAAATAGTCGAAAGCGCTGATATAATTACATATATACTTTTGAGCAACTGATATCAATATAACGACAGTAAGCTTTAAAGAGATTGATCATTGACAATCATGAATACGGTAGGATACTCTAGATATCAACAATAGAAAATCAATATATGAGCATGCTTGATAAATTTCAAAGAGAACCAATATTTCAGAATCATACAAAGAATAATTGCTGGGAAACTATACTCAAATCTTTCTTAGCCTTTCTTACTTATAAGAAACTCTTTAAACCTATATGAACAAATTTTAGCTTATGCCCTGATCATATGCAGTGTACTCTACATATGAAGACTCGTAGCGTACTACGATCTCACTGTACAAGACTTAGCTTAAAACCCGGGAAGCTAAGCCTAGAATTGAATCCAGGTCTGCTTGACTCAAACTGTCACGTCTGACTAAGGCGGCTAAATAGCTGGCCTTTAACTGGACCTCACCTTCTAGGTTGAGTACACAGGCGGAGGGTCTGAGACTCTCTATGGGCCTCATCTTGGTATGCTTTGTGGGTACCTCTGGGTTACCATCGAGATCTCTAGTTCATGTTGGGTAACCTATCATCTCTTAGGAGACTTCCTCAAGGGCTTCATCTCCCCGCATGCTCTGTGGGTGTGATTCGATCCCCGTATACTGGTTGCTGCCAGGGTGGATCGGAGATTCCCTACAGTGTTCAGGGCACCTATGTCTACTATTTTATTATTCTTGGAAAGCTCTTACTATATTGTATATTTTCCCTTACTTATACTTGACTCTGGTATCTCTATGATACCGTGTCTATTTATTTTAAGTTTATAACACAACATGTATATCATCCTTAACTTGGCAGAGTAGTATATTCAAACACTGTAATATGTTGAGAAATCAACATACTATACATGCAGGCAGGCTGAAATACTTAAATAAACATAATGCATGTCCATTTGACACTTATACACTAGAATCATGCAATTAAACATCTTAATATACTGATGAGAGCTAATTACTTGGCATACAAGTAATCATCATTTGCACCCATAAATTATTTGCACTTTCTTGGAAATGTGCACATCGACCCAAATTTTGGGTTGTGCATCTCATACTGAGAACATGGTAATCAAAATGCTTAATTCATTGAACACCCTATCCTTAGGGTTTCATTTACCTCATTCACTTATCACATGGCTCTCATAAGGATTTAATATGTCATAAACATCCACTAAATACATATTGCTTTAAACAAGTCATATACAATCAACTTATGTATGAAATCCTCAAATTGAGATAAATTAGGGTTTTCCATGCCATTCATTGAGATATTATGAATCAAGAATAACATTGCATAAATAGAGTCTATGATGCCAAGAAAAACACTTCAAATGGATTTCACCATATTTATTCACAAATTTCCAACTTTCCACTCATATAGGGCTTCACCCTCTTTATGAAGATATCAAGCAAACCCTATTCACATCACATGAAATCCAAAATAGTATCTGACATATATGTACTACACATTTAGATAAACAATCATTCATAACCAAGGGGATCCAGATAAACACATTTCTCTATTTAATTATACAACAATGTTAGTCACAGACAAATTCCCTATATTTCAGTTTACACTTATTACCTTTGTGAATACTTAGGGAATTCTCATTAGGATGTATTGTATACGTTTCTAATATGAATTTATCATCTAAAATTCAAACAAATAGAGGAAGAATTCATTTCATATCATTTTGCAACAACTTAGATCAAACAGAGAATTCAGGGTTTGTAGTCGCATACTAAGCAATTAAAGATTATGGATGATTTAACCAATTTTCATGCAATATATTGTTTAAAGGATGTTTCCACTCATCCTAAGGTGTGAAAGCACCTTAAAAACGTAGATCATCCCTAAAACTCTCGATCTCATATCAAATCCCCAGCAATTCACCCGTTTCTTCTTCCTTTCAACTCGGAAACCCTAAAAATGAGGGATTATGAAGAAAGAGTGAGAACAAGGGAAGTTTTGACACCATTTTAGATCAAATCAGAGTAGGTATGAAATCTTGACATGTGACAGAAGATTCACCATTAAAGTCTATGCAAAGAAGCTAAACTTACATGATTTCATCATTCCTCAGACCGCAAAACCCTAGGTCAGCATCTCCATCACTTTCTCCTCTCAAACCCGAACTCTCCCTCTCTCTCTAGGATTTCGTTTCTCTGGATTGAATCACGAATTATGAGATCTCCTTGTGTTTTAGGTTGACCATATAGAGCAATTGAGCTTCTTGGGTTAATTGCACATTGACCCCTCACTATACTTTCTCTTATTTCAGTAGAATTTTCTGTCATAAAAATATTACTGTAATTCATCTACTAATAAGGTCTAAACACATCCAAAAATTATGAAACTTTTACATATTCTTTATGATTCAGTTTTAGATCTCCCGTTAAAATTTCAGATCATTTGGAGTTACCAATAAATAATTTAAAATAAAACACTACACTCTTAAAAAGCATGCTGTTAGCGTTTTGGTTGAAGTATAGTTTGACCAAGAACCACATTCAAAGAACACTCAAATATTCTGAAATTTTTCTCCAATATGTATGGTTGAGTTATTCATATCATATCGAAAATTCAATTAAATAAAAAAATTTTAGAAAATATGAAAAAGCATTTACCACACTGCTATCCTGATCAAATTCCATATTCATGTACTATCAAAACCCTAATTTTTGCTGATTAGGGTTTACATTTCTCAAACCCTAATTCTTCAAACTAAAATCATAGTTAGAGTTTCTTCTTAGGTTTGAAACATCACAATTGATCTACTATAATTAATCAAGTCTAAACAATGTTCAATCTAATCAAGCATGTAATCATTCAGGTAAACCCTAGTTTACCAATTAAGCACAAATGTGGTCGTTACACTTTTTGCCCGACTAATGGCAATAGACAAGGGGATCCTCTTGCCCCTTAACTCTTTTTCATCATGATGGAAAGATTATCAGCTATGGTTTCTAGTGCTATAAAGAAGAACCTTGTCCATCCTTTGAAAGTAGGTGTTGATATGAGAGTGTAAAGACATAGTCTCTACTATAAAACATGATAAACAAGTACATCAAATGTGTGGCAGCGGAAGAAATAAAACTTGACTTTATTCAAAATGTATAAAGAGTACTATACAAAATTTTCCCAAATGGGGTACATCTTTATACAAGAACAAGGATCTAGGTAGAGGAAGACTTAGACTAAACCAATATTGTCTCCAAACAAAACAACTTAATATATAAAGGCAACTATGAACATGCAAGCTATATGTTCTGTTTCTTCTTGTCCTATCCATAGCCTTAGGTTCACCAAGCTTCCATGCGCACTCTGATCCTAGCCTGGATGGTTGGGGTCATCCAGCAAGAGAAAAAGTATGTGTTATTCAAGAGAAATAGGACAATTAAATAATTTAAAGCATTGCAATATAAAAGATTCTCTGCAATAAGATATTTTAAAAGAAATGAGGCAAGTACAAGAATAAGAGAGAGAAAACTACCATAATCAATCACCACAATAATAATCACATTGAATGAATATATTAAGACACAAAGTCATCTCAATGTAGGGTGAGGCACCTACCGGACCTCACTAGTGGCAGGGGGACTAAAACCCCAGTGCCTAAAAAGTGACAGGGGGACTAAAACCCCAGTGCCTAATATATAAAATGGCAGGGGGACTAAAACCCCAGTGCCCGATAGGAGGACTAAAACCTCAGTGCCCTATGGGTGGTTTGTACTCATGTACACTACATTGTCATTTGGCCTAAAATACACCATGCTTAAATAGTCACTTGGCAGTATTGAGAAATATAACAAGATTGCAACATAGCATTGGGAATAAAACCCAAGAAATAAAGGAGACAACATAAGCAATAAAAATATACAATGTTTCCAAGTATTTCAAAAAGATGAGCCAACATAGGCAATAGCAAGGTTCACATAATCCAAATGAATGAGTCATAATGGCAACAAAAGCATCAAATAAGTAAAGATCAAAATAAAGGCATTTAGGAGGATATCAAGGCAAGAACATAATGTTTCTAGGGTTGGATAAGATCCCAACTGAAGAGTAGGTTGATTGCACAATATACATTCCACATAGATTTCACATTCATCATAGATGTTCACATAAATATGATTCACATACATAGGGGTCACATACTTGTTTTAATTAATTACCATCACATTCACCAATCTGATTGTAATCAATTCCATATTTCCCTAGTTACATCATTACACATGTATTAGTATATATATAAGGCTTAAAGCATATGAAAAACCCTAATTTTACAAAATCGTGATTTAAGGTTCAAAACCTAGACCAATATATTAGTCATATTCTCCTGAATAAGAAAACATATTTTATTTTACAAATTGGAGTTAAAATGAATTAATTATGTATTTTAGAACATTTTACACACTTAAAAAGGAATTCAAGGAAAACTTCAAAAAAGCAATCCAATTCATGACTCAAAAACCATAAAATCAGGTTCTACATTAAAAATCCTTTCCATTGACTATTTATTCCAATTTTTCTGACATGGGAATGATTTATTATGAATTAAATCATCTCAGCCAATCAGAATTCAGGAAAACCATAGTGTGACAGTAATTTAAATGAAAATGCAATTCGATGTAAATAATGGGTGAAATGACCAAAATACCCTTGCTCGTCAAATCAAAACAATTAAAACGACGAGGGCAGTATGGTCATTTGGAAGCACATATCTTCGTTAGCGAGAAAAATAAAACAAGATGTGAAAGGATGATACTACCCCTAGTTAGCTAATAGATGCATCAGAGGGGCTTGGATATCTTGGTCTTTGTCCGACCCTGATTGCTCCTTCCTTGGCCATGGTGAGGGAGCAACCTGGAGCTCGGGCTCCATTGCTCCAGCTCGCGTCTGGGCACATGACCTTCAACCGAGACTGGGAGTAAATCCCCTACGACCTCGCAAACATAAAGAACTATTGTACTTGATCCCGTGTGCCCAAGACCGCCAGGAATAGGCTGCGGAATGGTCGGGACAGAGGAGTAGGTTAGAGCTCGACAACCAAAGGAAAATATGATAAACTGGGAAACTGAGATTGGGGAACTATTTGCGAGATGAAAATGGACCTAGGTCAGGTCCTAGTGCGGGCGGAGGAGCATCAGAACGCAAACTAGCAGGTGGTGGTGGAGCTCGACGACGAGCTTATAGGAAACAGCGACCGGGGGCATCTCGAGGCAAACCGAGGGTAGAAACAGGAAGAGGGATGGCCGAGGATTCTTACCACGCATCTAATTGAACTGGAGGTCGAAGAGAGGGTGGCGCCGAAGCGGAGTTTGCCAGAGAAGAAAATGATGACGTCGGGGAGGGCAGGCGTGATAGCAGTCAAATTGAGGGAGGAGGAAGGGGTTTCGAGAGCTAAGGGTTCTTTTGACGGTCCTTGCATGGGCACGAGAGGAGCCTAAGCCCCATCTGCAAAATCGGGCGGAGACGAGAAGCAAGCCCCCATTGGGCATTTTGTACACAGGACATAGTAGGTGAGGAGCTAGGGCTCAAATGAACCGTAATGATGAGAGGAATCCAACAAGACAAGAATCACGCGAAATGGTTCAGAGGAGAGGAAGAACGGGTCATAGGAGCTAAAGCGGCCCGTCTGTTCAGATGGCCGAAAGAAGAAGACGGCGGGAGGGCTGTTGGATCATGTGGGAAGCAAATAATGGCCGTTGGATCGGGGTCGGGGCGCGTGACAGAAGAAAAATCACCAGACTTTGGCGTTACGCATTAAATCAATGAAATAAATTAAAATCCCATAGTTACACTTTATTAAAAGCTTATAAAATGAATTTGAAGGGTCAAATCAACTCCAAAAGCCACCAAATTTGGACCATAGGCTGATAATGACGCATATTACAATGCTATATAATTATTTTTGCATTCAACACATATTTTGGCCCTTAATAAATATATTTCTCATTAAAGTGTATATTAATATATTAAAATGAATGAGTTATATGAAAAGTCTTCTTTTAATGGATTACATCAGTGAATTTTGAGATATCCATCCATTATTAACTTTAAGAGAAAAACCTCACCATTATATTCTATTTATATATATTATTATCATTTTTTAGGAGAGAGAAGGAGATTAGGTTAATTACACTCATAATTAATTATATTACATATTATTATTAATATATTTATCCAAAAAGCTCCAAATAAACATTATCCACTTATTATCTCTCATAAGAGTACATTTTCATATTAAGACCCCAATTATTTCATTAAGTGAATTATTTGTGCAAATACCCCTTTATATACATGAATGGGGGCAAAAATGGAATTTCAACCTTGAATTGTGCTCAAATTGTTGCAGGGAAGACCCTGGATTTTAGTATGTTACAGAGAGTTTCTCATGTTTTATTTGCTGACGATGTAGTTCTTTTGTCTGATGGTAATGTTGACTTGGTGAAGGCTGTTGTAAGTATTATCAAAACCTTTGGAGCTATTTTTGCCTTGAACATTAGTAGTTAGAAGTCTTATTTATTCTCGAATAAATCGGTGGATGTTGGGTTGATTGAGAGTATCCTGAATATTAAGCATGATGATTTTCCAGTGAAGTATGTTGGTTTACCCCTGTTTGTCGGTAGGCTATCTCGGAGTATATGTCTCCTATTATTGACAAGATTAAGAGTCGTTTAGATGGCTGGAAGTTGAGATATCTATCCTTCGTTGGGAGAGTGGAACTTATTAAGCCCACGCTATCATCCTTTCAGCTTTTTTGGGCATCTTCTTTCCCTTTACCTATTGTTGTTACTGATGAAATTGATAGATTGTGTAGGGATTTTCTATGGGGTGGTCCGGATCTTGAAAAGAAGCTACACCTTGTTTCATGGAATCGGGTTTTCTTGCCTAAAGTAGAAGGTGACTTGGGTCTGAAAAGATCTAGGGATATTTTTAGTGCTTGCATTACTCTTAACCTATGGAATGTCTCTATGAAGAAGGATAAGCTCTGGGTTCGATGGGTTCATGGAAGATACTTGAAAGGAGATTTGATTTGGAGGTGTAATATTACCTCCAATGCCTTGTGGGTATGGAAGCATTGTCTTTACCATAGGGAGATTATCATTGGTCACATTTTGTTCTCTATGGGGAATGGTAATGGGATTAAACTCTGGAGAGATCCCTAGTTCAAAGGGGGGGGTACTTGGAGGAGGTGATGGATGCTTGTAGTATCATGAGAAGTGGTACTGGGAAGTTTGCTTGTCTTAGTTTACTTATTTCTAATGGGGACTGGATTGAATCTAAATCAAGGCATGTGTTTGCAGTTATTGATACTAATCAATCTGCTGGTATTATTGTTCACAGGAGGGATGACTCTCTGTTGCTAAAGGGGAAAGAACCTCATAGGGTTAGCGACAGATGGGATGTCATTAGACCCTCGACCCCTATTCCTTACTGGTTTGGATAGTTATGGAAGTCTAAAGCTTTGAAGAGGCATATTATTCATGGCTGGAGGTGCTTTCTGGATAAACTACTTTCCTTAGATCATATGCATAGTCGGGGGTTCCAGTTTCCATCTAGATGTGCCCTATGTGAAGCAGATGCTGAAGATTTACTTCACATTTTGTTTAGATGTGAATATTCCCTTCAAATTTGGAAATGTGATGTTGATGATATGTATATGCCTTGGTGTCCTTTATCGTTTTCTGATGTCTGTTCCTTTCTGATGAAGAAGGAGAGAATCTCGATTTTGATAGTTTTCCATGGCCTTTGGGATGAAAGGAATCTTAGAGTTTTCATTGGTAGTAGGTATTGTGCAGATAGAAAATAGAGTAACCTAAAAAAAGTTATAGATATCCTTGTATAGATTATGTTTTTCTGTCTTTTCTCTCTTTTGTAAATAGATTCAAAATCTATAAAAAGGGGTCACACGCTTTTCCAATAAAAAAAACATAGTGATGATGTGAATTTGAAACCCTATTTGGTTAAAATAGGCAGTCCTAACCCTAATAATGGGAAGGATGTATTTCTCTTGAATTGTATAGTGATTTCATATACTGTTAGAGTTTTTACCATGAAGTGCAAACTATTCAAGAATCATGAGATGATGAGCATATCCAAGAATGAGCTATGATGTTTTATATGATACATATTTAAATGAGCCTTGTGAGCCATGCTAAAAATATGTACAATAAAGTATAATGATTATACAGTATGATATCTTAAAAGATAGTTGTTGCCTAGTAAGAGGTGACAAGATGTTTAATGAACCATTGAGCTATGTGAAATACTTGTATAACAAGTGCAATGAATACCTTGGTCTAAGGACCTAGAGGTAATAGTTACATGTTACAGAGGTAACAATGCCCAGTGATGATCTAAGGGTTTGAATACCCATATCCAATAATCATGATGATGATGATGTGAAAGGATGAGAATTCCCAATATTGTGATAAGGGACTAAGATCCCGAGTTTTATACATTCCAAGTGTTTCAAATATCTTAAAAGTACTACACCTTTTGTCACACGAAAGTCGACAAACTGATAAACAAATCGTTACAATTAAGTAGAATTAAACATAAAAAGCGGATTAACAAAAATCACTAAAAATTTAAAACCATTTGCAAAGAGATCCATTTCTAGGAAACTCTTATAACAAGAACCAAAATATCATATATACATTTTGTTCCAAAAAGTACATACCATGCACCTTTTCCTCTCGAGGATTACATACAATAGTTGCTCTGTTAAATCTACACATAAGCAACATAAAACCTCGAGGCATTCAATGCCAAAATCTCAGATCGATCATAAAAATACTAAATACTAACTCCAATGACCTGAGTGTACAGAGACGACACATAGGACTCATAACTACAAAACATGACAGTCATTATCTCCACCTGAGATATCACTGTTGTCCCTAATTTTGCTATTCTTCCCCTGGTGTATGGTTCCTGCTTCCTCGTCCGCGTCCACCTAAAAATGTTGGTGACCAACGGAGTGAGACCCATGTCCCAGTGAGATATATAACTCTCTGCTATAAATATTATTATTCCAGATAAATAGTAATAAACTGAATAGAGGAATCTCTATTGAAAAGCAGGATCTTAATCATTATTAAATAGAATAGAGCAATATCATCTTTTAAAGCATTACGGCTATAAATGATAAAGCAGTAAATCATCTATTCTTTTTAATAAGGAATATGAAGAACATGTATAATATCTATCCATTTAGGATACAATAAACAATGTAACATCAACCAATAATTCACGTAATTCTTCGTTAAGAAAATATGCTACACGGCTGATTACATTTTAAAATCATTCTTATGCCCTGAGGAAGTGAGTTGTACTGCTCAAAACCAACCTTCAGTTGCGAAACCCAAAGCTGGTGCCATACAAGATCAAAGGAAGAGTCAGACTCCACGATCTCATATGTCTCGGTTAGTGCGACACCACAAGCAGGACCGCAGTCTCTTGCTTAAGTGACCTCAGTCACAGGGTTAGCTCCCATAGGCTACCCTTTCTCTAGCCTGCCTTGGTACAGATATCGACACTAGTAAATCTGAGCCTTGGGCCAGTTCACCGTGCTCGCTGAGCCATGAACGCATTCATGCTCCATCACATTGAGCCATGGGCCTTTTCACCATCCTCATAAACATATCTTGAGTCTACAACCGAAGTTGCACTCCAATCCTCCTATTTTTGGCTAGGAGAAACCTCACATATTCAACAATATACGCTCTGGATTAACCAGTAGGAGAACCCGTTTCACCATCACCAGCTACTGTCGATGATGGATCTATGGCCAGGGCTCTACATGATAATATTCCACTTGATTATTTAAGTACATTTACCATATTCTTTTAGCATCAATCAAAATTTCAAATAGGAATTATTATAACAAATGACTACAAAGAAACATGTAATACTTTTATCAAGTGCTTTTCAAAACTTTATAAAACATTGGGATCTCAATTCCTTTTCTCATTATTGGGAATTCACATCCCTCAATAACACCATGATCATGTTTGTTGGATCTGGGTATTCAAACCCTTAGTTCACCACTAAACATGGTTACCACTTATCAGGTAACTAATACCTCCAGGTCATCTGACCAAGGTATTCATGATACTTGTTACACAAGCATCTCACATAGTTCACCAGGGATTTTCAACTTCTTGTCACCTCTCACTAGGCAACAAATAAAATAATGGCTCACAAGGCCCTCTAACATTATAGCTCATACCTGGTTATGCTCATCATCTCATGATACCTGGATGGTTAGTATACTTGATAACAACCATATCAATTACATATCAACATTATGCAATACAAAGATAACATCACTATTCCCTAATTAGGGATTAGGGTTTCCCATCTTTATCAATTAGGGTTTCACATAACATCACCCTATAATAGGGTTTTACATAACATCACCCTGTATTAGGGTTTCACATAACATCACCCTGTATTAAGGTTTTATGATTACCTCATTAATCCAAACCCTAAGTCAGTGCTTCCACATATCTTGAAGCAAATAGCATTATTTAAGTATTAAATCATACTTATCCTTGTTCCATGTACCAGTAACACACATCACCATCATACCTTATTCAGTTGGCTTAACCTTTCACTAAGTACATGTACCTATGCTTATCATAGTGTATTGAATTTATTACTTTCATAGGCATCGAGTGATAATTACTCTAATTATACTAATCACTTAAGTACTTAGAAATACTTCCATTGAAATCAATCTTGAGATACTCTTCAACCACTTATGGGGTTATTAGTACTTACATGATTTGAATCAATTGGACCTTCAAATGGTTTGGATCAATCAAACCTTCAAACGGTTTGGATCAAGCAAACCTTCAAACGGTTTGAATCAATTGAACCTTCAAACGATTTGAGACTGTTTAGACCTTCAAACGGTCTGGTCCTAAACCTCTAAATGGTTTGAGACCATTTAGACCTTCAAACGGGCTTGGTCTAAACCTTCAAACGCTTTGAGACCGTTTAGACCTTCAAATGGTCTTGGTCTAAACCTTCAAACGGTTTGAGACCATTTAGACCTTCAAACGGTCTGGTCCTAAACCTTCAAACGGTTTGAGATCATTTAGACCTTCAAACGGTCTTGGTCTAAACCTTCAAATGGTTTGAGACCATTTACACCTGCAAACGGTCTTGGTCTTTATATCCTTAAATGGTCTTGAAAACTGATTAACCCTAAACAGTTTGAGATCGTTTGATCCTCAAACGGTTTGAAACCATTTAGAAACGGTTTGCGACCATTTGGTCAATTCAGAGATGAAACCGTTTGGACCTAAATTAGGGTTTTGAAATCAATTGAGTTTGATTCTAGGGTTTTGAAACCAATTGAATTTGATTGTTTAAAGTTATTAGGTCATGAGACCAATTGATCCTTGAACCCATTGAAACTGTTTGGTCTCTAATAATTTGAAACCGTTTGACCAAAAAAATGAAACTGTTTGTTAATGATATTCTTGAGGTGTGTGCTAAGATGATGTCATCATAATCAAGCTTCATACCTCTGAATTCTACTGTCATATATATGATGAATTCAACAACTATTCAAGAAGTAAAATAAAAGATCAACATATGATGAGAAATTGAAATCAATAATAACATTGATGGGTTCAAGTTATATAACCCGCCTTCAAAGTAGCTTCAAAGCTTCAAGCTTCTCATCTCTAATGGTGAAAGAACCTCCTTCAATTATCCAAGGTTCGTTTTCAACACTTTGGATGCAAAAGATAGCCAAGATTGAGTATTGGATGGAAGAGAGAAGAAAATGAGTGTTGAAATCCGATTTCAACCATCAATACAAGGTTGAAGATGATCATGGAGCTTACCTTCAGCTTGGGGAACGTTTTATTTCTGCTCCTAAGCTCCTTGGTCATCAGCCAAAGCAAGGGAAGAAAGTGGTTTGCAAAAATAGCCTTTCAAGTAAGGAGAAAATCGAGTACGTATAATTGATTTTCTAGGAGAAAGAAAGTAGGAGAAAAGTCATCCACTTTCTTGCCACATGCCCCCTCCCTTCCTTGCCAACAAAGAAATATTCCTTGCCCTCAATATCCTCTAAATTATCCTTGAATTAAAAGCAACCACTTAAGCACCTTAATTATTATAATACTATTATCCATTTTTAGTGGACATTACTTTTTAATTAACAAATGTGAGTGGATTTCCTCACCTACTTAGGATATTTCGGTGCCACTCAAGGCATTTGGACGTACTCCCATTAGAGGATTTAGACGAAAGCCTTTTTAGTTGATGGGCACTTCAATTTATATATTTATTTTTGCTACAAAATAAATTAGGGTTTCAATTATGCATAAATCTTGATTATTTTATTATCAAGATTTTCTCTCCTCAAAAGTAGTTCAAACAAGATGCCCTTTTCTTTTTATTTTCTCTAAATGATACCAAGAAATAGTAGGGACATAATAGAGGTGGTATTTTACATATCCAACCCTAGATTTTGGGTAATTTGCAAATTACACCAAAACTAGCATTCAATACACAAACATTACTCAAACAAGCTCCTTCTTAGAACTTAGGCTTCCACAAGCCATACCTCAGCATCATTCTCATTCTTATGATGATATAACACTTAAGGAACATTTATCATGTAACATTTTCAATAAAACCCCTTAAATTGGGTAAATTGCACTTTAGTCCAAAATAGGTAAAATATTGTTTCAACATTATTCAAATCGGACAAAAATTGAAACATAAACTCTCCTTTAGTCTTAATTACTTTTCAAAAGATAAAGACAAGAATCTAAATGACTTACTTAAGCAAAACTTCTAGGGTTAAGGCATAACCTAGGCCAGGGATGTTACAATTATCCACCCCTAATAAGGATTTCATCCTCGAAATCATCAAGAGAAAAGAGAAAGGTACTTCCTCCTCATCTCTTCCTCCAACTCCCACGTAGCTTCTTCAATGCCACGATGATTCCAAACAACTTTCACAAGAGCTATGTCTTTCTTTTTCAACTTTTTGATTCTCCTGTCAAGAATCAACACTGATCCCTCTACATAGGATATATCTTCATTTAACTCTACCTCCACAGGTTGCAAAACTAACTCCGTATCACGGTGACACTTTCTCAGAATGGATATATGGAATACTGGATGTAATCTGTGTAGTTTAGGTGGAAACTCCAACTTATTGGCTACCTTTCCAATCCGTTCAGTGATTGGATAAGGCCCCATAAATCTAGGAGCTAACTTACCCTTTTTCCCAAATCTAAGAACACCTTTCCAAGGTGAGACTTTGAGATATACTCTGTCTCCAACTTGGAATTCTAAAGGTCTTTGTCGTTTATCAGTGTATGACTTCTGTCTATCCTTGCACACTTTAATTGTTGTTGTATTACTTTAATCTTTTCAGTTGTCTGTTGCACTAATTCAGGACCCAAAAGTTGGAATTATCCTGTTTCATAACAATACAATGGAGATCTACAACGTCTACCATATAATGCTTCATATGGTGCCATATCAATATTGTTCTGATAACTATTGTTGTAAGCGAATTCTATTAAGCTCAAGTGTATATCCCAACTTCCTACAAACTGAAGGACACATGCCCTAAGAAAATCCTCCAAAGTTTGTATAGTCCTCTCAGATTGTCCATCTGTCTGTGGCTGAAAGGCGTTACTAAACCTGAGTTGCATACCCAAAGCTTTATGTAGTCATTCCCAAAAATGACTCGTGAACTTGGGACCTCTATCAGAAACAATTGTAGCTGGAACCTCGTGTAAATGCATTATCTCATCTATATAGATCTGTGCAAGTTTCTCAGCAGTATAGGTTATTTTGACAGGAAGAAAATGTTCTGATTTAACCAACCTATCAACTATCACCCAAATGGAATCATGACTTTTGGCTATTCTTGGAAAACCAACCACAAAGTCCATGGTCACGTGATCCCATTTCCACTATGGTATAGGTAAAGGCCGCATTGTTCCTGTGGGCTTCTGATGTTCTGCTTTAACCTGCTGACATACTAGACACAACATAACAAATTTATCTACATCTTTCTTCAAACCAGGCCACCAATACATATCTTTCAAGTTATGATACATTTTGGTGCTCCCTGGATGCATTGCATACATAGATGAATGAGCTTCCTCCATGACTAACTACCTTAATTCATTGGCATCAGGTACTGCCATCCTACCATGGTAACAAACTACCTCATCATCTGACTCTTGAAAACCATCCCGTTTCTCACTACCATACTCTGACATGATCTGCTGAATCATAGTATTAGCTTGTTGAGCCTCTTTGATTTGTTGTTTCAGAGTAGGTTTTATGTGCATCTCAGCTAACAGTCAGGGCTAACAAGGATACTTTAAGTTGTACATTGTTTTGCCTCAAAGAGACAAACATGTCTCGTTTAAAGCATACTAAAGAGTTCAACTGTGCTTTGTCTATGTTTGGCAACGATGATTTTCTACTTAGTGCATCAGCCACTACATTAGCCTTTCCTTGATGATAATTAATTGTACAATCGTAGTCCTTGATTAACTCCATCCAGCGGCATTGTCGCATATTCAACTCATGCTGTGAAAAGATGTATTTTAGGTTCTTATGGTCTATGAAAATTTGGAATGCCTCTCCATAGAGATAATGTCTCCAGATCTTCAACGCATGATCCACTGTAGCCAATTCTAGATCATGTGTCGGATAATTTTCCTTGTGTTTCTTAAGCTATCGAGAAGCAAAAGAAATCACTTGTCTATCCTACATCAACACACATCCTAGACTGTTCTTAGAAGCATCACAAAAAACAATATACCCCTTTCCCTGCTCAGGTAACACTAACATAGGTGCACTGGTCAACCTTTCTTTCAACGATTGGAAAGAATGTGGACACTTGTCATTCCAGACAAAAGGAACCTCCTTCGTGGTTAACTTGGTTAGGGGTAATGCTATAGAACTAATGTTCTTAATGAACCTCTAATAGTAGCCTACCAGTCCTAGAAAATTGTGTATCTCTGTTGGTGTCTTTGGTTGTTCCCACTCCAAGATAGATTCTACCTTTTTAGGATCAACACGGATACCTGAGGCAGATATTACGTGTCCTAGGAAAGGCACTTCTGATAACCAGAATTCCCACTTGATAAACTTGGCATATAGCTTGTGCTCTCTCAGTAAAGTTAGGGCTTGATGGAGGTGTTGGCCTTGTTGTTGAGCATCTTTATTGTAAATCAGGATGTCATCTATAAAGACTACTATGTATTGATCAAGGAATGGCCGGAAGATTTTATTCATGAGTTCCATGAATGCAGTTGGTGCATTAGTTAGTCCAAACGACATAACTATGAACTTATAGTGATCATACCTTGTTCTGAAAGCTGATTTAGGTATGTCACTCTCCTTGATACGTAACTGATGGTATCCTGACCTCAGATCTATTTTAGAGAATATAGTTGCACCACACAACTGGTCAAACAAGTCATCTATCCTTGGCAGAGGATATTTGTTATTTATGGTTACTTTGTTTAGCTGTATATAGTCGATGTATAATTGCATAGACACGTCTTTATTTTTAACGAAAAGAACCAGAGCACCCCATGGTGAAGTACTCGGTCGAATAAAACCCTTTTCAAGCAACTCCTGTAACTGTTTCTTGAGTTCTGCCATCTCAACAGGTACCATTCTATAAGGTGTTTGAGCTATTGGTTGTGTACCCTAGATTAGATTAATCTCGAAATCAATCTCTTGGGGTGGAGGAACACCTGGAAGTTCCTCAGGAAACACATCCTCAAACTCCCTAACAATTGGAACTTTAGAAAGACGAGGACTCTCTGCTCTGGTATCTACCACATGTGTCAAGAATGTGAAGCATCCTTCTCTCATCAACTTCTCAGCTACCATTATTGACACTAGACAGGTTGGAAGAATCTTTCTGTCCCACTAAAAGATCCATGCATCACCATTGTCTGTGAACATAGCCTGCTTGGAACCATAATCCAAGACAACCTTATACTTTTCTAGGGTGTCCATCCCAAGGATTATGTCGAACCCATACATCTCAAGTGGTATAAGATCCACCTGAACGCTATGTTCTGAAAAAGAAAGAACACATGGAGAACATACCTCCCACAACACTGTAGATCCAACTAATGGAGTTTCTAATAACAAATTATTTACTCTATGATTGACAGTCATATTGCAGTCATGAATCACTTCTCGAGTGATAAACGAATGTATAGCACCCAGATCAATCAAAATATATACAAATCATGATGAAGACATATCAGAATGAAATAATTCCATCTGACCTGTCATGATTCATGGATTGACCACTGCTTCCAGATGATTCATAGCATAGAATCTTGCCATTGCTGGTTGTCGACCACTCACCCTATTGTTAGATGTAGATGAGCCAGCTTGGGATGCCTGTCCACGTCCTCATGTGCCACTGCTAAACTGTCGCTTCTGTGAGCCTTGTTAACTCTACCTCAGTGGTTGGGTTACACTCACGTCTCTAGCTAGACAATCTTTCATCAAATGTCCCATCTTCCCACATTTATAACATACTCTTTTCTCCCACTGTGGTCTAGATGGTCATGTTACTGACATTGATGCTGAGTTGTAGGCTCCCTTTGGTGGTAAACTACGATCTCTACCCTTGCTGGATGTCCACTGTGTTAGAGTATTAAACCTCAGTGGTGTTGTTGGTGTAGAAAACCTTGGTTTATTAAAACTTTCAGACCTCTATCCTTGGAACTGTGTATACACCTTCTTACTATTAGTCTGACGCTTCTCAGTCACAGACCTTTCTATCCGCCTAACTGACTCCAAGAAGGTGGCAAACCTCTATCTATTCTCTAGAGCAGATACTGGTGTGGTCAAATCAGCGTTCAAACCTTTCTCAAAATGTCGAATCCTCTCCTCATCTATAGCAGTCATGTGTGGACAAAACCGTAGAAGCTCCATAAACTTAGCTTCATACTCACTAATGTTCATTGGTCCTTGCCTTATCCGCTCAAACTGAGAGATTTTCTCATCCAGGTAAGTCTTGGGAAAATATCTACTAACAAACTGTCATCGGAACTCTTCCCATCCGACTTCAACACCTGGCCTTTTGCATTCCTCTATAGCCCACCAATTGTAACACCCCATCCACATCAAAACATGATTTCATGCTAACCATCAGATTACTGAAAATCACGGGAAATTAAAACTGATTTAAAACAAGCACCACAAGATGAAACATATTACATCTGAGCCAACATTTTCATTTCATAACATCTTTTCAGGGTGCTACAACAATTTCCCATCATCTCTTTACATGAAATAACTGTTTGCCATGATGCTTTACATCAGGATACATACCAAAAACCGTACATTGATCATTGTACAAGAAACAACGAAAAGCTCTCCCGAAGACCTGAGTGTACAGGGATGCCACATAGAACTCTACTGTTAGACACCATCTATCCCACTAGATATGATACCTCTACATATCATTTGTAGCCACATGATCTTCATCTCGCCAAGCACGTCCACCTAAAAAGGGTTATTAACTAGTGGGGTGAGACACACAGTCCCAACGAGAAACATAACCCTCTACCAGTTTTATTATGATCACAGATAATTGATATAAACAGATTATAAGAGCAGTGTACTGAGCAGGACTAATCTTACCAGAAACCTTACCAAGATACTCATGAGGCTTATATTGAGATACTCTTTTTGGAACATGATTGACAAGATAAGCTGTATATGAATTCTCCACATAATACAAGGTTCATATGGTAAACTGCATATCGTACCTGGTTTAACAGTACAAACAAGGCCTCAACCAAAGTTCCATATTTTCCCTACATAAGATACTATACGGCTTGTTTATGAATTATTATGCCCTGAGGAAGTGAGCCTTCCTTGCTCAAATACAACCATTGGCTGTGAAGCCCAATCCGGTGCCATACAAGGTCAAAGGAGATCCAGACTCCATGACCTCACCTTCTCATGGTCAGTACATGAATCATAAAGCAAGACCGCAGTCTTATGCTTATAAGGCCTCCACCTTTGGGTCAGCTCCGCAAGCTACCCATACATACATCTGAGCCACGAACGTATCATTCCCATCATCACATATCTTTAACCATGGGTCTATTCACCATGCTCCATATATCCTGAGTCTGCAACCACAATTGCACTCAAACCCTCCTATTTTAGGCTAGGGGAAACCTCACATATTCAACAATATGTGCTCCAGGTAATCCCGCAGGATAAACCTGTTTCACCATCACCAAATACTGATGGTAATGGATCTATGGCCATGGAAACTACATGAGAGATTCATCTCTAATTAGTTAATAATGCATTTTGAGTAGATTGTTGGGGTAATCAAGTTATATTGAACAACCAAACATATATATAGAATATGAACAACATTAGATCTCATTGTATTGATGTCATACTGCCTTTGTTGTTCTCATTACCCTCAACAATCATCATATCATCATTGTACATCAATCCCTCATACATCACACAATGCCACTGCCTCTCAAGGCTTTCACATCATACATCATCATGGGATCTCAATCCCTCTGTCACATATTTCCACTGCCCCTCAGGGCTCCAACATTATGCATCAGCATTTTGGGAATGCATCCCTTATCTCAGCATCTGCATTATGGGAACGCATCCCTCAACTGGGCACTCAGCCTTAATCAGGTCCTTAGACCTTTCACATTATACTTGTTGTTACATGTTGTCTTTCAATAGAGTTATCATCATTATTATTCAGTCATTGCACATTCATCAAGTGCTACATAAAGCACATAATTATATAATCACCATAGCTCTTACCTGGCTATGAATTCAATATACCTACATAGTTAGCTTGCATAAAAAGAGATAACCGGATTACCAATCATAGAACATATTGGGATTATCATGCTATCAGGAATTCAGGTGTACAAAATTGGAACATCATCCATGATTATATATGCATGAGATTCAAGGCTGTAAATGCAAGCAATGCAATTACATTATCATTACCAAACTGTGAGCACCCATCATGCCCCATATCTCATGAGCATATCTTCGATTATCATATCATCAAGATTAAGGTTTATACATTGGTATATTCTTTCATCATTATGAACATATGTAGATTAAGGTCATGACTGGTGTATTTATCAATACACCACCCGCATATTCAACTATTAAGCACATCATCCCTAAGGATTATCTTAAGGATCATAAACCAAGACCCACCATCCAACCTTATCAAAGGTTCATCTATCGTTACCCATAAAATAACCACTGCAAAATGGTCCACAACCCATTTCATCCTGGCTCATCATACTTTTATTATTAAACATGAGCACACATCATGGCCCATACTTGTGGTCATGTACCTATGTCACATTATCATGTGTAGTAACATCATATCCTTCCAAATGTACTGGGTTCACAACTTATCATCTTGTCTCATTATTAACATAGGTGCAGGGTTCAAGGTGCTTAAACCATATCACATGTATCATTATTATTAACAGAGATGTGACCACATATATTGGATATATGCATTTTAGGTCATCAGAACCCTCACCAAAGCTCCTGCAACCCTCACTAAAGGTCTGGCGGGCAGCGCCATCCCTCACCAAAGGATGTGCCCAGTATAGCAATGCCCTTACCAAAGGTATAACGACTAGGGTTTCCAACCTTACGGAAACTCACCACCATATCGGCCAACCACAGTACATCCTCTATCGTGCATCAAGGTTCCATTAGAACTCATGGTGTCGGACAGCCATCACCAAGGTATAACGTGCAGCACTACCATGGCTATCAGCCAAGGGTCTAACGTCCACCAAGCTAGGGTTAGGGTTAGGTTTCCCTACTAGCTAACCTTCAACATGAGCCATATCGACCAAAGGGGTGTCGCCTAAGATGCCCCTATTATGAAACCATCTCAACATCATCCAAGGGTTAACCCTATCGGCCAAGGTACCCATGACGCCCAAGGACGGTTTTGTGCCTGGCCATGAAGCAGCATAACAACCAGCATCTAGGGTTAGCATGTCAGGCATCAAGCCATATCATCCAACACTTCATATAAGTCAAAGCTCAACTAAGACATGGTGGTATCGGCCAAAGCCATCCTGGGAACCATACCATATCACCCAAGCTCATCTAAACAAGGATAACGTCCAAGGTTGTGCCGGGAACCAAGCTATCAAAGCCTATCCGCCAATACCATGTCGGGCACTAAGCTAACTTCACATAACGACCAAGATCATCTCAAGACAAGGGGGTGTATTAGGAATCCTCTGTACATGGTGTATCAGGTAGGGCACTCAACATAGTGTATCACCCATCCATCATCTCCACAAGGGATATCAGCCAAAGGACCATAACCGTCACCAACTAAGCTTTACTAGGCATATCGACCAAGGATACAAGGATCAACCTAACGCCCAAGCAAGCATATCTACCAAGGATTCCACCTCAAGAACATATCATGAAACAAGGGTAGACAACTCATGTCGCCCAAGGCAACTCTAACGCCCAAGCTAGGGTTGAGGCTCTATATCGGCCAAGATACAAGGATTAAGGTTGTGTCAGCCAACTACCAATTCACTTATCACCATGTCAGGCAGAAGGGAATAATGACAACAAGATCCATAAAGAGTTAACATATCATATCGTCCAAGACTTAACCCTAATGAGGGTATTAGGAAACATACTCAAAATGTCACCAAGGAAACACATGTCGGCCAAGAGCCCATCCAGGGGTCTAGCAATCATGTCGTCCAAACCCTAACTCTAGGGTGGATAAGGGATATTGGGCACAAGGTAAAACTATTACCAACTCATCATATCATCCATACATCTAGGTCATAGGCTCACCTTTCAAATCCAAGGAGAGAAAGGGGTATTGCCATATCTATCAAGCGAAGCATAAGCTATAGATCAAGGTACTGTATTGGGCAAGCAAGCCATATCAGGCAACCTAGTTGTCGGACAAAGACTTATGTCATGCAAGTCATCTTCAACCTCTATCCATTCAAGCATTAAGTACAAGAAAAACAACATATGGACAATAGTACAACGTGACCATCTCTATCAAATTATATTTCATTCTCCACATGCATGAACATCATAAAGATGGATACCAATTTAAAGAACAAGATAAATATATGAGCATATGGAGAGTATATATAATAGAGATGGTTGAGAGTTATGTAACCCGCCTTAAGAGGATCTCCATGAAAGGCACAAATCTCCATGATCCAAGCACCGAGAAAACATTCCCCTCCATGAGAGCCATCCATCCGAAGCTCCAAGCTTGCCTTCAGCTCCAACATCAACACCTCAAGAAACAAAGGAAGAAGAAGAAGGTACCATGGTTATATATAGCTTCAAGAAGAAGAAAGAGGGGAGATAACCACAGCCAAACCTACTCATATACATGGCCCATCCATAGCCGAGAGGGTAGGGAGGTGATGAAGGAGAAAGCATAAGGAAAGTCTAGCAAGAAGCATGACTCACCAAGGTAAGATCTTGAACAAGGAGTTTCCATGGCTAAGGAGCTCGCCCTCCTAAGCTCCATGGGAGTCTTCATTTAGCTCCCAAGATCCCATGCTCGTCCCAAATAAGAAGGGGAAAGAAGGTGGCTGAAAGGGAGCACTTGGTCAAGGAGGAAGGGAGTTATATACACTAAGGAAGAGAGAGGTAGCAAGGGAAAGGTGTCATAACCACAAAAACCAAGGTGCCACTTGCTCTAGCACTAAACGCCACTTGTTGTCACCCTAGAAGCTCATGCATGGCCTGGTGATACACTCTAGAATGTGTATCATGCAGCTTGGCAGCTGCCATGGCTGACACACCAAGCAAGCTTTGCCCGATACACTAAAAGACAAGGTAACATTGTGACGCATATATGTTACAAGGACCATATAGAGATGTCACTCCTCATCTATCAACCAAACAAGGCACTCCTACTTCCATACACATTCTAGATGAAGCCAAACATAAGGGAGGTGACTCTAGAGCTGATAAATTGCATATTGACCCTCTACTTTGGGTAATTTGCAATTTACACCAAAACTAGCACATAAAGCACAAGCTTCAACCAACCAAGCTCAAACTTGGAACATAGGTCCTCTATAAGGAGCCCTACCTCATAAATATCTTTATAAAGATGTTAGAGAACTAAAGGCATGATCTGCATGTGACATATTGCAATATAACCCCTTACTTTGGGTAAATTGCACTTTGGTCCAAAATAAGCAAATATTGCTTTAACAACATCCAAATGGGACCAAACTGGAAACATGAGCTTGTCACATGATATAAAAACATCTAGAGAGATTAGATTAAGGTTGTAGGCACATTTCATAAGAAAATCAAAGAAGGTTACCCCAAAACATGGGTCAGGGTCCTTACAAGTCATAAACCCCTAACAAGGATTTCGTCCCCAAAATCTCGAGCAGACAGAAGACGGGTGTTACTTGCGCATCGCATCATACAACCTCACAAATATCCTAAGTGACACAAATCTATGACCAACATACTTTCTCTTCTCCCATAGCCACTCAAAGTTTCCTTGTACAGGTCATAGAATCAACCCTCGGTCTCATCATCCTTTGACTGTAACACTCTTAGATACTGGAACATCATAGGCAAATCGTATTACTCAGGTATCAGTTCCTTTTACTGATGTATCACATTCCTCGTTACATTTCCACTACTCTACTCTGATCTCACAGACTTGTCACTTAAGCTTTGCATAACTTGTATCACTATCTTTTTGCTATATATGTTTCAACTGTTCCTTCTCTTTTCACAAAGGATGTCTCTACTCAAGGGGGATCTTTCTCTGAAGAGGTTATCACAAGATACATACTCTACAAAACACCTGTAAGCACATGACATGGATCATATGGCACCTCACTATGCATCTCTTAAGGCTAAACATGAAAAGGAGTTAAACATCTTGGTTAACAACAACAACATCATCTCGGTTTCAAGCCTGTCATGTGTTCATGTCAGCTCCCAAGAGCACAACGAGTACCAACTCAGATGGTAATATATATTATCTCAGCTGATCAGGATAGGATTCTCAACCCTTGTTCATCCATATCTAACCGTTGTACATCCTGCCTGGATCTTTCGTTACTCGAAACTTGTCTAGATGAACTTTCCCAAGATGAACTTACAACACTTCTTTCCCTTGGGTGCATATCTTTCAGTGTCATGTTTATGCAGAGCATAAACCCCTCATCATATGATAGACATTCTATAGGCACTTAGCCAGATCAAAACAAATCCACCCTCTCCATCTGAGACAACTTCACACCTTTCCAAGGGTATCCATTCTCAGGGTTATAACGATCCTTGACATGTCACACAGAAAGGGTTTCACCTGACTGTCACATCCAGGAAGAGAAAGGATATAGAGGAAAGTATACTCTATCCTGCACAACCAGGTCATCAACAAGGTGCTCGACAACATGCTATCTCTCTTCTGACTAAACAAAAGGAAGCATCTACAAAACATGCTATACGCGTTCAAAGGAGGGTAACTCCTAAACTGGATTAACAGAAGAAGATAAGAGGTAAGAAGAAGACAAAGCAGAAGAGATTAACTCCATCCATCCTGCCAGCATACCCTGGTCATCTCACCATTTCTGGCCAGCTCATGCCTCGAGATCTACTGTTACTTGTTGCCATATGCTTCCTGGTCAAACCATAGGATACTCACTTATCCTTGTCAACATTCGTTTGTGTTGCTAAAATGCTACTTCGAGAGTCACCACATAGATCCAGACTTCCAAAACAAGCTTCAAGCTTGTGGGTGCAAGTTCAATGTGGATCTATCAGGACAGTTCACCACCATACCTTCACTTATCTAAGCATCTTGATTCTTAACCCCTTACCAGAAGGCACATTCTCATCTTCCCATTTTCTTGGCACTTCAAATATTGGTTTTCCCTTACCTTGGTTTCCATCTCTTGAGTCAAAACTTATCACTTCCAGATCCTCTTTATAGTCTACCATTGTCATAGGTTCAAAACATGTCAAGAGGATCCTATCGTCATCATCTATCACAGATATCTCTATCTTGGAAACTAAGGTCCAAGATCAACTGATACTTTTCAAAGTATCCAACTAGAGGTCACTCCAAAACCATACACATCAAGTGACACAAGGTCCACTTGACAGCCATTCCCTCAGAAGGAAGGAACACAAAGGGACAAACTCCTCCCATCACCCCCACCAACATCTATGGTTTCCTATCAAAGGGGAGGGTATTATTACTTTCTTTAATCCTTACATGAGTTTTTCAACCATTAAGCATCGATAAACCTTGTTCCATCTAGTTTCATCCTATTTCTTCTTGGTTTCCTTGCACTCAGCATAGGAAACATCAAGACCATTACATGTTATTATTCTCCTTCTCTTGTCTTCGTTTCATCATACTCATGGTTATTTCCTGATTATATCAGATTTTTACTTTCCCTTTTGAAAAAGATTGTTGTTCTTCACATATTCTTTATTGAACATGGATCATCTCCTTTGTTTTCTCTTTCTTATCCCGAATTTGCACGTTATACTTTCTCATTTCTGCTTACATTTATTGGTTGGTTTGAGATTATCTCAGGTTCCATCTTATTTACTCATCACTTATCCTTCTCTTTTAGGTATTTTCTTCATCTTGTGTGAGTTTTTACGCTTTTATTTACCTTGTGATCACAGGTTAACCTATCTTTGGTCATGTATATCTCTTGAGATTACGGTTTCAAGAACTTATCTCATCATATTCTTATACAGATTTAGGTTTCATAGAACCATTACTTCCTCTTTTGATTATCAAGCATCCACGCTTTAAGAGGTACTTATGGTGCATTTATTTACTTCCTTTATAACAAGATAAAGTTATTATCATCATATTCCTGATTTGTTATGCTCTTTAGATTGCTCCAGAATGACTACTTGATCAGAGTAATCAAGGAGGAAACAATCTAATGCTCCATAGTTGCCTTTGTCTTCAATATTTGAATACCTGGACAGGGCATCAAGTACTGAGATTAGGTAGTATGCACCATATTTTATGTCACGGTCCAACCTTGGACACCATCCTAATCCTAGTCCTAGTGTCCCTATAGACTCAGCGAACCTAGAGCTCTGATACCAAACACTTGCAACACCCCATCCACAACAAAACACGATTTCATGCTAACCAGCGGATTACCGAAAATCACGGGAAATTAAAACCGATTTACAACAAGCACCTCAAGATGAAACATATTACATCTAAGCCAACATTTTCATTTCATAACATCTTTTCAGGGTGCTACAACAATTTCCCATCATCTCTTTACATGAAATAATTGTTTGCCATGATGCCTTACATCAAGATACATACCAAAAACCGTACATCGATCATTATACAAGAAACATCAAAAAGCTCTCCCGAAGACCTGAGTGTATAGGGTCGACGACACATAGGACTCTACTGCTAGACACCATCTATCCTACAAGATATGATACCTCTGCATATCATCCGTAGCCACATGATCTTTATCTCGCCAGACACGTCCACCTAAAAAGGGTTATCAACCAGCGGGGTGAGACACACAGTCCCAGTGAGAAACATAACCCTCTACCAGTTTTATTATGATCACAAATAATTGATATAAACAGATTATAAGAGCAGCGTACTGAGCAGGACTAATCTTACCATCAACCTTACCAAGATACTCATGAGGCCTATATCCAAATACTCTTTTTGGAACATGATTGACAAGATAAGTTGTATATGAATTATCCACATAATACAAGGTTCATATGGTAAACTGCATATTGTACCTGGTTTAACAGTACAAACAAGGCCTCAACCAAAGTTCCGTATTTTCCCTACGTACGATACTATACGGCTTGTTTATGAATTATTATGCCCTGAGGAAGTGAGCCTTCCCTGCTCAAATCCAACCATTGGCTGTGAAGCCCAATCTGATGCCATACAAGGTCAAAGGAGATCCGGACTCCATGACCTCACCTTCTCATGGTCAGTACATGAATCATCAAGCAAGACATCAGTCTTATTCTTATAAGGCCTCAGCCTTTGGGTCAACTCTGCAACCTACCCATACATACATATGAGCCATGAATGTATCATGCTCATCATCACATATCCTGAGCCATGGGTCTGTTCACCATGCTCCATATATCTTGAGTATGCAACCACAGTTGCACTCAAACCCTCCTATTTTAGGCTACGGGAAACCTCGCATATTCAACAATATGCACTCCAGGTAATCCCATAGGATAAACCTGTTTCACCATCACCAAATATTTATGGTAATGGATCTATGGTCAGGGCAACTACATGAGAGATTCATCTATAATTAGTTAATGCATTTTGAGTAGATTGTGGGGGTAATCAAGTTATATTGAACAACCAAACATATATATAGAATATGAACAACATTAGATCTCATTGTATTGATGTTATATTGCCTTTGTTGTTCTCATTACCCTCAACAATCATCATATCATCATGGGACATCAATCCCTCATACATCACACAATGCCACTGCCTCTCAAGGCTTTCACATCATACATCATCATGGGATCTCAATCCCTCTGTCACATATTGCCACTACCCCTCAGGGCTCCAACATTATGCATCAGCATTTTGGGAACGCATCCCTTATCTCAACATCATCATTATGGGAACGCATCCCTCAACTGGGCACTCAGCCTTAATCAGGTCCTCAGACCTTTCACATTATACTTGTTGTTACATGTTATCTTTTCAACATAGTTATCATCATTATTATTCAGTCATTGCACATTCATCAAGTGCTACATAAAGCACCTAATTATATAATCACCATAGCTCTTACCTGGCTATGAATTCAATATACATGCATTGTTAGCTTGCATAAAAAGAGATAACCAGATTACCAATCATAGAACATATTGGGATTATCATGCTATCAGGAATTCAGGTGTATAGAATTGGAACATCATCCATGTTCATATATGCATGAGATTCAAGGTTGTAAATGCAACCAATGCAATTACATTATCATTACCAAACTGTGAGCACCCATCATGCCCCATATCTCATGAGCATATCTTTGTTTATCATATCATCAAGATTAAGGTTTATACATTGGTATATTCTTTCATCATTATGAACATATGTAGATTAATGTCATGACTGGTGTATTCATCAATACACCACATCTATCAAGTCAAGGATATCCCACCATATCCCGCATCTTCAACTATTAAGCACATCATCCCTAAAGATTATATTAAGGATCATACACCAAGACCCACCATCCAACCTTATCAAAGGTTCATCTATCGTTACCCATAAAATAACCACTGCACAATGGTCCACAACCCATTTCATCCTGGCTCATCATACTTTTATTATTAAACATGAGCACACATCATGGCCCATACTTGTGGTCATGTACCTGTGTCACATTATCATGTGTAGTAACATCATATCCTTCCAAACATACCGGGTTCACAACCTATCATCTTATCTCGTTATTAACATAGGTGCAGGGTTCAAGGTGCTTAAACGATATCACATGTATCATTGTTATTAACAGAGATGTGACCACATATATTGGCTATATGCATTTCAGTTCATCAGAACCCTCACCAATGCGCCTGCAACCCTCACTAAAGGTCTGGCGGGCAGCACCATCCCTCACCAAAGGATGTGCCCAATATAGGAATACCCTTACCGAAGGTATAACGACTAGGGTTTCCAACCTTAAGACAACTCACCACCATATCGGCCAACCACTGTACATCCTCAATCATGCATCAAGGTTCCATTATCACTCATCGTGTTGGGCATCCATCACCAAGGTATAGCATGTAGCATTACCATGGCTATCAGCCAAGGGTCTAACGTGAACCAAGCGAGGGTTAGGGTTAGGTTTCCCTACCAGCTAACCTTCAACATGAGCCATCTCGACCAAAGGGGTGTCGCCCAAGATGCCCCTATTATGCCACCATCTCAACATCATCCAAGGGTTAACACTATTGGCCAGGGTACCCATCACGCCCAAGGACGGTGTCGTGCATGGCCATGAAGTAGCATAATGACCAGCATCTAGGGTTAGCATGTCAGGCATCAAGCCATATCGTCCAACACTTCATATATGTCAAATCTCAACTAAGACATGGTGGTATCAGCCAAAGCCATCCTGGGCACCATACCATATCACCCAAGATCATCTAAATGAGGATAATGGCCAAGGCTGTACCGAGAACCAAGCTATCAAAGCCTATCGGCCAATACCATGTTGGGCACTAAGATAACTTCACATAACGGCCAAGATCATCTCAAGACAAGGGGGTGTATCAGGCATCCTCTGTACATGGTGTATCAGGCAGGGCACTCAACATAGTGTATCACCCATCCATCATCTCCACAAGGGATATCAGCCAAAGGACCATAACCGTCACCAACTAAGCTTTACTAGGCATATCGACCAAGGATACAAGGATCAACCTAACGCCCAAGCAAGCATATCTACCAAGGATTCCACCTCAAGAACATATCATGAAACAAGGGTAGACAACTCATGTCGCCCAAGGCAACTCTAACGCCCAAGCTAGGGTTGAGGCTCTATATCGGCCAAGATACAAGGATTAAGGTTGTGTCGACTAACTACCAATTCACTTATCACCATGTCAGGCAGAAGGGCATAACAACCACAAGATCCATAAAGAGTTAACATATCATATCGTCCAAGAATTAACCCTAATGAGGGTATCGGGCAACATACTCAAAATGTCACCAAGGAAACACATGTCGACCAAGAGCCCATCCAGGGGTCTAGCAATCATGTCGTCCAAACCCTAACTCTAGGGTGGATAAGGGATATCGAGCACCAAGGTAAAACTATTACCAACTCATCATATCATCCATACATCTAGGTCATAGGCTCACCTTTCAAGTCTAAGGAGAGAAAGGGGTATTGTCATATCTATGAAGCGAAGCATAAGCTATAGATCAAGGTACTGTATCGGGTAAGCAAACCATATCGGGCAACCTAGATGTCGGCCAAAGACTTATGTCATGCAAGTCATCTTCAACCTCTAGCCATTCAAGCATTAAGTACAAGAAAAACAACATATGGACAATAGTACAACGTGACCATCTCTATCAAATTAGATTTCATGCTCCACATGCATGAACATCAAAAAGATGGATACCAATTTACAGAACAAGATAAATATATGAGCATATGGAGAGTATATATAACAGAGATGGTTGGGAGTTATGTAACCCGCCTTAAGAGGATCTCCATGAAAGGAACAAAGCTCCATGATCCAAGCACCAAGAAAACGTTCCCCTCCATGAGAGCCATCCATCTGAAGCTCAAAGCTTGCCTTCAGCTCCAACATCAACACCTCAAGAAACAAAGGAAGAAGAAGAAGGTACCATGGTTATATAGCTTCAAGAAGAAGAAAGAGGGGAGATAACCATGGACAAACCTACTCATATACATGGCCCATCCATAGCCGAGAGGGTAGGGAGGTGATGAAGGAGAAAGCATAAGGAAAGGCTAGCAAGAAGCATGACTCACCAAGGTAAGATCTTGAACAAGGAGTTTCCATGGCCAAAGAGCTCGCCCTCCTAAGCTCCATGGGAGTCTTCCTTTAGCTCCCAAGCTCCCATGCTCATCCCAAACAAGAAGGGGAAAGAAGGTGGCCGAAAGGGAGAACTTGGTCAAGGAGGAAGGGAGTTATATACACCAAGGAAGAGAGAGGTAGCAAGGGAGAGGTGTCATAACCACATAAACCAAGGTGCCACTTGCTCTAGCACTAAACACCACTTGTTGTCACCCTAGAAGCTCATGAATGGCCTGGTGATACACTATAGAATGCGTATTGTGAAGCTGGGCAGCTGCCATGGCCGACACACCCCTCAAACCGACACACCAAGCAAGCTTTGCCTGATACACTAAAAGACAAGGTAAAATTATGACACATATATGTTACAAGGACCATATAGAGATGTCACTCCTCATCTGTCAACCAAACAAGGCACCCCTACTTCCATCCACGTACTAGATGATTCCAAACAGAAGGGAGGTGACTCTAGAGCTGATAAATTTCATATTGACCCTCTACTTTGGGTAATTTGCAATTTACACCAAAACTAGCACATAAAGCACAAGCTTCAACCAACCAAGCTCAAACTTGGAACATATGTCCTCCATAAGGAGCCCTACCTCATCAATCTATTTCTAAATATGTTAGAGAACTAAAGGCATGCTCTACATGTGACATATTGCAATATAACCCCTTACTTTGGGTAAATTGCACTTTGGTCCAAAATAAGCAAATATTGCTCAAACAAAATCCAAACGGGACCAAACTGGAAACATGAGATTGTCACATGATATCAAAACATATAGAGAGATTATATTAAGGTTCTAAGCACCTTTCATAAGAAAAGAAAAGAGGGTTAGCCCAAAACATGGGTCAGGGTCCTTACACCAATGGCCAACACTCCCCTTCAATAGGTATATCGCATGCCTAACCTTCTCATCTTCGATGATATTAAGTATTCTGAAGGCCTTCTCCAGCTCAGTCAGCCACAAGTCTATGTCTGATGGGTCATATGTACCAGCATATTCAGTGGCTCCCACCCGGTGAAGCCATTCAAAAGTCTTGCCAGTTCCATGTCCCTCATTGTGATCTGGTGCCCTAGGTGCAGGTGGTGGCATCCTATCCACCATATGTGTCATAGTCACCATGAACTACCCAAACAGAGCATGGAAAGCTGGGTTTTCTAGTGTATCTTGGTCAAGCTGGGTATGTTCAGGTACTAGTTCTTCTCTAGCCTGATCACTTGCACCTCCTCATGGTGCAGCAACACTGCTTTCAACAGCATGGTCTTCGTGTGATCCAGCCATCTTCAAGCTTTACTTCTTCTCCTGAGAGCAGAAGTCACTATCAGATAAACTGGAAGACACTAGAACAGACTCAACTACCTTAATCCTATGTCTCTGTAGACTCAGCGAACCTTAAGCTTTGATACCAAAAACTTGTCACACGACAGTCGACAAACTGATAAACAAATTGTTACAATTAAGCAGAATTAAACATAAATAGTGGATTAACAAAAATCACTACAAATTTAAAACCATTTGCAAAGATATCCATTTCCAGGAAACTCTTATAACAAGAACCAAAATATCATATATACATTTTGTTCCACAAAGTACATACCATGCACCTTTTCCTCTCGAGGATTACATACAACAATTGCTTTGTTAAATCTACACATAAGCAACATAAAACCTTGAGGCATTCAATGCCAAAATCTCATATCGATCATAAAAACACTAACTACTAACTCCAAGGACCTGAGAGTACAGAGACGACACATAGGACTCATAACTACAAAACACGACAGTCAATATCTCCACCTGAGATATCACTATTGTCCCTGATGCTGCTATTCTTCCCCTGGTGTATGGTTCCTGCCTCCTCGTCCGCATCCACCTAAAAATGTTGGTGACCAATGGAGTGAGACCCATGTCCCAGCGAGATATATAACTCTCTACCATAAATATTATTATTGCAGATAAATAGTAATAAACTGAATAGAGGAATCTCTATTGAAAAGCAGGATCTTATTCATTATTAAGCAGAATAGAGCAATATCATCTTTTAAAGCATTACAGCTATAAATGATAAAGCAGTAAATCATCTATTCTTTTTAATAAGGAATATGAAGAACATGTATAATATCTATCCATTTAGGATATAATAAACAATGTAACATCAACCAATAATTTCAGTAATTTGTCCTTAAGCAAATATGCTACACGGATGATTACATTTTACAATCATTCTTATGTCCTGAGGAAGTGAGCCGTACCGCTCAAATCCAACCTTCAGTTGTGAAACCCAAAGTTGGTGCCATACAAGATCAAATGAAGAGTCAGACTCTACGATCTCATTTGTCTCAGTCAGTGCGAGACCACAAGCAGGACCAAAGTTTCTTGCTTAAGTGACCTCAGTCACAGGGTTAGCTCCCATAGGCTACCCTTTCTCTAGCCCGCCTTGGTACAGGTCCCGACACTAGTAAATCTAGGCCACGGGCTAGTTCACCATGCTCCCTGAGCCATGAACACATTCATACTCCATCACACTGAGCCATGGGCCTATTCACCATGCTCATAAACATATCTTGAGTCTACAACCGAAGTTGCACTCTAATCCTGCTATTTTTGGCTAGGAGAAACCCCGCATATTCAACAATATACCCTCCAGATTAACCAGCAGGAGAACCCATTTCACCATCACCAGCTACTGACGATGATGGATCTATGGCCAGGGCTCTACATGATAATATTCCACTTGATTATTTAAGTACATTACCATATTCTTTTAACATCAATCAAGATTTCAAATAGGAATTATTATAACAAATGACTACAAAGAAACATGTAATACTTTTATCAAGTGCTTTTCAAAACTTTATAAAACATTGGGATCTCAATTCCTTGTCTCATTATTGGGAATTCACATCCCTCAATAACACCATCATCATGTTTGTTGGATCTGGGTATTAAAACCCTTAGTTCATCACTGAACATGGTTACCACTTATCTAGGTAACTAATACCTCCAGGTCATCTGACCAAGGTATTCATGATACTTGTTACTCAAGCATCTCACATAGTTCACCAGGGATTTTCAACTTCTTGTCACCTCTCACTAGGCAACAAATAAAATAATGGCTCACAAGGCCCATTAACATTATAGCTCATACATGGTTATGCTCATCATCTCATGATACATGCATGGTTAGTATACTTGATAACAACCATATCAATTACATATAAAAATTATGCAATACAAAGATAACATCACTATTCCCTCATTAGGGATTAGGGTTTCCCATCTTTATCAATTAGGGTTTCACATAACATCACCCTATATTAGGGTTTTATATAGCATCACCCTATATTAGGGTTTCACATAACATCACCCTGTATTAGGGTTTTATGATTACCTCATTAATCCAAACCCTAAGTCAGTGCTTCCACATATCTTGGAGCACATAGCATTATTTAAGTATTAAATCATACTTATCCTTGTTTCATGTACTAGGAACACACATCACCATCATACCTTATTCAGTTGGCTTAACCTTTCACTAAGTACATGAACCTATTCTTATCATAGTGTTTTGAATTTATTACTTTCATAGGCATCGAGTGATAATCACTCTAATTATACTAATCACCTATGCACTTAGAAATACTTCCATTGAAATCAATCTTGAGATACTCTTCAACCACTTATGGGGTTATTAGTACTTACATGATTTGAATCAATTAGACCTTCAAACGGTTTGGATCAATTAAACCTTCAAATGGTTTGAATCGATTGAACCTTCAAACGGTTTGAGACTGTATAGACCTTTATATGGTCTGGTCCTAAACCGTTTGAACCTTCAAATGGTCTTGGTCTAAACCTTCAAACGGTTTGAGACCGTTTAGACCTTCAAACGGTCTTAGTCTAAACCTTGAAATGGTTTGAGACCGTTTAGACCTTCAAATGGTCTGGTCCTAAACCTTCAAACGGTTTGAGACCATTTAGACCTTCAAACGGTCTTGGTCTAAACCTTCAAACGGTTTGAGACCATTTAGACCTTCAAACGGTCTTGGTCTAAACCATCAAACAGTTTGAGACCATTTAGACCTTCAAACGGTCTTGGTCTTTATATCCTTAAAAGGTCTTGAAAATTGATTAACCCTAAACGGTTTGAGATTGTTTGATCCTCAAACAGTTTGAAACTATTTAGTCCTCAAACGGTTTGAGACCGTTTGGTCAATTCAGAGATGAAATCGTTTGGACCTAAATTAGGGTTTTGACATCAATTGATCAAGGGTTTTGAAATCAATTGAGTTTGATTCTAGGGTTTTGAAACCAATTGAATTTGATTGTTTAAAGTTATTAGGTCATGAGACCAATTGATCCTTGAATCCATTGAAACCATTTGGTCTCTAACGGTTTGAAACTGTTTGGCCACCAAACAGTTTGAAACCGTTTGGTCACCAAACGGTTTGAAACTGTTTGACCAAAAAAATGAAATCGTTTGTTAATGATATTCTTGGGGTGTGTGCTAAGATGATGTCATAATCATCAAGCTTTAGACCTCCGAATTCTACTATCATATATATGATGAATTCATCAATTATTCAAGAAGAAAAATAAAAGATCAACATATGATGAGAAATTGAAATCAATAATAACTTTGATGGGTTCAAGTTATATAACCCGCCTTCAAAGTAGCTTCAAATCTTTAAGATTCTCGTCTCTAACGGTGAAAGAAGCTCCTTCAATTATCCAAGGTTCGTTTCCAACTCTTTGGATGCAAAAGATAGCCAAGATTGAGTATTGGATGGAAGAGAGAAGAAAATGAGTGTTGAAATCCGATTTCAACCATCAATCCAAGGTTGAAGATGATCATGGAGCTTACCTTCAGCTTGAGGAACGTTTTCCTCCTGCTCCTAAGCTCCTTGGTCATCGGCCAAAGCAAGGGAAGAAAGTGGTTTGTAAAAATATCCCTTCAAGTAAGGAGAAAATCAAGTACATATAATTGATTTTCTAGGAGAGAGAAAGTAGGAGAAAATTCATCCACTTTCTTGCCACATGCCCCCTCCCTTCCTTGCCTTCAAAGCCATATTCCTTTCCCTCAATGTCCTCTCAATTATCCTTGAATTAAAAGCAACCTCTTAAACACCTTAATCATTATAATACTATTATCCATTTTTAGTGGACATTACTTTTTAATTAACACATGTGAGTGGATTTCTTCACCTACTTAGGATATTTTGGTGCCATTCAAGGCATTTGGACTTCCTCCCATTATAGGATTTCGACCATAGCCTTTTTAGTTGATGGGAACTTCAATTTATATATTTATTTTTGCTACAAAATAAATTAGGGTTTCAATTATGCATAAATCTTGATTATTTTATTATCAAGATTATCTCTCCTCAAAAGTAGTTCAAACAAGACACCCTTTTCTAGTTATTTTCTCTAAATGATACCAAGAAACAGTAAGGACATAACAGAGGTGGTATTTTATGTATCCAACCCTAGATTTTGGGTAATTTGCAAATTACACCAAAACTAGCATTCAATACACATGCATTACTCAAACAAGCTCCTTCTTGGAACTTAGGCTTCCACAAGCCATACCTCAGCATCATTTTCATTCTTATGATGCTATAACACTTGAGGAACATTTATCATGTAACATTTGGAAGGCAACCCCTTAAATTGGGTAAATTGCACTTTAGTCCAAAATAGGTAAAATATTGTTTCAACATTATTCAAATAGGACCCAAATTGAAACATAAACTCTCCTTTAGTCTTAATTACTTTTCAAAAGATAAATACAAGAATCTAAATGACTTACTTAAGCAAAACTTCTAGGTTTAAGGCATAACCCATGTTAGGGATGTTAGAATTATCCACCCCTAACAGGGATTTCGTCCCCAAAATCATCAAGAGAAAAGAGAAGGGTACTTCCTCCTCATCTCTTCCTCCAGCTCCCACGTAGCATCTTCAACGCCACGATGATTCCAAAGAACTTTCAAAAGAGTTATGTCTTTCTTTTTCAACTTTTTGATTCTCCTATCAAGAATCAACACTGGTCCAGGATATATCTTCATTTAACTCTACCTCCACAAGTTGCAAAACTAACTCCGTATCAGGGGTGACACTTTCTCAGCATGGATATATGGAATACTGGATGTAATCTGTGTAGTTTACGTGGCCACTCCAACTTATAGGCTACCTTTCCAATCTGTTCAGTGATTGGATAAGGCCCCATAAATCTAGGAGCTAACTTACCCTTTTTCCCAAATCTAAGAACACCTTTCCAAGGTGAGACTTTGAGATATACTATGTCTCCAAATTGGAATTTTGAAGGTCTTCACCGTTTATCAGCATATGACTTCTATCTATCATGTGCAGCCTTTAACTGTTGTTGAAATACTTTAATCTTTTCAGTTTTCTGTTGCACTAATTTAGGACCCAAAAGTTGGTATTGTCCTGTTTCATACCAACACAATGGATATCTACAACGTCTACCATATAATGCTTCATATGGTGCCATATCAATAATGTGATAATAAACTATTGTTGTAAGTGAATTGTATTAAGCTCAAGTGTATATCCTCACTTCCTACAAACTCAAGGACACATGCCCTAAGAAAATCCTCCAAAGTTTTTATAGTCCTCTCAGATTGTCCATCTGTCTGTGGGTGAAAGGCGGTACTAAACCTTAGCTGTGTACCCAAAGCTTTTTGTAGTCGTTCCCAAAAATGACTCGTGAACTGGGGACCTCTATCATAAACAATTGTAGCTGAAACCGTGTGTAAACGCACTATTTCATCTATATAGATCTGTGCAAGTTTCTCAGCAGTATAGGTTATTTTGACAGGAAGAAAATGTGCTGACTTAGTCAACCTATCAACTATCACCCAAATGGAATCATGACTTTTCACTATTCTTGGCAAACCAACCACAAAGTCTATGGTCACGTGATCCCATTTCCACTGTGGTATAAGTAAAGGTTGCATTGTTCCTGTGGGCTTCTGCTGTTCAACTTTAACCTACTGACATACTGGACACCGTATAACAAACTCAGCTACATCTTTCTTCAAACCAGGCCACCAATACATATCTTTCAAGTTATGATACATTTTGGTGCTCCCTAGATGCATTGCATACATAGATGAATTCTTAGTGATTTTTGTTAATTAGTTGTTTGTGGTTATTCTGCAATTATTATTGGTGATGGCTTGATTTGTTTTAGTTCGTCACATCGTGTGACATTGTTAAATCATTTCCTTTGAGATTCTTGTTGACTCTGCCTCAGTGGTTGGGTTATTCCCTTCCTTCTTTTTAAACAAAAGGATCTAATATGCCCAACATGTCCACATTTATGACATATCTTATATGCATTCCCTGGTCTTGTCGGCCTTATTATTGATGTAGAAGCTAAATCAAGAGTTCTAACTGGTGGAACATTAGGTCCTTTTCCCTTTCTTGGTAGCCACTATCCTGGTGCATTAGATGTTTGTTGCATTGGTGGTACCAAAAACTTCCCGTTTTTAAAGCTCCTAGGCATCTATTCCCGTGTTTGGACAAATCTTTTCTTAATTCCTACCCCATGATCCCTTATTGGATAGTCCTTTATAAAATGTCCTACTTTCCTACACCTGTAGCAGACTCTAATTTCATGTCATGTCCTAATCCTTTCAACATTCTCTACTACTCCAACATAACTATGTTGATAATAAATCCTACTAGAGCACAAAATTTCATCATTTGGGATAGGTAATCTAGGTTGTGTTGCTAGTATCCAGTCCACTTTATGCATCACTGTTGTCCTAACCTACCCAATAAGAGCATAAAAAGTAAGATTCTCTATCATGGCTGGATCAACTTGGGGATTCTCAGGCAGTTGTTCTTCTCTCGCCTGATCCCTTGCACCTTCTCCTGGTGCAACAACATTGCTCTCAGCAATGTGTTCCTTGTGTTCTCCAGACATCTTTAAGCTTTACTCTATCTTCTACATAAGAAGAAGTCACTATAAGATATATTGGAGGACACTAGAACAGACTTAACACCTTAGTCCTATGTCTCTGTAGACTCAGCGAACCTTAAGCTCTGATACCAAAACTTTATGACAACCCAACATCAAATCAAACTATCACCAGTAAGTAATTACATAATAACCATAAGCAGCAGATTAACAAAATCATTAAAAATTAGAATCATTTTGCAAAGAGATACTCTTCTATGAAACTCTTATTGAAAGAACTAAAACTTATATATATCATGGTTCACATTGTACATGCATTGTATCATCTCATCTCGAGGACAACATATAACAGTTGCTTGCCAAAACCTATACATAAGAAACATAAAACCTTGAGGCATACAAGCCCAAATCTCAGATCATGCATAAAACCATTATGTACTAACTCCAAGGACCTGATAGTATAGAGACGACACATAGGACTTCTATCCATAAGACACGACAGACAGTACACTCAACCTGAGTTGTTACTGTTGCCCTAGTTGTTGTTGTTCCCCCTCTACAGAATGATCTATACCTCCCCATGCACGTCCACCTAAAAATTGTGGATCCCATAGGGTGAGACAGTTGTCCCAGGGAGAGATATAACTTTTCACCAACAATATTATTATCACAGGTAAGCAGTATAAAATTGAGCATATGTTCTTTTATATTAACAAGCAGAATTAATTATTGTTATACGTAGAATAGAGTAATCTCTTCTCTTAAAGTAATGCATATATCTATGGTAGAGAAATAAATAATCTATTCACTTTATTAGGAATATAAAGAAACATGTGTAACATCTATCCAATTAAGATGTATAAAAGAAGTGTACATCAACCAATGTCTTATGTATTTGATCCTTAAGCAAATATGTTGCACGACTAATTACATATTACAATCACACTTATTCCCTGAGGAGATGAAGTATACCGTTCATACTCCAACCGACCACTACTAAGTTCAAACGTGTACCATACAAGGTCAATGGCAGAGCCAGCTGTCAAGACCTCACCCGTATCATTCAGTACGAGACAACTAGCAGGACATCTTATGTCAACTACTGGCAGGACATCTTGTGTCAACTGCAATTAGCATGTTAGGGTATAGTGGCATCTTCACTATAGAGTTATAGCTGCAACATGCTCTCTCTTCGAGAGAAGACCAAGTAGCTTTCCCAGATTATAAGGAAAAAGAAAGATTATACATCAATTACTCACCTAGTCAGGAGGTTATCATCAATCCCAACAACACATAATAACAATGAAGAAGGATTTACACATCAATTCCTCATTTGGTCGAGAGATTCACATCATCCTGGGATAAATAAGGAAGGTGATACATCCATTCTTCATTAGGACGTATGGATATACTTCATCCTTCACCCCCGCATATTCAAAAATATGCTCTCCGAGTTAAACTCATTTTACCATCGGCAATTTCTGACACTAAATGGATCTATGGTTAGGGCAACTACATGTTGAGATTCCACTTGATTAATTAGGTGCATTACTGAGACGAACCAACACCAGATTAAACCGTCACAGTGTAATTAATTGCAGAATTAAGCATAAGTAGAAGAATTACTGAAAATCACTAAAAATTAAAACCATTTGCAAAGAGATCCAAACACAGGAAAACTCTTTTATCAAGAACCAATGTATTACATTTACATCTCGGTTCATAAGTACATGTCTTGTACCGTCTCTTCTTGAGGATTAAAAGCATCAACTGCCTTGTTAAACTATACACAGACAACATAAAAACCTCGAGGCATCAAGCCAAAATATCAGATCGATTCATTAAAAGTACTAACTACTAACTCTGAGGACCTGAGAGTATAGAGATGACACATAGGACTCTCTATACAAAATATGACAGCCAGTACCTCCACCTGGACTATCACTACTGTCCTTTTTTCTATTGTTGCTGCTCTTCCCCTGCTATAGGGTTTTTGCCTTTTCTTCCGCATCTACCTAAAAAGTTGGATCTCAGGGGGTGAGACAATTGAAATTGTCCCAGTGAGAGATATAACTCTCCACCGGAAATATTATTATTGTACTTTAAAAGAATAAAATTGAGCAGAGAAATCGAATATATTCAACAATAGATAAATCAATGTCTAAATAGATTAGAGCAATATTCTTATTCAAAGCATTTCATCTATAACTTGAATAAGCAGCATATCACTTATCCAATAAGGAGTTGAAGTATATAAATAACATTTATCCATCTAGGATATGCTAAGCAAGGTAACATCAACCAATGACTCTCGTAATTCAACCTTAAGCAAATACGCTACATGGCTGATTACATTTTACAATCATACTTAAGCCCTGAGGAGATGAGGTATCCCACTCATACTCCAACCGACCATGATTATGTAAAGCATCGGTACCATACATAGGTTAAGGAAGTTCCAGATTTCCATAACCTCCCTTGTCTCGATTAGTATGAAATCTTATGTAGGACATCTTGTGTCTCTGCTAAATAGCTTTCCAGGGTATACTGGTAACTTCACTATAGAGTTATAGCCTGTAGCATATACTCTCTTCAGGATATGGCCCTTAGCCAATGCTTGGTATTGTGGATTTATGGCCCATAGCCATACTCTTATTAGGATATGGTCCATAACCAATCTTGTGTGTAGGATATGGCCCGAATTCATTCCTACGAGGCGTAAGGATATTTTCACCCATTATCCCCACATATTCAAAAATATGCATTCCAGGAATTCCCATAGGAAAACCTATTTCTCCATAATCAATTAGTGACGATGATGGATCTATGGTCAGGGCTCCACATGATAAGATTTCACTTGATTAATTAAGTGTATTACATATTCTTTTAGCATCAGACAAGTTTCCAAAACATCAATTATTATGACATAAGCTACAAAGAATGTGTAACACTTCTATCAAGTACTTTTCAAAACATTATAGCACATTGGGATCTCAATCCCTTATCTCATCATGGGCATTCTCATCACTTAACATCTCATCAAAATGGTTATGATATATGGGTATTCAAACCCTCAGTTCATCAAGGAACACTTGTTACCACTTATCAGGTAACTAAACACCTTCAGGTCATCTGACCAAGGTAAACATGATACTTTCTACACATGCATCTCACATGGCTCTCAAAGCCCATTTAATCTCTTGTTACCTATTACTAGGCAAAAAAACATATAATGTCTCACAAGGCCCATAAAACAATTTCAAGTAAATAACACATCATAGCTCATACTTGGCTATGCTCATCATCTCATGATATTTGCAGGGTTAGTACACATGAAAACAGTTATATCAATTACATATCAGCACTAAGCAATGTAAGAGTAGCATCACTATTCCCTTATTAGGGTTAGGATTTCCAAATTTCATATCAATTAGGGATACTCATCCCATTACCCAAAATTAGAGTTCTAGCTTATCATAATTGCCCAGGATTAGGGCTTCATGCACTTTTCCCCAAAATTAGGGTTTCACATACCTTCACCCTATATTAGAGTTAGGATTTCATACAACCTTTCATAGCATCACCCTGGATTAGGATTTCACATGGCATCATTATCTTGAATTAATGTTCCTTATAACTTTTCCCTAGATTAGGGTTTAATGTAGCTTAACCCAAAATTAGGGTTTTTCATTATATTACACTGAATTGGGATTTTTCATATCATTACCCTAGATTAGGGTTACACCATTACCCTAGATTAGGGTTTCATGTAACATTTCCCTAAATTAGGGTTAGGGTTCATCAACCTTCTCAATTAGGGTTTCATGATCTCTTTATCAAGGATCATACCCTAATTACATATTATATTCATGTTGAGAGTGTTGAGGCTTAACCACTACATGATTATTATACATGTATGAATTCCTCTCTCTCTCTCATCCTCTCTAGGATGTTGATTACTTCAAGCTTGATTAGATTAGGTCAACCCTTCACTCAAGTACATACATCTATGGTTACCATAGTGTATTGAGTTACTTCTTCCATAAGCATCAAAGGTTAACCACTCAATGGTACTAATCTCTTAAGTACCTTAAAGGTACAACCATTGTAATTATCTTTGATATACATCATTAACAATCATGGGGTTTAATAGTACTTACATGGTTTGAGTCAATTAGACCTTCAAACGGTCTTGAGGTACTAGACCTTCTGTAAGGGAGTGTGATCACCCCTTTACTAAAAATTTGAAGATTTGACATCCATTCCAAACACTCTCAGAGGTATGATGGAATGGGCATAAATTTTCCAAACTTATTAAACATTGGTATACAAAAGACCATTAGAAAGCACAGAATAAAAAATATAACTGACTATATTCAATTTCATAAAAGGTTTACAAAATACATCAAATTCTCCCATTAGGGTTTACATCAAGACACACAATCATGATCTAGATAGGGGGAAGTCTAGACTACTACAATCTTGTCTCCAAGCAACATCTCCATCAACTGCGTCCAAGCTAAAAGCTATATACTCCTTGTCTTGTTCATCACCTTGCTCATCACCTGGGTGGTTGGGAAAGCACCCAGTAAAAGGGAGACGAAAACAAGGTATGTGTCAAATAACAAATAAGTACAAGAGAAAAGGAAATCATACAAATCATAAATATATTGAATCATCATAAGATGAGATGGCCAAGAGAATGATGCACATAACAAAAATAGATTCTTACCATTACAAAACATATAAGAAGTAGCATGCATGATATTCATTGGACTACATTAACTAAGTAGGGTTGAGGAACCTACCGAACCTCAACCTATAGGTGAGGGGAGAATTCATACATTCCCAGTCACGTATGAAATTTTATAGGGGAGGAATAACACATTCCCCAGGGGGAGAATAAGACATTTCCCAGGGCAATTATTTACATGCCCTCTGTGGGTGGTTGTACATAAGTACCACTACTATAGTTAAATAGACAAATAAACCATCATGCTCAAGAAATAGTAAATTGGCAAGATAAATCATCATATAATTACAACTTGGTGGTGGGGTTCTAAGACCCAAGAATAATGTTCTGAAATTGATTTATGAGGCAAGTATAGCAAAAGATTCAAGAGTATATGAAATATGATTTAATAAAGCCTCATTATAGAAAAATTGGTTAAGACACAATTATTCCCAACTTAAGGTGTAAATGCACATACATCAATAGGAAGTGCACATACATAGCACATACAAAAATAGGGATTGCACATACATAGCGCATAGCTTTCATTATGATTCATATTACCCACTTTCATCACTTGATTGAGTCCATGATCACTTTTTCCTATTTTTAATTCGTATACATGTATTAGAATGATATATATGCATTAAGGTAGAGAAAACCCATATTTTTACTTTTTATAGAAAAACCTCGATTTAGACTATGAAAACATCACCATAGACTTAGTTAGGTTCTTCTAATTAAGAAAACATATAATTTTGCATATTTTGGAGTTACAATGATTAGAGTGTATTTTTGGTGATTTTTAAGTGATTAAATCATTTTCTAGAAAACCACCATCGAAAAAACTCAAAGCCAATACTTGGAAATATTATTATTGAAAATAAAATGTTTTTCTGAGTTTAGGACGTATTTTACTTTAGTTTTTGGACAAAGGAATCAAAAGTTATGAATTATTGAAATTCAGCCAATCAGAAACTGACACATCATCAAACCAAACAAGATAAGCAAAGAGAGAGAGAGAGAGAGAGGGAGCAAAAACACCATTCGACCTAATATCATGGTTTTAGATTAATAGTTATCCAAACTAGATCTTCTAGAGAAGGTAAACTAGTAAGAAACCAAAACCCTAGATGAACATGGTAAATAGAGATGGAAATCATCGATTTTAAACATAGATGCATGAATTTTAAGCATGTAGCAAGCAATATACGATAAGTGGGTTATGAAACTCGCCTCTAGGGAAGATAATAAGGTCCAAACAGCAAGGATCTGAGCTTAGAAGGTCTGGTTGCTCCAAGCCTAGCTCCTTTCTTGGACAAAGATCACCTTCTCAACTTAGAGGTGATAAACCCTAGAAAAAGAGCATAGAGATGAGGTGTTTTAGGGTTCTAGGTGGGGTTTCACCATGGAAGTCCATGGTTGCAACCTGTAATAGGGTGTAAGGAATATTAAGAGTATGAAAATAGGGAAGTAAGGGTGGAAACTTACTAGTTTTGGTCGAAATTCACCATGGAGGAGCTTTAGAAACCCTAATAGAGCAATTTGGAAGCCCTAGGAGCCTTCTTCACCAAGGTAGGCTCCCTCTATTACCTTGGGGCAGCAAGTTCGTGGCCAAATATAGAACGAACTATTATCTAAGCTAGAGGAAAGAAAAGGAGAGCAAGAGTTTTTGAATTTTGAGTTGGGAAGGGGTATACATGGCTATATATAGAAAGAGGTGAAGCATGAGGAGTCTTAAGGGACTTTCCATGTGTCTTTAGCCTAGGGATTGATGGACATGCAAGAGGATAGCTCATAGAGGCTTCATGCATATCAAAAGTCGGTTCTAAGAGCCCATAGATTATTCTAGGCCATCCCCACCGTTTTTCAAGAAAGAAATAACCTCATTGGTTGATAGCTTTTAAGGATAAGCATTTTTATAAAGAGGGTAATCCCTATAATGCACTTGGACAACAATACCATCAAACCAAGGTGAAAATAGGTTCTCCAATGGTTTAAAATCTCTTTAATGGTAAGGGAATATCTAAGTATTAGAATTCAGGTGATAATTTGCAAGAAAAACCTCTAAAGTGGGTAAATTGCATAAAAGTCTAGAATGTACATATAATTGCATAACTTGCACAAACAACATCCAAAATTGAACCAAATTTGAAATTTAGGATCATTTTATGTTTTTAAATCATATCAAAAAGTTATATTAAGGTTTAGAGCACTTAATTATGGTAATTAATCTTTCACTGAGGTATTTGTGTATAAGCCCTTATATTGGTACAATTAGTGAATAAATGTTCACTAAACCACTATAAATTCCACTAATTAAATAGAAAGGCCAATAAGGATAGAAATGAAAGGAAAAGATGGGAAATAGGGTCAAAACAAAAAAAAATAGAATTTGGTATGCTAAACCTTCAAATGATCTTGGTCTATACCTTCAATCGGTCTTAAGACGGTTAGACCATCAAACAATCTTGATCTCAAAAACTATAAACGGATTGAGACCGTTTGAATTAAATATAATTAACCCCAAATAGTTTGAAACCGAATGAGCAACTCATCATTGAAACTGATTGAACATCAAACGGTCAAGACCATTTGGAGTCAAACGGTCTCAAGACCGTTTGGTCCAAACCACCTTGAAACCGAATGGGTCATCTAGGGTTTCCTTCAATCAATCAATTGATTTTAGGGATTACACTCATTGAACCATCCAACATTGAGACCATTGAAAGTACATCAAACTAAAACCCTTGGATCTCCATCCATCCATGACTCCACTTGACCTCAAATGCTCTTGATACTGTTTGACCTCAAACAGTCTTGAGACCGTTTGCCCTCAAACGATCTTGAGACTGTTTGAGCCATTCAACTTAAAAATCAGCTCAATCGATTTAGGGTTTCAACCATTCAATCCAATTAGGGTTTGTAATCAATGGATCACCCATTCTTGAATCCATTATAATTAAATCAATTTGAACCATTGGATCTTCATCATCCACATCAGAAATAGACCCTCAAACGGTCTTGAGACCGTTTGCCCTCAAACGGTCTTGAGACCGTTTGCCCTCAAATGGTCTTGAGACTGTTTGCCCTCAACTGGTCTTGAGACTGTTTGATCACCAAACGGTCTTGAGACTGTTTGGTCATCAACATTGCAAACCGTTTACTGAAGATATTAATTGAGGTGTGTGCTAAGATGACATCATCATCTTCAATCTAAAAACCTTCAAAATTTGTTGTGATTCTTATGGTGACTTCATCAACTAATAGAAAGGAAATTCGGGAATGAAAAAGGAATCAAAATATGATGAAGAAATGAAGTCAATAATGATATTTAAGGGTTCAAGTTATATAACCCGCCTTCAAAGTTGAATCCAAGCTTCAAGCTTCACGTCCTCAATGGTGAATGAAGCTTTCTCAACTGTCCAAGGACTGTCCTCACATCTTTGAGTGAAAATATTGGCTAAAGTTGAAGATTGAATGGAGAAAACAAGAAAATAAGCATTGAATTTCGATTTCCACCACGAAATCAAGGTTGAAGATGACTATGGAGCTTACCTACAGGTTGGGGTACGTCTTCCTATTGCTCATAATCTCCCTTGTGCACCGCCAAAGCTAGGAAAGAAAGAAGAGTCGAAAAAGAGTCTTTCATGTGGGTGAAAAATGGGATATATGTAAGGAAATTTCAAGAGAGAGAAATGTTATAAAAATACTTTAATTCCCAAAATTGGTGCCACTTATCCCCCTCACTTCCTTGCATACGAAGCCATCATCCTCTCCTTCAAAAACCTCTTCTTTATCCATGAATTAAAAGAAAAGAATTTAAGCACCTTTTCCTTTAACTAATGTGAGTGGGCTCTCCACTCACTTTAGATATTTCGATACCATTGAAAGGAACAAGGACGTCCACACTTATAAAAATTCAACCATCTCATTTTTGGTTGAAGGGCACTTCCATTAATATATTTATTTTTGCATTAAATTGAATTAGGGTTTCAATTATGCTTAAATCTTGATTATTTTAATATCAAGATTCTCTCTCTTCCAAAGAGATTCAAATGAGATGCCCCTCTGATTTTCTTGTCTCTAATTGATACAAAGAAACATTAGGGACTCTCTAGAAGTGGTGTTTTGCATATTGAACCCTAGGTTTTGGGTAAATTGCACATTACACCAAAACTAGGTTTTAATGCACAAACATTGCTTAATAAGCTCTTTCTTGGTGCTCAGGCTATCACAAGCTATACCTCTACATAATTTTCATTCTTATGATGCTTCAAAACTTGAGGAACATTTATCATGTAACATTTGCAAGTTAACCCCTCAACTTGGGTAATTTGCACTTTAGTCCAACATAGGCAAAACATTATTTTCAACATTATTCTAAAAGGACTAAAATTGAAACATAAACTCCTCTTAATCCTTAATTACTTTTCAAAAGATAAGAGAAAGCATATAATTATCTTTCTTAAACAAAACATCTAGGGTTAAAGCATAACCCAGGTTAGGGATGTTACAAATTATCCACCCCTAACAGGGATTTTGTCCCCAAAATCATCAAGAGAAAAGAGAAGGGTACATCCTCCTCATCTCTTCCTCTAGCTCCCACATAGCTTCTTCAATGCCACGGTGATGCCAGAGAACTTTCACAAGACATATGTCTTTCTTTTTCAGCTTTTTAATTCTTTTATCAAGGATCATCACAGGTCCTTCAACATATGATATATCATCATTTAATTCTACCTCCATAGGTTGCAAAACTAACTCTTTGTCAGGATGACACTTTCTGAGTATGGAGATATGGAACACTAGATGCAACTTATGCAGCTCAGGTGGTAACTCCAGCTTATAGGCTACCTTTCCAATCTGTTCAATGATTGGATAAGGCCCCATAAATCTAGGAGCTAACTTTCCCTTCCTTTCATATCTAAGGACACCTTTCCATGGTGAGAGCTTGAGATATACTCTATCTACAACTTAGAATTCTAAAGGTCTTCGCTGTTTGTCGGCGTACAACTTCTATCTATCATGTGCAGTCTTTAATTCTTGTTGTATTACTTTAATCTTCTCAGTTGTCTGCTACACAAGCTCAGGACCCAAAAGTTGATATTCTCCTATTTCATACCAACATAAAGGAGATCTACAACGTCTACCACATAATGCTTCATATGGTGCCATATCAATATTGTGCTGATAGCTATTATTGTAAGCAAATTCTATCAAGCTCAGGTGTAGATCCCAACTTCCTACAAACTGAAGGACACATGCCCTAAGAAAATCCTCCAAAGTTTGTATGGTCCTCTCAGATTGTCCATCTGTCTGTGGGTGAAAGGTAGTACTAAACCTTAACTGCATACCCAAAGCTTTATGTAGTCTATCCCAAAAACGACTCGTGAACTGGGGACCTCTATCAGAAACAATAGTAGATGGAACCCTATGCAACCGCACTATCTCATCTATATATATATGTACAAGCTTCTCAATAGTGTAGGTTGTTTTGATAAGAAGGAAATGTGTTGTCTTAGTCAACCTATCAACTATCACCCATATGGAATCATGACCTTTGGTTGTTCTAGGAAAACCAACCACATAGTCCATGGTCACATGATCCCATTTCCACTGCGGTATAGGCAAAGGTTGCATTGTTCCTGCGGACTTTTGATGTTCATATTTAACCTACTGACACACCGGACACCGCATAACAAACTCAGCTACATATTTCTTCAAACCAGGCCACCATTACATATCCTTCAAGTTACGATACATTTTGGTGCTCCCTGGATGCATTGCATACATGGATGAGTGAGCTTCCTCCAAGACTAATTTCATTAAGTCATTGGCATCAGGTACTACCATCCTACCATGATATCAGACTACCTGATCCTCTGACTCATGAAAGCCATCCTTTTTCTCACTACCATACTCTGACCTAATCTGCTAAACCACAGCATCATCTGGCTATGCTTCTTTAATCTACTGTCTCAGAGTAGGTTTCACTTGCATCTCAACTAACAGCCCGACTAACAACGATACCTTAAGCTGTATATTTTTTTGCCTCAAGGAGATAATAATATCTCTTTTAAAGGACAGTAAGGAGTTCAAGTTTGCTTTATCTAACACTGGTAATGATGATTTCCTACTTAGTGCATCAACCACCACATTAGCCTTCCCTGGATGATAATCAATTGTACAATTGTAGCCCTTGATTAACTCCATTTAGCGGCATTGTCTCATGTTCAACTCATGTTGTGAGAAGATATATTTTAGATTCTTATGGTCTGTAAAAATCTAGAATGTTTCTCCATAGAGATAATGTCTCCAAATCTTCAAAGTATGAACCACAACAGCTAGCTCTAGATCATGTGTCATATAATTCTCCTCGTGTTTCTTAAGTTGTCGAGAGGCAAAAGAAATCACTTGATTATCCTGCATCAACACACATCCCAGACCATTCTTAGATGCATCACAGAAAACTATGTACCCCTTTTGATGGAGCTTCCACTTGTGTGGAATGGCGTGCACCACTAAAATTCCTAAAGATAGTAAATCTTTTAGGTTTAGCCTTGTTTATACTAGATTAAAAACTCCACCCACGTATGCTAGGATATGTGGAAGTCTTATCGTAGTAAAGTTAAGGGTCGAATCCGTAGGATAACGGTCTTGCTAAGATCAACAAGATGGAAAATGTTAGAATTTCATTTAACTCCTTAAAAGTTTTTATTTAGATCAAAGACTTGGTTTGATTGTTTAAACTAAGTGCAAGTAAAGTAAAAGCAGGAAAGTAAGCAGGAAGGTAAATTTAAGGTTGTAAACAATGTTAAGAAACCACTAGGGTGTGATCGGATTTCACCACCACTACTCATGGATCAAAACATACATCACAATAAATTGGCTCGCAAAGAAAAGAGTCTAAACAGTTAGTATCTTTGTAGGCTTAGCCTCCTTTTAGATAACTAACTACGAGAAATGTGGAAGTGTTGCAATGTCAGCCATCCCCAGATGAATGGTCACTTACTTTGCATCACTCCCCTCACAAAGTGTGTTCCTCGACCTTTCAAGGTTGTACTTTCATACGTCAATTGATTCCATTTCATAGTATGAAAGTACAACGATGGATGTGAGTTTACTCCACCTCTTGAGAAATGCTCCTAGATACCAAACCAAATGTATGGTGACTACACACAATCTGGAACCAACAAACAATCAATATTTGAATCTAGAAGTACAAACATAGACAATTTGCACTAAAAGATAATAGATAACACAAGTTGGTGATCAAGAAACTAGCATTCATTAAACGATTGATGTTGAACGGGAAATATAGTGTTTTTCTATTGCAAACATAAGAATTACAATGCATGTAATGAAAACGTGGGTAGCGGGGCTACTCCCTGCACCCTAGTGTATAAGACTACTTTCTCATGGCAAGAACAAATAAGGCGGCGATAAGAGAGAGAGAGAGAGAGAGAGCATCATCTCCACGAAGGAGGGAGGAAGGTCAACCCCTTGGAGAGAGAGAGAGCAACGATCTTCACACTTTGTAGCTTGCTTGTTGATGAATCCTCCTCTTCCCACCTTCTTTGTTGATGAGAGAGAAAGTAGCTTGGAGATGGAGTATGGATCTCAGACCAATAGCCTCAGAGTAGTGGGTGAAGGATGGAATGGATCTGGAACAATAGAGGCAGCCTTTGGATGTCTGAAACTTGATGATTTGTGAGGACCCTTCGGGTCTAATTTATAGGCTTTGAGTGGAACTCAAACGGTTTGGAAGATTTGGGTCCAAATGGTCTTGGAGACCATTCGGACTCTCTCCCGGTCTGAAAACCGTTTGGACTCTACCGGTTTGGAAATTGTTTACCTTTACACAGTCTTGGGATTGTGTGGCTCCATATAGTCTTGGGACCATTTGGCTTCGCACGATCTTGGGACCATTTGGCTTTATTCGGTCTTGGGACCATTTGGCTTCAAACGGTCTTGGACTGTTTGACTTTATTTGGTCTCAGGACCGTTTGGCTTCATATGATCTCAGGACTGTTTGGCTTCAAATGGTCTTGGGACCATTTGCTTTTATTCATTCTTGGAACCGTTTGGCTTCAAACAGTCTTGGGACTGTTTGACTTTATTCGGTGTCAGGACCGTTTGGCTTCATATGGTCTCGAGACTGTTTGGCTTCAAATGGTCTTGGGACCGTTTGGCTTCAAACAGTCTTGGGACCGTTTGGTCTCCATTCGGTCTTGGGACCGTTTGGAGCTTTTGTAATTTTTTTTGTACTTTTTTGTAAGAAGAGAAAGGGGGAAAGTTAGTCTAATGGTATATTTATAATAAAGAGGAAAGTTAAAAATTCTATCTAATTTATCTAAGAAAGAGTATGGAAAACTGAGGAAAACTAGTAAGATAACATCGCAAAATGGGAGGTTATTGCCCCCCCCTAACTTAGAGTCTAGCTTGTCCTCAAGCTAGATAGAATTAAGGCATGTAGTGGCGGGGCAATTTTATTTAGTGAAGATTTCCATACTCCTGGTTCAATTCTAAACTAGAGATCTCCTGAAGTTTTATCGGGCTTCTACTTGCACTAACTCTTTCAGGTATCGGGAGTTGCTTGGATATCAGGTTTCTTTCGTATCGTGTAGCTCGCATTGGGACCACATTTTCCTCGATCGCATTCTGCGCATGTTTTCAACTCCAATCAGTTTTATACTTCTTTGAAAAACCTACTGGGAACTAAGATAGGCATGAGGGTTGGCTAAAGGCTGATGTGTAACTCCCCCTTTTAGTGGGGGATGGTTTATCTAAATTTTTAGGATCTCATTGTCAGGCACAACACATCTGCCTTTATGAGGGAAGCTAAATGTACCGACCGGGCGAGTCCTTTATCAGCTTTTTCATATATTCAAAGACCTTAGGATCTAATTACCGTGCATGACAAATATGCCTTTGCGAGGGCAGCTGAATGTACCGATCGGGTGAAACCTTTATTGATCCTTCATATAGGTCCTTAGGTGTGGCATAACTCTCATGTTTTTATTCAACACTCTGACTTTTATTCTTATACTCACAGGCTTAGGAATTGGGTAATTAGAGATTTTGTTTGGGCTTCCAGGCCTCTTTTGAAAAGAAGAAAACTATTCTTAGAGTCTCCTGACATGTACTTATTTCGGTTTCATACTTGGTGGTCCACTTGTGAGGTTCCTTGATTTGGATTTCACCTGGTTCCCTCCCGTCCTTGGGAGAGTTTTGGCTGGCCTTGGCTATCATGTTAACTTGTGGAGAGTCTGGAGAAAAATTGAAGCAAAGGCATGGAAATCTGGTGTGAAAGTAATTTATTAATTCACCATTACATGCCTAAGTGCTTTTTCTATTATTGATTTTTGAGGACCTATTTGATTCTAAATTTATCTGGGGTGACCTTTTCCAAGAGTGATGTTATACTTATGTAAAAAGAAAGAAAAAAGTCTAAATGTGAAAAGAAAGATAAATAAAGCAGAGGGAGAAGGGTTGAAAAATGATACCTCACCCTTGTCCAGTGTACCTCCCCCCAACTTATCACTCACTCTGTCCTCAGAGTGTCAAAGTGATAGTTTGAGAAGTACATGGACAAGGGCATTAGGCTTCTGTTAGTCCTTTGTTAGCTCCATGCGTTCGGAGAAGATTAGCTGCGAACTTTCCACGTAGAGTGTGGTAATCCACGTCCGTCATATCATCTATTGGTCTTCCATGAACAGTGAGGGTGTACATCCAGTAGAGGACGTAGAAGCCGCAGTCATTTGATTCTCGGAGCTACTGGGAGCATCTGTGGCTGAAGGCTGGGCGATGAAAGTGTGCTTTATCATATTCCCTTGTGTGCTTGATTAAAAGATCGTGTAGTTTTTTAGCACACTCCTTTGCTACCTCCTCCGTGGGCATCTTCACTATCACATCATACTATTTTTGATCTGGATCAAACTGGCTTTTGAAACTATTATAGATGATTGTTGTTCCTTCAGGAAGATTTGTCGTAATTAACATCCAGTGTTCTGAGTGAAGGAAAGGAAGCAGAATGAACTTCAGAGTTGTATGCTAGAGGCAAGAGATTAGCACCTTCGTGGTTCCGAAGTTCTTTATCTTTAGTAGGTTGTCCTTCGTGTAAGCTGACGCCATGTAAACCATAGGATGGTTCCGTCTGAGGAGATATTGATAAGCAGTCATCAGGCTCACGGATAGAGATCCTTGGAATTGTAAGGTTTCACAGAGGGTATCTGCCATGACTGGAATATCTCCCACTAGAAAAATGAGCTCATCTTTCTCAGCATATAGCCTAGACATGACGAGTCGGAGTTCATTTTCAGAAATACTCTTACATGTTGTAAGGTCGAAGTTAGGAAATGTTGGTTCAATGGTAGGTAGGGGCACCATTTGTGTGGAAGGTCTGTTGATAGTGGCCCCTGTTAATAACTCGATGTCCCCTTTGTCTTTCGCCATATCAAAACTGTAAGGGTCCCATTGTCTTTTTTCAGGCACCGTGGTAGGTTGTTGTTTCTCCAACTCCTGTAATGTTTGTCAGAATGGTTGTTTCTATGGACGTTGGATAGCTAAGTAGAGGTGGTAAGGGACGTCGTCTAGTGCCATAGTCGGGTCCCTAAAGAACCTTCTGTCACAAATGAGCTCCATGGCATAACGCCCTTGGTGAGAGTGAAAATCTTTTGTGGCCATCTCGGTGAAGGGGATTTGTTGATTAAGCGCTTGTATGTGGCGTATAGTGCAGAAAGTGCAATCCCCAGATCCTTCTTGCATTTGGACTTGTGGGTTTATGATTTGGAACCATGGTTGGTTCCAACCCTATCGAAGTGAAGGCTTTGCAGCCCAAATTTTTTTTAGAAGCTGGAAAGGGATGCATCTTGCCTCCCCGACTCCTAGATCAGAAAAATTGATCATTTCGGCTTTAAGCTCACTGGCGCAGAAGTTGTACACTTTGGCGTCATGAGCCTCGGTGTCAACGATCATGAGTAGCCAGTTGCCAGAAACTTGGAAGGGTAATTGTGATATATCGCACCTTCCATTCAACCCCCCTACGCAGTCGCTCGATAGTCTTGTTGTGTAAGTCCTTGTACAGTAGACTTAGAGCCAAAGCAGGTGAAGCATTGAGAACTGGCTGTGGCCTTTTTGAGCTTCTGTATGTTTTGATAGCGTTGGCAAGGACACGGAAGATTGCCATCTTCACTTTTGATTGAGGTCGAAGGATGATGCAGAAATCTTCACGTGTCATCTTGGACTTAGTCTTTATATTTGTGTAGATGATGTCCCCCCTTCTTTGGCATCATCTACGATAGTGTTCATGATGAAGATATCCTGGACATCTAGGGTAGAGATGGCCTCCATGTCTAGGTCATGCATCTTCTTAGGTAGAGGTGGCGGCGGGGGGAGCTCTTGCAGCGGAAGAAAAGAAGTCTGCTCTAGGTCGTCCATATAGTGTTGCAGAACTTCATCTTTTTCTGATTCAGAATCAAAGTTGAGTTCATCATCTCTGTCTAGACTCACTCTATCTGACTCTTCTTTCTCTGGGGGTAAAGGCACCGATTGTTCTGGTGCGGAGGAATGATGAGCTGCTGATGTTGATGGACTAATGCTGGTTCCTAGGATACATTGCTGGAACTCAGCAAAAGTCGCTTCTTTGGCAGCTTCCCCAATAGATCCCATGGTAGAATAGTCAAGGAACTGATCCCCATATGACATGTTAATAATGTCATTGTGATCGGGGGATTTGGGATCTTGTCCACCTTCTTGGTGGTCTTTGTCTGCTGCCTTCTTTGAAGGTTCTATTCCTCGGATGGTTCCCTCCCTAGCATGTCCTGGGTCATCAGGTTTGTCATCTGAAGAGGAGGTGTCATCGTTGGAGTCAGTGGAGGATTCAGAATCTTCTTCTTCGTCTTTGTCTTCTTCGTCGTCTGTCGCCTTATCTTTTATTTGTTTTGGCATTGTTTTCTTGCACTGCTGGTGAAGTGCTTGTAATTCATCAAGAGCCACTTGCACATGCTTGTGTGTCTCAAGCAGTGCATCATGGGTTTCCTTGAGATCAGAGTATCATGCCTCAGCAGAGAGGAGTCGTGCATAAAGGTCTGTGACTTGGGCTCGTAGGTGATTGATTTCATTATTTGATGACTCCTCTTGGCGGCTATAGAGCTATGCAAGGATGTTAGTGATGTCGTCCAAATGAGTGTTGAAAGCAGTTTGTTGCTGCTTAAGCTCACGAAGGCTCTCTGGCAGAGGTTGAATCTGCGTAGAGATCCTATCGACTTGTTGAGCCAACGTTGCTTGTTGGCTTTTCACCACAAGCACCAACTATGGCAATTGTTGTAGGCGATCGTCGATGTGTTAGACTTGCGTGGCCGCTGCTTCCTACCGTTAGTTGATGCTTGAGAGGATGCCAGGTAAGGCACAGTTTTGCTCGTTGATCTTGGCGACCTGTTTAGTAAGACCCTGTACATAAGAAAAAATAGATTTCATTATGTTAGAAGGGTCGGTGAGGAGGTTTCAGATGGCGTCAAATTGATGTATGAATTCCTCACCGACATTTGTAAAAGGGACCCCAGAAAAGGATGGGTGGGATGGTTGGGGTTGGGGTGGAAGGGTGGTAGTGTCTCACGAAAGAGACACTAATGATGGTCCCGCAAACTATGTGGTGACTATAGATGGAGTCACCAACGGTGTCTGGTGGTGGTGGATGCGAAGGGTGTTGACATTCTGGGAGAAAAGGGTTGATATGTAAATGTCGATGGGAAAGCGATGGAGGTGGATGCGAATGAGGTGAAAGCGAGGTCAGGAGTTAATCTAAATGGAATGCCCGATGAGAAGGGGGTTGAGGTGGAGGATTCGGGTGGAGGTGCGGAAGTGGGTAAGGGATCTGTTGGTGGAATTATTGTGGAGAATGATGGGAGGGTGGTGGATTGTGGAATGGTAGAGGATGGTAGCATGATGGGGGTGGTGGTGGAGGTAAGCTCAACATTTAGACTCATGATGAAGGAGTCTAGTGATGAGGTGGTGATGTGTTCTTCAGGGAGAGGAGGTTCTGCTTATGGGTTTGGTCTTGATGTCGGTGTCCCCGACAGCTATTGTGTTTGCAAACGCCCTTTTGATGGTCATTTTACCGGGATTTTTGTTATTCTAGCTTCCGGGGCGGTGATGCTATGCTCCGTATGACCTGCCTTTGCTTTCTTTTCTACTACTTGGACCGATGCGAGGAGGTTAGTAATCTCCTCTTCAGTGAAGAGAAGCTTATCCTTGTCATAATCTGTGAGCTCCGGTAGAGGAAGCAACGTCCTAGAAGATTTTACTGTGGGGCAGAAGATGTAGTGTAGCTTAGCATCCTTTTCCTTAATGATGTATGGATTCTTTAAAGTCTGCTCATTGGTAAGGATATCGCCCTTGATCTTCATGCATCTCGGCAGTAGTCTGTCCATCTTGAGATAATTCAGAATTGAGTTTATGTGTCGTCCGACACATACTTCTTTCCCGAGGGCGTAAACTGTGTGCTTGTGTATCAATTATCGTCCTATGTTGACCGGAAGCCCATTAAGGACGGACCAGAGGACAAAAAGATCAGAAATGTTAACATTTCTACCTTTATCCTGGGGAAGAGTGTGCCTGTGAGGATTTTGTGTAGTATGTGCACCAACCCAGAATGAATATTTGAGGCCTTGTAGGTCTTTGCCTCAAAGGTTGGGATCCTTGTCAGGGATTTCCAGAAGATATGCTTATTGAACTGGGAGCTTTCGACACCTACAACTTTGGATTTTTCCAACTGCCCCTTGTTGTCTATAAAGATTTCGTTGAGTAGGTTTTATGTTATGACAACTCTGTTGCCACAGAGTTTGGTGACCAGCCTGCGGTCACATACGTCTCTTGATCTGTCCATTATGTCCACTGCTTCTTTGTTGAGGAAGGTGAAAATTCAGTAGTTGACTCAACATAAGAATTCTCTATGACAAAGCAGAGTCTTGCGAGGTTGGCATTGTCGAGCAAGGTGAGGATTCTGTCATAAATCCCCATCTTCTTTAGTACGTTGGAACATACATACTTTGTCGGCTTCAGCATTTTGTCAAAGGATGGGAGGGTGTGGATGAATAGGTTTGCTGGTGGTGGTGTTGTAGTGGTGATGGTGGATAAAACAGGAATAGTGGTGGTAGCGGGAGTGGTAATGGTGGTGGCAGTAGTGGTTGATGGAATGTATCCCACCAGGATTTGTTCCCTTGCAGTGGCGGTGTGGACCTGCTTCCTTGCCCGTTTCTTTGTAGGTTGTTCTTTGGCAGCTTCATGGGATTTACGTTTCCCTTTGGACTTTGTAGTTGGGGATTCCTCCTCAGGGGTTGGCTCGTATTTTGATCCTTCATCACTTGAAGAAGTTTCTTCTATATCTTGGATAGGCTCCTCAGTTAAACACATGTTGATGCAGTCAATTTCATTCATGATCGTGAGCAGGTTAACTTTCGGTGGGACCTCTCCAGTTTTGTCATAGATGACTACAATCATCTGGAGCTTGGCGTGGTCTTCCATCAGTTGCTCCCTTGTTCAGAAGGGAGTGTAATCGGTTTCGGTGGCTTCTTTTGCAGGTGATACCATATCTGGAAAATTAGCAAAAAAAATCGTGTGTTAAAAAGATTTGAATTTGCAAAGACAACAAGTTTATTAAAATAAAAAGTTACATTCAAGCGGTTTCAAGACCGTTTGGCACCAAACGGTTTTGGGACTGTTTGGGTCCAAACAGTCTCGAGCTCAAACAGTTTCAAGACCGTTTGGCACCAAACGGTCTCGAGCTCAAACGGTTTCAAGACCATTTGGCAACAAACGGTTTTAGGACCGTTTGGCACCAAACGGTTTTAGGACCGTTTGAGTCCAAACGGTTTCAAGACCGTTTGGCACCAAACAGTTTTAGGACCGTTTGGGTCGAGACCGTGAGGAAGGTGAAGTGTCCGGAAGCACGGTTGATAGTTGAAAAGGGGGCGAAAGCAGCAAATGACGGCGGCAATGCGCGCGTCGGCGGCTAACGATAACCCCGTCGGTGACACAGTGTTGGCATCGGCGCCAACAAGGTGGATGTGAAGCGTGGTGTGGTGACAGAGAAGATGGCAATGGCGATGGTGTCAAACTGCTGGTTTACCTTATTATGTGACGGTGACTCTGATAGAGAAAAACTCTGTGAAAACACATGGGGAAGACGGCGGTGTCTTCGGAGATGGTGGCAGAGAGAGCAGGCATCACGAGTTACGCGGAAGCGAGAAACGGAGGGGATGAAACAGTGCTTCTGTGAGGGTTTAGGGAGTTTGAGATTTTAGAAGAGGAAAAAGGGAGGGGTTGGGGTTATATCTATAGGATTTAGAGGGGCGTTACAAATTCCCAAGGGCAAACAGTTTTGAGACCATTTGGGGTCCAAACGGTTTTGAGACCGTTTAGGACCAAATGGTTTTGAGACCATTTGATCTCAAACGGTTTCGAAACTGTTAGGTTAAGATTTAATTGGATTTTATATTTTTATGTTTGTTTTGGTTATTTATGTGAATTTTTATATTTTCAGATTAAAGATGATAAACCTAAATCAAACGAAGAGATTAGAAAAAACTAGGCAAAATAAAAACGGTGATACTTAGATCTTGGGTTGCCTCCCAAGTAGCGCCTGAGTTTTACGTCGCTGGCCTGACAGAAATCCGGTTTGGTTATGTCGATGTTGAGGGATCGTGGATCTCGATAGTTTGTCTTGGTATTTTATCTGCTGGTGTGTAATATCTCTTCAATTTGTGGCCATTAACTGTTCGTTCTCCTCCATTATTATCAAAGATGATGACTGCTCCGGTGGGGTAGATGTGTTTAATTGTAAAGGGTCCAGACCATTTCGTGTGGAGCTTTCCAGGAAACATCTTGAGTCTGGAATTGAAGAGGAGGACCTTATCTCTGACAGCAATGTCTTTTCTTTTGAGGTGGCCGTCGTGCCACATCTTTGTTTGTTCTTTATATATTCTGACACTTTGGTAAGCTGTCATTTTAAGCTCTTCAAGTTCTTGTAGTTGAAGTTGTCTATATTCACTGACACTTTTGAGATCAAAGTTCAGCTATTTGATGGCCCACCCGGCCTTATGTTCCAGTTCAACTGGAAGATGGCATGATTTCCCATATACCAGTCAGAATGGGGTTGTTCCAATTGGTGTTTTATAAGCTGTGCAGAAAGCCCAAAGGGCATCGGGAAGCTTGGTGGACCAGTCGGTACGATGTCTATTGACTATTTTCTCTAAAATTGCTTTCAGTTGTCTATTCGAAACTTCGACATGGACACTAGTTTTTGGATGATATGGTGTGGTGACCTTGTGGTTGACCCCATATTTTCTCAGCAGGGCTTCGAAGCTTCTTTCCAGAAAATGGGTTCCTCCGTCTGATATGATAGTTCGGGGGACTCCAAATCTGGGGAAAATGATATCTTTGAACATCTTGATGACTGGCATTGAATCGCTGGAAACGGTGGGTATAACTTCTACCCATTTTGAGACATAATCCACAATGACCAGTACGTAAGAAAATCCATAGGATGAGGGGAAGGGACCCATGTAATCTATTCCCCAAACATCAAAAAGTTCGATTTCTTGCCACAAAGTGAGAGGCATTTCATTCCTTTTAGTTATACCGCCAGAAAGCTGACATTTATTGCACGATCTTACAAAATCATAGGAATCTCTTGCTATTGTTGGCCAAAAGAAACCCGATTGTAGAACTTTCAGAGCGGTCTTTTTTGAACTCATGTGTCCCCCAGTGGGGCTAGAATGACAGTGCTCTAAGACAGGAGTAATTTCCTCTTCTGGTATGCAGCGACGGAAAAATCTAACTGCACATAGACGAAAAAGATAGGGTTCATCCCAGTAGTATTGTTTAGCATCATGGAGAAATTTCTTTTTATCGTGGTGAAAGGCGGAGGGGTGGATGATTCCTGTAGCTAGATAGTTCACTATGTCGGCATACCAGGGGAATCCGGTGGTAATTTTCATAAGTTGGTCATCAGGGAGGGAGTCTCGGATAGGTACATTGTCATTGTCTTGATATTTTATGCGACTTAGGTGGTCAGTGACGATATTTTCCACTCCACTCTTATCTTTTATTTCAAGATCAAATTCTTGCAGCATTAATACCCAGCGGATGAGTCTGGGTTTTGCATCCTGTTTCTGAATAAGATATTTGATGGCGGAATGGTCTGTGTATACTACAACCTTTGATCCAATTAGATAAGAAAGAAATTTTTCGAAAGCGTAGATGACGTCTAAGAATTCCTTTTCAGTAGTAGTATAATTCTTTTGCACCTCATCTAATGTCTTAGATGCGTAGTATATTACATGTGGCTTTTTGTCTAGCCTCTGCCCTAGCACAGCCCCTATGGCATAATCGCTAGCGTCACACATTATTTTAAAAGGTTGTGACCAGTCAGGCACTCTTAGGATGGGTGTTGAGATTAGAGCATTCTTCAAAATTGTAAATCTATGTAGGCATTCCTGGTCAAAGTTGAAATCAACATCCTTGGTCAATAGGTATGTCATAGGTTTTGCTATTTTTGAGAAGTCTTTGATAAATCTTCGGTAGAACCCGGCATGACCCAAGAAGGCTCGCACTCCCCTTATGTCTTTGGGAGGTGACAACTTTGAGATGACATTGATTTTTGTCTTGTCTACTTCGATTCCTCTTTCGCTTACTTGATGTCCGAGGACAACACCTTCGGTCACCATAAAGTGACATTTTTTCCAGTTTAGAATAAGGTTTGTTTCCTCGCATCTCTATAGGACTTTACTTAGGTTGAGTAGATAGTTATCAAAAGAATCTCCATATACTAAAAAATCATCCATAAACACCTCCATAATGGTTTCGGTTAATCCCGTGAAGATAGCAGTCATGCACCTTTGGAAGGTTGCGGGTGTGTTGCATAGCCCGAAGGGCATCCTTCTGATGGCGTATGTTCCAAAAGGACAAGTAAATGTTGTTTATTCTTGGTCTTCGAGGTGAATTGGGATTTGATAAAACCCAGAATATCCATAGAGGTAGCAGAATTTTTTTTGGTGGGTAGCCGCTCAAGGACCTCGTCAAGGAAGGGTAAGGGAAAATGGTCCTTCCTTGTTGATTTGTTCAATTTTCTATAATCAATGCACATTCTCCAACCAGTAACGGTCCTTGTAGGTACTATTTCATTCTTATCATTTAGGACAATAGTGGTTCCCCCCTTTTTAGGGACCACTTGGACAGGACTAACCCACTGAGAGTCAAAAATTGGATAGATAATGCCCACTTTCAAGAGTTTAAGAACTTCGAGGTGAACTACCTCTTTCAAATTTGGGTTCAGTTTTCTCTGGTGCTCCCTCGAGGGTTTGAACTCTTCTATCACAGGTAGTTTATGCATGCATAGAGCTGGGTTTATGCCTGTTAAGTCAGTCATTTTGTACCCAATTGCTTTCTTGTGCTTCCTTAGTTTAGTGAGAAGCCTTTCTTCCTGGTCATCAATCAGAGAGGAGCTAATGATAACTGGAGATAATTTTTCTTCATCTAGGAAGACATGTTTGAGCCCAACTGGTAGAGTTTTCATTTCTGGAGCTTTGGGTACTTCTGTTGTCTCTAATATGGAGACATATTTTAGTTATTCAAAAGTGGCTTCTGGGGCTTTGTCAGCTTGCTCCAAGTATTGCAGGCATTGTTGAACTAGCTCGTTGGTTGAAAATCCAACTTCTGGATTTATTAGAGCATCCTCTAGGGCATCTACTGGTTCTAGGTTTGCTTTCTTGAGTTGAGACATTTTATCAATAGCTTCAAGTATAAAAAACTCTTCATGGATACTAGGGCTCTTCAGGCTGTTGAAAACCCTGAGTTGAACAGTTTCTTTACCCAGCCTCAATGTAATTGTGCCAGCCTCGACATCAATTAATGCTCTAGCTGTGGCGAGGAAGGGTCTACCGAAAATTATCGGGTACCTTAGGTCTTCTTTTATATCCATAATGATGGAATCACAAGGGACATAAGAGTCCCTCCCCACTCTTACTAGAATATCTTTAATGATTCCCGGGGGTGCAGTAATGGTGGAATCGGCAAGCTGGATGGTCATTGTTGTAGGCAACAAGTCAGTAAACCCCGATATTTTGCACATTGAAAATGGCATAATTGATATGTTGGCTCCCAAGTCAGCCAATCCCTTTTTACAAGAAGTGTTCCCAATAGAGCATTGTATGCCAAAGGAGCCAGGGTCCTTCTATTTTTTTGGCATTTTATTCAAGATGATATCAGAAGTGGTTTGGGCTAGCTTGATAGTTTCATGCTCCTCTGTCATATATTTCTTTGACAGCAAGGTCTTTAGGTATTTAGACCAGGCTGGGATTTCAGATAAGGCGTTGAGAAAGGGAATATCAACATAAAGTTTCTTCATTGCCTCTTTGAATTTCGGGAATCTAGAGTCTAGTATGGTTTCCTTTAGCGTGCCAGGATAGGGTATCCTTGACTTATATTATGGAACCTATGGTTCTTTGGGATCTTGTTCCTTTTCTTTCTTTTCTTCAGCTTCTTAACCTGATTCTTTTGTTGGGATGATTTCAGTTACATCCCTGTCTTCTTGATTAACCGAGATAGCTTCAGTAAGAGCACGACCAGACCTTGTTGTAACAACATTTAATTGTTCTGGTATATATTGATCGTGTATTGAATTTGGTTCTGGATGGCCAGCGAAAGTGCCCACTGGAGGTTTTAGCCGAGTTGCAATCTGTGCTAACTGAGTTTCCACAGCTTTTTGCTAGGCTTGCTGGTTGGCCAGCATGGTTTGTTGTGATTGCAACATTTACCTTATCAAGGACAGTTCATCATTCTGTTGTGGTGGGGCATTCTTCTATTGAAATTGAGCAAGTTGGGGTTGCCCTTGAGGTGGTTGTTGTTGAGGTGCTAGCAACTGAGGTTGTTGCGGCTGTTGCAGCTGAGTTTCCTATAATTGCGGGTGTAGAAGAGGGTGAGTATATTGGTAGTATGCAGAGGGATTTCTTGTGTAGTTGGATCTCTGGAAATTGTTTCTAAGATTCCCTTGATTTTGGGTGTAGTTGCTTTGAAATCCAGGTGGTAGTCTATTGGAGGATCCACCTTGTGTTTGATGTTGTGGGTTATCAGTTCCCACAAGGTTTCCATATTGAAAATCAAAATGATTTCTCGATTGATTTGGATTATAGTAAGCTTGTCATGGTATGGAATGAATGGAATTTACTTGTTCTGGCATGTGATCCTCAGGTTGTTCAATGATCGGCTCATACTGTGGTTGAGGTCGTTGCAAATCCATCATTACATTATATAGGAGACCACATGACAATGTGGGATGATATGATGCATGACAGGCCTCGCAAGTTCCTGTGGCTACTTTGGCTTGTTGGGGGTTCTTCTTTATGTCATACTCCCCAAATGATGCTTCGAGGCCTTGTTGCTTGTTGGCTATAATTTTCAAAGCTTTGTCTATGGCTTTCATTTCTCTAAATTCTTCAGCTTTACAAACCTTTAGAACTCCTCATGTGGTCTCCCTCCCCCAATTGGATTGATTTTCCACTCCGAGAGTGACGATTCTCCAGGTGTCTTCGTAGTTCTATCTCATAATGTTTCCTCCAGATGAGGAATCTAAGAACTTTTTAATTCCATCACTTACTCCCCTATAAAAAAGTCTCTATGAGTTGATTTTGCGAGATTCCATGGTGAGGGCATTTCCTCAAGAGTTCCTTGAACCTTTCCCATGAGTCAGCCAGTGACTCTCCCGATAGTTGAAGGAATTGGTTTATTTGTCCTCTAATTTGGTAGGTTAGTGAAGGAGGGAAGAATTTCTCCAAGAACTTCTCTTCTAAGGGAGCCCAGGTGGTGATTGGCTCCCTGTCCAAAGAATTATACCATCTTAGATCTCTTCCAGACAAGGTGAAATTGAAGAGTCTAAGCTTGACTGCATCCATGGTTGTTCCAGCTTGTGGTACCAACCTACAAAGAGCTTTGAACCTCTTCAAATGGTCCATGCAGTCATCTCCAGCACTTCCAGAGAATGAGATGCCCTGCATTATTTGGATCCATTGTGTCCTAATCTCAAAATTAGGCGTGTCAATGAGTGGTGGTTGGACTGGATGGTTGTCTTCATAGTTCTTGGGAATAGCGTAGTCCCTTAGTTTCTTGCTCCTTATCAACAGTTACATAGCAGCCTTGGCTGCTTCATTCTCGGCACAGATGCGGGCTTGCTCTTCAGCCCGTACTTCAGCTTGAACTTGGGCGTACGTGTCAGCGATGAGTTGCGCTCGCTGGGCTGCTATAGCAATGTTGACCCTTTTCATCACTAGTGCAGATTGGTGTTGATCTTCGGCCATTTGTCTGGCTTTTTGATGATTAAGTCTAATGCGGCGGTGGAAACTTCTCTCTACCTCAGAGTTGTGCTCTGGATCACGGGAGAATCTGAGATTATGCGATGGTTGCATACACGTCTTCTACCTGAGTAGAGGAAGAAACATACTTTTTAGATGATGCAAGAGATATGATGAAATCAAGAGAATATGGAGTAATGTTTAAAGAAAAAGTGTAAAACCCTAACCAACTAGCAAGATGATAAATGAAACTAAAACGTTCCGTTGTCCCCGACAACGATGCCAATTTTTGATGGAGTGTGGAATTACGTGCACCACTAAAAATCCTAAAGATAGTAAATCTTTTAGGTTTAGCCTTTCTTATACTAGATTAAAAACTCCACCCATGTATGCTAGGATACGTGGAAGTCTTATCATAGTAAAGTTAAGGGTCGAATCCACAGGACAACGGTCTTGTTAAGATTAACAAGATGGAAAATGTTAGAATTTCATTTAACTCCTTAACAGTTGGTATTTAGATCAAAGAGTTGGTTTTATTATTTAAACTAAGTACAAGTAAAGTAAAATTAGGAAAGTAAGCGGGAAGGTAAATTTTAGGTTGTAAAAAATGTTAAGAAACCACTAGGGTGTGATCGGTTTTCGCCACCACTACTCATGGATCAAAACATACATCACAATGACTTGGCTTGCAAAGAAAAGAGTCTAAACAGTTAGTATCTTTGTAGGCTTAGCCTCCTTTCAGATAACCAACTACGAGAAACGTGTAAGTGTTGCAATGTCAACCATCCCCAGACGAATGGTCACTTACTTTGCATCACTCCCCTCCCAAAGTGTGTTCCTCGACCTTTCAAAGTTGTGCTTTCATATCTCAACTGATTCCATTTCATAGTATGAAAGTACAAAGATGGAGGTGAGTTTACTCCACCTCTTGAGAAACACTCCTAGATACCAAACCAAACATATGGTGACTACACACAATTTGGAACCAACAAACAGTCGATATTCAAATCTAGAAGTACAAACATAGACAATTTGCACTAAAAGATAATAGATAACACAAGTTGGTGATCAAGCAACTAGCATTCATTAAATGATTGATGTTGAATTGGAAAGATAGTGTTTCTCTATTGCAAACTCAAGAATTACAATGCATGAAATGAAAACATGGGTAGTGGGGCTACTCCCCGCACCCTAGTGTATAAGACTACTCGCTCATGGCAAGAACAAAGAAGGGGGTGAGAAGAGAGAGAGAGAGCATCATCTCCATGAAGGAGGGAGGAAGGTCGACCCCTTGGAGAGAGAGAGTAACAATCTTCACACTTCATAGCTTGCTTGATGATGAATCCTCCTCTTCCCACCTTCTTTGTCGATGAGAGAGAAAGTAGCTTGGAGATGGAGTATGGATCTTAGACCGGCAGCCTCGGGGCAGTGGGAGAAGGATGGAATGGCTCTAGAACAATAGAGGCAGCCTTTGGACGTATGAAACTTGATGATTTGTGAGGACCCTTCAGGTCTTATTTATAGGCTTTGAGTGGAACTCAAACGGTTTGGAAGATTTGGGTCCAAACGGTCTTGGAGACCGTTTGGACTCTCTCCTGGTCTGAAAATTGTTTGCACTCTCCCGGTATGGAAACCATTTGCCTTTACACGGTCTTGGTATTGTGTGTCTCCATACGGTCTCGGGACCGTTTGGCTTTATTCGGTCTTGGGACCGTTTGGCTTCAAACGGTCTTGGGACCATTTGAAACTGTTTGACTTTATTCGGTCTCGGGCCAATTTGGCTTCATACGATCTCGGGACCGTTTGGCTTCGAACGGTCTTGGGACCATTTGGCTTTATTTGGTCTTAGGACTGTTTGGCTTCAAACGGTCTTGTGACCGTTTGACTTTATTCGGTCTCGGGACCGTTTGGCTTCATTCGGTCTCGGGACCGTTTGGCTTCGAACGGTCTCGGGACCGTTTGGCTTCAAACGGTCTTGGGACTATTTGACTTTATTCAGTCTTGGGACCGTTTGGTCTCCATTCAGTCTGGGGACCGCTTGGTGCTTTTGTAATTTTTTTGTACTTTTCTATAAGAAGAGAAAGGGGGAAGTTAGTCTAATGTTATATTTACAATAAAGAGGAAAGTTAAAGATTCTATCTAATTTAGCTAAGAAAGAGTATGGAAAACTGAGGAAAACTAGTCAAATAACATCGCAAAATGGGAGGTTATCACCTTCCCTTTCTCAGGTAACACCAACACAGGTGCACTTGTGAACCTTTCTTTCAATAGCTGGAAAGAATGTTGACATTTGTCATTCTAGACAAAAGGAACCTCCTTCCTAGTCAACTTGGTTAGCGGTAAAGCTATAGAACTAAAGTTCTTAATGAACCTCCTATAATATCCTACCAGTCCTAGGAAACTGCATATCTCCGTCGGCGTCTTTGGATGTTCCCATTGTAGGATAGATTCTACCTTCTTAGGATCAACATGGATACCTGAGGCAGATATTATGTGTCCTAGAAAAGAAACTTCTGATAACCAGAACTTGAATTTGCTAAACTTAGCATACAACTTATGCTCTCTTAGAAAAGTTAAAGCCTGACGGAGGTGCTTCTCATGCTATTGAGCATCTCTACTGTATACCAAGATGTCATCTATAAAGACTAATATAAACTGATCAAGAAAAGGCCGAAAGAATCTATTCATGAGTTCCATGAATGCAACTGGTGCATTAGTTAGTCCAAACGACATAAATATGAACTCATAGTAACCATACCTTGTCCTAAAGGCAGACTTAGATATGTCACTCTCCTTGATACGCAACTGATGATATCCTGACCTCAGATCTATCTTAGAGAAGATAGTTGCACCACACAACTGATCAAACATGTCATCGATCCTTGGCAGAGGATACTTGTTCTTTATGGTTACTTTATTCAACTGTCTGTAATCAATGCATAACCACATCGATCCGTCCTTCTTCTTAACAAAGAGAACCAGAGCACCCCATGGTGAAGTACTCGGTCAGATAAAACCTTTCTCAAGCAACTCATGTAGCTGTTTCTTGAGCTCTGCCATCTCAGCAGGTGCCATTCTATATGGTGTTTGTGCTATTGGTTGCGTGCTCAGAATTAGATTAATCTCAAAATCAATCTCTCAGGGCAGAGGAACACCTGGAAGTTCCTCAGGGAACACATCTTCAAACTCCCTAACTATCAGAACTTCAAAAATATTAGACCTCTCTATTGTGGTGTCTACCACACATGCCAAGAATGCAAAGCATCCTTGTCTCATCAGCTACCATAGCCGATACTAGACAGGTTGGAAGAATCTTTCTATCTCCCTGAAAGATCCATGTGTCACCATCATCTGTGAACACAGCTTGCTTGGAATTACAATCCAAGACAACCTTATACTTTTCTAGGGTGTCCATTCCAAGAATTATATCAAACTCGTACATCTCAAGTGGTATAAGATCCACCTGAATGTGATGTTCAGAAAAGGAAAGAATGCAGGGAGAACACACCTCCCACAGAACTACAGATCCCAACAAAGGGGTTTCTAACAACAGACTATCTGCTCTATGACTAACAGTCATATTGCAGTGAAGGATCACTTCTCGAGTGATAAAGGAATGTGTAGCACCCAGATCAATTAAAATAGATATGAAGCAGGATGAAGACCTATCAGAATGAAATAGTTCCATCTGACCTGACACAACTCGAGGATTGACTACTACTTCGGGTGGATTCATCACATAGAATCTCGTCATTGCTTGTTGTTGACCCTGTGCTCGGTTGTTGGGTGCCGACGAACCAGCTTGGGACGCTTGTCTAAGTCCTCTAGCGCCACTCAAAATCTATTTCCTCTGATGACCTTGTTGACTCTACCTTGGTGGTTGGGTTACCATTGTGTTCCCAACTAGACAATCCCTTGCTAGATGTCCTACATGTCTACACTAGTGACAGGTTCTATTCTCTTGATATGGTCTAAAAGGTCCAGTTGTTGATGTTGATGTTGTACTGGGGGCTCTATTTGGAGGAAAACTATAGCCCCTACCCCTACTTGACGTCCATTGTGTCTAGGTATTGAACCTCGATGGTGCTACTAGTGCAGAAAACATTGGTTTCTTACAACTCTCAGACATCTATCCTTGAAACTGTGTATACACCTTCTTTCTCTTAGTCTGACACTTCTCAATCAACCACCTTTCTATCTATCTCACGGACTCCACAAAGATGGTGAACCTCTCTATGTTCTCTAAGGCAGACACAGGAGTGGTCAATTCAGCGTTCAGCCCCTGCTCAAAATGTTGAATTCTCTCTTCATCAGTAGCTGTCATATGCAGACAGAATCACAAAATCTCCATGAACTTAGCTTCATAATCGCTAATGTTCATTAGTCCTTGCCTTAATCTCTCAAACTGAGAGATGTTCTCATCTAGAAACATCTTGGGGAAGTATCTACTGACGAATTCTCATCAGAATTCTTCCCATCCGATCTCAACACCTGGCCGCTTGCCCTCTTCTATTGTCCACTAGTGGCCAGCACTCCCTTTTAGAAGGTACACTGCATGCCTCACCTTATCTGCTTCAGGGATATTGAGGATTCTAAAGGCCTTCTCCAACTCAGTCATCCACATATCCGCATCTGCTAGGTCAGCTGTACTAGCATAATCTATGGCCCCAACCTTACGAAGTCGTTCAAAAGTTTTATCGGCTCCCTGTCCTTCATGGTGAGATGGTACCCTAGGTGCAGGTGGTGGCATCCTATCCACCATATGTGTCATGGTTGCCATGAACTGCCCAAACAGATCATGGAAAGCTGGGTTTTCTAATGCAGCTTGGTTAAGCTGGGGATGTTTAGGTACTGGTTCCTCCCTATCCTGATCCCTTGCACCTCTTCCTGGTGCAGCAATGTTGCTCTCAACAGAATGTTCTTTGTGTGATCCAGACATCTTTAAGTTCTTATTCTCCTCCTATATGAGAAGAAGACACTATCAGATAACTCGAAGACACTAGAACAGACTCAATAACCTTAATCCTATGTCTCTGTAGACTCAGCGAACCTAGAGCTCTGCTACCACTAAACTGAGATGACCCAACACCAGGTTAGACCGTCACAGTGTAATTAATTGCGGAATTAAACATAAGCAGTGGAATTACTGAAAATCACTAAAAGTTAAAACCATTTGCAAAGAGATCCAAACACAGGAAAACTCTTTTATCTAGAACCAATGTATTTCATATACATCTCGGTTCATAAGTTCATGTCATGTACCGTCTCTTCTCGAGGATTACAAGCATCAACTGCCTTGTTAAACTATACACAGACAGCCTAAAAACCTCGAGGCATCAAGCCAAAATCTCAGATCAATTCCTTAAAAGTACTAACTACTAACTTCGAGGACCTGAGAGTACAGAGACGACACGTAGGAGTCTCTATACAAAATATGACAGCCAGTGCCTCCACCTGGACTATCACTACTATCCTTGTTGCTGTTGCTGCTAATCTTCCCCTGCTATAGGGTTTTTGCCTTTTCTTCCACGTCTACCTAAAAAGTTGGATCCCACGGGGGTGAGACAATTAAAATTGTCCCAGCAAGAGATATAACTCTCAACCGGAAATATTATTATTGCAGTTTAAAAGAATAAAACTGAGTAGAGGAATCGAATATATTCAAAAATAGATAAATCAATGTCTAAACAGATTAGAGCAATATTCTTATTCAAAGCATTTCAGCTATAACTTAAATAAGCAGCATATCACTTATCCAATAAGGAGTTGAAGTACATATATAACATTTATCCATCTAGGATATGCTAAATAAGGCAGCATCAACCAATGACTCTCGTAATTCAACCTTAAGAAAACATGCTACACGGCTTATTACATTTTACAATCATACTTAAGCCCTGAGGAGATGAGGTATACTACTCATACTCCAACCGACCATGATTATATAAAGCATCAGTACCATACATAGGTTAAGGAAGAGCCGGATTTCCATAACCTCCCTTGTCTCGGTCAGTACGCGATCTTATGCAGGACATCTTGTGTCTCTGCTAAATAGCTTTCCAGGGTATACTGGTAACTTTGCTATAGAGTTATAGCTTGTAGCATATACTCTCTTCAGGATATCGCCCTTAGCCAATGCCTGGTATTATGGAGTTATGGCCCATAGCCATACTCTTATTGGGATATGGTCCATAACCAATCCTATGCATAGGATATGGCCCGCAGTCATTCCTATGAGGCATAAGGATATTTTTTCCCATTACCCCCACATATTCAAAAATATGCATTCCAAGAATTCCCATAGGAAAACCTATTTCTCCGTCATCAATTACTGACGATGATGGATCTATGGTCAGGGCTCTACATGATAAGATTTCACTTGATTAATTAAGTGTATTACATATTCTTTTAGCATCAGATAAGTTTCTAAAACATCAATTATTATGACATAAGCTACAAATAATGTGTAACACTTCTATAAAGTACTTTTCAAAACTTTATAGCACATTGGGATCTCAATCCCTTATCTCATCATGGGCATTCTCATCACTTAACATCTCATCAAAATGATTATGAAATATGGGTATTCAAACCCTCAGTTCATCAAGGAATACTTGTTAGCACTTATCAGGTAACTAAACACCTTCAGGTCATCTGACCAAGGTAAACATGATACTTGCTACACAAGCATCTCACATGGATCTCAAAGCCCATTTAATCTCTTGTTACCTCTTGCTAGGCAACAAAACATATAATGGCTCACAAGGCCCATAAAACAATTTCAAGTAAATAACACATCATAGCTCATACCTGGCTATGCTCATCATCTCATGATATCTGCAGGGTTAGTACACATGATAATAGTTATATCAATTGCATATCAGCACTAAGCAATGTAAGAGTAGCATCACTATTCCCTTATTAGGGTTAGGATTTCCAAATTTCATATCAATTATGGATACTCATCCCATTACCTAAAATTAGGGTTATACCTTATCATCCTATTGCCCAGGATTAGAGTTTCATGCACTTTTCCCTAAAATTAGGGTTTCACGTACCTTCACCCTATATTAGAGTTAGGATTTCATACAGCCTTTCATAGCATCACCTTGGATTAGGGTTTCACATGGCATCATTATCTTGAATTAAGGTTCCTTATAACTTTTCCCTAGATTAGGGTTTCATGTAGCTTAACCCAAAATTAGGGTTTTTCATTATACTACCCTGAATTGGGATTTCTCATATCATTACCCTAGATTAGGGTTACACCATTACCCTAGATTAGGGTTTCATGTAACATTGCCCTAAATTAGGGTTAGGGTTCATCAACCTTCTCAATTAGGGTTTCATGATCTCTTTATCAAGGATCATACCCTAATTACATATTATATTCATGTTGAGAGTGTTGAGGCTTAACCACTACATGATTATTATACATGTATGAATTCCTCTCTCTCTCTCTCCTCCTCTCTAGGATGTTGATTACTTCAATCTTGATTAGATTAGGTCAACCCTTCATTCAATTACATACATCTATGGTTACCATAGTGTATTGAGTTACTTCTTGCATAAGCATCAAAGGTTAACCACTCAAAAGGTACTAATCACTTAAGTACCTTAAAGGTACAACCATTGTAATTATCTTTGATATACATCATTAACAATCATGGGGTTTAATAGAACTTACATGGTTTGAGTCAATTAGACCTTCAAACGGTCTTGAGGTACTAGACCATCAAACGGTCTTAGTCTATACCTTCAATCGGTCTTAAGACCGTTACACCATCAAACGGTCTTGATCTCAAAAACTCTAAACGATTTGAGACAGTTTGAATTAAATATAATTAATCCCAAACGATTTGAAACTGAATGAGAAACTAATCATTGAAATCGATTGAACATCAAACAGTTTGAGACCGTTTGCTCTCCAAATGGTCTAAAGATCGTTTGATCCCAAATGGTCTCAAGACCGTTTGGTTCAAACCACCTTGAAAATGAAAGGGTCATCTAGGGTTTCCTTCAATCAATCAATTGATTTTAGGGTTTGCACTCATTGAACCATCCAACATTGAGACCATTGAAAGTACATCAAACTACAACCCTTGGATCTCCATCCATCTATGACTCCACTTGACCTCAAATGGTCTTGAGATCATTTGACCTCTCTTGAGACCGTTTTCCCTCAAACGGTCTTGAGACCATTTGAGCCATTCAACTTAAAAATCGGCTCAATCGATTTAGGGTTTCAACCATTCAATCCAATTAGGGTTTGTAATCAATGGATCACCCATTCTTGAATCCATTATAATTAAATCAATTTGAACCATTGGATCTTCATCATCCACATCAGCAATAGACCCCAAACGGTCTTGACACCATTTCACCTCAAACGGTCTTGAGACCGTTTGGTCATCAACATTGCAAACTGTTTACTCAAGATATTAATTGTGGTGTGTGCTAAGATGACATCATCATCTTCAAACTACAAACCTTCGAAATTTGATGTGATTCTTATGGTGATTTCATCAACTAATAGAAAGGAAATTCGGGAATGAAAAAGGAATCGACATATGATGAAGAAATGAAGTCAATAACGATGTTTAAGGGTTCAAGTTATATAACCCGCCTTCAAAGTTGAATCCAAGCTTCACGCTTCACGTCCTCAATGGTGAATGAAGCTTTCTTAACTTTCCAAGGTCTGTCCTCACGTCTTTGAGTGAAAAGATTGGCTAAAGTTGAAGATTGAATGGAGAAAAGAAGAAAATAAGCATTGAATTTCGATTTCCACCATGAAATCAAGGTTGAAGATGACTTTGGAGCTTACCTACAGGTTGGGGTACGTCCTCCTGTTTCTCCTAAGCTCCCTTGTGCATGGCCAAAGCAAGGAAAGAAAGAAGATTTGAAATAGAGTCTTTCATGTGGGTGAAAAATGGGATATATGTAAGGAAATTTCAAGAGAGAGAAAGTGTTATAAAAATCCTTTAATTCCCAAAATTGGTGCCACTTATCCCCCTCACTTCCTTGAATAGGAAGCGATCATTCTCTCCTTCAAAAACCTCTTCTTTATCCATGAATTAAAAGAAAACAATTTAAGCACCTTAATCAATATAATAATAATATCCAAAAATTAGTGGATATTACTTTTTCTTTAAGTAATGTGAGTGGGCTCTCCACTCACTTTAGATATTTCGGTACCATTGCAAGGCACAAGGACGTACAAACTTATAAAAATTCAACCATCTCATTTTTGGTTAAAGGGCACTTCCATTAATATATTTATTTTTGCGTTAAATTGAATTACAGTTTCAATTATGCTTAAATCTTGATTATTTTAATATCAAGATTCTCTCTCTTACAAAGAGATTAAAATGAGATGCCCCTATGATTTTATTGTCTCTAATTGATACCAAGAAACATTAGGGACTCTCTAGAAGTGGTGTTTTGCATATTGAACCCTAGGTTTTGGGTAAATTGTACATTACACCAAAACTAGGTTTTAATGCACAAACATTGCTTAATAAGCTCTTTCTTGGTGCTCAGGTTGTCACAAGCCATACCTCTGCATCATTTTCATTATTATGATGCTTCAACACTTTAGGAACATTTATCATGTAACATTTGCAAGTTAACCCCTCAACTTGGGTAATTTGCACTGTAGTCCAAATAGGCAAAACATTATTTTCAACATTATTCTAAAAGGACTAAAATTGAAACATAAGCTCCTATTGAGCCTTAATTACTTTTCAAAAGATAAGAGCAAGCATATAATTATCTTTCTTAAACAAAACATCTAGGGTTAAAGCATAACCCAGGTCAGGGATGTTACAATTACAATATCTTTTAGCATCAACCAAGTTTCAAACATGAATTATAACAGATGCTATAAAGAAAGGTATAGTACTTTTAAGATCTTTGGAACACTTTGAATGTATAACACTCGGGATCTCAGTCCCTTATCACAATATTGGGAATTCGCATCCCTTCACATCATCATCATCATGATTACTGGGTATGGGTATTCAAACACTTAGATCATCACTGAACATCGTTACCTCTATAACAGGTAAGTATTACCTCTAGGTCCTCAGACCAAAGTATTCATTAAACTTGTTGTAAAAGTATTTCACATATCTCACAAGGCTCATTTAAATCTATATCATATAAAACATCATATCTCTTACCTGGCTATGCTCATTATCTCATGATTTTTGAAGAGTTTGCACTTCATGATAAAAACTCTAATACTATACGACATCACTATGCAATCCAAGACAAATACATCCTTCCCATTATTAGGGTTAGGATTTGCTGATTTTAACAAAATAGGATTTCAAATTCACATCATCACTATGTAATATAAGAGAAATACATCCCTCTCATGATTAGGGTTAGGGTTTCTCAATCTAACCGATTAGGGTTGTAAGTGCATACCATCACCCTTCATTAGGGTTAGGTTTTCCCTTTATTAACAAATTAAGGATTCAAGATCATATTATCAAGAATCAAACCCTAATTCATGCTCCACTCATTTTAGGAGTATCAATGCATGCTTATTAACATGATTATCACATATGTTAAAGTTTCTCTCTTATCCTCATTAGGATATTGATTGCATCATACTTTGGCTCAATCCTTCTCTCAAGGTACATTGGCCTACACTTAACACACTGCATTAAACTCCTTATGTCTTAATGTATTACTTGTCATAACACAATTCATCTGTTACTCCATCAATTACATTGAATTGAAATGCTTCCATCATATTGGGTATAAAGGTGTGTTCTTAACACCATATCATACTTTCATGTAGGGCTTGAGGTGTAACCTCATCACTATATGGTGCATCTATATCGGGCATGTGGTGTTGCCTCATCTTCATATCGTGTTTAGCGTGTGTCCCCTATTACCATAACATGTACCCAAATTGGGTTGGCTATCACTTAGATTTTATCATCTCAAGTTAGAGTTACTTAACCTCATATCGTGTATGAGCTAAATGCTTGACCTCATATCGGGTATAAGGGGTATATTTGATATCATATCGTGTCCAAGGTGTGCACCATGTTGTGCATGGGGTATGTGCTTCATCCTGGTATCCTTTCAGTAGTATATACCCAATACCATATCGGGTTACCACATTGGATTGGTATATCAGGTGACCATATTGGATAACATATCGGGATAGCATATTGGATAGACCATTATGCTCATATCCTTTTATACTTTCAAGGAATTAGTTCTTATCATATAATTGAATGACAAGCTAGATATTTGATTGAGCTCTTTCACAACAATCCTTTACACAATATGATAGGGTGTGTCGGGTTTCATTCCATCACCTAGGGTTTTAACATTATATCAGTTAGAGTGTTGAATTGACACCATATCAGTTTAGAGTGTACAATTGACACCATATCATACATGAGGTATGGACTTGAACTTATATCATGTACAAGGTGTATAGAGGTATCAATCATATCGTTCATGAGATATCATTCATTACTATATTGAGTTACCCATCATCTTGGGTTTCATATCACCATCTAGGGTTTCAACCCATATCGGGTTAGGATATAAACCTAACACCATATCGTGTAGGAGGTGAATACTTGACCTTATATCATGCACATAGTGTATTCTTAATCAACATATCATGCACAAAGTGTGAACTTTATCATCATAACATGTAATAGGTACATACTCTTTACCATATCGTGTTAATGGTGTGTTCACTCCATCATATCAGGTTAGAGGTACTTCAACCCAATATCGGGTTGGATATTGATGATGTCATCATCAACAACCTCTAGAATATTGTTATTTATATTCTAGCTCATGGAAAATAGTCCTAAATAACTTTTGGAACTCATGGATTCATCAACTATGCAAGTGAATTCAAAATGGATAGTATAACAGAATTGAATAGTGAATAATAACATAGTTGGGTTCAAATTATATAACCTGCCTCAAGAACAACTTCAAAGCTCCAAGAACCAAAGCTTCACGTTCCTAAGGTTGATGATGAGCTTATCCAAAGTCCAAGGCTCGTTCAAAACTCCTCCGCAAGGAATCACCATAGTTAAGAACTTGGTGAGAAAGAAAAGAGAGGAATAACTATAACCCGAGAATCATGTGCTTCAACCAAGGTTGAAGCTGACCATGGCCTTACCTTAAGCTTGGTGCTCGAGCTCCCCTTGCTCCTTAAGCTACTATTCACGATATCTAAGAGGGTATGCATGATATCTCAAAGAAAGAGAGTTTTTGGGTTCGTAAACTTTCATTAGTAGGTGAAAGGAGAGGTATATATACTTGGGGTTCATGAGAGAGAGTGTATAAGAGGTGTCTTCACCATATGCTACTAGGTGACACGTGGCCATGCATGGTTGACACATGTTCATGCATGAACTCACATTTATCTTGACATGAAAAAGTCTTGAGGATAATCTAGATATGATATTTTGGCCATCCCTTATCTTGTTGGATAAGATATCTCATCTTTATCTCACAAATGTGCAAACCAATAAAACGTTTTGCAAGGAGCATCTAACTCGTCATGGATCACCTACTTGAGGTGCTTAGGACGTTATGGACTTTACCAATAGTTACAAATCGATATGGGATCCCCTCTATGGGTCCTTGGCTTATAGGCACTCCCATACCAAGTCTACAACTCGATACAACTCAAGTAAGGGCTTCAACTATACATCATCTCTTGGTCTTTCCATCACCAAGAGTACCATCAGTCAAAGATGATTCCAACATGGTGTATACTTATTTCTCTATCCTCAAACTGATACATATAGGGAGTAGGGACACTCTAGAGGTGGTAATTTTCATAACAACCCTACATTTTGGGTAAATTACAATTTATACCAAAATTGGTACACAAGGCACTAGCATTATTCAAACAAGCTCAAATTTGGAATTTAGGATTTCCACGAGCCACCACCTTGCATAATTATCTCTCTTATGATGCTAAAACACATGAGATATATTCAAAATTTGATATATTTCAATATAACCCCTCATCTTGGGTAAATTACATTTTGGTCCAAAACAAGAGAACATTGCTCAAACGTTATTCAAACAGGACCAAACTTGAAACATAAGTTTGTCACCTGATAAAAAAAACTTTAGAGGATAATATTAAGGTTCTAAGAAACCTATTTAATCCAAATTAATAGGGTTAGCCCTAAACCCAGGTCAGGGATGTTACAAACCTAGTTAATCTAACGTAGTTGTAGAGCCCCCTCTCTCCCTGTGGATCGACCCTTATCTTGTCATTTTCCTATAATATAACAAGACCCCATGTGCTTGTGGGTTAGTGTGTTAGTATAAGTGAGTCTTAGTATAGATATTAAAAGATCCCTGATGTGTGTACCTTAGGGTAAACTCAACTAGGAATCAATGAAGAAGATGGTGCATTCTGATATTGTGGTTTTTCATTGTTTTTGTTCCTTTGTTCTTTCTTTGCCTTGCATGGATCTCACAAACTCTTCTCAACAAATCATCACCTTTCTTTTCCTTTCATTGTGTGGTCTCCCATCTTGTGGGAACAATCTTGGGTTACACTCGTTCCATTGAATCTTGGCAAGGTCATGAGGAAGGATAAGATCCAATATTGGATTTCCTATTACTCCCTCTACGTCTTGGATTTTTGTCACGTGCCGCTATGGGCATATGAGTCTTTTCAAGGACCTGATTGGTGTAGTCATAATGTGCCATGGATAATGTGGGCTATGTAGATGCATGGTGGATTTCTATTTAGCCATCTCACTTAGAATTTTATAACAAATAATAATGCATGTAATTTTTTTATTGGTCTATTTCTAAAATTTATAATAAATTATATATATATATATATATTCAAAAAATAAAGAAAACATGTTTTGGAATTAGTGCTTTATTATCTATCCAATGATATGACTTTTATCACTTTTTTTGCAGAAATCTATATTTCAATAGAATCATGCTTATAGAAGGTTAATAGTTACAAATGTATAAAGGTAATACACATTGAAAGAATAGCAGTGGATTCAAAAAGACACTAATTTGGGTATATTGAATGATGTAATTTGGCCAGGAGATCAACATCAAATATTTGATATATGCTTCATTCTTTTGTGAACAAGTCCCAATCTTTGTTAGCAAGATCCTAATAGAATTCAACAATGTATTGATTGGCATGTAATCTTGGTTGTCTTCAAATACATGTATAGCAATGCTAATCTCAATTTCAATTATGATTTCGGTCCAAGATTGAGCATCAGCATGTATGATTCCATATGAATGCCAAACTTCACTTCTTGAAGGACTTATGATGAGTAGTGTGTCTTTATCACCTATTTTTGATATAATAAATTAAGGATTTTTCCTAATTAGTCATATGTATAAACTTCAACTAATAAGGGGACCCTTTGGGCCCACTTCTTTTTTCCCTTGTATTGCATCCACTTATCCATAAGATCAGAGACAACTGTAAGATTCTTCTTCATGCATGGTATCTTGACGATGGAACTATTATTGGAGACACATAGGAGGTGGCCAAGGTTTTAGATATCATTCAATGATATGGACCAGCTTTGGGTCTTAACCTAAATATTCACAAAACTGAGCTTTTCTGCCTATATGCAATGGATAAATGTTTCAGAAGGAGTTGTTTATGGTAGACATTGGGAGGCCTTTACAAGGAGTGAAGTTTCTTGGAGGATTTGTTAATAGAGACCCAAATTTATTAAAGGATTGTCTATGGAAAGGCTTCCAAAGTTGTTGAGCTGATTATTGACTTAAGAGTTATACATTGTCCATATTTTAATAATGACATAACCATTCCATTCCTACGTATCTAATATGTTTGTTCAAGATCAATTTTAGGTTTTAGGTACATGAAAAGGATCAAATTACCCAAGCCCTAGCTTGTCCAAGTTCAAGTCAAAAGCAAAGCAAGTGTGCTTTTTGGGAAATCACTCCAAACCACCTTAGCTTATTTTTTTAATAACTTGTATCGATGATACAACTTGTAACTAAGATGAGAAAAAATCAAGGACACTTAATTCCAACATTTGGTCACTCAAAAGTCAAATTGGAAAATTTGTCACATGTTGTTTATCGGTCGAGTTGGAAACTCGACCTATCCAGTGATGGATTTTCTGAAATGACCAATCGGTTGAGTTGCACACTCACAAAACTTGACTGATGGACCAACTAAGTTAAACTGATTTTGACTCATTGGTCGAGTTTTCCCAAAACAAACTCGACCAATAGTTTGAAAATTGTCTTTGTCCTTTAGTGGATCGGTTGAGTTATCTTTATTGAAGCTTAGCCAAATGTATTGTACAAAAAAATGCAAAAAAGATGATTATAACCATTGGAGAGTTTTTATGAGAAAAAATAGATCCATTGCAAGTTGTAAAATGGCTATATTTCATTCTTAAGTGATCCCACACTCAAAGGAACACCCCCAGCTATAAATAGGACCCCTTGTAGTTCATTCCAAGTTTGCTCATTCATGCTATTCTAAGTCCTTTCTATCGTTGAGTGTGTTGCAATCCTTTGAGTCCCTCTCTTTCTCTCTTTTACAAAGCATTTCGTGATTATGAGTGAGATAGACATGTTGTAAGAGAGATACCTCCATGTGCTTGTAAATCTCTCATTCCTTTCATCTTCCCAACCCCATTTCTCAAAGAGAAAAGGTTCACATAAGCTACTCTGAGTGAAGGTGAAGTTGTTTTTGGTCTTCTTCAAGGTTGAAGAAGAGGTAAAGAGCTTCTTGAGGTGAAGGAGAATGGCAAGGCCAAGATTCAAGAAGAGTGGGTAATTTCTTCAAGGACAAAGACTTGATGTAGGTGTGGGTAAGTCCTTGTTGAAGGATGAAGACATATTAATGAAATGGGTAAGTCCTTGTGTAGGTGAAAGATTCCTATCTTGAGTAGGTATGTCCTTGGATGTATGGTGGTCTCCTTGTATCTCTTATATGGGAATATAAGTATACATGGATGGAAAAGTCATAGAGGTTGACCTCTCTAGGTAGTGGATTGATTATCTCATAGTTTGGAGATTGGAACCACCTTAAACCACCTTGTCCAAGTGGATGTTTCATTCTCTCTCATCATTGCTTTTCTTTCTTAGATAGGACTTCAATTTGTTCTTAAGCTTTTTTTTTATTGATATAATTTGAAGGTCTAACTATTCTTGTGAGAATTTTGAAGCTCTATTCACCCCCTCTAGAGCCCTAGATCCAACACTTATGAATCTTCTTCCTCAGTTGGGTGATCCTCAAAGTGAGCTCCCTTTTGCTTCGATCTTGTATGGGTATTGCCAAACTTTTGTTCGTCTTAAGGACTTGTCAACAATACACATGGAGGATACAGTAGTTCAGTTTGATAGAGGTTTACGAGATTCTATTGAAGACATTGTAGTTTGTAGAGGTCCCTTTTTTGGGGACCTGCAAGGAGGGTGGCTTCATTGCCCATTCAACTTGGTGGATTGGGACTATATTCCACATTTGAGGCTTCCACATACACTTTTGTGGCATCTAGAGTCAAATCTTGATCACATCGGGACCACATCTTGCATGGTAGTGGAATTCTTGGTATTGGCTATGACTTTTATTATGCCCTAGATCGTCTTCGTTTCATGATTCCTTCTTTTGACCTTAGTTGCTTTTATAACAAGGACATCATCCCCTCAAAGGCCCAAAATGTCTTGTCGAGTTCCCTTTTTAGCAAAATAGTTGAGGACATGGAAGGTAAGTTTGACATGACGGTTCGACAGAAGGCAGTTTGTGTATGTCTACAAGTTGATCATGCTCAAAATTTTCTCCTTTCTATCCCTATTGATGGCCTTGGTCTTCATATGTCACCAATGGACTATCGCACTATCTTGCAATATCGTCTTATGATTCCTCTATTCCCAGTTGATGAGATATGTCCAATCTATCATAAGGCATGTCTGGACACTTTTGGGGAGCATGCGGTTCATTGTTGGGAGCTTCTAGGTTTAAATACATACATGATCTTGTTAGGGATGTCCTCTATTATGTACTCAGACATGCAGGTGTTGCCACTAAGAAAGAGGCACCTGTGAACTTTTGACAAATCCACAAGAGGGGAGAACGACACTTCACTACAAAAAATTGGGCCATTATTTAGGGACTTTTGTAAGGGATCAAATTGCCATGACAAAAAGGGACTATTTTTGAGGGATACTCCCTCAATGACGGGATAATGTCCCTCAACCATTTTTCTAATGTACCAATATATTTCTTATGATGGATGATCCCTCAAAAATAGGGCATTGATTTTTTTAACCCTCACAATTACTATTGAGGGAACGGTGCATCATTTCCCTCTTAACTTACTCCAAATTTTCGGTCTTTCCACGCTAAAGCTTAATCTGCCCCCGCCAGTTTCTTTCTATTTCATTGCGGTTTAGAGAAGGTCGCGGCTGTTCTCCTCCATCTGCCTAGCTGCCGAAATTGGTTCCCCTTCATCGCCCTTGCTGCTGATAGGTCTCCCCTTCACCGTTGTAGCCGTGGCCGTCGACAACTGATTTCCTCCATCCTGGGAGATACATTCTCATTGACTCTTCCCCATCCCCGTGGAGAGTGTGAGAAGACAGTGGATCTTGTGGCCGGAAACCTCTCCGCCTATTCTCTGTCCTCTGTGGAGGCATCTCTTCCTAATCTCCGTCAGTGCAGTGGCCAGTGAAGTGTGAGAAGACATCCATCCTCTGATCGACGTTGAGCCCTAATCGGGTCTCTAACAGGTACATCCGTTGATCGAGTCTCTAACAAGTACATCCTCTGAAGGTTAGGTGTCCTCTACTCGAATCATCAAACTGCTCAGGTGTAGTTTTTAGAGTATTGTATATTTGTAATTTTAGCATGAGTAGAGACCAGAACTTTAGTTTCTGAATACAAATTACCTAACTAAATGTCAATGTAGCTGAGCACCGTAGGCCTAGATATAATTAATGGCTCACATTCTACCCAACTAACATGTGCTTACATTATCCCTTGAACATGCCAACTTGTTTGTAGAGCAGGTGGGACAATTGTTACTTGTTAAGTATTCATGGTAAAACCTCTATTCTCTAACCTAATTTGTTATAGGAAAATTAAAATCCATGTTGTTAGAGTCATCATTGTCATGTTAATACTAATATAAATGTGGCAAGAAAATAATACATCACCTTCATATCTAAACATGGCTATCGAATCAGAGCACATCTACCAAATTTCATCAACCCATCAAGATCTCCTATAAATTAGTGAACTGACTGAATCTGTAATAGAATCTAAGCAATGAGTTTGCACCAGAGAGAATCACAAATATAAGGAGATTCAATGAGTTTCCATACTCTTCCACAATAGAGAGCCTATTATGAATGTTGTCGCAGATTCAACAAGCTAAGGACTTAATGGGTTATAAGAAACTCACTAAACAAAATTCAAAAGTAAATATAGGGGTTAATGTAGTTGATCTTTGGACAGAAAGTGTCATTTTTTCCCAAATGGATACCAGCAGGGTATTGATTGGAATTATAGATTAAACACTTACCAAAAGTAATTCCTATTGATTCATATGGTAAATAAAACTAAGTAGATGTGTGGTAAGGTTTGTAGCGTTAATCTTGATATCATGCATATAGCATCCAACTGTGTAATTCTAGCCATAGCGATTTAGATACATACCCAACTCCACTAGTCGTTGCCAACCCGTGCCAAACTAAAAATACTTATCAATATCAACTAAATCATCAAAATCACGTACATAATATACTAGTAAAGGAATAAACCAAGCAGATGACCACCTTGTTCAAATTTCGAATGAATTAGGTGTAATGTACCACCAAAACATAATCTGTGAAACTATCTAAGTGAGATCTAGTTAGACAGATCCACTAGTTCCAATAATTTTTTGGTGGCACATGCCACTAGGAAGAGAGGCTTTAGAAAATAAACATTAGATCAAATTCTTCAGATCAGTTCAACTATTCTTATAGAGCATCGACGTTGACTGTTTCTAGTTGCATGGACTCAAACCCCTTACATATTAGGATTAGTTTTTCCTATTGCTTCCAACAAAAATACAGAGCATAATACTATCTTTATGTTGGAAAAGTAATGATATACTAATTTCTTAGATTCTATTTACTAAAACTACCATGACTTAGTCATGTTTCTACAGTTACATATATCATCTAATGTATAGCCACAAGATAAAATGATTGTAACTCCATGCTCAGTTAAAAGTTGAGCTGTTGAAAGTACTATATAATGCAAACTCAGACAATGGGTTTGTTAGTATAATTACTAAGTGAATATGCTGGATAATTATTTGAAGAAGAGGACACTAGATTTACTTTGCTACAAAAAATGATAGAGGTGAGCTACTTTTTCTCAGTTAAAAGTTGAGCTACTAAAGCTACTAATACTGCAAACCACATTAGGTAGTTAAGGAGTAATTGGTTCAAATGAAGGTTGGTTGGCTACTTGTAGCTTTGTTAGTTTGTTAAATATAGAAAGGTAAGACATGGATGGAAATCAATAACACTTCCTATAATGTGAAATAACTCTCCTTTACCTTATGGCCCATTGGAAGTGCTCTCCTCACCCTCTTTGTTGCTTTGTGCTTCTCTTATTTGCCTACTTGCAGGCTTGAGTTGGAGCAGATAGGGGGCAATGTTGTGTGATCTTGCATAGTCGAGGAGACATATGCATGTATAAACATATGCATGAGGGCATGCATATATAACTTCTCTCTATATATTCTAGTTATAAACATATGCATGTATATAGTTCAAATGGCCATATACACATTGCCATGTAGCCATCTACAATTATTACAAGTTTATAGGAAGAAATATGAGTGGTGATCCATGGCTCCCAATTGAAAATGCAACAGAGTATTACTCGTATATTGCTGAAATCTAGAAGCACCCCACATAAGCAAAGTTTTCTAGTTTTTTCATTAAGGTTCAAGCATCTGATCTGAGCGAACATAAGGAAGGAGTAGCAACAAAGAGTGGTGCAAGAAACAATTAGGAAAGTTTTGGTGAAGAAAATACTAGGGTAGGATGAAAGAAGCATACTGCAATTGACCTAAAATGTGCAATTATAAGCAGTGGGGGAAGGAGGTGGGTATGTACATCCATACTTAAAAGTTTCTTTCAAGTTTTCATGGGTTGTATATAATAGCTTTTTACATATTTCTTTCAAGTATTGTACACATATAGGATCTATATTGGTGTAAGAGTTTCCTAGGCATGAGCAGTCAGATTAATCTATTAATTGTGGGTTTCTAATAACTTTAATAAATAAGATATTATTAACATATTTGAGCTTTAATATGGAAATAACATAAAAATCAAAGATGTAAAATATATCACAATAACATAATATTTAGAATATAAAATAGAACTTAGAATATAAAATAGAACAATTAAACCTACTGTGAAAAAAGAAAAAAGTTAGTCATACATTGGCAAATTCAGATATCTCAAGCCCTATTTAAATTTTGATCTCGGAAAGAGTAAACATATATGATCCAAGGCTTATGCTAGCTAAAATGCTAGGAACTTATGCTTTCTCCATACCTAAATTCCCTTAACTATCGTATTCAAAAATCCTTCAGGCTTGATCACTGGTGTGGTCATTAGAAAGCAACTTGTAATGCTCTAGAAACAAATATACTCAAGATAAAACCCAATTATGCTGTAGAAACTAGATAACATATGAATAACATGCAAAAGGCTAGTTCTGAATTGGTCCAATCAAAGCCAAATGCTACATGAGTTAAAATATTATGGAAATCCATAGTTAACATTTAAGAAGTTAGCTACTTAATATAGTTTTGGTAAAAAAAATTTCAAATGCTTCTCTCTGCAATGCAGCCAAAATAGAAAAAGAGAAGATGATGGAGCAAATGCTATAAGGAATGTACATGGACAATTCTTGATCTCCCAAGTCCAAGCCATCAACCACAGATCAATCATTAATTGTATGAGCAAAACCACAGATCAATCATTAATTGTATGATCTTGACCATGTCTTGTTTCTATTGGGGTGCCTCACAAGAATTGAGAGCAAAAAATGTAATAAATAAGAAATGATTCTTACATCCCTAGAATGGCTCTGTGATAAAATTAAGAGAAAAACGAATGGTGATTGAAGGATAAAAGAATTTTATTTAGCTTTTTAATAAAACGACAATTCATCCAGCTTTAGGAAAGGTAATGACACAACGTAGGATGTTACTGGTGGTAGAGATGTCATCTGTAAGTAATTTAAATTTTGACTTCCCCTAATCTGTTATATCTTTATTAGCAACCATTCATGATCCCCAAAAACTAGGCATACAAGAAAATACCAGAGCTAATTGGTTTTTCCAAGAATCCTACAAGCCCTATAGAGCATTACTAGAAAGATATGACTATATCTCTGGAGAGCAGAACAGATCTGATTGATTTTGTTTAGGAATCCTACAATGGGAGTCACTAAGGAAAAAGGTTCATATAGAAGATTACCCTACCACCATCACCTAGGAAAAACCAGTCTCATTTTCAAGTACCCTAGTTCACTCCCTTGTCATTTTGAAATCGTTCTCTAAGCATAGAACACGGCTCATATATTGGTACTGTAGACACCAACAACCAGCACACGTATAGTTCTTACATCGAAGGGCTAAGTCAAATACTCAAATACTACAAGTAGCGGCTGGATTAGCTTCCACACAAGCAAAGGTTGTTACAATTGCAGATGAAATATAAATTGATGGACTATACAACCTTTTATTATTTTAGATATCATGTTACTCGATTATTTATATATATATATATATATATATATATATATATATATAATCAAGGAATATAAATACCTAGATAGACTAAAAGGAATATAATCAATATACTATTTGAATTGCATATATATATATATATATATATATATATATATATATATATATATATATATATATCTTGTAATGTGTGCTTAACTTATTATATATTTTCCTTCATGTAGATGGATTTTCTAATAGATCAGAGTTGGATGTATATTGGGAAAAGAGTGCGAAGTGATGTATTCAAGGTAGGGTTACGAAAGTTCGTTGAGTTTCCTCTTATCCATCAAAGACCAACTAGATAGGAGAAATTAATATGTCCTTGCAAGGTATGTTTGAACAGATACCTTAAAACAGAGGAGGAGGTATTCTCACATGTATTACAAAAAGGATTTGTGCATAGCTATGATGTTTGGACGTTTCATGGGGAGGTGATTGGTAGGAGCAATCCTGTTGTGGCACCAAACATGCCTAGCACCGAAAATATGCATCAGATGCTGGAGGATTTGTTTGGTATGGGTGACACAACAAATGACCACTCTACTGAAGCTACAGAGGAACCTGTAAATGTAGATGCACAAAGATTTTACAAGCTACTAAAAGAGGCGGATCAACCACTCTATAGAGGTTGCACAAGTCATTCTAAGCTATCGTATTTGGTTGCCTTGCTATTTCTGAAGGAGGAATCTGGATGGTCCAACGATTCTTTCACAAAGTTGTTACAGTTGATTATTTCAGGATTTCTCGAAGAAAATTGTCTATTCCCGGAGATGTACTACGAAGCAAATGCAATCGTGAATGATTTACGACTTGATCATTCTACTATAGATGTATGTACAAATAATTGCATGCTTTTTTGCAAAGATGCAGCTTCAAAAGAAAATTGTGATACTTGTGGTGCTTCAAGATGGAATGAAAAGCAATACAAAACAAAGGGAAAGAAGGTAGTTGCTAAGTTCATGTATCACTTCCCTTTGATACCTCGGTTAGAGAGGCTCTATATGTCTTCATCTATTGCTAAAGATATGATTTGGCCATCTGAAGGAAAAGGCAAGGATGGTCGTATTCATCATCCTTCAGACACACCAGAATGGTTGTCTATTGATGACAGGTATCCAGACTTTGCTGCTGAACCACGCAATATTAGATTGGCATTAGCAACAGATGGATTTAATGCATTTGGAAATATGAGTGCATCACATAGCATCTGGCCTGTGTTGGTGACACCTCTCAATCTTCTGCCTTGGCTTCTTATGAAAGAACAATTTATTATGATGTCCCTATTAATCCCAGGTCCACATATGGTTGGCAATGACCTTGATGTATACTCGGAGCCATTAATTGAGGAGCTGCAACTACTTTGGGAGCTTGGAGTCAAAGTTTATGATGCATATAGCAAAAAGAATTTTACTATGCGGGCAATGATTTTATGGACCATTAACAATTTTCCAGCATATGGTGACTTATCTGGTTGGAGCACTAAAGGTAAGAAAGATTTGGGATGTCCTTGTTGTAATGTGGAGACTGTATCAAAATAGTTAAAGTTTGGGAAAAAGCAATGCTATGGTTTCCATCGACGTTTTCTTCCAATGAATCATCCATATAGACGTGATAGGAAAACTTTTGATGGTGAAAAAGATTTTTGACTTCCACCTAAGCCACTATCTGGAGAAGATATACTGAGGCAATTTGATGGATATGAAAATATCACATTTGGAAAAATGAATAAGAGCAAGAGGCTTGGAGATCAAATTCAACCATTACCTCCTGGTTGGAATAAGATAAGCATATTTTTTCAACTACCTTATTGGAAGTATTTATCTGTTAGACAGAATCTGGATGTGATGCACATAGAAAAGAATGTGTGCGAGAATATTTTAAACACATTATCGGGTGATTCTAAGAAAAGTAAAGACAACTTACAAGCTCGTCAAGATATGAAGAAAATGCGCATTCGAAGAGATTTATGGCCAGTAGATGCAGGTGACCGCTATTACTTGCCTCCAGCATCTTACACCATGACTAATGCACAGAAAGATAAGTTCCTATCTGTGTTAGAAAAGTTGAAAGTTCCTGATGGATATTCTTCTAACATATCTAGGTGTGTTAGCAAATCTGATAGAAAACTTGTTGGGCTGAAAAGTCATGTTTTCCATGTTCTTATGCATCAACTTCTACCTATTTCCTTGAGACATTGCATAAGCTTAGATGTGTACAAGCCTATTGCTAATTTGTGCTCATTTTTCAACAATCTTTGCTCTAACATTATTGATGTGGAGGAATTCAAAGAATTGGAACAAGAAATTGTTGTCACTCTTTGCCAGTTGGAGAGAATATTCCCTCCTTCTTTCTTCGCCATCATGATGCATTTGCCCATTCATTTAGCTTATGAAGCCAGGCAAGCCGGATCTGTCCGAACTAGGTGGATGTACCCAATAGAGAGATACTTGAAGAAATTGAAGAAGTATGTAAGAAACAAAGCTAAACCAGATGGTTGTATTGCTAGTGGCTATTTAGCTGAAGAAAGTTTGACATTTTGTGCTAGGTACTTGCATAATTTTGAGACAAAACTGAACCGCACTCCTGATAATATTGATGGATCTCCAATTAGAGTTGGAGTGTCAAGAAATTTTGACATCCACACTTTGGAACAAGCCCATCGTTATGTCCTTTTCAATAAAGAGGAATTGGATGTTTACAGAAGGTAAGATTTAATTACGTCCTAAAATTCTTGCTGATATTTGTATATTTGTTGTACATTAATTTAGACACTTCTTATAAAGCAGTGAACACATGTGTATTCTTCAAGATATGGAACCCAACATTGCCCCATGGACCCTAGAAACAAAACATGCAAAGGAGTTTTCTAAGTGGTTGAAAGAGCATGTAAGTCTCAAACATAAATATTGTTGTCACTCTTAATGTTCAAGTTAGTGTAGATTACATTAATGTTTTATTTTTTATGAAGGTAATGCAAATGTGAGAGATTAGGCCGAACAGTATTAGCGATGATTTGAGATGGTTATCCCAAGGCCCTTGTGCTGAGGGAATGTCTTATGAAGGATTTTCGGTCAATGGATATCGTTTCCGTTCAAAGCACATTGAAAGTACATGTACTACACAAAATAGTGGAGCGTATTTGTGTGTTGTCACTTCAAGTTATTCAAGTGGTAGAGATCGAAATCCTATAAATGCTGAAGTCATGTACTATGGCTACTTAGAGGAGGTTATTGAGCTAACTTATGGTCCAGGAATCAAAGTTCCGTTGTTCAGATGTTCTTGGTATGATGAAAGCACTTCTAACGGGTTGTGAATTGATGAATATGGGTTCACACAAATCAACACTTCAAGGATAAAAAAAAAGGAGGAACCATTTATCCTGGCTTCTCAAGCATTGCAATGCTTTTATGTGAAGGATCCTAATGCTGATGATTGGTGTACAATGCTAAAGCATCCTCCTAAAGATTATTCTGAAGTACCTCTTATTGAGAATTGTTTGACTGGTTTACAATCTGAAGCTATTAATGGTGGTGTAACTAGTGATGTGTCTTGGACGAGGAGTGACACCGAGGGATCTTTTGTTGATAGAACTAAAAAAAAGAATGATGGGGCTAATGTTTAGTTCATTAATCTGTCTGTTTTCATCAAATTATTTTGTTTGCAAGTCTAGAATAATTTATTTGGGGAATATGTTCTATTGCATTTTTTTGGCAAACTGTTACTATATGGCACATTCTTTGCAATTTATTTAGTCTTGTTTCATATACCAGCAAGTAGGACATCATTATTCTTTTTTGAAATATGAAACCAAGGTACTCTACAATTTATATGTTTTTCAAATGCTGAATATTCATATGTTGGTGTCTCATATTCTCCGCAATTTATTTGTTTTTCAAATGTAGCTACTACTTTTGTTACTGACATTTCTGCACTAATAATATATTTTTGTTTCTTGTCAGTTGAAGGATGGCAGGAAGAAGAATCACTAGATCCAATTGTAACAACACACCCAGTCAACCTATTGTTGTCCCTCCATCCACAATTGTAGAAAATTGTGAGGATGAACCTACTCTATTGTCCAACAATATTGAAAATGATGTAACAATTGAAGAAAATGTTGAGGATGAATAGGAGAATAGGAAGTATGGACGTGGGCCTGCAAGTGAGAAAAACCTACTTCCTAAGCAAGGGAAGCCACGTCACAAGGTCCAATGGGATTATGAAGGAAATGCTATTGGGGAGAATGGTGCCAAATTGAATCGTTATTATCATATGCTAGCAAGGAAACCACACATATGGCATCTAGACTTGAAGTGGAACGAACAACCACAACAAGCTTTTGTAGATAGAAAATCATTTATTGAGGTAATCTTTTTCATAAAAAGACCAACAAATTGTATGATTATTATATCTAAAGTAATATTTTCTATGTTTTTGTAGAAATACTTCGATTTAGGCAGTCACCCTAATGCATGGAATCACATTGATGAACACATTAGAAAAGGGATATCAGTGTGGAGGGCACATCTAAAGAAAGATTACTATGAAAAGTACAAGATTGAACCAGAATTGATGATGAAGAAAGTTGAGAAAAATGCTTCCATAGATATGGACCAGTTTAAAAATCTTGTTAAAGAATGGGGAACCAAGAAGTCTAAGGTACAATGGTTTCATATAACTTGCATGTATACATATCTACTTTTTCTAATTATATGTTTCTTATGGTTTAGAAAATTTCCGAGATCAACAAGGCAAACAGAGAAAAAAAAGTGATGGATCATACCACAGGATCAAAGCCATGGAGTTGTTATCGGGCAGAAATGGTATTAATAATGGACACTTGTCTTTCTTAGTAGGAGTTGAACATATAACATGGACAATTATTATGTTATCTATCATGTGTAGGTCAGTGAAGATCAACCCGTTGTGCCTCTTAACAAATTTTTGGAAAAAGTTTACGACAAAAGCCCACAAGTGGTTAGAAAATGGATATTTGCTTTCCTATGATGTCTACAAAGCTACATATGCTTAGATATCTCAATTTAACCTTTCCTTTTATGATGCTTTCTAATTACATCTTGAAATCTCTCATATTGTGGAAAACCAAGTAGCAAACCAAGAAGAAATAGATCCTAGAAGTGTTGATAATCTAACACGTGATGCTTATTTGCAAGTTTTAAATCCTTCCAAAAAGGCTAGGATCCGAGGTGTTGGAATTGGGCACAAAGAGATAGGACATAGGGGAAAAGCTGCCCGTATAAGATATGAAATGCTTCTTGAGGAAAGCAATGCAAAGGATGTATGTTGGATTATAACTAAACTTAAACTATTAGTTACTACTAGTCTATTAGATCGATGTTTGTAATTTGTTTTCTATTTCAGGATAATCTTAAGGAACTTGAAGAAACAGTAAATGGATTGAAGAACTTTGTCTCCCAAATAATGACTTGGTATAATCAATCACAGGTAACTCAGATTCAGTTGTCTATGTCAATGTAATATATAATTTTTTTTTTGACATTGTTGATCGATTTGTTATAGGATGGAGGTATTAATGTTGATTGTGCAGCTGAATACCCCAATCAGAATACTACAAGTGTCTTACACATGCAAAGTGACACAAATAGGTCGGATGTGGGTTCTTTTCACATACAAGACAATACAAGTAATGGTGCAGATGTAGGCATGTTTCCCAGGCAAAATAATTCAAGCGGGGATGTCTTAGGAAGACTTTCTAGACAAAGCAATTCAAGGGAGACTGGAGTAGGCATGATTTCCATACAAGGCAATTCAAGGGAGAATGGAGTAGGCAGGCTTTCCATACAAGGTAATGGACATCCACTAATCTTTCAGCCACAGGTACCTCATAACATCTATAGATTATTTTCAATATTCATACACATAAGAATATTAACATGTACACTTTATTAAAGGCTGCAGTTGAAAGTTGGTGCCCTACTTCTGGTAATAATCGACAAAGTCATCCTCAAATGCAGAACACACCAAGCACATCTTCATCGGTGTCTTTCACACCAAGAACTCAGCGTTTAAATCAGGTATTCAATACGTGCTTGATTAAACTTCTAGGGTATCCATCCATATATCTTGTACTTATACCAAATTTGATATATAAGGCCAAATCAAATATATAAGGCAAGAATCTACTTAATGGTTAATGCCCATGTGGTTCTATATTTCCAGACACTTTGGGTATCATGGTTATGTATGTAGTTATTGTTATCCTCTTTCATCTCAGTCTACTTATCTATTGTTATCTCTATTAGATGAAATCTTCCAGTTATCTTAGGCAGTCAAAATCTTAAAGGTTTTTGTTCTTAATGACATGGAATGTATATCGAGATCAATGAACTGTGGAAAAAGAAGTTTAAACCTCAGTTAACTGATTAAGTAGCTTGGTTACACCAGTGTAACCCTGACTGTGCAGCATTCACCAGTCCATTCAAGAAAAATTGTTACTCTTTGGTTTTGTTTCCTTCAAGCTTGGATACCTTATAGAGTCTTGTCTAGTCTGGTCAAGTCTAGTCAGGTCTAGAAGTCTCTAGAGTCATGTCCGCCTTCTCCCATATAAAGGAGAGGGGTCTCTCTTGTAAACATAACATTATAACACACTACTGTGAATATATCGCCCATCCACAATTTCCAATATGTATCAATATTAATAGCTTATACAATGACTACGCCATTACTGCTAGTTTTCAATTTTAATATTTGATTATCAGTTTTTGAAACTGATAAATGATTACAGAATGAAGACAACGAGTACAGCAAAAACACTATTTGTGGTCTGGTTTAGTCCTTGGTCGATTTTGGTAAAATTGGCAGTAAAGAGAGGGTGACCCACATTACAGCAATGTAGGAGAGAGAGGGTGTAATGTGGATTTGTCACAAGACTTTTTAGAGTTTTGATTTCAAGTCTTTTTTAATGTGGATTTGTCACAAGACTTTTTAGAGTTCTGATTTCAAGCTTGTTCTTTACATATTTTCAACCATACTATATGGATCGTGTGTTTAGAGTTCAGATTTTATGCAACCAGACTTTAGTGATCTGAATGACATGATTTTAAAAAACTGAAGGCTTTACATTTTTCATGTGTTTAAGATATATTTCAGTATTGTATATGTTTTTCCTACCTGTGACATATTTGAATTTGTCACAAGACATCTAGAGTTTCATATTACAATTTGTATTTTTTAAGTTTTTAGTTGTTTTGTGTGAATGGACTTTATAGAGTTCAAATTTTATGTTTATGTTTTTATAGAGTTCTGTTGTACAATTCATGTTTACAACCAGTGTTGGTTATTTCATTTCCAATTAGTAGGGTATTAATACTTGAATTTGTCACTGACTTAAATCTGTATTCAAACTATGTGTCATTCTCTTTTTAGAATATGAATGCAACTCTTCAAGAGATACCAGAAACTTTGTTCAGAGCCTCTTTCAAGTAGGTCCTGATTTGTTGAATCTATAGAATAATTGTCAAGATGAGGAGTTGCTTTTCCTTTGGTTGGCAGTAAGGTACTAGGAGATCCCAGTTTTAAAATTTCCCTACATTTGGTTGGCAGTAATCTTGCTTAGGAGCAGAGTGCTCTGCAGCAAAATCACTGCAATCCGAGCTACTCTGCTCTAAAATTTGCCTACATTTTTCTTGAAGAATACTCTAAAAGAGACACCCTTTTTACTTCCTTATATTTTTCAATCCTTAGTACACTCATCCTTTCTATAGAATCTCAAGATATTAACTATTGAATGCTTCTTTAAGTTACATATTTGTGGGTTAGCGCCACATTATATTACATGCTTGTTCTTGATTCAACACTATTCTTTTTCCTAACAACTGCATTGATTGTCTATTCAGTATGACTCATTTTTTAGTATTGTTGAGAATATACAACTATATATAAGACTTCATATGGATTTGGAGAGTCATCATGTTTATGTATGCATAAATCTTAGTGATATTTGAGCTTATCTATTTACATAGACCTAGTAGCATAAATATAATGTGCAGTCGTGATACACTGGTCATAATTGTTATTCGTACCTGCTGAAGTCATGAAGTGATTAATAAACTGAGCAGATCTTGGCTAAAAAGCATAGGACAAACTAATGACTGCAGCTGCAGCTGTCAATGAGAAACAGTAATTAACATCCTTATCGTTGTAACTAATGACTGCAGCTGCAACTAATACACCTCATGTCAACTGCAGCTACACACTTGAAAGGTGTACCAGCATAAACGCCTCAAGCGTATAGGATATCACCTTTGTTTGAGATGTGTGATGTGTGAAACGCATCTGGATACAAATGACCATATCAATTTGTGATTACACTGTGCTCCAACAAACCATTATGTCTTCAGCTCCACTAATTAACAGAAGATGATCAAGAAGACAAGTTCAGTAATAATCCTTTTGTATCATGTGAGGATCATCCTCTTTTTGTATCTATAGATGCATCTCGCTGATGATAGCAACTAAGTGCAGTCCACAGAGATATAGGCATATAACCCACTGAGTTTATTTTAATTATGTACTATTTACTAAGTTCAATCATAATTTTAGTTTACGGGTGCATGTTGCTGCTATGTTGGTTCACTTACATTTATCTCTACTTCTCACTCACTTTGATTCCTTTTTGTATTTATATTGATAGGGTAGAATTACTTTTAATGATGGATTTCGACGGACAATGCACCTTGGAGTAGACCAAAACCGAAATATAAGGGTAAGTTGTTTGTTGTACTATGATTTATGTATAAACTTTAAATTCTATTAATATAATGATTTGTCATTTTTAGGAGAAGAATATTCAAGTACCTAACTGTATGAGGTCTGGCATTGATGAAGAGCACCACACCATTTAAAGGAATATGGAGACATTATATATCTTAAGAGTTTCTAGCATGATATGTTGATTGTCATCAATCTCAAATTTTTGAACCATGTGTACTCTTTATTTATATCAATGTTGAGCACACAATGTATGGATAATATTTTTCTTCAATAACAAAATTTGGTTTGAGGTGATTTAACATTTTTATGTGTCATTTTGGTGTTGAATCTTCTTATGATGTCATGTGAATTAGTATAAAAATTTTGCTTGAGGTTATGTATACAAAGTTTTCATTTAAAATTTGATATTCACTATAGTAACAATTAATTAACATTTAATAAATCATTCAATAATCAATAACCAAATCATTGATAGTAGTCCCTCATAAATATATTGATGAAGGTCCAGATTGACCATCAAAATTGCATTGATGACGACCACATAGCCCCTCAAAAATAATATTAATGAAGGCATTATCCCTTCAAAAATATATTCTCCAGGACCATCAAGTCCCTCAAAGATGTATTTATGAGAACTAAATAGTCCCTTAAAAATGTATTTATGAAGGCTAAATAATCCCTCAAAAATGTATTCATGAAGGCTAAATAGTCCCTCAATATAACATTCTTGAGGGTCAGTTGGTCTGTGACAATTGTATTCGTGAGGGCCACTGGTATTTGTCACGTGAGTTCTCTTCACGGACCATTTGTGAGGGCCAGACTCACAACCGTCCCTATTTGTGAGGGCATGTAGAGAGGGGTTTGTGACAGGACTCACTCGTGAATAATGGCCCAATTTTTACTAGTGCTTAGACCTACCAATATTTTGATTTTTGGATGGGTCGGAGGGAAACATGCATGTGTGGATCTGATAAGAGTTTCTCCACTAGTTGGATTGAGGAGTGATGTCTTTACAGCAGGACATGTTGCCCTTAAAGCTACCTTAGCCAAAGTGGTCAAGCATGAGACAGTGTGTATTGACAATCCACATGTCTTTATCCCCTTTGGATTTGATACTTTTGGTTTCTTAGCACCAGAGGCTATGGAGCTCCTGAAGAGGGTCTGAAAAGTGATGAATAGTAATGTTATGAATCCAAAGTGTATGGATGTAGTATTTCAAAGAGTTTGTTTTGCAATCCGGAAAGGACTAGTGACGCATCTTGTTGCCTGCTTGTCTTCCCTTCGATGTAAATCCCCATTGCTTTATTAATAATACCAAAAATTTTATATAAAAAATAATAACATATAAGTAAAAAATACACTAAAATTTGATATAGAATAAAAAATATATAATATAAGAGATGGTGTGGTTTTCATAACCTAATTCAATAATATTAAAAAGGATAATTTTTAAGGTTTATGTAATTAATTTGAACTTAACTCTCTCTCTCTATATATATATATATATGTATATATATATATATATATTTGTATATATGTGTGTGTGTGTCTCATAGGTGTTTTGAAGACCCTGGTTTGGTCCTAGGGTTGACCTTCGACGTATGTAGACCTGGTATAAGGTATGTTGTATTCTACTATCCATATTGAACAGTTAACCCAATTTCTCTCTCTTGATGTATGTTGCATCCCTTACTTCTATATTGAGCAGTTACCCATAATTATCACTCACTTGGTCCTTTAGGAAATGCTACCCTATAAACTTTTCTTTCTCACCTCTAAAAGGTTAGCTTATGTGAGTTAGATGATATGGATCTAATATTCAATATTCTTATTGACTCTAAATGTACTTTTGATGAAACCCTAATTGTAGAATTTAATCAAGATGTTCCTTATTATGATATGGAACCTTAATTTTCCCACTTTTGAGGTGGATGTTTCCTATGATCCATTTATGTGATGGAAATCTCATAAATTTTATTTATATACTGAATTTTCACTTTCTTCTATATTTATGCATGCTTTGCGATTCAGTAGCTCAAATAATATAATGCTTTGGGTTTTTTAGTGTTATTCTCTTGGAGTTTTATTCCCCTATATGATATAATTATGTACTAGGTTTTATTCTCATTCCATGCACTGATGTTTTAGTCCTCTTACACTTTTACATATTGGGATGGAGGATCGTATATCCCATATCCAGCCTTGTCTGTCAAGGGAGTTTGTTTATGTGTCATTCTCTATCAGGTTTTGAGTTATGTGTCCTAATCGAAACAGACTTTATATTTTCACTAGTGTTATGTGTATCTCACTTGCATGCAAGTTGTTGATGAAGGGTTATGTGTCCTAATTTGTTTTATGGCGCTTATGTGACACATTTTGTTAGTATTTTAATTTATGACAATTGTATCTTTTTGTATACCTTATATAGTTTCCTTTTGATAATAATTTGTACGTTCATATTTCGTGTTTGATGGAAGCATTGACTAATTAATTGTTGTTATTTTTTCATAATATGCTCAAACCCTATTTACATGCACATATCAATATTTTTGTGTTGATAACATCCATTTTGTCTTTTCTTGTGGGGTATGCTTCTGATCACTTAGGTAAAAAGATATGGAAGACTTGACATGATGACATGGACCCAACTTAGTGGAGCCGGCTTTTGGAATATAGAATTTAGTTAGTTTAACTTCCCTCTGCCTAGCTATTGAACTAGTTTCCTTCCTGTAAGTCCCCGATAGGAGATTATCATGTATTTTTAGAAATGAAATAAACACTTTTTTTGGCTTATATATTTTGATCTTGTATACAACTCATTTGAGAAGAAAAAATGTATCCATATTCCAGCATACTTATTTGTGTGTTTGGAGTAGATGGAATTATTCTCAAACTACGTGATGAGTGGATCCCCTCTCATGTCCCACTCCTTACAATAATTCATCATTTACTTGAGATGTATCTAGAAAATTTTCTAGGTCTCCAACGTACATTTTCATCACCATCTCACCCATCTCTAGGATTTGGATCATCGTCAAGTCTAATCATTCATCCAAACCAAATTGAATTGTAAATGATGAAAGTCTAGGATATTATCATTGTCATTCCAATCTCCTTATACTTCATCGAAATATAGGTGTCAATCAGTCACATGTTTGAGTGTAACACATGTAGCATCATAATTTGATAAGGTTTATATCAACAATAATAAAAAAAACATGTTACTCGCACCATTGGTTTATTTTCCAGGAAGAATTTTAAAATAAAAAAAAATTTGTTTACACAATCCAAGTTCTGGCATATGAAATCAAACACCACCAAACCGAGAAGCCAATCGGAGTGGAGAAGAATCACTCCATTGTCAGCGGGTGGAACAAAAGTCTTGATGAGAATGGTGCGTCGTCAACTAACAACAATAGGAGATGAGATGAGTGATTTATCAAATAGTTACCTGGCAGTCGCTGACCTGTCATTGTCCCCATAAAGCCAATCGACCCGAGAGGGAATTCAACACCCTAATCAAATGAAGCTTAGGCAATGATAGAAAGCCCATGAAGAAGTGAAGATGAGAGGAGGGCAGTGAATATATAGAGCATACTACTTCCACCACATCCACACCCCCACTTTAGGAAGTTGCGCACATTCATTTCTAGGATTGTGTGACATAGTATTTTAGGTGACAAATCGGTTAGTGCGCCTACTGCATACATGTAGTGATGTACAAGAATCGATTATTGAGCCTGTTGTGTGAATGTAGTATCATACCAAATTTAGTTCCTCTGCCCAACAACCCACTAACCAACTAATCATATTTATCCCTCTCTCACAAACAAATAACTTATTTAAAATTTAAAATATTTCATCTAGTTATATGTAAGTAAGTTATTTGAGTCTAATTGTATATGGTCCCAAGTGTGTATTGACCTGTCAGGGTTTAGTCTAAAGTTTGTACGCTTCTTCCTTCTCCTATATAGAGTAGGCGGATTTTTCTTATCAAATATATTGTACAACCTTTTTTTTCTAACATGGTATGAGAGCACTGATCCAACCCTAATCATAGAGGAGACAACATTTTTCTTCTTCCTGTGGGCGGTAGTTGTCCTTTTTGGCTTGGCCGCCCATCGGGCATCTATGCAACCACCCTCTTCCCTTCTTTCTTTTCCATCACATGCTTCTTTGCTTATTTCCCTCCTTTTGTGTCATATTTGTCAGATATCCTTGAGAAAGAAAAAAAATTGCCATTATTGCTACCCTTCCTGACATTGCCTCTCTATCGTACTATCTGTCCTGCAAAAGGACCAAGTCCTTCCGCTAGCTGAAGCCCATCCTCATTCACCTTTGAAAAATCGAAAGAGAACATGAGTAGAGAATTTTTTGTTCAGTGTTGCTATCTACCATAGCAAGCCGCCCCCACCATCCATTTGGTTCATTCCACCTATCCCTCCCTATCTGCAAATCTCTTCAATAGATCCCTTTTCCCTCCTTTGATTTATTAACCAGTCAACCACAGATCGTGCCGCAATATCATGTTTCATGATATCAGTCGCTACCCTGTTTGATTTCAGGCTACTATTAATTTTGTTTTCGCCCCTCTCCAACATACTTATATGACCCCATCCCTCACCGTCTACTGCCCAAGAACCCAAAGTCAGCCCCTAACATCAGATGATGGAAGCCACACTCTATCCTTGGTAGTCCACCACAAGCACTCTCCATCATGTTGGTATTTGCCTGCTTCAGCAAGTTTCATAAAGAGGGCTCAAGGACTTTCAAGCAGGACCAACGTCATCCTCCTACTGTTGTCATCATACTTCTGTCAGGCACCATCCAACTATAAGCATCTGAAGAACATGAGTATCAAATTGTATCATCTCAAGGATGCTAAACCTGCTCACGAGGTTGCAACTGATATGAGCCGCATTATGATTTTGAGATATTTCTTTCTTCTATTCAATGACCTTTGTGAAAATTTACGGTCGATTTTCTTTGAAAAAATATCGTGGACCTTTTTCTTCATGGGCTCTTCCCTGGCCTCCCCATGAACCCATCCACAAAGGGGCAGTGGGACCCCCTAATTGGGGGGATGCACCCCCAAACCCCCAGCAGTGTTAAGACCTATATTTCTATCATGAGCAGTTCTTTATCATTGTCCACCCACTCTTAATTCTTTATGTGGTTGGTGTGAGGGGAAGAAATAGAGGGCAAATGAGATGAAGGAGAGAAAGATTACTTTGTATTTCTCAATGTATTTTTGGATCTTTATGCACTTCTTTAAGAGTTTGTTGACTTCTGCTACTGATAGTTGAACCTGAAAAAACTTTTGTTGATTATATGCCTCTTGGAGAACTTACTATCTGGAGCTTCATGTCTACTGCTTACTTTTTCAAGCCAATGGTCTTCTATTCAGCTATGTCGACGCTATTTTCTACTTTTTTTCAGTGTTTTGTTTGCGTGTTGACATTGTCCATGCTTTGTGCATGTTGACTCTTTACTTGTATGTGCCTTGCGCACGTTGACTTTCCACTTACGTGAGCCATCAGTCTTTGACTTGTTTGTGCCTCGTGCATGTAGACTCTTTACTTGTCTGTACTTTTTTTACACGTTGACTGATGTTGTGACTGTGAACTAGCATTCTCTAGACTGTGACAATAGAGACCGTGATGAAGACTCTGACGCATTGTTGTTGTTTACTACTACTCCAGAAGCCACATCCTTTTGATCAAGAAACTTCTGTTAGCTATTTGCGACCTACATCGGTGACTTTCAACATGCTTTAGACTCAAATCTGTCCTTCTTGTATATCCTATCTACTTGAGGGGGAGTATTTGAGTGATGAGTGCTTTATTGTAATTTTGAGGGGAAGAAATCTTCTTCTCCTCCATCTCATTTCTCCTCTATTTATCAAAAAGTAATCTTGATCTCCTCCATCTCATCTCTCCTCTATTTTGAAGAAGATTATCACATGTGTGTACATTTTGCTACTATGTCCAAAAAGAGTACTCATTTATGTATAAGGTAGTACCAAAACCCATCCATAAATGGACTGAGAACAAACAAGCATGGTGTGTTCCTTTTAAAGAAAAATATGAAAATATTTTCCCTCCACTTCGAAATTACATATCATGTTTGATCGACCTGATTGACCAAAGCAACTCATTTTAAATTATAATTTTCTAATTAAATGGGACATATCCACTTTCCTAACCAATTTCACATACAAAACCACTCATTTTAAATTTAAAATATTTTTTCTCATTTTCCCTCCACTTCTAGGAGACATAGTGACATTTTACAACAATTCATACATTTTGTTGCTAAGTCAAAAATAGTACTTAAATATATTTAGTATAATGCTAAATATATAATGGCAAAATACAAAAAATTGTATAGTACGGTGTGGAACAATCATTAAGGCAAAAAATTTACTACTACGGCTGCATGATTGCATGCATGTGGTTGTTGCAACAAAGACAATAATGTTGTTCAATCATCCACCACCCAACCAAAGGATAATGAAAGGATGACTCTAATCTTCCAAAGGTCCTCTCTACCCGCTCTCTCACCCTAGCACTGCTAGGGTTTCTTCCTCCGTAGGCGGTTGGCTGGGAGGAGGGGGTTTGGCCGCCGCAAAGTGGTGCCCTGCTCCCCCTCGGCCTCTTCTCGCCCATCATGAGCAGGGTCTCTTCTTCGGGAGATGTGTGGGCGTGGTGTCTTTGGAGGCAGCGGTCTTCTTCCTCCCTGTCATTGAGCCCGACTGCAACAAGTTTCCTATCCCCTTTCTCTTTTACTGACTTTTTGTTTAGATTATTCTCTTATTTTGTCTATCTCACTGTTAATCAGCGCTGCTTTCTCTTCTCGTGGTAGATTTTTCTTTCTCGGTCAATTTTATTGTGGAGTTTGTATGGCAGTAAGTGCAGAGAAAATATCCTTTTGGAACACCGATTTGGTGCAGGTACTCTACCATACATAGTCAGGTTGAAGGTATTCCTCATAGAAAGTTGCCTTAGCCAGCGAAGGAGAAGAGGGATCTATACATCATTGTCCTTATCAGATTCCGATATGAGTTTTTGTGGTGGTTTGTATCTGTTCTTGATCATTGTGTGGTCTTTTAGTTTGTTTTTCTCCTCATGTAGATGTTGTATGGCTCCTCCATAATGAAATTTGTCTGTTTAACTTCAATAAAAAAAATCCACCACCCAACCACTCTGCATTTATCCCCTTCCCACTAACAAAAAGCAAATTACTTCAAATTCATATTTTTCTCATTTCCCTTCAATTTTTCCTTTTAATCGTCGACACTCACATTTCTACATATTTCACACTTTTTTAGAATACATACTTAAATATGTTCAAGGCGGTACCAGAAGTTATTAACAACCAGACCTAGAATAAACCAACATAGTATGTCACATTTTAAAAATTATTGCATATTTATTTTTTATATCATTTGTTAACTTAGTATGTAGAAAAAAATTATATATGTGATAAGTGATCATATTTAATCAAAATATGTGTACCATCAAAAAATCAACAAATTATACTTAATATAAATCAAAATAGTGCTTATAGTAAGAGGAATTCCGTGATCACAAAAATAAAATACAAGACAATCACTATTTATTATTTTTTTATAACTTGTATATTTTTTACATATAATCTAGCATTGTTGTAAATAATTCATATAAGCTCACATTCTTTAACATGGAGTAAAAATAAAACTCCTTTACAAATGACATAATACCAAAAGGCATTCAACACATGTCTGAATTTTATACATTACGATATCAATGTAGTTCGTCTTCATCCCTACACATTGCAGTACCATCGGCAAACACAAAAGCCACTGGCGAGGAAGATCGTGTGGTAGGACATAGTGGTGGTTGTGCTCCTTTGCTCAACTCCTTTGCGATGAGTGCAGATGCTTGTGTAAAGATCACCAAAGAGGTCGTAGTCGGAAGCTAATGTTTGAGAAAGAGGCGCACGCAGTGTGGAGAAGGTTTCAGATTCCCTTGGCGAGCCTCACGACGCTGCGGAATAGAAGGGGTTAGGAGGAAGATCAACGGAGAGAGGTTGGGCACGTCGACGAATTTGGCACGACGGAGGTTGCGTGCACAGTGGCTGGACGCACCGAGGGCTGGATGCAACGACGGCTATACTCGATGACGGCCTGGACGAAACAACAGCGTGGGCGCATGGTTTTGGAGTGGGGAGAACCAAGGAAGAGCAAGAGACACTGGGTGGGGTGGGATTTTATGGTTCCACAATCTATATGTTCGCCTCTCGCATTGTATTAGTATTTTGTCTAACACTATGCGAGCGTGTCTCCTCAATACTGCGGACGGTTGAATTTAATATTGTTACCTGTCTCGAGATTAGGGTGTAAAGCATGGTGTATATCACTGCTCAAGTTAAAAGATAACGATCATTTGAATGCAATGAAAAGATAATGATCAATAAAATGCCAATTATTGTACTGCGGCCTCGATTCTCGCTGTCATATCCTATTGGAGGTCAGCCACGGGCACGTTCATTCCCTGGGATTGGCATGTTTTGGCGTACGTTGACAGATTTGTTTTATCTGCAGGTGATGTAGGTTTAAGTGTTCTGAATTGGCCTAAACTCCTCAAATCTCGTCGGCTTTCACAATGACTTATTCATATGTTTATTTTGGCTAACAAGAAACATGGGGTTTTGCTATAAAACCCCATATGTTCATTTTCGCTAACAAGAAACATAGGGTTTTGCTATAACCCACACTTGCCGTTTGATGCGCTCAAGTAATCCACAAATTACATTTCTTTAACCCATGCCCAGAGGCGGTCATCGTGTCTAAATAATAAAAAGACCACCAATGAGAAGGAAAAGTAAAAAACAAATGATACAGTGGAATCTCACGAACAAACAAATTTCAGATGTGCAACTAGTGTGATGGTCTTTGTCGATGTATTGTTTAGTTAGTAAAGGGGGCCTCAAGATGATGCCTCTTAACCTACTCCACCTGGTATTAGGGCCAAGGGAAGCCAACTGTCACAAACGTACGACACAGAGATATTGAGGATTAGGAGAGTAATTTTGAATTTATACAAATAAATTTATGACGCATGAGTGCATTATCTGGATATAGGAGTTGTGGGTATATTTACCCGTTGCTACTACTAGACTAGATCCAGATGAGCCTCTGTAATAGGAAACAAAAATACGGGCATCACTGATAGAGACTTGGGTCTTACTAATCACATGATGTGTAGGATGCTTAGTGGAGAAGAGGTAAAAGTAGATCTAATTCTCATTGTTGAGGTCGCCAGTGAATAATTCAAAATTAATGTTTTATGTGTGTTGTCTTTCAAATTTTCTGTCGGTTGTGGTTTCGATGGCTTCACCTGTGTAAGGGGTAACGTAAATAGTTTCGATTACCATCTAAATAAGATTAAATAACCAATCTCCTTCACATTGTGAGGTTCTGAATCACGTGGTGCATACATTACAGGTAGGGGTGTTAAAAATATGACTTCGAGTTGGTTTCGCGGTCGAACAAACATAGACTGGGATTTTCCATAAAGTAGCAAACCTGGAATCGGAACCAGCTTTCCCATTTCTAATAAAAAATCATATACTAATTGTAAAGCATTTTATTTTGTTTCAAATAATAATCAAATGATTGTTAGACTCAATAAATAATAATTATTAAAATCTTTTTATTACATCATATCATTATCTTATTGTGCTAAGTTATTACAGATTGTGTAAGAATATCAAGAGGTCATGATATATATACAGGTTTGCACAAAAAGTCTACTCTAGGACCAGTCCTATACTTTCATAATAGGACAACCAATCACATAGCAGCATCTCCTCCTCTCTCCTCTTCAAAACCCCACCCCTACAAAAATAAGGAGATAGAACCACATATTGTACATTATAATGAATTTTTATTGGGTCCTTCCAAGTTATTATAGGGCCGGTCCTATAGTAAGTTATTCTCAGGTTTGCACCCATATGAGCACCAAGTTTCTCTCTAATAAGCAAACCAAAAACAAATAGAGCTTCTAGTAGGAAATCTATTAAAGTCACTAATATTTCATTTTTATGCAAATGGGCCTATCCATATGGTTGTCTTGAGTCCTAAGCATGCTTGAGACATAAGTATACTTGAGTCACTAGCATGGTTGAGCCTCAAGTTTATAACTATCCCCTTGTCCAATATAAAAAAGAGGAATTTCTCTTATTAATATATCAACTATCCTTCTATATTTTTTTACATGGTATTAGAGCAGTTGATCATAAGCCCTTAAACCCACATGGGAGAAAGAGCCAAAGAGGAGCACCCCATTGCGGACAACAACCACCCTTAACAGTTCTTTTCTGCCTATAGGGTTGCAACTCATACTTCATCTTGAAACGTTTCTCACGAACATCTCCATAAAAAATGTCAATGATGTCTCTATGTTGCTATATCTTTCATTTCTAGTAATATTTTTTTGTGTTCTCACCCTCCCTCAAACCATTTACTACCCCTCATATGTTTCAAGCTAGATCTACATTAGATTGACTCTTATTATCAACTACCCTCCACATATATTTTTATATATTTATTTTTTCTACTATGATTTATGACTCTCCACCCCAATCACTTTCTTGATTTTTTTTGTAGTTGGCATGAGGGGAAAAATAGAGGATGAGATGATATGGAGGAGAGGAGATGAAGAACAAATAAATGTAGAATTTTATAATGTTGGAACATTGCATCTTAAAGTAACTTGTTGCATGCTGATTTACACAAGAGGTTTTTCATTCCAGCTATGTTGCCTCTACTCTATTTCTATTATCATTCTTATGCATGTTGACTATTACTTGATTTGGGACACAACACTCTCTGGAGTACTGGACGAAACATAGCAATAGAGGTTAATTCTGGCTACATTGTCACTAGTCTCAATCGCTTTTATCTGTGCTTGTGCATGTTGACTTCTACACTACTGGGCACCCAACACTACTACATAATTTGTTGAAGGAGAAGGACAAATTCCCAACTAATACTTATGAATCTTTGACCAATATTTCGTAGTCATGGACAATCCCTAACCACCATGCCCTCACCAAAATCTTGGTGGCTAATAGTGGTTGGTCATGTTAAGTTCCTGACCAATACAGAAAGGAGCTTTGAGCAGTAAACACGTAACAAATTTATATCCTTAACCAATACCTTGTATTCAAGGTCCATCCATGACCAATAAAATAGAATATCATTGCAATTGTAATACATTAATATATATATATATATATATATATATATATATATATATATAATTAGTTTACATGATAAGCTACTACCACTCATCCCATGACAACAAAATTAAGTCTAATATGTAAGAAAATATCATTCAATTTTCAATTGTATCCTTCACATTTAGAACACATGATTGGAGCAAAATGTATTTTGACATAGCATTCATACACATCATATGGTGTACTAAAAAAAGGTGGCCATCTGAACAAGATTCCATCATATATTTTTCCTTAACATTACTTCCATTATTTCCTCTTTGGAGGCTTTTCGTATTATTTGCATAAGTTCTTATACCTTGTATAGTATTTTTGGTGTCATGCATTACATAAAATGGTGTATTATGTTCTTATAATGTATACTTTAGAAGTTCATAATTACATAATAATGTAAAAAATCACCTAGCATTGAACTTATATTAAATTTGATTTCCCATCTTCAGTATATATTGGCATAGTTTTTTTCTAGCTAAGGAATTGTTATTTTGTGTGTATGTGATCACATATTTGTTAAAATAAAAGATTTTATTAATAACATGTATACATGCTATTAACCTATAGCATATTCATTTGGGAATAAAATAAGTCACATTGTAGCCATCCCACCAGTCAGGTACATTTTTACAAACAAGAACCATAAATAAAAATAATACAAATAATAAAGTAAGACAAACACCTATGTAGTATTTTTTAGAATAATGAGAAGAACATTAATACACATATTTTGAATAACTTTAATTGCCAACTAAAAAGGTACTCTCCATACAACACACACTAGTTAATATGAGTTAGAAATAAAAATTATTACCATGAGCATAAAATTTTTGGAATCACGCTCCATCACGCCTCTACATCATACACAAAGAACCTATTATCATGTTAAAGAGAAACAACTTCATGTAAATAATAAAATAATTATTATTGCAGAGAAATTTTAGCTCAAAGAAAACACTAATGTTATGGAAAGAGAAAAAAGATGGATTTAATGATCCACTGACAAAGCCATGGACAAACAGTCTGCAATTTTTAATAAATAATGATTTCTTTTCAAAATAAACATGGACATTGGGTGTCGAGGTAGACAAGAAAGAACTTTAGGTTGTTGATGTGGATGCTCTTTTTTGGATAAGGTAAAATATTACTATCAACTGGAAAAGTATAGGGACAAGTCCAATATACTATACAAAGGGGGTTAGCTACAAAAACCCCAACGTTCTCTAACCATCTGGTCCAGACCATTGATCAAACAAGGTCTGACCTTACAAACGCCATGAAGTGTAAGGCCCCTAACCTAGCATTGTGTTTGATCTTACTTTTTTAGCACAATTAGATGCTTAAAACCTTACTCTAATCATTTAATGCGCCTTAATAACATGTGACATGTTTATGTTTTTTGTTTGGTCTAGTTTGCCTGATGTTTGATCTAATTATGCTATATGTGTGCCAATTTTGGACCAAGTTGCAATTTACCCATGTTGATAGTTTATCTTGCAATTTGTCACATGTTAGATGTGCCTCCTATGTTTTTGCATCATGAGAGAGAATGATTCTTAATGTAGCCTTTTTGTACCTTGGTTGATGAGGTGGCATCACATATGGAGAGTTAGGGTTTTGCATACTTTACATCGATGCTTATGTGGATATTGACCCTTTGTGTTGTCGTGATCGATGTGCTTTCCTTTGGTTTTGTTGTTGTGGTCGAAGTGTTTCAGGTGTGAGCACCTTTGTCTCTATGTGCACATAGTGGTCGGTAGGGTTTTGAACCCTATATATATATGCTTTTGGGTCTCCATGTTTGTAGTGATCACAACCCCTTGTCGGTCGCAACATCTCCTTCAACTGAAGAGTGTTTTGAGGACCAAGTATTCACCACCCTCACCTAGGTTTTAATTATCTTTTTTGCATGCTTGAGTTGAGTGGTTGCATGGATGTATGGAGGACAAGTGGCACTTATGTGCTTGACACCTTGTTCTCTTATCTGTCTCCTACCCTTTGGTATTTATACCCCTATCCTTGCATGCAAGTGACCCCTTTATCTTTCTCTTCCTTCTCCCTTATTTCTTGGGGGTGGCCCATGTTCTTGGTGGTGCAAGTGGATGTGTCTGAGCTTGAAGAAGGTGGTCGTTTCCCCCTTGCATGTGATCTAGGGTTGGATCACCTCTCTTTTGTTGATCCTTTGGAGATCCTTGATCCTGGTAAGTGATTTATCCTTCTTGATTTCATTTTCTTGCAACCTTACCCATCTCTTTCTTCTCTTAGATGATCCATGGTTCTCCATGGTGGTTTTCTTGAGGAACCTATCTCTCTTAGAGGTCGAATCCATGGTTTTCCCATGGTAGTACCTATGTGAGATGAGGATCTCCTATTTCCCCTTTCCTTTCAGCCTAGGGTTTGGTGCTCTCTTTCTTTGATCTTTATTTTATCCTATGTTGTTTCTTCTTCTCTTGAGGGTATATTTCTTGGTCGTGGAGTTCAACCAAGCTTTGATTTTCCCTCTTCTCTTGGGGCTTCTTGGCTTTGGAGTTGTTCTTCCCTCCAAGGCGAGTTATATAATTTTCCCCTCAATTATTGTTTCACTCATCTTGCATGTTAATGATCTATCTTTATAATGTGATTATAAGTTGTATAGTGATGATATATTCATTTATATTTTATGATTATGTGGTGATCTTGTATAGATTAACTTTTTTTCTTGAACCCTAATTCTTACACCCGAGTTTGAATGGATGGTAGTTGGATCTTACATGCACATCTTAAATGTCAGTTTTATCCTCATGAGCATGGTTTGGCTATCTTTTTGAAGATGGTGGCTTTGTTTTTCGAATGCATATGCTTAACACTTGGTTTTCCTTATTACATATCATGGTTCCTATATTGATCCTTGTGATGGTCATTATAGGGTTTTGGTTTTTATCATCTTCATGAGGTTTTTGACCTTGGTGATGTTTCATATCTTTTTTGGCCTCAGTGTTTCCCTATTTTCCTTATGTTTTCTATGTACATGATGGTGGTTGAGATGGGGTTTGTTTTGGTCATTTTAGCCCTAACTCTAACTCCCTGGGATGCTATGTTTTCCATAAAGATTGTTGCATGTGTTGACCTTGTATGGTCATTATTTTCTCTAGTTTTCATGGTTGTTATGTCTTGGTCAAATTGGTTTTGCGGTCTCCATGCATGAAGCCATTGTTGCGGTCAAAATACTTTGAGTTCTTGGAGTGGTCACTATGTATAGTTTGATGATGGTCATTATGTTGGGATGCTTGTTGTGGTTGCTATGTTGTTTTTGGAAGTTGATCGCTATTTTGTTGACCTTGTTGCAATGGCTAAGGTTGGTGTGTGTGTCGATCGTTTTGGTGTTGCAGTCACCATGACCTTAGTGGTCAAAATGGCTAACCCTAACCCTAGTGGTCGCTAGGGTAACCAATGCCTAGAGGTCGCTAGAGATGTTGGTCTCTACACTTTGTTGATTTCATGCTAGGTTGATATGATGATGACATTTGATATTATGGCTTCCAAGAATGTGGGAGGTGGAAATAGATCCGGTTTTGATGTTTACTACTACTATGGAAACCCTAATTGGTTAGCTATGAGTAACCCTAACCCTAACTCCAAGTACATGGTGATGAGTGAGTTGCTTGCTTAAGTAATTAGCATGATGATCAAATATTTTTCTCTCTCCTACTTTTTGTAAACCTAACTTGTAGGTTGAATGAACACCATAGCTAATGATTGATGTGGTAACTCTTATATGACACATATGTGGTGATTATGAGCCTTGATGGGGCATGATGAGATAATTATGTTGTTCTTTTAGGGAACTAAGTGAATAGGTCTTATGACCTTGGAAGAGGCCTCATTCCTAATTGAGGCGATGCTCTCTAGTGTTGTGTTAAGGGATTGTTGTCTCATAGTAATTTGATGATGGTGATTGCCTTGTGTAGGTCAATGACATAGTGCCATGTAATGATGAGATCAGCTTCATTCTTTATATGTTTTATATATTCTGAGGTTAGAATCAACCCTTATCTTTGTAGAATTTGTTTAGGGTTTGTACTTTGTAACTTGATTGATGCAACATAAAAGATACCCAACTGGCTTAACTAAATAAGGGAAACCCTAATCATGTAGTTTCCATGTGCCATAGATGCATTCTAGTGTCAGAACTTGATGGATGGTGAAATGAGTATTCCAGAGGGAAACTCAGAGTGCATACTTTGATTATGCGGGGTGCTTGGAGAGTAAATTCTTATCATCCAGATCCCAAGTGTTTTGAGAATGAATGCGGCCATATATCGATCATTATGCTATGTGATGTGATGTTCGAGGACAAATACAGTTGTACCTCAGTGGCAGGGTTGACTCTTATACCCTGGTGTTTAGAACCATGATCTGTACCAAGATGGGATAGGTGTTTTTCAACTTGACTATATGTTGTTTGTGGAAGATGACTATTATGTCTCTATGGTGTCTCTCATACTGACCCAAAGGTGGAGGTGAGATCATGGATTCTGGCTCTCCCATAGATCTTGTATGACACTAATTTTGACTTAGTAGTGGTCAGTTGGATTTGGGTGGTACGACTCAAATCCTCAGGGCTTAATAAAAGACGTGACACACCCATGTAGTATATCTTATTTGGGCTAAAGATGATTCACATTGCTTGTCGCCCCTTCCTTATTTCTTGTATTATTCTGTTGTATTATAATGCAGTAAGAGAAATCAACTATTATACATGTTTTTCATATTCCTTCTAAAAGCATAACTTGTTATACTTATCAGTTGTAGTTGCTTAATATGCTCATCCTATCAATAATACTACTTTCCTGCTTAAGTATAATTTGTGTTTACAACAGTTATTGGAAAATAGTTATATCTCTCACTGGGACATGGGTCTTACCCTTATGGTTCACCGCATCTCTTTAGGTGTTCGTGTGTGGTGTCGTAGAGATCATGATGTTGAGGAGGAGAAACAAGGAAATTAGTGAACTCAGAAGGGTGGATATACTGCTAGTGTTCTGTAATAGAGTCATATGTGTCATCCCTGTACTATCACGCCCTGGAAGGGGTGTTATGTACCTTGTTGTACTGAGACGTGGTTTTAGATGTATGCCTTGGTTGTATATAAGTGGCTTGTATATGTGAACAAGTTATCCTTTGGTAATAGATGTGTGGCTGGATGGCCACTGTATAGTGATGTAATATCTTTATGGTATGCTATCTGATATATGTGGTGATAGGTTGAGAACCTTGATGTATATGTTCCTACTTGAGATGGTTACATATGTTCAATTTTAGTTTACCCTATTTTGTGGTAATGTTTTTGTTTAGTATTTGATGGTGCGCCTCAGTTTTAAGTTATCTCACTTTTATGGCATCGGGTTGTCACAAATTAGGTGGTATCAGAGCTCTAGGTTTACTAAGTCTAAATGGGCATAGGACTAGGATTCTGGTTGTTCTTGTGTTATCTAGTATATCTGAATGCAGCTACTGCTTATGTATAAGAAGAAGACATGTCTAGAGAACACAATGAACATTCTAAGAGTAATGTTGCTACACAGGGAAGCAGTGCAAGGAGGTAGGCAAGAGTAGATGAGTGCCTGAAGTGCCTCAGTTTGACCCAACAACTATGGCCAATCCCACTTTCCAATCCATGTTTGGATAGTTTATGGATGCGATTTTGCATATGGCAGATAGAATTCTCGTACACCAAGCAAGGACAGTTGTCTCCAATGTGGAATCCCAAGGTTCTGGGAAGACTTTTGAGAGGTTGTGGTGTGTTGGAACATTGGAGTATGTGTACAACGGACATGGCATATGTTGATATGTGGTTGACATAGCTAGAGAAGGAATTGAAGATCCTCAACATTTCAAAAGAGGAGAAGGTGAAGCATGCAGTTTACCTGTTGAAGGGTATTACTGGCCATTAGTGGGTCATTGAGGAGGAGAAGAGGCCTAGCATAGTGATCATTTCAGAAGATTTTTGGTGGGAGTTTGTGAGTCGATACTTCTCAGTGACATATCATGATGAGAAGATCTCACATGTTGAGAAGATCTGACAGGGATCAATGACAATGAATGAGTACAAGGCCAAGTTCATGAAGTTGTTAAGGTTTTGTCCTCACATGGCTATAACATATGAGGAGATGATCTATTGGTTTGAGAAGGGTTTAAGTAAGGAGTTGACGACGATGGAGTCTGCATTGGAGAACTAAGAATGGTTTTCTACCTTTGTTGACTCTATGAGATGGATAAAGATGTAAGTTGTGGAGAAGCGTGAAACTAACACTAAGAAGAGACTGGTTCAGTTTTAGGGACAATCCTTTGGAGGCTTGAAGAAGCCCAAGTTTTCATCACCTCAGTCACAATAGAGATCTAGAGTGCCATCTCACTAGTCACCAAGTAAGGGCAGAGGCGTATCTTTTCATCGACAAGAGCTCATAGCAAAACATTAGTTTCAGTGACAGGGTCGTCAAGGCCATGGTATGAAGATAAGACTTGTTATAGATGTGGATAGACTAGACATACAAGGTTGTTTTCCCAATGAAGGATGAGAAAGTGACTCAGAAGACAAGATAGAGTCAGTAGGGTTCCTAGCGACAGTAGTTCAGCAATGGCGGTGGTAGAGGACATGGTCAGGCTTCACAAGAAGGATCTTTGGGGCAGACCTGTAGAGGACGGGGCGACAATAGGAGACAACTCAATTCTATGCCATGAGTTAGGCGGAGGGTGTGTTACACCCATAGGTTGTGATAGGTCAGATGGAGTTGTTTCATTCTAACTTGTATGCATCTTGAGTTGTATCTATTTTGGTTGACCGAGGTGTGATGCACTCTTTTGTCACCAAATAAGTGATAGATAGTTGTTCTTTGCCTGTTATTCGTAGATCTGATAGCCTTCTTCTAGAAGCCCCTCTTGTGGGTTCTATCAAGTTGCTGGAATTGCGTCCATCCTGCATTCTTTCTTTCTCAGGATGCAACATTCAACTGGATGTTATGCCACTTGATATGCACGGATTTGATGTGATCCTTGGGATGCATACCTTGGATAAGTATGGGGTGGTCTTGGATTGTAGTTCCAAGGTAGTGATGTTCATGCGCCTTCCAAGGAGATAGGAAGATTATCTTGATGTGCTTGGTATCAGTGCTGACAGTAGAGAGGTTGGTGAGGCAAGGTTGCAAATCTTTCTTAGCACATGTTTTGGATACCAAGGTAAGGAATCCTAGTATCCAAGAGGTGTTTGTTGTTCGTGAATTTGAGGATGTCTTTCTTGATGAGTTTCTTGATGTTCCCCCACCTCGAGAAATTGACTTTGAGATCATTCTAGTTCCTGGTACACAATAGATAGCACAGTCGTTGTGTAGAATGGCACCAACAGAGATGTAAGAGTTGAAGAAGTAGTTGTAGGAACTGATAGAAAAGGGCTTTATCAGACTGAGCACTTCCCCTTGGGGTGCTCCCATTTTATTCATGAAGAAGAAGGATGGATCAATGAGGTTGTGCATCAAATATTGACAGTAGAATAAGGTGACGATCAAGAACAAGTACCCTTTACTGAGGACAGATGACATGTTTGATCAGTTAAAAGGTGTTTCAATGTTCTTTAAGATAGACTTGAGGTCAAGATACCATCAATTGCAGATCAAGGTGGATGAAATACCCAATTCATCCTTTAGGACTAGGTATGGTCACTATGAGTTCATGGTTATGTCGTTTGGGCTAACCAATGCATCGACAAAGTTCACGGACCTAATGAACAGGGTGTTTCGACCTTATTAGGATCAGTTCATGGTTGTGTTCATTGATGACATCCTAATATACTCCCGAGATAGCCAACAACATGAGTAGCACCTACGGAAAGCGTTGACATTGTTGAGGTAACACAAGTTGGACGCCAAGTTTAGCAGGTGCAAGTTTTGGTTAAAGGAGGTCTCTTTTCTTGGGCATGTGATATATGTTGAAGGTGTTCGTGTAGATCCTAAGAAGGTTTAGACATTGTTAGAATGGGGGCAGCCAAAGATATGAATGGAAGTTAACAGCTTCCTAGGCCTGGAAGGCTACTATAAGAGGTTTTATAAAGAACTTTAGTGTTGTGGCACTACCCCTAACAAAGTTGGGGAGGAAAGGTGTGTTGCTGGTTTGCTATGACGAATGTTAGCGTTCTTTCTAGATTTTGAAAGAGAAGTTGACCAGTGCACTGATGTTAGTGTTTCTTGAGTAGGGGAAAGTTTATATCATCTTTTTTATGCGTCGAAGAATGGTTTGTGGTGTGTGTTGATGCAAGATAAAAGCATGATTTCTTTTGCTTCAGGACAGCTTAAGGAACACGAGGAGAGCTACCCAAAGCATGATTGGAGCTTACAACTATGGTTCATGCTTTAAAGATTTGGAGACACTACCTTTATAGTGAGAAGTGTTATATCTTCACCGATTACATGAAGATTCAGTACATATTTTCAAAGCAAGAGTTGAATATGTGGCAGTGACACTGGATGGAGTTGATCAAGGACTATGATCAAGTTGTAGACTACCATCCAAGGAAGGTGAATGTGGCAGAAGATGCACTTAGTAGGAAGTTTTATTTTGTATCATATGTTGATAAGGTGCAATTTTGTTCCTTAGTGTGCCACAATAGAGATATGTTGGTGTTGTTGCATCATATGAACATGATGCTAAAAGTTTTATTGTTGGCAGGTTTGTTGGCACAAATACAGGTGAATCCCACACTGAGACAGTAGATCAGAGATGTGTAGAGGGATGATATTGTGATACAACAGATCTGAGTAGAGTTTGACAGTATGAAGCATGATTGTTTTCATGAGTCTAAGGATGGGACAGTGTGTTTCCATAGCAGGACAATAGTTCCAGATGTTGATGGGTTGAGAAAGTTGGTTTTGGAGGAGGCTCACTCCTCAATAAATGTTATGCATCCAGGTAGCACCAAGATGTATCATAACCTGAAGGATCTATATTGGTGGGTTGGCCCAAAACGTGAGGTGACTGAGTTTGTGGCAAGGTGTCCTATGTGTTAGCAACTCAAGGCTGAGTATTAGAAACCTATAGGGATGTTGCAACTATTTTCTATACCATAGTGGAAATGGGATCATATCACTATAGACTTTGTGGTTGGTATCCCTAGGATAGCCAAACGACATGATTCCATTTAGGTGATAGTTGGCATGTTAACTAAGTCAGTACACTTCCTTCCTATAAAGATGATGTATACAACTGAGAAGTTGGAACAGGTGTATGTGTATGAGATAGTTTGTTTACACGATATCCTAGTAACGATAGCACATGAACAAGGTCCTCATTTTACCACTCATTTTTAGGAACATCTGCACATAGCCATGAGTACAAAATTGAGTTTCAACATAGTGTTTCACTCACAGACAGATGGTCAGTTATAGAGGACCATTTAGGTTTTGGAAGATCTATTGAGAGCATGTGTTCTGTAGTTTTTGGGCAGTTGGGATGTACACTTCAGTTTGATAGAGTTTACATACAACAACAACTATCAGAGGTGTATCGACATGGAACCGTATGAAGCCTAGTATGGAAGGCATTATAGGTCGTTGCCTTGTTGGTATGAGACCGATGAGTATTAGCTTTTGGGTCATGAGCTAGTATAGCAGACTACAGAGAAGATCACAAAGTGATAGAGCAACAGTTAAAGGGAGCCCAAGATAGGCAGAAGTCTTATGTTGACAATCATTAGAGACCCTTAGAGTTCCAAGTGGGTTATAGTGTGTATCTCAAAGTCTCTCCTTAGAAGGGTGTGTCAAGGTTTGGGAATAAGGGTAAGTTGGATCCTAGGTTTATGGGACCTTACCCTATGGAGACATGTGTTGGGAAGGTGTCTTATAAGTTGGAGCTACCTCTAGAGTTGCATAGGTTGCATCTGGTCTCTCATGTATCAATGTTGAGGAAGTGTCAGCCAGACACAGAGCTAGCATTGCAGCCCGTGGAGGCTGAGTTGGAAGAGGATATGTCGTATGCTAAAGACCCTATGTTGAACCTAAATTGGAGGATCAAGAAGTTGAAGAAGAAGGATATAGTGTTGCTTAAGGTTTTTTGGCATCATTTGGGTGTGGAGGAAGCCACGTTGGAGTTAGAGGATGAGATGCGTAGGAATTACCCATCTGGTTTCTCATAGGATTTTGAAGGCAAAATCCTTGTTAGGGGTTTATGGTTGTCAGGCCCCTAACCTAGCTTTATGCTTCATCTTGCTTGCTTAACATAATTATATGCTTAAAACCTTAATCTAATCATGTGATTCACCTTAATAACATGTGACATATTTATTTTTTAGTTTGGTCCATTTTTCCTGATGTTTGAGCTTGTTATGCTATATGCGTGCTTGTTTTGGATCAAGTTGCAATTTACCCATGTTCAGGGTTTATCTTGCAATTTTTTCACATGTTGGATGTGCATTATATTTTTTTGTATCAAGAGAGAGAGAATGATTCTTAGGGGAGTCTTGTTGTACCTTGGTTGATGAGGTGGCATCATGTGATGGAGAGTTAGGGTTTTGCATGGGTTACATGGATGCTTATGTGGATGTTGACCCTTTGTGTTGTTGCGACTAATGTGCTTTGCCTTGGTTTTGTTATTGTAGTTGAAGTGTTTTGGGCGTGAACATCTTGGTCTCTATGTGAGAACCTTGGTACCTATGTGCACATAGTGGTCATTAGGGTTTTGAACCCTAGGTCACTATGCTTTTGGGTCTCCCATGTTTGTAGCGATCACAACTCCTTATTGGTCGCACAATCTCCTTTGACTGAAGACTATTTTGAGGACCAAGTGGTCGCCACCATCACCTAGGTTTTAATGATCTTGTTTTCATGCTTGAGTTGAGTGCTTGCATGGATGTCATATGGAGGACAAGTAGCACTTATGTGTATGACACCTAGTTCTCTTACCTCTCTCCTACCCTAGGGTATTAATGCCTCTCTCCTTGCATGCAAGTTTCCCCTTTATCTCTCTCTTCCTTCTCCCTTCTTTCTTGGATTCGGCCCTTGTTCTTGGTGGTGCAAGTGGAGGTTCTTGATCATGAAGAATTTGGTCGTTTCCCCCTTGCATGTCATCTAGGGTGGGATCATCTCTTTTTTGTTGATCCTTTGGTTATCATGGACCCTAGAAAGTGGTTTATCCTTGTTGATTTTGTTTTCTTGCAACCTTACCCCTCTCTTTCTTCTCTTGGCCGGACCATGGTTCTCCATGGTGGTTTTCTTGAGGAACCTCTCTCTCTCTCTTAGAGGTCGAATCCATGGTTTTCCCATGGTAGTACCTATGCAAGATGAGGATCTCCTCTTTTCCATTTCCTTTTGGCCTAGGGTTTGGTGCTCTCTTTCTTTGAGCTTTCTTTTTTACTTAGGTTGTTTCTTCTTCTCTTGAAGTGATCTTTTTTGTCCGTGGAGTTAAACCAATCTTTGGTTTTCCCTCTTCTCTTGGGGATTCTTGTCTTTATAGTTGTTCTTCACTTCTAGGCAAGTTATATAACTTTCCCCTCAATTATTGTTGCACACATATTGCATGTTAATGATCTATCTTTATAACGTTATTATAAGTTGTATAGTGATGATATCCTAATTTAGGGTTTATGATTATGTGGTGATCTTTTATAGATTAACACTTTTTCTTGAACCCTAATTCTTGTAAACAAGTTTGAATGGGTGGTAGAGTTGTTGGATCTTACATGCATGTCTTGAATGTCAATTTTATCCTCATGAGCATGGTTTTTCTATCTTGTTGAAGATGGTGGTTTTGTTTCCCACATGAATATGCTTAACCCTTGGTTTTCTTTCTTACATATCATTATTTCTATGTTGATCCTTGTGATGGTCAATCTAGGGTTTTGGTTGTTATCATCTTCATGAGGTTTTCACCTTCGTGATGTTTCAAATTCTTGGTTTCACACATCAATTGTGGTTGTCATGCTTCCCTATTTTCTTTATGGTCACTATGGCCATGGTGGTGGTTGAGATGGGGTTTTGGTTTGGTTGATTTAGTCCTAGCCTAGATCCCTTGGATGATATGTTTTCCATAACGACCGATGTGTGTGCCGACGTCATATGGTTGTTGGGTTCTCTAGTTTTTAGTGCCTTTATGTGTTGGCCAAGATGGTTTTGTGGTCACCATGCATGAAGCCTTTGTTGAGTCCAAATACTTTGAGTTATCAGAGTGGTCTCTATGCATCGTTTGATGATGGTCGTTATGCTGGGATGCTTGTTGTGGTCGCTATGTTGTTGTTGGAAGTTGATCCCTATGTTTTTGGCCTTGTTTCAATTGCTAAGGTTGGTGTGTGTAGGTCTCTATGGTGTTGTGTTCACCATGATCTTAGTGGTCAAAATAGTTGAACCTAACCCTAGTGGTCTCTAGGGTAACCAATGCCTAGCCTCACTTGAGAGGTTGCATCTTGTATGGTCATTACACTTTGTTGATTTCATGCTAGGTTGATAATGATGATGATGTTTGATCTTATGGATTCCAAGAATGTGGGAGGTGGAAACAGATTATGGTTTGATGTTTATTTCTACAATTGAAACCCTAATTGGCTAGCTATGAGTAATCCTAACCCTAATTTTGATTGCATGGGGTTGAATGAGTTGCTTGATTGAGTAATTAGCATGATGAGAAAGTACTTTTGTCTCAGCTACTTGTTGTAAACCTAACTTGTAGGTTGAATAAACACCATAGACAATGATTGTTGTGGTATGTCTTATACGACACATATGTGGTGATTATGAGCCCTGATGAGGCATGATGAGATAATGATGTTGTTCTTACAGGGAACTATGTGAATAGGCCTTATCACCTGGTAGAGGCCTTGTGCCTATATGAGGTGATGTCCTCTGGTGTTGTGTTAAGGGATTGTTATCCCATAGTAATGTGACGATGGAGATGGCCTTGTATAGGGCAATGATACAATACCATGTAATGATGAGATCAGCTTTGTGCTTTATACATTTTATATCATCTGAGGTTTAAATATACCCTTATCTTTATAGAATCTATTTAGGGTTTGTACGTTGTAACTTGATTGATGCAACATAAAAGATACCCAATCATCTTAACTAATCAAGTAAACCCTAATCATGTAGTTCCCCTGTGCCATATATCCATTCCAGTATTAGACCTTGTTGGATGGTGAAACGAGTATTCTAGAGGGAAACTTGGAGCACATATTGTTGAGCCTGTGGGGTTCTTTGAGAGTACCTCCTTGTCATCCAGATCCCAAGTATTTTGAGAACGGTTGTGGTCATATCTCAGTGATTATATTATGTGATGTGATGCTTGAGGACAATTGTGGTTGTACCTCAGTGGCAAGGTTGGCTCTTGTACCCTGGTGTCTAGTGTTGTGACTTGTACCAAGGCGGTCTAGGTGTTTTTTAGCTTGGCTATATGTCCTTGGTGGCAGTTGATTATTGTGTTTCTATGGTGTCTCACACTGACCGAGAGGTGGAGATGAGATTGTGGATTCTAGCTCTTCTGTAGATCTTGTATGGCACCAATTTTGACTTAGCAGTGGTCAGTCAGATTTGGGTGGTACTACTCAAATCTTTAGGGCTTAATAAACTAAGTAGCACAGTCATGTAGTATATTTACTTAGGGCTAAACATGATTCACTTTTGTTGTTTCCCTTGCCTTGTTTCCTGTATTGTTTAGTTGTATTATAATGTGGTAAGAGAAATCAACAGTTATACATGTTCTTCATATTCCTTCTAAAATCATAACGTGTTCTACTTATCAGTTGTAGCTACTTCATCTTCTCATCCTATTAATAATGTTACTTTCTTGCTTAAGTATAATCTGTGTTTACAATAGTTGTTGGCGGAGAGTTACATTTCTCACTGGGACATAGGTCTTACCCTTGTGGTTAGCCACATCTTTTTAGGGGACCGTGTGTGGCGTGGTAGAGATCGTGCTATTGAGGAGGATAAGCAAGGAGATCAATGAACTTAGAAGGTTGGATATAGTGCTAGTGTTCTGTAGTAGAGTCCTATGTGTCGTCAATATACTCTCAACTCCTGGAAGGGGTGTTTTGGAGATGTTGTATTGACATGTGTTTTTGGATGTATGCCTTGGTTGTATATAAGTGGCTTCTATATGTGAACATGTTATCCTTGGGTAACATATGTGTGGTAGGATGGCCACTATACAGTGATATAATATAGTTTTGGTATGATAGGTGATACATGTGGTGACTAGTCTAGAACCTTGATGTATATGTTTCTGCTTGAGATGGTTATATAAGTTCAATTTTAATACCCTATTTTGTGGTATTGTTCTTGTTTAGTAGTTTATCATGCACCTTGGTTTTAAGTTATATCACTTTTGTGGTATCGGGTTGTCACATGAAGTCTATGTACAATGTCATAAAAAAGGTCACATGAATCCCTATCTTCTCCACCATGGAGCTTGGAGTTGCATTCCTTCCACGCATGAAACAAAATAGAGGAAATTCAGATACCACCAAGGCACGTCATCGAGTGATTGGCCTTAGTCTTAATGAGGACCCAATCAATGTTGCTGCCACAGTCGTCTGGGGGATTACCACCCCTACCCAACTTTGGAACCGACATGCACCATATGTATTTCACAAAGGGGCATCCCCACATTAGATGCTCGTGGGACTCCTCCTATAGGTAGCTCAAGATACATGTGTCAATAGTAGCCAAGACTGAATATTTCATACAGTTCAGAGTAGGCAGCTTGCCCATAATCCATCAATAGAGGGTGCAACTCTACTTAGGAACATGACACTAGTTCTAAAGGAGCCGGTCCCACAGAACATGGGGATCAAGTAGAGGCAGATCCCAAGGCTTCTTAGACGTGTTGATCCAAGATGTGCCCACCTGAATATACTCACCCCTAACCTAATTCCAACTCTTTTCCATAGACCTCCAAGTCCTAGAGATCATCATCAAGCAGCATATGTCCAGCGACTCACCATACCTCCATCTCATTCTGACAAACCATGGCTGATCCTGTGAGCACAAGAAGGTATCAGTCCATTTTCTAGTTGCCCTACGGTACATAATTTGTAGCTCCAGCAACTTCAGACATCCCATATGATACGGTCTAGCAACCATCAACCAAGCCATCGCATGACCCCGTCCTGACCAGAGGAAGTGCTACAAATAGCCTTCACTTTGTCCAAAATGAAGGTGGGAATCTAGGTTTGTCTACACCAGAAAGATATTTTACTAGAAAGAACCAATCATATGAGAACAATCCTCCTCGCCAGGGACAGGTACATGTGCATCCATCTATCCACCATCTCCCTCAAATTATCCACTAGAGAAATGTAGTCTCTACCTAAGCCTCCCCTGACTTCAATCGGTATACCAAGGTACCTAGCAAGCAAAGAACCCAAATCCAACTATGTCGCAACCTTGAATCGCCCCCTTATAGAATCACAATATCTAGATAAATAAGTTTTTGAATTAATCTCACCAATATATAGTCCAGTAAGTCTACCAAAGCACCTTAGGGTCTTTCTAGTGGCCTTTAGATACTTGCCATTTTTTGCAACGAAGAGCAAGACATCATCGACATAGATCACATGTGATAGCACCGACGTGCTGCACACCTTGAAGGTATTCAATGATATAATGCTTTCTACCTTCTAAATTAGATGGGTGAGGGCCTCCATAATACTAGTGAACAACAAGGGGGAGAGGGGGTCCACTCCTCTTTCCTAAGCCCATTAGAGGTGTGGAATATTCCTTTAGAGATATCATTCACCTAAACCAAAAAAATGTGGACTCCACACATTGCTTCATCAACACGATCCACCTATTAGAGAAACCCAAAGCTTCCATCACCGACCAAAAAACCCCCAAATTATCATGACCATAGGCTTTGGTCAGATCTACTTTGATGCAAGGCTTGTCCATCTTGTTCTTATTGTTTAAATCAAAGATGAACTCATTCGCCAACAATGCACTTTCAGAAATCAAGCGTCCCTGAACAAAAATCAATTTATAAGGGAATATCACCTCTGATAGGATCACCTTGAGTCTCCTAGACATGATTTTATTAAGGATCTTATATAACACCAAGCAACACTCTATCGGTCTATATTCAGACAAGTAGGTAGGATTTTCTTGGGAATTAGCCTAAAAAAGAAATGGCACACTTTCCTAACGATCAAACCACTCACAAGAAACCACCAAACTTCTCTACATATGTCATCCTTCACAATATGTCATTTCTTTTGGAAGAACTTCCCATTGAATCCATCAGGTCTTGGTGCTTTAGAAGAGCCAATTTAGAAGGTTGCATCCCTCATCTCCTCCTCCATGGTTTGTCCACATAATTGCCAATTCATCGCGTATGTAACCTTCCTTGGAGGGAGGTCACACAGAACAGAGTTTTTATCTTGATTATAGAGATTTTGGAAATATTCGACCGCTTCCTTTGCAACTTCCTCTAGCCCATCTGTGGATTCACCACTCTCAAACATAAGGGTGTGTATATAGTTGCACATGTCCTTCCTTTAGTAGACTTGTGGCATACTTTGGTGGTCTGATCACCATCTCTAATCCACTTTAGCCTGCTCCTCTACCAGAACATCATCTCTTTCTCTTTCTCCAGTTGCATCAACCTCTTGGTCGTCACCTCTTCATGTTGAATCACACCTAAATGTAGTGCATTATATCTCAACACCTCTGTTACCTCTTGGTACTCAGTGTAGGCCTGCTTCACCAGCATTGATAGATCAGTGAGGTCCTTAGACCGAGACTTCAGCAAAGAATTCACTGGCCTAAGTTTCTCCGCTATAATGAAAAGAGGATTTCCATCCACCCTCATGTTTCAAGATATCTTGACAATATTTTCAAAGCTTGGACACTCTAGCTAGTGTTTGAGGAACCTGAAGGGCCTATTGGGGTGGGTTGGTTCTCCAATTTTATTATCATCCAAGCATGGTCATTGTTTGGGTGACCACCCAAGACAATGGAAGCTACGAGAAAAACATTGAGCCAAGCTGCATTCACCAGCCCCGATCATGAGATGGAGATCCTGAAGTCCAGACTCCTCTTGTTATTCCAGGTAACTACTCCACCTTCCATATTAAGTTCCATCAGATTAATCGTGACCAATGCTTCATTGAACCTATCCAAGATAGAGTGTGGGATATGCTTACCCCCATACTTCACTAAGGCCTTCATCACATGGTTTAAGTCACCCACTACCAACTGGGTAACAACCTGATGGGTCATGTCTGTGATCATCTCCCATAACTTGCGATTGACTTCATTATTGAGTCTGTAGACATCACTGAAAACACTATAACATCCTCCCCTATTGATGCAACTAGCCATTATAATCTTATCGGTCTTCTTGATACACTAAACATCACAAATAGTAGGATTCTAGCCCAATGTAATTCTCCCTCCATCCACCTATTGTAGTCTTGAATCACAATCACATCCATTCGGGAAGACATTTCTGATACATTGCTCATTTCCCATACAAATCTTTGTCTCCAGACACACGAACAACGGAGCTTGAGAATCTAAGATGATTTACCTCATCTTCCTCTAACGCGGTGGTCTGGAAGCCCCCTCACATTCCATGCGAGGAAGGTCATTGGGACATTGTGGATGCTCCACCTCTGCTTGAAGTAGATATTCTAGAGGAAATTCTCCTCCCCTTTTCTATGTGGCCTCCTCTCTATCTACCCATTGATGCTACCACAACCACAATAGCTTCCTTACATAGCTGCATATTTCTGTCTAGATCCTCCAGCATCGAGAAACGGTTCACCAACAGGGGACTGACTGGGATTGGGATGATAGCCTCCATCACAGTGGTTTGTGGTGGAGGCTCGAGCATCTTCGTAGGTATTTCCCTACCTTCACCTAGTGTGGTCGGGACCTCCTTACTCCTAGTGGCCTCTTCATGATCCCCAACCATCATTGTAGGCTCCAGTTTGTCAATGGCTGCCACATTACCCTTTGACTTCCTCCTTCTATTCTTGCTATTCCTATAAGTAGAGTGATCTGAAAAGGGCTCCACTCCCTACTTAAATTTGAGAAATAAATAAACTCTATTCTAAACATACTAACAAACATCTGGAATAGGTGTACATTTTTTTTATTTCTCAAACAATGGTATTAAAAAAGACTAAAGTGTAGATGCGGAATAAAATCATGACTATATTCAATTCATCAAAGTAACCCGTTATCGCCCATATGGGGTTTACATTGAAATTTACAACATAACGATCTAAGTAGAGGTATATCTAAACTACCTCAAGTATCTCTCCCAAGAATTAGCTCCTTGAGTCAACCAACGGCTGCATGTCATGTCCTCCATGTTCTACACCTGCAGTTGCGGTACATTTGGGTAGGTTTTAAAACAACATCTAAGAGGAGGAAAACAAAAGGAAGGGACATTGGTAAAAATCGAGTATGTGCACTAAAAATTACTAGGCAATACTTAAGATAGATAAAAGTCAACACATGATGTCAAATAAAGGAGAGGTTCACAAGAAGAAGTTGCAAGAAAATTTAACAGGCCAAAAGATGAAATATTATGATAAAAAATACAATTGATCAGAAAAAAAAAATCTTGCCATATAACAATAATAATAATTCATAAAATAGTACATGGAAACAATTAGACCACTTTTATTTATGTAGGGTCGATACCCATAAATCTCAAGACTAAAAATATTTTGGGTGGAAGACACACACCCTGGATGAAATATGCATGCCTCTATAAATATATGCACCCTCTGGACGAAATACACACGTCCAATATTTTACAATAAACAAAACCTAAACTATTTGCACATGCACAATAATGTAAAGGAAACATTTATGTTTGGTATAAAGAAGTATGAAATAAATGTGGATGAGATCATCCAAGTCACATAATAGGCCAGATGACCATAAGTGATAGCATTAGCAATAATTAAAGATGAAACAAGGAACTTGAAAATATAAGCAAGGATAGTCATGATTTGACCAAGTAATACCTCATATGGAAAATTTATTAATCATCATAGTATTGCCTACATAATCAGGAAAGATGCACATACCTTAGTTGAAAGCCTAAATATCCAATACACCACAACGATCAAGGTAAGGATCACACCAACCTATATTCATTATATATTATCTGAATTAGGATCTTAATATTTCATTATTCTTTTTATTTATCTACTTAATGAAATTGTAAGTGAATTAAAACTATGGAAAGAGAACAATGACCTATTGTCTTGGAGACGAAGGCGTATGATCTTTAACAAGTTGAGTTGAGAGTATCCTTAGCCAAATAGACACATGATCTTCTCTGATAACAAGCAAGGTTAACCATTGACTAGTCATATGGAGTAAGATCTTCATATCTTTGATCGTTGTTGAAAATGAAGACATGGATATATATCAATAGTTGTTGTCAAAATTTCGAAGGAGGTCAAAGGGATCAAGAAAAGTTGAGATCTTGGTTCAAGTTCTCAATGTCCATGAACCAAGGTTGCCTAAATTGTCCAAGATATTTGAGTTGTAGGTCAGGAGTTTTGGTGGTCGTAGCTTCTCTCAGGTACTCTTACATCTTTAGCAGAAGTCACCATGTATTTTCATGGAGTTCTGTGAATAGTCCATTGTCATGGAAAAAAGAACCAAGGATAGATGTCGAAGTTAGAGGACCATGGTTTGTGCACTAGACAAGATGCTTTCATGGTGTTCCATGCTTCTTTAGAAAGAGGGCATCATGGTGGTAGGAGGTGTTGCTTCATGGTCATGGTAGAGAGGAAGAATAGGGAAGGGATAAGAGAAGAGGAAATTGTTATCAACCTTTTTCATAGCACCCATCTTAATAGGGTCGACGATAGAGAAAGGAGGTGAGAGATATTATAGAATTAAGAATGACAGTTAGGGGTTGTTGTCAGACTAATTTCATTTGGTGGATATATAATGTAATAGTAGAAAATCTTTAGGAAATTACAACCCAACCAAAGTAACAATATTTCCTTATATACTAGTATTTTTATCCTTTTATATTTTATTTGAGGAAACAAACATTAACTAAACAAAGTAAATTTAACATGTAGTCTCGTTATGATGTATATAATACAAATTTAACATATATTTCCTATTTTGAAACTATTTAATAAGTCATTTAATTTATTTTCATCATTTTAGTATTATCATGCTAATTTATTTTATAATTCATCTATGGCAACTTAGAATTATCCATTCGATGTTAAATATCATAAATAAACTAAATAATACATGAAAAATCTAAATTTAAAATTAGTTTTTGTTTTTATATAGTCAACTAAAATATTTAATATAAAAACATGTTTTGGTGTTTTTGTAAATGAATATAATCATACTAAGGGAGATAAGATTGAAAAAGTAGATTAACAGACTGCTAATGGCTCTGATACCATCTCGTAAGGAGTGTGACCCGAGAGGGGATCCACTCCTTACTTAAATTTGATAAATAAATCAACTCTATTCCGAATGTACTAACAAGCATGCTGGAATATGTGTACATTTTTTCTTATTTCTCAAATCATGTTATTCAAAAAAGACCAAAGTATAGAGGGGAACAAAATCCTAACTATATTCTATTTATCAAAGTACATCATTATCTTCTTCATAGGGTTTATATCCAAGTTTACAACATAAGGATCAAAGTAGAGGGATATCGAAACCACCTCAAGTCTATCTCCCAAGAATCAGCTCCTTGAGAAAAATCTACGTCTGCATGTCATGTCCTCCATATCCTGCACCTAGGGTTTGCTACCGTTGGGTTGGTTGTAAAACAACACCCAAGAGGAGGAAAAATGAAAGGAAGGGATGTCAGCAAAAATTTGGTATGTGTAATAGAAACAACTAGGCAATACTTAAGATAGAGAAAATTCAAGGCATGATATCAAAGAAAGTAGAGGTTCAAAAGAAGAAGTTCCAACAAAATTTAACAGGATAAAAGATAACGAATTATAATAAAAGAGATGATTGGCTGAAAGATAGTCTTTCCATATAACAACAATAATAATTCATGAAATTGTGCATGTAAACAATTAGACCGCTTTCATTTTTGTACGGATGAGACCCATAAATCTCAATCCTAAAAATATTTTGGGTGGAAGGTGTACAACGTGGGCTGAATAAGAGCACCCCTATAAATATGTGAGCAGAAAATGTATGCTCAGGACGGAATACACACATCCAATATAATATGGAATTACATATGTACTACTACAATAAATAAAACCTAGTCTATTTGCACACACACAATAATGTAAAGGCAAGATTCAAGTTTGAAGTATCAAGTAAATGTGGATGAGATCATCCAAGTCACATAATAGGTCAGATGATCATAAGTGATGACCTCAGCAATAATTGAAGATGAAATAAGGAACTTAAAAATATAATCAAGGATAATCAAGATTTGACCAAGTAATGCCTCATATAGGAAATTTATTAATCATCATAGAATTTCCTAGATAATTAGGAAAGGTTCACATACCTTATTTGAAAGACTAAATATCCAATACACCACAAGATCATGGTAAGGCTCACACCATCCTATATTCATTGTATATTATTTGAATTAGGATCTCAATATTTCATTTTTCTTTTTATATATCTTCTTGACAAAACTCTTAGTGAATTAACATTATGGAAAGAGAACATTGACCTATTGACTTGGAGATGAAGGCATACGATCTTTAACAAGTTAGGTTGAGACAGTCCTTAGCCAAATAGACTCATGATCTTCTCAGATCACAAACAAGGTTAAAAGTCAACTAGTGGAGTAAGATCTTCATATCCTTGATTATTGTTGAGGAAGAAGACATGACTACATATTAATAGTTATCTTCAAAATTTTGATGGAGGTCAAAGGGATCAAGTAAAGTTGAGAGCTTGGTTCAAGTTTGCAATGCCCATGAATCCAGGTTGCCTAAAGTGTCCAAAATCAATGAGTTGTAGCTCAGGAGTTGTGGTGGTCATAGCTTCTTGCGGGTGCTCTTATGTTTTTAGCACAAGTCACCATGTATTGGCATAGAGTTTTGTGAATAATCCATTGACATAGGAAAATGAAACAAGGACAGATATCACAATTAGTGGAGCATGGTTTGTGCACTACAAACATGATGCTTTAATGGTGTTCCATGCTTCTTTGGAAAGAGGGCATCGTGGTGGTAGGAGGTGTTGCTTCATGGTCATGGTAGAGGGGAAGAATGAGGAAGGGAGAAGAGAAGAGGAAATTGTGATCAATCTTTTGCATAGCACACAGCTTAATAGGGTCGTTGATAGAGGAAGGGGCAAGAGATATTATAGAATTAAGAATGAGAGTCAAGGGTTGTTGTTGGACTGGTTTCATTTTGTGGATATATAATGTAATGGTAGGAAATATTTAGGAAAATACAAACCAATTGAACCAACTATATTTCCTTATATACTAGTATTTTTACCCTTTATTTTATATTTTATTTGATGAAACAAACATTAACTAAAAAAATTAAATTTGACATGTAGTCTAATTACGATGCATATAATACAAATTTAACATATGTTTCCTATTTTGAAACTATTTAATAAGTCATTTAATTTATTTGTATTCTTTTCGTATTATCATGCAAATTTATTTTATAATTCATCTATGGGAACTTAGAATTATTCAATTGATGTGAAATATCATAATAAACTAACTAATACATGACAAATCCAAATTTAATATTAGTTGTTGTTTTTAGATTTGTTACTACAATAATTCATATATAAACATTTTTTGGTGTTTTTGTAAATAAACATTATCATAATGTATGATTCATTGCTATATTTGATTTCTATGATCTTTTAAAAATTATCTACTCATGAGAGAAGTATATTTTTATATATTTCTTCAAATACATATTGTCACGCTATTTTTTCATTAAATATGTGTAATACGAATTCCTTCCAAGAAAAAGATATCTATTTAATTAACTTAAAGTTAGATTATAATTTTGATTTCCGATCTTTTCAAAACTATTCTAAACTTACATATCACAGAATTTGATTATATCACAAGCTTATAAGTTGAAACATGTGAAGATATTCGGTGTAGCTATATTATAGAATTTCTATGAAATTTGTATTAAATAAAAATAATAATGATGAGATTGCCAAATTGATGATTCCATTTTCAAAAGATTGCAGGGAGAAGTGGTAAATTGTTCTTAAGAAAAGCGTACAAACAATATTGTTATAAGTTTTCAGTTGGTATTCATTTATTTGTTAGATGTGTCTAATGTTGTGGGAGTCAACTTCCTTTATGATAGGCTAGAGAGGGTAATTCTCCCTACATGCCATTTTCATATATCAGAGAGAGATACCAATTTAGATTTTTGTCAAATTCATATATTGTATTAAATGGAACAATGTCATTAAATTCCATATAAAATCATCATATTTGTAAATGAGAATTTTATTGGAATTCTTTTATGATGAACGATTTCACACATTTATTACACATAATACATTACTTTTTATAAAGCCATTTGTTAGCCTAAGGCATGATAAATTGTCCCACTTGTGTGAAATAACTGTTAATATATAATTAGACATTTATGTACTTTTTAACATTAATTCATATATATGTATATCATAATATATATTGCTAAATGTCTTGGAAGTATTAACGGGTATGTTTACTAAATCAAAACATAATTGCATACATGCATTATAAAGTAGAAACTAAGATTACATATTTTGTTACATGTTACTCCAACTCACAACAATTTTTATATTGCTTTTCATTCACATTTCTACTTAAACTTTTATTTTAAATATTCTAAGATATAACAGCTTCAGTTTCCCAACATAAGCTAATTTGCTCATTAATAAGAAATTGACCTCTATGTCCAATAAGAAAGGAAAAAACAATTTTTATCACTAGTTTCCACTTTTGAAATCACTAAACATATTATTTATTATTTTGGAACAAAATTCGTATTTTCTTTTCAAAATTTGTTTTTGTATCTAGAACTATCTAATTTTTATGAAGATTATAACATAGACTAATTATGACATGTAGAATTTGATATTATAATTAGATTCCACTTTTGGAGTCAATAAATATATTATTTAATTTATTTTACTTTAATTTGTATTTCCTTTTCCTAAATGCATTTTGAGATGGTTATTATAATTCAAATAGTGTGAAAATTGGCAGCCAGATTAATTGGGACCCAAGGAACATGATTTTAATATTATATTTGTGTTTTGAGATTTCTTTGTATGAGGTGCTCACCTTTTGGATTTTTGTCTCATTAACAGAATTATAATATTACATCATAATGATCAACTTTCATTAAATTATATCCTCATGTCTTCACATTGTATTGTTATACATACAATTCCACATTTTATAACATTTAGCAAATTTCATCTATTAATTCCATATTTATTTAAATTATATTAATATTTATGGAAATGGAATTACCAATTGTTACTCCAAAGCATATTAAACATTTTTATTTAGCCATTATGTGGGTATTAGTTATCAAAGGAAATACGTGTAACATATTAACACAAATTTAAGTTAAAATACAAATTTTGAGGTTTTTTAATTTTATCGTTGTTTGGTCAAATCTAGGAAACCAATCTCACAATCTTTATAGTTATGGAATAGGGTAAGATTCTATGGTTTGGTTCATTACAATTCCTCCTACGAGGTCTTCTATTGGTAGAACGGCCCCAGATCATCCCATCCTCCTAGTTGCTTTCCTTCAGCCCCAAACAAAATCAGACATATGCCCAAGAACTTGGCAAACATCACACCTCTTTGGAATGGCATCATAAAGAACTCGAATCTCAAGCTCTTTACCATCTGGCATCTCCACCATCACCACTGGAGGTGGCTTCTTGTTGGACTCGATCTCAATGCACAGGTGACCAGCTCCGACATGTATCCCAGCTGGTACAAAGTCAATCACCTGCGGAACTCCAATCCCATACCATATAATAGTGATCACACTCCTTGTTCAGTGAAGATCGACGTCCAACAATGTCACCCACACATGAACGAACGTCAGTTTAGCCCTTCTAAATGTCAGATTTTGATGTCTACCTCCTAGTCAAGACTAGTTTATTATCAGAAAACCAAGGTTCTTTCTACATCACGCTCTTCATGTCTTCTTAGGAGGCAAATTAAGACAAGAATAGACCTTCCTTCAGTGGGGAGAGTTGGTCTTCCCCTTTGAGCTTACAAGATATGAGAATCCAATCATAGAGTTGTCCCAAATAAGGTTTGTTCCACCCTATCACCCACAGTGTCACAATGTGCCTATGGGAAACATCCATGGCTTCCACATATAGTTGAGTGAACCTCATACATGGTCTAGAGTTTCCTTCCTGAAAAGTCAATATTTTGGGATCTCCAGGGAGATCAACCGGTCAACAGGAGCATCTCACCTCCATGGGCTTCTTGTGGCTGTCTTCCCAGGTCCTCCCTGAAGTGACATTTGTGGTTAGATCCTCCCAAGGGGAGGGTGTCATCATTGTCGTCTGACTCATTTTCTTCAGGCCTCAGTGAGATGGGGAACTAGTTAGGGGAGAAGGTAGGTTCAACACAAAACCTATTTAAGGTGGAGAGTATATTATTATAATATGGAGAAAATAATATTATTTACAAGTGTTTTTCTTATTTTATTCTAGTCTATATATTTACAAGATGACTTGGGATTCTCTCAAGATCCATCTTAAGGGGAAGTGTTAAAGTCATTAATATTATATTTATTATGTAAATGGACCAATCATGAGTCTCAAGCATGCTTGAGGTACAAGTATTCTTGAGCCACAAGCATGCTTGAGACACAAGTTTATAATTGTCCCCTTATCCCATATATAGGAAAGGGATTTCACTTGTCATTATATCAACTAGCCTTCTACATTTCTTTACAAATTATTATCTTATTGTTCTGAGCTATTATAAATTTTGTAACAATATCAAGAGGTCATAATAAATATACATGTTTGAACCCATATGAGCATCAACTTTTTTTTTAATCTATGAAACAAAAACCGTAGACTTTCAAGTAGGACCTCAAATTTTAAAACAGACCAATAAAATCTAACCCAAAAATAAAATTTTGTGGGGAGATGTAGGTTAGGGATCACTAGTCTAGACACAAGTTTGACACAGCACATGAACTCCAGTCTCTATTAGAAAAGTATAATTTTTAATGGTTCATCAACAAGTCTTGGGGCCTCGTTCTACTAGTCCGAAAAAATTGGAAACATTGCAAAGCTTTTTGGAATGTACAAATCCAGTTACTATATATCCAAATTGAGTGTGTTGTGTTGCATGCTTGATGTATGACATAAATCTAGATTAACTAATTCGTAATTGACCATTTGTTTATAGATATTGCTCAAGAAAAAAATTTATATAGTATTTGGTTTAATAAATATGTTTATGTCCAACAATAAATTTTGCATAGGTCTAGAATTTTTGCATAACAACCGCATACTAGAACATCCTATTGGTTGTAAGAGAACATGACATTTAGCTATGTCTTTTGTTTTAAAAGCCAAGAATTACAATCCAAATCAATATCAGACAAAATACTACATAAAATTGTGTTTATTTTTGCTTGATAAGACATTGTGTCTCATAAAATAGTAGTGAGGAAAACCAAGATGAAGTTGATTCATATGGGGCAACATTTTAAAATTTATGCAATAAGTAAATTTTGGAGACGCAATCTAAATGTATGTATAAAATGAACATATCATTTAATCATGTTGGTGCTTTTGAATTCACATGATGAAAACACATTACTTAACATATTATTTATCTTTTATTCAGAAATAATCATTTGATCTCAGAGAAAAAGATCTCTTTGGTGAAGAATGTTTGTAATTCTGTAGAATAATTATTTACTCCACTGACATACTCACAGTGGCTTAATATTTTTAAGACTATGAACTTCTTAAAACTTATAATGAAAGAGAACTCAGATGGAAAGGGACAAATATATATACTCACTAATACAGTCATCGAAGGACAAGCTACAAAAGATGTAGAAATGAAATTTGGTTAGAAATAGAACGACCCTATCTCTTTCCTTGGATGGGTGATTATGTATAAATAAGTGTATTACTTTCTATGCACATAAGTGAATGTAAATTTAATTAAATGTAAATGATGAGTTAGGTATTCTTTATTGGATTTGAAATCATATGTTCTTAATGAGTCATTGTTACATGTCCCTCATGACCCACAAATCTAGGAATCCAATTTTTTCCCAATCATGTTGACATGGTGTTAATATTGTACTTATGGAATCCTAAAGTTATTATAACAATAAGACTTAATATCTTCTGGATTGTGATAATTAGTTTTCAAGTTTGTTATATAGAAATACCTAAGTTTCTAGACAATCAGTTTGAGTGTGCTTGCTGAAAATTAATATTTTGGTTATAAAATTAGTTTGGTTTTTAGCAAAACAAAGCCCTAATGATTTATATTAGCACTAATTCAAATGGATAGTCCAATTCACAAACAAAAAAATTGTTTTTTAAAATGTAGCCTCTGTAATATTAGCTTCATTATAGGAATGTCATGTAATGATCCTTCTTTACATCTTGAGGTAAATCTGTCCAGATCACAATACCACGATTTATCATATTGAAAATGTGAACATAAATATATACACAAAAGAATATTCAAATACAAGATAAATTGAATTTTTTGCACTTAGAATATATGCTTGTTTTAATTACCTTACATATCAAAAACCGTTCTGACAAAGAAACAATTTACATCAACATCACTATTGGTTGTATTCCTTGAGATCCAGTCATAATGTGATTGTAGTGGGCTACTTTGTACTTGATTGGATTGATAATAATAAAGACATTTCCCATTTTTTATTTTAACTTCCGTATGAGATAATGGTTTGAACATGATGGCATCTGAGAGTGAGATGGAAATATTTTATAATGGTGGCTTCCAAAGGGGAGAGTGTGATGGATTTGGTTTTCATTCCATCTAAACATGGTAAAGAGTTTTTGGTTTCCTTGGGAATGATTTGGAAGACAAACAACTATTTGAAATAGAAGGCTATTGACTATGAAGTGATGAAATAGACATGAACATTGTCTATGGAGAAAATTTCAAAACTCATGTTGAAGCACAATCAACTTACGAACCCTTGCACAACAACCTTCATCAATGACGAGAATAGATTCATAGTTTGCTTCTCTCTAAAAAAATGTTTGATTTGACTAGATGAGTGATGAATGATGAAAAGATGCTTGTTGTTACAATTGAAAACCCAAAAAGCTTTAGAGACACTACTACAACTTCTTAAAATTTTCAAATTAATTACTTTCTTTTTAATGAGGAACCAAAAATGAATTTGACGATGTATCCCTCACAAGTGAGGATATCATAAACTCTTAATCGCTCTTAAAGCTTATACAACACTACACAAACCTTGGAAATATAAGGTGGTTGTCAAACTCATTGGCAAATTGGATATTTAACATTCTCTTATTAGATGTGACTAATGTGCAAACTAACTGCTTAGTGGAAATTATATAAGTTGAGCCTTAATCACTTAGTTATTCAGTTAGCATGTGAACAAGATTTCCTAAATGTAGCAATAAGGGGCCTGTGATCAATATTTGACTTCTCTCTCATGGTGTGGCAAAGTAATGAAAAATTCTTCTTGTACTCAAGAATTTTGTCACAAATTATTACATGGGCTCATGTTCTTGATCTACCTCTACATTCTAAAACCATGTAATCTTTTATAGAATTGGATCAACTTTAGGGAAACTAATTAGAGTTAATGGACACACATTGAATTGCACAAGAAACCATTTTTCATGAATGACATTTGAAGTTGATACTTCTCTTCTTGTACATCCAAAAGTAGTTAAAAATGGTGTGAAACTCAAAGTTGAGTATGAAAAATTGCCTGAGTATGTCATAGGTGTGAATGACGTGACATGATCAAAGCAATTGTAGTACATCAATACTACAATGATCCTGAGGAGACGGCTCAGCTATGTGATGATGTTGGCGTCGAAGGGGATCAATATGAAAAATTGTGGTAGGAACATCCATACTAAATGTACAAGTTATAATACTACGAGTCGCTATACTGATAGAGATAAACCTAAAGGGAAAAAATATGATGTTTTTCATGATGATGTGTAGCACTTTATGAATCATTTAGTTGACGGTGGAAATATGGAAACAAGAACTCCGGATGTTCTTAAGGATTCATCGTCACGCTCAAAACTCATTCTATAAAAGCTTCTTGTAAACTCCTTGTGATATGCTTGAAACTAGATTACTTAATAGCATAGGCTAGTCATGGAACCAGTTGATAATACTTGATGCCCTTTTCAAACTAAACATGGAAAATAGATAGGGAAGTGACCGACCTAAATCGCGCGTCCAAAAAGTGGAGAGGATTTGAAGTAGTCAGACTTTTAAATTTATAACCTGAAACCTTCTAGGCCCCCGCAACTTTGTTTACGGGGTCGAAGTAGATATACGGGGTCGAACACAGGGACAAGGGTGGTAGTGTTGAGAACGCGGAATCGACACGTTACACTCCGGTATGGGTAAGGAGATGATAAAGTTCCCCAAGGGAACAACAGGCTAAGATCGATAAAACAAAAGAAAACTATCTCCAACTGGAGCTACGAGGAAAATTAAGGTTTTAGGGGTTTATTAGTTTTTAGGGATTTTTGCGCAAAGGAAACAGAGAGATAATACTATTGCTTTAGCAAGGAACAAAGGAGAGATCTTTGTAAAACAAGCGGCAGCAGAAACATCATGTATCCCTCCTCTCGAAGCGGGTACCTCTAACTTAAGCATCAACACCCCTCTCGAGGTTGCTGGTCTTAAGTTAAAGTGGAAAGGTTACTAAAGCAACTCCGATCTGGGGCACTCTCATACTCCCACATCGGACCAAACACTAGAGCCACAACACCTCTCTCGAGGCTGCTGCAACGGGAAAAACACGATTCGGTAGCTAATCGAAACGCGGTCCAAGCGTACAAGCTAGAGTTCGGATGTTAAACAAAACAATCATCCAACAAAAGGGACTAAACATAAAGCAACAGATAATTAAAACTCTTCTAATTCCATTAGCATAAAAGGGTCTGACTACATTGCATAAGTAAAGAAAGTAAATGACTGAAATGAGTAAAGATAAATGTCGCCTTCTTGATTTAGAAGGGCGACAGGTAGTAGCAGCTCCTCAATATCCCTCCAGCCTGATACCAGGTGGGAGCCTTGCCTGATACGCCCGTGTCAGGCGGCACACCCTCTCGGGCGACACACTCATGACAGACGGACGTATCGTGCGGGGCGCTCACGCCCGATACGGTTGTGTCGGGCGGCACCCTCTCGAGTGACGCGCCGTAACTGGTGATGTGTATCTTGGTATCGTGTCGGGCCATAGTTTTGTTGAGGGTATCAGGTACTCATATCAGGTATTCTTGTTGGCAGATATCGGTCTGCAGTGGTGCCCGAGACCGATCCCAACTGAACCATTCCCTCCCTCTCGGGTCGGGGACGTGCTCACCTAGTATCGCCCAGTGCACCCTGAGGCACGACACGCTAGCTCCAGATGCTTTACCAAGTTGGCTTTCGAGAGATTTCGACCCATCCCATCGGAGTCATGTAGCTGCTATTTATAGGCAGCGGTTGGGGGAAGTTATGGTGCTTCGTACACCACATGTTCTTCATCAGCTCTTATTTTCGCGGATTCAGGGGTGCCCGATATGGGCATCGCCCGTCACAAGGATGTCGGGCTGGGAGCGTGTCGGTCAACGTGATGAGTGGCACCTGCCAGTGGGCGGCCTGTATCGCGCGACACGCTACAGCAGTTGTGGCGAGTCCGGCTCCCTGTCGGGTAAATGGTGTATTGCTCGTCTGCTCCCTCTTGCGCGGCACCCTTGTGTCGCTCGGTAGTGTATCGCGCACCCGTGTCAGGCAGCGAGCGTATCGGCCGGCTGGTTGGTGAGAAGGCCGACGCAGGTGGAACACGTTGGTGGGTCGGGACGAGCCTTTTTACTGATAAATGAGTCGAAAAATGAGGAAAACTCTGCAAAAGATGATAAAATGGAGTTAATAGCATGGTGTGGCCTATTTATGCGAAAACATGACAAAAAGGAGAGGAAAATAGTTTAAAAGGGCAGATTTGATAACGAAATAAGGGCAAAAAACATCACAAAAGTTGGTGTTATCAACTCCCCCAAACTTAACATTTTGATTGTCCTCAATCAATCTTTAAACTTTGTTTTGTGATGCTTCTTCTTGACCAGTATAGTTTTCAGGCCATGGGTTTGAGCAAGCATTGAGATGTCTTACAGAGACTACAGCCAGACAACGAACAACAAACTTTACTTCTCCTGCCTTGTTTAAGAAAAAAATTTCTCCATAGCTTTGGCGAGACTTGAGTGCATGATTTCAAAGTTAGCTTTCACACCAAACATCTTTTGGGAACAGAAAGTCGTGTGTTTGGGTAGGCTTAAGGCTTTTTGGGTTTTTCTTGTTTCCCATCAGTCCATCCAGGTACGGGTCTATTAACGGGTGAGTGGTCCCTGTAGTCCAAGCCAGTTGGCTTTAGAGCAGTGATTTCACATCCGACGTACCACTGCCCCGGATCTACCATGCCTAAAGATGGGTACTTTTGGAAAACAAGTGTGTATATATTTTTTTTCTTTTTATTTGCACAACTCTCACGCTTTTATTCACTCTCATAAGACTATTCTCTATTTTTGGGATTTTTTTGGGTAAGGGAAAACAAGAGGGATTTTTGCTGTTAGGGCAGCTTTTTCCTTCTGCATACACGTCTCTTAGCTGTTGCGAGATTATTTTTCAAAATTTTTGGCGTGGAAAGTCATAGTCTTTTGTTGTTTGAGGCTGCATTATCAAAAAGACATAACAAAACCAGCATCTTCTTAGGCACATAGAAAACAAACTGGCAAGAAGTCGTATCGGATTTTTACTATATAGTGTCTTTGTACATATGTATGGAGACAAAATAAGCAAAATTTTTGGCAAAAGTTTTAGCAAAATTTTTGTATGAGCATGTATATGTATATGTACACATGATATAGAAAAAGGACAAAAGGAACAAAGGTGGAGTTTGAAAAAAAAAATTATACCTCCCTCACTGGTACATGGTCCCCCCCAAACTTACTCCACACTCTGTCCCAGAGTTGTGAAGTAGATAAGGTAGGGTAATGTTAACCCAGTGAGGGTTAGTTGGTGAGCGTGCCTGTGCCAGATAGAAGCTTCCATGCATATTCTACTCATTTTCTGTGGTGGTCGATGTGGTGGAGTTGGTCAGGTGTCTCTTTATTTGATATCCATTCCAGGATGAAGATGCTGCAGTCAGTTGTACCAAAAGGCAATTGTGGGTTAAAATTGCAAGATTCAATGAGGTCAGTCGTGCGCTTTTGCTGAGGAAGAAGTTTCAAAACTATTAGGCATTCCCTTAAACCAGGTATAATTTTTAAGATACTTCCATTGTGAACATGAACAAAAGGACTGATCATCAATCTCAGTTTCTTTAAACTTTCATCATCTGTTGAACTAGTCAGAGAAGTCCACTTATCTCTTCCAATACTTTTTCTTGATTTGGTAGCCCCCAAGAGAGGTCCATTTCCTTATCATAGTCTGTCTTCTGCGGTGGTTTAGGACCATCTCCAAAAGAGAAAATCAGTGGAAGTCTTTCTCCAGTGGCTTCTGGATTGAATGTGGGTATTTTGGGTTCATCAGCCATGAAGCCACCTTCTTCATGGGGGCATCTTCTTTGGATATAGTATCCACAAGTGTTTTCAAGAGTTCTCTATCTACCATAGGTCAGTTATCGTCATCATAATCTACACGAGCCTTGCGTTTCCTTCTTGAGAGCTTTGCACTTGTTCTGGTTGCATCCTCTGGGAAAGAAAACGGAGTCGTTACTTCTTCCGTCCTTGCTCTTTTCTCAACGGTTGATGGCCTAGATGCCTCGGGATTCTGGCATTTCTGCCCGACCGTTGTTGCTTCAGCTACGGCCTCAATGTCGATTCTTCTGCCGTGTTTGTCAACTCGAACGGCGGTTTGCTTTGTATGGGCCATATCTGTTATCATTAAACAAGTTCATTGATTATTTAAATGTTAGGTAGGCAAGACTTAAAATTGATACCGGTGTTTAAAAGAAAAATTGATTGCATGATAAAATTCAGCCCGATACATAGTTCGGGTGTCGTCTATCAAAAGAACATCTTAGGCGATACAGAACTGGACGATACGAAGAAAATTGCGCGTCATACCTAGTGCCCGACACAAGTGTGTCGGGCGACATGGTCGCGTGAAACAAAATGCCTGACAGGGTCTTCCCCGATAGAGAAATGTGTCGCCCGATAACAAGAACAAGCGAGGTGGCACAAGGATGGACGACACGGTTATCGCCCGATATGGCGTATCGGACAAACGTGAGAGAAAGTCATGTCGCGCGACACACGTCTCGGGTGACACAAGGAAAATCAACTAAAGTCGTCAACCCGATACGTTGTACGTGATATGAAACTTGTGTCGGGCAAGCAGGCTGTCGGGCTATACCTTTACTATCTGAAGCTCTTGCGCGACACGAGAGAAAAATCTAGCTGGACGACACACGAGCAAAGGGAGAAATTACTGCATGATACGGGTAGCTAGAAGGATAAATGGAGTAGCCCGACACGGTAAAACCTCCGTACTATATATAGCAATCCCAACCGGGGGTAAAATGGGTAAATCCAGGATGCGTGTCGGCCATTGAGACAAGCCATTCCCGAGACGAGTGGTTCCATCCGTCTAATCAAGGGTAATTACTCATCTTGCCCGATACGGGTGCTCGCCGCCCGGGCGTGTCGTCCGACACGGCTTATGCAGTGGCCGATATACCGTCACCCGATATGAGCGCGTTCTGCATGCCGACTGAGTTGCTGCCTGATACGATCAGGAAAAGGAGACACTTGTCCGATACGCAGCCGTCAGAATGAGATCTAGATGAAAAACTGAAAACAAGGTGAAGGAAAAATCCATTGATGGGTAAAACATCATTGGCCTAAGGTTAAGTTCCCGACCTCAGATAGTATTACCCCTCAATGCTCATAAAACAGAGCAGTGGCCCATAAAATAGAAGAGTCAGCACACGCGGCGTATGCACTGACTCAGGCCTTATTACAGTCCAAATGTTCATAATGTTTTTCTTGCAAAAAAGTAAATAACGTCCTATTCTAGGAAAAGTAAAAGCTCGGGCTGCCTCCCGAGGAGCGTTGCAGTTTGCGTCGCCAGCTCGATCGCTCTAGGTCCTTCACTTTCCACCTTTAGTAGTATCCATATCTTGCAAGTCGACCTCTGTCCTCCTAACAAAAGCTTCGTCTTCATAGTACCTTTTCACCCTGTGCCCGTTCACTTGAAAAACCTTGGATGGATCATCTTTGTCAAATAGCTCCATCATTCCGGACAGGTATATCTTTGATACGGTGAACGGTCCGGACCATCTCATTTGTAACTTGCCTGGAAAAAGACGAATGGAAGATTTAAATAATAGAACTTTATCACCTTCACTTACATCCTTCATCCTCAGGTGAACATCATGCCACACCTTCATCCTATGTTTATAGATCTTTGCGTTCTCATAGGCATGCATCCGTAATTCTTCGAGTTCTTGCAACTGCAAATATCTCTTTTCTCCCGCCTTCTCTAGATCCATATTCAAGAATTTAATTGCCCAAAGAGCCTTGTGTTCCAGCTCAAGGGGTAGACGATAGGATTTTCCGTAGATCAACTTATAGGGGGTGGTTCCAATGGGCATTTTATAGGCAGTCCTGTAGGCCCAAAGTGCGTCGTCAAGCTTCATTGACCAATCCTTCCTCGTCCGGTTGACCGTCTTTTCCAGAATCTGCTTGATTTGTCTATTTGAAACCTCTACCTGCCCAGAAGTTTGTGGGTGGTAGGGCGTAGCGATCTTGTGTTTAACTCCATACTTTCGTAGGAGCGCTTCAAACTGTCTTTTTCCGAAATGTGACCCACCGTCGCTTATTACAGTACGAGATACACTGAATCGAGGAAAAATCGTCTTTTTGAACAATTTGATCATTGACTTAGTGTCGCACGTTTGAGTTGCAACAGCTTCTACCCATTTTGATACATAATCTACTGCCACTAGAATGTACTGATACCCCCTTGATGGGGGAAACGGTCCCATGTAGTCAATCCCCCATACATCGAAGATCTCCACTTCAACCCAATTTGCCATTGGCATCTCGTTTCTTCATCCAATATTGCCCGTCAATTATCACTCTTTACAGACCTTTACATACTGTGCAGCATCTCTGAATAAAGAGGGCCAGTCTAAACCTGATTGTAGCACTTTGGCAGCAGTCCTTTCGCTGCCCAGATGTCCTTCATAAGGGGAGGCGTGACACTCTTTCAGAATGTTCAGGATCTCTTCTTTGAGAATGCATCTCCGGTACAAGTTATCAGTACATCTTCTGAATAGGAGAGGATCATCCCAATAGTAATTCTTCACATCCGCGAACAGCTTCTTCTTTTGGTTATAAGTTATGTTAGGGGGAAGTTCTCCACAGGCAAGATAGTTACAGATATCTGCGAACCAGGGTAAGTTCTCTTCCTTGGTTTCAATCATCATCAAAGCTTCGTCGGCATAATTGTCATTAATGGGCGGTTCCCTCTGTCCTTCTGCAACGATCCTTGATAAGTGGTCAGCGACCACATTTTCTGCACCCTTCTTATCGACTATCTCATGGTCGAACTCTTGTAACAACAAGGCCCACCTCGACAGCCTGGGCGTTGTATCTTTCTTCTGCATGAGGTATCTTATAGCCCCATGATCTGTGTATACTTTGACCTTTGCTCCAATGAGGTATGATCTGAACTTATCAAAAGCGAAGACTATTGCGAGCATCTCTTTCTCTGTAGTTGTATAATTTACCTAAGCTTCATCCAACGTGCGACTAGCATAGCATATTACATGGTGCTTTTTATCCTTTTTCTGCCCCAGGACCACTCCTACTGCATAGTCGCTGGTGTCGCACATAAGCTCGAAAGGTAAATCCCAGTCTGGAGCTTGGAGGATAGGTGGTGAGACAAGAGCATCCTTTAAAGCCTGAAAAGCGATTAGACAATCATCAGAGAAAACAAATTCAACATCTTTTACCAGAAGATTGGACAACGGTTTTGAAATCTTTGAGAAGTCCTTTATAAATCTTCCGTAGTAGCCGACGTGCCCGAGGAAGCTCCTCACTCCCATCACAGACTTTGGTGGAGGAAGCTTGGATATGGCTTCAACCTTGCTAACATCCACCTCGATGCCACACCTTCAAACTTTATGTCCTAGTACGATGCCTTCTTATACCATAAAATGGAACTTCTCCTAGTTTAAAACCAAACTCTTCTCCTCACATCATTGCAGAACCAAAGAGAGGTTTTTCAGGCAGGTGTCGAAGTCTTTTCCATAGACAGAAAAATCATCCATGAAAACTTCCACAATATCCTCCAAAAAATCCGAGAACATTGATATCATGCAGCGTTGAAACGTAGCGGGAGCGTTGCACAGGAAGAAGGGCATCTTCCTGAAGGCATAGGTGCCGTAGAGGCAGGTAAAAGTTGTCTTCTCTTGGTCATCTGGCAGGATGGGGACCTGATAGAATCCTGAAAAACCATCCAAGAAATAGAAATAGTCATGACGCACTAATCTTTCAAGAACTTGATCAATAAAAGGTAGCGGAAAATGATCCTTTTTTGTAGCTTGGTTTAGCTTCCTGTAGTCAATACACATTCTCCATCTTGTGACGATCCTAACTGCCACTTCATCACCTTTGTCTCCCTTTACCACTGTTGTACCACCCTTCTTGGGTACTACGTGGATCAGGCTTACCCAGTTGTTGTTACTGATCGGGTAAATAATCCCAGCATCCCTCAACTTGATTACCTCTTTCTTGACGACTTCTTTCATCATCCGATTCAACTTTCTATGGGGTTGTGCCAGAGGTTTGGCGGATTCCTCCAAATTGATGTGATGCATACACAAAGCAGGGCTAAGGCCTTTGATGTCTTCTACTGAGTATCGTATAGCCCGCCTATGGAGTCTTAACTCCTCAAGAAGTCTGTTCAACTGATCCTTTGTAAGATTGGCGTTGACGATGACAGGGTTCCTTTCCTCTCGATCTAGGAATTCATATTTCAACCCTTCTGGTAACTGCTTCAATTTAGGCTTGGCCTTGGGTGACCTTTCTTGTGGCGCCTCCTCAAGAGAGGCAAACTTAACATATTCCACCACCTCATCCTCGTCGCTCAAGTCTTCATCAGACTGGTTAAGAAAGCTGAGAAACTCCACAACTTCTGGACTTTCAAAGTTAGAATCTTGACTGCTTATCGCCCTCACGAGAGGGTCCACCATCATGATGTCTTCTTCTACCTTTTCGCAAAACTGGTTATAGCTGTCCGTAAAGAAAGCGGACTCTGACAGGGATGGTCCTCTCATCGCATCCTTCACTTTGAAGTCTAAGTGGTCGTTTCCGACCCTTAGAGTGATTATTCCCTCAGAAACATCGATCAACGCCCTTCCTGTAGCCAAGAAAGGACGTCCAAAGATGATAGGGCAGCGGGGGTCCTCCATGGTATCAATCACAATTATATCACACAGAATGAAGAAATTTCCTACCTGGATTGGTACATCTTCAACAACGCCAACAGGCCTTTTAAAGGTATGATCTGCTAATTCAATTCTCATATTGATTCTGACCATATCAGTCAAACGTAATCTCTGCACGAAGCTTAGGGGCATAAGGCTGATACTAGCCCCTAAATTGGCAAGACCTTTTTGTTCGACGTTATCTCCAATGGCGAAAGGGATTGTAAAAGCTCCATGATCTTTCTTTTTGTTGGGCAAATCTGATTTTACGAAAGCAGAGAACGTACTTGCTAGATGCACAGTTTCAATTCTTCCTCCTCTTCTCTTCTTAGTAATCAAGTCTTTGAGAAACTTAGCATAAGTTAGTATCTCTTCTAAGGCGTCCAAAAAAGGAACTTCGAGATGAAGTTTCTTGATTGATTCCATGAACTTCTCATGGCGCTTCTTTAGGTGTGCCTTTATCAGCTTGTATGGAAAAGGCAGCTTGGGAGAGTAAGGGCTTCTCCTACCAGATAACTCCTCAAAGGATCTCTATTCAGGTTCTCTATCATCAGCTTGTCGATTGTCATCTTCTGCGGGATTTGCATCCACAATCCTCGATTCAGGTTCTGGTCTGGCTTCTTCATGACGCTCCACCGTCCTTCCGGATCTTAGCACTGCCATATTGGCAGATTCGGGGTTGGAGGGTATTTTGCCCAAGGGATTTTTTATCGAATCGGCCATCTGGGCCAACTCCTGATCAATTTGGCGTTGATGCATCTGCATATCCGCCATCTGGACCTGCATAGAGTTCAGAACTTCCAAATTTGAAAGCGCACTCTACACCAGCTGATTATTGATGGTATCTTGTCTCTTTACAAAATCAAATAACTGGCCAACCAAGTCTGGTTGGTTTGAAACCTTGTCTTGACCCTGTTCCTTAGCTTGACCTTGTCCTTGGAAATTTCCTTTGTTTGAATGGAAAGAAGTGGATCTGGTGAATTGACTATGTCCTCCTCTTTTCTTGAAAACTTGAGGTGGCTTGGTGGAGTTATGCAGCTAATACGAGTTTTCTGCCGCATCTTTGTTGTCATAACTGAAACCAGGATGGTCTGGCCTCTTGAAATTAACAAAAGAGATGTTCTCAGTCTCCTCATCTTCAGATTCACTTTCGCTCGACTCGTCAGGTCGGGTGTAGATACAGTTATATACCCCGTGTCCACCTTCTCCACAGGTGACACATTTCATGGCCTTTTCGACTTGTTTCTTCCCCTTTCCACTAGATTCTTTCAGCTGTTTCACATCAGTGGCTATCCTCTGGATCTAAGAGGTGATAGTTTCCAGAGCCTTGGATTCAAAAGAAGGTCCTTCACTAGCCTTCTTAGCTTGTCCCTTGTCTGATTTATCATAGTCTGTGTCGGCTTGCAACTCATCCATGTTCTTGATGATCTTCTTGGATCTGCTAGGCTTCTTCCCCAGAAAGTCACTGCCTGTTGTTGCATTCAGCGAAACCCTTTCCTCAAGGGTTAGACTGTTGTATAAGGTAGTTATCAAGAAACCTTTCTTATAGTTGTGATGAGGGCAATCCCTCTGATATTCTTGATATCGCTCCCAGGCATCATGGAGATTCTCATTTGGCTTTTGCATGAAAGATGTGATCCTCTGTCTATTCCGGACAGTCTTCTCGGTAGGATAAAACTTGTTTACAAAGGCATCTGCCAGCGCACTCCATCCGTTAAGAGATTGGTGTGGCAGCCCCAGGATAGAGCCTTATCTTCCAAATAAAAGATGAAGCCCTTGCAATAGATTACCTCATGTGGGACTCCCCGCATCTTGATGGTGTCACAGATGTTCTTAAAAGCATCTAAATGGTGATAGGGATTGTCATTCTTCGAACTCCCTCTAAAGATTTTGTTCTGGATCATAGAGATGACTGATGGCTTTAGCTCGAAGTTAGTTGCGTTGAATCTCGGGATGACAACAGGACATCTGGAATTGTTAGCCTTGGTGGAAGCTAACTCCCTTAGGGTCTTTTCCTCTTCGTTGGAATCGTCACTGTAACTGCCTCCCTGGTGTTGTTCTTGATTATTTTGATTCCTTCTATGCCTCTGATGATGACGACGTCTATCCCGGCGATGGTCATCCTCGAACTGCTCTATTTCTGGATCTTCAGGTTGATCATTGCCGTCATAGCGATCATTATCTTCAGGCGAAGGCGAGTGAGGTCTAGCTCTTGCTTGGCGTTCACCTTCTGAAAGAGGTTGCTCAATGCGAGGCGGCATGTCTGGAGATGTTGGTGCTCAGTTGAGCAGAGCGCCTTCCTTCTGAGTAGCTGAATAGCATGAAAAATCAAGTTAGAAAACCTATGTAATAAGAATTACTCGTTTCAGGTTAAGATATAAAAAAAAGGAAAAAGAAAGTGTTGTCAAGCTCATTTCTAAGCTTGAGGCACGGGAGTGTAGTTAGTGGATTCGGGTTCGTCAACAGTACCGTTTCGCCTTGTCCCCGACAACGGCGCCAACAAGTTGACCGGCCTAAATTGCGCGTCTGAAAAGTGGAACGGATTTGAAGTAGTCAGACTTTTAAATTTATAACCCGAAACCTTCTAGGCCCCCGCAACTTTGTTTACGGGGTCAAACACAGGGACAAGGGTGGTAGTGTTGAGAATGCAGAATCGACATGTTACACTCTGGTATGGGTAAGGAGATGATAAAGTTCCCCAAGGGAATAACAGGCTAAGATCGATAAAATAAAAGAAAACTATCTCCAACTGGAGCTACGAGGAAAATTAAGGTTTTAGGGGTTTATCAATTTTTAGGGGTTTTGTGCAAAGGAAACAGAGAGATAATACTATTGCTTTACCAAGGAACAAAGGAGAGAGCTTTGGTAAAACAAGCGGCAGCAGAAACATCATGTATCCCTCCTCTCGAAGCGGGTACCTCTAACTTAAGCATCAACACCCCTCTCGAGGTTGCTGGTCTTAAGTTAAAGTGGAAAGGTTACTAAAGCAACTCCGATCCGGGGCACTCTCGTACTCCCGCATCGGACCAAACACTAGAGCCACAACACCTCTCTCGAGGTTGCTGCAACGGGAAAACATGATTCGGTAGCTAATCGAAACGCGGTCCAAGCGTACAAGCTAGAGTTCGGATGTTAAACAAAACAATCATCCAACAAAAGGGACCAAACATAAAGCAGTAGATAATTAAAACTCTTCTAATTCCATTAGAATAAAAGGGTCTGATTACATTGCATAAGTAAAGAAAGTAAATGACTTAAATGAGTAAAGATAAATGTCGCCTTCTTGATTTAGAAGGGCGACAGGTAGTAGCATCTCCTCAATATCCCTCCAACCCGATACCAGGTGGGATCCTTGCCCGATACGCCCGTGTCGGGAGGCACACCCTCTCGGGCAACACACTCATGACGGACAGACGTATCATGCGGGGCGCTCATGCTCGATACGGTTGTGTCGGGCGGCACCCTCTCAGGTGACACGTCGTGACTGGTGATGCGTATCGGGCTTGGTATCGTGTCGGGCTAGAGTTTTGCTGAGGGTATCGGGTATTCATATCGGGTGTTCTTGTTGGCCGATATTGGTCTATAGAGGTGCCCGGGACCGATCCTAAGTGAACCATTCCCTCCCTCTCGGGTCGGGGATGTGCTCACCTAGTATCGCCCGGTGCACCCTGAGGCACGACACGCTAGCTCCAGATGCTTTCCCAAGTTGGCTTTCGAGAGATTCCGACCCGTCCCATCGGAGTCCTGTAGCTGCTATTTATAGGCAGCGGTTGGGGGAAGTTATGGTGCTCCGGACGCCACATGTTCTTCATCAGCTCTTATTATCACGGATTCAGGGGTGCCCGATATGCGCGTCGCCCGTCACAAGGATGTTGGGCCGGGAGCGTGTCGGTCAACGTGATGAGTGGCACCTGTCGGTGGGCGGCCTGTATCGTGCGACACGCTATAGTAGTTGTGGTGAGTCCGACTCCCTGTCGCGTAAATGGTGTATCGCTTGTCCTCTCCCTCTTGTGTGACACCCTTGTGTCGCGCGGTAGTGTATCGCGCACCCGTGTCGGGTAGCGAGCATATCGGTCGGCTGGTTGGTGAGAAGGCCGACGCAAGTGGAACACGTTGGTGGGCCAGGACGGGCCATTTTGCTGATAAATGAGTCGAAAAATGAGGAAGACTCTTTAAAAGATGATAAAATGGAGTTAATTGCGTGGTGTGGCCTATTTATGTGAAAACATGAAAAAAAGGAGAGGAAAACAGTTTAAAAGGGCAGATTTGATAACGAAATAAGGGCCAAAAACATCACAAAATTTGGTGTTATCAGGAAGTAATAATAAGAAAGAATCTGAGTAAGGGAAAATGTCAAAAAAGAAGTGCACAGAGCTAGGCAAAATGCTTTTCACTTTTTTTTGTTAATTTAGAAAGAGAATCAAAATTATCCCATCTTTCATAATCATGGATCAAGTCAATCTTTTTTCAGCATCCCATGTGACTTCTGATTCCAAGAGCATGAATCACTACCTCTCTTTGTTTGAATAAACAACTTGGTGACTTTTATCCTCTCCCTAAACCTAAACCATGAATTGTTATCTATTGATAATACCCCCATAATGACATATGTAATACGACTGAAATTAGTAGTAGGAATATATCTACAAGGAAAAAAGTGTGGATGCAGAAGTGCATTCAACTGACTAAATAAAGGAAATATAGCATATGTTGGATTTGAATGAACAAGACAAAGCTGCATTATTGAGAAAATCCATAAGGGATGATAGTAGGAACCATCTAATGACAGGATTGATAAACATTCATTGGTGAATGTGGAGGAACAACATATAATAGTTAGCCTATACCTTGATGAGATTAGCATTCATCCATGAAGAAGTTATTGAACCCAGTCTGGAAATAAATGAAACAACTCTTACTAGTGAAGTGCATTCCAATGAAGTAGACATTCAATATCAATCACAAGACTTCTTAGGTAAGTTGGGTTGAAACAGAGTAGCAGATTTCTCGAATGAAAATTAGTTGATATCAAACTTAGAGCCAAATAAAGAAACAAGCAGAGTTACTTTCTAGTGTGGAGAGTGTAAGTGGGAAATCTCTTTTTGTCCATGTTTCAGCTATTTCATGATGTCTTTACATTTTCTTCTAAGTTAAATGTTTTTCCCACCATTTAGTCTTGATTATATATTCTTTGTCTTTGTTTGTGGTGTGTACTATAACAAATTGTTCAAATTTCGAGGCTTGGTTTTGTAGAAAACTTATGTGATTGAAGACTATTACATCTTCATGAAGCCATTCTAGTTTTATTTTTCACATCCTCAAGGTTTGACTATATAAATGTTGGTTGCCACTAAGGATGGTCTTTAATAAGCAATGTTTGTTGATTTAGTGAATATATAATACCTATTTTTATAGATTCAATTTCTTATTGAATAGTTATATATGTTTCTACCTCTTAATGTAAAATGTAAAACTACTATTCTCTAATCTATCAAGTAGGTATCATAAAAATTTATTACCTTCTATGAAAAATGAAATACATATTGAACATAATAATATCCTAAAAATGTATTATTCAATGACATGTAAATTTTGGTTGAGGACACAAGTCCAAGTTCGTGTGTGTGTGTGTTAAGAGTTTTCATTCTTATCTAAGTCCTTATACATATGTTATTGAGCAAATTAGGATGATAATAATACATAAGACTTAGATGTCTATTAAATAATGATTATGTCTCATTGGTCATGATATTTGACTTCAAGTCAAACACATAAGTACTTGTTAATGAACAAGTGTACCAGGTTGACCCACTTTAAGTACGTATATATAGAAGTGAGAAATGGAAGACAAAATCATATTTGAATGTGATAGTGTTGATTATGGTCCTTAGGCATAAAGTCATTACAATGATCACATGTTGTTCAATATAATTTTAACACTACTCAACCTGACCTTGAATAAGAGTTGCCATACAAGTAGTGACTAGGTGCGCCATGACACGTGAGGATCATTGTGAGTAATGGAAATGGAATTTTTTTCCCTCCTAGAGCACTATGACGACCATTTTATCAGTAAGTTTATGAAATACACGACCATTCTCATGTGAGACAATATTTGATATTGATATTATATATATCTCAATGGTCTACTCTTGATCAATGAATAAAGATTGAACATTATTAGGATGACACTTTCATTCCGCATATTTAATATGGATATCAGAGATGAAGGGATTATATGGTGATAACAGCTTTACTCACAAACAAGTTGAAGTTGTTCTTCAACTTATCCATTCATTTTGGTGGCAAGGTGATAACCTCCTATTTTAGTAGTTTATCTTAGTCTTTTTCTTTAGTTTTCCATACTCTTTCTACATTTATATTGTACTTAAACCTAATTTTACCCCTTTTTGTAAATACATCATCAAACTGACTTTTTCTTTTATAATTGCAGAAAAAGCACAAAAAAATAACAAAAGAATAAACCAGCCCAAGGGTCGAGTGGATCCAAACGGTCCCAAGACCGCATGGAGTTCAAACGGTCCCGAGACCGCATGAAGCCAAACGGTCCCAAGACCGCATGGAGTTCAAACGGTCCCGAGACCGCATGAAGCCAAACGGTCCCAAGACCGCATGGAGTTCAAACGGTCCCGAGACCGCATGAAGCCAAACGGTCCCAAGACCGCATGGAGTTCAAACGGTCCCGAGACCGCATGAAGCCAAACGGTCCCGAGACCGCATGAAGCCAAACGGTCCCAAGACCGCATGGAGTTCAAACGGTCCCGAGACCGCATGAAGCCAAACGGTCCCAAGACCGCATGGAGTTCAAACGGTCCCGAGACCGCATGAAGCCAAACGGTCCCAAGACCGCATGGAGTTCAAACGGTCCCGAGACCGCATGAAGCCAAATGGTCCCAAGACCGCATGGAGTTCAAACGGTCCCGAGACCGCATGAAGCCAAACGGTCCCAAGACCGCATGAAGCCAAACGGTCCCAAGACCGCATGGAGCTCAAACGGTCTCAAGACCGTTTGACGCCAAACGGTCCCAAGACCGTTTGACGCCAAACGATCTCAAGACCGTCTGACGCCAAACGATCCCAAGACCGTTTGACGCCAAACGGTCCCAAGACCGTTTGACGCCAAACGGTCCCAAGACCGTTTGAGCCCAAACGGTCTCCAAACCGTTTGGATCTCACTCAAAGCCTATAAATAAGACCTCAGGGCCGTCCATGAAAAGAAGAGTCCAGACGTCCAGAGGTTGTCTCTCCACTACCAGAACAACTCCATCCATCACTCGAGGCTGCCGGTCTGAGACTCACGTCCATTGCAAGCTACTTTCTCTCTCATCAACAAGGAAGGTGAGAGGAGAAGATCCGTCATCAAGCAAGCTACAAGGGGTGGAGATCGTTGCTCTCTCCACCAAGGGTTCAACCTTCTCTCCTCAGTGGAGATGATGTTCTTTCTATCTCTTCTTGCCTCCTTCTTTGTTGCTCCCTCTATGAGGAGCGAGTAGTTCCATCCACTGGGGCGCGGGGACTAGCCCCGCTGCCCATGTTTTGTATTTTGTACTGTAAAAAAGATGTTATCATTTCGTTTTAATACTAAATCGTTTCACACATGCTTGAATGATGGCCACGTTCTTGTATGCATTTATTGTCTTTCGTTGTGGTTTGTCTACGACCGCTATCGAGGCTTGAATACCGATTTAGTGTTGGTTTCTGGTGTGTGTATCCACCACGCATCCGTTTCGGTGTCTAGAAGTGTATCTCAAAGAGTGGAGTAAACTCACTATCATTTGGCACACTCCCATCTGTATGGGAGAGACCTTTGGTAAGTCGAGGAACACACTTTGCGAGGGGAATGATGTAAAGCATGTGACCATTTGTTCGGGAATGGCTGGCGTTGCATCATTCCCGCACTTCTCGTAGCTAGGTTATCCGAATAGGAGGCTAGGCCTACAAGGACGCTATTCGATTTGGTAATTATCGCTCGCTTGTTAGTTTTAGATGCACGTTTCTTGAGGTTGAGTAAGATTCTCTCTTCGGAGACTACATCCTTCAGTGACGCGTAGTGATGTACCGTATGAGAGTTACTTAACCCTTGGAGGATGAGATGCATTGCCCTTTTCTTATATGGGCATTGGTCTTGTGGAACATCGAAGGGTGCAATGCATCGCTCTTGTCTTATATGGGCATCGGTCTTGTGGAACACCCTTGGATGCAACGCATCGCTCTTGTCTTATAAGGCATCGGTCATGTGGAAACATCCATGCATCTAGCTTATAAGTCTTGCTTAGTACATATACAATGCATGTGTAGCGGTGGTAAATACCTGCTTAACCCCAGTGTTTCATCATCATTTGTTAACTCTTAAGATTTACTTGCTTTATTTACTTTCTTGCTTTACTTTCTTTGTACTTAGTTTAAAACAACCAAATCAAACTTTCGATCTAAATATCAATCTTTAAGTTGTTAAGTAAAGGCTAAACGTTTTCCATCTTGACTTCGTCAAGACCGTTGTCCCGAGGATTCGACCCTTAACTATACTACGATAAGACTTCCACATGTCTTAGCACATGTGGGTGGAGTTCTTACCATAGTACTAGCAAGGCTAAACTTAGAGACTCATCATCTCTAGGATTTTTAGTGGTGTTGCATAAAAATAAAAACTTCCATCAAAAATTGGCGCCGTTGCCGGGGACAACGGAACTTTTTAGTTTTTACTTACCAATTTCTTGGTTGATTAGGATTTTACACTTTCTTTTTGATCCATAATTCACCATCTTCTTGAAGCTTCCTAAAAAGGTGTTCTCTTTTCTTTACTCAGGTAGAACCCGTATATGCAATCACCGCATAATCGAGGATTCTCCCCTGATCCGGAGTTCGACTCCGAGGTAGAGAGAAGTTTTCACCGCAGAATCCGTCTTCACCGCCAACATGCTAATCAAATGGCTGACGAACAGCATCAAGCCGCCTTGGTGATGGAGAGAGTCAATGCCGCCATAGCAGCACAACGAGCACAACTTATTGCTGACACTCGTGCTCAGGTGCAAGCTGAGATCCGAGCTGAAGAACAAGCACGCATCCAAGCAGAGCAGGCTGCTGCTCAACTCGCGTTAAGAAACAAGCAACTTCGGGATTACGCTGTCCCGAAGAATTACGAAGACAACCATCCGGTCCGGCCTCCGATCATTAACATCCCACACTTCGAGATCCGGACCCAATGGATTCAGATTATGCAAGGGATTTCTTTCTCTGGAAGTTCTGGAGACGACTGCATGGACCACCTGAAACGGTTTAAGGCATTATGCCGACTGGTCCCACAAGCTGGCATTGCTTTCGACGCAATAATGCTCCATCTGTTTCACTTCACTCTATCTGGAAGGGCCTTAAGTTGGTATAATTCATTGGATAGAGAACCCATTATTACCACCTGGGCCCCTCTAGAGGAGAAATTCCTGGAGAAGTTCTTTCCACCCTCGCTCACTTACGAAATTAGAGGGCAGATCAACCATTTCTCTCAGCTTCCTGGAGAGACCCTCGCCGAGGCATGGGAAAGATTCAAAGAACTTCTACGAAAATGCCCTCATCATGGGATTTCGCAAAATCAACTGATTGAGACCTTTTATCGGGGGGTAAATGATGACATTAAACAGTTCCTAGATTCCTCATCTGGAGGAAATTTCATGAGGAAAAACTATGAAGACGCCTGGAAGATCGTCACTTTAGGGGCTGAAAACCAGTCCAACTGGGGGCGAACAGCCGGAAAAGGCGTCCTCAAAGTCTTTAAAGCTGAGGAATCTACGGAATTAAAGTCAATAGCAGAGGCTCTGAAAGCAATCGCCCATAAACAGCAAACCCTTGAATCATCTCTAGGGGAATTCAACAAGAAACAAACCCCGCAGCTGCATCAAGTCAAAGCTGTCACAGGTTCCTGTGAAGCTTGTCATGCATCAGATCATCCGACCCTATCCTGCGGAATGCTCTATAGTGTGATGATGGATCTTCATCCACCACCACAACCCTATGAGGCCATCACTAATCAGATTGAAGATCAGACTCCGGAGCAAGTCAACTCTATCCATACTATTCCCGGGCAAGTCTACTATAATCCCAGTCAACCAAGGAACCATCCTGGATTCCAGTATGGGAACCCTTCTGGGACTGCAAACCCGCAACACCAGACTCAAGGGGGATTTGACAGTAGGTTGCCTCCTGGGTTATTAAACAATCAAGGGAATCCAAGAAACAACTTCCCTAGGATTAACTACCCTAGAAATCAGTCAGCCTACTACCAGTACACTCACCCCCCGCTTCACCCACAATTGCATGTTCAACAATCCCAACAACAAAATTCTCAGAAGAATGTTACCACGCAGCCGGAAGATGAGCTATCTTCAATAAGACAGATGCTGCAATCTCAGCAAACCATGCTGGCCAATCAACAAGCCCAACAAAAGGCAGTTGAAACACAGCTTGCTCAAATTGCTGCACAATTGAAGCCTTCGGCTGGCACTTTCGCTGGACAGCCTGAATTAAATCCGAAACATGGGCTGAACAAAGATCAACAATTAAATATGCCAGCAGTATAACAAGTTTTAGCTTCGTCGAGCCAGCGACATAAAACCAAGGCGCTTCTTGGGAGGCAACCCAAGACCTGAACATCAATTTCTCCATTTTCTAGTTTTATTCTCTCGTAATTTTGTTTTGCTTTCTTTAAGTTCTTTTATTACTAAATCTAAAAAATACAAAAAAAAATCTACATAATAAAAACTACAAAAACAATATATAAAACAAACAACATAAAAATCCATAAACCAAAATACAAAAAAATATACAAATATATATATACTCAAAAACATAAAAATATATAACCCCTTTTGTTACCTCCAAACGGTCTTAAGCCCGTTTGGGACCGAACGATCTCGAAACCGTTTGGGACCAAACGGTCTTAAGCCCGTTTGGGACCGAACGGTCTCGAAACCGTTTGGGACCAAACGGTCTCGAAACCGTTTGGGACCAAACGGTCCTCAAACCGTTTGGGACCAAACGGTCTCGAAACCGTTTGGGACCAAACGGTCTCGAGACCGCTTGGGACTAAATGATCTTGAGACCGTTTGGGACCAAGCGGTCTTCAAAACCGTTTGGAATACGAAAGACCACCAACCAATCACTATATATATACACCATCCCTACTCCATCTTTCTCTCTTCGAATCTTCGAATTCTCCAGAGCGTTCGTGCGAAGAGTCTTCTTCCTGCTACTGTTGCATTCGCCCTAGCCGCTCACCCGTTCGTTCGACCTTCTTCCGCAAGGTAGTCCGGCGACTCCAAACACGCCGCTCACGCCGACGTTTCCTACACCGCCATCGCAGCCGTCATCGAACAAAGTTCTCCGACTCCTCTGTCGCCTTCGTCACCGCGCCATTGTGTCGCCACCACCACTGAACCAATCGCCGTCTCCTCGACCATCGCGCAACGTCTCTTTTTCCGCTACCACCGTCGCTGTCGAAAGAAACTCCGATTCTTCCACCGCTTCCATCGCCGTCCCCGTTTTTCCTATCGTCTTCGTCATCGTCGAGGTCGCTGGCGCTCTCACCTTCGCGCCGTTTTGCCTTCCCCTGCGCCGGCAACCTGCGACTCTTCGTTTTCCAAACGGTTTTCCTAACGATCCCGAAACCGTTTGGGACCAAACGGTCTTGAAACCGTTTGAGACCAAACGGTCTTGAAACCGTTTGAGACCAAACGGTCTTGAAACCGTTTGAGACCAAACGGTCTTCAAACCGTTTGAGACCAAACGGTCTTGAAACCGTTTGAGACCAAACGGTCTTGAAACCGTTTGAGACCAAACGGTCTTGAAACCGTTTGAGACCAAACGGTCTTGAAATCGTTTGGAACCAAACGGTCTTGAAACCGTTTGAGACCAAACGGTCTTGAAACCGTTTGGGACCAAACGGTCCTCAAACCGTTTGAGACCAAACGGTCCTCAAATCGTTTGGAACCAAACGGTCTTGAAACCGTTTGAGACCAAACGGTCTTGAAACCGTTTGGGACCAAACGGTCCTCAAACCGTTTGGGACCAAACGGTCCTCAAACCGTTTGGAATCAAACGGTCCTGAAACTAAGAAGCTTCTAAATTGTTTCTTAATCTAAATTGTTTCAATCCTCTTTTCTAACTAAGAAACCTGTATCTTTTTCAGAAATGGCATCAAACAAGACTTCCGGATCTGCCCCTGCTCTGACAAGGGAGCAGATGATAGAGGAGCGAGAAAAGCTCGTGCAAATCAGGGACACCTACAACACCACTGGAGTTGTCCCTCCAAAAATCAAGATCATCGACGTCCTATGCGAAATAACCCGCCTTACCCAATGCCTGGGTGAGGCTCCTGAAGAAGAGATTGAGCATGTCTCTTCGGACGACGATGAAGGTTCGGATTACATACCGAACCCCGATGAGGACTCCTCTGCCCAAGAGACAGAGGGGAAACGCAAGGCTGCAAAGGCTGCATCTGGGCAGCCTCCAAAAAGGGCAAGAAAACAGGTCCACCCTTCATCCGCCATGGACCAACCCTTCGCCAAACCATCCACTTACGCTGCTACCACCATCACCTCTGCTGCTACTATCCCTACCACCTTCATTCCCATTACTGCTCCAATTCCACCACCTCAAAACCTATACATACAACCTTCCATCTCCATTGACAAAACCCTCAAACCGACTAAGTATGTTTGCTCCAGCATACTAGTCAAAATGGGAATTCAAGATCGCACCTTCAGCGTACTACAGAAAGCCAACCTCGCCAGGTTGTGCTCATTACCTGAAGTGTCATACTTTGAACCTACGGCGGAATTCTTCTCCTTTCTGAGAAAGGAGCCCGTTGACATCGCTGATAGGTCACGGGATGGGGGTGACAGAAGAATTGTCACCCAGATCTTTGGTAGCGATGTCGTCTTGACAGAAAATATGCTGAATTCTATGTTCATCGACGACACGGAGCAGCTACAAAAGGCCAAGCTAGTGGGAACCGATCACCCAGAATTCAACCGCCATACATTCTGGAAAAGCTTAACCGGACTTCCCACCTACGACGCAAAAACCTGTAAAGCGTCCAACATACATTCCGGATTTGTGCGCACTTTGCACAAAATCCTATCTGGCGCGCTTTTTCCAAGATCGGAAGGAGGAAACGTCACAATATCTGACCTCTTTGTCCTCTGGTCTATCCTCAACGACAAGCCAGTAAACATTGGACGATTGATGGTCCAGAAATTTTCTGCTGCCCTAATAGGGAAAGAGATCTGCTTGGGGGGCCATGTCACTTCCATAATAAAATTCCTTAAGATGGACAGGCTACTACCCCAATGCACGCCAATCAAGGGCGACATCCTTACGAACGAGCAATCTCTGAAAAACTCGTTCATAATCAAAGAAAAGGATGGGAAAATACACTACGTATTCTGCCCGATGGTTAAATCTTCAAGAACCCTCCTTCCGCTACCAGAGCTAGCACACTATGACATGACACAGCTCCTGTTTTCTGACGACGAGCTTACTAAGTTGCTAGCTTCGGTTAAACCCGCCGAGAAAGAAAAAACTGCGGGTCCAACCGAGATGAGTATTACAGCCCCGACAGCACGACTTACAAAAATCCCTGTCAAACGGCTCTCTAGAAGGTTGTTACAGGCCAAGCAGCTGTCGGAGACGCCAACATCCCGCCCCAACCCGGAGGATGAGCATTTCAACGATGAAATTCTCACAACATCCTCCCTTGACTCTTTCATCCAGAGTCTAAACGAGCAGCTCTCCACTGCTCCCACCACCGCCTTCCCCTCTACCTCCACCTTTCCACCCTCCCTAACATCGGGCTTCCCCTTCCCCACCTCCATGCCTGATTTCACCACCTTCGCCTCCGCATCCACATCAGCATTCACATCCACCTTTTCACCCACCCCAACATCGGGCTTACCTTTCTTCACCTCCATGCCCGACTTCACCATCTCTCCATTACCATCCACAATCCCCACCCCTTCATCATCAACTCCACCACTCTTCACATCCGCCACCACCCCGACACCGCTGGTGACCTCATCAACAGTCACTACGCAGTTCGGGCCTTCATCAGTGTCTTTTCCGCAAGACACTACCACCATCCCACATAGGCCCCAGCCACATCACCCTTCCGCCTCTGGGGCCCCCTTTACTAACATCGGTGAGGAATTCGGCCGTCAATTTGACGCTGTCCGACACCTCCTCACCGATCCTTCTAACTTATTACATTCTTTTTTTTCTTGTGTACAGGATTTAACTAAACAGGTAACAAGGATCGACAATCAGCATCAAGCTCTTCCTGTCGTCCTACAAGGTATTCAGCAACGACAGGATGAAGTGGCTAGGCAAGTTGAACATATCAACAGCCACACCAACAACCTGCCGGACCTGATCCTTGCGGCAACACGTCAGCAAGAAGCTACGACGAGAAAAGTCGATGAGATCTCGACCCAGACTCACCCTCTGCAAGAGAATCTCCGCAAACTTGAGCAAAACCAAGACAAGCTAAGCTCGCGCCTGGCTACCATCGACGAAACAATTACGCAGCTCCACCATCATCAAGAGGAGGCTACCATCAATGAAATACAACAACTACGTGCCCAAGTCACAGATCTGACTGCACGCCTCCTCTCCGCCGAGGACAGATATACAGATCTCAAAGAAGCCCACGACGCATTGCTCGAAAAACATGAGCATCTGCAGGTGGCTTTCGATGAGCTACATGCCACTCACCGGCGGTGTAAAAAGCCGTCTAATAAGAAGAAAACAGACGAAGCTGCGGCTGACAACGACAATGATGATGAAGAAGAAGAAGACTCCGATTCATCTGCTGACTCCAATAAAGACACACCTCCAGGAGACAAGCACGATGATGGCGAAGATCCAGGGAATGCTGCAGGACCCTCCCATAAAGGGTCCGATAAAGGTCACCAGGAAAGTGACTATCACCCCAAGTCCCCACAGCACGATAACGTCAACATTTCTTATGGGGACCAATTCTTTGATTACTCCGCTATGGGGTCAATGGGAGAAGCCGCCAAAGATGCAGCATTCGCTGAGCTCCAACAGTGCATAAAAGGAGCCAGCGCTACCTCGCCGAAAACTCCTCTTCCCTATTCAACACCTTCTCCCCCTCACCTGGACGACGCGGACCGAGTGAGTCTAGATACAGACGAAAATCTTGACTCCGCCTCCGACCAGGATGACAATATCAAAGGCCATGAAGAAGCTTTCGAACAACACGCCTCCCCTCCACCACAAAACCTCCCCCCGCCCCCCCCCCTCTTCCACAAAAAATGCATGATCTTGACAGGACAGCCATCTCTACTTTAGATGCTCAGGACATTTTCATCCTGAACACTATAGTAGACGATGCAAAAGCGGGGGACGATACAATTTACATTAATACAAAAACCAGGCGTACGTTGACACGCAAAGATTTCCGTTGCATCCTCCGACCCCGGTCTACGATGCCACTGTCAATTTTTCGTGTCCTCCTCGCCAACTGTATAGAAATATATAAAAGTAAAAAACGGATACAACCAGCCTTCAACGCCTCACCTGCACTGTCTCTTGGCCTTTTACACAAAAGCCTGCAGGTGAGGTCGATTGAGCGGCTACGTGTCGGATTAGCACGTCAGGCACGCTATATCACGCTGCCTTTCCAAGTCTCGGGACACTGGCTCTTTATGATAGTGGACACCGTGGCACGGGACGCCAAAGTCTACAACTTCAATACCGCCGAGCTACCATCCGGCATAATTAACTTCATCGGAGACGCAGCAGGTGAAGCTCGGTGTATACCCTTCCGGCTGCTTAAAGTAATCTGGGCTGTACGCCCTTCTCTTTGCCAAGACTGGAGCCAACCATGGTTTAGAATCATTAACCCTCCAGTTCAAGCCACCACGGGATCCGGGGACAGCGCCTTCTATACCATCAGACATATTCAAGCGCTTAACCAGGAAATCCCATTCACAGACTTGGCAACTGAAGACTTCCATTCGCTAAGAGGACGCTACGCCATGGAACTCATCTGTGACAGAAGATTTTTCAACGATCCGACTATGTCACCAGATGATGTTCCACGGTATCTTTACTCAGCTGTGCAACGTCGACAGCGGCGACCTTTCCGCCAAGTTCTGGAAGAGTCAGAACAAAACAAGTTGCCCAAAGAAGACACCAGCAAGAAAGACCCCGCGTACACAACTACACCAACTTTTCCTGATTTCGATCGCGATTCTTGCAAGGGTCTCAACGACCTTGAAATACGCATAATCATGGCAAAACTCTCCGCAGAAAAAGACGGCATCGTATTCATGTCTCACGACATTATCGTAATGGCTGATTCTTTGCGAGAGACTTTATAAGATAAGGGGCAACTTTCTTGCAGCCTCATGGCCGCTTACCAATCTCAGATTGGCCAACACAATCCCGATACATATATGGCGTCCCCGTACATGAAAGACGATCTGCTCAAACTGAAAAACTTCGGCACAATAGAAGCATTGATTGCATATCTTCAACATACAACGCCGAAGTTCATCATGCTACCGATCCTACATCAAGAGCACTGGCTCCTTCTGGCAACCAATCTCCACACCGGAACCACTACAATATACAACAGTTCCGACAGCCAGTTCAATGCCCAACAACGACAATACGTCGTAACGCCCAAGACGCCGACAGAAGAAATGGCAAAGGAGTGTGCTATGAAATTAATCGAACTTCTGAGTCAGCACACTAGGGCATACAACGCTGAGCACTTCAGCCGCCCCGCCTTCTGCCATAAATGCCCCCAGCAAATACGACAATCCAACGACTGCGGCTTCCACATCCTCTACTGGATGTACACTATAATCATTCTCCAAAGACCAGTGGAGGAAATGACGGACGTGGATTACCACGCCTTACGTGGGCAGTTCGCATCTACACTACTGCGTTCTCCAGGGGCAACCGACAATCTACCTTAACCTGCAGCCCTTGTTCTAATATTTTCTCAACCTATCACTTTGCCACTCTGGGGACAGAGTGTGTGATAAGTTAGGGGGGGATACATTAGACAAGGGCTAGGTATCAACTTCTATACTCCCTTCTTTTTCTCTAAACACTTTCCATACATTTCTTTTGCTTTACAAATTCTTTTATTCTTTCAAGATTCTTTTTACAAATTCTTTTTAATCACCTCAACTAACTCTAGAATCATGTTAGTCTCTACAAGTATTTAGCACTTAGACATCAAATGGCGATTTATTGACCCCCATCCACTATGGATCCTATATTTTTGCTCCAATTCTTTATCTGACTCTCCATAGGTCAAAATCAGGGCAGAAATAAGCCGAGATCTCAAGGATGAGAGGGAAATCAGGCAACTTCCAAGTCAAAAAGCTCTGCAAGTGGACCACAAACCAAATAAGTGCATGCTGAAAAACTTTAAGAACAACTTTCCTCTCTTCAAAATAAAAGAGGCTTGGCCGCCCAAAATAAATCCTCATCCCAAAACCCAAGCCTGTGAGTTTTTGAATAAAAGCCAGAGAGACGAATAAAATCATGAGAGTTGTGCCACGAATAAGGACCTATATAAAGAACTGATAAAGGGCTCACCCGGCCGGCACATTCCGTTGCCCTCACAAAGGCAGATGCGTCGCGTCCGGTAGTGAAACCCTAAAAGTTCCAAGTATATGAAAAGGCTAATAAAGGACTTGCCCGGCCGGTACATTCAGCTGCCCTCATAAAGGCAGATGTGTCGTGTCCGGTAGTGAGATCCTAAAAAGCATAGACAGCCCCTCCCCCACTCGAAGGGGAGTTACACTTCAAAGCCTTTAGCCAACCCTCATACCCTCTCTAGCTTCCAATAGGTTTCCAGAGAGGTATAAAGTTGATTAGAGTCAACAGCATGCACAAAATAAATGTGGTCCCAAGGCAAACTTTGAGATACGGAAAAACCTGAAATCCAAGCAACTCTCGAAATCCAAAAGGATCAAGGCATGCAATAAGCCTAGATACGACCCCTGGGGAACTCAGGTCAAGAATTGAAGCAAGAGTACGGAAATTTTAATTAAGATCGCCACGCCATTTCATGCCTCAGCTCTATCTAACTTGAGGACAAGCTAGACTCTAAGTTAGGGGGGCTGATAACCTCCTATTTTAGTAGTTTATCTTAGTCTTTTTCTTTAGTTTTCCATACTCTTTCTACATTTATATTGTACTTAAACCTAATTTTACCCCTTTTTGTAAATACATCATCAAACTGACTTTTTCTTTTATAATTGCAGAAAAAGCACAAAAAAATAACAAAAGAATAAACCAGCCCAAGGGTCGAGTGGATCCAAACGGTCCCAAGACCGCATGGAGTTCAAACGGTCCCGAGACCGCATGAAGCCAAACGGTCCCAAGACCGCATGGAGTTCAAACGGTCCCGAGACCGCATGAAGCCAAACGGTCCCAAGACCGCATGGAGTTCAAACGGTCCCGAGACCGCATGAAGCCAAACGGTCCCAAGACCGCATGGAGTTCAAACGGTCCCGAGACCGCATGAAGCCAAACGGTCCCGAGACCGCATGAAGCCAAACGGTCCCAAGACCGCATGGAGTTCAAACGGTCCCGAGACCGCATGAAGCCAAACGGTCCCAAGACCGCATGGAGTTCAAACGGTCTCGAGACCGCATGAAGCCAAACGGTCCCAAGACCACATGGAGTTCAAACGGTCTCGAGACCGCATGAAGCCAAACGGTCCCAAGACCGCATGGAGTTCAAACGGTCCCGAGACCGCATGAAGCCAAACGGTCCCAAGACCGCATGAAGCCAAACGGTCCCAAGACCGCATGGAGCTCAAACGGTCTCAAGACCGTTTGATGCCAAATGGTCCCAAGACCGTTTGACGCCAAACGATCTCAAGACCGTCTGACGCCAAACGGTCCCAAGACCGTTTGACGCCAAACGGTCCCAAGACCGTTTGATGCCAAACGGTCCCAAGACCGTTTGAGCCCAAACGGTCTCCAAACCGTTTGGATCTCACTCAAAGCCTATAAATAAGACCTCAGGGCCGTCCATGAAAAGAAGAGTCCAGACGTCCAGAGGCTGTCTCTCCACTACCAGAACAACTCCATCCATCACTCGAGGCTGCCGGTCTGAGACTCACGTCCATTGCAAGCTACTTTCTCTCTCATCAACAAGGAAGGTGAGAGGAGAAGATCCGTCATCAAGCAAGCTACAAGGGGTGGAGATCGTTGCTCTCTCTACCAAGGGTTCAACCTTCTCTCCTCAGTGGAGATGATGTTCTTTCTATCTCTTCTTGCCTCCTTCTTTGTTGCTCCCTCTATGAGGAGCGAGTAGTTCCATCCACTGGGGCGCGGGGACTAGCCCCGCTGCCCATGTTTTGTATTTTTGCCTGTAAAAAAGATGTTATCATTTCGTTTTAATACTAAATCGTTTCACACATGCTTGAATGATGGCCACGTTCTTGTATGCATTTATTGTCTTTCGTTGTGGTTTGTCTACGACCGCTATCGAGGCTTGAATACCGATTTAGTGTTGGTTTCTGGTGTGTGTATCCACCACGCATCCGTTTTGGTGTCTAGAAGTGTATCTCAAAGAGTGGAGTAAACTCACTATCATTTGGCACACTCCCATCTGTATGGGAGAGACCTTTGGTAAGTCGAGGAACACACTTTGTGAGGGGAATGATGTAAAGCATGTGACCATTTGTTCGGGAATGGCTGGCGTTGCATCATTCCCGCACTTCTCATAGCTAGGTTATCCGAATAGGAGGCTAGGCCTACAAGGACGCTATTCGATTTGGTAATTATCGCTCGCTTGTTAGTTTTAGATGCACGTTTCTTGAGGTTGAGTAAGATTCTCTCTTCGGAGACTACATCCTTCAGTGACGTGTAGTGATGTACCGTATGAGAGTTACTTAACCCTTGGAGGATGAGATGCATTGCCCTTTTCTTATATGGGCATTGGTCTTGTGGAACATCGAAGGGTGGAATGCATCGCTCTTGTCTTATATGGGCATCGGTCTTGTGGAACACCCTTGGATGCAACGCATCGCTCTTGTCTTATAAGGCATCGGTCTTGTGGAAACATCCATGCATCTAGCTTATAAGTCTTGCTTAGTACATATACAATGCATGTGTAGCGGTGGTAAATACCTGCTTAACCCCAGTGTTTCATCATCATTTGTTAACTCTTAAGATTTACTTGCTTTATTTACTTTCTTGCTTTACTTTCTTTGTACTTAGTTTAAAACAACCAAATCAAACTTTCGATCTAAATATCAATCTTTAAGTTGTTAAGTAAAGGCTAAACGTTTTCCATGATGACTTCGTCAAGACCGTTGTCCCGAGGATTCGACCCTTAACTATACTACGATAAGACTTCCACATGTCTTAGCACATGTGGGTGGAGTTCTTACCATAGTACTAGCAAGGCTAAACTTAGAGACTCATCATCTCTAGGATTTTTAGTGGTGTTGCATAAAAATAAAAACTTCCATCACAAGGGTGTGTTGTTATATATCACTTATTTCTTGTGAAGTTGTAATATGACTATATAGATCACTACAATATAGCATACACATTGGATGCACATCGAATAGGAGTATCATAGTGGAATCAAGTTATATTGGCTAAAACAATGTTTAGATAATCAAACAATTATAATGATGGACTATTTGGAACCCTATATGATTAGTAGATGGTCCAACTAATTGGCTAGATGCCATATGTTGACTTGTGTGATGAGTCAATGAAATGACCTAAGATCATCCCAAATTATTGGTTATACCCACCAGTTGATTGGTTGTGTACTAGTCACTCAACTGATGATATTAGTCAATGAGATAACTTATAATATGGTTTATAATGGACCCTATCCAGTCAATCAATTGGCATGTACATGTACGAATGCATAAAATAAGTCACCAGCTTTCCATTTCTTATTGTCATATTTAGTAATCCTATCATCTTCCTCCCTATTAGAAGGGATATCACTAAAGTTTTCGTACATGTTTTTTCATGTGAGAATCCTAGACATTGTCACCTTCAAGGGAGAGAGAGATAAGGAGAAAAATTGTTATGCTAGCACGTTGCTAAAATAAGGTTGCTCCTTTCTACCAGTTCAAAGAAAGCGTCTTGGAGTTTCTAGCGGTCATTGTGGACTATGTAGAGACATGAGGCAAGACACTATGTTAGGAGGACATGGTGAATCTGTCTATGAATCAACACCATCGATACACATCCAGGTGTGAGGATCATTGTCATATCCACTTTGTGACGAGGTTTATCTTACACTCCTCCTTCCTCACATGTTATTTTTTATGAGATCTTGACGTGGAAACATAGATTGTTTTTGTTGCTTTCATTGAGTTTGTCTTTGTCCATTTCCTAGAAATCACATCTTATGTTCCAACTCTTTCATTAAAAAAATAGAAAATGAGAGGCCAATTTAAATGTACATAAATGATATACCATATGCAATGAAAAATTAAATTGGGAATACCCTTCCAAGAGAAATACAAAATTAAATTGTATAAAATCTTGCCAACAAATTTTACAAGTTCTAAATCTAGCTAACGTTTAAACAATAAACACAATTAGCTAGCGTTTAAAAATAAACATAATTAGCTAACCATGTAAGGATCCAATCTGAATAGTCCTCTACCTAGAGTGGAGCATCTATCTATTGAAGGTCAAACAAAAATCTACATGGATTCAAGTGGAATACCCTTATGCTCCATCAACTAGTATAAAAATTATGAACTACTCCACAAAATATAGAGTAGGGTAACAAAAATTGAAAACTTCCATAATTTTACAAAGATCCCTATCACAACAACTAATCACCTAATAATAATTACACATTTCAAATGAGAAGCTATCAACAAGGTTTTCCCAAGGATGCAAGATTCTTTGTTTTCCCACAATAAGTTCCAATGTCTTAGAGTGTAAGGGAGTGAAGTGAGTGATTCTCCATGCAAGATGAGGTGAAAAATATTGGTTTGGTTATAAATAATCCTATGTAATGTCTAATGAACAAGAAACATGCAGAGAACAAATAAGATGTAAAAACATACCAACATCCTAGATAGTTTTTATTACACACCTACTAAATATAGTTGGTGGAAGATGAGATAACTAAGTGTCATATATTCTAAAAAGATGTGATCATTCTAAAGTCAAAATCTAATACTACATGCAACATATTTCTTGAAGCACAAGGGTACTATAGAACATACATTTGTGATAGGTCACTTACATAAAAAAAACTTGGATTCATTTACAACATTAAAAAAACAAAATATGTGAAATATGTAGACACATTTATCAAGTGCATATTCATAAAAAAGTAAAATAAGTATAGAAACAAAATAAGTTGTTTAGATATGATTTCCATAAAGAATCTCACATGCTCAAAGTTCTAGAGTAGATCAAGTGGATAATTCAAAACAAAAATATTAGGATTCAACATGAATCCCTTCTAGTATCTAGAAAGAAAATTTTCTTTTCATCACCATTGTTTATATGATAGGAGTTCACATGTCTTCCTTTCCATTTACTACTCCTTCATTGTATCAATTTCTCCAAAATTTGTTGCATAAGTTAAGAGACCTAAGACTCCTTTAGAAAGACAGATAATACCACTGTATAAATAAATAGCCTTATATGTAGGGAAATATGGTGACAGATATGGAAGTGGAAACAAAACATTTACTAACATGTTCCCCTTAGACATCAGATCATCTCAACAACTATGAATTGGGAAGTAAGGTTGCAAGGCATATACCTGGTCCTTGTCTAGTGACTATCCTTATAGAATTGTGCTTCTTTCTCAAGCCACACCTGGATGGTTTATTGGCGGTGGCCTCCTGGTGCAGCACCACGGACGTCAGTTAAGGATGTCCTGCTAGTGGGTGGCACCAACATCCACACCTCTATGTAGTCCACAGGAGCCACCGAGAACTCCATGTTGTGCTACCAGAGCCAACGGGAAGGAGTTCTCCCTTCAAACATCAATGTGCTAGTATCAACTTACTCTTCCTTGTTTTCTTTCCATTTCTGTCCCTCCCTATTATGGGTAGGACATACTCAGGCTCTCATGTTACCCAAACTGTGAGAGGATAATCATTGTCAGATCTTATTATTGTATCTTCTAAAAGCCTTGACTGCCCCTTATTTACAAGATAGCCACAGTTTCCAGATCATTTGAGAGCTGACGAGATAGAATTTCATGAATTTTCTGGAAGTTGTGAACCATGAAATGATTGGTTCACCGTTGAACTAGTCATTTCACATATGAAACCATTGATTCAAAACTTGAACCGGTTGGTTCACTATGTTTCCTATTAGCATACTAATTAGCTTTCAATGTGATGATTAATGTACAACCTGACGTTAGCATCAATACTTGATCTAATTGTATTGATCATTGAATGGCGTGATTTAAAAGTTGAACCTATCATTTCAAAACTTTAACCAGTCGTTTCACCAACTGAACCAGTCAATTCATGTCCTAATTCAGGAAATGTTCAACCAATGTAGTTTTAATATACCTGACACTTGAATCGACTGGTTCAACACTTCAACCAGTCGATTCATAGTCCAGTCAGTCAATTTTCATCCATTGTTTTTTAACTTGAATACCTAAACACTTTAGTAATCAATTTAAATATCATTCATGAATAAACTCCACTTCTAGGTGCATCCTATTTGTGTGACCCTATAGGTCCCAATTTACATTGGCAGTGAATGTCCATAACCAACTTATGACATCACAAGCAATAAGATGCATCTAGAAACACATCATTACCACCCAAATAATTGGAAAGTTAGAGAACAAATTCAACCTACAATCTATGATTAGTGTTACAGTGATCGTATCGTTCCTTCATCTATGATATCTGGATTGAACTCGAGTCATGGAATCCTCATCCTCTCAATGTTCAATCCATGTTCCTTGAACTTAGAGCAGATTATATGAGTTGCAAGTGAGCTCACATATCACATATTGAGTCACATGAGTATGGCTAGACCTGTCAAATGGGTGGGTGGGTTGGGTTTGGGTTGGGTCATTGCGGGTGCGGGTCTGGCGGGTGCGGGTCAAAAAGATACACTTCTAAATGGGTGGAAGAAAAGCACACCCAAACCCGACCCAGCGGGTTGCGGGTTGCCCGCGGATGCCCATATAAAATGTGTACAATCAACAATAAGTTACCAGTTGCTTTCTTTAACACTAAAAACAACATTTGAAACAACTTCTAACTATTTTTTTATGTCAAATATAGTGCAAAAGAACCAACCAACTACTATGTTTGACGTCAAACTATTCGATTAGTTTTTGATATATGAAAAAGTAGCAGCTAGTTGTATGTTGATATAAATTAGGAGTCGATGTAGTTTTCATAGATAAATATCAAAAGAAAAATACATAATTTTGTCATGTAACATTAGGCATTCCTAATATTACAAGTACTTGTTATTGCATATTGCAAACAAAAAATAAAGAGAATACAGGTAAAGAATTAACTTGTACAAAACAAGCAACATCTTTTAATAGGTGTATGTGTATATTATGTATATAATATATTTGCTTCAATTAACTGGGTCACCCGCGGGTGCACGCGGATCACCCGAGAAACCTGCTTAATAAACGGGTGGGTATGGGTTTGGGTGATTTTCAGCGGGTGGCAAATGTTGCCACCCAAACCCAACTTAAACGGGTCGACCCATGGGCGCCCGCGGATTTTGACCCAGTTTGACAGGTCTAAGTATGGCCATATGTTTCTCAGTCTTTCTTATCAAGTGGCTTGGATATAAATCTCCTATAGGAGGGACAAATACCATCTACATCACCTACACTCAATCCCAATGTGTCAAAATGTACTCGAGAACGACCTTTATGGAAACCCTTACTCAAGGTCATGTTGGATGTTGTCAAAGTATGTTGAACGATATGTCATAAGTGTAGTGACTTTAGGCTAAGAACAACAATCACCACTACCACTATGAGAGTCGATTCTGACTACCATCCCACAGTCTCCATGCATCACTCTCAAGGTGATTCTATTTGATACACTGCTCTCTACCTATGAGCTTGGTTTGATATCACATATCATGACTGATGAGATTCAACCATCAACTAACACACACTCTAATCTTGTATATTATTTTTGTCTATTTTGCTTCAACATCATTATCTGACTAGGGACATAACAAGAATGTATGTACTCTTATCATACATATGATCTCATTATTCAGGTCCTCAACCTGAAGACATATGTCATCGATCAACATCATTCTTTAGACATTTACCACATTTGTGTCATCGTCTCATGATAGAGACAAACATGATAAATAGAATTACCTTTATAGTTTTCTAATGAAGTATATGATTCCCATTGCAATCATCACATGATTGGCTCTAACAGAATGCATACACATAGACTCCCACTTGCACTTAGAGCCAATCACTTACGAATCCTATTCCAAGTGATTTTCAACATTTCCATCATGTTTTTGCTACACAAGTGTTTATATAGCAAGTTAGCAATGTTTTCTTATAGTCGGTATTTTGTAAGTCTTCACATCTTATCAATGTACAAATTCTCACATGAGATGGAATTGTTGTGGTATGCTATCTGAGATTCCTTTACACAGCCAGTAGCTCCATTATTTTTATAGTATTTCTACTATGTCATCATTGGTTGGAACCTCCCACAAGTTCATCTACATGAACTTCTAGATCCATACAATATCCTTTGTTGTGTTCATAGCACCAAGATACTCAGATTCTATTGTAGAATTAGCAATTGTCTCTGACTCAGAACTTTTCTAGCTTACAATTCGATTTTAAGGTTAAACACAAATTTAGATTATGAACAATAGTTTTCTTTGTCATTTTGGAATCTTGCATTGGTGTAACCCTTTCACCCAACTATTCCTTATTAGCATAATTAGGAAACTAATCCTTTTAGTGTTTCTCAAGTACTTAAGGATGGTCTTCATGGAATGTCTGAGAGATATCCATTCGTCACGTCTAATACATATAAGATAATGGGATGAGTAGATAATATTGTGAATGTAATTGGCATCTTACTCGGGCATTCCTATTCTTCACTAGAACTAGGATTCTATGCTCTTGAGAGACTAATTTCATGAGACATGGGCAACTTTTCTCTCATTGAGTACTCTATGGTGAACCCTTCAACATCTTGCCAATACATGTGCTCTCACTTAGGTCAAGAATCTTTCTAGATATATCTCTATAGATCTTTATTTCTATCATATAGGATGCTTTGCCTAAACCCTTCATAGAGAAGGTACTTCCCAATCAAATTTTAATATTGGCATATAAGGATGTTATTCCCCATCATCGTGTGGAATATAGATATGCTCCCACTAAAACCTTGTAATCACAGATTTCATCTTCATTTCGATTAAAGTCAAACTCTTTGACTATCTTGTCCAATTGAATATTCTAGCTCTGAGATTCTTACTTCAATCCTCAGATTGACCTTTGTAAATTATAAACTTTATTTTCAATAATTGGATTAATAAAATCTTTAGGTTGTGTCACATACACATCCTCTACAATATTCCTATTAAAGAATGTGGTTTTAATCATCTATTTACCAAATCCCATAGTCATACTAAGATGCAATGGCAAGCATTATCCCGATGGGCTTTACAATGGCAACTGGTGAAAATATTTTGTCATGTTCAACACATTTAACTTGTTTAAAAAGCAATTTGCCGTTATAGGTTTGTACATTACCATCCTTTTCAGTCTCCTTTTGAAAACCCAATTTCACCCTACAAATTTTACTCCTTCAGGTGGATCTTCCAAGGTCATACCTTGTTTGTGTACATGGAGTCCATCTTGAATCTCATGGCCTCATGTCATTTGTCATACTCTGGTCCCTCTATAACTTCTAGGTAGATGGTTGGATCATCATCTATGACCAACACATTTCCTTCTTGAGTTGTAAGATATCATAATATTCCAAGCTCAAGGAGTTTTGTACTAGATCGATGAGGCTTTGTGTTACATAAGGAACTTGACATTCCACAATAATTTATGATTCTCCTTGTTCCTACTATATCTCTTTAGGTTCTATGTTTTCTTTTTGGTCTCAAATTTTTCCAGTTCTACTTTTCTCAAATTGATTCCTTTAGAATTAAATCCTTTAAGAATACAACCATCCTAGAAACAAACACTTTTGTTGTCGGATCAGAATATAGCAGTAGTATTCAACAAAAAAATCTTGTAGATAAAGCTTTTCAAGAAACAATTTTCTTATATAAGCTTTCATTCCTTATCTTTATAGAAGACATTATCAGTATGCTTCTCATCCCATATCTCATATGGTGTCTTTTCAACCATTATACATGGTACATTGTTTAATGTAAAACATGTGTCAAAAGAAAATAGGAAGATTAGCTATATTTATTGACAATCGCACCATGACCAACATGGTGTGATTCCTTCTTTTTGATACATCACTATGTTTTAGGTGGAGTTCATTGTGATACATTATCATGGACTCCCATAAGGTCCTCAATTTCTTAGTTTTAAATATTTTCCATATTGATCATATCAAAGTGTTTTAATACTTATACCAAGTAGGTTATGTACTTCAGTCATGGTCTCCTTGAACACTTCAAAGGATTTAGAGTTGTATTTCACTAAATACTATCTACCATATCTACTGAGAACATCAACAAATATAGTGAGGTTCTATTAACCACCACTAGAATTTATTTGAAAAGGTCTATATACATCAATATGCATGAACCCTAATAGAATACCCATTGTCCCACTACATCTAGTGAGAGGTGCATTTGTCAAATTACCCAATAAATAAGACTTGTATGTATCTATTGGTTCAATAAATAAAAGAACCTATCAAAGAATCTACATGGATTCTAGATATGCAATTCTCATTTATGTGCTCTAAATGACAATGCTATCAGTATTCGTTGTTTGAGTCATCAAGTCATTCATTGTATGTGTAATGCATATTTGTCTCTAGAACTATCAAGTATAGATTATGAGACATACAACACTGTTATATAAGATCATATTTTTTAAAATGAAACATTCTTAATATTCTTTTCCATACAAGATACATGATGTTTCTAATAATGGCTGGTGCATGATAGCAATTCACTAATTTTATGGCATGCCTGTTAGGCTGAATGACAAGTTTTTGAAGTGAAGATCTATATCTCTTTCTTCTTCCTGAGTTCCTCTATGTAAATAGGATAGTTCCTTTTTCAGTGTCCATGCTTGTGACAATGATGGCACTTTCTATAAGGAGTGGAACTTGAGAGGGGATCCAATCCCTACTAAATTCAATAAAAAGGAACATCCCATATGCCAAACACCACTATTTTTTTACATGAGGGATGATAACTAATATTTTTAAAATTCATGTATCAAGATACAGATTCTAGCAGTGGAATACAAAATATGTAACTATTACAATGCTTGATATTATCCCTACCCTTCACCACACACAGTGATATGTACAAAAATTAAAACATAGGATCAATAGAGGGTCATCTAACCACCTTGTATCAGTCTCCCCGTAAGGTTTAGCTATTCCTTATGATGTCCTGGTCCACCTGAGGTAACTTCAACCTGATCCTAAAAGAGAAGAAAAAAGTGGAAATTATCAACATACATGTTGGTATGTGCATATTGATTGAGTTTAAGCAATATAGGAAAATAAAGGATATCAAATAAACTAGGCTTCCCATAGAAAAGGAAAGAACCACCCAATAAGGTATAATAAGAATATGAATTCAATAGAATGATAAATAAGAGAAAGGCATCCATGTGTTTTACTTCTGATAGTACTAGAACAATATAAACATGTTGGTAGGAAATAACACATCTATCATACATATGGAGTGAGCAGGCACATATACACATTTACTATGAGCATGACATGATACACATCTTCTCTAATAATATCACATGCAGGAATTATCACTTGCATTATCAAGTGTAAGAATTTACACATCCACATAAAATAACATATGTCATATTATACTAGTAGTCACCACATGATGCAAAAATAATAAGCAAGTCTAAATCAAAATATGAGGGATGAGAACATACAACATTTGTAATGTGGGGGTAGAGGGCCCACAAACAAATATATAATTATTTTCACAATTAAGATACGTCACATGATCTAAAAATTTTATAATTTGCAAATTAATATTCCACAAGGATTAAGATGAATATGATATATGTTAGAGTACAACATAGATCAAGATTTCAAAGTCATTAAGATTATACCCAAATAGAACATTAAGTCAAGAAAGAGAAATTTCAATAATAAGATACATCAAAGAGGCCCAAGAGAGAGATAAATGAAATCATTCTCAATATGACTCATGGGGGATGCAACATACCTCAAGAACTTTTTCAACACTTCAAATTTCAAACCCTAATCCAAAGTCATGGTTCCATAGTTTGAAACATTGGTTGTTGAGAAAAGATCACCATGAGATTACAAGTCTTTTATGACTCGTACAAGGGACTCGAATAGAAGGATAAAAGAGAAGGTTAGGAGTCATTTCCTATTGGTCAAGTGATTTCTATGTGTGTGAAGGCCATGCGGAGGGGTCTATATATGGGACTATTTGGTTTAGGTAGCAAGAAATTCATCTATTTTTATTTACTACGAAAAATATAAAACATATTTTGTAAAAGAAGACAATTTAAGCATTCTTTAACAAATGATAGGAAAGAATAACATAAAAATGTCATTTTCCTTTCATTTGTTTATGTATATTTTTATCCTATATTTTCTCTTTTATTAAAAATGTGATCACATAAGTAATGACTACTATATTTACAATTAAGAGACTTATAAATTTCTCATTGTGTAATTCTTTACTCAATGTAAACATGTATAATAATTGCATGTTCAACTTTGTAGGATATTCATATTTGAATTCCTTTTTTTATAATTCCATTGATCAACCTCTCAAATACCCTTCTTTCCATTATGAAGTGACTTTCTCACAATGTTTATCTTCTCACATTAGAGTCGTTAAAAACACTAGTACATAATCAGCCTTTAGTGTCGGTTATTTAAGGCCTTTTATGTCAGTTTTAATGCAACACCTATATGGGCGCCGCTAAAAGGCCAACCGTTAGACCTCGGTTCTCAAACCGACACCACAACCCTTCGCGCACCACCAAAAACGCACCAGTAGGGGGGTATAGGCGTCGGTTATTAACTTTAAAACTGACGCCATAAACCTTCCCGCCACCGAAAGGGCGCCATCTGGGGCATTATCAGTGTCGGTTTATTAGTGAATATCGATACCATATCACCCGCTGCCACGGTCGTGCTGGACAACACAGTCGTATTGTCTGGCCAGCTGCCACGGCCGTGCTGGCCAGCTGCCACGGCCGTGCTGGCCAGCTGCCACGGCTGTGGTGTCTGGCCCGCTGCCACGACCGTGCTGGCCAGCACGGCTGTGGTGTCTGGCCTCATTAGGAAAATCGACATCGGTTACTAGTAGGGAAACTGACGCTAGAACCATCAATGTCGGTTTATTATTCATAATCGACGCCACATCACATGCATTAGGCGTCGGTTATAATTATTTATCCGACGATGTAATCATTTGTCGTCGGTTTTAAACAAATAACCGATGTCTATTTCGTGTTTTTTTCTTTTTAGTCTGCAGGCCTACTGTGGCTGGTCGCAGGATGAGAAACCTACAGTTTAATTATGAACTACAGGTTTTACGACATCCATTGATATCAGCCAACAATAGGCCACAAACCTACAAAATTAACAACATTAATTTTCACACATTTAGCAACCTGCAGTTCCATTTGATTTCACACATGTAGAAACATTCATGTAGCAATTTGCAGTTCCATTCATTTTCACATTCACACATGTAGAAACATTCATATAGCAGCCAGCAGTTTCATTCATTTTCACATTCACACATGTATAAACATTCAGACACATGTAGAAACATTCAGACATGTAGAAATATTCACACATATTATAATTCAGAAATTCATTTACAAAATATCATTCTTTAGTCATTATTCGCTATCGACATCCCAATTATATGTTAAAACCCCCACTTCTTGTATGGATGTTGCCCATTCTTCTCTTACATCATTTAATTTTTCCATCGTATAGGGAGCATGTACATCTGGTAAAACCTTTCCTGTAGTGTGGTCAGTTTTAAACACCTGTAAAGAGAATGATGTATATATATAATTAATAATATATAAATAAGATTGATATATTTCATATTATCTAATGAGACTATATATAATACCTCAGGAATGGTATCGATGTCCACTACGACATATTTGATAATCATGTGCATAAATCGCATCACATAGTATGCACATGTCCATCTGTTGTCTTGTGTAGCACACTATAAATTGAAACATACAAAATATTAAAAATACAAAAAATTAAGCATTGTTCATATAAATAATATATACCTTGCAGTCGGGAACTTACTTTCACATTTTTCCAAATTATTGGCTGGTTCTTTTTCCTGGGGACCTTTCCTTCAGCCTTTTTGAACTCATCTAAACCCCTACATGTTAATGTAACACAGTACATTGCATAATTAAATAGTAATGTAATAACATATGTTAACGGATATGAAAATGAAATATTTCTCACCAGAATAATGTCATTTTCATTTTTTGCCCATATTTTGAATTCAATTTTGTCCCCTTAGGATCTAGATAATAGACAGTGAATGTCTCGGGGACAATAACTAGTAACTCCCAATGCATACCACTAGAGGTAAAAAAGTTAAAAATTAATAACTCAAAATACACAATAAAAATGTAATTTTCTTAAGTCCAAATTATAAGCAAAGTAAACTTACTCCACATTGAATGGAGCTATTATCACCGTCTTCTTATTTTGACCAAAATTTGTAAAAGCATCACACCAGTATTGTTGAACTGATGGAGGGTCTTTAGCTACTAGACTAATCAAAGATGGAATCAAAAATCCTACATATTCGAATGAAAAATTTGCACATATCTTGTCTAAGTAGTTGCAAAACATGTATTACGTATGCATTAATAAATAAAAAACCAGATCACCAGATCTTACAAAAGGTATATGGATGTATAAAGAAGATCTCACCTTATCCATATCTCTATCACATATGTATTCATCCAATCATATCGAAACAACTCCAAAATATCTTATATAAATAGTTTTCTTTCGTATGATTGACCTAAAGAATCCGCATCTATAGAAACAGTTATAGGGCAATTTATATCATGTTCGTCTAACCATATTGTCATACCCCTACAATTAGGACCTAACGGGACAGGTAGGTCCTGTGGAACCCAACTTGGTAATGTAGGAGGTAGAGGTGGATGTCTAGATGTTCTGGGTGTCTTCTTTTTAACCCGTATATATATATATATATATATATATATATATATATATATATATATATATATATATATATATATATATATAATTTTAGATCAATTGACATCATATACACCCACAAACAATTTAATGTAATGTAAATTTACCATACAATTTTAGTATAAAGGACATCCACTTTTGGCTACAATATCACTCCACCTTCTGCCTTACCAAGTGTTTCACAATCTGGGTGGGCATATGGCAATGGAAGATCCATCCAATTAGGGAATATATGTACCGGGCTCACACGAACCCAACCAGCTAGTAACGGAGACCCATGAAACATTTCCCCTGGTAGGGATGGGTAAGCCGACGCCTATACAACAACAAATTCCTTACTTTTTAAACGGCATGGCTTCAACCCCTACAAATTTTTGTGCAAAGAATGTTATATACATATCATCTTGAAAACATATCATCTTGAAAAGACTAGTTACTATGTCATAAAAATACTTACAGTGGATGTGCTAGGTGGTGGTCTACAAGATTACTCCCAACCTCTGCAGTAGGAGTAGAGCGGGACACCATAGGTATTATCTGCTGAGTGGCAGTCACAGATGTCTGCCACTTGATCATTGCTTCTTCGAGTTTCCTATCAACTATCTTATCTACCTATACATAGATAAAAGAAATGTTAACTTCTAATTATTGAATTCTCTTTTACAGTAACATTATAAAGAAATAATAGGTTACCTCTTCTTGTCAAAGTCCCGCTTTTGGGACATGTTTGCGCTGGGATAGCCCAAAGAATGCTTTGATGCCCACACCAGCGCATGCAGCCCTAATACATCCAGGATGCTCTGGGTTACCCAGAGAAACTGTCAATTCATCCCTTGTGCCCTCAGGGATGAACTTGCCTTGTTTCCTCAGCTCGTGCAGCTCCCGCTTATCGCCAAAACAAAAATTTGTAATTAAGTAAACACCACAAATAATCAATATTTGAACGATTTCTCTAAGAGTTGTATTTTACCATTTTTGCAGCCGCCTCAGCAGTTGTGGGCTTCCTTATTTCTCCCTTCTTATTTTGCCTCCCAGCTATCTAGACGTCATGGCAAGGTAGAGATATGGTACCTATAGTAGAGGACTCCTGAGTAGCAGTAGACTGAGCAGTAGACTCAACCTGTAGTCGTTGGTGAATGCCTGCATACCCCTTTGGACCCATTGTGTGGTCATGCATATTCAGTGCACGCCTTACTTTTTGCGCCTCACTGAGGGCCTAGTTGGTATGCACATTAATGATTTGGTTAGTAACACTAACGGTTAATCTTGAATACGTGAATACAACGTATATTAATTAAATTGGGAGTGACGCCTAATACCTTGAATTCATCAGTTTGTCTTGAAGAAACAAACATGTCCCATCCTTCTTGGTCCAGGAAGTTCCACTATTCAGTGGTTGTCTTCTTCCTCTTGTCACCTTCTTTTATGTATTCTCGGGTGAGATTTGTCCTATAGTTCCTTAGGACTCTCCCACAGCATTGCATCACACATTTACGATGCAGCTTTTCATCCAATTCAAATATACTCTGCAAAATAGAATTGCTATTAACTAGTATCCAAAAAAATAGTAATCTACAAAATTGAATTGCAAATTAATAATAACTCATGCATAAATCCTTCCATATTACGTCTTTCTTCCCCTTAGGAACTTTATGCCAAGAATCTATCTTACAACCGCAATGGCTACGATAACATACCCAAGATATGAAACAAACGAATTGTGATTCACTCTAATTGCATTTCCTGCATTATCAAAACCCACAACAAGTTTGGGTCCATTGCCCCTTTACGCTATTAACTTCTTTATCATAGTGATGCCCCTTCTCTTGTCAACTTTTTGGTGATGCTCATCAAGTGCCGCAAGTGCTTCAGAGGGTACATGTGCATCATCAACCTAAAATTTGACAAAATAAACACACATGATATAACTATAAATGGACATGTAGATATAAATATATGATATATTTTTAAAACTTACATTGTAAGGCGGCGTATTGATGTCCTCACCCTCACGGTAATCATCAGCACGGTCATCAGGAGAATGCCCAGCCATCTGAAAGTCCACATTCACATTGTAAAGTTCACATTGTAAAGTAATTCACATTGTAAAGCTCACATTGTAAAGTTCACATTCACATTGTAAAGTAATTCACATTATAAAGTTCACATTGTAAAGTAATTCACATTGTAAAATTCACATTGTAAAGTTCACATTCAGAAAAATAAAATATATAAAAAATATAAACATGCCTCTAATATTGTCTCTTGATGAAATAGGTATGTTCCTCAATATAAACACTCACTTCGTCCATGTTGTGTAAAATATACAAATGATCTTGTTCCAACTGCTCACGGCTGATTACTTTCACCGGTGATCCCAAAATTCCTTTGCCAAATTGCTCCTCAATATTCTTGTCATTACCAGGAGTGTCATTACCACTGAGAAAGTCATTGAAAAAAATCCATAACCTCTCTCGCCACATAACCCTCAATAATACTCCCTGCAGGCCGATAACAGTTTCGAACATCACTTTTTAAAATGTTCATGTATCGTTCAAAGGGATACATCCAATGTAAGAAAACTGGTCCCAACATTTTCACATCCCTAGTCAAGTGGACAACAAGATGTACCATGATATTAAAGAACGAAGGAGGAAAATACATCTCAAGCTAACATAGGGTAACAATCACTTATCTTTGCAAATTATCGAGAGTATCAGGGTCAATAACTTTGCCGAAGAGAGACATTTCATTTGCATGCTATGTTGTTTTGCACTATTAATGACTTTCCAACATATGAGAATTTGTCTGGATATAGTGTCAAAGGAGCTAAAGCGTGTCCTATATGTGAAGAGAACACTGATTCAATAAGACTAAAACATGGCGGTAAGACTGTATATCTCGGTCATCGAAGGTTTCTTACAAAATTCTATCTGTATCGTAGGAAGCGCAAAGCATTCAATGGATTGAATGAGGAACAGAGTGCACCTAAACCTATACCAGGGGAGGTTGTTTATGAAAGAGTAAAAGACTTTGTCAATGAATTTGGTAAGAGATTACAATGTACTATGGCCACACAGAGTGACAAATCTTTATTCAAGAAGAAGTCAATATTTTGGGATCTTCCTTATTGGAGTTCTTTGACAGTCAGGCATTGTATCGATGTCATGCACGTTGAGAAAAATGTCTGTGATAGTGTCATTGGTACTTTGTTTAATATACCAGGTAAGACTAACGATGGGCTAAAATCCAGACAGGACCTACGTGAAATGGGAATAAGGTCAGAATTAACAGAATTACATGAAATGGGAAATCAGAGAACATACTTACCTCCCACTTGTTACACATTGTCTAGAAAGGAGAAGAAAGCTTTTTGTGAATGTTTGGTAAATGTTAAGGTGCCACAGGGTTACTCATCCAACATCTGTAGATTGGTATTAATGAAAGATCTAAAGTTGATAGGTCTTAAATCTCATGATTGTCACACTCTAATGCAACAAATATTTCCTGTGGCAATTCGAACTATATTGCCAAAGCATGTAAGGTTTGCAATCACCAGACTTTGTTTCTTTTTCAAAGTATATTAAGAGGAGAGAAGTATACAAAAGTACAATACGTTTTCGGGTACTGTACTCAGATTGACCATTCATGTACGTTACTTATTGCTTCTTAATTACTTCATATTACATATTATGTCATAAATCCATAAGTAATGTACATTTTATCATTTATATTAATCTTTGCATACATTCAGAATGTAGTGTTTGCCAAAAATCATATACAATGATATCTGCATATTCTACAAGAAGTTCAATACTAAAAAATACACTACTAGAAGTAGAGTACTAACAACCACATTCTATTTTTTTAAAGTATTCATATTTATAATATGTATAGACGTATAATACTAATTGTCTCCTTATTTTTCACACTTAATGTTTTGTCACAAATCCGTAAGTATTGTACATTTTATCATTTATATTAATTTTTGTATACATTTAGAATGTAACATTTGATAAAAATTGTATACAAGGATACACACACATTCTACAAGAAGTACAATACTAACAACTACATTTTGTAATACAAAGTATAATACTAGATGTACAATACTAGAGGTACCGTACGAGACATAACAACAATACATGATTTGATGATCTTGTTAGTATAGTACGAGACATGCCATTTATAAAAGAATGTCGATAACCACATAGCATACCTATATAAACTAATTCACATTTCACTAAAGTATAATACTTTCAACTATTATTTAAGAACAACTAATCCTTGATCCCCTTCATTCAAAAGTACAATACTAAACTCATTGCTACTGTTAGCTTAATCGAATCCATAGATGAACAAGTAGCTATTGTACATGATTTGGGAGAAACACAAAGGTGATGTACTGTACTCATGAGTACTGTACATCTGTACCCAGAACATGTGTATGGTATCCTAAAATACAAATATTATATTTCTCGCATATTATCATTATTTCAAAGTATGTCAATACTAGTCTTGTTGGAAAGTATTTTTTTACAAGGATTCTAATGCAATTTATTTCATCAAAAAATATGCTCTGGATTGAAAGTTATGGACAAAAACAGTTTCTCTGTCTTCTACTTCCCTCATCCTTTATTGCTTTAATTGCTGTTGACAACATGTCAGCTGGTGTCAGTTCTCATTTCCCCAAAACCGGGTGGGTGAGCAGGTGGGAAGGTGACTATGTCTAGAATTTTTCTTTCATGATTACCCTTTTTATACCAATCAACGAGCGCCATCTCATAAAAATGGGTCTTTAGATTAATTGTCACACAAGTAGGGGATGGCCAATACATTGTGGCACCTCAACACGTGGTCCACGCAAACACTACATAAGTTAGGAGCAAAAAGGCCCCTTTTCCCATGCACCTTGTATGCGCATGTAGCAGAGTAGCCCTTCTACTGTGGGTCATCTTCTTTGTGGTTGTATGGCTGCAATTCACCCATGGTGGTCGTCCTCAAAATCTGACAGCTCCGACCACTGGGAGTTCAATCCCTTGTTGCTACTTCTCCACTCCTCTTCCATCCTCCATCTCCCTCTCTACCATTTTCTCTCCCCATCCGCTAAGGACTCCATCCTACAGATGCAAAGCCCCAACTTCTACACCTCATTTGTGCAAATAGTTCGATGCACTGGTCAATACCTACCACCTCAGAGGAGCACCAAGGTGCTCATGCAGATTCCATGTGTCATGCTTGGAGATCAGAGTTCCTAGCCATGATCTGTGGTCTACACTCACCCTTTCCTGAACTACTAGTCAGCAAGGGATCTCTAGTTGGTCGGGTATCGTGGTATGTCAAGCAGCACAAACCTAACTGATCTCTTTCCACTGAGTCCCTTACTGGTGTCTGACCGACCTAAATCGCACGTCTAAAAAGAGCGGATTAAAGTAGTCATACTTTTAAATAGATAACCCGACAATCAGGCCCCCACAACGATAACGGGGTCCGATGTAGCAATCTGGGTCGAACACAGGGACAAGGTTGGTCGTGCTAAGAATGCGGGATCAACACTCTCTATACTTCAGCATAAAAGAGGATTAATATGTGTTCCCAAGGGAACGGTAGTCCGAGAATAAGAACAAAAAGAAAAAAGAAGTAAAAGAAACAAATTGTAACAAGTAAATGGGAAAACTTGGGTTGGGGCTCACTAACCAAGGAGACTCTCCAACAAGCATACTATCTTTCTCTCCTGCATACTCATATCAAGATTACAAGCAACCATAAAACGTCCATTCCACTCTCTCTCGAGATGAGGATAGATCTAGGCCTAAAAGAAGCCTCTCTCTCGAGATGACAACTCAAAAACCTCACAGCAAAACATATGGTTTGAAGCATTTAGCATTCCAACACTCTCGTGCATTCATAATACTCCATGACACGGGAGAAAAGTGATATTACTCTCTCGAGATATCAACAATCAAACATCACAAGATGGTAGCTAAGCATACAAGTGAAGCATTAAAACATGTGTAAGGAGATAATCCTGATACGAATATGTATATTCAAAATAAAGAGACAATATACATGTTGGGAGGGCCTTAGTGGCTACTCCCAACCCAAGCTATGGTGTTTAGACTCTCATGCTTGCGAGTAACATGGCGGCGCTATAAAAAACAGATCCATGAGATACCACGAAGAATGGAGGTGAGTACAATGTGAGGAAATGATAGATCTAGAGGAGAAGAAATGTGATACTACACACTACTTCTTCAGATATGGATCTACCACGGGGATGTCTCCTTCTCTCGAAGAAGCGGTGGGTGTAGGTGGTCGTCTTCTCTCTCCTCGGCCTTTGCTCTGGAGATCCAAGACTGATAGATGGTCGACAATGGGTCTAGGATACGGCAACACTTCGTGGTATCAAGATCGGATCTCTCTGATATTATGTCTTGACAAGACAGGTGGGGGCGCTATTTATAGGCACCTTCCACCGACTTAAGACCACAGTCACGGTCTTTCTTGACCGTGATTCTTCTTGACCGTGATTCTCCTTGGTCGCGATCTTTCTTGACCGCGATCCTCCCTAGGGTCTCGATCGCGATCTTTGGAGGAGTCACAGTCGAGATCTTCGGAGAAGTCGCGGTTGCAATCTTCAGAGAAGTAGCAGTCACGATCTAAGGAAAATTAGCAGTCGTGATCTAAGGAAAAGCCGCAGTCATGATCTTTGGTGAAGCCACGGTCGTGGTCTTTGGAGAAGCTGCGGTCGCGGTTGGCTGACTCCTGAAATCACCAAACAAGACTTTAGTCAAGAAGATAGATAAAATGTCTACAAAGTTGACTAAAGTTATTCTAAAAGTGGTGTAAAATATATGCAAAAATATGTAAAGTGTGGTGTTATCAACTCCACCAAACTTAGAATCAAGCCTGTCCTCAGGCTAAATGCAGGTTCGAGCACCCAGAGAGAGGAAGGATGAAAAAGGATAACATAATAGAACGACTGAAATATCTCATTCTTGCATCAAGATTGTTGTCACATGTATACAGTCCCTTAGGTCTCAAACTCTCCCCTTAGACTAAGGGTTGCATAATCCTGTATTATTTGTCATAACCTTCTATTGTAAAAGGTTTCTCCTTCTCAACTCATAACCCTCCCTTAACTAGCATCCATACTAGTGCCACATGTTTTCGAAAGGTAGCCTTCACACCTATTCTTTATTTTCAGAGAGCACTATGCTAGTGTGTATAGGTAGGCTAGAAGCTTTAAGGTGTTTCCTCTTCCTCCCAAACTCCTCACCCACAACTGTCGTAAGAACAGTGTTGCCCTTTTTGGGCTTCTGACCTTAAGTCCGGTGGTATGTGAAGTTCCATTCAGGATTGGAGGTGTGTAAGCTTGGCTTCCGGTTTCCGCTTACGGACACGACATATCTGCATTCATAAGTGTAGCAATATACCAGCCAGGCAGGAACTTTTGGCATCTTTTAGGGCACATCTCTCATATTCTTTCTTTATTTTATTTGATTTTTGGCTTTTTATGTCTCCTTTCAGGCTTGGGATTTAGGATTATGTTGGTCTTCTTGGGCGGCCAAGCCTCTTTTTAGCTATTTTCTTTGAACATGGCAACTTTTTCCTATCTACAGAGACTAGGATTTTTTGGATGCGGGCATCAAGTGGGGATGGTTGTTTAGGAGTATGACTAAGGTTCTCTTAGTTTGTAGGGGTTCATGAGTTAAGGTTGTTACATATACAACGTCTTATTTCAAGAATGAGATATAGTAGTGTTGCTACGACTTGTAGTTTTACTCGTGGTTTGCTCATATCTTTTTCTCTTAGGGGCTGGAGCACTACTTTTTGAAAATTTTAGCGAGAGGGAGTGAGCTTCTAAGAGGTCAGTTGTAATGAAAATTTCAAGATTTCAATGCCATCGTAAGAAACGTAAGAAAAGGAAAGTGAAATTTAAAAAGGGAAAATAGAAAAAGGAAGGCTCTAGTACCTCTGCGACCCGTTTATGACTCCTCCCCCAAACTTATCCTGCACCCCATCTCGGGGTGTCAAAATTTGAGAAAAAGTATAAATGGGCCTTCTTTATTTATTTATTTGGCGGGGAAGGCCCACTTGGACTCTAGGAGCATGCTGGCGTAGATACCCCTTAGCGTGTGATACTGCTCGTACTTCATGTTCTCCACCTTGAGGATGGTAGTTGCGATAGCTACCATCAACGATAGGTAGAAGAACCCACAGTCATTTGATAGGGGTATCTGCTGAGGGCTTCTGTGGCAGTATTGGGTCTTCTTCAAGTCCTTGCCTTGTATCATTGTGAACCCTCTTTAATGCTGATGTATCATTTTGACGATGGCTTTAGCACAGGTGTTTGCCTTTTCTTTGGTAGGACTTCGCTGTTGTCATATTAGTTGTTTTCTTTAGTGAGAAGGCTGCATCGGAGCTATTATATAGAATTGCAGTCTTATTCAGTAGGTTGACATGCAACAAAGTCCAATAATTGTCATGAATAATCGACAAGAAGATGTGTTCAGGCATGCCTGCTTGAAGCCGTCGTTGCAACCGCTCTATTTCTCCCGTATTCTTGTCCTTGAGGATGTCGTCTACTAGTAAGAAATATGCCATGTGTGAGTTTGGCATTGAATCTCCTAATAGCGCCTGGTAGGATGACATCGTGCTCACTGAGAGGTACCCTCCTGCTCTCAATGTTTCTCAGAGGTCGTCTTTGAGCACGCAGATGCCATCTCATTCGAAGATGACATCTCCTGACAAATTGTCTTCCTTCAGAGAACTCATTATTATTGTGAGTTCTTCCATCGACAGAGTGAAGCAGCTCCATCTATCGAAGTTCTTAAAGGAAGGTACTATATCTCCTGCTGGGCCTTCTAGTCCTTCATTCCCTAGGTCTTCTTTGGCTTTTGCTTCTGCGAGCTGTCCTTCTGCAGGAGGAGCTTCAGGAGCATCAAATACTGAAGGCTGATGTTCATCTTCTGCTTGCTTCACAGCCTCTTCAGTCTCTACAGCCCAGCCCGCTTTCCAAGTTGTAGCCCTAGCCAGTTCTGTCGGGTTGACCCACATGCTTTTGAGTTGCTCCCTCCAAGGTGTCTTCTCGGGGAGAGGGATGTCTGCGTGGAGCCTGTGGGGTACGACATCTGTAACAATCGCCGGATCCTTGAAGAATCGACGATCGTAGATAATCTCCATTGCATACATGCCCCGCAATCCATGTAAGTCTTCCTCTTGTAGGCCTTCCATGAGAATGCCCTTATTGATGGATTACATTATATGTAGGACGATGAAGGCATAACCCCCTGAACCAGCTCCTTCTTGGGGAACATTCTTGTTTATGGAGAATAATTTCCAGGACCCTTAGAACCTTGGACTCGCCTCTTTAATAGCCCACTATAGGCGTATAGGAATTTCCAAGGCATCCCTGGAGTCCTTCCTTTTGTAGACAAGTGAAGTGATGTCCATCTCTACTGTGCAACAGTTGAGCACCATCGTTTTCTACTCCACAAGGTTGATGACGATTAGGCCCCAGTGCTTTGCATTATTGATGGGTAGCACCACTCTCCTGGTCTCCCTTCTCCTTACTGCCGCCTGTAGTTCCAACACTTATGTCGCCTTGTATTCTTCTTTGTATAACATGCTAGCTAGACATGTGGTGCTGTTGAAGATTGGCTACAGCTTATCTTGATGGAGGAATTCTTCCAGGAGGGTGGCACAAAGTAACTTAAACATACTTTTGTATACTTGCGCCGTTTTCAGAAAGACCCTCTGAAAGTCCTCTCTAGTCAGACGTCTACCCTTGATGATATATAATATGTCTAAACCCGTGTAGATCATCATCGAGGACATCTTCTAGGATATGGACATCTCTGCATGAGATGCGCGACATGGTCTTCATGTCCATGTCCTTCATTTTGCACGGTAGAGGGAGAGCTACTACGAGTAGTAGTGTTCTTTCTTCAGCTTGCCTCTCCCTAGCGGGCTCTTCTGTGAAGAAGGCTGCCAGCCCGCCCTCCTCGTCTTCTGACATCACCTCTTGTACTATCGGTACTGAGGCTTCCCGGATGGTGGGCATAGCCTCGGCCGTTTTTTCAACACCCTTGATCGGAGGTTGTGCTGTGGCCCTTTATCTAGCTTCCTCTGAAGAAGCTTCTGCGGTGACGTCTTTTGTATGGCTTTCTTTCGACGTCTGCCCTAGCCTGGCCTCGACCATCATCTTTAGCGTGGCCTCCATCTTCCCATCATAGATTTAGTCATTGTAATCCTCATGAGATGGGAAGAGGAGGAAGTCATTTGATTCTTCCATCCCAGCTCCTAGCTCGGCTATCAGCCTATCAATCTTTGATGCGCCGGCCGAGCTAAGCGCTGCGACCATCTCCTCCCGGTGAGTCTTTGCTTCCTGCTCTGCTTTTGTTAGAGTGAGTCTGGGAGGGGTGAGGTGACATCCCTCCTGCTGCTCGTCCTCGTTGGCGGTTTCATCCATCGCCTCCTCCGGGTCACAGTTGAGGTCAAACTTCCTTGATTGTGATGTATGCTTTTCATACTGGGGGCTTGATCTTCCTGTTGGTTGGTTTCCTTATTGTTCAGCGATGGGAGATTTCCTTCGGCTTGTACTCCCATTCTTTGTTGTGCCAGCTCCTTCCTCTTCGTCTTTTTCATCGCTCGCCAGGCTTTGAGCTCTACAAGCTCCTGCTCAAGCTTTTGGTGGTCTTCTTGCACCCCTGTCATTCTTCTTCTAGGGCACCCATTGCCTCTTCATACTCCTAGCACATTTTCTCTTTGTCTACGCGTATGACTTGCCCATTTTTTCGCAAGATCGTCATATCCTCCTGCATTTTTGTCAGCATCTCCAACATCCTCCATTGATTGCTGGAAACTTCTTGCATGAATTTCGGGAGTGCTGACGTCCTCTTGTCTATCTCCTTTACCTGCACTGTTAGTGAAGATAAAGAAGTAGAATTTTTTTCATTAATTGAATCAGTTTGATGCATGTGCTCCCACATTGCATCAAATCTATTACCTAGGGCACCCCCGAAGGAGGGTGCCTGTTATTGTTGTTGGTGCAACTACTATCCCATGTGTTTCGTTGACGCACTCGACACAATTGGCTGCTTAGGTGGGGGTGGTGGGGGCATCCCCCTTGGTTGGCTCTTCTTTGGCTCGGCCGATGGTACGTTTTGAGAGGCTTGTCTTTTTGCCTCCATGTCTAGCACGTTGGTGCCGAGAGGGGTTTCTTCTTTGGCTTGGCCCCTCTCTGGCTCTGGCTCCGATATGTCTTGGGAGCCTTGTCTTTCTAGCTCCGCCTCCCGTTGGTTGGTGGGTTGCAGAACTTTTTCGGTGTCTGTAGTCTTTTCCGCTTCTCCTTCCACTGTAGTAGTTTCCTCCTGCGGTCTCGGGGAAGTGGGGTCCGCAACTTGTGCTTCTACCGATTGTTCTGCGGCCCTCTCTTTTTCAACTGGCTTAGTGGTGGCTTCTGGTTTCTTTTTCTCCATCGCCAGTTTCTTCTGTGGCTCTTGGGTTTTCTTCACTATTAGCCCCTGTTTGGAAACGGACTGGACCGGGATTAGGGCTTGTCATTTTGCTCCACGGCGGCCCAATCCGGTCCGGCTTGGTCAAGAAACACGTTTGTCTACCAATCCATTTTGATCCCCATTTTGGGATAACAGAATCCCATTATCTAGTTTAAGTCAGTCCCCATCGAGGCAGGATTGGGATTTCCAATCCGGTTTGGCCCGACAACTCTCCCTAATCCCTCACAACCCCGCAATCCTCCCTCTCCCTCTCGCCAACCTTCTCCCTGATCTCTCGCCCTAACCTTCTCCTCTCGGCACATCTTCACAACTATTTGTCTGTGAGAAGTAAAAGTGAAAGCTGCTCGAGGTCGCAGATGGAGTGCACCGGTCGTCGGGTGGAGCGTCTGCGTGGAGCATCAATGCTGCCGCCTGCCACCGCCGGTCTACCTGGGCGGCTAGCTCCCTCAAAAGCAAGGTACCCATGCCCTGCCCTGCTTTTCTCTACTACCTGCTCTGACATTGAATTGTCTTGTCGACGCACAGAAGAAACCCTAGCTCGCCCAAGGCAATAAGAAACCCTAGCAAGTGTCCGTGTGCCTTCATATTCCTCTCCTTCTGCTGCGAGGTTGTACACTTCCACATACGCCTTTTGGAGGAGCTGTTCACAGAAGCTAGTCATCGTCCTTTGTTGCTGAATCATGCTCCTCAATCGTGCTCTGGCGGCCCTGCCCAGACCTACGATTCCACACTCTGTCGTCGTTCTCGCCCCCTTCTTCTAAGGTTGGTCACAAATTAGGGTAGATGGTGCTTTGTTTGTGAGGTCGATTAGGGCAGAAGTACAACAATCAGGCCTGTGTATCGATTAAGTGGAAAATGAGCCGACAGTACCTGCAAACATTTGAGTCGTTGTGTATGACACTGATTTATTCTACTTCTAACTACTACTTTTATCTAGAAATGCATCAATTTACCGCTATTATGTGTGTCTGTGTGCTAAGTTATAATAGTAAAGTAAATAAAAGCAACTAGCATGCCTGATTTTCGAGATTTTTCCCGGCTAGGTTATTTTGAGGATATCGATATGTGTTAGTAGACCATAGAGTAGTGTTGTCCTACATTTCGTTTTCTGTCATTTGTTTTTCATCCTCTGGTTTCTAGTTTGTGTGACTTTGTCTTTGTTTTTCCAACATGATTGGGTAGTAATGGCCGATTCATCCTCTGCTGGTTTCTGGTTTCTGTGACTTTGTCTTTGTTTTTCTAACATGATTGGGCGTCATTAATGTGTTGGACATATCTGTTTGCCATATTTATGAATGTTCTGTTTTTTTGTTCTGTTTTAATGTTTTGTATTTTGATGTTATGTTTTTTGTGATACTATTATTATATCATAATAGTAGCATCAATTGCATATGATTTTTGGAAATAACAAGTGAACCCAACATGGCATAATTGTACACATTTTTTGGTTATATATTGAAAGCTAGCTTGACTAATACTACTTATTTAGTTTTTTTTAATGATTTTATCAAGTGAAAAGGATGTTATTGTCAATGTTGCATATACAAATTAGGACTCGTATTTGTTTTTATCCCAATGATTTTTAATAAAATGAAATAAAATTTATGCCATTCATATGATTCATGTATGCCTGTGTTGGTATTACATATATAATATGCTCACGTGGTTTCAAAGTGGATATGAATCTGGAAATTGGATATAGAAATTGGTATTCTACGAAAGATCATTCATTGATTTCAGCTATGGATTTCAGCTTTCATTGATTTTACAGTCAACTTTCCTCTCTATGTTGCATTTAGAGTATCCATTATTAATCCTACAATATATACCATGGATGAACCTAATTTTTTCCATGGAGCAGTCATTGTTATTTCATGCTTCTGATGAGCTTTTAATGAATTAAATGTTGTATCTAATAAATGTTACTCTTCATTTTTTGTTATGTTAATTTTATGTGTTGTTGAGATCGTACATGGATGAATAAGTAAATTTGAATGCAAGATATGAATCTATCATATGGTAGTGGTTAGGTTAATAGGGGAAACAACAGCAGATTTAAAACTTGTTTAACTAAATCAGTGTGAGGTCTATGTTAGGTTACTCCCTGTATCTACACAGTGATGCCTGGAAAAGTTATTTCACTATACAAATGAATATTTTGTTTATCGTGTGCTATTTTACCATGATATATGTGGTTAGGTGAAACCCACAGCTCAATATGTTTTACTGTCATTTAATTAAACACATTAGTCTATGTTTTATATCTTCTTTGTTAAATAGTTTTCGCTCATGTAAACCACCAATTAATCATAAAAAAGATCAATCTTAGCAACATTTGACTCCTCATGGAGATGACCTCTATTATGCAAGTGGTTTGAGTTATAACAGGTATTCAAAATTCATGCAAATATACTAAATAGTTTACTATTATGCATGGTATTATCTATCAAAATGGCTGAATTTCACTTCTATGTTGCATTTTGAGTATCGATTATTAATCCTACAATATATACCATGGATGAACCTAATTTTTGCTGACATTAGCTCACCATGAGCAGGTACTATGTTTGATTTGTCATGCGGGAGCAGTCATTGTTATTTCATGCTTATGATGAGCTTTTAATGAATTTAATGTTATATCTAATAAATGTTACTCTATCATATGGTAGTGGTTAGGTTAATAGGGGAAACAACAACAGATTTAAAACTTGTCTAACTAAATCAGTGTAAGGTCTACGTTAGGTGAATCCCTGAATCTACACAGTGATGCCTGGAAAAGTTATTTCACTATACAAATGAATATTTTGTTTATTGTGTGGTATTTTACCATGAGATATGTGGTTAGGTGAAACCCACAGCTCAATATGTTTTACTGTCATTTAATTAAACACATTAGTCTATGTTTTATATCTTCTTTGTTAAATTGTTTTCGTTCATGTAAACCACCAATTAATCATAAAAAAGATCAATCTTAGTGACATTTGACTCCTCATGGAGATGACCTCTATTATGCAAGTGGTTTGAGTTATAACAGGTATTCAAAATTCATGCAAATATACTAAATAGTTTACTATTATGCACAGTATTATCTATCAAAATGGCTGAATTTCACTTCTATGTTGCATTTTGAGTATTGATTATTAATCCTACAATATATACCATGGATGAACCTAATTTTTTCCTACATTAGCTCACCATGAGCAGGTATTATGTTTGATTTGTCATGCGGGAGCAGTCATTGTTATTTCATGCTTATGATGAGCTTTTAATGAATTAAATGTTATATCTAATAAATGTTACTCTATCATATGGTAGTGGTTAGGTTAATAGGGGAAACAACAACAGATTTAAAACTTGTCTAACTAAATCAGTGTCAGAGGTCTACGTTAGGTGAATCCCTGCATCTACACAGTGATGCCTGGAAAAGTTTGTTCACTATTCAAATGGAGAATGGAATGCCTTGTTGTACATGCAGCCTTCAATGCACTGTACGTGTGTATATGGATGCCGCAGATGCGGAAAATGGACGTTTTGAAGACAACAACCCCCACAGACCGTATTTTACATGTGGTAGGGGTATGTTGCCCAACACATGTAAAATGAGGTTGCCCGCGCAGCGTGTTCAACCCATAGTGGCCACGCTTACTGCAGTTAGGTATGCAATGCTATCACAACTTGCATATGCACGCAACGAACGCAAGCTATGGTATGAACAATGTGACTTTGTCAGTTCGACAAGAGCAGACACCGATAGGGTCCAACAAGATATTTCCACTCTATGGGAGAGGTGCCAATATCTTCGCCAACGACTTCACATTACGAGCAATAACGACTCTTCAAACGAGGATGGATACAATACATCATAGATGTAGAACAAGCAGTTAGGCATATTTTATGTTTTGAAATTTGTATTATAAATCTATGTTCAGAATCCGAAAATATTTTTACTAATCTGTAATCATGTTTTAGATGTCAATGAATCCATCAGAAGTTCCGAGGTGTGATTGTGGGTTAGATGCAGCCTTGCGGCTTAACACAGAGGATGCAGGGTTGTATGATTTTGGCATTCTGAGTGAAAGGCTGGGCGAAATGTATTACATATGTCCTTCTCATGAGGTGCACTAGTAAATACATACATAATAGGTTGTCGTTGTGTATGCTGCACATTATTTGTCATTCATTAAACTTGATAATACATTGTAGGGAAAAGATCAGTGCAGATACTTCCATTGGGCAGTCAATCTCCCCCCAACAATTGATTCTTTAAAAGCTGAGATTATGTTACTAACTGTGGAGTGCATGTCACTGTGGGGCCAGGCAATGAACATGAAAGACTTTGTTGAAATTCATCACAACTACGATGATATATACACCCAAAAAAAGTATGAGCATGAGGTTCTAGAACGCTACGTTGCCAGTCTGGAGGAAGATTGTAGTCTTCTTTTGGACATTCCTTCACCCACGGTGACGCCATAATGTTTAATGGCAGAGAGATACATTTAGTTTGGTGTATCGATTTACATTGTCCACCATTTGATGCTTTTAACACTAAATCTTTCTAAATTCATCCGACATTAACATGCTTTAGTTATTTTTCATAATGTTGGTGTATGTTTTATGGAGGGTGTATGTTTTTTCACCGTGATGTTGATAAATGTTAGTTAGCACTGAATATGCATTTTATATTCCCTTAATTATGCGATACACCCTTACGTCTAAAATATATTACTTACAGAATCTATAATATGGTTGGGCCTCGAAGGACACCTTCTTTTATGTGGTGTACGGAGCTTGATATGGTTCTCAGAGGTATGATGAGAAACCAATATGAGTTGGGGAGATGTGTTAATGGAGTATATACTACACAGGCTTGGATGGAGGCATGGCGTGACTTCCGAAACATAACTGGGGCGCCTTACATATCTTTGACTGAGTTGCAGATGAGATGTCAACACATAAGGAGAGAGTTCATAAGAGACAATCTTTTTATTTTGGGAGATTTATTGCCTCCCCCTTCATTGGTCGTGCAACGCAACTTCATGACGACTCGTCGCATTTACCCACCTGGGGTTGCTGAATACCTTATTAACACCGATGAGTGAATCAAACAACCACGTTAGATGGAAAAAATAACACATAAACTTGTAATATATTTCCACGACTTTGTAGTTGTATGTGTTTACTTCACAACATTTATTTGTATGTAGCTAAGTTTGTTTGGAGCTTTATTGTTATGTATTGAAGGCATACATCACATTCTTACTTGTTTGTAGCTAAGTTTGTTTGGAGCATTTATTTGTATTCAATATTGTCACAATTATCTTACTATTATTGATATTTCCTAATACTTATATTTATTTATTAACTATAGATGTCATCATCGCGGCCACGGTCAAAGGCAAGGACAAAATTTGACAAATTATTGATGTCTCCGTCGAACATTAAAAAATATGTAGAAGAAAACCTTGTTTGCAAGAAAAAATGTTGCGAGCCTACACGCGATGAGGGCCCAAATGAGAGAGACGAACAAGCCAAGGGTGTTACTCATCCTATTCACCATCTGCCGTTGCTATTCGAGTGGCCAAAAGACGCCAGCAAATAGGAAACAAATCAGTTGTTGGACGAAGCCTGTCCTGTGTCATGGGACGAGTACGACGAGGCCATGAAGTTGCCCGACGAGTACGACGAGGCATGAAGTTGGTTGCTTGCTCACCAACTTAGATTGTGTAGCTTTGTCTTTGTCTAGGTCCAGGGAAGACCTCTCCTTTCAGTTTGTATGTTACATATGTATTTGGCCGGGAACTAATAAAATACTATATGTTTTTTAATGTGGTATTAAGTTCTTCTACAGACATGCTATTTAATTTAAATGCATTAATATATTATTTATTTGTTATTTTGTATATAATACACTTCGGCCAACTTCTGCTTAAGCGGCAACACAACTACACATTCCTTACTCTTGTTAAAATAGTTCTACAACATCAGGACATAATCAACAGATACTGACTACGTTGCCAAACACAATCAGACTGAATCCAGCCTAGTAGCCAAACAGAATCAGACTGCAATCAGACTCAAATCAGACCAGCTGACCAGAATCAGATTGGGTTGCCAAACAGAATCAGACTGGGTTGCCAAACAGAATCAGACTGAATCCAGACTAACCATGTCTAATCTAGTCCAGACTATGAAATCCCAGTCTGTTTCCAAATAGGGGCTTAATGTCGGGACACTACTTTCTTCTACTGTGCGTGCCAGTTCTGCCGATGTGCTAGCATGCAGTGTCCTGGAGCTCATCTTCTCGACGTCGTCGAGAGTCGGCCGCAGCTTGTGGGCATCATAGAACACCATTTCGGGAAGGGGGAGTGGCTTCTTCAGTCCTTGGTGTTTGAAATATGCTTTCTCCCCCTTCACTTCTATAATTCCCATTCTGGCGAGGGACTTTATATCGATACTTTGTTGTCCCTCCATTTCTTCATATTTTTGCAATTCACCTTCTTCAAGTAGGTAGTCGGCGATCCTTACTATTTGACCACTCATACAGAAGCCAGACTTCCTCTTTGCCTCACCACCTACAGCCAATGACAACCTTCTAATAAGGATCCTTCTTATATTCACTGGTTGCCTATTGATCATAGACCATATAAGGAAGAGATCCCCTTTGCTGACTGTCCCGATCTCTGACCTAGCATCTATCGAGAAGGCGGTGATCTTCTATATGATCTTGATGAAGTAGGAGGTAATTTTGGAGGCCTTGGAGTTTTTTAGGTTGTGCTTTTCCTCTTCAGTCAGCTCCTCCTACATCTTGTTGTTGTGATATGCATCAGTCTCTCTCTCCCGGGGCACCTGAACATGCCTTAGCCTCTTCTTCAGATGCGGTGAAGATCATGTTCAGATCTGTCTCTATTATCTGGTGGGTTTCGCCCCTCAGTTGTACCTCGAGCTGGTAGTCCCCTCCTGCTGCTCGCATCCCATCGCCGGTGGTGATCTTTGTCAGAGAATACATAAATTCTAGGGTCAACCTCCAGTACGACCTTACTTCGGGCGTGTAGATAGTTCGTAAGTTCGTGCCCTCCAGGAATTTCATCATCCTATCATACAACCCTAGCCTCTTGAAGTCTTCCACATCAAAGTAACATTTCGACACACAGTCCTTATTAGCGGACATCTAATCATAAGTGGACTGGTGTACGATGTCCCGGGGTACGAGCTGGGGCTCCCCTTGAGGCGCAGAAACTCCTTCTATCACCTTTTCAATTTTCACCTTCTTATTGGGCCTCGGTTCCTTGAATGCATCCTTCTGCTTCTTCCCAAGCACAGGGCTTCCTGACTCTTCAGGTCGGTACTCAGAGGTCTTTGTTTCCCCCATCTGCTCGGTTGCTTCTGTTGACTGCTCTTGAAGATAAAGCGAAGGGAGATCAAAAACTTGGGTTTCCTCCCAAGAAGTGCTTGCTTTAAAGTCTCTTAGCTAGACTGCATAAATTTTTCACTCCTCTGGTCCTTCAATCGGATGAGGCAACTCTCGATCCCTCTCTTTGTTGAGCAGGGTTGGTTCATCTAGGTTGATCTGTGATCTTCTTACAAAGGCTTCATCCTCGTAGAATCTTTTCAACCTGTGGCCATTAACCTTGAAGATCCTAGTCTTTTCTCCTTTAATCTCCATCATTCGTAATGGATAAATATTTTCCACAAAGAAAGGGCCTGACCATCTTGTTCTGAGCTTCCCAGGGAAAAGCTTGATGCTAGAATTGAAGAGAAGAACCTTGTCTCCTTCACGAATGTCCTTGTTCCTTAGGTGGGCATAATGCCACACCTTGGTCCTTTGCTTGTAGATCTTTGCATTTTCATAAGCATGCAATCTCAGCTCATCGAGCTCTTGTAGCTGCAGATATCTCTTTTGCCCTGCCTTTTCCAAGTCCATATTTAGAAATTTAATCAATCAAAGGGCCTTGTGCTTTAACTCTAAGGGTAAATGACAAGACTTTCCATAGATTAGCCTATAAGACATGGTGCATATGGGTGCCTTATAAGTAGTTCTATAGGCCCAGAGAGCATCGTCGAGCTTCATGGACCAGTCTTTTTGAGTACGATTGATAGTCTTTTCTAAGATTTGCTTAACCTGCCTATTAGATACCTCCACCTGTCTAGAGGTTTGAGGGTGATAGGGTGTTGCAACCTTGTGCTTGACCCCATACTTCTTCAATAGCACCTCAAATTGTTTCTCCCCAAAATGTGATCCGCCATCGCTTATCACGGTACGGGGTACTCCAAAGCGTGGGAAGATGGTTTTCTCAAAAAGCTTAATCACAGACTTAGAGTTGCAAGTTTGGGTAGCAAAAACCTCTACCTATTTTGACACGTAGTCCGCAACCACTAATATGTACTGATAACCTTTTGATGAGGGGAAGGGACCCATGTAGTCTATTCCCTAAACATCAAAGACCTCAACTTCTACCCAGTCTGTCATAGGCATTTCATTCCTTTTTCCTATATTTCCGATTGATTGTCACTCCTTGCAAACCTTCACATAAGCAACAACATCTTTGAATAGCGAAGGCCAGTAAAATCCTGATTGAAGTACTTTTACGGCAGTTCTGTCCCCACTATGATGCCCTCCATAGGGTGAAGAGTGGCATTCCTTCAATATTAGTGGGACCTCTTCTTCCGATATACATCTTCTGTACAAACTATCTGAACATTTCCTAAATAGTAATGGGTCATCCCAATAGTAGTTCCTCACATCAGAAAAGAGCTTCTTTTTCTGGTTGTATGTGATGTCTGGTGGTAACTCCCCCCAAGAAAGGTAGTTGCAAATGTCCGCGAACCATGACAAGTCCTATTCTTCGGCTTCTATCATGAGCAAAGCCTCATCTGCGTAGTTATCATTAACAGGTGGCTCATTTTTTTCTTCGATGATAATCCTCGACAAATGGTCAACCACTACATTTTCCGCCCCTTTCTTGTCAATGATCTTGTGATCGAACTCTTGGAGTAATAGGGCCCACCTCAGTAACCTAGTCTTAGTGTCCTTCTTCTGCATTAGGTATCTGATAGCTCTGTGGTCAGTATAAACCTTTACTTTTGCTCCAATCAGATAAGACCTAAATTTGTCAAAAGCAAAAACAATAGATAGCAATTCTTTCTCCGTGGTAGTGTAATTTACTTGTGCCTCGTCCAGGGTGCAGCTGACATAGCAGATAACATGATGTCTCTTGTCCTTCTTCTACCCTAGGACTGCCTCCACAACATAGTCACTAGCATCACACATTAGCTCGAAGGGTAACCCCCAATCCGGGGCTTGGAGAATAGGTGGGGTTACTAGGGCTTCCTTCAGGGTCTGAAAAGCTTTTAGACAATCATATGTAAAATCAAATTCTATGTCTTTAACCAACATATTTGAAAGGGGTTTTGATATCCTCGAAAAATCCTTGATTAATCTTCTATAATAACCGGTGTGACCAAGAAAACTTTGCACCCCTGTCACAGACTTAGGTGGAGGCAGTTTAGATATGGCTTTGATCTTGCTTACATCTACTTTAATACCTCTCTTTGAGACCTTGTGCCCCAGGACTATGCCTTCTTGCACCATAAAATGGCATTTATCCCAATTAAGGACTAAGTTCTTCTCTTCGCAGCCTTGCAGGACTAACGATAGGTTTCTCAAACAACCATCGAAATCTTTTCCATAAATAGAAAAATCATCCATAAAGACTTCCACAATGTCTTCCAGAAAGTCAGGGAACATCGAGATCATGCAATGTTGGAATGTTACAGGAGCATTGCATAGTCCGAACTACATTCGTTGGAAGGCATAGGTACCATATAGACAGGTGAAGGTAGTTTTATCCTGATCATCAGGTAGGATGGGAACTTGGTAAAATCCGGAATAACCGTCCAAGAAGAAAAAATATTCGTGATGCGCCAGCCTTTTGAGCACTTGGTCAATAAAGGGAAGAGGATAGTGATATTTCTTCATTACTTGATTCAACTTTCAATAATCGATGCACATTCTCGACTCAGTTATAGTCCAGACGGCTACTTCATCTCCTTTATCACCCTTCACCACTATCATTCCCCCTTTCTTTGGCACAACATGAATTGGGCTCACCCAATTGCTGTCGCTGATCGAGTAGATAATACCCGCATCTCTTAGCTTGATGACTTCCTTCTTTACAACTTCTTTTAACATTTGATTCAGCTTCCTCTGGGGTTGAACCAGAGGTTTTGCTGATTCTTGTAGATTTATGCGGTGCATACATAGAGCAGGGTTAAGCCCCTTGATATCATCCACTGAATAGCCTATAGCTTGCCTATGGAGCCTTAGCTCCTTAAGAAGTCTTTCCATTTTCTCTTCAGTCAGACTGGCATTGACTATGACATGATTCCTCTCTTTAGGATCAAGAAACTTGTATTTCAGACCTTTCGGTAATTGTTAAAGTTTAGGTTTGGGTTTTGGTACTTTCTCTTCTTCCCTTGTCAGTTCTAGAGAAGGATACTTGACAACCTCAACAACTTCCTCTTCATCGCTCAAATCCCTTGCGTTTCGATTCAGGTATTCAAGGATCTCAGCAACCGCGGGGTCGTTGATTTCCGAATCTTCTTTGTTTAACACTCTCATAAGATGGTCTACCACCGCTGTGTCTTCTTCTACTTCTTTGCAATATTGGTTGTAGCTTTCCACAAAGTAAGCATATTTGAGCAGGGACGGTCCTTTCATAGCATCTTTCACCTTGAAATTTATGTGATCATTTCCAACCCTCAGAGTTATGATGCCTTCAGTGACATCAATCAGTGCCCTCTCGGTCACCAAGAAAGGACGTCCAAAGATAATAGGGCATTTAGGGTCTTCAATAGTGTCAATGATAACAATATCATATGGGATGAAGAATTTCCCCACACAAATCGGAACATCTTCGACTACTCCCACTGGCCTTTTGAAAGTGTGGTCCGCCAACTCGATTCTCATATTAGTCCTGACCATCTCAGTCAGTCCTAATCATTGTGCGAGGATTAAAGGCATTAGACTGATGCTAGCCCCCAAGTCGGCAAGACCTTTCCTTTCGATGTTATCCCCTACGAAAAAAGTTATCGTAAAGGCTCCAGGATCCTTCTTCTTGGTAGGCAGCTCCGCTTTTACAAAAGCTGTTGACATGCTGGCTAGGTGTACAGTTTTGATCCTTCCCCCTCGTCTTTTTTTCGTGACAAGATCCTTGAAGAATTTGGCATAGGTCAAAATTTCTTCCAAGGCGTCCATAAATGGTACCTCAAGGTGGAGCTTTTTCACTAATTCCATGAACCTCTCATACCTCTTCTTGAGGTGAGCCTTTACAAGCTTGTAAGGAAAATGTAATCTTGGCGAGTACTGACTCATCTTGGCAAACAATTCTTCTTCAGGTTCTGGTTCCTTAACTGGTGGGTGCTGGTTCTTTCCCTTGGCTGGGTTCTCTATAACATTCTCTAGTTCTGGTTCTTCAGGTCTTATCACCTCAGGGTGCTCTATTGTTCTTCCCGATCTGAGGATTGCCATCTTGGAAGATTCTGTGTTAGAAGGAATTTCCCCCGAGGGGTTCTTTATGAGCTCTTCCAACTGAGCAAGCTGCTGGTCTATCTGGCGTTGATGTGTTTGCATATCCGCCATTTGTACCTGCATAGTGTTCAGAACGCCAGAGTTGGACAATGCACTTTGTGTAAGTTGATTGTTTATCGTGTCCTATCTCTTTACGAAATCGAATAGTTGGCCTACTAAGTCAGGCTGACTAGTACTTCTTGTTTGACTCTGTCCTTGAGCTTGTCCTTATCCTTGATTTGCGTTAGCAGCTTGGCAGTTTTGATACTTACCTTGACCTTGATAATTGGTTTTTTTTGTTTGGAAATTATTTGTCTTGGTGTATTGTCCTTTTCGGCTCTTCTTCTCGAAACCTGGTGGTTGCTTGGGTGGATTATTCAATTGATGTGAATTTTCTGTAGCATCCTTGTTGACGTAGCTTAATCCTGGGTGCTCTGGTCTCTTAAAGTTAGCATAAGAGACATTTTCAGCTTCCTCCTCTTCAGACTCACTTTCACTAGATTCTTCATGTCGGGTATATACACAATTGTCTATCCCATTCCCACCTTCACCACAAGTGACACATTTCATCACCTTCTCAATTGGCTTCTTTCCTTTCCCTCCTGATTCCTTCAGCTGTTTGACATTTGTGGCTATCTTTTGTATTTGAGACGTGATTGATTCGAGAGCCTTCAATTCAATTGACGGTCCTTCATTGGTGGCTTTCTTAGCATATCCTCTGTCAGTGCAGTCATAATCAATCCCAGCTTGTAACTCAGCCATGTTTTCTATGATCTTTTTAGATCTACTAGGCTTTTTTCTGAGAAAGTCACTTCCAGCTGCTGCATTTAGTGAGACTCACTCTTAAGGGGTTAGACCATTGTAGAAAGTTGTTATTAAGAACCCCTTCTTGTAATTGTGGTGAGGCCAGTCTCTTTGGTACTCTTGATACCTTTCTCAGGCTTCATGCAGATTCTCGCTTGGCTTCTGCATGAAAGAAGTGATCTTCTTCCTGTTATGAACAGTCTTCTTAGTTGGGTAAAACTTGTTCACGAAAGCGTCTGCCAATGTGTTCCATCCATTCAAAGCTTGATGCGGTAGCCCAAGGTACCAGGATAGTGCCTTGTCTTCCAAAGAGAAGATGAAACCCTTACAGTAAATAACTTCTTGTTGAACTCCCCGCATCTTGATGGTGTCACAGATATTCATAAAAGCGTCGAGGTGATGATAAGGGTTATCGTTCTTCAAATTACCTTGAAAGCTTTTGTTCTAGATCATAGATATTATAGTTGGCTTCAATTCGAAGTTTTCTGCATTGAACCTTGGGATGACCACATGACATATTGAATTGTTAGATTTTGTAGCTGCCAACTCCCGAAGAGTCTTCTCTTCCTCTTCATCATCTTCGTTGGCGCTGTCCCTGCGATTTCACTCTTGGTGGTTTCTTCTGTGCCTGCGGCGATGATGACGCTCCTCATGGTGATGACCATCTTCAGGTTGTTCTTGTTCTTCATAAAGATGATCGTCATTATAACGGCCATCTTCATCGGTTTCTGGCGGGGGTGGGTGTTGTCCAATCCTCGCGTTCCGCTCTTCTACGGAAAGGGGTGGTCTCACGTGGGACGGCATGGTGAGCGGAGTTAGTATGAGCCAAGTACTTCTTCCCTGGGTACCTGGATAGAACGTACGATAAAGTTAGAAAATCGGGCTTGATGAAGACGAACTATTCTACACAGGTTCAGGTTAGAAGACTTAGAGTGGTTGTGCTGTCAAGCTTATTGCTAAGCTTGAGGCACGGGAGTATAGTGGGTGGACTCAGGTTCCTTAACAGTACCATTTTTCCTTGTCCCCGACAACGGTGCCAAAAAGTTGACCAACCTAAATTGCACATCTAAAAAGAGCAGATTAAAGTAGTCAGACTTTTAAAGAGATAACCCGACACTCAGGCCCGCACAATGATAACGGGGTCTGATGTAGCAATCAGGGTCGAACACAGGGACAAGGTTGGTCGTGCTAAAAACGTGGGATCAACACTCTCTATACTTCAGCATAAAAAAAATTAATATGTGTTCCCGAGGGAATGGTAGTTCGAGAATAGGAACAAAAAGACAAAAGAAGTAAAAGAAACAAATTGTAACAAGTAAATGGGAAAACTCAGGTTGGGGCTCACCAACCAAGGTGACTCTCCAACAAGAATACTATCTTTCTCTCATGCATACTCATACCAAGATTATAAGCAACCATAAGACGTCCATTGCACTCTCTCTTGAGATGATGATAGATCTAGGCCTAAAAGAAGCCTCTCTCTCGAGATGACAACTTAAAAACCTCATAGAAAAACATATGATTTGAAGCATTTAGCATTCCAACACTCTCGCGCATTCATACTACTCCATGACATGGAAGAAAAGCGATATTACTCTCTCGAGATATCAACAATCAAACATCACAAGATGGTAGCTAAGCATACAAATGAAGCATTAAAACAGGTGCAAGGAGATAATCTTGATAAGAATATGTATATTCAAAAGAAAGAGACAATATACATGTTGGGAGAGCCTTAGTGGTTACTCCCAACCCAAGATATGGTGTTTAGCCGCTTATGCTCGGGGTAACATGACAGCGCTACAGAAAAATAGATCTATGAGATACCATGAAGAATGGAGGTGAGTACAATGTGAGGAAATGATAGATCTAGAGGAGAAGAAATGTGATACTACACACTACTTCTTCAGATCTAGATCTACCACGGGGATGTCTCCTTCTCTCGAAGAAGCGGTGGGCATAGGTGGTTGTCTTCTCTCTCCTCAGCCTTTGCTCTGGAGATCCAAGACTGACGTATGGTCGGCAACGGGTCTAGGATGCGGCAACACTTCGTGGTATCATGATCAGATCTGATGTCTTGACAAGACAGGTGGGGGTGCTATTTATAGGCGCCTCCCACCGACTTAAGACCGCAGTCGCGGTCTTTCTTGACCGTGATTCTTCTTGACCACGATTCTCCTTGGTTGTGATCTTTCTTGACCGTGATCCTCCCTAGGGTCTCGGTTGCGATCTTTGGAGGAGTCGCAGTTGAGATCTTCAGAGAAGTCGCGGTCACGATCTTTGGAGAAGTAGTAGTCACGATCTTCGAAGAAGTAGCAGTCGCTATCTAAGGAAAAGTAGCGGTCACAATCTAAGGAAAAGTCGTAGTCATAGTCTTTGGTGAAGCCACGGTCGCGGTCTTTGGAGAAGCCGCGGTCGCGGTTGGTTGTCTCCTAAAATCACCAAACAAGACTTTAGTCAAGAAGATAGATAAAATGTCTGCAAAGTCGACTAAAGTTATTCTAAAAGTGGTGTAAAATATATACAAAAATATGTAAATTGCAGTGTTATTAGTGTCCACCCTTCAATCTTGACTACAAGAGATCCTTCACCAATGTCGTCTATTGTCTACCACCTTCTCAATAGCCTCCTCCCATCCTGCTTCTTGTATCATTGTATTAGAGAGGAAGGGATCAACGTTCTTGGTCTCTCCCTAGTCTACTACTTATATAGCCTAGAGACACTAGGTTTAGGAGAAGTGTGGTAGGGAGAGAGAGATGGGCGAGGGGAGTCTGGTTTCCTTTCTTGTATACATGTTGGGTAGGGCAGTTCACATGCCATTGATAAAAGGTGCTTTTAAGCACAAAAACTATGAATCCCATATTTTTCCTAATGAGTCATGACTACCTAATTCTTAATGTAAAATTCATTATGAATTATCTCTCCTTCTTGCCATAGAAAGACTTGGTTGGCAACGAGAAACCACTAAGAAAAACATATAAATATATGGCACTACATGAATTCTAGATCATTTTTCTACTTCTCTCCTTGATATATTCTTCCAAATTAATTATCTTTAATTCAAGGAAATTCCCCAATACCTTTCCAAGTGTATATTTAGTAATTGGAATTTATTGGGATGTTTTTCCCATACAAAACTTGCTCCTTTTAGACATTATTTAAAACATTACCATTATCTCATGGGATATCCTTCCTCTCCAAATTTCTAGAATTCTTCTCTTTTCCTTATTATTTTTTAGTATAAAAAGATAAATTCAAACAATCTCGTTCTATGACTTAAACATTGTGTTGCCATTATTTTCTAGATAATTACTCTTTTAATTATATAAAATACCATATATATTATTTTCTTTTTCACAAACTTGTCTAATATTTTATAATTCTATCATTCAACAATTCAAAAAATCACTGTTATGTTATCTATGCACAAAATCTCTTGTTTATTTTTTTGTGCACCCATGCCACAAAGTGAAAAACATTATTATTCTATCAATAATATCATTGGGAAGATTATTTATCACTTCATTCCTTGCATTTATATAATTCAATTTTACCAAAATTGAGGATATTACAATGTTTCTGTGCAATAGTAGAATAATAGGGGCAACAACGAGTATTCATGGGGTCATGATCCTAAATTCTCTTGGAAGGATCGAAACAATTTTCAGTAGGACCCATCACAGAAGAAACAATGAAACCCTTCACATCAATGTAAACATGATAGGGGGTCCTAGTAAGATGGACATGATTGAAGACATGTTTGGCAGACTTGTGAGTCAGAATGAGGCATTATTGGATGAGTCCAAAAGGGAGCAACAGAAGCAAGGGGCTCAGTTATGCAGTATTGGAAATCAAATCTCTTAATTACAAGCAAAGGTGGCATCCATAAAGAATCCCATCCAGTAGGGATTCCCTATGAACACAAAGACATTTCATTGGCATCATCAAGTAAACTATGTCTTTATTTACAAGTAAATAGAGCATGTTCCTGAGGAGACACTAAATCAACACACTACAAATCTTGAATGTCTCTATATGCCAAAAGTTCCATTTCCAAATAGCCTATATGGAACACCTGGGGGGGCTATAAAATGCTTGTGCACTATTCACACACATGCACCTCAGTCAATGCAATGTATGAAAAAGGCAACAAGGACACTCCATTTACATTGATTTTCCAAGAAAAGGAACTTCAATGTTCCACCAGTACCATGTCCACTCTCTCAATTCTAGTAAAGGTGTGTTTCGTGCAACATGTGAAGGTTCTACTTCATTATGGATTAGTCACAGTCAACAAGAAGGCACCCACAATAAAGAAGGAGAATCCAATAGTCACCCCATCTGTGATGACCCAAAATTAAATCAAACCATCACCAGTAACTAATTGTGGAATAAACATAAGTAGCGGATTAACAAAATCACCAAAAATTAAAACCATTTTGCAAGGATATCCTCTTCTAGGAAACTCTCATTGAAAGAACCAAAACTTTATACATATCATGGTTCACATTATACATACATTGTATTATCTCATATCGAAGATAACATATAACAGTTGCTTTGCCAAAACCTATACATAAGCAACGTAAAACCTTGAGGCATATAATACAAAATCTTAGATCGTTCATAAAACCATTACGTACTGACTCCAAGGACCTGAGAGTATAGAGACGACACATAAGACTTTTATCTACAAGAAACGACAAATAGTACACTCAACCTGAGCTATTACTGCTGCCCCAGCTATTGTCCTTCCTCTACAGAATGGTCTCTACCTCCTCGTGCATGTCCACCTAAAAATTGTGGATCCCACGGGGTGAGACAATTGTCCCAGCAAGAGATATCCGCCAACAATATTATTATCATAGATAAGTAGTGTAAAACTGAGCAGAGGTTCTTTTATATTAACAAGTAGGATTTATCACTGTTATAATCTGAACAGAGTAATCTCTTCTCTTAAAATAATACATCTATCTATGGTAGAGCAATAAGTCATCTATTCTCTTTACAAGGAATATAAAGAAACATGAATAACAACTATCCAACTAAGATGTATAAAAGGAGTGTACATCAACCAATGTCTTCTGTATTTGATTCTTAAGAAAATATGCTACACAACTTATTACATATTAGAATCACACTTATGCCATGAGGAGATGAAGTATATCGTTCATGCAACAACCAACCACTACTAAGTTCAATCGGTACCATACAAGGTTAATGGCAGAGCCGGATGTCAAGACCTCACCCGTCTCAGTCAGTACAAGACAACTTAGTAGGACATCTCGTATCAGCTACTGGCATGATATCTTGTGTCAACTGCAAATAGCATGTCGAGGTATAGCGGCATCTTTGCTATAGAGTTATAGTCGCAACATGTACTCTCTTCGGGAGAAGACCACATAGCTTTCCCGAGTTATAAGGAAAAGGAAGATTATACATCAATTTCTCACATGGTCAGGAGATTATCATCAATAATAATAAAGAAGGACTTACACATCAATTCCTCATTTGGTCGAGAGATTCACATCAGCTCAGGATAAATAAGGAAGGTTCTACATCAATTCTTCATTAGGATGTATGGATATACTTCGTCCTTCACCCCCGCATATTCAAAAATATGCTCTCTGAGTTGAACTCATTTCACCATCAGCAATTTCTGACACTGAATGGATCTATGGTCAGGGAAATTATATGATGAGATTTCACTTGATTAATTAGGTACATTATAGTATCTTTTAGCATCAACCAAGTTTCAAACATGAATTATAACAGATGCTATAAAGAAGGGTGTAGTAATTTTAAGATCTTTGGAACACTTTGAATGTATCACTCAGGATCTCAGTCCCTTATCACTTTACTGGGAATTATCAACTCTTCACATCATCATCATCATGATTACTAGATCTGGGTATTCAAACCCTTAGATCATCACAAAACATTGTTACCTCTATAACATGTAACTATTACCTCTAGGTCCTCAGACCAGGGTATTCATCACACTTGTTGTACAAGTATTTCACATAGCTCACATGGTTCATTATTAAATATCTTGTCACCTCTCACTAGTCAACAACTGTATTTTAAAATATCAGACTGTATAATCATTATACTTGTTGTAGAGATATTTAACATGGCTCACAAGGCTCATTTAAATCTTTATCATAAAAACATCATAACTCATACTTGGCTATGCTCATCATCTCATGATTCTTGAATAGTTTGCACTTCATGATAAAAACTCTAGCAGTATATGACATCACTATGCAATTCAAAGAGAAATACATCCTTCCCATTATTAGGGTCAGGATTTCCTATTTTAACCGAATAGGGTTTCAAATTCACATCATCACTATGTGATATAAGAGAAATACATCCTTCCCATGATTAGGGTTAGGGTTTCTCAATCTAACTGATTAGGGTTTTAAGTGCATACCATCACCCTTCGTTAGGGTTAGGGTGTTCCCCTATTAACAAATTAAGGATTCAAGATTATATTATCAAACCCTAATTAATACTCCACTCATTTTAGGAGTATTAGTGCATGCTTATTAACATGTTTATCACACATGTAAAATTTTCTCTCTTATCCTCATTAGGATGTTTATTGTCTCATACTTTGGCTCAATCCTTCTCTCAAGGTACACTGGCCTACTTTAACACACTACATTAATTCTTTTTGTCTTAATGTATTACTTTACATAACACAGTTCATGTGTTACACCATCAATTACATTGAATTGAGATGCTTCCAAAAATATTGGGTATAATGGTGTGTATGCTACCATATTGTGCTTGAGATACCACCTTAACATCATATCAGATATCTATATCAGGCATGTGGTGTAACCACATCACCATATCATGTTTAGGGTGTATCCCCTAACACCATATTGTGTACTCATATTGGATTGACTATCACTTAGGTTTTATCATCTCAAGTTAGAGTTACTTGTCCTCATATCGTGTATGCGCTAAAATCTTAACCTCATATAGGGTATAAGGGTATACTTGCTGCCATACCATGCACAAGGTGTGCACAATATAGGGAATAAGGTATATGCCTCATCATGGTATCATTCAAGTAGTATATTCACAATGCCATATTGGGTTACCACCTTGGATTGGTATATCAGGTTATCATGTTGGCTAACATATCAGGTTGGCATATTGGGTAGACCATTATGCTTATATTCTTTCATACCTTCAAAGGATTAGTCCTATATATCATATTTTTGGAGGACAAGCTAGATATCTAGTTGAGGTCTTTCACAACAATCCTTCACACAAAAAGATAGGGTCTATCGGGTTTCATTCCATCACCTAGGGTTTCAACACCATATCAGTTAAATTATACACTTGACAACATATCATCCATGATGTATGGACTTGACTTCATATCGTGCACAAGGTATATGTAGGTATCACTCATATCGTTCATGGGGTATCACTCATCTGAATATCGAGTGACCCATCATATTGGGTTTGACATATCAGATTTCATATCATCAACTAGGGTTTCAACCCATATCGAGTTAGGGTATAATCCTAACACCATTTCATGTACGAGGTGAATACTTGACCCCATATCATGCTCATGGTGTGTATATGTTTTACCCATATCACCCATGAGGTACACACTCCTCACCATATCATGTTTATAGTGTGTGCATATCAACATGTCAGATTACTTATCACCTAGGGTTTGATATATCGGATTGGAGTATATGCTTGACTCCATGTCATGCATAGGGTGTATACTTGACCTTATATCATGCACATAGTGTTTTCTTAACAACATATCATGCACAAGGTGTGCACTTCATCATCATAACGTGCAAGAGGTACCTACTCATCACCATATCATGCTAATGGTGTGTTCACCTCACCATAACGGGTAAGAGGGGCTTCAATACTACGAAAAATATGGTTTTTAACTACAAAAAAAATTGTAGCAAAAACCTCAAATTTTGTAGCTAAAATCTTTGGCTACATTTATCTTTACATTTAGAATATGAAGCTAATACCCATGTAGATAATTATTTAGGCTACATTTTTCAAAGTTGTAGTCAGTTATTCCTCTGGCTACAAATTCATATGTAACCCTAATTGTAGGTAAAAATTATCCTTACACATAAAAATGTAGTTTTCATTGTAGCTAAATATAGGACTACAATTCAATTTGTAGCTATGATATGTAGGGAGAGATGACATTGGTTACAATTTGTGAATGTAGTTCATGTATATAAAAAATTAGTACTTACTACACATGTAATTATAGCTAGTGTGTAGTGAAAGACACCATGTTCTACACATATTGTAAGAGACATTATCTATCCAGTCAGTCACTTGCCAATATAGAGGAGTTTTCAAAAATAAAAAAGATGAATGTTAATCAAGATCGAGTTGTGCTTACAATGTCAACAATGATACTTTTATTTATATTTGAACAATGAGTACACATGGAGAGGACATTAACCTGGCCCCTATTTTACAATATCCATGGAAAAAAGATACATGTATACAATATCTTCTTTTGACTATCTGTATCCACTACTGACTCTATATGCCACATGATCATGTGCATTTTCTTCTATCTTTTGGTTGATTATTCTTTTGTATTAGTTTTGCCACTTGTATTTTCAACGAATATGATAACATTGATAAACTCATAAGAAGAGAAAGACTGCTAAGGTATTTCTCTTCTTGATTGAAAATAGAGAACTTCTCCGTGCTCTGCTTCTGATTGTCCATAGGAAGATCCTATAGTTGATATTGATATTCATGGATATTCTTGAAAGAGAAGTCATTCTCATCAACAACTGGTAGTTCCACCTGGTTCCCAAGTTTGAGGTTTCCATATATTTTAGCACATATTTTGTGAATCTGAGGCTATATATTGGATAATTCCTTTGTCAACTAGCTATAACTTAACCTACAGTAACATAATTTGTGTTATGTGCATGAAAGTAAGAGAGTATGATACTAATTTTGAGAAAATAATGTCTACTGGAACAAACTAATGAAATTATTGCATAGTTTACCTTTCACATGTACATGAACACCCAATTTATGATACTCCAATCAAGGTTATGCAATGGGTTATTTTGTCTAGGATGAAGATGTGATATGAAGGCCTTCTCTACAGTCATACTTGGCATCAAATAACCTGACCTACAAAAAAGGTCATAGAAAATGATCAAGTTGCCTTGCTAAATGTTATACATATCAAAATTTTTACAAAACATAGATATATATGAGTTATAATGGCATCATTGTTTACCAACAACTACTGTGGCAATGTGATAGTCAGATCAGAAGAAAACTTTGTAGCATATGAAACAATAGCTGATGTAAGAGCAGGTGTGGTCCCCAAACCAATTGGCTTTTTCAAGGTCACCATCTGCATATTGATTAAATAAACAATATGTATGCGTGATGAGATTGGTTTAGCATCAATCTTAAGAAAAAGATAATAGATGCAACAACTATTTATGGGAAAAATATTACAGAGGCATATTGTGTTACAATCATTATATAACATCTCACTGACCCATATGCACCCCTACTCATCACGTAAGGAAACCCAATCATGAATGAAATAACAAAAATGAAGATAATTGTGAAAGTCAAATTCACCTCATTATATGAGAATATAAAACAACAAATTTTGAATATGATTTATAGTGGAGAAAAGCATTGACTTTCTTCATCTCCTTCTTGGTCAATGAGGAGAGCTGCCACTAACTTCATGCCATCCACTATAGGTAGTACTCTATTTCTGCTATTGGTTGGCCGTCACTGAGATGCATCTCAATTTGGATAAGTATGGCACTTAGTTTCTTGGCCTATGTTACTCTGTTGTCATCACCATCATCAGTAGATAGGAAACTTCTAATTGTTAGGACAAAAAAAATTCTATTGTGGCTAGCAAAAAGTCAAGTGCAACAGGCAAATGCGGCCTCTGAATGCAAAGTAATATACTTATTATAGTTCTTTTGAGTTTCACATCTAAAATAAGCATAGTAGAAACAACCTCAAAATCATTCTCTACTTGTGGATGCTTCAAAGAAGAAAGAATCCAATACTGCCCATTAATGGATGGTGAACCACATCCATCGTTATGTTGTCCAATAGCAAGCCTAAATTCTTACTTTGTACCCTAGCATTTATAGATAACAGTAAACTCATAAGCATTGTCCAGATATAACTCTCATTAGAGGAACTTGATTTATAGAAAACACGTACTCCAACAGCCTGCATATAGAGACAACGAGTGTCTTATGACAGTGTATATGCTCCATTTACATCTTTATATACCTCTAGTAGAAAAGGAAGCAAATCTCCAAAACATTTTGTACCACCCTTTTGTGTTCAGGGACAAGTACCTTTACAAGGTACCCCCACACTCGAAGATATTTGAGACTCAGTTTTCTTCCTCTCCATAACTCAAATTGACTACTCTCTACATGTTTATGGAGAACTCTATTCAGAATATGGCAAACCGTATTCAATGCTTCCCCCCACATGAAGTTGGATAGACCTGAGGTTTGGAGTAAAGAATTTATTATATCTATAAGGGTTTGGTTTTTACGTTCATCTATCCTATTAAATTGTGGTGAATATAGAACGGTAACCTCATGAACTATACCATGTAATTGGAAAAATTCCAAAAACAAATTTGAGGTATATTTTCCTCCCATATCAGACCTTAATCACTTAAAGTACTTTTCCGGTTTGAGTTTCAACTTCTTTCTTATAAATTTTAAATTTATCCAATGTCTCATCTTTACTTCTAAGCAAAAAGACATGACAATATCTACCAGCATCGTTAATAAAAGTTATCAAATAATGTTTTTGATTCCTCGTAGCAATTCTATTAAATTCACATATATCTGTATGTACTAATTCCAATATTTTCAAATTCCTATTCACAGATTGAAAAGGCTTCCTAGGTAATTTATCTTGCATACATATTTCACATTTATTGTTGTTATATTCAAATTTAGAGATTAAATTCAGATTCATCATATGTTTCATTGAGCCAACATTCACATGTCACAAATGTGCATGTCAAACATCAGATGATACAAGATTAATGCAGAAAGAACTATTATCATTCAAATTTAAAATAGAATTTGAAACAAGTTCTACAAGAATCTTAAACAAGTTATCCATATCACATAGGTACCCGTTGTCAAAAAATAAAGAATCATGAAGATGAGTAATAATAGCCTTATTACACTTGCAAATTATTCTAAAACCATCTCTAACTAAAATTGCACCACTAAGTATGTTGTGTCATATTGATGGAACATGTCTGTCTCTATTAAGTGTCAGAACCTTTCCCGAAGGAAACTTTAAGTCCACCCATCCTTTGCCTTTCACTTCTACAATGCTTGAATCGCCCAAAGTCACAGACTGACCTTTGGAGGCCTAATTAGATACAAACAGGGACTTGTCAGTACACACATACACATTAGCCCCAATGTCTATAATCTAATATAGTGGTTCAAAAATAGAAAGAACTTCATGTTTTATAGATACGTACCCATCATTGAGGTTCAAGGATGCAGTCATCATGTTGACCATAGCCTCCTCAGTTGTAGATGCGACAATTTTCTTGGCCTTCATTGAAGGACAATCCTTGTTCCAGTGGTCAACGTGTCCACAGGTCCAACAAGGTTTGTTCTTCGGTTTCTTCTGGATCTTGTCCTTAGGTTTAAGTGAATTCTTAGATTTCTTATCCTTGTTCTTAGCAGTAGTAAAATTAACAGTCGCATTAACATCAGTGGATACTTTGATAGTCTTCTCTTTCAGATGCGCTTCCTGAATATTGATGTCCATCATTAGATCGTTCATTGACATGTCTTCTTTGCGTTGCTTAAGAGTCATGCCAAATGACTCCCAAGATTTTGGGAATTTCTCAATGATTGGTATTGCAACAAAATTTTTAGGAAGTAACATGTCCGCATCAGCGAGCTCTTGGATCAAGAGTTAAAAATCATGTGTTTGATCAGAAACAAACTTTCCCTCAGACATACGAAGCTTTAGAAATTTAGAGACACAATATTTTTTCGTTCCTTGATTTTTGATATTGTATTTCTTTTCTAGTGCCTTCCACAAAACCTTAGATCTAGTAACAGACGACTTTGAGTATGAGTCATACAATTTGTTATTTAACGCAAACAGAATCAACCCTCACCACATCTTATCACCCTTCTTCTAGGTGACAATTATATTAGCATTATCAGGAATAGTTTCATCAGTTTTGGATTTGTCTTCTTCTAAATATTGATCATACCCTATCATGTTAAGCCAGATTTGCATCCTACTTTGCCAACGAGCAAAATAAGTTCTAGTAAGTTTTTCAGGCATACTAGACGTATCAATTTTCATGCCAGAACCTTGAGCAGTCATAGTTAATTTACGACAGATAGTGTATTCTTTAAGACTGTTGTAAATTTTGAATTTACGTTGTTACACGCAACAGTGACAGGTGTAACTATGTCAACAATTCAGGCCGATCCAGATAAAAAATGTAGAATAAACTAATATAGGAGAACAAAAATAAATAAGACTAAGTACCAAACCAGGTCGTTCGTTGAAAAATGAACATGATATACTTAAAGAAATCAGCGCCTTACAACCCTTCTGGATATGCGTCATTCTCCGAGTCGACCCGGTCACGAACCTGAAGAAGAGACGTCTCGCTCATTTTAATGACAAAGATGCAGACGAACCAGTTGCACTACTAGTTAGCTCAGCGACCGCATGAACCACCGCATGACATGTTACGTCTTGGAATGGAGAGGATGAATGAACTTGCTACGTCTAGGAGAAAATCTCCACGCAGCACCACGGAAGTGACGACAACACAAGATTTTGGATGTACGATTTGCCAAACACGAACTCGAACGCTGACAGTTGTTTGTTCGAAACATACGTTTAACCCTAATGATCGGAGGCATATTTATAGCCTTACACGCATCATAATCCTATTTCCATCAAGACACGACCACTCAATTGCTCTTGTACACATTGCGGAAAAATATGCAAAAGAGACACTTTCCGGTTAAGATTAGTAAATCCGATTACAAAAGAAATAATTAATTAAATTAATATTAATTACGTAGTTGTATCCTAATGCAAAAAGAAGACAAAAGATATTCTCCACGAGCCCGAATCCGGCCAGACGAGGCGTCATGTTGTGATCACCATACCCACAAAGGAGGTGAGCATACCATCTCCTAGGACCCTTGGACACAAGAGTCACATGTGATCCTATATATAAGGACCACAAAAGTTCTAGGAGCGAGTAATGTGGGATAAAAAAATTTTCCCATTTACACTAGAGATAAAATTACTTTTCTCCCATGTACTAGGTGCACTGCATTGGGCTTAATCACATGCTATATACATGACTAACAGCCATATATCTAAGAGCGTTTACATATTTAGACTTGAGTCAAACAACTTTACTCCTTTAACCAGAAAATGTTCACTACTCTACAAAGAAAAACTTTTCTCACCGGTTGAGAAACATGATCACCAACCACAGTTATTCATCCAATCATTGAAGCAACCGAGTCCATGCTGGATATGCCTACAGTTAAATGCTTGTTTGTTCATGCTGGATACGGTAAAAGTCATGTTTGTTCGGCCTCTTCACGGATTCCTGTCAATCATATAATGATGGTGTGATTGCGTTCACCATTTCCCTCTTCTACATTGCTGAAGTAGAGCGCGGTTCAGATTTCTGTCTCCATAATGTGGGGCGTAGCTTCTGTGCATAAGTCATGGCTTACCCGAAAAACTAAAGGATTAAATCAAAATGGTAAAGTAACGTTTCAGGATTTGAGGCTTTAGATAAAAAGATTTTAAAAAGAATTGTGAAACTACCTATATTATTAAAGTACATTCCTTTTTAAGATTTTCATTACTAAAAAAATTATGTGGTTAAACGTGCTTAATCCTGAGTAATACTAAGATGAGCAACAAGTCGGAAAGTTTTTTCTGACTTGTGTGTGAATGAGAACAAAACATATAGTCAAGATTAGTAGTGAACTGTGGGACTAACCATCAATCCTAATACTTTACTAGAGCGTCCTACAATGAGTGCATGTACTTACATGTAAGCTTTTTTAAAAATATAATGGACATGACATCACCAGGAAAATAAATCCTAATATAGCCAACTTTGGTTAAAATCACCATCTAAAGTGACATTTTCTAATTAAATAGATTAAAATACCGATTGCACGCGTCGTTAAACCTAGTAGTGATCTTTACAGTCAGTCGTCATTCTGATTCTCTACTAGAACCTCGGGTCGTGAATCCAATTGTTTACATGTTTAACGTTTTGTTAAACATATAATGGGTATGAAACCAGCAGGGAAATAATTCCTAATATTGCCAACTTTGGTTGTAATTGCCATCTAAAGTTGCATTTCCTAGATAAATAGGGATAAACTGCCAATTGATTTAGAGATTAATTAAAAATCTAAAAAATAAAAATAAAAGTGAAAAGGTCAAATAGGTTGGCGCTTTCACCCTTGTATGGGTAAAAAGCCAATTTATTAGATGTTTTCACCTTTAAAAAAAATTAAAACACTGCATCGGTTGTGATTCTCACCCTGTTCGTCTCAACAAAGTAGACTATTTGAAATATATATTTGTGGAAGTGCTAAAATCAGAATTTTGTTTCCAGTATTCTGCTTTTTTCTCCAAAAACAAAATCCCTGGTTCGCCAATGCGATGCCGTTTTCAAGCGCCCTACAGAAATAAAGTTTTTGCTTGATAATAATTGTAGGACTATCAATGACTCTTCTTTTTGTACGGATTGAAGGCAGAGGTATGACAAGGTCCGTTTCGATATTTAACCCCCAGCATTCACATCATCAGCATAAGAAAATTCGCTCCGATGAGTGCGAACATTACATTGCTTTCCCTGTAGGTCCCTTTCCAGTTACGTTACGCACGTACAATTTTTCAACACCACAAACAATATAACCAATCACCGGAAAAGAAGATGACAACACGCCAATCACTTTGATTATGATATACCATCTATTGAAAGTACCCACAGTAGCGTTGTCGTTTTATCACTAATTTATTTACAGTAGCGTTGTCGTTTTGTCACTTAATTTATTTAACACTTACAACATATACGTCTTCCGTTCTCCACAGTCTTTATCGTCGCTAGTTTGGTTGGGTGTACTAGGGTGTAATTTTGTGAGTTTGTAATGTAAAAATATACATCAAACACACACTTTGTCATCAGGCTACACCCTACCAAACAGACCCTAATTGTAGTCGGGCTATTAGCTTTTTGATGACAGCGACGGCCATTGGCCAGAGAGCCATCCATCTTTTTCATTTCTATAGACGGCCCTTTTCCTATGGTGTCGTAATTTTGAGTCCACGCTATTCAGAGAGCCATCCATCTTTTTCATTTCTATAGACGCCCATCTAGTAGTTATGTGGTGTAAACTTGTCCACCAAACTCCCACGACCACAACGACGAAAATTTTCATCCGGTAGATCAGTGTAGGTTGTATACTACTTTGATAGTTGACATTAACTTGTTAAACATGTTATATAAAATTGCTAGACTAGCAGGTGCGGAGATTTTTCATTGGTCAAAGTTGTTTTTGTCGGTACTCAGCCAATCGCAGCTACAAAAAAGTACATGATTTAGCCAATAAATATTTTGCTGTGAAAGGCCCAGCCAGCTCTTTCAGTTGGTGTAAAATGCTTGATATGCGATGCATTAAATTATGATATACGCTTGATCCTACCCGATTATGTCCAGGTATGCTACTCACTTTAACCAATGATAGCAAAAAAAAAAGTCAAGAAATATTTCCTTGGTTGTATGAAAAGTCTACCAACTCTCTCAACTGGTTTTAAATGCCTTGATATGTAATACACAAAATTACTGATATAATCTTGATCCTATCCAATTTTGTCAAGTATGCTAAGGTTTTTTATGCATCAATTGTGTCAAATGCTAATATAATAAACACAACAACAACAACGACAACAACAACAACAACAACAATAGTAATAATAATTATTAAAATAACAATGATGATGATGATAATGATGATGTCTCACATGATTCTGCATTCTTCTAAGTGGGATATGGCAACCATCGGCATTAGTAACATATTTTTTATATTCAATGTCATGCATATTAGGAAAATAATTTATTTGATATAAAAATTTGGTTATTGAAAGATACAAAATACACTTTTCTACTTATAATGTACAAAATAGCTCATGTCACAATTCAAGGAACAGATCAACAAGGTGCCTATTAGTCAATTTTCAATACTAATATTCTTCAATTTATGTGGTAATAAATAATATATTTCTGATTTGGTTGGTTCTCGAGGAATGAGATGACCCATCTAAGTTCAACAAACACATGCCATCATACCCTATGCAATTTGTGCATGTGTACATGTATTTTTTTTTCTATCGAATTGGTAAAAATACAATAAATGTGTACCTCTATGTTCACCGACATTATATGGAACATTAGCATTAAAACCAAATACATTAGCAACTCATATAATCTATATGAATTAATATTTAAAAAGGAAAACAAAGTAATTTTCCTACTATTGATAAAAATATTCATACGAATAAAAGTTATACAAAATAAATAATCCAAAATATCCCACTGTTAGATTTGATTTCTCCAACATACCTCAAGGCTTTGTAAGAAAATACATAGAACCATCCTATTTTCAATACCCGCTAATATCCAATGAGACTTAAGACCCTCCAATCCTATATTTCTCGTTTGAGTTATGCTAACATGTCGATTATCATTTCCCCTTTTCACATAACTGTAAGAATCTAAGAGATAGTGTTCCATATCTATGAAGAAGATTTGGATTCTCTTTGATGCATCAAACACTTGGACATGGGTGTTATTTCCAAGTTACAATGATGGCTATGCACATATCGTTCCAGACCATCACCAACATGAACTTTTATGTGGAACACATCATCCTATCATCTACTGAAAGAAAATTGCTCATGTCTTGTATGTATACATCTCATTTCTGTGTGCTTCATGAAACCCACAATAAAATTAGGGTCAATGTGGTAACTCCTCACTCATACATCCTCTTCAATTGTTAAATAGGAGTGTTCACATACTGTGGCAGACCTCCTCCCGAAAGGGTTTAAATCACCTAGCCAACATGTTTATTAAACAAATTCCACACCTCCCATCATGCTTTTTGTTAGTGGGTGAGGCATGTGGAACCCCCCTAATTCTTTTTTAGGTGGTTTTACAACATCTTGTTCTGAAATTGTGACACTCAAAAAGATTTTGTATTCTATAAAATATCCTATATGGAAACCCAAACTGTTGGAGACTCGCTCCCAACATAGGATATGAAGAAATGTATAACATTACATCATATATTTGCATTGATGATATTGTTTTAATGTCTCATATATCAAATATTGTGTTAATATTAGACATTTGTCCAATAATCAACATAGAAGTACACATATTTTTAGACTAGAAAGTGAGTTTTATAGAGTTTTTTTTCAATTTTAGAAGAATATTTATTATGATGGCAATTATATTGGAATTTCTCAAATGTTAGACATATTTTTAGGTAAAGAAATCTAGTTATGGTTGCACATAATATGCATGTCTGATTAAATAATCTAGATATCTATATGAATGTGTTCATTGGTTCACTCAAGAGTGGTAAACTAATCTTACTTTGTGTTTGGTGTATTTTTCTAGACAACTACTTTTGGTGAAAATTAATATATCAATTATTGTTTGATATCCATCAAAAGAATGTGCATTCCTCCATATCAAACAAGAATTTTTGAATCAGAGAAACCAGTTGATGATAATATTTTGGAGGTAGTGATATGATCCTATGAAGTTGTACATACAAGAGATCTTGTGTTATTTTGTGGCAATCTTCACATGATCATAATAATTTTATAAATAATTTCAATTTGTATCTTTCTTTGTCTCATTGAATTATTTCAATCATCATAAACTTAAGGATTAGAAACTCGTTGCATGATATATTTTGTTTAATGAACAAAATCAATTGCTACATAGAATATACAAATGGGTATATTTTATTTATTCTGATGAATTTTGTACTAGTTTAGTACGATGTCTCTTGTTAAAGGGATAACAAGTGAAAATTACATTGGTCACTTCAAACAATAATGTTTTCTTTTGTTACAAAAAAGTAATATTGTTAAAAGGACCATAAGCAAGATGTTTTTAATAGTGTGCATATTATGTTATACGACATTAATAATAACTTGTTGGCATTTTATTGATGTATCTCAATACATATATTTGGCATGTCATGTTTGATTGAGTTAAATTCTTTCTTCATTTTTTGTTCCTACATTATATGAATAAATTAAAAAGATAAAGCTAAATTTAATAAAATTATATACTCCTTAACTACCTTTGTTTGTGTTTCACTATTTTGCTTGTCTAGGATGAACAATTTTAGCATGTTTTTTAGATATTACATGAAAGAGGAGTGATATAATTGTTACCTTGAAGATATTTATCATAATTATTTAAGTAACTTGTATTTGTACTTGATAATATTTAGGTAATTATCGATGGTCCCATGAGATATAGAAATATGAGAAGCCTCTTTTATAGAAAAAGGTGAATTAGAACACAAAGATGGATAATTTTGATATTATTATGGGGTTTGCATAGAAAGTGAGGATGTTTGTAGATAAATAATTATTTATTATTATTTTGTAAATGCATTACTAAATCTCTTTCTATGGACATTATAACTACATATGGAATTTGATAATAACATAGGATGTAGAGATAGTAGTCGACAATACTTCACAATACATGGAAGAGTGATGAAATGTACTTAATGGATATACGACGCATATTGACATAAAAGTGTATCATTTTTTTGTCATGTTTGTCTTATTTACATGTGTCGAGTTTAATTTCCAAGTGAAAAGGGTTTGCACCCTGGAAAGGCCAATGGGCACATTGTAATTCACAACCGTATAGCAATGAAACTTTAATTAATGTCACACTTCTATTTCATAGTCTTTTTTATATATCTCTTAATCATCCTTATAACATACTAAGGGATTAACCATCCTACCTAATTGTTGTTGTGCTTGTCTACATGATTGTTAGAACCATTTATTGTGTAAGCTCTTTGTTTTTTTCCAGCTTAACTATATTTTGCATTCTAGCAAAAATCTATGTCTTTACTTAAATAAATGGAACTTGTTATACTCTATAAGAACGAAAGGGCAGTGGGTGATCAAAGAGAAACATATGCTACTGTGGGGTGTCTCTAAGGATTTATACCATGTGATCAACATTGAATTCAATGGAAATGTGATCACAACACACATACAACCTATATGAAACAAAAGCTAGAAAAGACATTGTACCCATCTTTTCTTAATGTAGTGCTTGTTCTCTTTCAGTGTTGTCAAATTTAATTAGCAAAAAAGTTGTTTTTATACACTACTAGTATGGTGAGTTAAGTTTATATATACTTAAAACTGTACAGAATAGTTCATATACATGTTGGCATGTATGCCCATAGAGCCAATCATGTGATGATTGTAATGGGAAATTATATACTTGATTCGATAAGTATAAAGGTAATTCTATCTATCATGTCTGTCTGAATCATGAGATGGTGACACAAACATGGTAGATGTCTAAAGAATGATGTTGGTTTGACATATGTCTTCAAGTTTAGGACATGAACAATGAGATCATATGTATGATAAGAGTAAATACATTCTTGTTATGTCCCTAGTTAGATATTATCGTGGAAGCAAAATAGACAATAGTAATACATAAGATTAGAGTATGCATTGGTTGATGACAAAATCTCATCAGTCATGATATGTGATGTCAAACCAATCACATAGGTACATGTTAGAGAACAGTGTTATGGATAAACCCACCTTGAGAGTGGTACATGGAGACCTTAGGATGGTATTAAGAATCACCTTTCATAGTGATAGTGATGATTGTGGTTCTTAGACCTAATTCCACTACACTCATTGCATGTCGTTTAATGACCTTTGACACCATCCAATGTGACCTTGAATAAGGCTTTCTTTAAACGTGGTGCTCGGGTATGTTGTGACACATGGGAATTTAGTGTGGGAGATGTAGATGGGATTTGTTCCTCCTACATGAGATTGATATCTAGGTTACTTGATAAGCGAGACTAAGAAACATATGGCATATTCATGTGACTTAATATGTGATATGTGAGCTCATATACATCTCATATAGTCTGTTGAATGTTGAGAGAATGATGATTCTATGCCTCATGTTCAATCTAGATATCAAGGACAAAGGAGCTATATGATCACTATAACATTGATCATGGATTGTAGGTTGAATTTTTTCTCCAACTTTCCAATTACTTTGGTAGAAATTATGTGTTTCTTGTGATCTCATAAATTAGTTATGGACATTCACTACCAATGTAACTTGGAACCTATAGAGTCACACACATAGGATACACTTGGAATAGGAGTGTATTCATGAATGATATTTAAATTCATTAATAAAGTATTTAGGCATCAATTTAAACAACAATCACTAAAAATTGACTAACTATATTGTGAACTGACCGGTTCAAGTGTTGAACCGATCGATTCAAGTGTCGAGTTAATTTTTTATATTATAAAAGCTAGGAGGTGATATATTCACCCTACCCTCCTCATGTAGGCAAAAGCATCATAGAATACAAATATTACTCATATCCAACGATTACCTCTCAAAGAAGCCTCATAAGAAAAAAGTAAGCTATTACATAATGCTCGTTCAACTAAAATTAATATAAGGCACACCTCTTCTATCCAAAATGAGCATACCTCTGATGTGAGATGGTAGGAGGGAGGATATGTACAGATCAATCTGTCTTTTAGATGGTGTCCCCATCTTCTAAGCTCTATGTCTGTGGAGTTGATAACCCGAGGAACGACATGGCTGATGATCGAGTGATCATCTAGCACTCTGCTGATCTCATGGATGAAGAGCTGCATCTTCCAAGGACCCTGATTAGACCCCCAAAGGATGTACAAGCACAAAAGGATCATCTAGTTCAATAATGGAGTGTTCTGATTTTTGTCATACACAATCTTCAATGCTATCAAGCAGCCTCGTATGTACGTCGGGATGTGATCAGATTCATTAAGCTAGTACCTGAAGGCTAGTCTAGGGTAACCATGGCAAATGTGGATCACACCTGTGACCCACCTCCTATAGGCACCATTGCTGTCACGATCCTTTTCAGTAGTGAAAGCCAGCTTGAGATTTTCCATATTAGGGGGCTTCTAGTACACAATTTCAAAAGTCCTAATCTTCCAGGTAGGTTTGTGCAGACCTAGGTTCTCCATCCGGCTAAAAAAAGTGGGGTTGTCATTCCCGTGGAAGGTCTTCTTTGATATGGCTCTATTAATGATGGCTCAGATCTCAGTGAGGATCAAAGATGAGGAAGTATTGGTCCCTTGGAATCTACTCTTGTTGCGAGCCTGCCAAATTTTCCAGCATATTTGGGCCTCTAGTTCACCATTGAAATAGTTATAATGGTTCCAATGATGTATTCCTTGTATCAGTAGCTGCTACAAACTTCTAGGAGAACTCACTTCTGGGTGAAAGATCTCTTCATGGAAGTGACAAAGGGGTCTTTCCATCTAACTGTCAAAAAAAGGTGTCCCAATGTCTCAACGGAAGGTTCTTTGCAGCAATCACATCATGATGGGAGAGGAATCCAACACCTCTTGATATTATCTATTGTGGGGAGGGCATGATTAATCATCTTCCAAATAACAACCCCTACCTAGGGGGTAGAGAGTTTCCAAATCAATGACCGGTGAGGTCGAGAGGGGTCATTCGAGGAGGTGATGTGTTAGTCACAGATTTGAGAGAGAAGAGTCCATCAAAGGAAGGAGTCCAAAGAAGCTCATTTGGTTTGTCATCATCTATAGCGGAGATGGACTCTTCAATTAGCTGTATGCCTTAGGGGACGAGGATCTATGATAGAGCCAACAAATCCCAACCTTCTTTGTGTACCCATAAGTCCTTAACTCTGAAGTCTACAGAGGTGTCCTGATAGCATAGTCGTGAATATGGTATATGCACCAACTGGAGTCCTAGAAGGAGAGATCCCCCTTCCCAACCATCCATCGACAGGCCGACAAGATGTCAGGAAATATGCTCCATATCTTTTTCCCGTAAGGGGATGTGAAGGAGCCTTTCTTCAGAATAGGGGGAAGCAACCATTGTTGTTCCTGATTGCAGATGCATATCTGGTCCTATAAAAGGTCGCCCATGCTGAGTCACCAATGAGTATTTCCCAATCTACTTTGTAACAGAAGGCTTTGTCCATGACCTGGAGAGAGGTGAGCCCCAGTCCTCCCTCATCGACTATACTAGACATTCTTTCCCATTCACACTTTCCAGGATTGATTAGCTCTATTTTGGGGATAGAAAAGAGGAGAAGGAGGAGTTGATGTGGCACAAAACACCGACAGAAGGTCAGACACAATGATGGCGTACAAGGTTATAGATCTAAGAACATGCACAATGAGCATATTCCATCCCGTGAAAGAGAGGAAGCGTGTCTTCCAAGAGGTTATCTTCACGTTGATCTTGTCAAAAAGGAAGTTAAAATGCTTGATCCTTGATCTACCAGAGGATATGGGGACACCCAAGTAGATGAAAGAATCAATGTATGTGACTTCTCGGGCACTCGAGATAACATCAGTCACATCCTGTGAGGACTTGCCCACAAGACAACTAGAATTTTCTTTGTTGATACATTGTCCAGTCAGTGCCTCATATTCAGAGAGAATGAGGTTGATGAGCTTTGTCGAATCAGCTGTGACATTGAAAAAAACTATGATATTGTCAATGTATAGTAGAATGGGTGGGACATGTGATGACCTTGATTTTAGAACTTTGGTTCCCAATATAATGCTTGAATACATATATGGAACAAAATTATTTATTTATGTATCATGATGTGTATATCAATTTATGTATATTTAAGTTTAATATCCTTAGATATGTACCTTTTTGGACTAACTAATTTGAAGGGGAAAATAATGAGTTTGGGCACCAAGTTTGAATATAAGGTGAATTACACAATGAGGAATTATGGGTCAAACTTATAGGTCAAAACTATTTTGTATAAGATTCTATCGAGGTTTGAAATAAAGAAGAAAACTAATTAATCCATTGAGAATGATACGATGACCACATATTATTATAACCAAGTTTCAGCTTTTGTATGTTCATGTCACCTTTGGATGTGAAGAGGCTAGGGAGAGATGCCAAAATCATTACTCATTCTTCAAGATCCAAGACCTATGTAGCGGGTGGCAACAAACTTAATCAACATTCCCACATTTCCCGAGATTGTTTAATGAGAATCCAGAGTGAGTGGTTGGATCTACCATCCTTGGAGGAGCATGTGGATGTCTATGAAACTATTTAAGGTTGGAGATAGACAAAAGCATTACCCTGCCCAGACCTCTCATCACTGGAAGTAGGTGATGAGGAGGACTCCTCATAGCTGAACCTCTAATAGATGAAGGAAGGGTTCGAAGACCACCAACCTAATCATCCTATCTCATTCCAAGATCTACCTTTTTGTAGCCTCACTTAGCTTCTCATCACGTCATATCTGAGAAAGGGAGAAGGGAATCCCTGTTGTTGTTTCTTGGTGAAGGCTTCGAGCTACTGGTAAGCATAGAGCTTCCCCATCCCTTAGGGGTTGCCATGACCAGGGAGAAGAAAAGCTCAGGTGTACAAATCTAGGGTTTTCAGCATGAAGGGACCACTCCATCGGGTTCCTGTAGGAGTGGTGACCAACTTTCTATCTTTTTTCGGGAGAGTGGTTGTACGGGGAGAAAAAGCCCAAATCTTACGATCTGCTCTGTCGTTGAAGCTCCACCCAGACACCTAGCGAGGGCAGAAGGCCCTTTCCGGATGCCATAGAGAGTCATTGGTAGCTACACGCCACCCACCAACACTTAGTGCCCCGCAGGGTCTCATGAGGAGGCCTTGATTCCAAGCTTCCCATCACCACGACCTTCAGACACACTTGCAGACTAGAGAAGGCAGTGAAGATCATGATACACGATGAGGCAGAGAGAGAGGGAGGCCTTGAGACTGACTAGTCCATCGCAACTAGACAAGACACTGAGATGGAGTTGAAGATGTGCTTGTGGAAGATCGAGCTCATGGCGGCGATGTTGGTCTGTGGACACAGGACCAGAATCACTGTGAGGCACACACCGCCTCGCGTCAAGCCAATCACAAAAGAGGGATGGGGACAAAGTGGGTTCAAATCTCAGGCCAACTGGTTTACGAAGGCCAACGGGAGCCAGCAAAGGATCTACGTGCCTCCCCCTCCAGGGCCAACATGGGCCAATCAAAGGCTGCCAACACAGGCAGTGGGACCTGCCGCATAAGGTATATCCCTTTCAATACCTAGAAATTAATTTCATCTTAGAAAAAGCACTAAAAATAGATCCCTTGACCAATAAATCCCCCAAAAATACCCCTGGACTCAGAAAAATACCCTCTTTATTTTGAAATCCTTATATCAAGCTTTTGAGATAGTAATATATAAGATATTTAATTTAGATGAGAATACTTCATTTAAATGGTATAATTAGAAAATGGTTGAGATAAAATTTGAGAAAAATATTTTTTTGAACATCAAAATCACTTAGAAACCATACGTGGACTCTAATCTGATTATAATGCCAAAATTCTATGTCTTTCCTTTTTAATGAGTAAATTAATGCTTTTAATCTCATTTTAGTTCTAGAAAATATACAAAGCATCAGAAAAATATGAAATTCGTACCAGATCTTAATAATGAAATATAGATCAAACTAAAAATACTAGACACCATCCTAACATCAGATTGACCTAGGTTTGACCAAAACCCTATTTTGGACCTAAAATATCAGTAATAATATTGAACATCGTTTTAATGATGATTAATTGTAATTAATCAATTGTTATTAATCAGGTGATGACCAGATTGTCTAGATGATCAAGGATAGCTATGATTCTCTGAGCTCAGGTATGTGGATATAAGTATAAGACTAGTTTTCACTAGATGATAATTATGAGTAATTGCTTGCATGTATTTGAATATCTTGTGGGAAGTACATCTATATGTATTGTCATTTCTGCCTTGAACAATAAGAACAGTAAGGAAAGAAAATGGAATGTAGTTACTGATGGTTCATTAATCTCCCTATTAGAGAGGGAAAGTATTAATGTTGACTAGCACCTCCCTAATGGTATAAGGTATGCGGGGAGATCCCTAATGGTATAAGGTATGTGGGGACAGGGCCCAATAATATATGTTGTGTTAAGTCCACCATAGTAATACATGTCCATTGAAATATAATTAATAACTTGGGTTTACTTGATTTTTCTGCCTTAAATAATGCTTTCATTTTCTTTCTTCTTTTTCAAGTATTTTAAATATGTCAGCATGCTATAATATCTTTCAACCATGTACCAACTTTATGTCTATTCATTGTTTCATGTATGTTTTAGGTTCAGAGCTAGCATGGGATAAAAAAATAGGATGTGAGACGTTGTATAGGTTTACCTATTGTGTGTAGATCCTAGCATACATGTTAAATAATGCTTTCATTTCTTTCTTCTTTTTCAAGTATTTTAAATATGTCAGCATAGTATAGTATCTTTCAACCACATACCAACTTTATGTTGATTCATTGTTTCACATATGTTTTAGGTTCAGAGCTAGCATGAGATAAAAGAACAAGATGTGAGTAGTTTTATAGGCTTACCTATTGTGTGTAGATCCTAGCATACATGTTCAGACTTATGTAAAATATCCTTTCAATATGTATTTGTCACTCATGTTGTAATAAGTTTTTTTGTAATATATACATGTTGAATGTTGAGATTGTTCATGGTGTATGCATTATATTTGAATGTTCATGTATGCGTATTATGCTTCCGCATCGCTCTCTGAAACAATTAGCTAACGTTTTTGGATTTGTCCTCTCGGGCCTTCTAAGTCTCGAGACGGCGGAATCTGGAGACATTACAGTTGGTATCAGAGCATGAACAATAGCGACACCTAACAATTGCTCACCATGAAACATATAAACTCAACCTCACCTTCACCTTAAACCCTAGAAACTTAGTAAGTTGTTCTATAGGAATAAGTTTTGACTTAGCCTCTAGGTTAGAACCTAGATGTCTGAGAGCTAGGTTTAGACAAGTGTATGAAACACTTTCCATATAGAGCTCATATGTATTGGGTAGCTACACTAGTCTACACTTTGTTCTCACCATTTCACTAGGTGACATGGAACTAGACTGTGTACTATGTGTGGGACACTCGGTTTTTCTGATTTGGTTTTGTTTTCCAATCGGCTCGAGCCTCGACAGTTTTCTCTGACGTCTACTTTCTCAGAGAAAAACTATATAATATTTTATTATATATATGTAAATATAAAAATGTGTCCCTCACACTAGAGAGTAGTTAGTGTTCATGCAACCTAAGTGAAAGGGAGTGACATCAGTCTAGAAGAGAGAGTAGTCTAGATTACATGTCTAGAGCCTTATCAGATATATGACAGTTAGAGTAGATGATATATTGATAGATGATATAAGCAAGGATGATTAATATAAGTTTGATACTGATGATATATGTTATGGTTCAAGTTGTATATGAGTTATGATCCATTTCAAAGAAATATGAGCTAAGTCTTGATGATGAAAGTACATACTCTTTCTTACATAAAATGAACTAAGTTAAGATAACGTTGAATATGCATGAGCCTCAAGCTCTTTTACAAAGGAGGACCTCCAGTGTTAGGATAAGATATGTGGTGAGCTCCAGAGAGAGTGAGACCCATAGGGAGAGGGTCATAGGACCTACCCCTAATATATGAAAAATATGTAAATATGTGAAATGATGTGTCCTAAGTTGAGTTACTCCTGAGTAGATGAGTTGAGTCCTTTTGCATGATTCAATCCTATATATAAGAGTTGTATTAAAAGAGAAAAATTGATGGGTAGGTGACTCATAATGAGAAAGGTCAATCGTTTTGATTGAGTTAGGTCTAACTTGAGTGACATATGTTTTGAGTATCATCATTAGCTGCAAGTGAGGTGATATATGAACTCTAGTTCTGAAAGTAAAATGCCTTGTGCATAAGATACTCATAAATGTTTTTCCTTCCACTTCTCTTTCTTAATATATGATACTAGAAACCTCACTTGAGTTATATAGATGATTTATATATGAGGAGTCACTCATATAAGTTTGACCTATTTTATATTCCCTTTCTATATCATACATGTATATCCAAGTTTGAAATCATGATAAGATTGGCTTAGTATGTTCCCTTTCACATGTAATGTCATATATGCAAGATATAAGTTTGAAATCATGAGCTTAAAATTAAGATGTCTTTGGATCATATGTTACATGATCAAAATATAGTTCTTAACTTCAATCCTTCTAAATCAATGCTTCTAAGTTTGAGGATAACTCTTGCACAATATAATGAAAAACCTAATATGTAGATATGAAAATCAATCCCCTCTAATGCTGAAATCCTATTATGATTTTGATCGTAAACCACATTAAAGTTATTAAGCCTGATAATTCTAGAAACTAATGGCGTGAAACTTTGACTTCACCGTATGACGAGTAGGGTGAAATATGAAACCCTAAGTAGTACCTTATTAACTTCATATGTATGAATAAAAACCTTCTCCTTGAGGGACTATGGGGATGTAAATCCTAAAATATAAGAACTTCATGTGATGACTAAGACACTAAGTAATGCTACATTTCCTTATAGAAAAAAATGATACTTCTACCAATATAAGGTGGGGTGGGTCACCCTACATGCTTAAATATCCTAAGATATCAACTTAAGGTGAATCTAGAATAATGATATCCTTAGCACTTAGAAGTGACAGCCTAGAGGCACTCACAACTCCTTGATTTCATTGTGAGCATTATATTAGTTGAATTTCGAGGACGAAATTCCTGATATGGTGGGGTGAATGTGATGACCTTGATATTAGAACTTTGGTTCCCAATATAATGTTTGAAGACATATATGGAACAAAATTATTTGTTTATGTATCATGATGTGTATATCAGTTTATGTATATTTAAGTTTAAAATCCTTAGATATGTACCTTTTTGGACTAACTAATTTGAAGGGGAAAATAATGAGTTTGGGCACCAAATTTGAATATAAGGTGAATTACACAATGGGGAATCATGGGTCAAACTTATAGGGTCAAAATTGTTTTGTACAAGATTCTATCGAGGTTTGAAATAAAGAAGAAAACTAATTAATCCATTGAGAATGATACGATGACCAAATATTATTATAACCAAGTTTCAACTTTTGTATGTTCACGTTGCCTTTGGACGTGAAGTGGCTGGGGAGAGATGCCAAAATCATTAATCGTTCTTCAAGATCCGAGACCTAAGTAGTGGGTGGAAACAAACTTAATCAACATTCCGACGTTTCGTGAGATTGTTTTACAAGAATCTGGAGTGAATGGTTGGATCTACAATCCTTGGAGGAGCATGTGGATGTCTATGAAACTATCTTAGGCTGGAGATAGACCAAAGCATTACCCTACCCAGACCTCTCATCGCTGGAAGTAGGTGACGAGGAGGACTCCTCATAGATGAACCTCTGATAGATTAAGGAGGGTTCGAAGACCACCAACCTAACCATCCTATCTCATTCCAAGATCTGCCTTTTAGTAGCCTCACTTAACTTCTCATCACGTCAGATCTGAGAATGGGAGAAGGGAATCCCTATTGTTGTTTCCTGGTGAAGGCTTTGAGGTACCGGTAAGGATTGGCTCTATAAAGCTTCCCTATCCCTTAGGGATTCCCATGACCAGGGAGAAGAAAAGCTCAGGTGTACAAATTTGGGGTTTTCAGCATGAAGGGACCATTCCATTGGGTTCCTATAGGAGTGGAGACCAGCTTCCTATCGTTTTCTGGGAGAGCGGTTGCACGGGGAGAAAAAGCCCAAATCTTACAATTTGCTCTGTCATTGAAGCTCCACCCAGACACCTAGCGGGGGCAGAAGGCCCTTTCTAGATGCCATAGAGAGTCGATGGTAGCTGCGCTCCACCCACCAATACTTAGTGCCCCTCGGGGTCTCACGAGGAGGCCTTGATTCCAGGCTTCCCATCATCGCACCCTTCAGACACGGTGGAACCCTTGTGGACCAGAGAAGGCAGTAAAGATTGTGATACGCGATGAGCCAGAGAGAGAGGGAGGCGTTGAGACTGACTGGTCCATCACAACCAGACAAGACATTGAGATGTAGTTGAAGATGTGATTGTGGAAGATCAAGCTTGTGACGACGACGTTGGTCTACGGACACGGGACCAGAAGCGCTGCGAGGCACACACCGCCTTGCATCAAGCCAATCGCAAAAGAGGGATGGGGACAAACTAGGTTCAAATCTCAGGACAGCCGGTTTACGAAGGCCAGCAGGAGCTAGTAGAGGATCTGCGTGCCTCCCCCTCCAGGGCCAACATTGGCCAATCAAAGGCTTCCAGCCCTCACTTACCACTCATTTTACTTCTAACTCATAGCAACCTATCCCTTTAGCTCGACCGGGTCATTGCATTCCTCTAATAGGAATGGAATGGCCTAAGAGTCGAGCGAGAGAGACGACCCATTCTGCGGCATAAGGTATATCCCTTTCAATACCTAGAAATTAATCTCATCTTAGAAAAAGCACTAAAAATAGACCCCTTGACCAATAAATCCCCCAAAAATAACCCTGGACTCAGAAAAGTACCCTCTTTATTTTGAAATCCTTATATCAAGCTTTTGAGATAGTAATATCTATGATATTTAATTTACATGAGAATACTTCATTTAAATGGTATAATTAGAAAATGGTTGAGATTAAATTTGAGAACAAATATTTTTTTGAACATCAAAATCACTTAGAAACCATATGTGACTCTAATCTTATTATAATGCCAAAATTCTATGTCTTTCCTTTTTAATGAGTAAATTAATGCTTTTAACCTCATTTTAGTTCTAGAAAATATACAAAGCATCAGAAAAATATGAAATTCGTACCAGACCTTAATAATGACATATAGATCAGACTAAAAATACTAGACACCATCCTAACATAAGATTGACATAGGTTTGACAAAAACCCTATTTTGGACCCAAAATATCAGTAATAATAGTGAACATTGTGTTAATGATGATTAATTGTTATTAATTAGGTGATGACCAGATTGTCTAGATGATCAAGGATAGCTATGATTATCTGAACTTAGGTATGTGGATATAAGTATAAGACTAGTATTCACTATATGATAATTATGAGTAATTGCTTGCATGTATTTGAATATCTTGTTGGATGTACATCTATATGTATTGTCATTTCCGCCTTGAACAATAAGAATAGTAAGGAAAGAAAATGGAATGTAGTTACTGATGGTTCATTATCTCCCTATTAGAGAGAGAAAGTATTAGTGTTGACTAGCACCTCCCTAATGGTACAAGGTACGCGGGGACATGGCCCAATAATATATGTTGTGCTAAGTCCACCATAGTAATACATGTCCATTGAAATATGATTAATAACTTGGGTTTACCTAATTTTTCCGCCTTAAATAATGCTTTCATTTTATTTCTTCTTTTTCAAGTATTTTAAATATGTCAGCATAGTATAGTATCTTTCAACCACGTACCAAATTTATGTTGATTCATTGTTTCATGTATGTTTTAGGTTCAGAGCTAGCATGAGATAAAAGAACATGATGTGAGTAGTTGTACAGGTTTACCTATTGTGTGTAGATCCTAGCATACATGTTCAGACTTATGTAAAATATCCTTTCAATATGTAATTGTCACTCATGTTGTAATAAGTTATTTTGTAATATATACATGTTGAATGTTGAGATTGTTCATGGTGTATGCATTATATTTGAATGTTCATGTATGTGTATTATGCTTCCGCATCACTCTATGAAACAATTAGCTAATGTTTTCAGATTTGTCCTCTCGACCCTTCTAAGTCTCGAGACGGCAGAATCCGGGGACGTTATAGGACACTTACTATCCCTCTGGTAACAAAGTGTGAGAATGAAGCTTGGGACAAATCATGATTCATACAGTGGCTGAGAGTTTCTTCTGAGATAATGAAGAGAAAATGTGACGACAGATTGCCTTCTTTGAGTCCATGACTGCTTGGGAATAAGCATGCAGAATGGTCTTGGAGGACAACAGTGGACCAAGTTTTGTGGTAGAAGCTAAGGTAGAGAGAAACTACATCTGATGTCATACCAAATCTAGTGAGGAGAATCTTTAGAAAATTCCAATCAACTATGTTGAAAGTTTTATAAATATCATACTTCACGGTGACATTCTGGTGCACTCCTCCCTTGTGGATGTCATGCATTATTTATTTTACCAATTTTATATGATTGATGATGTCTCTACCCTAACATAAGCACCTTGGGGTGAATCTATACTATGAGGTACCATAGAGGATAGTCTATTGCTGAGGATCTTGGCCAAGATGCACAATGTAACATTTTCAACTAATTTAGGTTTGAAGTCTTTTCTAAGTTCCCCAAGGAGAGGAATTTTTGGGATAAGAAAATTGTGGCAGCATTGAAGACTCTTGTGGCAAATGTTCCCTTTGAAGAATAAGCCCACTATGTTACAAAGGTCGTATTTGATATATTTCCAACAAGTAAGAAAAATGGCCACAATAAATCTGTCGGGGCATGGGGCTGATGCGGAGTCCATCATCTTCAGGGTGGAAAGGATTTCTGCCTCAAAGGGGTAGCAGTCAAGATGACATTATCGTCACCTATGAGAGTCTGTGGAAGGAGATGAGTGAAATTATCAGGAATGTCAGCTAGGGGTCTCCCTCTCTGTGATCAAACATTAGTACAAAAAGCCGCTGCCGCTAAAGTCATATCTTTATAATATTCTACTATTGTTCCATCTTGTAACAAAAGCTTATGTGTCATTCTTCTTCTCTTCAGAGATTTGATCACTGCATGGAAGAAGGGGGTGTTGTGATCGCTATCATCCAACCAAGAATTTTTTGTCTTCTTATCCCAAAGAAGGTCTTCAACATGTTGCAGTTCTCTCAATTAAGCCTCAGCCTCAAGGAGATGGTTCTAATTATTCAGGGAGGGTTGCTCATCATATTTTATTTGAAGGGTGTAGATAACATCTTCTAAATCCAAACTTCACTGATGTATCTTTTTTGTTCAAGGTCTTGAGAGACAGCCTGACCGCTTTGAGCTTCGAGAAGAAGATAAAAAAGGATCTCCTGATGAAGAAGTCTCCCAGGCAGTTCTGTTAATCTCCAAACATGCGGTTTATCTAGACAAATAGAGAGAAAGGAAAAGGGGGGTGGTTCTCTTCTCAAAGGTGTACCCTATTTGGAGAGGATGATATGGTAGTGATTGGAAACTCTAAAGTGAAAGAGGTGGATGATATTTGCTGTCGGAGCCCTAGTGAGCCATTGGTTGTTGACTAAACCATGATCCAAGCTCTCCCGTGTAGAAGGGGTGTGATATGACTAAACCATGATCCAAGCTCCGTGTACAAGGGGTGTGATATGAATGAACATTCCCAAAACTAGGACATGAATGAATTGGTTGAGTTGGTGAAACGACCGATTCAAGGTCTAAAATAACCGGTTCAACTTGTGAATTGCTTGGTACAATGATCAATATGATTGGATCAAGGATTGATGCTGACGTCATGATGCGCATTAATGGTCACATTGAAAGCCATTAAGTATGTGAATAGGAAACACAGTGAACCAACTAGTTCAATTGTTGAACTAACAATTTTACTTGTGAACCGATCAGTTCAATAGTGGACCAATCATTTCATGGTATGTTGCTTCCTAAAAAAATCATGAAATTCTATCTCTTCGACTCCAAGATGATCAGGAAACCCTGACCTTGGTCATCTTATAAATAGGGGGCAGTCAAGGCATTCAAAAGACACAATAATTGGCTCTGACAATTGTTGCACTCTCATAGTTTTGGTAATCGAGCAAGTCATACCCGTAAAAGAGAGGGACAATAAGGGAGAGACAACTAGGGAGAGTAAGTAGATGCTAGCATGCTGACGTTCAAGGGACAACTCCATCCTGTTGGATGTGGTAGCGCAGTGTGAAGTTCTTAGTGGTCTGCATGGACTACATAAAGGCATGGAGGTTGTTTTGACCTATTAGGAGGACGTAATCAACCGTTGTGCATGGTCCTATACCAGGAGGCCACCACCGAAAAACCATCTATGTGTTTCTTGAGAAAGAAGCACACTATTACAAGGATAGGCGTTGGACTTGATCCAGGACTAGGTATTTACCTTGCAACCTTCCTTCCCAATTCATAGTTGTTGACATGATCTACTATCCAAGGGGAATATGGATGTAATTTTGTTTTTGTTTTTGCTGCCATATATGTCATCCTATTTCCCAATAGTGGTATCCAAGCCACATCAATTTACTATGTTTTGATATTTAATCAATATGATCAGATTTTGTTTTATCATTTATTTATTATATATAATGTGAGTATTTAAATGATTAATGTGTATATCTGATTAAATACCACATACGGTCTGTATATTTGATATGATATAGAAGCAATTTATATGAGTCACACTAAAAATGAGTTTTGATGGTGGATGTTAGCATGGTTACGCTAATAAAACCCTAGATCTTTATGCTTGATTGGATGGTTGTTTTTCCTATTTTATAGCTAGGTTTGCATACTAAGCCTCTCTCTCCTTTTCCATATGTAAAAGAATTAATACTTTCTTTCCTATGCTCCCCTAAAATGTAACTCAAGGTTTCCCTATTATAATGTAATAAGTTAAATAGGATTAGATAGTTTTATTTCCTATTATGACAAATAAGGCATTCAACACCAGATGAATTGACCGACTCAAAAGTTGAACCGATCATCTGGAGGACCGAGGATGCCAGATGATAGGAGGAGCTGACCGATCGGTTGGTTGCCCAACCGATCAATTAGATGAGTCCAAACAATGCTTGAACTAGAGACTAGTCGACCAATTTGAGAGACCAACTGACTGACCAGGAGGCCAACCAATCAGTTCAAAAGATAAATCGATCGACTAGGTCTGGATCCAACATAGATCTTCATCAACAATAGGTTGCTACATATGATGTGGATCTTAGGTGGTAGTAATTCCTTGTGGCTCTATATATTTACGGTATGATGGGCGTAACCATCTCTCATGTTCTATAATTACATGTTTCATTTGTGAATATAGTATTTATATGATACATATTATTATGTGGTGTTTGGATATATATATATATATACACACACAATATAAATATAAAATCCCTCAATCAAATGTTAAGTCTTAGATGCTTTCCTAATTAACACACATGAATTGATTAATTGACTAAGCATGAGAACGTCAAGCGTGGTGTGTCGTCCATCTCGTGGAAGTGTGATGGTAGTTATGTCGGTCTGCCAAGCAGGGTATATTACTATCGTGTTGGTTTTTGGGTCAGATTTAACTAGGTGACCTTAATGAGATTAAGTGACTAGAAGCATATAGATGACTATGGAAAATATTTGCACATACCATCTATTTAAGAATTGCATGGGATGTAATGGGCAAAACGTTGCCTACCATGATAATTAGTTATGGATGATGGTTTTTTCAGGTAATAACTCAATTGTTTTAGGTCTTGGCTCACTAGAAGGTTGTTTGCTACAATCTTCCAAATTGGTATGTGAGGTCTATCAATTTGTATAAAATAGTGGGAGTGATAATTAATTAAAAGCCTTATTGGTATCATCAAATTATTCAAATCAAATCAAATCAAAAGTATTTTGACAACCATTGCAAATTTTCATTTATCAAATCTAATGGAAAATAAGAACACATTTTATTTGCAATCGATCCTTTAGAAGGCCAAACACATTTTGTAGAATATAATGAAAAAAAACAAATACATTTTATAGAATCTAAATAATTCTTAACTTTTCTCCTATTATAATATATATTTCATATTTACCGTAGCAAATAAAAACAGATAAGTTTCTTCCTACCCAAGCCAAATAGTCCTATATATAGACCCCTCCCCATGGCCTTCACATGCATAGAAACCACTTGACCAATAGGACATGACTCCTAACTTTCTCTCTTCTATTCAATTCCCTTGTATGAGCCAGGAAAGACTTGAAATCTCATGGCGATCTTTTCTCAAACACTGATGTTTCAAACCTTAGAATCCTAACTTGGGATTAGGGTTTGGACTTTAAGGAGTTGACAAACTTCTTGAGGTATGTTTCATCCCCCTGTGGGTGATGTTGAGAAATTACTTCCTTTTATCTCTCTCTTGGGCCTCTTTGAGGTATCTTATTATTGAAAATTCTCTTTCTTGATTTGATGATCTATTTGGGTATAATCTTAATAACTTTTAACTCTTGATCTATGTTATACTCTAACTTATATCTTATTGATCTTAATCCTCTTGGAATCTTAATTTGAAAATTTTGGATTTTTTTGATCATGTGAAGTATCTTAATTGTGAAAATAGTTATATATTTGTTTATGGGTCTTCTGACTGCACCTTATAATTGTTGGATATTCTCATCTCTCATACTTTGATTTAGACTTGCTTACTCTTTTGTTATGCATCATGTGGTGACTAATAGTATAATGTGACATATGTTATTTTATGTGGATGTGTAAATTCCCACACTTGTAATACAAATGTGATAATTACTGTATGTATCCTATCTTACTCAGAGTATATGTGTATATGTTCCTGCTCACCCCATATTTATGGTAGATGTGTTAGATTGGAATATGGGATGTTCCTTTTTATTTAATTTAGTAGGGATTGGATCCTCTCTCAGGTCCCACTCCTTACACTACGGTGTTAGAGCCATTAGCCGTCAGTTAAAACTATTTCAGTCTTGTCTCCCTTAGTATGTTCACCCTACAAAGATATGTCATGTACAAAACAAAGTTTAATGGGCCTACCCTCCTTAATCCTGTAATATGTTTAAAGTTGTACTAGGTGGATCTTTAGTTTTAAAATATAGCCTTAGGGTTGCTAGGTTAGAATCATAATTAATAAAATTTCAACCCTAGGTGTATATGGCATGTTAGTTGGATGCATGAACAACAACAACAACAACAACAAAAGAATGTTCATAATTAAAAGATGTATAAGTAACTATAATATCTATAAGAGTTGTTTTATTAGGTTTAACCTTTTTATGGGGTAGAGAGTAATTGGATGATAATATATGGATGTTTATCTTTCGAGAACGAAATCCTTTTAATGGGTGGAGTGTTGTAACCGACCAAAACTTAGAATCTTACCCTATTTCATGATTAGAAATCTAGTAAGATTGGTTTCCTAGATTTGACCAAACAAGGATAAAAATTAAAATATATTTACATAATGACTTAAGAATGTGCCAACATGTAAATCAAATCATGAAATATGTTACATATATTTTCTTTACTAAAATAGTGGATAAATAAAAATGAATAATATGCTTTAGATTAAGAATTGCTAATTCCCTATCCATAAATATTAATAATTTTCTACTATTTAAATAAATATGAAATTAGTGTATTAACTATGTTCAATATGTAAAATGTGTAATTTTGTGCATAACCATGTGAAATTAATGAGACTCTAAATGAAGATAATCAATATATATGTAGATAAATTTTTGAATGTGAAATTTATACCAAAATATTAAATAATATGTTTAATGTCTCAAAAAATGTAAATAAATCTCAAATTTTAATTTTAAATACCAAAATTAGTCTATGTATGGATTTTCACATTAATTGGCAATGTTATCTATCCTAGGTTAGTTTAGGAGAGAGAATATAACTTAAAGACCAAAATATTAAATATAATAATAGACATTTCCAAAATGGAAAATTGATGACAAAATCACACTCCTTACATTTTAGATTTATTGTAGGCCAAGTTTCACATGTTTTGAGTGTTCCTAAATGCCTCAAGTTTCTTAAGAAAAGAAAATGAAAGATCAGGTCAAAAATATTAAATTTATTATAAAAAAAATCCAATCTATTAAATAAATAGTATATACCAACTTGTATATATAATAGGTCGATAATATATTTGAAGTTGTAATAAATACATTTGTGGTATAACATGAAGGGAAACAATGTGGTACATGCATACTAAATCTATGGAAAATTTATCATGGTAGAAAATCTTAGAAATGTATTTACTTTCTAAATACAATGGGACCGAGGTAATTGCAACAATGTGGAAAACAAGAGATATTTTGATAAATTATGAAAAACTTTAAAGAACAAGTTCTCCCTAGTTAATGTTTGAAACTAGTAAATAAATGAAAGCAATCACGCTAAAATATCATAAAGGAAATAAATATTTAAAGCGGCTATATATTTACTTGGAAACAAATAAACAACAAAAATTTATATAATCAATTAATTAACTCAAATAATAAATAATAGTAATCATGAATAAAAGATATCCTAGTAAACCTCCCTATTACATTGTAAAATTGTTAACAACAAGGGAAAAAATGGTTCGGTAAGTAATGTTTACATCCTTTTGATTTGAAATTCATGTGTCAATTATAATTAGTTTTGGATATATAAATTTATTATCATCTATCTCCTCCACAAATAATTAATGTAAAAATATATGCAATTATGTGCTTGCCTCAAATTTGGAAATTTATATCTAACTTAATATTAATTAAATAGCTATCTTTTTAATAGGAATACATTGTTATACATGTTTCACTACTACAGAAACATCGTTCAATGCCGCTTTTAGAGGCCTCAATTTTTTAGTAAAACTGACGCTGTTAACATTAAATGTCGGTTAATAAGGACATCCGACGTCTATATTTGAAGACTATCCAGACACGGGTATCACTTTTCATTTAGTGTCGGTTGAAGAAAAGAAACCGACGCCTAAAGTAGCCCGTGAAATCCAATTTTTTTGAGCAAAAAAAATTGCGCCAAAGTATCAGATACAACGTCGGTGTTTTACCTAATAACCGACACTGAATGAAGATAAAATTTGTGCCAAAAGTTCCAATATGGTCATCGGTTGTCTTAGCATAACCGACGTGATAAGGGTGCACACACCGTCCCCGCCAAAAAAATTAGGGTAAAGGAATGTCCAATTGGACGTTGGTTTGTTACTATCAACCGACACTTAAGATTTTAGGTGTCAGTTTTATAGATAACCGACGCCTTTTACAAACTCAATAGACCCGCGATCACCCGAGTCTTCCCCTTTCTTCTATTTCATTGCGAGAATTCTAGCTCCTCTACTGCTGCTCGTCTAAAATCGGCCGACGACGCCCCCACCCGCCCGCATTCAACCTGCTACTCACCGCCACTGTTGTGGGTGCGTCTCTGCTCGCCGTTGCTGCCGCCGCCGCGTCCTCCTTCTCCTGCTGCCGGTGCTGCTCTGCTTGTCGACCTCCACCACCGCCGCTTGTAGCTCTGCTCACCGCCTCCTTCTCTGCTCACCACCACTGCTCTCACACCGCCATCGCCGCTCTTCTCCACACAACTAGGTAGCCCTCTTCTTCTTCCTTCAGGCCCCTCTTCTTCTTCCTCCTGCTCCCTCTCCTTACCAAATGGATTAAAGCAAGGCCACAACCGTGTGGGATGGCCACAGCCACGACCGTGGCCAGCCCACACGGTCGTGGCCTTCCTTTTATCCATTTGGTAAGGAGGGAGCAGGAAGAAGAAGATGCATTTGCAATTGAATACTAATGCTTGACCTAATTCTGTAAATTTTGATGCATGTTGAATTAAGATATTAAAACCCTAATACACATTTCACCATAATCTTGAATTAACTATATTGCTGAAATCTTGTGATCAATCTATGTAGGATATTAAAACCTTAATATTAAATCTCTGATTTTGTAGTGATGTGTCACCCTAACATCTACATGAATCCCTATTGTATGATGTAGATTGATGATAATGCATGAGCTAGTTTGAAATTTTGAAATCAATTATGAATCTCTCCATCCCTAGGTCATACTAATTTATGTGTAATATTTATCTTGATGATGAACATGCATGGACACTCGAAATGTTGAAATCAATGTTGTAGAATGACAACACATGTATTTGTTGGCCTAGAAACCCATCCAAGATCTACTCATTAGGAGTAAATCTTGGATAGTCCCCGGTTTGGGACTATTCTTGAACACATAATCTCACTTTGGATGTAAGTGTATAATGTGTATTTGGTTTTCAAGAAAATTCCAGTAGTATTTTCTCGTTTGTTCTCTAAGTACATCTGTACTTGGAGAATAGCGGAGAAATGTTGCCGAAATTTTCTAGAAAACCCAATACACATTATACACTTATTAGTGAGATTAGGTGTTCAAGAATGGGATAGGTGGTACACATTTATTATATATAAGAATGACAGTATATGTATTTGTTGGCCTAGAAACCCATCCAATATTTACTCATTAGGAGTAAATATTGGATAGTCCTCGGTTTGGGACTATTCTTGAACACCTAATCTCACTTAGGATGTAAGTGTATAATGTGTATTTGGTTTTCAAGAAAATTTTGGTAGCATTTTCCCGTTTGTTCTCTAAATACATATGTACTTAGAGAACGACAGGGAAATGCTGCTGAAATTTTCTTGAAATCCCAATACACATTATACACTTACTAGTGAGATTAGGTGTTCAAGAATGGGATAGGTGGTACACATTTATTTTATATAAGAATGACAACACATGTATTTGTTGGCCTAAAGTTTTAACCATGAAAAAACTCTAATCCTAGACCCTAATCTTGTTGTAATATATACTTATTTTCTCTTTGATCATAGAATGGATAGATCATGGATGTCCATTCGCAATCGCTGCACCCCAGAGTTTATTTCTGGTCTTGACCAGTTTATTAGATTTGTTGAGGAACATAGGAAACAACCTGGAGATAGGTTCTACTGTCCATGTAGGCATTGCGGTAACAACTTGAAAGTCAACACTGGTGATGAAATCAAAAGTCATGTCATGTGCAACAGGATTATACAAGGCTATACAGAATGGCACTAGCATGGAGAGATTTCAAATCTGAAACCAGTGGATGTCGATAGCAGTGCTTGTGTGGAAGAAGAAATTGCCCCCGATGACGTAGATGTGAATGAACTAGTTCCAGTAGACATTGTTGATGCGATGCTAGATAGTAGTGGGGTAGAGGACACCGATCCACCTCCCATTTTTAGAAACATTATGCATGATACTGAGATATTGTTATACACAGGTTGTACTAAGTTTACGAAGCTTAGTGCTGTGTTGAGATTGTATAAGATGAAAGCTAACAATAGATGGAGCGATAAAAGCTTCACGTCATTGTTGTCTTTGTTGAAAGAAATGCTTCCTGAAGGAAACAAGATGCCAATCTCAACATACCAGGTAAAGAAATTGTTGTGCCCAATGGAAATGGATGCCAAGAAGATACACGCATGCCTGAATAATTGTGTATTATTTCAAAAGGACTATGTGGATTTGAAAGATTGTCCAAAATGTAGTGCATCACGGTATAAATTGACAACTTTGGGGGAGTCCAAAATTGGTTCTCCTGCCAAGGTGATGTGGTATCTACCTATAATATCACGGTTTCAATGCTTGTTTGCCAGTCCGATAGATGCGAAGAATTTGAGGTGGCATGCAGATGTTAAGAAAAATAATGATGGGATCCTACGACATACGTATGATTCCCCACAGTGGAAGAAGATTGATCTATTGTACCCTAAATTTGGTGAAGAAGTCAAGAATCTAAGACTTGGGCTTTGTACAGATGGGATGAATCTGTACGAGACATTGAGCAGCCAACATAGCACTTGGCTAGTCATGCTTGTTATGTACAATCTTCCTCCCTGACTGTGTATGAAAAATAAGTACGTAATGCTGTCGTTGTTGATATCGTGCCCTAAACAACCTGGAAATGATATCGATGTTTATCTTGAACCTCTGATTTATGACTTAAAGAAACTATGGGGTGAAGGTGTGATGACCTATTTTAATATTATTTTTTCAAAGTATGTCAGCATTGCTCTTGATAAAAAGTACTTTTTATGATGGACCTAATGTCGTTTATTTTGACCTAAAATTCCTTACGGTTTAAGAGTTGTGTGCAAAACATTTTTCTCTCTCCAGTTTTTTTCTCTTTCATGATATATTTACTTTTTCTACCACATCAACATTGACCACACATCCCAACCACCGGTTGGATGACTGGGTGGGTGGACGGGGATGTGTAGCATATCTCATCATGAAATAATTGTAGTAATTAGACCATAAATCAAAATATAATGAAATTCTATATCAAATTCGTTGGGAAAATGAGAGGAACAAAATAAGATATGATTGAGACTTAATTGGGCTTCCTATTCCAAAAGTACATTAGGTATTTGTTTAAATAGTTTTTAGTACATAGTTTCCTTAGATTTAGGTATTATAATGTGGAAAATATTAAAAGATTATTCTTGTGTATTATTATCTATTAGATGTTGTGGAACATAATGATGATTTAACAAGTTTATGATTATAATGATATAGAATTAGGGTTTATAATGTGAATAACCATGCATATGAGGAATTAGGGTTCTGAAGTTAAACATGATAACTTTAGTGAACTTAGACTAATTCAAGAAATCAAAATTAAGTGATATGCTCGATATAGTAATTAGGGTTTCACCTAATGTTTAACATCTGAAGGAAATAGGGTTTGATCCCTTATTCTGTATTCAAACCCTAAACCCTAGATTAGGACCCGAGTAGGGTTTAATCTATTTAATGTGATGGTGACACTTTAAGATTTACATATATGCATATATAATGTGTTTGATTAGATTCATCTTTGTTGATTGGATTGCTTGAACATACTTGAAGTACATTCGATAAAATAATCAACATGGTTCTAAAAAAAGGTATGTGGTTCCACTTAGGACTACCCACAATATAGTTTGTCGGTGTTTGCTGAGGTTTTATCGAGGATTGAACAACTTAACAGTTGGGTGTTTATTTACATTTGTTCAAATATAATTCCACTATGAGTATCACATAAAGATGAGATAATGTGAAGACAATGATAGTTCTTATTTGCAAGTAATTGATTGAATATATGTTGTTATGTACTTGAACACTTTTGCATGCACCCCACATACACATTATAGCAAAATACTGATTCATGTTTTAGTTTCATGATGTTTTAGGTACATGCTAAACATGAAGATATCAAGATATGATGGACAGATGAAATTACTTGAAGACATTGAAGTTAACTGTTAAGGAGGATTAGATAGATACTTCTTCTCATATGTACAATTTTGATGATGGAAATTCATGTAACTCTTTGGAAAAACACTTTATAAATGTATTTTGAATTAAAAGAAAATTATTTTCTATCATTCGTTATTTGGCTAAATCTGGATCTTGGGAATTTTAGGTAATGGATCACAACCTTTTGGGTCTTTCCTTAATTGGGACATGCTGAAAAGTGAGGCCATTACATTTGGTATCAGAGCCTCAAAATTTCAATTAATAATTAATAGCTTATAATTTCAAGTAATATGTAGAAACACGAGGGAATTATTAGGGGATTTTCTAAAGACGACGTTGTGTAGAAGAGATTACAAATCGAGGGCTGGAAAAACTTCCCTCTGTATTGCTAGTCAAATTATGAGGACTCTTGGGCCGTGTGTCCTGCGTGGCCAAAGCCGAAAGATTTTCCTGAAGTAAAATAACTTTAGGTTTTCTTCTCATCCTTATTCATCCACTTCTCATCCTCTTGCTTAATAAACCCTAAAATATAATTCCCTCCTCATATGAAGTTAGGGGTTTTTAGAAGAAGTAGGATTAAGGCATCCTCCACCAATTAATGTACATGAAATTTGGAAAAGTACATGTAATGTGGGAATATTGATTATGTAAAGAAAGATGGTTTCATGGGTTTTTCTTTGCTAAGGGTAACCCCTAGATGGAACTAGGGTTGGTTTGGGAAAACCCTAGTGGTTCAAGGGGTATAGAAATGCTAACAGTCAGAGTGTAGTCTAACCCTAACCCAAAACCCTAATTTTAGGAAATGGGAAGTGGTGTGGATGAGATAGAAAACCCTACCCATATGAAACCTCATAAGGGTAAAAAGGAATAAAAATATATATAACAAGATAGGTAACTCTGTTTCCCATGCATGCGTACATGTGGATCAAGGCATTAATGCAAAAAGTTTTAAGAAACATAAGCAAACTATGAACAACTCATTTTATGGATATAACTTGCTTGAACCCAAAATAAGATATCTCCGGTAAGTTAAAGAGAATGGGGTGAAAGAAAAACATTATGGGAATGACGGGTGATCAAGCCCAAAAAGAAATATCACCTCATGCCTAGCTTAGAAAGGAAGGACTATGAACAAAACCAAACCCAGGTGAGGGAAAGTTATGAATGTCCATTGTAGTGACTAAAACCCTTAGAGAGGGTTCCCCATAAAGAGGCTCCCCTAAAGAGAGGGATCACAGTGAGATGAAAAGGATAGGGGTTGAGATGTTGTAACCAAAAATGTATGTTCAAAAACATGAAACCCTCAATTCGACTTTTAGGATGAGTGTCCCGACTTGGGATGGATCAAACCAAGGGTGGGAAAAGGACCTAAGGAGGAGGAAAAATCCTAAACACGTGGGGTTAGGTTGTGGCTAAGAGATCCTAACCTCCTCCTTTGAGTCAAGAAGACACCCTAGATCAAGAACGAGTATGGTTTGATATAATTAATTTGATGATACATACATGAAGATTAAACTTGTATTGCTTGGTTTGCTTGCTTGATTGGATAATATGATTAAATTATGACTACAAGATCTGCATGCTCCTACAGAAGGTATGTGGTTATGCTTAAGACTACCCACAATAGTTTTTTGGTGTTTGCCAAGTGTTTCTCGAGGATCAAAAACAAAATTGTTGGATGTTTATTTACATTTTGTTCAAATATAATGCCACTATGAGTATCACATAAAAATGAGATAATGTGAAAAATGAGAATTCTTATTTGCAAATGATTGATTGAGTATATGTTGGTTTGTACTTGCACACTTTTGCATGCACCCCACGTACACAATATTGAAATATACTTATTCTTGCTTTTGGTTTCATGACATTTTTGGTACATGCTAAACATGACAATATCAAGATATGATGGACATATGAATTTTTTTGATAACATTAAAGTTAGCTTGTAAGGACAATTTGATAGATACTTATTCTCATATGTAAAGTTTTGATACTCAAAAATCATGTAACTTTTTGGTAAAGCATTTTGCAAACATCATTTAAATTAAAGAAAATTATCTACTATTATTTGTTATTTGGTTAAATCTGGATTTTGGGAAATTTTTGGTAATGGATCTCAACTTTTTGGGTCTTTCCATAATTGGGGGATGTTGTAAAGTGAGGTCATTACACATGCACTCCTCTTCACCTGTAGATGAGGTGCCAAATTTTGTAATCCATCTTTCTTGTGAGTCTCTACATTTGAGACTTAAGTTCTATAATCTATCTTGATTCCATAGCACTCATGATTGTTCCTATTGCTTCTCTCTCCTTTCTACAAGATTGGTTCTTGGACATGTTCTTTTAGATCTCATGACATCTTGCATCCTTGTTGTTTATGAAGAATCATGCCATGCACTGTTAAGAGTAGTCCTTTCCCCTTTGTGTAGGCCATAATAGAATATCTTCTCTTTCCCATATAGATCAATCCCATGATGAGGGACTTTCCTGAGCATGTTCTAAAATATCTCCCTAAATTCTTTTATGACTCCTTGGCGTGTTGCTTGAGTTGTGGATTTTCCCCGTTGATTTATTTGTCTTATGTGGTGGGAATTATCTCTCGAAGAACACATCTATCATCTCATCCCATGCTTTGATAGACTTTATGTTGGTATGTATGCCCACAGAGTCAATCATATGATGATTGGGATATGGCATTAGATACCTGATTGATAATTATAAAGGAAAGCTTCCAATTTATTTTGTATATTCAGTTATGAGAAAATGAATTACATAATAAATGTCTAGAGAATTATATTTGTCAATGACGTATGTCTTCAAGTACGTGACTTGGAAGAATGAGATCATAAAGATGTTAATAGTATATACATTCTCATTATGTCCCTGATTGGTTGTTATTGTGGAAGGTAGATAGACAACAATAACACATAAGATCAGAGTGTGAGTTGGTTGATGACTGAATCTCATTGGTCATGATATGGCAATATCAAACCAAGCACATAGATACATATTAGAGAATAGTATATCGGATAGACCCACCATGAGACTGACACATGGAAGCCATCATCATGGAAGTCATAGTTAGGTCTCACAATGATGGTGGTGGTTGTGGTTCTTAAACCTAAAATCACTGCACTCATCACATGTCGTTGGGTACACTTTGACATAATCAAATGCAATCCTGAAACATGGGTTGTTATAATGGTGATGATTGGGTGGATTTGACACATGGGGATTGATTGTGAGTGATAGATATGGGATTTCTCCCTCCTATAGGAGTATGATATCCAAGGACTCTTGATTAGTGAGATTGAGAAAAGTATGGCCATCCACATGTGAGTCAATATGTGATATTGAGCTTCCATATATCTCATGCAGTCTACTCTGGTTCAAGGAACAAGATGGAATAGCAATGAGGATGACTGCTCCATGCCTCTAGCTCAATCTGGATATTAGTGACAAAGGAATTCTACAAACACTACAACACCAAACAAAAATTGTAGGTTAAAGTTGCTCTCCAACTTTCCACTCACCTAGGTAGCAATGATGTGTGACTAGGCAACACTCTTTACTTGTGATGTCATAAGCTAGTTATGGATATTCACTGCCAATGTGATATGGGACCTATAGGGCCACACACATAGGAATTTATCTAAAAGAGGAGTTTGATCTTGAATGATAATTGAATTAAAGTACTAAAGTGTTTAGGTACTCAATTCACAAACCAGATCAACGAATTGGTTGACGGAACTACCAAATGACCATCTCACTGGGTGACATGACCATTTGGGTAGCCAGATGGGTGTCTCAAGTGTTGAGATGGCCATTTGGGTTGTCAAGTAGATCAGAAATTGAATTGGCTTAGTTCTGCACCGTGAACTGACTACTTCAAGCTGTTGAACCGATCAGCTTGACTCGAACTCACCAGACGGCCATCTGGGTGAGTGAGACAGATGTCTCGCTTGTGTGATATGGCCCGGTTGGGACGAATGACGTTTCTAGAGTTTTTCTAAACTCATTTCATTTGCACATACTTGGGGTGCTAGTAAATCAATGTATGACATTAATTAGGAAACAATTTGCCAATTCATATCTGATTGGGAAAGCGTGAAACGGCCGTCTCACGTCCCAAGCAACTATTTTTATTAGTGAAACAACTGTCTTTCATGTGAGAAGATCGTCTCACATGGCGAGATGAGTTGTGAAAATTTGTGATCTACTTATCATTTCCACTCCCACTTTAGTCCCGCATTGGCTGGGGACTGGGAACCTTGACCCTAACCCCTCATATATATAGAGGGGAACTGGAGGCTTCCCAAAGCACAAGTACTACACAGATAATTGAGAATCAGTTGCTCTGACAATTGTTGTCTTCTATGGTTGTAGTAATTGCGAGCACCCAGGAAATTCCTACTTGACTAGGGATGGATATCCATGGGAGAGAAACAATTGAGGATCATTGTTGTGGGAGAGCATGTTGGTGACTAGTACACCAATGGGAGGGACAACTCCTTCCTTTCCGTTCTTATAGGACAATAGGAGTTATAGTTGGTCCATGTGGACTACTCTAGAGGTAGGAGTCTGTTGGCTGCTACTAGGAGGGAAACATCAACTCGCAGTCTGTGGCGAGATCTGAGGAGCCACTGCAGTAGTTGTCTAAGTCTGATGTTTGTGGAGGAGCAGTCAGACAAGTATGAGTGCAACTAGGAGCTGCACAGACATAGTCCAAGATAGAGTGCACATCTACATCAATGAGGATTGTCACTGGATTTACTCTAGGACCAGGTATATCTCCATGAAACCTTTATTTCCATTGCATAGTCATTGACACAATCTATTGGTTAATGGGAAATATGTCAGTAAAATTTTTGTTTCCACTGCCTACTGGATGACGTATTTTCCTACACTTTCATAGTAGAATTAAGAACCAATCCTTGGCTTGATCTGACAATGAATATGAGAACAACTTTAGATATATCAAAGGGGATGGAACTCTATCGAGCTTCAGCATTTCAGATTTCTCCACAAAGCTATTTATATGTCCCATAGGATCCTCCAAGTTGTGCCCATGAAATGATTGAGCCTTTGTGAGTGCAACCAGTCTTGGATCTATCTTGTAGCTGTCAACATTAACTACTTGACATTTTATTGGCCCTAACTGACTTGTGGCTGACAATGCCTTCATTTTATCCCATATTGTTTGTTCTTCAGCAACATCCCCACATGCTCATTGTCGTTTGGGTCCATAGTTGTTGTCTGCTCTTACTCTACCCATGGTGTTGGAGTTTGAATGAACTTCTTAGCTGAAGCTCCAAACTCTCTTACCTTACAGAAAATCTACTCCTAATATACACTAGTTGGAGTAGAATCTATAATCTGTGGTGAACCATGCACTAGTACCTGAAATTAAATGGTAATGTGAGACACATAATACTAGCCAATTGACATAATATATTTTTTTCTAATTTTTCTCTTGTTCAAAATAATAGACAAAAAGTAAATAAAAGAAATAAATTTGGCCTAGAGTGTTCGGTCACATCATTCTAGCCTTTGTGTTGTCATTTTCTCAGTAATAATGCCTAAAACTTGACATGCTAAAATTGTGTGTGTAAAATTCAACTACACACGTCGTGTGATATAGGCCTATGAGGCCTGACTATTCAAGTTAGAGAAACACTCAGTAGAGACTACTACTTATTAGAACCTAGTCAACTATGGCTATACAATGGTTTATTGTGTGTTTTATAACTAAGAGAAATGAATTAAATCAAAATAAATTGGTTGTGATCAAGAATGGATGGATCCCTCGGGATTATGGTTTCAACACAACATACATTGCATTCATATTCCATTCTATTAATAATTATTCACATTTAACTCTAGACTAAAGACCTATAACAAGTATTACTCACTCCTGCAACATAATACACTACCTAACCTAAAACACATCCCACTCCTGTAGCAATTTAGGAATTAGCTAGGTGCATTATCAAAATCTCAAGGTTTTTCTTTCATAGTCGTCAGCCTTCTCCCGAGGTGTGGTATAGGCTATGTGGATCTATAATTTGTCCAACCCCTAATCCCTCTACTAGAGCAATTAGTGGTCTAAAACTTTGATTATGGTGATCAAGCATAAGAAAATTAATAAGAGATCATATATTTATGTCCATAATGAAGGAAATAGATTATCAATTCATAGAATTCAAATACAAAGCAATATCAGGCTACTCCTGGGTCTTAAGGAGGGTGGGGTTTAGCCCCCACATGATTGTTATCATCATACAAAAAGAGGAAGAGGAAGAAAATAGGTTAAACATTAGAAAACCATTGTGAAAACCCTTGGAGAAGTCGTCTCTGCAATCCCCTCTAGTAAACACCTTGATCTGTAGCGTTTCGGTCACAAATTTTCCCTCTAGGAGTGCCTAGAGCATCTATCCATGGCTGTCGCCTCTATCTCATCCTCTCCTAGCTTCTTGATCTGTTGCAACGTTACAAAACATGATATTATCGTTTGTATGCACTCCCCTTAGGTCATAAGTGGGGCTCTGGACATCATTAAGTCACATCTGTTGAATCTGACTTAACCTCATTTTTTAATAGAATGGTGTCGGTACCACTGATAGGGTGTTGGTGGCATTATGTCGTTGACTGACTTGTAACATTTGAACAATGTTGATACTACCATGTATGTTGATAGAACTGAGTTTCTATATTTGACTTCTAAAGTAACTTGAATGCTAAAGTCAGTTCCACCACGAAGAGACTTAGTGGCACCAAGACAAATATTCTCAATTCTTTATGTTCCCTGATCTTGAGTCGGTAACACAGATGCTTGGTTCCAGTAGCATTAATGGCATCCTTCGTTGCCCCGAGCATGCTCTCTGTAGCATTGAGATTTCTTGATTTCCCTATTGAAACTATGAGCTATGCCGGTATCACCTCCAGACGTGTTGGTGGCACCGAAGTGTTCACTCAATGTCCCATTTTCCTAAAATAAGGGAAAACATAATAAATCCAAATTCTTAATGATTTAGTATGAGTCGGTATAAATACTTAATACTTTATGAATAAATAATTTATAGAATAATGATATCAAAAAATGCATAAACATGTCTGAAAACAAATATATATGCAATTCATGCCCAGAAAATAGCCTATGAAAAGCGACTAAAAATCGATGCATCAAGGCCCTTGCATGGATCCTTAAGGACAAGCAACTTCTTCAAGGTAAAGACAAGGTGTTGCTATGACAATAAGGACACAAATATGACTATCAGTTTGGATATGAATTTAAAAGTGATAGGTCAACACCGACATAAGATTTTTTTAGTTGTTGTAATACTAGTGTGTGTCATCGTATATTTAATATCCCTTATATATGTTTAATATACCATCATTTTATGGCTACAGTAGAACCATTGGCTAAGAGTTCTGTTGAGATAGTTTTGTATTTTTGTTGTGCCTATTTCCCCAATACCCTATAGTAGTACTAGAAATGATGTCCTATGCTTTAATGCTAGTTCAGGTTTTATAGTGTAAATAATTCATTGGACAGATATTGTGTAATTTTTGTCGACGTTAATAACCAACAAACATAAGTGATACATATATATATTACATAAACTAATGTTACACTTTTGAAATATTTTTTGGTGGATGTGGATATGGCAATTAAGTCATTGTGGTGAATGGTGTGAAGCATGTAATATCATGGGTTTTGATTATGCTAAAAAATGAAGCATTGATAAGATCAACATGATATGCCTTTAACTCTCTATGGTTTTCATATAAAATTTATTTTGGCAATTAGAATAGGATGATATATTGACATCCTCTACGGACAATGGTGGAGAGGAGGAGAAAATAAGAAACCCACACCACTAAGAAAGGTCCTTTGAAGGTTCGTGATTAAGATAAAACAATGACTCCATAAACAATCGTAGGACTTCCCAAATACATAATCCAGTTGAATGCCTTGCTTGTTGGTTGATCGAGAGGAATACCCTATAAAGGTAGATTTAAGGTAACGCTAGATGTGCATCTCTTGGTTATTTCTCTACAACTCTTGTTGGCATAAGATGTTGTAATAGTTGACATATCATGTTTTATCATTTGTGGTGATTGTTCTAGTATGTGATATATACAATATAGTATATGTAACACTGATTGGATGCATATGATGTCAAGTCCCTCAATATAATATCAAATTTTAATATGTATTCCATCATCCAATACATTTGAATACCTCAATTAACTATGTGTGGGAACACTCAACACGGTGAACCATATATCTTCGGGAAGTGTGATGATAAGTATGTCAGTTTTCTCAGCAGGGTGCATAGCTTATAGTATTGCCCTTTGGGTTGGACTTGACTAGGTGAACCTAATAGGTTTAAGAGCCTAATGGAATAAAGATGTCCTAATTCATTAGATGTATTATGGCAAGGATTTTTGCAACCATCTATCTAAGATTTGCATTAGATGAAGTAGGTGATTGATACCTAATTAGATAGTTAATCTGTGAGCGATCATCCAGAATAGACTAATAACATTTTATTATAGATCTTGACTGACTAGAAAATTGCTCACCATAATCATCTAAATAATAGTACAGGGTACTAATTTAATCAAAATAGTTGGAATGTTATTATTTAAAGTCAAAATTATTTTTATCAAACTAAATTAATTTCAAATTAAATTGTTGACTCATGCCAAATCTTTTGTTGTAGATCTAATGACAAACTCACATAAAAATGTTTTGTTCCATGATTATAATATGACATTGAGAATTATTCTCAATCATGAGCGTAAGATGTATGTCTTACAACAACTAGAACCATAGGAACTAGCTCTAAATGTTCCTAGAGAGGAAATGATAGCTTATCATAAGAATATTGATGGTGCTATTGACATAAAGTGCCTAATCACATGCTCCATGAATCATAAAATTTAGAAAGAATATGTATACATTGTAGTTCTAGATATGGTCACACATCGTAGTAATAATATTCTAAGGAAAAACAAGGAAAGAAAGGTACAATGGCTCCAAGGCCCTGTTTAAGTGCAACATGATTTAAGGTGATTGAGTTGGACTCCATGTACTAAAATTGATTGGGTATGTGGAAATCTGATAGAGACTAGGATTCTCCTCAGGCCAAGAGTTTTCCAACATGTAATCTTGGACTTTTTATCAGAATAAGTCTTTTTTTTATGAACTACAACATGAAGAAAATTTCCAATGTCTAAGTTGCATGGAATGTTGAGAACTATAGAGACTCACATGAAGAAAGACAAGCTAAAATACACTAATCAAAGGGAAAGTAGAACTTCAGGGAAAATCTAAGAATATTTATAAATCTAGCCAAAGTCTCAAGTTTTATGCACTTAAAGATAAAGGAGCAGTTGGTAAGGAAGGTAATTGTCACCAGGCTAGACATTGCAAAGGAATCATCCATTTTACTTAGAGGAACTAAAGAAGAAGACATAGGGGATAGAGATCCCAACTAAACCATATATATGTAATAAAGATAAATCTGTCTACTTCTTCATATTTGGTATTGGATATTGGTTGTGCATCAAACATATGATCTAATATGCAGAAGCTGAAAAGAAGTAAACCCTTATTAAAGGGAGAGGTGAATCTTCAAGTTTATAATGGAGAAAGAGTTTTTGCCACAGTTGTAGGCACTTTTAGTTTATCTCTGTCCAGTGTGCTTGTAATAGAGTTTGAGAACAACTATATACGCTTACCATTAGTAGAAGCATCATTCCTATATCTTGTTTTCACAAGAATAGTTTTGGATTTCAAATAAAAAAATGGTTGAACTTTTATTTTAGGATATGATATATTCTATGTTGGTTCCCCAACATCATATAATCTTTATATAGTGGACCTTGAGACAAGTGTATATGATATAAATACCAAGAAGTTAATACTAGATGACCCTAAAAAACTTATCTTTAGCACTGTAATATAGGGCACATACATGAGAAACACTTTTTTAGACTCCATAAAGATGTTTATCTAAACTTTTTTTATTTTCAATCAATAGAGACATGCAAAAGATATTTATTCAGAAAGATGATTAAATCACCCTTGATTGGTAAAGATGATAGGGAAAGTTCTCATTAGGACTCACATATATTGATGCTTGTGGAACTTTTAGCACAAGTTCTAGAGGTAGATATGAAAATTTCATTAGATTAACTGATGATTATAGTATAAATGGATATGTGTATCTTATGAAACACAATCAGAGTCTCTTGAAATGTTCAAGGAATTCATGAATGAATTATATAACCAACTTGGCTAGAATATGAAACACTATGATCTCATCGTTGTCGAAAATATCTAAGCCATGAGATTGAGGCCCTTCTAAGAGACCCTGGTATTATATTAGAATCAACTCCACCTTAAAAATTGCAACATAATGGTGTGTTAGAAAGAAAGAATCATATCTTCTTGGACATGGTATGATAGATAATGAGTTTAAAATCTTCCTACTCCCCTATATATATGCTCTTGAAACTACCACGTCTACACTTCATCGATTATCTCCAAAATCTGTTCAAAGGACATCATATAAATATGGAATAGGAAGCATCAGAAAATGTCTTTTATGAAGATTTGAGAATGTAGAAATTATGTCAAGAAACACTCTATGAAAATGTTGGATCCAAATATAATACATATTTCTTTGTTAGATTCCCTAAGAAAACTAAGAGAGTGATTACTTATATATTTCATATGACAACTAAGTGTGTATTTTCAAATCTACAATATTCCTATAAAAGGAATTCATCTTTGGAGGACCTATGGGAGTAAAATAGATCTCGAAGATGTTTGAGACCAACAAGACAACATAGAACATATGGAGGTAAATTAGGAACAAAAAGATTCACAAACCATTATCGAATCGCAAAATGATATTGTAACACAAGAACCCTGATGGTCAATATGACACTTCTAGAGTTAGAGAGATTTCATTATCTCTTGATTTAATAAAATGATTTGATGGTCCTAGATGACGAGTCAAAACCCTACAATGAAGCTACTGAGGGACCAAATTCTAGGAAATTTCTTGAGGTAATGAGATCTGAGATGTACTCCGTGTACACCATATGGACTTTGGTGGTTGCACCTAAAGGGGAAAAACACATTGGGTGCAAATGAGTCTTCATACAAATTCAAGGTGTTGACTGTGATGGAACCATTCACTAGGTTCCATAGTCAAATTCATCAAGATTATTCTGGAAATTGCAAGTTATCATGACTATGAAATTTAAAAAATGGATGTTAAATTTTCTTCTTCTGGAGGATGTGTCAATGACCTAGCCTGAAGGTGTTATCTCTCCAAAGAAAACCAATGAAGTATTTGAGCTAAAAACGTCAATATATATATATATATATATATATAGCATCTAAAAGTTGGAATCTTTATTTTGATGACACAATCAAAGAGTTATTCTTATTAAAATTGAAGATGATACTTATGTTTATAAGAAGGATAGTTGGAGATTAGATGTATTTCTCATATTATATGTAGATTACATATAATTAATGGGTAGTATACAATTGGTTAAAACTTGGTTGGGAAACACCTTCCTTAGTAAGGAATTAGGAAAATTATTCTATAAACTAGGAATCAAGATGTATAATGATATATCTAGAAGGCTTCTTGGCCCAAGGTAGAGTACACACACTAATAAAGTGTTGAAAAAGATCAACATGTAGGATGATAAGAGAGGAAACATACCATGTCTCATGGAATAAGTCATTCAAAATATCAATGTCCTATGTATTTGGAAGACTTGACATGCATAAATAAAATTCCATATGGATATGTAATTTTACCTCATGTATGGAACGTTTTATACATGCCTAGATGTCTTGTATTCTTCAATCATGACGAGCAGGTATTAATAAGATTCCAAAGAAGGTCACTAGATATCCTTGGATAATATACTTAAGCACTTAAGAAGAATAAGAGCTAGTTACAAAGGGTTACATCATGTAAGCTTCCAAACTGACAAGGATGATTACCAATCACAATAAAGATACATGTTTTCCCTAAATGATGGAATTATAAGATGGAAGTCTTCCAACCAAGAGGCGATGGATGATTCTACAACAAAATTTGAGTATATTACCTCATCTAATGCAATAAAAGAAGAAGTATGGATCAAGGAGTTTATTAGTGAACTTGGGGTGGTTACAATCATTGAGGATCAAGTAGATCTTTACTGAGAAAAGAATGGAGTCATTTCACAGTCTACAGAACCCAAACCACACTAGGGTTCCAAGAACATACTATTGTGTTATCATCTCATATGAGAGATCATACAGAGAGGATATGTAAAGATTTGTCAAGTACCAACTCAAAGAAATGTTGATAATCCTTTACAAAAGCACTTTCATGGCAGTGGAATGACGACCATTTTATGTTACTTTTTTTATTCATTGGTGATTGGCTTATTGCAATGGGGAGACTATTTGTTGTATGTCATGAGTGACATCATGTGGTGATTGTAATAGTAATACGTTGTATATGATTCAATTTTTAATAAATGGAAATTCCACTTGTTATGTTTGTTTGAATATTGTGATAATGAGTAAATATAATAATGTCTTAGGAAGGTTTAGATTTGATGACATGTGGTTTGGATTGAGTAACTAAACATGAGATCATATGTATGCTCATGAGTATTCACTCTTTTTATCTCCCTAGTTGGTCATTATTATGGAAATCATAGAACACCAATAATACATAAGACTAGTGTGAATGGTAAATGATAAGTATGTCTTTCTACTTACTATATTGAATATCAATTAAGATACATGGGTACTTGTTAAAGAACAAGTTGTACTGGACAACCCCACCTTGAGAATAAAATATGGAAGTCGTTCTATGGAAGTAGATTCATATCTTAATGTGATAATGGTGAATGTGATCCCAAGACATGAAGCCACTATAATGATAACTTGTTGTTTTGTGTACTTAAAACCCAACGTGACTTTGAATAAGTCTTTCCATATTGGTAGTTATTGGGTGAACTATGACACTTTTGGATCATTACAAGTGATGTAAGTGTAACTTGTCCCTCCATTGGAGTGATATCCAACCACTTGATAGGTGGTCCTATAAAATTCTTGGCATCCTCATCTGACTCAAAATACAATATTGATCTCAAACAATCTCAATATTATTTGTATGGTCATGGTAACAGTGGTCACTTTAAAAGTTGTGCTTGTTCTCCAACTTGTTCCTACTACTTGAGTAGCAATGATGTGTTCCTAGATACCACTCGTTTCTTATGAAGTTAAAAGCACCACATCAACATAATAAGGTATCTATTGTGTCACACTCATAAGGATGCATAAAGGATTTGAAGTTACAACCACACATATGACTATAATTGTTATAAATCATCTACATGTTGATTCTTGCCCAATCAAGCAATTGTGCAAGCCAAGAAACTAACCGGTTTGTTTGCATCAACTGATCAGATCGAGTGTCATTCAATCAAATGATCACCAATTGGGCAAGTGACTGATCATCTTATGGGGTAGTCCAGTTGATCCATTCAGTGAAAAGAGTTGAACAAAGATAGGAAAGACATTATTTATTTGGAATTAAAATGAGAAATTCAAATTAGGACACAATTTGCTAACAAAACAAACTCATTGACTTGATGGTCTAGTCGGCCATTTGGGTTGTGCGTCAGCCAACTCATTAATGAACTAGATGACTAGGAAATCTATTTGAGTTCTAAACTTTAATTCTATTTGTGACTTGCAATTAGTAACGAGATTGGATATTTGGAAGTCCAAACTAATGACGCACCTATATAAAATGGTGGACGTCCAAAGGGAGATACACACTTTGTGGGACAAGCTGTCTATGAGTTCTTCCTCTTGGAGAGAAAAAAACTTATCCCAAGGACAACAACCTGTAAAAGGTAGAGATGGATAGAGAGAGAGAGTGATGCTAACAAAATTGGAAACTCTAAGTTCCACTTACTCTTTCCGATCAAGGTGGTGAACTAAGAGTTCATTCATCTATGTGGATAATGGAGAGGTTGAGGCCCTTGGGAGGAGGATTAAGGACAAGGAACTCCTATAAGAAGAAAGAAAGGTGGTGTTGTTATGATAAGGGTGCAAGAACAACTACCACTTTGGATCTATATCTAGAAGGACAAGTTCTACATATACACATTATGTGTCTAGTTATTAGCAACTAGTGTGTTCTAGGGTATATTGGGTATCCCATCTATGTCTTTAATATACTATCATTTTATTTCTACGATTGGGTCAGATGACTAAGATTTTTGTATAAAAACTATATTTCCTATTGTGACACTTTTGACAGAACTCTATATAAGTGTGTGGCTAAAATCTGCTTACTTTATTGATCTCATTTCCTTTCTCAATGATTCATTTTATGAGCTCCTACTCTTTAGATCTTACATTAGAATGTCAAAGTTTTTGTTGTACCTTTGAACAACACCACCAACTTCTATTTCTTCTTCATGGGAGGACTTTAATTATGGGTTGTAATGTTGCTTGCCACACATGATTGTTGTTGTTGACATGGATTTGGTGATTAAAAATGGTGTTGGTCATTCTGCCTATGCGTCTCAGAGGGTTGTGCATTTTTAATTATCAATATATTGGTATCTATGCATAATTTTCCTCTGAACTTCAAACTAGAAAGCTCCATGACCATATTTTATGTGAGGATGGATGTATTTATGTTGGTGCCATACTTGATACTACCTATGTTTCATAGTGTGCTCTACTACCATCCTTTTGTTGGTCCAAGTTGTTTATACTCATTCTTCCACCCCAAAGACATAATTTCTTCTGATAGACTCTACTACAAAATGATCTTTTAGCAATTCAAGACTATTAAGTTGTCATACCAGCAATAAGTAGTTCTCACATTTCTACAGGATGACCATGCATAAGATTTTGTCATCATTCGTATTGATGGTGTTAGATTATCCATGTCAACTGTTGAACATTGGGATATTCTACATGACTAAATTATGATTCCCATTTTATCTAGGAAATGAATGATGTCCCTTTTGTCATTCTTTTGAGCTTGAGTCTTTTGGTGCCCATGAGGTGCATTGTAGTCTCTACCCTAGATTTATGTTTGGCCATGATGTTGTTAAATATGTCCTCCTCAAAATTATCTTGTGTTGGGATTAAATCCATTAAAGAATCTCATGTTGCTTTTCTTGATACATGACATGATGCCATGTTGTCCTCAACATTCAGTGGACATCTTCTTATTTGATTGGACTGATGACAAACATACTTATTAGGTCTACTCTTTCAATGGAAATATTTGTAACATATTTTTAAGTGGAGAATATGTATCAAATGCAACCACTCAAATAAGCCATAAGCATGGTGTAGTGTGTGAGGCAAACCATTTCCATTTCCTTCCCTTTTGGTCCTGATACTTTCGAAGTGTCAGATGTTGACTCATTTTCTCTCTTACATTGTCTTTAGAAAATTATAATTGGTCTGTGATTTTTCGAACATCAACATATCCTGATGTTGGCTTTTGATCATTAGGAATTTATATATAAAAAGGATGACATCCCAATTTCTAGATCACGCCTCTGGGAAGGCCTATATGTAGATGATGATCCTTTTTGCAGTTGATATTATTGTTTTGTCTTCTGATGTTTCTGAATTTTTTTTAATAATGCATAAGTACTTATGTTAACATATGATTCAATTAATGTACACTTATGTTATAGTAAGTGTAATGACCATTTTTCAACTTAGCCATCTAATTAAGGTTTACTTGGATGATTATATGCTTAACTAGATTCATCATTTTTTAAGCTTGATCAATGAAGGTAGTCTAATCATGATATTTTAAACGTAATGTAAAACTCTAAGCATGCATGTATTTTGAATAGTTAAGGTTTGAGAAGTGAAAACCCTAGATGGAAAAAAATTACAATTTTTTGGGGAGAAGTCAGGAGGCTATCTATTCATCCCACCCTTCTCTTGTAGGAAAATTCATCAAAATAAAAATACAATTATTAATACTGAAATTAAATGTGGTAATACTAATACCATTACACATCGTCTTCTTTAACCAAAATTTGATCAAGTTTGGGGGTCTAACATATCTCTATCTTCCTTGTTTGTTTTTAGGTGGAATTTTGCTAGGTTGTCTACATCAATATTACAAGTTCTATGCATGTGGTTGATTACGCATCCTTTTTTCTCCTCCAATCTACTTTGTATCTTGTGAATCTAGTTTCCTTACTTAGGGTTACAACTTGGGTTCTCCTTGATCATTAGGGAACCTTGTCAACAATATGTCTCCAACTCTAAATGGCTTATGGACAAGTTTTGGGCCCTCTTTACAACACAATTGATGGCTATCAGTTATGCTTGTAATGCTAAGTCAACTGTGGTTTTCTAAGATTGTCCTTCTATCCATGTACCATTGCCATATTTAAGGATCACTACAACTACATTGTTTATTCTATCAAAGGTGGCATATGTATTCATTTTGAGAGTGATGATGGAAGGATTTTGCTAGTGAGATGCTTCTATTTGTCTAGTAAACATCACGTTTATGCATTCTTTAGTGTGCCATGACTGCCTCAAGTATTCCACTTCCTTCATGATGTATCAGATTTGGTCCTTAACTGGTTTTAGATTTTTTTCAAACATGTGGTTGTTCCTGCATGACTAGATAGACCAACCTGTTGCCATAAATCAACATCATTAGGTTCCTCCCCCCACAGCCTCAACTTAATCCAGTTTCTCAGGTCTAGGCTAAAGAAATTGTTGGGCAAATGCCATTTAGAATTCCTTCCCATACCTCCTTCACATGTTTGTAGTCTCCAGTCGCATGAAGGTTGGACTCCTCGTGTTCCATGCACCTCTCACATGTTTTATCAATAGTGATATGCCTTTGGACGTGCCTATTATAAGTAAGAATCACATTATGCATCAAGAGCCACATGAAAAATTTCACTTTGGCAACCATTTTTGTTTTCCACATTGTATCACATTCTCCCTCCACTTTGATGTCCTTGTGTGTGAGGAGTAGATGATAGGATGAGATAATTGAATACTAGACATTCTCAAAAGTTGTACACAATTTCATATCGTTATGTTAAACTTTTTGAGTGGGTCAATATCCATGGTGTAAGTGACATGTGCATCTGGAAGCCAGCATCTTAGGAATTCTTTGTCCCACACTCATGCATCAGTGATTGTACTAGATACTTGGAGGCCTAAGAGTTCTTTTGGGTTCTCTTTCATCGCTACCTGGGAAAGCATAGTATTTTTCTAGGTCCTTTTGTCTATCCATAAGTTTTTTGGCTTACCATTCATTAACTTAGTACAGTAATGTTCCTCAATGAGAGCTTTCACCTTCAACACTCACTTCACCAATCTTGAGGTATTTGTATAATCTCCTTTTGAGTAATGGTCATACTTGGAGGCGATGAACTTACACCAGGTGGTCTCCTTTTGGTTGCTACTTTGCAAGTGTTTTTTATTACAAGTCAGTGTTCCACTCTCTCATTGTATGTATGCCTAAACCTCCATCTAACTCTCTGCTCATCACATTGACCCAATCTACTAGGGACACTGGGCTTCTTTGTGATTTCCTCTCCTAAGAATCTTCTAATCCTATTGTTGATACAGTCGCATAAGCTCAAGGGGATCAATGTTGTTTGCATGGTGTATGTGGGAATGGCAGAGAGTGTAGATTTCACCAAGCAACTATGGCCATCAAGGGATAGACATTTGGCTACACAACCATTTATTCTCGATTCCACTCTATCTAGAATTTCAACATAGGTTGTCCTCGTAACCTTAGAGTGAATGATTGGTACACATAGGTATTTGCCTAGATCGTCTATTTCTTTGAATCACATATCATGTGCACCTTTCTTTTATTTCTTCTAGAGATATTAGTAGCATAGAGTATGTGTGTATTCTAGACAGAGATGGCCAGTCTAAATGCTTTCTCAAATATCCTAAAAAAAATCTAATAGTATGCATTTGTCTGCTTGATGCTTTACTGAAGATAACCAAATCATCTATGAAACATAAGTAGGACAATTTGATGCCACTACATCCTAGAATAATGGTCTTCCATTCACCTCACGATGCACGATATCAATCATTTTACTGAGTCATTCTATACATAACACAAATATGAATGGGGATAGGGTGTCTCCCTACAGAAGACCATGGCTAGCCTCAAAGGATCCGATGCTATCTCTGTTCCATAGGGCCGAGTAATCACTTGTGGTAATGAAATTCACTATGCAAATTGTGATGTTAGGAGGCAACTCCAACTTTTTTTGAGTATCTCAGATGAACTACCATAACAATCTATCATATGCTTTGGATAGTTAGACCTTCATGGACATGCATTTGACTCCATTGTTTCTTTTCACCGTGTGTATCACCTCCTCAGATACAACAATATTATCTATAATTATCATCCCCAACACAAAACTACTCTATGATTGGGATATCTATTCCATTATATGATCTTTGAGGCATTCCACTACAACCTTTGAGATAAGTTTAAGGTAGATGTTGTTCAGAGAGATGGGTCACAACTGCTCGTAAGATTCTGGTTTAGGCGCATTCAGTATTAGCATAATAGTCAAATCACAAAGACGGTTACTTATAGCTTTTCCCTTTAGAGCTTGTTTGCAAGAACCCGCCATGCTAAATGATATTATTTAAAACTCAAAAAATGCTTGATCACTAATTAACTAGATAGCAAAAAAGGGGGATAATTAAAATCGATTAAACATTCCAAACATGTCCAAGAACATTTATATAATAGCCCAACATCTTGCTTGTATTCATAATCAATCCAAGTATCTTTTAGAATGTTTTTGTGGCCTCAACTACAACATATATATATATATAAAGGAACTTATCCACAATACCATGTGTACAAGAATCAAAATTCTACCAAAAGCTCGAGTCAATTGAAACATCATATACAAATTTTCCCACCCAGACCTGAGAGTACATGGATGACTCTAGGACACACTAGACATCTAAAAAACCTTCTCTAAGGTCCATCACCATAGATCCTCCACATTGCCACGGGTCTGTTGTTGCTTCTATTGAACACCTAAAAAAAGATGTGGTGACCCATGAGGCGAGACCCATGTCCCAGCAAGAGATATAACTCTCAACAATGCTTATTGATTACAACATGTTATGTTATTAAATAATTTAAGCATATTAAATAGATTAAGCAAGTTAAACAGGTAGGCATAGTAACATGCATGATTAACAAGGCATATAAAGGAATAGATAAAACTACCATCATTAGCCTGACTGTCAACATGTACATTGCTAACAGCATATGTAGCTAACAACATAAGCAGTCCAGTGATATAAGCATAGTTAACATCATAAGAAAGTCTAGCATCATAAGTATAGATAACATCATAAGTAAGTCTAACAACATAAGCATAGCTAACATCATAAGCAAGTCTAGTATCATAAGCATAGCTAACAAGATAAACCTAACCATAAATATTAGTATATATAACATCATAAGAAAGGTTAATTTATCTTATTGCACTATACAACATTTATATGTGAAAGGAGCAATACAAGGGTTATCATGCAATGTGAAGAGCTATGTATAACCCTAACATATAGACTGCATGGCTGGATTGCATATTTTATTAATCCCTACAGAGTTTGAGTCGTACCACCCAAACTTCCAACTAACCATCGCTTGGATGCAATCAGTTCCATACAAGATCTCTTCCCCTCGGTTAGTATGAGTGAACTACAATGACATATTATTCAAACTGGCTGACGCAAAATAAATTCAAGCTACTAACACCTAGTCCACCCTTGGTACAGGGCGTGGCTTTAGAAACCAAGGTGTACAAAACTCTATCATATGAGGTACAACCACAGCTATCCTCAATCACATCACATGTACAAATATACAAGACATAGCCTCAACTGCTCTCAAACTAAGGCTTTACTGCGACCATCCTCCATAACCTTAGAATCATGATGACAAGGATGCACAATTCCTTCACCCCGCATATATGCACTCCGAGCTTGCCTCAGGAATACTCATTTCCCCATCCAACAAATATAGACATTGTATGGTTCTATGAAACATGTCACTACATGATTAGGGTTTTACTTGATTAGTTATTCCCAATTGGGTGAATTAAGGCTGCATCAAACAAGTGGACATACAAACCTTAATCCATTTCTAGCAAGCATTGAAACATAACAACTCCAAAAGATATAAAATGTATGAGACATATTACTCATTTTAACATCATATGCCACTATCTCATTATCATTCATGAGTCTATACTTGTCATCACACCACCACATGTTATAAATCCTTATCACATTATCCCAGGGTACCAACCCTTGTCAGCATACAGAGGATTACACCTCCATAAGGGATCAAGATATGCCCAAAGGTAATTAAGACCATACATCCATCCATGCATGAACATCATTATCTTTCCATGCCTTACCAGAGTCTCAACAAACTGTCACCATTCATGTGATATAGATCTAGCATAACATTACATAAAATATCTATGATGTTCACATGGTTGCATAAAACAAATCATCAATCATAAGGCTATGATCACTACTAGTTAACATTTCAGGGTTATAACAAACATTAGAGAGATAATTACACCATTATATCATACAAGGAAGATAAGTATGCTTAAACATCATTCTTTAATTGTATTAGATTTAGTTCAACAAGATAGGAGTAACAAATGTTACAAATCAACACCTCAAACTAAACCATGGGTTCAAACACTAGCTTGGGTCAAAGTACATCCTTCTCACATAGCACCTGCATCTGATCATGGATTCACAAGATAAAGCATTACCATCTAATACCATACTATCCACAAGTATGGATTCATACATAACACAAGGTTTAACCATTTCATTGTAGCATCAAACCCAAACCATCAAAACTTTGGGTTCATCTACCATCAATTTCCATAAAAGCAAAACCATTGGATTGTATTCATCTGAGGGCAAAGGAAAGACTACAAATGCATGGAGTTAAACCATAAATTCTAAATCATTAAATCCAAACCATCCGATCATGTGTAACAAGCACAAAAAATCAAAACATAACCCACACATAAAACTATAGGGTTCAAGGCAACAAAAACCATTGAATTATGTGCATTAATAACCACCATTGGATTATGAGAGACCATAGGGTTATACTCCTAAAATGGAAATCATTTTGTTGACTTCAGAAGAACCATTAGTTGTGGACATCAGGTCCTCCATTTTTTGTTGAGTTCAAGTCTGTCATCAGATGTTGACACAAGGAAAACCATCGTTTTAGACAAACCATAGAGACCATTGTTTGAGGATCAGAAGCACCATCAAGTTTTGAATCAGTGGGACCATTGTCTTTGTGCCATCGAGTCATGAACCATATTAACCATCAAATCATGAAAAGAAGATAGATCATCAAATGTTGACCCAGTGAAGCCATCGAGTCTTGACTCAGTGGCATCGTCGGATGTCTTCTCTAGGTGGGAAAACAAGAAAAAAGCATCGGATGTCATGGACCTAAACCATAGATTCTAGATCATTAAATCCAAACCATCTGATCATGTGCAACAAGCATAAAACATCAAATCATAACGCACACATAAAATTATAGGGTTCAAGGCAACAAAAACCATTGAATCATGTACATTAATCACCACCATTGGATCATGAGAGACCATAGGGTTACACACCTAAAAGGGAAGACATTTTGTTGACTTCATAAGGACCATCAGTTGTGGACATCAGGTCCACCATTAGTTGTTGAGTTCAAGTCCACCATCGGATGTTGACACAAGGAAAACCATCGTTTGAGAACAAACCATAGAGACCATTATTTGAGGATCATAAGAACCATCGAGTGTTGAACCAGTGGGACCATTGGCTGTGTGCCATCGAGTCATGAACCAGAAGAACCATCAAATCATGAAAAGAAGAGAGACCACCAAATGTTGACCTAGTGAAGTTATAAAGAGTGTAATATCTAAAATGCCCTTGGAAAGAAACACCTTCAAACCAAGGTTCAACTAGGTGCCATATGGTTCAAAAACTTGATAATGGTAAGGGAATATATAAAGATTATAATGCATGTTACAATTTGCAAAGAAAACTTCCCAATTGGGTAAATTACAGAAAAATTCAGAATGTACCTAAAATTGCATAACTTGCACAAACAACATCCAAATTGGATCAAACTTCGTCTACAAGTTATCTTTGATGTATTGATTATGAATTTGCCATTATTTCCATATTTTGAAGTTATATAATCACATTATTCATTACTTATGCCTTTTACTCATTTTCTCTCTCCTAAACTTATCCTAATATTTCAAGGTTGTCCAAATTAGATGAAATTTGACATGTAGTCTAATTTTGATATGTGGATTTGGAATTTGAAGTTTGTTTCCACTTTTGATACTTATTTTTATGAGATATGTCATATGGCCCATTAACGGCCCATTATCTAAATTATTCACTTGATTAATTTTCTTATCTTCATATTACCACCAAAATGAGTTATGTGGAATATTTTATGTATCCATTATAAACCTAAGATTAATATTAGAATATTAGGTTACATTAATGTTATCTATACATGCATTAGCTAATTGGGTTATACTAAACATCTATTTAGGTCTAACCTTCAACCTTGTTTGACTAAGTCCAAAATGTCAACTTCCGGGGTAGGGTCTGAGATCTAGTATGTTACATTTATACATGGAGTTAACAAAAAAAGTATGGTGTATCATCTTAGGATTTGAGGCCTTAGATAAATGATCTTAAAAGGAATGATTGGACTACCCATATCACTAAGGTGAACCTCCTTTTCAGGGATCCCATCACTAAAGAACTCTACAATTAAGTGTGCTCAACCCAGAGTAGTACTAGGATGGGTGACCAATCGGGAAGTTTATCCTGGCTTGTGTGTGAGTGGGGACAAAGTGCATAGTTTAGGTTGATGGTGGTCTGTGGGGACAGTCATCATTCCTGAAACTCTACTGGAGCCTTGGACAGTGGTCTTGGGTGTTATAAATGGTATCAGAGCCAGATCCCCTCTACTGGGTGGGGCCCACATGGACATGTAGCATGCCAGTCTTGAGTCGTCTGGCCTAGGCATGTTAGAAAGGGTTGTCCATGGTGATGTAGCCACCCTTGCGTTGATATTTTGTGATTGGGAGTTGGGTGTTCGTGGGCCATTCTAGGTCTTTACTAAAATGAGGAAATATTATGAGGCCATATGGTTGAACCTTAGGAGGACTTCAAATGTCTAAGTGGGGAAGATTGTAATGTGAGGATTTGAGGCCTCAGATATATGATCTTAAAAGGAATGATTGGACTACCCATATCATAAAGGTGCACCTCCTTTTCAAGGATCCCATCACTAAATAACTCTTCGGTTAAGAGTGCTCAGCCCAGAGTAGTACTAGGGTCAGTGACCAGTTGGGAAGTTTATCCTGGCTAGTGTGTGAGTGAGGACAAAGCACATTGTTAAGACTAGTGGTGGTCTATGGGGCCATTCACATTCGTGAAACTAGGTAGTGGGCTCGGGTGTTACATATGGCATGCGAGTTTTATTAACAATTACAAACAATCAACCACATGCAATAAAAGTAATCACAATTAGGGTTTGGCAATAACCATAAATCACATGTCGAACAAAACCATTTTGAGGTGTCTCTTTTTATTTGCAAATATACATATATATTATTATATCATAATATCATCATGGTGGTATTAATTAGGACATTCCCATTAATCATATTTGCACATTAACAAATTTCATCATATGAAATATTTGCACTATCATCGTCTAATGATAAAAGTCAATTCATAATCAAAAATCTAGTAAAGAGAATTAGAAATAGCTCTGATACCATTGTATGAATCTCAGGAGTGGAAAATGTAGCAAAATAAATATTTTCTTAAGAATACTACAAGCAGTATATGTCTAATGCAAAAAACTTGACTAGAGTTTATGATTTCTATCTATCATGGAAAAGGTTCCAACGATTCAACTTGTAATGCTCATTGTAGATATGGACCTTTTAGTTTATGCCTCCTTCAACTCTCATCGGATCAGCAATCATAACTCCTTTCTGAGGTTTATGGCACTCTAGGAGTCATCAAAGGATGTGTGTAAAAAAGTAATATTTTGTTATCTAATTGTGGTGATCCATGGGTGTTTGTAGGTGGCATATCTTGGTAATTTGTCAGTCATTTGCACATGTCCCAAGGTCATAGAGAATGACCTATTGACCCCAGATGTGACCCTAGTGGATCACACGAATCCAATGTACATGTGTGTGATGGATCATGTTGATCAATTGCCTCGATCTATATGCCCTAGGCTGAGGATCGTGCCATTCTACTAGGTATACTTTCTCCTTGGTTTCATGGAGGATTTTGGAATTTTGCTTTCCATGCTTGTGGTGTATAGTCTCTTTCTACAGTCACCTTGATTCATGTGTTGTTAGTGAAGATCCTCGTTCAAAATGACTTCATTGTGCATACTCATTTGAATGGTATCCATGAGAGTTATTGAAGATAGTGGGAGTTTCTATTCTCCACGTCACCCCTTTTCTCTCTCCAAGGGTCTCTTAGGGTTTCTAAAAATAGGGAGGCAACAATGAGACAATCTAAGTGTGTACCTAAAGGCCTCCTCTCATATCATATATATAGGAGTGAAGGTCCAAGGTTTCCTAATCCCTATTTGTCCATGTTGTGGACTCATTGACTTATTGAAACTTATTTATTAAGTCTAGGTCCATATTTTACTTCGATCCTTAAAACTTACTGTTAGGTCCCTAGACTTATTATTACAATTATAATTAGGTCCAATTCATCTTTTTTTCAAGTTATCTGTGTGTGACCTTGTAGGCACCATACTATGTCAGTAATGGATTCACTTATAAAAGTTAAGATCCATAAACAATGAGAAGTGTCTTGATACACATCATTGAGTTATAGGATTAGTCAGATAAGACTAAACCAACAATAACCAGTGTTATTATGTTTTATAACCCTTTTTTTCATAGAAATTCAGATCGAAGTAGAGGCATGGAAACATCACCCTCTTTACCTTCAATCTAAGTTCCTTAATTTCCAAGTATACTAGCTAGATATACATAATTTTAGTGTCACATGCTGACTCACATCAGCATGGCCATGCATTTCTCTAGTCACACTTATCAAGAGGCCTTGGATATCACTCTCATTATATGGAAGGGAAAAATTCCTTCTACGTCACTCCCTATGTGTAGCATAATTCTCAATATAACCAATCACAACCTTTAGGGAAACCTTCTTCAAGATCATGTTGGGTAGTGTCAAAGCATGATGATTGTCATATCACCATTGTTATGAATTCCAATCAAAGGACCACAACATCATTGTCACATTTAAGAGTATATTATGATTATCATATAACAATCAATGAATCACTCTCAAGGTGGGTTTAACCAGGACACTTTTTCTCTAACAAGTACATATGTGTCTGACTTAGTATCCAATATCTATGACTCATGAGACATGGTCATCAGTCACCATATATACTAGTCTCACGTGTATTATTGTTGTCCAATCCTCAATAGTACCTGAATAGGGACATTCAAGAGCATTATTCTCACAACACATTAAGATCTCATGTTCAAGTACTTGAAGTTCCAAGAATTTGAACCAATCATTCTAAGAACATTAATTATGTACATTAACATCACAATTATTAAATGTGCATCAATGAATTATGATTGCTTTTATTAATCAAACTAAAAGTACATAATAACTATAGCCATCATATAATGATTGGCTTCAAGGGCATATACACCAATACCTTGGTAGTGTAAGCTTCTGATCATGTTCTCCTCTCCACCAAGATCCACCTGTGATGTCATTCCATCATCCTAATGTATTTGCAAACATGGAGAATGTAGAGAGAGAGGCATGGCATGCAAGCCATATATATAGTTTTTTGGATGTCAATATAAAGTAGTGAATTACATGTTCCTCATCACAAGAAATCATAAAAGTAATCTAGTTTCCATATTCACATCACCAAATAAAATGATTTCAAATGCGTCACATTGGTTTATTCAATATAGATATATCATATCATATATGACATTTGGTGATTATATGGATACACATTGCATATTATTCATTAAACGAATAGTTTGTGTCTCAAATTCCAAACTAGCACTAAAATCATTCGACAACATCTCTGATACAACTATAGGATTATGGGGAAAGGGGAGCAACAGAAGTACATAGATTTACCAAACAAAATCTATCCAATGGATCATTCACAGCCAGCAAATGTTAATATATTGAAGACATATAAGTGATATCAAATATAACTTGGTGATAGTTTTTCAACACCTAGACACATCGTATGTTGATGTAGTTGCACTGCTAGATTTTAATTTCAAGTGGTTGTTGTTGTTGTCACCTTGTTTCACCGCAACACATTGTCTTCTACTTGAAGAAGTTTCTTGTTCTCAAGCCTCCGCCCCAAGGCCTTTTCCTCCACATCTTCCACACAGATGAAGGATCTCGTGATGCACCACCTTGGTTGCTAAGAGGAAGCAGAACTTCGATTTGTTTATGTACTAGTGTCTGCACTCTCCTTCTCATTGTATCATGGGATATTGTTCTTGGGGTTACTAGTTCTCCCTCTAAGAGGAAGAAATCTCTAAAAACTTTATTGACAATGTCTTTCTCAAGTGTGTCTATTCTCCTTGGGCGTGCACCCCTATATATAGGAGAGTCGTGGGCTTCGAGTTTCCAAAATACAATCCCTTTCCTAATTGCAAATCAAAATAGGAATATTGCCAGACTTCCTAGTCCCTCGGTTTGTTAACCATTTGACTATTTGGAATTTTTTTATCACCTAGTTGACCGATTGGCTTGCCTAGTCACTCAGTTCACTAGTTTTTGTCCCATTTCAATTAATCACTTTGATTCCAAATGGAATAGGTCACAAATTTAAGTTTGTTTACTGAATCAAAACCAACCAATTTGTTGTTAAGTTATATGTTTAATTGTATGGAAAATTTACCAAATGGGTGATCTATCCATCATATGACATTCAACTTATTGATTGATGCAAACTATCCAATCAATTGATTGGATAGATAATCAGACTATATAGGATTGAAAACCATTCTAATCATATATCTTATTGAGAACTTCAATTCCCTTATGGACCCTTATATGTGTGACCTCGTAGGTTCCTTATAATGTTGGCAATTATGTTCAAAACCATTAAAGAAAATATTGGTATCTTAAAACATGTAATTGATACCCAAGTAATAGGATTAAGTTTGAAAAATGAAGATGTAAATTGACCAATGTTTACTTGATTGTATAATCCCTTTGTAACAACAATCTAGATTGAAACCAAGGCATGTTGTTGTCATCCTCTTAACATTCAATCTATTTTATTTAACAATAGAAAGCTCTTGAGTTATTGTGATCTCTTATCATATAGCTAATCACATGAGCATGACCATGCATTTTATAGTCTACTTATAAAGTGTCAAGGATATCACTCAAATGGAGTGAAAATTTCCTTGAATATCACCTACAATAATCAACAAGTGGAGCAGTGCACCCAATCACTATCTATATGTCAATCCTTATACATAGTCACGTTCTATAGTGTTAAGCTACACAAAACAACATGATTACTATAAGACTTCAAGCCTAAGGATCATAGTCACCACTATCTCATTGATATCTGACTCTGACTACCATGACATGGCTTCAATATGTCATTCACAAAGTGGGTCTGTCTAATATAACTTGTTCACTACAAGTATGTATGTATCTAAATTGATATCCAATATCATGACTACGAGACATAGACATCATTCATGATACATAATAGCCTTATACATTATTGTTGTTCTATAAAATCAGTTATAACAACTAATTACAGACAAAACAAGATTGAATACTCATCTATATACATACGATTCATGTTCACGTACTCAACTCAAGCCATATGCCATGAAGTTAGGACATTCTAGAGACATAATTACATATACTCATTATCTCAATATTGAAACAAACATAATAAGGGGAATTATATTTATTAATAACCATGTCATATACAATGTTATTACAATCATCAAATGATGGATCTCATGGCATACAACCATCATTACATATTATTTTTGTCCTATAATGTCAATAATAATAACTATTTAGGGACATCAAAAGAGTGAATACTCTTTAGTATACATTTGATCTCATGTATAGGTTCTCAAGACAAACCACATGTCATTGAGTCAAGATAAACTCACAACATTATTACATGCATTCATTACCTCAATAGTGAAATAAAAATAATAAGTGGAATCTTCTTTTGTTAATAATCAAATCAAGTATAAGGTATCCCCATTATAATGATCACATGACGGCTCTCAAGACATACAACCAATAAATAGAGGTTATATTACTTACCTTGACAGAGAGCATGTATCCAACAAAACGTTCACATAAACCTTGCTCTAAATCTCCACCAAAGACCTCCAAATCATCTGAGTTGCATCCCCCAGCTTCAACTGGATCATGAAGGAATAAAACAAAGGATTTTAGGTAGAGGAAAAAGATTTTCACCAAATAACTTGGAGAATTTCTCCAAAAAGGTAATATGACATAAAATAGTAGAATACATGAGAAAAGAGGTATGAGGTGACATGGATTCCATTTCTACTTGGTTAGGAAGACAATTTTAAGTTTTGTTCTTCAGATACATTAGAAATACCAACATGTAAGAGCTTTTAATCCAAAAATTACCTTCCTCAAGATCCATGTCATTCATTACTACTACAAAATCATGTAAAAGAGCTCCTAAGATTGAATCAAACTATATATATGGGTTGACGGAAGACATGCATGTCAAGCATTATAAAGATTACTTCAATTTGCTCATTGACCTCCTATTAGCTACTTCAACCAAAAAATGGTTAGAATCGACCAACTCCATCACGTATCAAACTCCTATCATCCTACTTCAATCCAAAAATGGCCTACATCAACCTAAAATTGGGTCCCACTTATCTCTTGATGGATGCTTTGACCCAACCTCATCAATTTTTGCTCAAGCTATGATCCTCTTCCACCTGACCCAGCATTTTATCAACTACACACAAAGGTCAAAGTACTCCTATCCTAGTTTCTTCACCCTTCTGATGTGATCAAGTCATCTAATATAAGTCTACTCATTCAATTTATTTATACTATATCTATTAATGTAACCTTAAAGGTACATATTTTTCTAAGTTCGTGACTTCTAAAATTTATTGAACAACATCTTTACTACACATTATTTGTATTATAAGAAATGCATGTGCTATCTATTAAAAATTATGTTTTTTTAATTGTTTTAATTATTCATATAAATCCATAAATAATCATATTTAAGGTAAATAAAATGTGACTAAAACCAAGGGACAAAGTATCATAGTTTGACCCTGAGTTATACGGTCAGCTAACATCTTAGTCTGTCAACTTAGCTTGAATTGTCAATAACCCTATATTTTGTTTTCATCAATGGTTCAAACTCATTACTAAGGTAGTTGGTCAACTAAAATACAATTTAGTCAACTTTAGGCATGGACTTAGTGAAAACTCATGTTGCTTTAGGCAGTGACCATTCAAGGTCCCAATAATGACCTAAGTATTATGCTAAACCTATAATAATGTTCGATACACTACGAACTTGATATCCATTGCTACGAAAAGATACTTTAAATATATAGTCATTTTTACACTTTATTGTAATTGATTTGGTTTGCATTTGAAATTCAAATTTACCAAAACTATTGAACACAATATCTATGTAAGCATATTAGTCACTATTTTACTATTGAACAACACATCTATGTAATTAAGCACTAACTATTCCTTTAAGATTAATTTGATATTAGGGTCTTACACAGTAGCACCATATTATTTACCCTTAAAGATCTATACAACCTGGTGTTAGTTGAGACCAAGGTTAATGAGTTAACTCTCCTCTCTCTTTGTAGTAGTCATAAAATAGTTTCATCTGAGATCATAATGTGTATACTCATTATGAATCATTCCTCATGCATTATTAATATTTGTATGATTCTTTGAAATTAGTATAAAGGATTATGATATAATGTATAATTTACCATGTTTCTCTTCCTGTAAATGAATTATTACTAGCCAAGGTTCAAAGTAAAAAAAATACCTATGTTGAAAGATATCATTAGTATTCGCTTTTTTATGGTCATATACAATTAATTAAATATTTGGTAAACAATTTTATTACTACCTTTTTTAAGGTATTTCAAAGTATTTTTATTAACTTAAGTCCCACACTATTTGATTTTGAAGCAAGTGGGAGCCACTTAAGTGTGAGTCGACACCATAAGCCATGTAGGCCATATAGAAACTGATTGGAAATTGGGATTGTAAATGTGTATTGGGTTTTTTCTTAAACACACATCATGTGTACCCTCGCTACACCATTTTAAACATAGCTCGGATCAGTTCGAAATCATACCCTACAATGCATGTGTATCGAATTCTTTTAATAAATAAATATACTTCATTCTTGTTATTTAAGACCGTCTTTAATTATTATTAGGAAAACCAATCACGAGAAAAGACCCTTGACATATTAAAAAATTATTTATTTCTCATCCTTGATATCAACTTAATCATATTTGAAAGTCCATTAAATTTTTTTGAGGTGCTTAAAAATATCATTTTGTCTATCCAGTCATATGTAGGCCATTTACATGTACTCATTTAGAAACATAGTTCATCCAATTGAATACAACACTTATCCAGTCACATACTGTTTTTAGTCAATCTAACCCAACTACTCTACAACTAGATTCTTGGTTGAATACATGTGCTACTCAACCAGACACTTCGGAATTTTGTTGTTTTGGGTGGCTATTTGATCGTATGCTTTTCCTGCTCGACCGAATACGTTTGTACCCAATCGCATGTCTTGCTCTCTTGATCCAATACACTTGAATACAATGGGTGTCTCTCCTATCTATTTGAATCTGCACTTTTAGTGTCCACATTTATGGGAAGTGTCGAATCTTGACCCAAAACATTGGGACGGGGGGACACAAATGTATCTATACATAGTTAGAGTCTCTTGAGTCTAATTGAGTTCACAACTGATTTAATTTCTGTCATACCTTCAATTTCAATACACAAAATTAAAGACTGAATTCATGTGTTGAATTTAACATAAAATAAATTTATAGTTTTAGAAAAACATACGCTTTAAAGAAAGCATAAAGTTTTCTACTTCAAAATATTATACTTATTTCTTTACATACTTGTATTTACCAATAATCCAGTAAATTAAAATGATTGGTCCGCATTACTTTAAAAAATAACAATCTCAATATAGATAATAAATTCATTATTGAATTTATTATGAGTTTTGTCTTGATTATCTATCCGGATATTTACATAGTTTTGGTGCTAAAAAGTAAGGGGTAAAATGAGACAAATAAGTTTAAATTACAAATAAATATGAGATACTAAATTTAAAAAACATAATGATATCCATCGTGATCAATTGATGTATGTTTCCCAAAGGATGGGACTTTAAAACCCATAAGTCAACCGTATAGTAAAAAAAAACTATTACTATGTCCTCAGTAGTTTGTTGGTTCCTTTAAAATATATATTGATAAATGTTAAATAATCAAATTTTATTATCAACATTGAAAATAGATACAACTTCTTGAAATTTGACAAATATGATATGATATGAGAAGAATGATGGACAGAAGAAAGATAAGTTTTCTAGATGGTTAGACAAATTATATTTATAGAATAATATATATGAGAATTCTATTATTATTACAAAGTGATATATGGAAGGCAATGAAATAAAGGGGAGTGGATGGAATGATTGAAGTATATTCACCATATCGTTTTCCATCAAAACATAGTAATAGGAATTTATAATGGAGGACATATAGTAAATTGGATGAAAAATATTACGAGAAACAAGAAGAAAATCAGATAAAAAAAGAAACATTATGAATAAAATTTCAACATAACTTGTTGGAAAATCAAAATTTTATAATGAAATCTTGTAAAAGATTCGGAACGTATATGATTGGAAAAATGGATTCATAGATAAGTGATTGGGGACTTATAAATAATTAAGAGGGAAAAATTAAAGTATAGAGGGAACATGCATGTTTATGTATTTAGTGAAAATAATTTAAAATAGAGAAGAAATACTTATTTGTCTATACTAATTGTAAGAAAGTACATACAATCTACTCGAAGGGTATGTATTCCATTTTCCTTTATGATATACTTTTTTATTTTTTTATACAAATAAACACACCAAAATAGTTTTTTTTGCATTTATCCTCTCCTCTCTCCCATTTATTCACTACATATCCATCTCCATTGACAAAGTCGTCCATGGGAAGGTAATATGATTATACTTCGAGTTAGTGAACTTAAATTTTTGACCAACTCTACACTAATTATTTTAACGTTTAAATTACTTCGTACCTCTCATATTCTTATATCAACACGTTATCCATTTTTATTATGTTACATTTGTACTTTAATGTTAAGTGATTTAATTACAATTATGTTTCATTAATGTGGCATCTCTTTTGAAAGAAAGAAAAAAAAAGATACTAAAGGGCTATTTAACTCTATTCTCTATTTTTGGCGTGGTTCTAAAATTTTGCGTTTTGCATATATTAATCAGTTTAAGAGAAAATTAATTACATTGTAGTATGAGATTCCTATTTTGATCATCTACTTATACGCCACAATATCTTGGGGGGCAGTCTAGTTATAGTACTAGATATGTTTTTACCCTAGTTCTATTTTCCAAACTCAGAATTATGTGTTGCACAATTTTGATTGGAACTAATATTTCTTGCTACTTGCTAGTATTTTATACTACATCTTTATCTAAATTAGTATTGTGCTAATATTTCTAAAATTGGGATCTCAGTCCAGTTACAGTATTAATGTATTCAATGGCAGAAGTAGATTGAAATCTTATCTGCATTTTGCAGGCCACACCTAGAAGTAGTAGGTGCAAATAAGATGTGGCTTTTTAGTGACACGTAGGCAACATATTATGTAGGGTAAACTTATACAGGTTTAGAAAAATATGTATGCATGATGGAGTCAAATGTTTCGTTTGTAATATCACAAACTAAATACAAACTCAAAACTATATATAAAGTGACAACTACATATTATATTTACATATTTCTTTTACATTCTATATGTATAGCATAAGATAAATATATTTATATGTAACCTTTTTATAGGTATATTGATTTACTTTAACTTAAAGCTTACCCTACATCTTTACATTAAAACTTTACATAAATTTATTTACTTTAATTTTATATATATACTATTCTAATTCAAATTCAATATTTTTTATTTATAAAACTATACCATATCAAATTAGCTACTACATAAATTTTAAATGGACGTAATACATATACGGTAAAATAACCAGTCTAACTAATTTTATTGGGAAATATCTTATTATATAATTCTCAAACTACATCTATCTAAGATAGACACTTTTTATAAATTAAAGAAATATTTTTGTATATATAATATGATCATTTAATTGAGTGGGTAGAGCGTTATAAGTATGAAAATTTTGCTTAGTAACATATTGAACTATATCATCTTTTAAATTTAATTTTTTGTACATATATACAACCACAACAATATTTGTGCTAATTTATTGAAGAAATATGTATGTACAAGTCAATAGAGTCAAAAATAGTAATTAGTAACACTAATTTATTTCATACAGTGATAGTCAATAATTTCAATGTAGTAAAATGGTGTACAAATAGATTATTTAGTGTTACTAATAATTTCACTCAGTGGAAGCCTAATATAAAATGACATAAATATCTCTAATACTTTATGCATTTTCTTTTTTGTAAGTGTTATTAGGTATGGGAAAATAAGAAGGAGAGGCACAGTGAAGTTTATTAGTTAAGAGAGGAGATGAAGGAAAGGAGGAGTTGGAAAAATCAGGTAGGGAGTCAAAAAATTATGGGAAGAAGAGAAATTGTGGTTTAATATTAAAAATTATTTGTCAAATGATGTTTTTTAGGAAATATTCTTCAATAAGAAAACATAAAACAAGAATACATAATAAGAAAGGTGGAGGTATATAGATAAAAAATGATACATAACACAAGAAATATTAAATTCACATATAGTAATAAATTAGAATGTTTTCTTTAAATAAAATTTCATGTGCATTAATCAATGTGATAAAATCATTTTTTTCTAATACTATATTTAAACTTATTTATTATTTTTTCCATAAAATATGTAATGTATAATCAACGGATATGTTTCATCTCTCAAATTAAGAATAGCAGTAGAACCATAGTATTTTGAAAATAGAAACAAACTATATCAGAATTTGAACCATAAAAAGAAAGTGTTAGGTCAAAAGAGGTACAAAATAGAAATTTTAATATAACTTTTCTTGTAATGTATGTAAACTTAACTAGTGAAGTATTAATAATATCAAAATGAAATCACAAATTTACTAAATACCAAATAATCTCTTTTTTATAAGAGTACCAAATAAACTCCAACAAAAACAATACTATGAAACATTAAAAATCATGTCTATATTGTGATTTGAACTAGTGACCTTCAAGTAGGTGTTATTTGAAGTACTCATTTTCTCCATTACACTAATAAATTAACTATATATTTGTTTATAATATATAATTGTTGACTACCAAATACTTCTATACATATATATCAACGAGAGTTTGAAATTTTCTAGGAGGGGTCCATGCCCCTGGATCCTCTCATGTCTATAAGGTTTATAATTGATATCTTTATTAATAGTACAATCGTAGATCTGTACTAGATTTTACAGGGTCGAATGAAGTTGGTTCTATAACTAGAATTGAAATCTTGCTAATTTGCATGAAAACAGTAGTCTAGGTATATACTATCTAATTTTTATCAAAGAAATTCTCTAAAAATAATTATAATAAAATCAGAGGTTGACGCACAACAAGTGCCCCATTAGCCCCTTTTGGAGACTACTAGGTAAATTAAATGCTTGTTGCTACCAATGCAGACTAAAATGAAGTAAATATGTAGTCAGGGGTTGGTTCCATTTCAAAGTTTCCCTTAAGTTTCTAGCATATAATTTGTAGAATAATAAAAGATAAAATCATTGTATGTGTCTACTAGAAGTCATAGTTCCAATCATTTGTAAAGATAAGACTTATTCATCTGAGCAGCTCGAGTTGAAAAATCATAGACGAAACTAACTAAACTAGGAAAATAATTGACACAAAAATCAAAAGATAAAAAATACAAAATACATGTTGTATAATGACTTTCTATAAATCTGTCGGGTCCACCTAATTCTCCTCCGGTCGCACCTTGCGGGTTGCGGTCATTGTTACCGTATTGGACTTTTTAAATGATAAAGAAAAATATTAGTTCTAACTTGGTTGTCATAACATCTTATAAATGGATCATCGACCTATGTGTGAACTTCTTTGAATTTATTGTTTCAATTGAATTTAAAATCAGATAAACAAGTTTATGGAAGATTTTTCTGTAAATTATTTCTAGTATTTTTTTTCTAAATTACAAAATAGTCTTTGTAATTTTAATCTACAATATTCAAAAAGAGTGTATGAGGTATTTTATGAAACTTTCTCGTTGTGAATTTTTTTCTCTAATAATGCAACCATCAAAGCCAGATGAGTTCTGATGTATATTTTCCTTGTAATTTTAAAACTATGAATTGATCTGTATATATTATGATAAAGCTATATGAAAGGTTGTAGGGTTGAATATATTTCGTTTAGTTTTTGAAAGTATGTATTATTCATTGTGTTGAATATAAGAAAGATTGTGGAAAGAGTAGCATGTAACTTTTATATTCAATTTATTAATTAGTCCTTGGTATATTATAGTTCAATTATATGTAATTGCAAAAGTAGCTTGCTTTTGTTAGTCTTTGCACTGTGTGCTTTGTTTTGTTATTGCTATGGTTGGTTGTGTGATGCACTAAAATCAAAGGAGATATATGGTTTGATTGTTCCTCCGTAATGTCTACAAGGATTCATGGGGTAACATTGTCGACGTGTAGAAGCAATTATTATTCTTTTTAGTGGTTTTTCTTCTTTCTTAACATTGTATGTGTTACAACATTAGTCAAAATAAATTTCAACAAATATTCTTTCCTTCCCATTTACCTAACCCATAGTCGCCTATTAACTCTAATTATATCATCTTTTTCTTGTTTAACTAACAAGGTGATGCAGTACCACATTCTCGGTCTTAAAAGTAATCTAATATTCTCAAATTTATACAATACACGTGATAAGCCTGATAAGCTATGATAGTTCGTCTAGAGTTCTAAGAATTCATAATTGCACATCCATGATTATCTCATGCTCTACGGCGAACGTTTGACAATGTGTTAAGATAATATATAACTACAACATACCAATTACGAGGCGTGCTTATCTCTTGTTCTACCATCAACCATTTAATGCCTTTCACTTAGTACTACACACAAGGTAATTGGTGCTTTCAGATTACGAGAATATCGTTTTTGGAGCTCAAACAACTATATGTAGCTGCTGAGATGACCGTACCTTTGGCTAATTGATTAAGTTTAATGACATCATTCTTCAACGTTTGAACCTAGCTTGGTTGCTGTATGTTCTGTCACCAACCAGCATGTAGCAGCAGTTATAACAAACTGAATCCATGCTTGCAGTTCGTCACGTCACGCTTTGCCTCCTAACCAACCACCAACGTGGATCTCATGCAAAGCTAAATAATCCATCCCTTTCCAGCTTTCTAGTTCCCACACACGATTGATGCGTTTTATCCACCCCTGGAATTATAAAGCTGTTTGGAAACACCTACTACTCCTCTTGAACGTACGTCTGTCTCAGCTCACGAAAAGTATCAAACACGAACAACTGCATATCAGGCCTACGCTTGCAGATCCCTCTGTCTGTTTACTCTATATAAGTTTGTATATCTCTTACGTCGATCATATGGTGCTAAATTAGTGGCAAAAATTCCATCGAACGTTGCCTAATTTTCGCAATGAAAACACAAATTTCTTGATATATACATGCTCAGATGCAAAAGTTGGTTTTTATGTCGATTTGAACATGAAAGATGTCGCCAATAGCTTTGTCAAGTGATTTGAAATTTCGCCTTCGTTTTCTTGTTTTCGGTATGGCTAATCTATGTCGGTTTGTAATTCTAAAAACTTAATAATGGGAATAAACCACCCATCATAAGTGATATTAACCCACCATCCTGTATTACTAAACTAGTTTCACCAGTAAGGCAACAACTTAGATTTCTCTTCGAAAGATTTATTATAGTAGAACCGATTCTATCAAAACACAGACAACCGTGCAGAACCACAGTGCGGAAGGAAAGCATCTGTATAGCTCTCTCAAGAGGGAATTAGATGAAGCCTCTTGCAGGATGAAGTGACCAAGGCAATCAACCAAACAAGTAAGCTTGTGTATCCAACTAAATTAAGATTTGGTATAGATAAATATTCGACATGAGGATCCAACAAAAATTAGAACATTCATGTAATAAATTACTATGATCTCTTAGTATAACCATCAAGTAAAAAATATTTGGCTATCTTATTGCAATCTAGTTTTGTACTTTAATTTGACTTCTTATAAACTATGAATAATATTTTAACAATGGAAAACATACATCCAACTGTCATTAAGATTATAAGGTTAGATGTCCAAGTGGTCTAATGTTTCCAATGTGAATTTTCAAAAAAATCCAAAAGAAATGACACCTTTGTTCTCGAGATATGCCCAAAGTGAATCGAATCAATATTTCCATCACAATATGACATTGTTACCATCATCCTTAAAGATTGACACACGAAATTCCTTGCCGGGTCAGCTTCGACCCACTCGAAATACGTAACGATTTGGGCATTTGTATCCTAGCTTTCCTTGAGAAATCCTAAATTAAGTTCAAAAAATAAAGTAACTCATTGTGTTGATGTGGAATTCCACTCTCTGATAAAATAAAACTTCATGAAAAACTAGTAAGTTTCATATGTTACCAAATAGGTTTCATTAAAATAACTTGCTTGAAAACTTGGTTGATAATAATTTCGATTTTTCCAATAATATAGATATCCAACGAAATGATATCATGGTAATGAATATTTAAATATATGTGTGATTGAGAGAAGAACGACATACCCTTTTTTATATAACACAATATTGTATACACAAGATTTGGAAAATAAAACATATACATTTCTAAAAAATAGATATGTTTCCCAGGAGAGTGTGGGTATTTGGACCACCTACAACTAGATGAACTATAGTTACATCAAAAGATAGGGGTTTTCTTTAAGAAAATAAAAATCAAGGATTTCTAGACTCGCTAGACTCCTTCAGGTCAGGAAACTCTTTCTAGACAAGATACATGATATTTTCATGGATTTATGTTAAGGAAGTCACAACGAAGGGCGAGAAAAATATTACAAACTTCAGATATTCATTTGGTGTATGACATGTCCTATGATGACAGACCAAGTTAGTTCTAAGGAAAGAACGTCCACACGGTGTGAGAAGAAGAGAGATACATTTTGATGGTGTTGTGACACCTACATGATGTTTAGGTGGTCACATGGTAGTTGAAGGAGTATATAAAAAACATTCAATTATATATTTTGTAGGTTTTTAGGATGAATTCTTGAAAGGTGGGGAGATTGTGACAACCACAAATGTTCTTAGCTAGATAATATAAGTTCACCTAACTAATTCCTTGCATTTAGTGTGTAACCTCTTATTATACTTGTAAGTTTTGTATATATCTTAACTTGATGCGACATCTTGATTATAGTTAGAATTTGGTAACTCAAACCTTAGTTGTGCAGAACTAGGGTTTTGGGCATTCATTTGGTGTAAATTTGATAAGAAACACTAAGTGTGCATTACAATGGTGAAATATTCATGTTTTATGGGTTATTTTGGTTATTTAGATGAGTAAGAAACATGAAATGAGTTCCCTTGTTAATGTTGAACCCTAGATTTCCTATGAAAATATCTAACCCTAGATAAAGAGGCAATTTAATATTTGATGCTCTCTATATAGGTGAGGGAGATGTCCTTAGACCCTAAGATGATGTACATGATGTGTGATATCCATGATGAGCCTCATACTTGGGTGGTGGTTGTAAGTAAAGGAATCTAGTTGTTTCCCTTATTTTGATAGTTGGGTAGAAAAATTGTTATCGGTAGATGGTTGTAGTTAGCATATCTTGTTGGAGTTAGATAAGTCTTAGCTTCATTGACCCGTGCTTGAGGAGCTCTTTCTATGATACAAGTGAAATGACCATGAAACCTCGATGTTGATAATAATGTTGTCCCTCAATTGATGGATGATACATGAAATACTCTCACTTAAGTTAAACTTGAATATGTAGAAAAAGTCACTCTCATAAGCTAGACCTAATATGAAATAATATATTTCCTAAAGATATAGATTTGAAAACATAAAGTTGATGTGATAATGCCTCGAGATGTTAGCTTGAATGATCAAGAATATGATGCTTAATTTCATACATGCAAAAAAAACTATGATGAACTTGATATGATGATACTCTAGGGGTCTTAGCTTAAATAAAAATATGAATAAATTGTTTAATTTCATACTAATGAGGTATAATGAACATATTTAGTGATCAGTAGTACAATTTTTGGAAAAACTAAAACATGTGTGGAATCTAGTGTAAGGATGAAATGCACGTTTGATGAATGTCTCATTTGAAAATCACGATGATGAATACGTCCTCTGGAGAAATCAACAACATAACTTTTGATAACATACCTTGTGCTCATATAATTACATGAACAAAACCCTAATGTTAAAAAGACATTATACTATGATGATAAGCTAAGTAATCCTCAAATATACAAATTTGGATGGGAACCTATGTGTGAATCCCATGATGGGAGATGCCTTGACACTTATACTTGGTTTCCTAAACACGGTGACTATAAACTTAAACCTTCAACTATGATCTTGGATGAATTTTGAGGACGAAATTCCTTTTAAGGAGGGAAGATGTGACAACTTGAATTTTCTCTCTCCTCATTGTACTCATTCTCTCTCATCAAGTGGCCTGTTTAATCATTAGGATATCTACTCATAGTTTGGTGTTATGATGCCCCAATTTACAACCTCGATGATAAATTTCATGACATTTGGCTCTAATTTGAGAAATTGAAGTGTGTACCATTCAGTGATATCTATTCATATTGCAAATGAAATTGAACCTCATTTCTATACTCCTTCGTATCTCTAATGTATATCATGTTGTAGATCTTTCATTTACCTTTAAAATCATTGCAATTAGACTTTCGTAGCCCATGTTTTGAGATTTTGAAGTTTCCCTTATGTTGCTTGATTAAATTTGGTTTTTCTTGGCCCATGTGCTACTGTTTGGGGTTGGTCTTTGTAAGATCATGGAGGTTGCACGGGCCAGACACCGCACCTCATTTCTTATAACCCTAATGGGTGTTCTCTCCCAGATGCTAGATTTTGAAGCGTGGCTAATCCAACTGATGTAAGGTTCTTACCTTCTATTGTACATCGCTTGGATAAGAAGGTGATGTGGACACCCCCACCACCTCGTTGGAAATATCCAATAGCATACTTCCAACCCCTTCTCAATCAATTGAATAGCCCAACTCTATTCTTTCTTCATTTCGGTCTTTTTCCCCTTGTTTTCCCTCTCTCTCATGCACCTCTCGGATCCCTCATCCTTCTCCAGGTTGGGGTGGTGTTGTTGAATCCCTTCTTCTATGTCCAGGGATGTTAGTCACCCCATCCACAAACTAGGCCACAGATGATCCTGACAGCCCCATAGGAGTGGGGACAACACCTTCTCTAGGTGCATGTTGTTGTTTCATACCAACCTTCATAGTGTCATCGGGGATGGCGGTTGCACCTTGCTCGTGCCTACTGGTGGGCGAGGATGAAGATCTAGAGTTGATTGATCTAAGTCGGGTGGCCAGGATCACAAGGCACTAGCCACCAGTCCAGTCAGACCCCAAGGTGAGTCACGGGTTCTCCACCAATCACAGGTCGCCATCTCAACCGAAGAGGCCCACCCCTAGTCGCGCCTAGGTGGACGGGTCGCCCTCGACCGCAGTTATCACCGACCGAGCAGATTCCCACCGTAGTGCTAAACACCCAGAGAAGATAGCTCGCATGCACACCGCAACCGCTAGATCGGCCGCGTGCGGACAAAGTTCAAATTTGAAATAAATTAAGGTAATGCCTAAGGTGCTTTCTCTACAGTTTTCATGTGGATAAAAAAATGTATAACTCCCAACTTGTTTGGCCAAAATGTGTGAACCTATATATCAAATTGATCCTCTCGAAAAGATCTACAATTTTGGCATAGTTTCAGACTCTAAAACGCATCTATTTTCCTTAGTTTTTTTCAAAAACACACATTTTAACTATGTTGACCACTCTTAATGCATGTTTATGATTAAGCTTGAATCCTTATTGACCATCCACCCTCCTAGACATCATCTTAGTAGATTCTATGCATGTTTGAATATTTTTATGGTCCTAATCACTCATATAGCTAATAGATAACTCTACCACACTTTTATGACTTGGAGTTGAATGTTGTATCTTGATGGTCCTAATCACTCAAATTTGAGTTCTTCTGGTCCTTTCCATCCGCACATTAATCCTGCATTGGATAGAAACTAGGAACCTTGACCATGGCATCTACTATAAAGAGAGGAGTACTAGGGTCTTCCCAAAATACAATTGAGATAACTGAGAATCAGTTCCTTTGACAATTGTTATCCGCTTTGGTTGTGGTAACCACGAGAGGCCAGACAAGCCCTACCCAACTAGGGAGGGATAGCGAAAGGAGAGAACAACTAAGAGTTTTCGTGGTGGGAGAGTAAGATGGTGTAGGCCAGCGGGAGGGATAACTCCTTCTTGTCTAGTCTGGTAGGACAACATAATTTCTAGGTGGTTTGTATGGACTACCATTGAGGTGGGAAGACGTTGTTTTCCACTCGAAGGACAACGTCAACCAGCAGTCTATGACAAGAGGAGTTGCTGAAAAAATCAACGTTTGTGGTTGTAGTTCGTGGTGCAGACCAGGAGGCAGTCAGATGTGTCCCAGTACAACTAGGATTCAGAGTTACACATCTACAACGATGATGATTATTGTTGGACTTGCTCCAAGACTGGTATATCCATAAACCATCCTTCCTACATTATAGTTATTGACATGATTTACTGGTTATGGGGAAAATATCTTAGATAAAATTTCAAATTTTGTTGCCTGCTTTGTAGCATATTTCCCAACAGTGGTATCAGAGCCAACGTGAATTTACTATATTACAGGATAATGGATATGATCGAATTTTGGTTTTGTTGTTCTATTATTGCATGTGATGCAAATAATATCTTATCAAATCCAAACACCATGATAATCCCAAACTAATATATATATGATATATATGCAATTTACACACATCGCCCTAAAATAGTTTTGATGGTGGATGTGTAGCATGGTTATGGACAATAACCCCTATCTGTGTACGGTTGTATGTGGATGGTTTATCTATTTATCTTGGTTTTTTTACTGAGCCTCTATCTTATCTTCCAATGTAAAGTTAATTCTCTCCTACCCTTGCTCCCCTCAAATGTAACTTGAGGTTTCTATATAATCTTGTAAAAGTAGGATAGAAGTATATGTATTTATACAAACTCCCTAAACTAAAATATTAACTCTTAGATGCATTGCATTAGCAATACACATGAAAAGCTTGACCGACTAAGCGAGATTTGTATAAAGCATGGTGTGTCATCTATCTCATGGAAGTGTGATGGTAGATATGTAGATTTGCACAAAGCATGGTGTGTATCTATCGTATTGGCTATTGAGTCAGGCTTATGGAGAGCCCAAGCCCAGAGGCATGCCGATGATCATGGCAAGGTGTTGCACATATCATCTATCCAAGAGTTGCATATGATGCAATTGGCATGATGTCCTACCTAAATAGTCAGGTTGTGGGCAATCGGTAAAAGCTGACTCATGACTTGATAAAATATAGATCTTGGCCCACTAGAATATTGTACGCTGCAATATTCCAAATTGATATTGAGGGTTATCAATTCGAATAAAATAGTGAGAGTGATAATAACTAAAGACCTAATTTATATCGTCAAAATTTTTGGATCAAAATGGCTTTCGACAAAATGCAAATGTTCTCTTATAGAATCAATGAAGAACAAATCCAATTTGTGATTGGTCCTGAAGAAGGACAAACTTGACGGGAGAAATTTCCACAAGTGGATTTGGACTTTGAGAATGATTTTCAATGAAGAGTGCAAGCTTTATGTCCTTGAAAAACCACTGCCTAAAATACCTCCTCCTGATGCACCTAGGGCACAAGTGGATGCTTACTGGAAGCATGTCAATGATGCCTTAGAGATAAAGTACCTTATGCTAAGATTCATGAACTACAAGTTGCATGAGAAATGTAAGGACATGAGTGTTCTTTAGATGGTGACAAATCTTAGAAAGGTAACACTTGGTCTTGACAGGAAAGAAAGGAACACTATCTTAAAAGTGCTACTTGGGTCAAAACTAACAGAGGGAACCTCGGTAGAAGAACATGCGGTCAATATGATTAGACATGTGTATCATCTTGAAGAATTGCGATTCACCTTGAGCTAAGAGTTGGCTACTGATATGATTCTAAAGACTATGCCAGAATCATATAGTTGTTTTATTTCATGCCAGCATGTAAGTAATTCGGTTGGACAGATGTTAGAACTGCTTGCCATGGTTATTCATGTGGAAGAAAAAGTGAAGAAGGACAAGCTCACGATGGTGATCAGTGGAATTGAGTCCAAGGATCAAAGCAAGACCAAGAAGAGTTTTATGGTCAAGCCTAAGTCCAATTCTTCAGCACTCAAGATAAGGAGAAAGAAAACTACAAGAGGAACTCATCCTTTGTACTTGAAGGCTTTCAAGAAGCAGAAGATGGGGATGGTGATCTCCACTTCAGGTATATATGTTATTGAGATAAATCTATTAACTTCATCATCTTGGGTATTAGATACCAGTTGTGGATCTCATATATATTCTTATATGCAGGATCTGAAGGAAGTAGGCCTTTTGGGGAAAGGTGAGGTGGAACTGTGAGTTACTAATGGCGCAAGAGTTGTGGCTGGTGCAGGTGGAACCTATAGTATATCTCTACTCATGGGGCTTGTAATGGAGTTAAAGAAATGTTATTATGTACCTACTATAAATAGAAACATCATTTCTATATATTGTTTAGACAAGGATGCATTTGAATTCCATATTAAAGGTGGTGATGTTCTATTTCAAAAGATGGGATCTTAATGGAAGTACCCTTATGTCTTATGGTCTTTATCTATTAGACCTTAAGATAGATGTATATAACATTAATACCAAAAGGCTAAAACTCAAAAACCCAAATAAAACATACATTTGGCATTGTCATCTAGGGCATATAAATGATAATCGCATATCTAGACTCCATAAGGATGGTTATCTAGACTCTTTTGATTTTGAATCATTTGAGATATGTGAATCTTATTTGTTAGGCAAGATGGCTAAGACCCCTTTCATTGGAAACAATGAGAGGGCGAATGATCTATTAGGACTCATACATACTGATGTATGTGGACCTTTTAGAATAATAGCTAGAGGTGGGTATCAGTACTTCATTACCTTTACTGATGACTTCAGTAGGTATGGCTATGTTTATCTAATGAAACATAAGTCAGAAGCTCTTAAAAAGTTCAAGGAGTTTATGAATGAAGTACGGAACCAACTTGGTAAAAGTATTAAGGCACTTCACTCTGATCAAGGTGGAGAATACTTAAACCAAGAGTTTGAGGACCTTCTTAGAGCCCATGGGATTGTATCCCAGTCGACCCCGCCTAGAACACCTCAACATAATGGTGTATCAGAAAGAAGGAATCACACATTACTAGATATGGTGTGATTGATGATGAGTTTAGCTAAGCTTCCAACTACCTTCTGGGGGCATGCTCTACAAACTACCGCATTTACACTAAGTTGAGTACCATCTAAGTCGGTTCAAAGACACCATATGAGATATGGACTGGGAAGCATCCCAAAATGTACTTTATGAGGATTTGGAGTTGTGAAGCTTATGTCAAGAAAATGTTTCCTGAAAAGCTTGGCCCTAGATCTGAAAAATGTTACTTTGTTGGTTATCCCAAAGAAATTGTGGGATGCTACTTGTATAATCCATCTGACAACAAAGTCTTTGTTTCCAAAGATATTGTGTTGCTTGAAAAAGGAATTTATTTCCAAAGGAATCAGTGGGAGACAAGTAGAACTCGAAGAGGTTCGAAACCAACAAGAGAACATAGAACCAGTAGATGAACCAGAGAAACTTAGAGAATCACAAGGTGTTGTGGAATCTCAAACTCCTCAAGTAACACATGAACCTTGTAGATCTAATAGGACATGCCTTGAACCTAAGAGATTTGGATATCTTGTGACTCAGGAAGGTAGTGAATTGGTCATAGATGATGAGCCAATTACCTATTAAGATGCTATTGAGGGACCATATTCTGAGAAATGGCTTGAGGCCATGAGATCCGAGATGGAATCCGTATATACCAACAAAGTATGGACTTTGGTAGATCCACCTGAAGGGGTAAAACCCATAGGGTGCAAGTGGGTCTTCAAGAATAATACTAACATGGATGGTAAGGTACAAACCTATAAGGGTAGATTGGTTGCAAAGGGTCTCAGACAAGTTGAAGGTGTTGACTATGACAAAACCTTTTCTCCAGTAGCCATGGTTAAATCCATCAGGATCATGCTTGCTATTGCAGCTTCTCATGACAATGAGATTTGGCAAATGGATGTTAAAATTGTGTTCCTTAACGGGAACCTTGTTGAGGATGTGTATATGGCACAACCTGGGGGGTTATAGATCCAAAATTTGCAAATAAAGTTTGTAAGCTACAAAGGTCAATCTATGGATTGAAGCAAGCATCTCGGAGCTGGAATCTTTATTTTGATGAGATAGTCAAAGGATTTATCTTTTCTCAAAATGAAGATGAACCTTGTGTGTACAAAAGGGTTAGTGGGAGCATAGTGACTTTCCTCATATTGTATGTAGATGACATACTATTGATGGGGAATGACATCTATACTTTACAAAAATTAAAGGCATGGCTTGGAAATACATTCTCTATGAAAGACTTGGGAGAAGAATCCTACATTTTGGGGATAAAGATCTATAGAGATAAATCTAGAAGACTTCTCAGACTAAGTCAGAGCACATACATTAACAAAGTGTTGAAGCAGTTCAACATGGAGAACTCAAAGAGAGGAAATCTTCCTGTGCGCCATGGTGTCCCCATCTCTAAAGCTCAATGTCCCAGTTCTTGTGAAGAAAGGGAACACATGAGTGAGATCCCATATGCCTCAGCAATTGGATCAATCATGTATGCAATGTTGTGTACCCATCCAAATGTCTCGTATGCTTTGATCATGATGAGCAGATATCAGTCAAATTTAGGTGATGCTCACTGGATAGTCATAAATAACATCCTCAAGTACTTTAGGACTAAGGATCAGTTCTTGGTCTATGGTGGAGAGGAAGATTTGGTGGTAAAAGGTTACACTGATGCAAGCTTCCAGACTGATCAAGACGATTACAAATCGCAATCAGGATTCGTATTTTGCCTAAACAACGGAGCTCTGAGATGGAAGAGTTCCAAGCAAGAAATAGTTGTTGATTCTATAACAGAGGTAGAGTATATTGTTGCATCAAGTACAGCAAAGTATGTTGTATGGATCAAGAAGTTTGTCACAGAACTTGGGGTTGTTCCTAGCATCAACGATGAAATCTAGCTATATTGTGACAACAAATGGAGCTATTGCATAAGCGAAGAAACTCAGATCGCATCAGCTCTCAAAGCATATATAAAGGTGTTTCCATCTCATATAAGAAATCGTACAGCGTGGAGATGTGAAGATTTGTAAAGTTCTAATTGAGAGCAATGTTGATGATCCCTTGACAAAGGCACTTTCATAGCAGAAGCATGATGGTCATGTTAGGTCACTCGGAATAAGATTCGTTGGTGATTGGCTCTAAGTGCAAGTGGGAGTCTATTGGTTATGTATGCCCAGAGAGCCAATCATGTAATGATTGTAATGGCATATCATGTAAAAATGATTTGATTATTAATAGAAGGCAAGCTTCCAATTTATTTTGTTCGTTCAAGTTATGAGATAATGAAATAACATAATCAATGTCTAGATAATTATATTACTTAATGACGTACGTATTCAAGTTACTAACCTTGTGGATGAGATCATATGGATATTAAGAGTAAATATACATATTCTCATTATGTCCCTAATTGGTTGTCATTGTGGAAGGTTGATAGACAACAATGACACATAAGATCACAGTGTGAGCTGGTTGATGACTAAATCTCATTAGTCATGATATGGCAATATCAAACCAAGCACATATATACATGTTAGAGAACAGTGTATCAGACAGACCCACTGTGAGACTGACACATGGAATCCATCATCATGAAAGCCATAGTCAGCTCTCACAGTGATGGTGGTGGTTTTAGTTCTTAGACCTAAAATCACTGCACTCAACACATGTCATTGGATACACTTTGACATCATCAAACACATCCCTAAAACATGGGTTGTTATAACGGTGATGATTGGGTGGCTTTGACACATGAGGATTGATTGGGAATGATAGACATGGGATTTTTCCCTCCTACTAGAGTGTGATGTCCTAGGCCTCTTGATTAGTGAGACTGAGAAAAGCATGGCCATGTGCATGTGAGTCAATATGTGATATTGAGCTTACATATATCTCAGATAGTCTGCTCTTGGTTCAAGAAAAGGATTGAATAATAATGAGGGTGACTGCTTCATGCCTCTAGTTCAATCTGGACATCAGTGCCAAAGGAATTATACAAACACTATAACACCATACACAGATTGTAGGTTGAAGTTGTTCCCCAACTTTTCCATTAACTTGGTTAGCAATGATGTGTGACTAGGCACCACTCTTTGCTTGTGATGTCATAAGTTGTTATGGACACTCACTGCCAACGTAATATGGGACCTGTAGGGTCACTCACATTGGTCTTTACCTATAAGAGGAGTTTAGATCTCGAATGATAGTTGAATTAAGTGCTAAAGTATTTAGGCAATTGATTCAGGCAACAAACAAGATGACAACACTACCAAATGCCCATCTCAAGTGTTGAGACAGCTATTTGAAAGTGACAAACGGTCGTCTCAAGAGTTGAGATGGGCATTTGGGTGTCGGGACGGTTGTGAGTTGAATTTGTCTAAGGATCGAATTGACCCAGGTGAACGGGCATGACTCAGGTCACCAGACGACCATCTGGGTGAACCGAGATAGCCATCTCGCCCATGCGAGATGGCCCAGCTCTCTCAGGCTGGGAAGGTTCTATATGTTTCCCTATTCGTTTCGCTTGAGCAATTCTTGTTGCATAAGGAAATCAATGTCTAACATTGATGAGAATTGATTTGCCAAATTCGTGTACAATTGAGAACCGCGAGAAGAGTGTCTTGCGTGCAAGATGACTATCTGGCTGAGCCAAATGGCCGTTTCTTGTCATAGGTTGTGCAAATTTTAGAATTGTTATGAAATTTGAGTTCTTCTGGTCCTTTCCACTTTCGCACATTAATCTGGTATTGGATAGCAACTGGGAACCTTAACCCTGGCCTCTAATATAAATAGAGGGGTATTGGGGGCTTCCCAGAACACAACACAGATAGACATGTCAAACGGGTGGGTGGGTTGAGTTTGGATTGGGTCGTTGTGGGTTTGGGTCTCGCGAGTGCGGGTCAAAAAGATACAATTCTAAATGGGTCAAAGAAACATATATCCAAACCCGACCCTGCGAGTTGCGGGTCACCTGTGGTGCCCATATAATATGTGTTAAATAAATAATTATTTTATAAGTTGCCACTATGACGGTAAAGGAAGACCATTTTCTAGTGCTTTTACATGAAATATATCACAAGAACAGCCAACTATTGTACATTTTTACCATCAAATAAAAAATATGTTATATTTTTACAGCCATTCAAGCACATACATATTTTTAGGTAAAATTTTCTAATGCACAATTAAAATCCTCTAGTGTATGATTATGATCAACAGACTAGAGTTAGTAATTTGTATTGTGACTCTAGATTAAGTTTGATAGAATAATTAATGTAGTGGAGTTAGATTTACTTCATCAATATCTCTCTCATATCAAATCTTGTTGGACAAGTTCGAGTTTGGATCAGAACTCCTTAACAAGTAATGGTTAGTAGTAGATCATCTTATTTATTCTAAGTACTAGTGTACCATTTTTTTTATATATGTAATTTAGTTAAGTGTGTCACCCGTGGGTGCCTGTGGGCCAACCGCAAAACCCGCTAAATAAATGGGTGGGTATGGGTTTAGATAATTCCCCACGGGTAGCAAATTTCACTACCCAAATCCGACTTAAAGGGGTCAACCCTTGGGTGCCCGCGGATTTGGACCCAATTTGATAGGTCTAAACACAGACAACTGAGAATCAGTTTCTCTGAAAATTATTGTCCTCTTTGGTTGTGGTAACCACGAGAGCCCAAACAAGTCCTAACCGACTAGGGAGGGTTAGGTAAGGGAGAGAACAACTGAGAGTTGTTGTAGTGGGTGAGAAAGCTGGTGATTAGTACGCCAGTGGGAGGGACAACTCCTTCATGTCTGGTCTAGTAGGACGACAGGAGTTCTAGGCAGTCTGTATGGACTACCATAGAGGCGGGAACCTATTGTTTGCCGCTTGGAAGACAAAATCAACTGACAGTCTGTGACAAGAGGAGTTGCTAAAGAAGACGATGTTCATGGTTGCATTTTGTGGTGCATACCAGGAGGCAGTCAGACGTGTCCCGCTGCAACTAGGATTCAGAGTTGTGCATATACAACGATGAAGATTGTCATTGGACTTACTCCAGGACCAAGTATATTCATAAACCATCCTTCCTATATTATAGTTATTGGCGCGGTCTACTCATTATGGGGAATATGGTAGAAAATTTTAAATTCCACTGCCTGCTCTGTACCATATTTTCCAACATTTTGCATATCACAATGAAAATTAATGTTTAAGTATAATCTGAAGAGAAATTGTATTACCTATAGGAAAATTATTTTTGGGCATCTTTTCCATTCGATCGACTCACTTTTCAGTCGAATGATTGTCCTACAGAAAAAATTTGTAACATAGTGAGTCAAAGAAATTGAATGATTAATTTTATTAAAGGAAGGAAATTCAATAAATTTCCCTATTTGTGTTAAGTAATTAATGTTGTTAAATATTACTCCCTTGGCCTGGCACAAAGGTAAGTTGGCCAATGACCATGCACTTTTGTATGGACGAAAGAATGTAATTAAAGTTATACCCTTTTACCAAGTAAAAATCTATCAAGGAAACAATTGGTAGACCTATAAACAGATCCAATAGGGAGTGGATACTTATATATTCAATATCTTAATCCCAAAAAAAGCTCGATATTATATCTGATGGGAATCATATGATAACAGTTGAATATGATCTAATGAATAATATCCAAGTTGAATTGGAAATAAAAATGCTAAGAAACATAATATATATATAATAGTGATATTAAATGAAACATATATGATTAAATATCAATATTTTCGTGTTTATATATACAAATAGTATATATTTAGTAATATCTGTATATATGTTTTGAGTTCAGATTTTTTCAAAATGGATATAGAAATATCTGACATCCAATTTGAAATTTTCAAATCCAAAATTTGATACTCGAAGTCCAAGCTATCGGATTATTTCAAAAATTTAGACTTGATCTGAATCGAATGTGTGAATTTCGTATATCTATTTACATGTCTATCAAATGGAAATCCACCAAATCAAGGCATCATATACCCCTATAAAAGAGGGAGGAGTCCAAGCACAAAAATCTCATCAAACTCCCCATATAATCTCAGAACCCTATCTAACAGAACAAAGTAAGGAAAGACAAGATAGAGACTACAAAGTGTTCTAGTAACATGATTTCTCTATTTCATTTTTTTATTCTTTCTTCTATGAGAGATATGGAGTAATGCCCTTTTCGCGAGGACATGGAGAGTATCCCCATGATCATGTAACTTGTCTTGGATAACTTTGATTCTATTAAATAAATAAAATATGTGTCTTCATTTGTTTAAAATGTGAACGATAAATTGATCATTTATTCTTCATAACTGTTATGATCCATGACAATGAGACCCCACACTTATGGACCAAAACATAGAATGAGGTTCATAAGTTACCCGGTGAGACCCTTTATAGAAACTTATTAATTGATTAAACCATGACTCATATAATGTCAAGATCCCAAGTTTGTGGGTAGCTTGATCCATGAGATTTGTATTGGAAAGGAACATATTTGCATGATCTTAATCTAGAATTTGTTTAAAAAGGATTAAAAATGGTGAAGATAGATATGAAGGTTTGTGGGTGTGAAACTCAGACTTCTGGTAATCTCATTAATTGAAACTAATCTTTGATTAATTGCTTTTGCTTTTGCTTTTGCAAGTTTGCTTTATTGTTTAGTTTTCTCTTAATAATTTAGTTTACTTCTGCAAATTTACTTTTTTTTTGTTTTAGTTTAATCACTCTCTTTAAAACTAAACTTTAAATATAGTTCATCATAACAAGTTTGAATTAACTCTTAAAAATTTTGTTACTTGGGACTGATACCTTTCTATACTAAAATCAATTTTCTTACTTACAAGTGAATCGGTAGTCGCTAAAAGGTTAAACTCTAGGAACAATTTCCATATTGGATATGCTGTGAAAGTGATGACACGTCAAATTTTGGCACCATTTTTGGGGATGGAAGAGTTAATTTGATACTCATTGCTTTGAATAATTAGGATTTCTTCTTTGTAGTCATTTTTTTGTAATTTTAGTTGGTTTTGTCATTTTAGCATTGTCTTCTAATTTCTTAGTTTGTTTTTGTAATTTTTAGTTGTTAAATCCTTGATTTTTTTTAAATTTTATAATTTCCTTATTAATTATTTAATTTGATTCCATAATTTTTTTTCTATCTTAGATTTGGTAGTTTATTATTATTTCTATTTTTTATATAAAAATGGACTATTTTTCTTTTTGAGCAACAAATATCCTATTTTTTGAGGTATCATTTTAGATGGAGTGGTCGACACCACAGAATGTTTGTTGTGAGAGATATGGCTCCTTTTATCATGATATATGGGAGTGTCCCAAGATGACTCCATAAGAAGTAAACATGCGATGACTCTACCTCACGCATAATATTAGACCATGTTAAGTGCATATTTATCCATCATAATTGCATATGTAAGATGTATTTTCTAGAACATTTCATTATTATTGTTTAGTTTTAAAATTAATTTGTCTAAGTTAGCTTTTCTCCCTTTTATTTGAATTTTTTACTAGTTTTGGGCTAACTAATGTAGGGAAATGACCAAATCTATAGTCTCGCAAATCGGCCGTTTCAGATATGAGTCGACCGTCTCATATAGAGTCAACCAATTCAGATCATAAATCAGTCATTTCGCACATAGACTCAGCCAAATCACCCCTATCAACAACCATTCTAGGGTTTCATCAAACTGACACCAACGTAAAATCCAATCTACCAACTCAGATCCTAATTCAATCGATTCATGCCATAGTCAAAAGGGTGTCTTTTGACACAATCACCTAATTTAGATTATGATCTTTTTATCTAGTTGTCTTGTTTCTTATAACCTATGGTGACATGATTACCTGATCCAAGGGTTAGAACCTCAAAATAGGAATCACATATCCTTGACACAATTACCTGACATATTTATGTTGGATGGTTGGACGAGGATCCTCAAAGTCGTGACCTTGGGTTTGAGAGAAGTGTGGTCTTTGTGTGATTTGTGCTTCCACGGGACACGAATTTGCATAATCCTGATTCGGTCATGAAAATAAGAAGTCAGATTTGCTAATGTAGGAACGTGATTTTTGTTGGTGAACCTCTGGAACCCCAGTTATTTCTATCTTTTATTAATTAAATTTTGTTCTTGCACTTTTATTTTCTATTCTTAGCATAACCAAACTCTCAACAAATCATATTTTCCTTCTTATTCTCGCGATTGGTTTTAGATTTCAACAATCTTTTTCATTGTCTACTGAATTGATGCCTTACTACCAGAAAGTTGACTCATTGCTTGCAATGAGTTGAGTGCCTCTTAAGAAGTTTTAACTCTAGGATTTTTCCTAGTGATTTGATGTGCAAAGACATGCATCAAATTTGGCACCGTTGTCAGGAACGACATGAGTTGTTTTCCAAAACCTGATTGCTTATGTATTTAGGATTTCTTCTTATTTTTATTTATAATTTTAGTTTGATTTTATAATGTTTAGCTTGTTATATAATTTTAATCTATCCATCTTAATTTTTATGCCATAATTTTAATATTGTTTAATAACTCCTTAGATTTGTTTATAATTTTTAAACTTGTTCTAAAATTTTGTTCCTTCTTTCTTAAGATGTTACTTTTTTTCTTTTTCCTCTTTTCACCTACTAAGTCCCATTTAGGTAGTGTATATGCTCCTTCTACCAAGTTTCCATTCCGATAGTACTGCATTTTAGCTTATTTTGTAATTTGTGTTTCTTTGTAACTTTTAATTTTGTTCTATAATTTTTAGTCTTGTTTTATAATTCTTAATCTTGTTTGAAATAATTTCTTTTTAGATTTGATTTCTTCTTTTAATCTTTGTCATTATTTTCAAATCTTCCTACCGATAGTGTATCTCCTCCTTCGATCGAGTTTTTATTCTGATAGTATTTATTTCTAGTTTGGTTTGTAATTTTGAGTTTTATTTATAGTTTCTTATCTCACCTTTGTAATTTTTAGTTATTTTGTAATTTCTAGTTAACTCCTTAACTTGTTTTGTAAATTTCATTTATTTTCATAATTTTTCATTTTTTCTAGTTTATATCAATTCAGTTCTTTCTATCCTAGATTCTTTTTTATAATTTATTTCCTCAAAGGAAAAAATTCACATGTACTGGTCAACACATTATAATTCACAATGTCAAGTGTGTGGTTATTACAACTATACATCAGTAGATTGTCCAAATGTGTCCCCTCATATTATTGTGGCACCTTGTAATATTGAGTCTTCTTACCAAAGTGGATATAATGAAAATTATAATCCATTAACTTTTTTGAAGCCTGTTATGAGGAGCAATGCTACACATATCAATATGAAGGATGCTATGACCAAGAATGTTATGGAGGGTATTGTGAAGATGACCAACAAAATTTTAGGAGGTATGAACTTTATTGTGAAAGAAAATATAAACCTCGATGGGAGGAAAGGATTAAAGTCCTAGAAAGAATTGTAGCAGAGAAATAGGAAATATTAGAAAACTGACAAGCCTTGTTAGCTATTTTACTAGAGTCTCAATCAAAGAAACCCCCAAAGAAGTTATAATAGCCTAAGATATTTTTTTCCTGAATATGAAGATGATGATCCCATGTTTATGTCATTTATGTCAGATCCTATTGAAATAGCACAGAATGAGGAATCACAGACTTCATGCGATGAATATATTGATATTTTGATCCTTCCTCTAGAGGCTTTATTACTTGAGTATGAAAATTCACAGTAGGAGAGTCGTCTTTATCCTGAAGCTCCAACAACTCCTATCATTGACATAAATTCAATGTTATCAGCGACCAATCTGCTTGGGTTGAACCCTTTCTGGATGATAAACCACCACCCCTCCATGATAAGATCAATAAATGTTTATGGAGAAAGAATTCCTCATAAAGAGTCTTACACTCCACCACAGCAAATTTTTTTCACATACAGTTGATGTAGATGGGGAGCCACCACCACTTGAAGAAAGTCACATGCCCCCACTCCTTGAATGTAAAGATGATATTCCCATTTTATTTTATCTTTAACCCTTAGGAACATCTTGCATAGAGTAACTTTAGCCTCATGCTATATCAACAAGAAACCCACTAATCCATTTTGCCACAATGTTTATTGTATGATTTTTTAAAAGCAAAAAAATTTGTGTGATGTTGATTTTATTGAATCTATTCCTTTCATATCAGCACCACTTCTCCTGTGTAAAAATCTAGATGATGAAAAAAAACTTGAGCCATATCCTCCACCTGATATTGCACATCTGACACTACATGTGTTACCAGACCGGCTCAAACTCCACCTTGAGTCAATCTTTCACATTCCACATACATCGATAGCACTTCCTCCATTGTTGAAGGAAGATCTATGGATCTTACTGGAGTACTATGGGGAAACAAACAATATCATTTTTCTCTACTTGAAAACCCCTTCAAGCTTCCACGACCACCTATTCATCGGGTGTACTATGAAGCTCTTCTCTATAAGGTTCCATCTTCCATACACATTCCATTCAATTGGACATTCTTTGAGCTACCAAGGCCTCCTAGTGATCTTGGCACTTTTCTTCCCTCCGTTCTGAATTCAAGATTTGCTCGATATGAGTAAAATTTTAAGTTTCAGGTGGAGGTAGGTGGTATGTACTCATTCCACCCACTCTATCTTAAAATTCACACTTTCCACTTTGTTATGTAGTTTAGCTTTATATTTATGAAAATTTTCTTTCGCTATCTTCGGCCTTTATCTAATCGGCCAGGCCTTTTTTTAGCTGGCCATGATGATATGTATTTTTATAAAGATACCCCCTTGAATGATGCAACTTCTTTTACAACATAAAATTTAAATTTATCAATGATAGAAAGTATCCTCTCACCTAGATCCTAATTAATACCAATCTTTGGAAAATATGGAAAGTCAAAGAGGACTTATAGAATTAAAAAACAATGCTTCCTTATCTAGAGTTATAGATTAACTTAGAAATTTTGTTGAGTTTGCATAATTCAGAATTAATTGACTCAATGTATTATACTGCCAATGCGCTTAAATTTAAAAAAAATGAGTTGCACAAAGAACACCCTTTTCTACACTTTTCTATCACCTTATTATCTCTCCATCCGTAAAAGAAAAAGAAAAAAGAAGTATCAAAACCCTGAATATGGGGTGGTACCCTTCCCCCTCTTCCGCCAAAGTGCCAAAAACACATGTATGTATATGTATATGTGTGTAATGTACACGTCTATATATATATATATATATATATATATATATATATATATATATATAGAGAGAGAGAGAGAGAGAGAATCATACTAGAATACACTCGAGTGTACAGATCCCACAAATACACTCAAGTGTGTTTGCATATCAAGACTATTTTTTGCAAAATGTAAACCATTGATCTTCACCGTCATACTATAACTAGGCTACATATAAAATTTGAGCCCATTCAGATGAGTGTAAGTCACTCATCTAAGGGAAACAAAATCGATGCGCGAAACTAATTTGAATAGCATAATTTTTGTGGTCTTTATAACATGACCTATAAATGTCCAAATGTGCTCAAATTTTGCGTATGAGTTATTCACAACATGTTTAAGAAAATAAATGGATTATATTTTTGAAGAAAAAAATTGCATCATGAAAAACTACTTGAGTGTATTCTGCTCCGAATACACTCGAGTGTGATAAATCAAGAGGCCAGACATCATGAAAAACTACTTGAGTATATATATATATATATATATAGGATTAAGAGAGAAAGATTTCTCCCCCCCTCTCCCATAACCCGTGGCAGAGGCCGGACGCCCGGGAGGGTGATAAATCAAGAGATGCTTCTCTGTGTGGTTTCGAACCCGGGTCCCTTCATTGGGGACCAGCAGAATTTTCCAACCGGGCTATTCCCTTACCGGCTATATATATATATATATATATATATATATATATATATATATATATATATATATATATATATATATATATATATATATATATATTTATTTATTTATTTATTTATTTATTTATTTATTTATATTTATATATATGTATGTATGTATATGTATATATATATATATATATATGTATGTATGTATGTATGTATATGTATATATATATATATATATATATGTGTGTGTGTGTGTGTGTGTGTATATATGTACATGTGTATACCTATATATACACATGTGTATATATATATATACTCACACACCTACATACACATATCTATATAGATAATTATACATATATATGCCTATGTATATTTGTATGTGTATATATAATATAATATAATATAATATTTATGTATGTATATATGTAAATATATATTTGTTTGTTTTTGTGTGTGCGCGCAATTGTGTATGTATGTGTGTGTGTGAGAGAGAGAGAGAGAGAAAGTCATTGTATAACACACTCCAATGTAGATCATATTTTGCATATGAATTCGTTGATCATCTTAAATAGTATATAAATAGTATAAATAATAAAATTGAGCTTATTTAGACACCTACATGTCATGTACCTAGAGGCAGCAAAACCAATCTACATTATCAAAACAATGAAATCAATGATTTGAATTTTACATACACTTCTACTCATGTGTGGGATTAAGAGATGTATTCCCTCCCCCTCTCCCATGCCCGTGGAGGCCGAATACCCGAGAAGGTGTTAAATCAAAGCGGCAACTAAGATTCAAACTCGGGTCTCTTTGTTAGGGGACATTGTTCTTGACCACTTGAGTCACTCCTTGTCGGCTACTACTCATGTGTATTCTAACACTAGTAAATACACATGTGCATATGCACGTGACCACAAATTTGACACAATTTAATATAATAATTTAATTTAAATATATATGTCCATGTCACAATTTATGTATATTTTATAGTTATGTATGTTAAGAAAAATATTTTATTATGTAAAAATGATAGGTGGTCTTTATTTGGTAAGATTGTTGGACTATGAAAGAAAATGGAAAATGAATAGATGAAGTAGAGGGATGAGAAATATAGTTGACTATTTACGTCATTTACAAATTATATATCAAATTGTAGCATAGGGAATATGCAAGTAAGATAACCGGAGGCAGTGGCAGATCTTGGAGTGAAATATTGGGGATGGGCAAAATGTACTATGAAGTAGTCAAGTGTATCTGTTACGACCCCACCTCCCGATAACCCCCAATTAAGGGAGACCAAGAGGTTGAAGCCGCACCCATTAATCCTGGATCAAAGGTTCGACATATAACCATAAACAATTATTAAATTCTAACAGACTATACTGAAAATGGTAATAAAAATTTTCTTTGCATACCTTGAAAAGTTGGGAACAAACTAACTTCTAACCTCAGCTGGACTATTCTATCTAATTCCTCCTTGTTCTTTAATTCTTGAATTCACAAGGTGTAGCTTTACTGTTTGTTCTTTTCATTGTACCTAAAACGCCGACAAACAAAACGTCGGTCAGCCGAAGCTGGTATGTGGAGGAAACAGATAATGTTCAATTATGTTAACAATATAATCATTCAATTAATCATTTAACAATCAAGATTACATTTTAAACCCTACAACTCAATCCATACATATTCTCAAACTCCGGGCTGTCCCTGCAGTGGACATGGATATCACCTCTCTTTTAGGTAATAGAGTCGCATGGCACTATCCGAAGATAGCCCAATATCTAGCTCATTATGACTTGATGGTCCTACCTCCATGGTAGCCATGTACTAAGTCAACCATAGACCTGATGCACCTACCCAATAGATAGCCATGTACTAGGTCATCCATAGACCTGATGGACCTACCCAATAGGTAGCCATGTACTAGGCCTTTCTCTAACCTGATGGACCTACCCATAGGCAGCCATGTACTAGGTTAGCTATTATGCCACAGAGAGAACCAGAATATGAGTTTATAGGCCTATACATTAAGTGATAGTCATAGTCACTTTATATTTGCAATATAAACATCCAAACAGTTTAGTTGCATTCAATGCGATTAAACATTCGAGAAACCATTGGAAAACTAAGCGGTTATTCATAAGTAACCACATACCTTTGCCATGCAGATGATTCAATCATACTTTAAGCATATTGTCCAAGCAAGCAAGTAAATCAAGCAATCATCATATAATCTGCATTATGTAAATTCTAAAGTGTCACCATCACTTTTGATCATATTAAAACCATATTCAGTCCTAATCAAGGGTTTTAGGTTTTAGTTAAGGAATAAGGGTACAAATCCCAATTCCTTTGTATATTTATCATTAGGTAAACCCAAATTGCTATATCCATCTTATCCTTTCCTTATTATCACTTAGATCGAATAGGTTCATTACCAACACAATAAGTTAAGATCTTTGAACTCTAAATCATTATATGCATGTGGGTTCACATTAGAAACCCTAATTACCTTATCATTATTTCCATTATCACATTAATCACCATTAAGCTCAACAAATTCAGATAATTGCATAAGAGGAACACTTTTAATGATTTCATCATTATAATTTCCAAATCTAGGGTTTCTAGGCACTAATCACATACTAATGATATACCCCTAGACTTTTTGAAATTAGATACAGAATTCGGGTGCAAATATATTTTATTCAAGTTCCTCTCATTTTTCTGATCAAATTGATATATAATTTTGCTATCATCAGAGCTACCATTAAATAACTACAATTATTGCAAGATTAACATGCTTGGACCAATCATATAATGCCACGTCAGAAAAATACCTTTTCTTTTAATTGGGCCGGCTAGATCAGTGAAAAGGACGCTCTTGCCCCCGTGTTAATACTTTCCCTTCAAGGTTATCTGGGTCTTTTGCCACTTACTCTCCTCCTTCCTCGCGATGCGCAAGACTTCCTCCTGTCTGCGCGATGTCATGATGAGATGCCTCCGCTGGCCAAGCTGTCGGGCGCCACCACCCTAGCACCTTCGACCCTCATCCTCATCCTTCTTCCCCTCGAATCGAGACACTCCCTCCTCTGATGGCAAGGGCAGTGAGAGAGAGTCCTGGTGCCTCCCTCCGCCATCCTCCTCGCCTAAAAGAATCCTACACGGAAGCGAGCGATGCCTGCTCCAGACATACGTCCGCGCCTACCCCGACGGCCACTGATCCCTCGAGTGTCGATGCTACTGTGTGTACGCCACTGGTGCTTGCGGCCAGCGCCCAACATGAAACTCTACTTCGGCGTCCTCCGTGCTCGGTTCGCCCTGCGCTGCACCATCACCGGAGCCGACCACATCGCGTCATCGTCTTCAGCTTCCGCCACGCCCTTAGGGATATAACCACTCAACCTAATTGGGTTCCTTTTCCTGCCGCCACTAGAGCCCGGCCCCTCCAGGTCTTCAGGTAGCGCAATGCTACTGCTGCCATTGCCAAGGCATGCTGGTTGGTGAGGAGATCGTGCCTGCCCCAGCCGCATTGGCAGCAGCCAGACACTACAGCGTCACCCTCCAGAGGTCGATGATGGTCTGTATCTGTTTTGCAGGTCTGCCCAAGGTACTCCATGCTAAAGGACATAGGGATCTTAGCCCGGCTATGGTGAAACTCCTCTAACGGCGGGGTGCTGCATGGGAGCGGGTCCCTATATATATATGCCAACCTAGGGAAACCCTAATGGCTTCCACGCACATAGAAATTAAGAGAGAAGGAGGTCCAAGAGTCCTAGTTTCCTTCTTCATAAACCCTTGCGAGATATATCTATGGGTTACTGTGAAGAGTTTCTATTCGTATAAAACCTACCATATATTCCTCTCGATAAACTCCCTCTAGGATTACATTTCCTTTTCCCATTATCTCCTTATTTTCTTTTATTGGTATTTTTCTCTTTCCTCTTCTTTCATTGGGGCTCCTTGTACCCCAAGAACTATATTATTTCGAAATTACTTTTTTTAAGGATACTTATTATCCTTCTAGATGCATTTATATGCATTATTTTTCATTATCTTGTCTACTTTTTATTAAAATATCTTTTTTTGAGAATTTCTCCTTATTTCTCTTTTATTTTCCTCATTGGCATTCATTTTAATATTAGCAACCTCATGGATACGAAATTTCACCAAGAAATCTCATTTATGCCTCTTTCCACTCATCTTCCACTTTTTATCATCATTTTCAATTTATTTCTTAATAAAGAAATACTTAATTAAACTTTTCTTTTCTTATTGCTTTCTTTTGGGAACCTTGGACTCCTTGGTACCCAAGGAACCCAAGAGGCACGAAATCCTCTTTGGATTTGCCTTCTAGAGGTTTCTACATATTTCTTTTCTTCAATTATCCATTTATTCATTGAATTTTCTTGTTATTTGGGCCCAATAGCCAATAAAGCCCACAATACAAACATCAAGGCTATTGTAAAAAAAAATCCATTTATTTGAACCAAATCATATCTTTATTTGTTCAATTATCTTTCATATGAGAAATTACATTTCTCACCAATGAACCCAAATATTGGGGTTGTAACGTCCTTCCCCTCTTATAGGAATTTTGTCCTCAAAATTCTACCAAGCAAACAAACAATTCAGGATAAGACTTTTCCATGTCCATCATTGGCCCCTGTGTGGCTTTACCGTACTCATGGCGCATCCAAGGAACCTTTATCATCACATATTCTTTCCTCTGAGTTCTTTCATCCTGGCGTCTATAAACTACACAGGTGACTCAGGCCATTTCAGCCTCCCTTGGGGCTTACTAGGTTCATTGCTCAGCACATGGTCGGGGTACCTCACATAGTGCTCTAAATTGGACACATGGAAAACATCTCCCATTACTCTATCCTGAGGGGTAGGGTCAAACCTAACCTTCTCCACCCATCCATCTCTAATGGACCCATGTATCGGGGACTTAGCTCTCTTAATTACAACTTAGAGGGGTCGGATTTTCATGTCACATTTTCTCCCACAGTAACTTGTATGTCAGTCTACTTTGCATCTGCTCATGACTCTCATCGTCTCTAGGCTCCTTTCAGCCCTTGCATAATCAAAGTGACTTCATCTACACGCACTGGGGTCCCTTTTTCTAACCATCATGTGGTACTTTTCTAACCATCATGTGGTCCTTTCACCAACATCACCTTACTAAAGTGGTGACCGACACAACCTCCCTTACAGAGCTTCATATAAAACCCGATACTGGCTATGGTGGTCATTGTCACATCTTTCATAGGACAAGAACTGTCTCTAGATATCACCCTGAATGAGCATACATGCCCTCATCAGACCCTTTAGTCTGGATCATACTAACCATAGTTAGGGGTGATAAACTATACTAACATTGAGTTCTTCATGTACCTACTTCCACTTTATGGAAGTGAACCTTTAGGTCAAACTCAAGAACCTTTGAACTCGCTTCATGGTGTAGTTGAACCATCTTTCTCATGGGTAGTTCAACTAGATCTGTCCCTTGACAGAACTCTTTCTTTCTTATGTCATATAGGTAAGGCGATCTACCATAACCCATATTGCATCTCGACCTTCCTTGATCCCGGGGAGACCTATCACAACATCCATGGGGTTGAGCTCCCATTCCCTCTCAGGGACTTTTTTTTGTCCTCTATACTGATACTCTGGATTACTGGGGTTCGTTCTTTACCTCCTGGCTTGCTTGGCCATAAACCACATGCAACTTCATCTTAGGCATCCAAAGTGCTATTGCCATTTTCCACGGTGTATGGTGATCTTCAATCATGATTTCATGTATGTCATGATTCTTCCAATATCGATTCCTATGAAACCCTAAACCACTCTAGTCGGGGTTTCGTCACCTTCTCTTCCAAAGAAGTACATCTGAGGTTTTACCACCATCCTTTCATTGCATCCAGGACTAGTCTGGCTAACCAAACAACCATAACTTTTCAATGTATCTTGTTACATCTGAGTGTTATCCAAACACCTCTCCTTTTCAAACTTAAGGTTAGCCAATCAACCCTTTCTAGCTTCTGGTCAAACAAGTCAAATGTATCTCAACCAGAGCATCCATTACCACTTCACATCCTTAGGTATTAGGTAACATTACACTTCCATGTATTTCACTTATCATGTCACCTCAAACTATATGTTTATCTTCATAAGAACACTCTCTGATTCCATCATCATGGTGATCAACCTCAACCTGGTATAACTTGTAAGTTCCACATAGCTCATGATAAAAACATCCTCATAAGGGAACTACCTCATTTCTCTTAGTGTTTACAAACCATCCATGTATCATTCACTTTACCAGGGTAGATTATCTTCTTTATCCCCAAATCTCGTGGCAACGTTCCAACCTACATCATCTCTTATCCTTGGTGTATGGCATGTGTAATGTCCTATCTCTCACTCCCATAACAAGAGGAAATAAGCATTTGGCTGCAGTCCAAATACAGAGTTCTTCCTGTTCCAAGAGTAGAGATGGTACATCCCACCTTACCAATACACCTTTACATCTAAGTTGCAATGTGCCACATATGTCTCTACATCACAACCATTTCGATATCAAACTAGTCTTGAACCTACTAAGGTTTATATCCTTGGTCATCTCCTCTAGGTATATAGGGTACCGACTCTTTTGGGGTCATCCCTCTTCCCTCATGCATCAAGAGAGTGCCCTACTTATCTGCCCTTTGGGTCCCATGAGTTTATGAAGGTGATCAATCTCCTAACCCATGGCCCTCAGACAATGATAGCTGTTACCTCCCGACCCTATGGTCATGTGCAACTGGGGAATTAGGCAACTCCTACTTTCATCGGTCTTATCCCTACCTGACCCTAGGATAGACTTAGGATTCTCCATTACAGTACATGTTCACTTAGAACCTTACCCAAGCCTTCATCATCTCTCTTTCTGCATTCATGGGCTGACTCTCATCCGTTCATAGGCATCATGGCAACCTGCCTACCTTGGTCAAGCCCCATACTGGTTACCTCCATGGTAACACATTCACATGCAATAGATATGGATATCTATGGGTCTGTAGATTCAATCTCATACTATGTACCTTTCACTTAACTTCTCAAGATCCTGTGAGACCTCTTCAGGTTACCTTAAACCAACAAAACTGATATACACCCTACCAAAGGGGTCCTTCTCCCAGGATGGGAGGAAACCTATCTCTAAGGTCACAAAAGCTCTTAGGTCTAGGGTTTACATCCACACGAGCCTACTTAACTCTAGCAAGCCATTAAGGCACGAGCAGATCACTTACTGTACCATGCTAGGTCATACTTGTCCTCTTTCCTCAATGTTGGATCAAGATCATACCTTTCTTTATCATCAACCTAGCTGTGAGGGGTTCATCACACACACCTTAAACTTCAGGGGCTCCTCTTTTCCTCTATACATTAGGATTACCATGCTCGCTTCTATAGGAACTCAACTTCTCATCATGAGCATTAGGTATACCACTTCCCCTCTTAGGCCTAGGAACCCTAGGTTTAATTGTAGGTGTCCAACTGCATGCTCTATCTCTTAACTACGAACCAAGCACGCAAAAGGCATGACATGCACTTCTTGTCATCCATCAACTTGAGCAACACTTAGGGCTGGGTCCTCCTTAAAGACAACCAACAAGGTACAAGGCCTCATAACCTGCTACTAAACCTTTCTAGGTCTAAGGAACTCTTCTTCCTGCTTCAGAAGGTAACACCCCTACCATAGGCACATAGGCACCAGATGCTTCATCTTCACTCTCTAGGGTTTGGTCCCTCTAAAGGAAACCAAGATATCATCAACTTTCAGGGATCGATCATGAGGAAACCACTATCATCCATTGCTCAGGGTTTTAGGCTTCCAACTTTCTTGTTGGGTTTCCTGCTCTCTCTCTAGAGCTAACCCTACATCCAACCTCACCATTAGAGGTTCTCTCTTCATGAAGGATCAACCTCAAGGCATGCCCTACATGGGCGAACCTAGGTTCAAACTTATGTTTGCTCAAGATCATCCATAACCCTTTGTGCTCCCTCATGATTCCTTATCCAGGGTTTCATCCTACTGTCAGCACCATGATCTGCCCTAGGTGCCAACTATGCCCTACTTGCACAAGCCCATAGGGTTTCTTTGGTCCCTCACTAACATCATCATCTAAGGAGCTATCCTTTACCCTAATGACGTGTATTTTACTACGCGCTAAAAACACAAGTATACGCGTCGAGTAGTACAGGCCTTGTGAGGCCCGAGTCGAACACAGGGATACTCGGAATTGTCGGAGACTCCTAATAACTATTTGCGATCAGCTAAGCCGAATAACAAATTGGGGTTTGTTGTCAAAATTAAGAGAAAATAAAAATGAAACAAAGCAAACAATCGATTAAAGGTTAATTTAATCAATTCAAAAAGGTATCTTTAGGATTGCGGTTTCACCGCGGGTTATCATTGTATTAGATTTCATATAACTCCTCAATCTTCTCTCTCTATCCGGGTAGTGGCCTGAAAACAGAATTACCCACTGTCGTGGTGCAATTCACTACTTAGGTTTAGGTCAGTTCCACCGTCGTAGTAACCTATTCCCTAAACTAAGTGCATTACGAACGGTCTCTCAGTTTCCACCATTAATTTTACACCACCTTTGTCAAGGGATTTATCGATTAATGTAGGTTTCATCTCTTTTCAACCGTTAATCCTTCTGTCGAAGTGATTAAGGGCATTAGGTTATTATTATGGTGATCAAGCATAACAATATATGGAGAAAACGAAACTATACCACGGATTTAAGAGAGAAAATATGAATTATTAATATAAAACTGTCATACAATGCATTCCCGGGCTACTCCCGGTCCTAAAGATGGAGGGGATTAGCCCCGCATGTTCATCTCACACAAGTACATGGTAGAAATAGGGGAAATCATATGAAAAACGTGAATTGAATGGGAAAACCCCTGAACGGAGAAGAACCAATTGATCCTTTGCATAGAACATGTGCTTTCCCGCCTCTCGGTGGTGAAATCCATCTTCGGCAGCGTCCGGATCGACAGGTATGAACTTCTGGCCTCCGTTCTCCTTTCTCGCTCCTCGGCACTTGTGCAAAAGCCAAAATCCGATCCTCTCTTGTCTGGGCGGCCGTCATTAGGTATAAGTCCCTAATTAGGTCGTTAATTAACTCCAGCCGTCCGATTGAAATCAATCTGAATCCAACGCATATCTGACGGCGTCGATACCATCGACGCGAGTTGATGGTATCGACCCGCTACAGTAGCGGCTGGCTGCAAATCCTTCCTATATCGCGCCCTTCATCATCTCGATACCATCGACGCGGGTCGATGGTATCGACTCCCTTTTTGGCATCGGTTCTGTCGTTTTGCGACGCTGTAGCCTCCATGTGTCGATGGTATCGACTTGGGGTCGATACTATCGACAGCTTCCTCGCCAGCAACCTGAAGGTGTCTCGATACCATCGACATCAGCGTCGATGGTATCGACTCTTTGCTGCTCCTTTCGGCTGGCAACATGCGGTCTCGTCGATGGTATCGACTTCCGTCGATGGTATCGACGGAAGCAAATACTTGTTTTTCCTGAAATTTAAAGACAAGATCAAATAAATCCACACAAATAATAATAATGTGATAATGAATGATCAAAATGATGAAACTAAGGGGATTTGACATAAAATGATGGCAACGACCAAAATGGATGAATTATGCGATATTAACCATAGAAATGACTAATTAAAGCATAAACCACATATAAAACAGGTCTATAAATGCAACTCAAAATCATCGCATCAAACTCCCCTAAGCTTGAACGTTGCTTGCCCTCGAGCAACTAATCCTTAGAATAGAATTACAAATGTCAACTGAAAAACAACACACCAACCCAACATCCCATATGACTCCCACTGAACATTCACAAACCGGCCTTCTTTAACCACAGAACAGTAATTTACCCTAAAGGTGACAGTAATCATCAATAAAAGAAATCAACCTCCTAACCGATGAACACTATCACATAAGGCAGTTAACATAATAAAATTCGCCGATTCAGCATTGGTGCATCTTGTGATCGCCTATACTACGTTGCTCGCCCTAACTACCATCTACATGGAAGCAGTTCTCCTGATATTCATTAGTGAGGAGAAATTCACGGTGGCCTACCAATCCGAGCAACGGGTGGATGAAAATGGGTGGCTCATGGAAGAAAATGGAAGTATTGTACAGTTTCAACATGCATAATACAAAAATGTCCTATATGATACAAATGTACATTAGAAATGCCCTAATGCCTAAAATTGGGTGAAATGATGCATGCTCTAACCATCCGCCTCAAAATGAGATGGATATCTAGTCAAGCTACATCATGTACTCAATTATCCTGAAATGTAGGTGATATCATGTTCCTTTCTCCTTCTTATTTCACGTTCTTCTAAATTCTCTTTTTTTTTCTTTCTTTATATATTGCAGATTTTCAGCTTTTTTTTCAGCCCACATATCCATAATTGCTCAAAGATAATTTTATTGGGCTATTTCCTGCATACTCAGAAAAAAAAATTCACTATTTAGAAAGTATGGAACAATTTAATTCACCATTAGGGCAAAATTGAGATACATGAATTACTTTATGCATGAAGATCATGAATGCAACTACATGGCATGCACCTAAAGGTAATGTGCATGATTCACTATATATATATATATATTATGCAAACATATGGAAAATACCAATGCAAGTCCTATGTAAATGCTATGCACACAAAAGGAATTAAAACTGCACTTTACTTCCAATTCTGAGGTGGATTATGGAAAAATGAAATGGAACGATCACAAGACTAGATGACTGAACCTTAAAAAGATATTATGTGTCCCTCCTTACTGACCTGTGTAGTAGTTTAGAGGGTTCTCTCTCTTACATCCAATTAAGGTCTCATTACCATTTGGTTATGTTAGGCTCAACAACCATTTCCGTCCACTTTCATGAATCATTAGGAGTACAGGTATGAAATTTTGTTTTAAAGTTGACATAATCAATCATTTTCATAGGATGTGTTCCCAAGGTCAAAACAAAACAAGCTATCCAAAGACACAAATTTTTCAAATTTCCCTTGAATTTCCCATGCACTAACAGCAAGATGACACAATTTATGACATCCACAATTACACTAGATAGCATGTGGATCCTACAAAAGCTAAAGATGCAAGAAACAAATAACAATGCTAAAAACTAAAAACAATAAAAGATAGAGTTGTTCCAACTACCCCCCTAAGCTTGAATTCGACTATGGCCTCATAGTCAAAAACAAACTTAAAGATTGGAACAGAGATACCCGATCATTCTTGTGGAGGTGGAGGTGGCTGCGAAGAAGTGGGGTCCCAAGACGGGAACTTCCCTTGGAAGTTCGGCTCATACGTGGGCATTGGTGGAGGCTGTGGATACCCACCAAAATAGCCCTGACTCCAGTAGTGGTCGTAGAATGGCTTCTGCTGCTGCTCCATCCTATGCAGGCGATCATGGATGCTCTCTTGATTGGCAAAAAGAAGGCGCTCATTCTCGAAGATCGCCTGCTGGTTGACAAAAAGTCGGTTGGTGGTGTCTTGAATACCGGCATATGCAGTGGTGGGGCTGTGTTGTGTCTGCTGAATGTCTTGGAGCATGTTGTACATGCCCTGCATAGAATAAACATCCTCGCTCTGCTGCGAGGACGGCGGAGGTGGAGGCGGATGCGGAGAAGATGATGAAGCACCTGGATGCATCCGAGGACGCTTCCGTGGTGCCACCCGGGATCGAAGAGGTGTGAACGCCTCTTCCTCCTCTTCCGCCGCCTCGTCGTCGTCGCCACCGTCGTTGCCGCCGTCTTCTTCATCGGAATCGATGGCTATGATTGGCCACCGGAAATGTTGCGCGCCGTCGATGTTGAAGACGGGGTCAGGTAGAGAACACTCCTGATATGCTTGATTTACGTGGCAGTGTGCAAACGCCACGCCATCTCGGAGAAGAATTAGGTTGGCCCGGTGAAGATGTTGCAAGTTGACCTTGCTTCTCGTAGTAAGAGGAGTCAGCTGATTGAGATTCAAGCCCAAGTAGAGGGCTATCCTGGTGACTAGCCCGCCAAAATGAATCGGGGCTCTCCTCGTGCTCCTCTTTACCGCCAACACTCGGTGTAGAAAGAATGCACCCCAGTTGCATTCTTGTCTCGTCAGGAGCTTGTATAGGAAGAAAAGATCAGACTCCTGGAATTTTCTCAAAGCAAGATCGCTTCGAGCAAAGATGGTTGAGCTCAGCATCCTGTGCAAGACCCGTGCAAACGGGTGCTCGAAGTCGGCTACCGCGGCGTTGTGGTAGCTCACCGACCTCCCATGCGGAACCGTCACCAACTCGGCGAAGATGGCGGCGTAGTCGGTGCAGTTATCTGGCTGGCGGTAGTCGTACTTAGAGCTGTTCCAGTTGAAGATGTCGTTGAACTGCTCCAAAGTGATGGTGTAGTCGTGGTTGTAGAGCCGGAAAGACACCCGGCCCTTCTCCCACTCACGGTCGCTGGCGGATATCTCATTTGGCACGACATTGACGTCGAGGGACGCCATGAATTCTGCCACCAGTTCCTTATATGTCGGCCACTCGCCGAAGAAAGGTTGACCGTCCTCGTGGCACTCCATCTCGTCATGGCCACGGCCCGTTTGGTGTGCTTGTCCTTTGAGCACATAGTCCAAGTTTGCCTTGAAGCCAAGATCACGGAGCATCTCCGGATCCACATACCGGGTTGGCTCGATCTTGCGCTTCATGATTTCGTCGAAGATCTTCTTCACCTCCGCAGAAGGGTGGACAAGGCGAGGACGTGCGACCAATGATGGCGGTGGTGGCACGAACTCGGGGATGTCAATCATATGAGCGCGCGAGGAAGAAGCTCCGGTTGGATGCACCATTGTTGCGACGAGAAAAGGATTAGAAGACGAGCTCGGTGAAGATGGAGAATTGAATCTCCGCTCGGTGAAGATCGTTGCTCGGTGCTGCTGTTCTTCGGGCTTGGATGGCTCGGGGAAGTGCTCGGCATAAAGGAAGAAGAGAGCTCTGAAGGTGTGACGTTAAATGACGTCATGAATCTCCTTATATAGACTTGGCCGGTGCCACTGTTGGTCCGTCGATACCATCGACGCGGGTCGATGGTATCGACACGTATCGATGCTATCCGGCCCCCTCGTGAGTATCGATGGCTGACGATTGCTTGATCTTGAAACCCGGATTGCTTACATGTCGATACCATCGACAGTGGTCGATAGTATCGACGCTGCACCCGGATCGATGACGTGGACGCCGAGATCTCCGTCGATTTCTTTGTGAGGATCGGTGACATGGATGGTCGATACCATCGACAAGGGTCGATGGTATCGACTTGACTTCATTGCGACACCGCCACTTTGCACTTCAACCTGTAACCATGTCGATATCATCGACGAGGCCGTCGATGGTATCGAGTTGACTGAGACAAATCGGTCTGAACTTCTCCAGAGATCTCGATGGTATCGACTCCTATGTCGATACTATCGACTTTTCCTTCTCGACCACCTGTAGGTATGTCGATACCATCGACGAGGCCGTCGATGGTATCGACTCAGAACGAAATCTGTAGTCTTCAACCTGTACCCTTGTCGATACCATCGACGATGGTGTCGATGGTATCGACTCTGCCTCAGCCTGCACAATGAACAAACGGATCAAGGTATCTTCTTTATACTAAAAATTGAACAAAAATAAAGCAACCTACGATTATAATTAAACTATCCTAATGTACCGATGGTTGGGTTGCCTCCCAACAAGCGCCCTTATTTAAACTATCAAGGTATCTTCATTGCGACACCGACACTTTGCACTTCAACCTGTAACCATGTCGATACCATCGACGAGGCCGTCGATGGTATCGAGTTGACTGAGACAAATCGGTCTGAACTTCTCCAGAGATCTCGATGGTATCGACTCCTATGTCGATACTATCGACTTTTCCTTCTCGACCACCTGTAGGTATGTCGATACCATCGACGAGGTCGTCGATGGCATCGACTCAGAATGAAATCTGTAGTCTTCAACCTGTACCCTTGTCGATACCATCGACGATGGTGTCGATGGTATCGACTCTGCCTCAGCCTGCACAATGAACAAACGGATCAAGGTATCTTCTTTATACTAATAATTGAACAAAAATAAAGCAACCTACGATTATAATTAAACTATCCTAATGTACCGATGGTTGGGTTGCCTCCCAACAAGCGCCCTTATTTAACGTCTTAGGCTAGACTGTATGAAGCTCATCATCTTTTCACCTTGGGAACTGTGCTTAGAGGATCATATGGTAACTTGAATTCAACTCGATCTCCTCCAATTCCCAAGGACAATGTACCTCTCCCTAAGGCAGTCACGACGTCTGCCGTTGCTTGAAACGGTCTTCCTAGAAGAATTTCACAGCTTTGGAGCGGTGGCATATCAATGACAACAAAATCCACCGGGAATATGAATCTATCCACTTTGACGAGAACATCCTCACACACTCCATATGGTCTCACTATAGACCCATCTGCTAATTCAATTGTTGCGGCTGACTTCTTTATCTCTTTTAACCCAAGTTTCTGAAATGTCGCCAGAGGCATGAGATTTATGATGGCGCCGGAATCACATTGCGCTTTAGGAAAATGTCGACCACCTATTGAGCAAGGAATGTAGAAGCCTCCTGGGTCTTTTCTCTTCTTTGGTGAACTCCCGTGAATCATAGAGCTCACCGTCTCATTCATCCTACAAATATCACTGTCTTTTATCCGCCTCTTCTTATTGATGATTTCCTTGATGAACCTCCCATAGGCGGGCACTTTCTCGATCATCTCCACTAATGGAATATTGACGTGGAGTTTTCGGAATATTTCCAAGAATTTCCTAAAATGACGATGCTCTTTCTTTGACTTCGGATTGTCCAGTTTTGAAACATCTGCTGCATCACTACGCCTGTGAGGTGGCACATATGAGCTTTTTGGGGTCAACTCCCCTAAGCTTGCTTCAATCACTCCCTCTGACGTGGGCTTTGGCGAGACATCATCAATAGTAACAGCTTGTTGTGGTTCCTCTCTCGCATTCGATGTCTCCACACTTGCACAAACAACCTTCAATTGTTCTTTTTCTCTAGATGGAGATACAATATTCATAACTCGCTGTGATTTTCTGAAGAAAGGGTTTCCGCCCGGCAGTCCATAGTAAGTGCGTGGATACGGTATCGTCGGTGTCGTATGCGTATTAAAAGTCATTTTTCTTTCTTCTTTAGCTTCTTGCACCTGAGATTCCTCCTCATTGCTTACCACAGTAATATACTTGACCTGATGGTGTGTTTGGGACACGTTTGCATTCTCGGCCAGTTTCTGTTGATTGGCGTGTTTGATGGCTGCCACTTCACTAGAAATCTATGCCACGGTGGTTTCTAATGCCCGCATTTGTGCTCCATGGCTTTGCAGCGTCTGTCGAAACTTGGTTAGAATATCACCTTGAGATTGCAATTGCTTACCAAACATGGCCATCATCTCCTGGTTTTGCTGTACCATTTGACTCAGTAGTTCAGTATTCTTATCCTCTGCTCTAGGCTGTGGCTTGGCATCCGGATCCTGCAGAAAATTATTCGGATCCTTCCATGAAAACTTTTTATCCTTCCTCCATGCATAGTCATTGTTTCTATAGCCCTGTTGTTGCATGAATTTCACTTGGGCTTCCTCATCCTCAGATGCATCTTCCTTAGATAGCAGCTTCTTGGCTAGAAGATCTAACTTATCGTTCTGCTCCTTAACTACTCTGGATTCGCCAGCAGCTCTGACCTGCTCCACAGCACCTCTGTCACCCCATGACTGTTTCCTAGCCATGTTCTTTAATATCTCCCAACATCTGGTGTATGTATTATTCAAAAAGAATCCAGATCCTGCAGAATCAAGGTTACTCCTATCGTGCTCGGAGAGAGCAAAATAGAAGATTTTCACTTGTGTTTCCTTATCCAGCCCATGATGTGGGCATCTCCTCAGCATGACCTGAAATCTCTCCCAGGTCTCCGAATATGTCTCACCAGCCTGTTGAGTGAAATTATGAATTTTTCTGATCATGTCGTTAGTCTTCTCAGGAGGGAAGAACCTCTCAAAGAAGACCTCCACCATATTATCCCAAGACTCCACAAATTCGTCCTCTAGGTTGTGTAGCCATTCTCGTGCAATTCCCGCTAGCGAGCTCGGAAAGAGCTTCAAATAGAGTGCAGTCTGCGGAAATCGGTCAATTTTCACCATATCGCAGTTCTCCACGAATTGACTCAGGTGCGCAACGGGATCCTCATTCTTCAAACCATGGAAAGCGTTAGATTTCACCAAATTGATTAGAGCCGGATCAATCTTATACGTTGGTATATTGATTGCTTGCTTCTTTATCGGCCCTTTAGAAGCAGATGCGGAAGAAGCTTTGATCTTCGCCCAAATCATTGGTCTGTCAGCCATCTCTTCGTGTTCGGATTCAGATAGTATTTCCTCTTGATGGTCTTGATTGTGGTCCTCTTTATCTTCCGGCCCCGCCAGTGGAACCGCAGTTGTGCGACCTGCGTAGTCTGTACTACGCGTCTGCACCATACACCGTACCTGAAATAGGAAAATTTAGTGCCATACAGTGCTTTGACGAGTATAATAATTATAGAAAAATGTAAATATATTTGAAATTGAACGGAAATTATAAAAAAAATTGTGGCCTAGAATGGCCACTCGTAGCACTCGAAGTGCCAACAATTCCGCCGTATCCCCGGCAACGGCGCCAAAAACTTGACGTGTATTTTACTACGCGCTAAAAACGCAAGTATACGCGTCGAGTAGTACAGGCCTTGTGAGGCCCGAGTCGAACACAGGGATACTCGGAATTGTCGGAGACTCCTACTAACTATTTGCGATCAGCTAAGCCGAATAACAAATTGGGGTTTGTTGTCAAAATTAAGAGAAAATAAAAATGAAACAAAGCAAACAATCGATTAAAGGTTAATTTAATCAATTCAAAAAGGTATCTTTAGGATTGCGGTTTCACCGCGGGTTATCATTGTATTAGATTTCATATAACTCCTCAATCTTCTCTCTCTATCCGGGTAGTGGCCTGAAAATAGAATTACCCACTGTCGTGGTGCAATTCACTACTTAGGTTTAGGTCAGTTCCACCGTCGTAGTAACATATTCCCTAAACTAAGTGCATTACGAACGGTCTCTCAGTTTCCACCATTAATTTTACACCACCTTTGTCAAGGGATTTATCGATTAATGTAGGTTTCGTCTCTTTTCAACTGTTAATCCTTCTGTCGAAGTGATTAAGGGCATTAGGTTATTATTATGGTGATCAAGCATAAAAATATATGGAGAAAATGAAACTATACCACAGATTTAAGAGAGAAAATATGAATTATTAACATAAAACTGTCATACAATGCATTCCCGGGCTACTCCCGGTCCTAAAGATGGAGGGGATTAGCCCCGCATGTTCATCTCACACAAGTACATGGTAGAAATAGGGGAAATCATATGAAAAATGTGAATTGAATGGGAAAACCCCTGAACGGAGAAGAACCGATTGATCCTTTGCATAGAACATGTGCTTTCCCGCCTCTCGATGGTGAAATCCGTCTTCGGCAGTGTCCGGATCGACAGGTATGAACTTCTGGCCTCCGTTCTCCTTTCTCGCTCCTCGGCACTTGTGCAAAAGCCAAAATCCGATCCTCTCTTGTCTGGGCGGCCGTCATTAGGTATAAGTCCCTAATTAGGTCGTTAATTAACTCCAGCCGTCTGATTGAAATCAATCTGAATCCAACGCATATCTGACGGCGTCGATACCATCGACGCGAGTTGATGGTATCGACCCGCTACAGTAGCGGCTGGCTGCAAATCCTTCCTTTATCGCGTCCTTCATCATCTCGATACCATCGACGCGGGTCGATGGTATCGACTCCCTTTTTGGCATCGGTTCTGTCGTTTTGCGACGTTGTAGCCTCCATGTGTCGATGGTATCGACTTGGGGTCGATACTATCGACAGCTTCCTCGCCAGCAACCTGAAGGTGTCTCGATACCATCGACATCAGCGTCGATGGTATCGACTCTTCGCTGCTCCTTTCGGCTGGCAACCTGCGGTCTCGTCGATGGTATCGACTTCCGTCGATGGTATCGACGGAAGAAAATACTTGTTTTTCCTGAAATTCAAAGACAAGATCAAATAAATCCACACAAATAATAATAATGTGATAATGAATGCTCAAAATGATGAAACTAAGGGGATTTGACATAAAATGATGGCAACGACCAAAATGGATGAATTATGTGATATTAACCATAGAAATGACTAATTAAAGCATAAACCACATATAAAATAGGTCTATAAATGCGACTCAAAATCATCGCATCACCTAACATGCACGACCCTTCCCAGGGTTGGGTTGCCAAAGGTGCTAGGTCACCCATGGATCATATGGCATCCCAAAGGCATGTCCTTTAAAACACCTGGTCCAGCTCACCTCTCTCTAACCTTCACTTAGGGTTAGGGTTAGCATCATCCTCCGAGGATGTGCCAGATCTCTACTTGAAATGGAGATCTTTATCTCCAAGACTATCTTATCCTCCCGTCAAGAAGGTCTAGCCTCAGGTCTCTTATGAGGACATGACAACTTATGTCATACGACCTAAGCATGTATCTATTATTTATTTTGCGCTTAATCTATTAAACTTATGTCCATGACATCTTATTTACATGCCTTTCATTAATTTAGTGGAGGATTCCTTAAACCTTATTAACCTTACCCATACCTCAAGAGGGTGAGGAGAAGAAAGAAAACCCTAATCCTTCAGGTCCTTATCAGGATTTAATGATGAGAAGGGATGAATAATATGAGAAGTCCTAAAGGTATCTTATTTCGATTCATACCCTAAGACTTTGGCCAGGCGGTCACACAGGTCCGGGAGTCCTCGTATTCCGACTAGCAGTGCAGACGAAAATCTTGCCAGCCCCCGGTCGTGATCCCTTTCTAGACACCTCTGTCTTTCGGATACTCCTCTAATAACTCCCTTGGGTTCTATGGAGTTTGTAAAATTTAATAATTATTAATGGTTAACTGAGGAACCTATGCTCTAATACCAAATGTTACGACCCCACCTCCCGATAACCCCCAATTAAGGGAGACCAAGAGGTTGAAGCCGCACCCATTAATCCCAGATCAAAGGTTCGACATATAACCATAAACAATTATTAAATTCTAACAGACTATACTGAAAATGGTAATAAAATTTTTCTTTGCATACCTTGAAAAGTTGGGAACAAACTAACTTCTAACCTCAGCTGGACTATTCTATCTAATTCCTCCTTGTTCGTTAATTCTTGAATTCACAAGGTGTAGCTTTACTGTTTGCTCTTTTCATTGTACCTAAAACGCCGACAAACAAAACGTCGGTCAGCCAAAGCTGGTATGTGGAGGAAACAGATAAAGTTCAATTATGTTAACAATATAATCATTCAATTAATCATTTAACAATTAAGATTACATTTTAAACCCTACAACTCAATCCATACATATTCTCGAACTCTGGGTTGTCCCTACAGTGGACATGGATATCACCTCTCTTTTAGGTAATAGAGTCGCATGGCACTATCCGAAGATAGCCCAATATCTAACTCATTATGACTTGATGGTCCTACCTCCATGGTAGCCATGTACTAAGTCAACCATAGACCTGATGGACCTACCCAATATATAGCCATGTACTAGGTCATCCATAGACCTGATGGACCTACCCAATAGGTAGCCATGTACTAGGCCTTTCTCTAACATGATGGACCTACCCATAGGCAGCCATGTACTAGGTTAGCTATTATGCCACAGAGAGAACCAGGATCTGAGTTTATAGGCCTATACATTAAGTGATAGTCATAGTCACTTTATATTTGCAATATAAACATCCAAACAGTTTAGTTGCATTCAATGCGATTAAACATCTGAGAAACCATCGAAAAACTAAGCAGTTATTCATAAGTAACCACATACCTTTGCCATGCAGATTATTCAATCATACTTTAAGCATATTGTCCAAGCAAGCAAGTAAATCAAGCAATCATCATATAATCTGCATTATGTAAATTCTAAAGTGTCACCATCACTTTGATCATATTAAAACCATATTCATTCCTAATCAAGGGTTTTAGGTTTTAGTTAAGGAATAAGGGTACAAATCCCAATTCCTCTGTATATTTATCATTAGGTAAACCCAAATTGCTATATCCATCTTATCCTTTCCTTATTATCACTTAGATCGAATAGGTTCATTACCAACACAATAAGTTAAGATCTTTGAACTCTAAATCATTATATGCATGTGGGTTCACATTAGAAACCCTAATTACCTTATCATTATTTCCATTATCACATTAATTACCATTAAGCTCAACAAATACAGATAATTGCATAAGAGGAACACTTTTAATGATTTCATCATTATAATTTCCAAATCTAGGGTTTCTAGGCACTAATCACATACTAATGATATACCCCTAGCCTTTTTGAAATTAGATACAGAATTCAGGTGCAAATATATTTTATTCAAGTTCCTCTCATTTTTTTGATCAAATTGATATATAATTTTGCTATCATCAGAGCTACCGTTAAATAACTACAACTATTGCAAGATTAACATGCTTGGACCAATCATATAATGCCACGTCAGAAAAATACCTTTTCTTTTAATTGGGCCAGCTAGATCAGCGAAAAGGACGCTCTTGCCCCCGTGTTAATACTTTCCCTTCAGGGTTATCTGGGTCTTTTGCCACTTACTCTCCTCCTTCCTCACGACGCGCAAGACTTCCTCATGTCTGCGTGATGTCGTGATGAGATGCCTCCGCTGGCCAAGTTGTCGGGCGCCACCACCCTAGCACCTTCGACCCTCGTCCTCATCCTTCTTCCCCTCAAATCGAGACACTCCCTCCTCCGATGGCAAGGGCAGTGAGAGAGAGTCATGGTGCCTCCCTCCGCCATCCTCCTCGCCTAAAAGAATCCTACACGGAAGCGAGCGACGCCTGCTCCAGACGTACGTCCACGCCTACCCCGACGGCCACTGATCCCTCGAGTGTCGATGCTACTGTGTGTATGCTACTGGTGCTTGCGGCCAGCGCCCAACATGAAACTCTGCTTCGGCGTCCTCCGTGCTCAGTTCGCCCTGTGCTGCACCATCACCGGAGCCGACCACTTCAAGTCATCATCTTCAGCTTCCGCCACGCCCTTAGGGATATAACCACTCAACCTAATTGGGTTCCTTTTCCTACCGCCACTAGAGCCCGGCCCCTCCAGGTCTTCAGGTAGCACAACGCTACTGCTGCCATTGCCAAGGCATGCCGGTTGGTGAGGAGATCATGCCCGCCCCAGCCGCGTTGGAAGCAGCCAGACACTGCAGCGTCACCCTCCAGAGGTCGATGATGGTCTGCATCTGTTTTGCAGGTCTGCCCAAGGTACTCCATGCTAAAGGACATAGGGATCTTAGCCCGGCTATGGTGAAACTCCTCTAACGGCGGGGTGCTGCATGGGAGCGGGTCCCTATATATATATGCCAACCTAGGGAAACCCTAATGGCTTCCACGCACAGAGAAATTAAGAGAGAAGGAGGTCCAAGAGTCCTAGTTTCCTTCTTCGTAAACCCTTGCGAGATATAGCTATGGATTACTGTGAAGAGTTTCTATTCGTATAAAACCTACCATATATTCCTCTCGATAAACTCCCTCTAGGATTACGTTTCCTTTTCCCATTATCTCCTTATTTTCTTTTATTGGTATTTTTCTCTTTCCTCTTCTTTCATTGGGGCTCCTTGTACCCCAAGAACTATATTATTTCGAAATTACTTTTTTTAAAGGATACTTATTATCCTTCTAGATGCATCTATATGCATTATTTTTCATTATCTTGTCTACTTTTTATTAAAATATCTCTTTTTGAGGATTTCTCCTTATTTCTCTTTTATTTTCCTCATTGGCATTCATTTTAATATTAGCAACCTCATGGATACAAAATTTCACCAAGAAATCTCATTTATGCCTCTTTCCACTCATCTTCTACTTTTTATCATCATTTTCAATTTATTTCTTAATAAAGAAATACTTAATTAAACTTTTCTTTTCTTATTGCTTTCTTTTGGGAACCTTGGACTCCTTGGTACCCAAGGAACCCAAGAGGCACGAAATCCTCTTTGGATTTGCCTTCTAGAGGTTTCTACATATTTCTTTTCTTCAATTATCCATTTATTCATTGCATTTTCTTGTTATTTGGGCCCAATAGCCAATAAAGCCCACAATACAAACATCAAGGCTATTGTAAACAAAAATCCATTTATTTGAACCAAATCATATCTTTATTTGTTCAATTATCTTTCATATGAGAAATTACATTTCTCACCAATGAACCCAAATATTGGGGTTGTAACAGTATCTATCTCAAAATTTACAAAACTAAGAGTCAAAATATTTTTTTAGTTCAAGTGATAGATTAGATTACAAAAAAATATATAATGAAATTAATGACACGATGTAACTCTAAAATTTTAAAATATTACATTTCTCTCTAATGATCTTGGAGTCTGTAATAATAGAATTAGTGTCGAATGACTTTACAATCCTTCTTTCAATGTGGACAATGAGATTATTAGCGAGAAATTCATCTTTCATTTTATTGTGTAATTTTGTCTTAATAAGTTCCATCACTGAGAATGCACGTTCTGTTATGTCTATAGAGACTAAAAGAGTCAAAATCAGACAGATCAATCTATCAAGCAATTTGTAGCAATATGTGAATTTTGTTCTTTTCTATTTTTGCTAGAGCACAACATAAATCTGAAATAGTCAAAAGGTACAAAAAATATGGATTGGTAGGAGCATTTTCCATAAAATGACAAAGTTGATATCTCAAATCTATTTTTTCTTGATCATTGAAATCAGATGAGTAATACTTTATAAAAGAAAGATAAATTTTCAATAGTTATATCTTATAAGTTATATTACTGTGATGCAAAGTTAATATAAACAAATTTTCAACAATTATAGAGGCAAATAGCAAGTTATATAAAATCACATATATAATAAATAAATAAAATCAATGACAGGATGACTTACACGATAATTCTGTCACTCCATGATACATGGATGGTCAATAATGAAAAAAAATCCGCCAAGATTGGACATAAGAATTGACTTTATTTTTCTTTGATTTGTGTTGTTGTGCACACCTATGTGTATTCAAAAAATGTGGAGACAACCAGTTTTCAAAGATTGTGTCAGTCGCTTAAACAATATTGAAAGCAGAGTTTGAGCAATGATGTGAAATAATGTTTGAAAATATTTATGCCTACTAATATCTAACATGTCATGTTGACGCTTGTTTAACAAAATATGGAATTTGACATGTTCATTGTTGGAAGTTTACAGATAGATTTATAGAGGTTGATTGTTTTATATATTTACTTTTTTGAATAAAGATAATTATCATAAGACCATAAGAGAGAGAGAGAGAGAGAGAAAATTACACTAAAAATGAAATAGGAATTGTAAAAGGCAATAGAATAAGAAGTCTTTTTTGCAATTGTAAAAGCAAAAGAAACTGAAAAGGAACCTACGAACGCATTAAATTACTGAGTAATTGTCAGAAAGGAGTAACTTGAAAAGTATAAAAGAATCATCAATGAAAATTCTTTAGAGGAGCTTATCAAATAAGAAATTGTCAGTGCAATAAAGTAGATTAATTAACACCTTTTAACAAAACCATATTCATTAATTTTAAAAAAAATCAAAACGGAATAGAAATTGTAATAGCCAATAAAAATTCTTTTTGTAATTGTAAAAGCAACACAAACTGAAAAAGAAACTACAAATGCATTGATTTAGCGAGTAAATCTTGAAAAGGAGTTAAAATAATAGAGAAATTTAATTGTATGATTAACTTGAAAAATATAAAAGAACCATCAATTAAACTCTTGGGGTGTATCAAATCAGAAATGGTTAAATGTAATAAAATAGATTAATTAACAACTTTCAACCCAACCATATTCATTAACTTTTAAAAATTGAGGGATCCGTCCCCCCAGTCTTACAAGAGATCTGCCACTGAACGGAGAGAGTGTTGATAGAGAACATGGTGAGCATTGTTTAGATTGGGAATTAGAAGATCAAGTGAAAAAAAAATTAGTGGGGTGAGTAAGTGGAGATCATTTATAAACTCCATGAGAATATAAATATAACATAGATTGTGATGGATACAATTGTGAGTGAGTTGAGGATATGATAAGAACTATTTACAAAATTAAGTTATTATTGGATGGAGGACATGCGAGTGAAGTAAAGGAGGGTCATTGGGGAATCAATTGTTATATTATATTCATAAATATTCACATCACCATGCATACTGAGTATTTTATAATTAATTATTTTATAAAATAATGATATTTGAAATAGAGTTTTGCATCTTATTAATATTTTAAGTAATTTATTATTATTTTTTCTAGGATAATATCATTTTAGATATACCACTATACAAAAAAAATAAACATATGTCATTTCCTTAAATACAATAGAACACTTTTAAGTAAAAATACATTAAATGTAAAAAAAAAAATATTACTATATCGTGCATATTTTATTTCAAAAGTACATATAAACACTCAAAAGAGTTTAATTTATTTGTACAGTTTCTTATGACATAGGTTTTGGTTTTTGTTTCCCTATGAATGAAATTTATTTATTTTGTTTTTGATAGTGCACGATTATGAGAGTTAATTTGAGATAATGACAGAGAGGGAGGTTACTGAGATCCAGGCATAGAATGTAAAAACGTGGTCTCTTTGGGAGAGGGGCGAATAACATGGGTTTTTCGGGTTGAAAAAGTTTGTTGGAAAAAATATGGTCAAGGAGACGAATGAATTTTGTTTCCCTTTGAACAAAATTTAATGAGAATTAATAGGAGATAATGGCAAGGAGGGGAGTTATTGAGATCCAGAAGGAGAGTAGAATTTCAAAAGTAGATAAAACATGGTCTTGTTGGGAGGGGTGAATAACGTCGGGTTTTTGAGTTGAGAAAGTTTGTTGCAAAAAAAATGTGGTCAAACGAATATGAGAATTAGTAGGAGATAATGGTAAAGGGGGAAATTATTGAGATCCGGAGAGGAGAGGGGAGTTAGAAAATGGAGACAGATTGGGAAGAGAAATTTTAAAATATTACATATTTCTCTCTAATGATCTTGAAGTCTATAATAATAGAATTAGTGTTGAATGACTTTACAATCCTTCTTTCAATATGGACAATGAGATTATTAGCGAGAAATTCATCTTTCATTTTATTGCGTAATTTTGTCTTAATAAGTTTCATCACTGAGAATGCATGTTCTGTTATGTCTATAGAGACTAAAAGAGTCAAAATCAGACGGATCAATCTATCAAGCAATTTGTAGCAATATGTGAATTTTGTTCTTTTTCTATTTTTGCTAGAGCACAACATAAATCTGAAATAGTCAAAAGGTACATAAAATCTGGATTGGTAGGAGCATTTTCCATAAAATAACAAAGTTGATATCTCAAATCTATTTTTTCTTGATCATTGAAATCAGATGAGTAATACTTTATAAAAGAAAGATAAATTTTCAATAGTTATATCTTATAAGTTATATTACTACGATGCAAAGTTAATATAAACAAATTTTCAACAATTATAGAGGCAAATAGCAAGTTATATAAAATCACATGTATGATAAATAAATAAAATCAATGACAGGATGACTTACACGATAATTTTGTCACTCCATGATACATGGATGGTCAATAATGAAAAAAAATCAGCCAAGATTGGATATAAGAATCGACTTTATTTTTCTTTGATCTGTGTTGTTATGCACACCTATGTGTATTCAAAAAATGTAGAGACAATCAGTTTTCAAAGATTGTGTCAGTCGCTTAAACAATATTGAAAGCGGAGTTTGAGCAATGATGTGAAACAATATTTGAAAATATTTATGCCTACTAATATCTAACAGATCATGTTGACGCTTTTTTAACAAAATATGAAATTTGACATGTTCAATGTTGGAAGTTTACGGATAGATTTATAGAGGTCGATTGTTTTATATATTTACTTTTTTGAATAATGATAATTATCATAAGACCATAAGAGAGAGAGAGAGAGAGAAAATTACACTAAAAATGAAATAGGAATTGTAAAAGGCAATAGAATAAGAAGTCTTTTTTGCAATTGTAAAAGCAAACGAAACTGAAAAGGAATCTACGAACGCATTAAATTACTGAGTAATTGTCGAAAAGGAGTAACTTGAAAAGTATAAGAGAATCATCAATGAAAATTCTTTAGAAGAGCTTATCAAATAAGAAATTATCAGTGCAATAAAGTAGATTACATAACACCTTTTAACCAAACCATATTCATTGATTTTTAAAAAAATCAAAACGGAATAGAAATTGTAATAGCCAATAAAAATTCTTTTTGTAATTGTAAAAGCAACACCAACTAAAAAAGAATCTACAAATGCATTGATTTAGTGAGTAAATCTTGAAAAGGAGTTAAAATAATAGAGAAATTTAATTGTATGATTAACTTGAAAAATATAAAAGAACCATCAATTAAACTCTTGGGGTGTATCAAATTAGAAATGGTTAAATGTAATAAAATAGATTAATTAACAACTTTCAACCCAACCATATTCATTAACTTTTAAAAATTGAGGGATCCGTCCCCCAGTCTTACAAGAGATCTGCCACTGAACGAGAGAGAGTGATGATAGAGAACATGGCGAGCATTGTTTAGATTGGGAATTAGGAGATCGAGTGAAAAAAAATTAGTGGGGCGAGTAAGTGGAGATCATTTATAAACTCCATGAGAATATAAATATAACATAAGTTGTGATGGAGACAGTTGTGAGTGAGTTGAGGATATGATAAGAACTATTTACAAAATTAAGTTATTATTGGATGGAGGACATGCGAGTGAAGTAAAGGAGGGTCATTGGGGAATCAATTGTTATATTATATTCATAAATATTCACATCACCATGCATAATGAGTATTTTATAATTAATTATTTTATAAAATAATGATATTTGAAATAGAGTTTTGCATCTTATTAATATTTTTAAGTAATTTATTATTATTTTTTCTAGGATAATATCATTTTAGATATACCACTATTCAAACAAAATAAACATATGTCATTTCCTTAAATACAATATAACACTTTTAAGTAAAAATACATTAAATGTAAAAAAATATTACTATATCGTGCATATTTTATCTCAAAAGTACATATAAACACTCAAAAGAGTTTAATTTATTTGTACAGTTTCTTATGACATAGGTTTTGGTTTTTGTTTCCCTATGAATGAAATTTATTTATTTTGTTTTTGATAGTGCACGATTATGAGAGTTAATATGAGATAATGACAGAGAGGGAGGTTACTGAGATCCAGGCATAGAATGCAAAAGTAGATAAAACGTGGTCTCTTTGGGAGAGGGGCGAATAACATGGGTTTTTCGGGTTGAGAATGTTTGTTGGAAAAAAACATGGTCAAGGAGACGAATGGATTTTGTTTCCCTTTGAACAAAATTTAATGAGAATTAATAGGAGATAATGGCAGGGAGGGGAGTTATTGAGATCCAGAAGGAGATGAGAATTTCAAAAGTAGATAAAACATAGTCTTGTTGGGAGAGGGGTGAATAACGTCGGGTTTTTGAGTTGAGAAAGTTTGTTGTAAAAAAATGTGGTCAAACGAATATGAGAATTAATAGGAGATAATGGTAAAAGGGGAAATTATTGAGATCCGAAGAGGAGAGGGGAGTTAGAAAACGGAGAGAGATTGGGAAGAGGGACGGAGTGGAGAGCATAAGAGAAAACAGTCAATTAAAATAGAGGAGCGGTTTAGAAAAATTCTGAGAACACCATTTTAAAATATTGATTTCTGCTTGACCAGAGAGACTGAAAATGACATGTTTGTAATTTATTTGAAAAAACTCTTTTTTTTATAGTAATATCGATATGTATGTTTGAATCGTCGAAGACGGATTGCAATTCTAATCTTTGTTTAAGGTTAAGATGTCCGATGTGGCACATGTGACAAGCCAACATGAAACGGTCATTAGGCGTTCAATTTCAATTCCAACCCACATTGTTTAGATGACAACTGAGAGAGACTTAGGTCGTTTCACTTGATGTAGATCTGTCGCGATTTAAACTGCACACGCCTCATTGCAAAGAGCCTCCGTGGCGAAGAAGTAGTAGTATCATACTTGTATGATTCTCTTTTAGCCTGCCACGGCAAACACGAATATGTCCCTTTCAAGGGTGTCACAAACTACTGAAACATGGACAGGCGGGCGGTCAAGATCCACAATATGAGGCCTTCGGAAGTTCAATCAAGATACCAAGGCAACTTGACTTTTCATATAAAAAACATGACAAAATCCTCTAGATGACAGAGAGTTGCCTGCATCAACAGGGTACACCTCAAGGCGTACAGCCAGCAATGATGGTAGTGTTCACTATTATACTGACTTCTAGAATATTCTAATCAACCATGACATCAGAACCTTCTCTGAAAATATATTTTTAATAATCGAAGAGTATCCGCAACTTGGTTCCTAATTATGGGTGTAAAGATTGGCTGGCGCGAGGGGACATGATGGCATAAGTTCTCTTGGGTAAAAGTTGGTGGCTTTGGCCTTACGTAAATGCCCTCCTCCCACCCCGGGCCCCCGCTGCCTTTATTGCTGTAAATGTGTCTGTCACCAATGCTTATGTGGTCAACAGCCCAAGTGTAAGACGACTTTCTTACTGCTTTGGTTTCTTACGAATGTCAAGCAAAAATGCTTGGTAACTGTCACGTTCATAGGTCCTATTACACATACATTAGCTACCGTCCAAAAATCAATTAGGCTGCTTGTGATGTTTTAAAGAGACAATGAGGAATCACGAACCATTCCAAATCCCGTCTGGATTTCTCACTACGTCAAATCCCCTCTCGCAGCAGACTGGCAGACCGCAACCGTCATTTCATATTAGGCTTCATTAAACGGGCCTTAATCAGCTGAACCGAGCGGTAGGAAACATGGTTGGAGTAGCCGCCTTGACCGAACAGCGGACACAAGTATGTATACGCCAATCTTCTAATATCACCACGTGAGTTGCACAGATAGGTCAGCTACTACACAAAAGATAAATGAATCGCACAATAGTACAAATGGCATCCAGTTAGGGCACGTTTGATTACTGGGATCTGGTTGGATTTCGCAGAATACTGGATCTATGTGATCCCGGTAAAATGATTTTTTTATTTTGAGAAGTACTGCAACATTAAATCTTATGTTTGGTTTAGACGGATAAAATATGTTCGCTTCTCATGGACGTAATAAAATTACACGCTGGGCAACAACCAGATGTTACGGTCTTACGGAGCAGCCGTTAGGTAGCAGCGAGCGTCGTTGTATCGCAACGTCCCTCGCATTTGAAATGAAATCAATACTCCTGCATTTATTCTATGTCCGAAAATACAAGATTCGTAAACTTTTTGCCACTGGATCTACGAATGCAGTCCCAATACAGCCACATATAGGAAACCAAACGTGCCCTTAGTCTCACGGTCCGAAATTTCAACCATCTAGCTTTATCAAAGCCATCTGCTGATGACATTGATTAACAATGTGGAGAAGAACAAGTCAGACCCAGCAGTGGCTCAATCAGGAACCCGTACGATTAGTTTGTCTTACTAGTTGTTGGTCCCTCTGTTTTATGTACCGTGTAAGTACATGGCAAGACAAAATTGGAACCTACAGCATTTTACGAATAGGCTGGAAAGGAATCCACGTCTCATGTTCAACGACTTCCAACCTGCAACTGCAATTGATTGTGCTAGTCTCGTGTCAGCTCAGAGATACTAGGAGCCGTGATCCACATGGTTTTCCATACCGAACACAGCCACCAAACACTGATTAGGATATCCAAAACTCAATTGGCTTGACTCCGAGTGGCGGAATCCCATCTGTTTAGATTCCATGAGATAAGTTTCAGATTCACGTGCGGCTTACGCATCCTGTTGCCAGTGGGAATGCTTAGATCCCATAATTGACTGAATCCAAGACTGGAAACCATTTCATGTCCACACACCAAAGGAGAAACATTTAGCTGACTTGTGGGCTACAAGATCAGTGTGGCGTGTGTCAGCATCGGCAGTGTTGCTATCCCTTGTCAATAAAACTATCCATTGACCCCAAAGTTTCAGTATTCGTCATAAATTTGCAGCTATGAAGTGTGTATGCCAGAATATGGTAGCTACTTCTTTCATACATCAGCAATTGGTGCAATACGTTGTAATGTAATACTCTCAACATCTGGTTTCCAAAATGAAGTACTGTGTATTCAAAAATCTAAGAAAGGCGAAACAGTTTTCTTTCATTTGAGAAAAAAAGAATGATAAAGAACTACAATAAATACAAAGTTCTGAAGCACCATGGTGCAACCTTTCATTTAAGAAATACACATTTTCCATTCGACGGCTACATAAGGTTAACTAGAAAACTACGACTTGTGAACAGCACAACTCTTCTAATTCAAGCCATCCATAATCTACCAAGACAAGCTGCGGCTGATTGCTATAGAGTGCTCGCATAATACATGACTAATAGTACATTTCCGTTTAACTTCAGTGGCTAGGTTTTTACAAGATTTCCAGGCCACTGGTCAACTGAAACGACAAAACGTCCTCAAGTTTGATTCTTAGTACTAAGCTTTAGCCCACTTGTCACGCCTCTGAAGCAATTTGAATAACCTGGTGGCACTATCTTGTCGCTCATCAGTTAGGTGTGAGACCTGTAGTTAACCACGGCTTTCTAATTGAAGGATAGTAACCTCTTCAACCAGAGTCCAACAGTTCACACCAGATATAGCTTTGCATTCTTTGTGGAAGCAACTCTACAAAAGATGCATAGGTATTTTAGTAATTGCTATCAAAAAAAAAAGAGATGATTCTTCCCTCATTCTGTCTATGAGAAGATTGAATAAATTATTACTGAAATAGGAACATAAGTTAGATTAATAGTTATGCAACTGAACTACCTCGACATTTGAATGAGATATAGTCCAAAAGATTTAAATATGTCTATATGAAAAAACAAGGCTGAGATTTATGTCAGGAGCAGCCCGGTATACATCTAGAATAAATAATGTGTACCTTAGCCCCAGTATGGAGTACTTTTCTTGGCATATTTTCTGTTCTACCATGGATGATGATATCCAAAATATTTATAAATCCCCCCATATCAAATATCTCGATGGCAACATCGAAAAACTCGAGACAGTGGATATGACTGAAAAAATGAAAACTGCATTTATCCTTGATATAAATTCACATTTTGGATTTTATTAGGGGCAATTTGGCTCCCTATCATTCAAATTCCAAGAGTTGTGTATATGGCATGTATACCTGGGGTGTAAGGGAGTGGTTGACATGCCATGTTGTCTGCGGCGCATGCACAAGAAAAGCATGGTTGGAATTTGCAGTATAAGATCCTCAATACCCGCAGATTTCGGGTGATTAGTAAGTATCATAGATCTGTTAAGATCAAATATTATGGTAGATACATGAATACAATAACCAACTAATCTAATAACCTCCATTTTACATGTACAATACTGAGATTTTAAAGGAACTGAGCCATAGAGCCCCTTATATTAGCTATGATGTCATACTGAATATATTATTACATTGCATGTATTTATCAGTATGTTCGAATGAAATTGTTAACTAACAAATATTAGGAAAAGGAAAAGGACAAAGGGCCAAAGTTACAACCATGGAATCACGGAAGTAAACTTCTGCGAAGTTGGGCGATTAATCACCAAAATGTCAACTTCGAATGTTGGCATAGTCAATTTCTAAATACTTCTCATCTCAATCTCAAGACGGTTTTTGCTGGAGTTCGACAAAATTTAACAAAATATTTATTTTAGAAATGAGAACATGCTATATGATTTGATACTTAAGTATAGAGATTTAAGAAGCAAATAATGTGTCTGCATATATAATAAATTACTATGAATAAGTATATCATGTATACATGTGTATATATATATGTAATATTTGTATGTATATATGTAGATTTGTGTAATATTTGTAGCAAAAAAAAAACCCACCTCGGCCCGCTTCCTGGAAAAGTGTGGATCTATTGTCAAATTAGTAACCCGGTTACATAGCCCTTTGAAACCCAACACCCCATCGACTTCCCAATAGAAGATGTTAGAAGCCAACGGCAATAATGCCGCTAGGAAATGGTTTTTGTGGGCCTTTTGGTTTCCGATTGGGAGTGAGAATCTATCGCTATTCCTTGGGTCCCCGTCCGTCCATAAAAGGAGCAGCAACAGTTGCACAAAACACACTAACAACAATAGTTGTTTGGAGTTAAACAAGTCGATCCTTGATGACCGAAGGGAAAGCATCTCGCTTCTATTTTTATATACAGCGTCTTGTATGTACTAGTTCTCTGTTAGTGATTAATAATCAATGTTTGTGACTTACGTAATTGACTCAACACGCTTCATTCCAGTGTGCATTCACCACACTCCATTACTTCTTCTGGGTGTAATGATTCTCATTGTGTTGTAACTTAATGCCTAGGTGCCTAATGCCTACACATTCTAATGTCTTCTAAATTTTGTAATGAATCGTTATATTGTAGATTGGTAATTAAAACTATTGAAAGTAATATAATTCATACCTACCCAAATGCATCTCTACCGGATGATTTTATTTTTACTCATTCTAGGAGTGAGGATTGGGTTTTGTTTGATGTTTGGGTTTTAAGCTTGTAGCCATTTACTTTAATAATTAGGACCTGTTTAATCTATGAAAGCCATTTTGATACAATGAAATATCATTCAAAACGCTCGATTATTGAGTAATATTTCTTTATTTTAGTAGTATGTCAGTCACTAAATTTTTCACCATTTATAAAACAATGCAGACCGCTTTTTCAAAAAGTGCCCGCTTTAGTCCACTTTAAAATCCGTCTCCCACTTCCTGCTTCAAGGGGGCAATCTGTACGCTTAACGCTTCTCGCATTCCTAAACCTAGGATGGACCTTTAACTGAATCTTTGTTGAATATTATCTGAGTTTCTCTCATGATTCCTGAATGCCGAATTTTTCAACCTAGTCGAAAGAATAGTTTATCAATGTGCTTATGGCAAACAATCATGTTGAAGATTTGGGAAGCTTGGAGCCTTGGGTCTTGAACTCTTGCGGACTTGAAATCATTTTCTGCTTATTGGATCTCTAGGCTCTTACCTTTACAGTCTAACTTGGTAAGAGGTGAAGTGTTACACTTTGCATTGCACATGTGCACATTCATAATTTTTATATGGTATTGTGATTTTATTTATATTTTGTATGGTACAGCGATTCTACTTTGTAAGTGTAACATGTTGTACTGCATGTTTGCACTATTTTGAGTGCGCCATTTTATGGTCTGCAGGCTAATGATTTGATGCTTTACTAAGTAACATGTAAGAGTGACAGCATGATTAGAAGTTTTAAATTAAAGTTCACTTTAATGCATCATTTCTTCAGAAAATGGCATCTAAATGTTGTAATGTTTGAGTCTAAACTTCCTCAAAACTTTATAAGCTTCCACTTCGACACCCAAAATTAAAATGGAGTCAAAATCATGCATCATGCATGCAACAGAATTGCCACATCATTTCAACCAAAGATCCAGTTCAAGAAAGATTCATGTGCATAGCCTCGATGACAAAAGGACAAAATGGAGGACAATGTTAGAAGCCACTCGGTATGCTTGGAGAAGCATGCAACCATTGGCCTTTTCTATTGTTCTCCGTTAGATCAGCATATTAAGTAACGTCATAGACCATATTGCATTAACTCTGTGGCAAAGTATGAGGTCCTGTATAACAAAAATTGTCAAAGAGTTCGGGAGATTCCAAAGGGAGTTGGCCTCCACAGTAAGAGACTTGATGATGAAATTATGAAGTACAAAAGGAAATTCCACTTAAAAGGAAAATATATAGGAGCTTACTCAAATCTAGAGATGATGCAACTTCAGAGATACAAACAAGCAAAGAAAGATGCTAAGAAGGCAGTTCAAGAGGCAAGCTCCGGATACTTTAATGGGATATATAAGAAGTTGGAGACCAGAGAATGGAAAAAGGAAATATATAAAATGGCTCGTATAAGAGAAAAGAAAGGAAGAGACTTGAGTCAAGTGCATCAAGAATGAAGATGGAAAACTACTGGTGAAGGATGATGATATAAAAGAACCAATGGAGAAACTATTTTTATAATCTTTTCAATGGAAATATTGTGCATAATATAAGAGACTCGGGTGATAGGAATGCAAGAGATATCACTTGCACACGATGAGTTTTACTATTTAAGTCAAGAGTATTTTGAAAAAGATGAAAATATAAAAAGGCATGTGGTCCATATGGCATTCCCATTGATGTATGGAGAGTATGGGGGTGAAGGAGCTATGTGTTTAACGAATAGAGCTATGTGGTTAACAAATTTCTTTAACAATTTTACGAAGACAAAGAAGATATCGGATGAGTGGAGAAATAATACTATAGCCCCGTTCTATAAGAACAAACAAGGTGTTCAGAGCTGCACAAACTACTAAGTATCAAGTTTATGAACCACATTATGAAGCTTTGGGAGGGATTGTTGAGCAAAGACTAAGATCCATTACATGGATATCAGACAACCAGTTTGATTTGACGTCAGAAAGATCAACAACAGATGCTATTTTTCTAATAAGGAGGCTTACGGAGAAGTATACAGAAAACAAAATAGATCTTCATATGTTGTCCACTGATCTGGAAAAAGCCTATAATCGAATACCCAGAGAAGTGTTATGAAGGATTTTGCATAAAAAGGGTGTGTTAATCAAATACATTGACCTAATTAAAAACATGTATGATGACTTAAGTGCAAGTGTTAGGACTCGTGGAGGAGAGGCAACAACTTTTCCTGACGCCATTGGGATACATTAAGGATCGGCGCTCATCCCATATCTATTTGTTCTTGTTATGGATGAGTTGACAAAGCATGTTCAGCATGATATCCCTTGGTGCATGTCATTTACTGAAGATATTGTGTTGATTGATGGAAGAAAAGAAATTTTGAATGATAAAGTTAAACTTTGAAGATATGCATTGGTCCATTGAAATCTAATGGATTTATGATCAGTAGAAGCAAAACTGAATGTATGCATTGCAATTTCAGCCAATCTAGAATTGTGAATGGAGTCAAATTCGATGAATATATGTGATATGTTTTGTTACTAAGGTTTTATTATTGAAAGGGAGGGTGATGTCCACAATGATGTTGTCACAAGATCACAGAAAAATGGTTGAAGTGGAGGAGTGCATCTGGAGTAATATGTGACTAGAAGATTCCTCTCTGATTAAAAAATAAGTTTTAAAAAACAGATATACATCCAACCATGTTATATGTATATAGAAGTGAATGTTGGACACTGAAGAAACAAGGTCTCAACAAGATGAATGTGGCTGAAATGCATATGCTAAGATGGATGTGGGAAGACAACAAAAAAATCGTTTGAGGAATGACTATATCAGAAACAAAGTGGGGTTGGTGAGCATTGAGGAGAAGTTGCGTGAGTGTCGCCTAAGATGGTATGGGCATGTGCAGTTGAGACCGAGAAATGCACTCATTCGAAGCAAAGTTGTTGACTCAAGCACAATTAAAAGAAGCATAGGCAGGCCTAAATTAACTTGGGAAGAGCTTATACAGAGAGATTTTGAATCCAGTGTTTTAAAAAGCGGCTGCTCAGGCGGATGAGACCCTTAGCCGCTCCAAATAGGCCTTAGGCGGCTGGTCAGGCGGTTTTGCATTAAGCGGCCGCTTCATGCCCGCTCTGCCCGCTCAAGCGCCCGCCTGGACACTATTTCTGAGCGCCCGCCTAAGTCCGCTTAAGTGAAAAGCAGGACCTAGACCCACTTCCTAGGCCCAAAAGTGAAATGTAATGATATTTTCATTATGTAATATTACACTATTGATATTGTATAACATTATTTAACATGTTAATATGATATTATTGTATTAAGTAACTATGTATGTATCTAAATACTGTATAGTAGTTAATCAGTGTGTAATACTACACTGATTCTGCTGCTATATACAGTAGTGACGACTATGTACCTATTAAGTCTATTATAGCAAGTAATACTAACATAAAACTTACCATGTATATGTAACATAAAACTATGTAATTGTCACAACTCAGTAATATTGTACTGCTGTATAGTACTAATTACTAACTATAGAACATTAATCTAAGAAACAACCAGTGTGTAAATGTAATACAAAATCAATGCATATTTCTATGAAGTATAGTACTATTATATTACACTAACTACTAACTACTAAGTGCATTGTATCATGGCTTGATACTAGTATACGACTATATGTGATAAATTTATCTATAAATTGTACTAACTATTAAGTAGATCACATTATTACATGATAGTATGATACTAGTATACTGTTATATATAAGAAATGTATCTTAATGCTTCATCTATACATAATCAACTATTAAGTAGCAATATTGTTGTGTAGGGTGAATTTTACACTGCCACAAGGGTTTGGTTATGTATACAAGTTTCTTAAAAAACATTATATATATATATATATATATATATATATATATATGCGTGTATTTTTGTATACAATCATATAGAAACTTAAGAATCCAGTTTTTCAAAAAGTGGCCGCTTGAGCGCCCGCCTGGCGCTCAAGCGGCCACAAGGTGGTGTCCGCACGCCTCCCACTTCCCGCTTTCTAAAACATTGTTTGAATCTTTACATCTCGAGGACCAATATCAGAGCTGATTAGAAAAGAAGGATCCAAGTAGCCGACTCCAACATGGTTGGGATTGAGGCTTAGATGATGATGATGATAGACCATTTTGCATCACTAAAAAATTGAGATGATCAATACATTGGTATTCTACCTCATGGTTGTTGGTTCCCTTTCTTCATATGTTGCATCGATCATTATATTAGTTTTTCACATGGTTGACAGCAAGATCAGTGATTTATCGTTCTTAATAAGATATATCCTTATTTTTCTCATGTTTTATTGTTATTATCTTCTGTTTACACCATATACCATTTTTAATATTTTCCGCTCTTCGTTTGTCGCATAATGTGTAATTGGTTTTGAAGTTTTTCCCTGTCCATGTGAATATGTGTGCATATTTTCATTAGTAAATAAATAATGTTCCTCCTTTACATGGTATTAGCGATACTAAGGCAGAGGTAGTCGTTCTGATTGTCTATGTATACGACATTACATAAAAAGCAGTGTTACAGCCGGTATAGTAGAAACCAAAAAAAAAGCATTTATTAAAGCAATTAATCGCCAACAATCTAGCAAAAACACACATTTACTTGCGGCCCAGGTAGCTCATAATGAGACTAAGGTATGAGATACCCTAAATTTCTTGAGACAGGTGCAGACCAATTGCATTACATATGGAACAATTTGTTGACTTAACGGAGTAAGTCTTATGAGGAGCTATTGGATAAGTCTAGATGCAAACGCCTAACTAGGAACTCGTATATCTAACCATCAGCTTGCTAGATTTCGTTTGCTATATGAATCCTCAATCAATTAACCAAAGACAGTGTTACTGGGATGTCGTCTATCATGTCTACAGTTATCGCAAAAAATCTTTTGGTTAAAGATTACTTTCAAAGGAAAATAGTCACTACTTAAGTCGATAGTCTAATGCTAACCATTATGGTTACTATGTTGATGGGAGATCCACCTCTATCTATTATACGTAGTTGGTGGTAATCGATCCCTAGCAATGAACAAATTGTTGTTGTCGGATCCAATGCATGAGCAGACTACCAAGCCATAGCACACACCGCATGTGAGCTTTTGTGGGTCAAATCCTTGCCAAATTTGAAAATCATATTGAAGATTGTTATTCCAGGTAAGGGCAGCCACATCCATTACAAGTAATTCGGTTTCCACGAGAGGGCCAAGCTTATTGAAGTGAATTGCCACTTTCTGCGTGATGATGTGATGACAAAAAAAATTATTATTCTCCATAGATTCAAGATCTGACCGTAGATATGTTCAAAATCATTTTACTGAGAAGCATCTTCAGGAACATTGCAGCAAATTTGCATGCTTGGTGTAGCTTGAGACATCCATGTTTTACTCTTGTTGTATTGTTCTTTTCTTACATTTAAACCATACAACATTACTTATATTCTCCCCTCTTCGTTTTGTCCCACACCATGCAATCAGGTTTTCAAAGATTCCTCTATCCATATAAATAAGTGTGCTTTCTTTCCCCAGCCATATTCATTGCAAGTAATCCGGTCTTCTGTGAGAGGATCAAGCAAATTAGAGTGTAAAAGGGGCTGGCGGCGCAACTTGTTGCCAGTCTGCCTTCTATTTCATTGTAATCTTTATTTAAATTAATTTATTTTGAAAATTAGAGTGGACTCCCACTTTTTATGTGTTGTGATGTCAATCAATATTACTACTCTTCAACAGCAAAAATCAGATGATTAATATGTAATCTCTTCACAAATTATCTCACTAGGAAGTGTTTTCAAGAGCTTTTGTAGCTAGATTGGCATATGACACATCTATGCTCCTTTTTAAAAAGTGTGCATTTTTTACCCATGAAAGTGCAAGTTTCTCACTCATAGCTCGCCTGAAATTGATTCTACGAATTTGTTGTTTCTCCATTAGTGTCTTCCTACATCTGGTGGCATGGACCATGAAGGCATTCCTCTTCCTTGCTGCAAGATTGGGCAGCACCCTTTCCCTTGTCGCTGCCGCTAGCACGTCCAGAGCTGGCGGCACTATACCTTGTCATTGTGTGACACACATGCTTCTCGGGTAGACGGCCCTCTTCCTTATGGTGCATATGATAAGGGAAGACAGCCCTCTTCCTCGGTTCGTTATGCCTTATGCTCAGTGCTTCTGGCTACTCTCTTAAAGCAGTCTACTTGGCCTCGTCTTGCCTATGTTATCATCTCATAATGTATACTTGGACGCATATGATCACACTGTCATGGTTAGCTGAATATCACACTTTTTTCAAGTGACACAATTCTTCCATCCAACAATATCATGATATCCCACTAGAACAATTCAGCAACATTGATCTCGCTACCTAACACCATATGTGATGCAAATTATTCATTGTTCAAAAAAGGTACGTGCAGAGAGGATACCATAGAGTATATATGTATATGCGAAAGTAAATATAGATTTGGATTTTTTTCAATAGATTAATTATATAAATCATAAAATCATATATTGAGTTTATAATAGTGTATACATTTATAAATGTAAGCATATAAATACATGTGTATTATATATTTATGTGCATATATGTATATAGATTTAGCATGTGTGTAATAAATGCACACATATCGACATGTGTACATATAAATGTATGAATATATGTATTGAGATATATATTTATCTTTAGTTTTTTTATTTCCTTTAATTCTGTTTTCTTTTTCATTTAAGTCTTATGTAATATGGGCCTAAGATAATAGGCCCATTAGGGTTTGCTATGTGCTTCCTAATTGTTTCTCCTCATATTTATAGAAGTAGGTTGTACTCCTCAAATATAGAAAGACGGTTGTTCTCAACATGCTATCTGTGAAGGGCGGATAGCCATCTCAAGACCCCTCCTTTCCAAGCCGACGTTGCTGCCATCTCTTCTCCCATCTCCACTCATCATCTTCTTTCTTCTTCACCGCTATTGATCACACCAAGGGAGATCTAGTCTCCTTTCTAGCCCTATCCTCTTCCCATCAAGAGGATCTAAGAGATCTGTCTACGGACTATCCGTCGTTTTATGCCCTAAAATCGACTGTTCGGAAAGTCGTACGGCATCCTTTTGTGGTCATCTATGACCATTTTCTATAGAACTTTATCCACATATTATAGTATATGATTGAATCTCTCCAACATATCTCTATTTCTCTAGGTGATCCATAAGATTCACCATCTATTTTGAATCTTTTTTGGGAAAATTTGTTGTTTCGTCGTCTTACACGGCGTGTGCCTTATCTACACAGTGTGACGCAGTCAGCTACTACGGTGAATCTGTCGCTGTTGAATTATGCCGCAAGTGACACGACGTGTCTATTTCTAACATGCGTGTCGGAAACCTTTAGTTCTATTCTAATGCAAGTGATACGGTGTGTCCACTTCCTAACATGGCGTGGCAGTGATTGTGTGATAACTTGGACCTTTCTCTCTCCTCCCATATGTGTTATGCCCTTAATCTTCACTCTTTCTCTCAATATTGAATCCAATTTCATGATTTGAATGTGTTTTGGTGTTTGATTGGTTTGTCTGATTATAGGTGTCTTGTTGTGACACTCAATCAGCTTTCTAACCTATGTTTCAAATCCTTCAAACGACACCATATTGCAAATTATTTTGAACCTAATGATTGTCATCAACTTCTTATGTATTTTAAGTTGTATAGCTTCTAATTATCTTTCCAACGACACAAAAATCACCTTAATCCGACCTCCTAAGCTCAAGATATAACCTTTAGATTTCACTCGATTTACAATTGTTTTAGCCAATTTAATTGAACGTTTAGCCTTAATGGGCCTTATGGGGCACCAGCCCAGCAAGTAGGCTTCCCACTTGCCATCTCAGCGATTCGCATGCACCCTCGTTAACCAATCACAAGCTTCGGTTCTTGAGTGATGGATTATCATCCCTCAGATTCCCTCAATCGCAGATCACACTCAAATCGAACGGTCAAGCCCTCATCCTCAAGCTCTGTACCATTCACCAGCGCAAGCAACGCTGACGCCACCTACTCCATCTTTGACGCCACCAATCTACCCCTTTTCTCGCTACTTTGGCACCCATTTATCCAGTCTTTGCCAATAAAACCACTCCCCTAATTCATTCCCTTTTATTTCCTCTCGTTTCGATAACCCTAGCCCCCTTCTGGCCTTCATCTTCTACCTCTAGCTCTTTCGGCGCCACCATCATGGGGGAGTTAGGGCTTCTTGTTTTAAGCCCCCTCGACTGCGCCTAAGGCCAGATCTAGGCACAGGAGGCTTCGGCGGTCCTGGCCAGTGGTTTTGCAGGCGCCGCCATGGCCAGATGTGCCCCTGCCTAGGGCCCTGACGAGTTGCTTCAGCGGCTTGAATGTTGACGCACGTGCAACTCGACACTATGGTGGGGAGTATGGGTCGGCGGTGGCGAGACGTGCGGGAGAGGGTGTGAATTGCTGACAACCGTGAATGGTGATTAGTAGAGATCAAGAATCGCGGGCTGACTGGAGCCAACATTGTTGGGTCGCATCACTTTCAGTGCGAGGCCATGGGCCCAACGAGTCCAGATCCAGCTGCGGACACTCCCCCCCCCCCAAATCGGTCGTCCGATGGCAATCCAACGGTGCAAAAGGACCTGATTTAGGTACTTTCTTTGGGAAATCGTAGTAACTCACCTCTTGGGCCATTCTGGCCATGTAATATATGAATTTTGATCTGGAGAGCATGATCTACTCAATAAAAATAGTTCCAGAACCTAAATTTACTTGATTCTCTCTTGATATCCTAAAAAGTATGTCTTTTATGCACTTTAAGAATGTGTAATGTTGTATCTTGCTCCAAAATATTCTTGTTGCTTCCTATATTACTCTTACCCTTCCAAACAGTAACTTTTACCAATATTATGCCTTGGATCTTTTTAATGTACCCTACTGTTCATCTTGACCTATCATGACTAGCTTTGCTCTAAAAACGGCTCTTTATGTGTTTATTTGTGGCAACTTGCATATCTATGAGGATTTGGCCTAACTTATCATCATACAAAGATTGAACTTCGGAATCAGTGACCTAATTTGTGAATTATATTCTATTGAACCATGATCTAATGCTAATACACTAAGTTTACCATATTTGACCTCAAGTTCTACTTTGTGCACTAATATGTACATGTGTCTTTTAGCCTATATGGATGTAATAAAACCATGACGACACTCATACATTGGCTAATTACCATTAATCAGTAATTTCTAGCATGCTTGAGAGACTAAATACCAACTTTATTTATCTTGTACCCTCATATGATCTTATGACTTGGGACTATGAAACTATTGCATGGAATACATCTTATATGACTATTTGCAATCTTGCATAATTAAATCTTGACGATAACCTAAATCAAAGTTTATGAACCTCTTTTATCACTCCTAATGTGGATGACTTACCTAGACCTAGGGCATAATGTTGATACTTGTGCTATGGGGAATCATTGCATGTATGTTTGAAACTTTGGAAACTATGTTTGAACTAAGTGAAACCTAGATCTAGGGAAACATCCACATGATGCATATGATGTTTAGATTATCATTTCCCTATTGATCTAAGACTCCATGTTATATCTTTTGCATCTTAGGTCCCCTTGGGATGGACCATCTCTAGAGATCTTATCATATCTTGCTCACTACTCACAAGGTACGCTTAACCTCTTGACCCTATTATGATATTGGTTTGCTTGTATGTATGCTCGTATGAATGTTTGGCTACTTACTTGGTTGAGCTATTGTTCCTATGAGTACTACTTTCACGATTGATTATGTTATGTTGATATAATGGATAAAGAAACCAAAAATATGGTTTGTATAATAGAATGTCATTTGAGTATTCTCGCCTTGTTTCTACTTCTTGCTTATTATGATGTTTCTAGCCAAGCACCTTTTTATAATACTCTTAAACTGTGCTTACATGTTTTTCATAGCGTACTCAATGCAGTCGTATTGATATATTTTGTTTATCAAATTTGTAGTTGTCAAATGAATATCCATTGCATTCAAGACTCTAAGTTCTAAAATGAATCACCAATGGGTATACTTGAATATAGAAATGGGTACAGATCTCTACCTCCATGTTTAGTATTATCTCTTTAGTCTTGTTATTGCCTTTTCATATAAATTGCTTGTGTGAAACTATGTGCCATTCTAGGGACGGACGCCCAGGTCCACTCGCCTTTGGCTATGTAGCTATTAGGAGTGTGGACTTAGGGTACTAAACGGTTCTGTGACAAATGGTATCAGAGCCGAACACATAGGGCTCTATATATGTTTAAGGCATAACACATCAAAAGAACCCAGGAGGACTAAAATCCTTTCCTTAAAGTTAGAGTCTTCTAGCATCTCATCTCTTCTTTAAGGACCACCTAAGCCACCCAAGTAGATGATGATTAGTTAGTCTTCTTGTCTCATGTGATTCATTTCTCTTGACTATTAATCACATGACATCTCGATTATGGGTAGCTTATACATGGGAAAAGTAAAACTCATCTGAAATTCATGAAAGTTGATTAAGACGATAATGCCATGATCTGCACTTCAATTGAAAACCATGTTTGATGTATGAAATTACTCTGGAAGGCAATATATCATGTATAAAGCTTATAAAAACTCAATGTTACAAGATCGGATATAAGTGCCTTCTACATTTGAGGAAAATTCTTGATATAATGAAATAAGATGGAACTTAAGTTTTACACCTCATGCTTGATGAGGACCCAGTTCTGTAAACCTATGTTGCCCTATGGTTAATTAAACCCCAAACATAGTTAAGCAGTCTTTCCCCAATTTTATATGTACCATGATCATACCACGAAATGACCACGTCCAGCGACCCCTATCATTATTTGAAGACTTGTTACTAGAAGCGAACCCCCTATTGATTATTATTCCTCTTTATAGACCCAGTTAGAATTATATGATGGACCTGGAACTCAATCTTACCCTATTATGCTCAAACTCTCGAAGTGCTCAATTTGACTTCTCGATTTCAGAGATATACCCTTACCTTGACATTAAAAGGAAGGGGATGCAATGGTAACTTTTGTCTTCCAAAATCTTGAAACACGGTTGCCCTATCACAATCTGGAAGTTTGATCTCATAACCTTGTGGTATACAGTTTGATAGTTGATACTCTCCCTATATGGATATGTTTGATGGCTCATGACTACTGTGAACTAATGTGCTTGATTAGGGTGGTAGTTGACTTTTGACCCCCCTAATCTAGGTCACATCCCCATTATGACTACCTATAAATTTTCATCTTGTTGATTACTTAAGAGTATGGAAAGGTAACCTCTTCCACCAAATTTAGACTTGCTGACCTAAGCCTCTAATAGGTCAAATTTAGGATAATACTAGATCTTCAATCTTGATTTGATGATGATCTTGGAATATGATGATGTTGATTATAGCTTGTGGTTAAGTTCCTATAAAGACCTAAGTCTAGATCATTCATCAACCTCAAATACCATGACAATGAACTAATGTTGATACCACAAACTATCGCTCGATTGTTGCTTGATTGATGTATATGGATGAATGATCACCCTTAGAAGGATGAGTTAACCAATCGATTTAAGAGTTGAGATAACCTTGAATGTCACCTAATGTTTGGAGGGTTAAGTATACAAAGCATGAAAGAACAGATATTGAGTATAATTCATTGAACCCAAATATGTCATCTCTAAGGGAAACAAGGAAAAGCAATTAATGAAGTACCTGACAGTAGGTGACCAAGCCCAGGAGGGAAGTCACCAAGAGGCCAAGCCCAGGAGGGAAGGCCACCATGAAGACCAAGCCCAGGAGGGAAGGTGGCCATGAGCTCAATGCAAGGACATAAAGTAAATGATGTACACCCTAAGAGAGAGAATCTGGGTTGAAGAATTATATAGAAAACAAGGTGCTCAAATATTGTAGAGAAACCTCAAGAAAAATGTGTATGGCATCTCAATAAAACCTTAGGAAGGGTAGATCCCTAAGTCACCCTAAGGTCTAAAATAGGAATTTAAACCCTAGCTTCAAAATGTTTGGACCTATGATATTGATGTCCAAACTTGACTCTCATATTGATGTATGAAATTTTGACTCATGATTATTGATCTTGATTTTGACTTGACTCCTATGATCACCCTATTTGGATCTTAAGATCACCCTTAATATGACTAATGATTTTGGTGTTCCCAAATCTCAAAATCTTGAAATGATGACTATTATGACTCGCTTGATTAATGACTTAAGGGTGAGCTCTCATGTGAACTAGGGTGAGATATTCCATTGATTTTGAGCATGAAATCATGATATTGAATTATAATGTTGGTCTTAAATTGTCAAAATACGAAATCTCAATCAAGAATGTATAACCTACCTAGGCCAATGTAGAAGCTAGAATCTTAAATGTTGGGATTGAAAGTCATGTTGTATTCTTAATGCAAGAGCTCTATTTTTTTGACTTAAAAACGTGATCTCTCCAACTTGGTGATCTCTAGGATGATTTCTCCAAATTTGTGACTCATTTGATGATCTTTTCAAACTTGATGATCAATATGACATGCTATGATCTTGATGTTCAATTGCTTGATTATGAAATAGTGTTGATGATATCAAGTTGATTGTGATATTGAATATGAATACCCAATCTGGATTGATGGATTAATTTAATTTTGGGGACAAAATTTCCTTTTAAGTGGGCAGGATGTTATATCTTGGACCTTTCTCTCTCCTCACATATGTGCTATGCCCTTGATCTTCACTCTTTCTCTCAATATTGAAATCAATTTCATGATTTGAATGTGTTTCGGTGTTTGATTGGTTTGTCTAATTTATAGGTGTCTTGTTGTGACACCCAATTTGCTTTTAGACCTATGTTTCAAATCCTTAACATGACGCCACATTGCAAATTATTTTGAACCTAATTATTTCCATCAACTTACTCCCTTATGCATTTTAGGTTGTAGAGCTTATAATTATCTTTCCAATGACACAAAAATCACCTTAATCTGACCTCCAAAGCTCAAGATATGACCTTCAACATTTCACTCGATTTATAATGGTTTTAGTCCATTTAATTGAACTTTTAGCCCTCATGGGCCTTATGGGGCACGCAGCCCAACAAGTAGGCTTCCCACTTGCCATCTCAGCAATCCACACGCATCCTCGTTAACCAATCGCAAGCTTTGGTTCTTGAGTGATGGATTATCATCCCTTGGATCCCCTCAGTCGCGCATCACACTCTATCGAACAGTTAGGCCCTCATCCTCAAGCTTAGTACCATTCACCGTCGCAAGCAACGCCGGCGCCACCTACTCCATCTTTGGCGCCACCAATCTACCCCTTTTCTGCTACTTTGGCACCCATTTATCTAGTCTCAACCTATAAAACTACCCCCCTAATTCCTTCCCCCTCATTTCCTCTCGATTTGATAACCCTAGCCCCCTTCTAGCCTTCATCATCTACCTCCAGCTCTTCTGGCGCCACCGCCATCGGGGAGTTAGGGCTTCTTGTTTTAAGCCTCCTTGACCGTGTCTAAGGCCAGATCTAGGCACCGGAGGCTTAGGCGGTCCTGGCCAGTGGTTTTGTAGGCGTCGCCTTGGCCAGATGTGTCCCTACCTAGGGCCCTGATGAACTGCTTCAGCGGCTTAGTCGTTGTCGCGCGTGCAGCTCGATGTTGAGGTGGGGAGCATAGGTTGGCGGTGGCGAGACGTCCGGGAGTGGGTGCGAGTTGTTGACAACCGCAAATGGCAATCAGCAGAGATCAACAATCGCGGGCTGGCTGGAGCCAACACTGTTGGCCGCATCACTTTCAGCACGAGGCCATGGGCCCAACGAGTCCAAATCCAGCTACGGACACTCTTCTCCCCCCCCCAAATCAGTCGTTTGATTCCAATCCAACAGTGCAAAAGGACCTAATTTAGGTACTTTCTTTGGGAAATCGTAGAAAATCACCTCTTGGGCCATTCTAGGCATGTAATATATGAATTTTGATCTAGAGAACATGATCTACTCAATAAAATAGTACCAGAACCCAAATTTACTTGATTATCTCATGATATCCTAAGAAGTACGTCTTTTATGCATTTTAGGAATGTGTAATGGTGTATCTTGCTCCAAAATATTATTGTTGCTTCCTATATCACTCTTACCCTTCAATACAGTAACTTTTATCAATATTATGCCTTGGATATTTTTAATGTACCCTAGTATTCATCTTGACCTATCCTGACTAGATTTTCTCTAAAAATGGCTCTTTATGTGTTTATTTGAGGTAACTTGCATATATATGAGGATTTGGCCTAACTTATCATCATTAAAAAATTGAACTTAGAAATCAGTGACCTAACTTGTGAATTATATTCTACAAAACCATGATGTAATGTTAATACACTAGGTTTACCATTTTTGACCTCAAGTTCTTACTTTGTACACTAATACGTACATACGTCTTAGCTTATATGGATGTGATAAAACCATGACGACACTCATAAATCATGGTCTAATTACCTTGAATCAGTAATTTCTAGCATGCTTGAGAGACTACATACCAACTTGATCTATCTTGTACCCTCATATGATCTTATGACTTGGGACTATGAAACTATTGCATGGAATAGATCTTATATGACTATTTGCAATCTTGCATTACTAAATCATGATGATAACCTAAATCAGAGTTTATCCTCCTCTTTTATCACTCTTAATGTGGATGACTTACCTAGACCTGGGGCACAATGTTGATACTTGTGCTATGGGGAATCATTGCATGTATGTTTGGAACTTTGGAAACTATGTTTCAACTAAGTGAAACCAAGATCTAGGAAAACATCCACATGACTCATGTGATGTTTAGATTATCAATGCCCTATTGATCTAAGACCTCATGTTATGTATTTTGCATCTTAGGTCCCCCTTGGGCTGGACCATCTTTGGAGGTTTTATCATATCTTGCTCACTACTCACAAGGTACGGTTAACCTCTTGACCCTACTATGATCTTATTTATCAAGGCGCCCTCCTAGACGCCGCCTAGGTGCCCTAGGCGCTAGGCAAGGCGTCTCAAACTAGGCGCCCAGCCTATTAAATGCATTAAGTGGGCGTCTAAGGCCTTTTAGGCCCAAATTAAGTCATTTAAAGGCTAAATTAGCATGAATTGAGTCTGAGTTTGGTCAAAGTAGATAACCGTAATTCATTTTCGGTAGAAATTGGTCCGATTTAGGCAAAATCAGGTCAAATTTTGGCAAATTAGGTCTGATTAGGGGAAGTACGTCCAATTTGGGGGGAAAATAATTTGCTTTGGGGAAATTGGGTCTGATTTGGCCAAATTAGGTGTCAGTTCGGTAAATATAGGGTAAATTAAGGAGAGTTAAGGTATGCTATGCAAAATTAGGTTAGATTTAGGTCAAATTAGGTCAGATTAGGTCTAATTTTGATCAAGATAGGTCAAACTAAGGCCTATCAGGTCTACTTAGGTCATGTTCGGTGTGGTTTAGGTCGAATATAATTATATGTCTTGCTGCCACGTCCATGTTTCTTATTTCAGAGGATAAAATTCAGTCATGTCCTACAACTCCTGCTCCCACATCTATTATAGTAGTAGTACTGTTTGCATATATTCATCTTTTTCTAACTTGTTGCTCCTATATCTGGAAAAGCTATTGTTGTTTGCCTGTCTGCAAATAAAATTTCTTGATCTCTTCTTCCTCCCGATAAGTCTCCTTTAACACCTCATGCACTGTTGTTTTTAGTTTTGTTTTTCTAAGTTCGTCTTCCTACTTTATGTCTCCTCTCCTGCTGTTGTGCTTTTACTTTTCTGACTTCTTGCACGTCATCTGCGTTTTTCCTGTTTTCTCTCCTTCAGTTCCAAACTATCTTCCTCCTGTTGTTCCTTTTTTCTTCCTCTTAGTTCTCCTGTTGAACCTCCCAACAGTTATCAATGCAAGTCAGGCATATAACACAATTTAATAAGCATATATTTACAAAATACCATGTAGTATCATATGTATAAATATACATATATGCAACAGAAAAAATAAAAAATAATAAACACGCACAGAAAAGCCTAGGCGGCCTAGGCCCCCATTGGGTGGGACTTACCCCCTAGCCTCCTTGACAAGTATGACTACAATATTGACTTGTTTGTATGTATGCTCGTATGAATGCTTGGCTACTTGGTTCAGCTATTGTTCCTATGAATACTACTTTCATGATTGATTATTTGTGATGATATAATGGATAAAGAAACCTAAAATATACTCTGTATAATAGAATGTTGTTTGAGTATTCTCACCTTGTTTCTACTTCTTGCTTATTATGATGTTTCTAGCCAAGCAACTTTTATATTATTCTTAAACTGTGCTTACATATTTTTCACAACATACTCAATACACTCACATTGATATATTTTGTTTATCGAATTTGTAGTTGTCAAATGAAGATCCGCTGATGTAGGACATATTAGGCTTTATTCTACTTGTTTTTGCTTTGTTTTAATATTTAGAGACCTAAGCGCAAATTATCTAGTTTGTGTGCTTAGTCGTAAATGTTTTATGCTTTTCTTTATTTCAGGTTTTATTTAATTTCGAATTTGATTAAATAGGACTTTATTTCCATTGCTTGTGGGTCAAGTCATGTAGTGTTATAAAAGCCAGCCTTGAGGTTCTTCTTCGTTTAGATTAGCAATGCCCTATTGATCTAAGACCTCATGTTATATATTTTGCATCTTAGGTCCCCCTTGGGCTGAACCATCTTTAGAGATTTTATCATATCTTGCTCACTACTCACAGGGTATGCTTAACCTCTTGACCCTACTATGATCTTATTTATCAAGGCGCCCTCCTAGACGCCGCCTATGCCTAGGCAGTTGAATATGAATTGAATTTTGTGAATTGTCGTTTATCTTCTTCGTTCTTCTTCTTCATGATGTGTTCCACATCATCGGCTGCACTCAAGACTTAAGCTTTGAAATGAATCGTCGATGGGTATACTTGAATATAGAAATGGGTATATATATCTACCACCATGTTTATTATATTGTTACCTCTCTAGTCTTGTTATTGCATTTTCATATATATTGCTTGTGTGAAACTATGTGTAATTCTAGGGACAGACGCCCAAGTCCACTCGCCTTTGGTTATGTAGTTATTAGGAGGTGGACTTAGGGTAATAAACGGTTCCGTGACAGACTGTCTGTCCTTGTTTTTACTCTCCCTTTGCTACTCCATTATACCTTGTATTGGTATAGTATGGGTTCATCTTCTTCCGCTATTGGGATGTTCGACACACACCCTAAGTACGTAACTTCTCTAAAATTTAATGGCTCCCTATGGGCACGCTCATTTCAGATCTATGCACACTCCTGGGAAAATTGAAACATCTGACAGACTTACCTCCACCAAAAGAAGACACATCTCACAAGAAGAAAACTACTGAAGAAGCATTTGAGAAATTGAAGGCAAATTTTAAAAGGTGGGATGAACAGGACTTTCTGATTCTCTCCTGAATTAGAATAGTTGTGAACCACATATCTCTGTTAATCTTCTTTTCACCAACACCGCCAAACAGGCATGGGGATTACCTTGTCCAAGTGTATTCTAGCAAAAGAAATGCACCCCGAGTATTCGATCTATACAAATGTTTGCATTGCCTTGAAGATAACTCAACCTTCGCTTTACACTTCGACATCTTTTAAGTGATTTGGGGTGAACTCAAGCTTCATCGTCTCTTATTATCTAATCTTGTCAAGATGCAAAAGCAGCAAAAGGAAATACAACTTTGTCAATTGTTGACATCTCTACCTCCTAGTTATGAAGTTGTTCGTCAGTAAATTCTTGCATTTGAACCCTTACCGACGTTAGATGATGTCTATCTGCGACTATCTCGCTATGTATCTTCTACTTCTGTTGTCGATGAGCTTGCATCTATTGTTGCCGGACGAGGTAATCATGGTCATGACCGGGAAAAAAATTCAACAACGGTGGGAGAGGATCCTCTTCTTCCTCATCCCAATCCAGATTTTGTAATTTCCGCAAGCGCACTAATCACAACGAAAACAAATATTGGAGAAAGCATGTGAAACCTGAATGGGCAAATAAAGTGTCAATTACCGATGCTGATGGAGATTCTACCTTTGTTCTTCGTGTTACTAATCCTAAAATGGTCGCATTGAGTTCTTCTGACCTTGACAAACTGATTAAGACAACTTTTGTTGCTACTATTATTCCTCAAGCAAACGTTGTCCAACACTCAAGGGCCCCTCATGTCTTCAAACTTCTTCCTCTTCGTCAAAAGATGATTGGGTTATTGATCTGGGTGCTACAGATCGTATGACTGGTAATAAGAAACTATTATCTTACCTGAAGAAATTTACTTGTCATCCTCATGTGCGTCTAGCAGATGGGACCACTTATTCAGTTATTGAGAAAGGAGATTTGAACAGCAATCTCCTTAAATCTATCCTATCAGTGCCTAAATTCCCGTTAAACTTGATGTCTGTCGGTAAAATTACCAAAACCTTAAACTGTAGTGTAGCCTTCTTTCCATACATTGTCTCTATGCAGAATATCAGGACGAAGAAGATGATTGGTGGCGGCATGAAGGTTTAGATGGTATGTACTACCTGCAGACCTCGTCAAATCCCCCTACTACTGCTCTTGTGGCCCAGTCTAGCTCCCTTCAGTAATGGAACCTGCGACTCTATCACCCTTCTCCATCCAAATTGAAGTTTTTATTTTCAACTTTGTCTATTGAGAACTTTTCATGTCAGTCTTGTCAACTTGAAAAATATTATCATGTTTCTTCGTCGTCATAACAATAGGAGTCCAAATTTGTTTTACTTAGTCCAGATTTCTTCGTCCAAATCTGTTTTACTTAGTTCACTTTGACCCATGATAGAGCTGAATGGAAAAGAAGGATCCATGTAGCCGATCCCAACATAGTTGGGACTGAGGCTTAGTTGATGATGATGATGATGATGATGATGATCGTATTGCTAATCGTACTGGTGTACGGGATTTTGTAACCTTTATTGATGACTGATTTCGTGCTACTTGAATCTATTTGTTAAAAGATCGTTCTGAAGTTTTAGATGTTTTATCCAAATTTTAAATGAAATAAAGACTCAAATTTTTGCTACTCCTAAATTTGTCCTCACTAATAATGCTTATAAATATGTGCAGCATGTTATTCAAAAGATTTGTATTGCCAAGGGAATTATTCACCAAACTTCGTGTCCTCATAGCACACAACAAAATGGTGTTGCCGAAAGGAAGAACAGGCATCTCATTAATGTAGCTCACACTCTCCTAATTGAAATGAAAGTACCTAAGTTTTATTGGGCTGATGCCGTTCTTTTAACCAATTATCTTATCAGTCGGATGCCTTCTTATATACTTCAAAATAAGATTTCTTATAACCTTCTTTATCCTCATGCACCTATATTTGTTTTACCACTAAAAGTTTTCGGCTGACTATGGTTTGTTCATAATCACCAACCTGGGAATGATAAACTATCACCTCGCAGCGCATCTAACTAACCTAATAGCCAAAACATCTGTTACACATAGACTCAGATCTGTCTCCACAGGCTCTGGCGATCTCTTAGGGCTTCGGCGGCGACCGCTTTCTGCTCGGGGGGGAGGTAGCTGGCCGTCGGTGGGCTGTTTCCTTCTCCCCCTGGGCGTCTTATCTCGCTCGCCTGCTGTGGTGGCTACCTGCCTGGGGTCTCGCCTCCCTCTCTATTGGTCAGAACCGTCTCCGCCCGCGGCTCCTGGTGGTCCTGGTGGTGGGACGTTGTTCTGTTGGCGTTGTCGTCTCTGGCCTGCGACCCTGGTCCAGGAGGGAGTCGTTTCGAGGGGGCTGGTCCCAGCGCAGCGACCACACTTGGCGGACGAGCACCTCCCCTCCTTTTCTTCTTTCTGCAAGTCTTAATAGGTGTGCTCCTTGGCTAGTCGGCGAGATCGGGCGCCCCCTTTGCGGTGACAGGAGAAGGTTTCAAGCAGGGGATAGTGTCTTGGTTCGGGTGCTCCCGATTCCCGCCTGCGCTCGACCTCAAGCGGCTGCTTGAGCTTCGTGGTGTTGGTTGTGGTAGTCGGGAGCAGTGGTGGGGTTCCCTGTACCATCTACCCCCCACCCCCTCACCCGTCCAGACCTCCTTCTCTCTGGTCGTCTTCTCTGTGGGTTTTGGCTTCCTTCTCGGCTTATCCCTGTGGGTGCTCACAACCTGTTCGAGATTTTTCCTGTTCTGGTTTTTCTTAGTGTTTTGTTTCCTTTGGTTTCGGCAGTCTTTCTTTAGGCCTGTTGCTTTGTCTTCGGTCAAGCTCTTCTCGCTTCAAGTGCCTTAGTATGGATGAGTTGGTGATCTCTGTTGGGTGTACCTCAAATTCCTTCTCCGATGTTCTCATGGACTCCTTCATATTGATGGCTTCCTTCCCAGACAGCTGCTTTAGACAGCCACTACGAGAGTTGGTTGGTACTGAAATTTACCTATTGCATCTCAATCTGAGTCTTGTGTTGTTTCGATTCTCCAAAGGAGTGTTTGCTTGGTACTTTGATGTGAGATCACTATCTTGTAGATGTTGTATGGCTTACCTTTAATGTTATTGAGCTTGTTTCAAAAAAAAACTATCACCTCGTTCTTTCAATTGTTATTTTCTTGGTTACTCTCGTACACAAAAGGGGTACAAATGTTTTAATCATGTTGCACGTCGTTTGTATGTCAGTGTGGATATCACCTTCTTTGAAGATACATCTTTCTTTTTTAACCTAGTAACCAGGTGTCACTTCCATCTGTGCTCATTCCTAACCCCACTGTGTTTGCACCTCTACCTGAAGTATCCCCTACTTTGACATCTTCCGAGACTGATGATCCACCTCTAAACAATGGTAATATTACTAGCTTTGTTACAAATTCTGATCTTGACATTCCCATTGCATTACGAAAGGGGCAACGATCTGGTGTCAAATATTGTCATATCTCTACATGTGTCGACAAATCAATTGAATGCTTCCACGGCTCAATTTATTGTTGCTTTATATGCAGGTTCTATTCCAAAGAATGTTCAGGAGGCACTACTACACTCTGGGTGGAAAAGAGCCATGATGTGGAGATGGATACACTTCATTCTCAATGGGCCATGAAACCTTATTGATCTCCTTGCCAGTAGTAAACCCGTTGGTTGTTGATGGGTTTCTACTGTGAAGTATTTGCCTGATGGGACAGTTGAATGCTTAAAAGCCAGACTTGTTACTAAGGGATACACACAAGAAGTTGGGATAGATTACTTTGAAACCTTTTCTCCAACTGTACGTCTTATTCTGGTCGCATTCTGATTTCTGTTGTTATTGATAAAGGTTGGCACTTACATCAGCTAGATGTTAAGAATGTCTTTCGATATGGAGATTTACAGGAGACTGGCTATATGTCACAACCTCCAGATTATGTTGCTCAGGGGGAGTACTCTAGAAGGTATGTCTTTTAAATAAAGTAGTTGTTGGCCTCAAACATGGTTTGACAAGTGATCCCTTATACTGCACAAATTTGGCTTCATACGGTCTCAATGTGACCACTTTGCGTTTATCAAAACCACTACTTTGGTATAATTGTTCTAATTGTTTATATGGATGATATCATCTTGTCCGACAGCGATGTTGCAGGAATTGCTAGTACAAAGAAATATCTTATGATGTATTTTGTAACCAAAGACCTTGGGCGTCTATGGTATTTTCTTGGCATTGAGGCAGCACATAACCAGGATGGAGTATCTTTATCACAAAGAAAGTATACTCTGGACTAGTGAAACTGGAATGCTTGGTTGCAGACCTGTAGTCTCCCCTATGGATCAAGCTCATGATCTATGGGCGGAATCTAATCAGCCTTAGGAGATAAACTTAGCTATAAACACTTGATTGGCAAACTTTTATATCTTATTGTTACTAGGTCAGATATATGTTGTGTTGTTGGTGTTCTTAGCTAATCCATGGATTGTCTTGAGTAGTGTCAACGGAACACTGCATGCCGAGTATTGAGATATTTGAAGAATGTACCTGGATAGGGAGTGTTTTATATAAGAAATGGATATCTAGATGTGACAGGAGGATATTTTGATGTTGACTATGCTGGGTGTAAATTTGACAGGAGATCCACCTCTGACTATTGTACCTTTGTAGGGGGCAACTTGGTTACCTGGAGAAGTAAGAAACAAAATGTTGTTGATAAATCCAAGTGCAGAATCTGAGCATCAAGCAATGGCGCATGCTACTTGTGAACTATTATGGATCAAATTCATTCTATCTGACTTTGGGTTTCCCATCACTCATGTTATTCCAATGTACTTTGATAATCGTGTTGCTACCTTCATTGTTAATAATCTTGTCTTTCATGAAAGGACCAAACATATTGAGGTGGATTGCCATTTTGTCCCAGATGTTACCACTACTCCTTTTCTACCTACACATGAGCAAACTGCAGATATTTTTACAAAACCTCTTTCTGGTAAGAGATTTACAGAACTATGTTGCAAGTTGGGCACAATTGATATCTATGCTCCAGCTTGAGAGGGGGCATTGAGATATATATCTATGTTAGTTGTATATTCCCATTAATTTTGTTTTTCCTTTTCATTTAAGTCTTATATAATATGGGCCTAAGTATAATAGGCCCATTAGGGTTTGTTATGTGCTTGTTGTTTCCCCTCCTATTTATAGGAGACGGTTGTACTCATTTTCATATATAGAAAGACAGTTGTTCTCAACAATATGCATATTGTGAATGTAAATGAAGCAAAAAGTATACATAAATGAACAAATATATATATTAAGGTTGTGTATATATGTCGGTATAATATATATGTAGGTATATGTATGAATATAATAAGCGACATACATATAAATGTACAAATATGTGTATGGTACTTGGTTATATGCAAAATGTGACTTTATATTTAAGTATTGTTAAATAATGTCTTTATATATTTTATTTGTTATTTTCCTTTTCTATATGGACCATTGTGTAATTGCTCCACATATATATTGGGTACACACATTGTGTAACCCTACGATTTCTCACTTTGCTTCTCTCATGGTATTAGAGCAGGTGTAACCCTTGGGCGTCGCCTCTCTCTCTCTCTCCTTCCCCTCCCCCCCTTCCCTTCTCTCTTTTCCTCCCCGCCCGCCGCCGCTACTAGGCAGCCCGCCGATTGGCTAGCGTAGCCGCAGCCCAAGCCGGTCACACCGCCGTCGCCCGGCCTCCGCGTCGTGGTCTCCTCCTAGCAGTCGCCTCCTCCGAGCAGCCCCACCTCTCGGGCGCCTGTGTGAGCCTCTTTCGGCTCCGTCTACTGCCTGCCCGTGTCGACCTTTGAGCTGTCGGGTCTCTTGTTGCGCCTAGGTTGCTACCCAGCCTAGGAGTAGTTTGCAGCATGAGCTCCAGTAGTAGCAGTAGATGATGACACATGAGCGCATTGGGTCATCATCTACTGCTACCACTGGAGCTCATGTTGCAAACTACTCTGGTTGTGATTCTGCTTTTCTAAGTGCACCCTCGTCTAGTACTAGTATTACAAGATGGGTGATTGATTCGAGTGCTTCTTCTCACATTTCTAGAAATCAGTCTCTTTTCTCAAATTTATCTAAACCGGTTTCTAAATCTTCTGTTATGCTTGTTGATGGCTCAAAATCTGCTGTGTCTGGGATTGGTGACATTGTTGCTCAATTTTTGTTGAAATCTGCTCTATATGTGCCTCGTTTTCCTCTAAACTTACTATCTGTTAGCAAAATTGTGCGTAGTCTGAACTGCAATCTCACCTTTGTTCATGGTACTTGTATTTTTCAAGACTTTTGCATGAGGATGAAGATTGGTGGGGGGCATGAAGGACCTGATGGTCTCTACTATCTGGATGAGTTGAAAAAGATCGACACTCTGGCTTTAGCTTCAGCACTATCATCTTCAGTTTCAACTGTGCAGTGGCACTACAGACTTGGACATCTTTCTTCTGAGAAAATAAAGCATGTCATTTCTGGTGTAGGAACACACAGTTTTCAGTGTGAGTCGTGTCAATTAGGAAAACAGTCTAAAACTTTCTATCCTAAACGGTTTCAGATTAGTAGTAAAAACATTTTTTATCTTGTTCATGTGGATGTATGGCGACCTTGTCATGTTCCAAGTTTATCTGGAAATAAATATTTTATTCTGTTTATTGATGATTTTTTTCGTGCCACGTGGTTGTTTCTTTTGAAAGATCGGTCCCAAGTATTGCCTACAATAAAATTCTTCTTTGCTGAAATTAAAACCCAGTATTCTATGCCTGTTAAAATTCTGAGAACAGATTATGCTTTGGAATTTGTTCAGAAAGAAGTTGAGTTGTTTTGTCGTTCTGTCGATACTATTCATCAAACATCGTGTGCCTATACACCTCAACAAAATGGAGAGGAAAAATAGACATTTACTTGAGGTTACTAGAACCATCATGCTACACTCTAATGTTCCTAGACATTTTTTGCCAGAAGCCATCCTTACTGCCTGTTTTCTAATTAATCGAATGCCTTCTTCTGTGATTTGTAACAAGATTCCTGTACAGGTTCTACAACCAAATATTCCCCTTTTTCTGTTCCTCCGAGGATATTTGGATCAACCTGTTTTGTGCGTTTACTTGGACCGAATTATGACAAATTATCTCCTAGAGCAGAAAAATGCATTTTCTTGGGTTATTCACGTACTCAAAAAGGGTATCGGTGCTATAGTCCTACTACTAAAAAATGGTTCATGAGTAGTGACGTGGTCTTCTTTGAGGATACACCTTTTTATTCTGCTAAAGGGGATACCTTGAGTTCAGATATAATAACAGCACCATTTCCAGTCATTAGTGATTGCATATCTGATACTTTACCTGTTGAAACTGCTTCTCCTCCGCTTATTGTGTATCGACGCTGGAACCGGTCACAAACTGTTCAAGACCCCCCCATGCAACACCAATCTCCTCCTCTAGAAGGTCCTACACTTGTTGAGGTAACTTTTGACTTAGATTTGCCTATTGCTCTCAGGAAAGGCACTCGTTCTTGTACCTCTCATAATATTGCTAATCATGTTTCTACTGCACATCTGAGTATTCATGTCATTAATTTTGTTGTTGCTCTATCTGCTATTGTTGTTCCTAAGAATATCCATGATGCTTTACAAAGTTCTTCCTGGACAAATGCCATGACAGAGGAAATGACTGCCCTTGCTGATAGAGGAACTTGGGAGTTGGTGGATCCACCTCCTGATTGCAAGCTTGTTGGCTACATATGGGTATATGTTGTGAAGTATCAACCTGATGGAACTGTGGAACGTCTGAAGGCACGCCTGGTGGCCAAAGGGTACACTCAAACCTACGGTATTGATTATTTTGAGACGTTCTCTCCTGTTATAGAAAGCATGGGCATTGTTCGCTTGAAGGTTATTTTGACTCTGATTATGCTGAAAGTAAGATTGACAGGAAATCTACTTCAGGCTATTGCACTTATGTTGGAGGGAATCTTGGCACTTGGAGGAGCAAAAAGAAAAATGTTGTTGCTAGATCCAGTGTTGAGGCTGAGTACAGGGCTATGGCCCACACTGCTTGTAAACTGTTATGGGTACAATCTCTCTTAAAAGACTTCGGTGTGGAGTCTTCTATTGTTATTCCTATGCATTGTGACAACAAAGCTGCCATCTTCATTGCTAATAATCATGTGTATTATGAGCGCAAAAAGCACATTGAAGTTGACTGCCATTTTATCAGAGAAACTATCTTGTCTGGTCGGATCTGCACTCCATTTACCCGCTCAGAGGATCAAGTTGCTGATATTTTTACAAAGCTGCTTGGAAAAAAAACATTTTAGCTCTCTTATGATTGATATTTATGCTCCAATTTGAGGGGGAGTGTTAAATAATGTCTTTATATATTCAGTTTGTTATTTTCCTTTTCTATATGGACCTTTGTGTAATTGCTCCACTTATATATATTGGGTACACAGTTACACACATTGTGTAACCCTACGGTTTCTCACTTTGCTTCTCTCAAGTATAATAAATGTGTATATACATCTATGTGTGTGTGTGGCGTCAATAGTGGTTTATTCAAAAAGTAGAGTATAATAGGCCACTTAATCGGCATACGTCTAACGGGAGTATGTGCGACCACATACCGCTTGTTGAAACAATGAGTGCAAAATAAAATGATGTATATTTTATGAAGGTAATGCGATCCTCCACCTTTTTTTAGCACGGACTAGGTGCACCACCCTTGGTTGTCTACGCACCATAACTAGATAGATATTTAAACTAGGTACAAGATTTATGAGGGTAAACAATGCTTATGATAACAATACGCTCTAACTAAAACTATTATGAGGAAACTACATTCTCCTGTTGTTCATCGCTTATGCACCTTGATTTACCACCCTCTCGGACGTTCAACATCTGTAACGGGCATAGGAGAGGGGGAGAGAATCCTCTCTTAATCCCATCGATTATGTACCTTACAAATTTGTGTACATTTTAATTGGAAATGTAAGAATATAGTGTTATTGGGCCTTGGTAGAAGGGAATTCATTGGTTTGGTCTTAATGTAGTTTCTCTATCATTGGTATCCATCAAATTTACTCATTGCAAACTTTTCATGTAAAGTAAAGAATCCCAGATTATCCATGTATTTTTGGTCATCATAAACCCTACCACAAAAAACCTCTTGGAACTTTGAGAACTTGACATGGTGGGAAAAAAGTTATAAGGTTTTACCTCCTACCATAGATCCCTCTCTAGGATAAGACAAGAATCGAACATCTTTACGGGCTGCTCTGATTTTGCTTTTAATGAGATTCAACTTAGTGGTTTCAAAAACTGATAAACATCCATATGTATCATTAATTTTTTAGTATATAAAAGAAGTGCATACCTTAGAACAAGTATATATAATTACTGTTACCCAATCCCATTCTTCAGGTGCTCTAGTTAAGTGACTTGACTCATTGTCAGCCCCTTCATTTAGAAAATAGAGCAATGATGGCATTAGTTGCATTTCATAGTGCATTGATGCACCACATTCACGGCATGTTCCAGATTCACCAGCTATAGGTGATGGCAACAGTGGCTGTCCTCCATATGAGTACCTGCAGATAACTATCAGTTTAATCAGAGCAAGATGCTTTGGAATAAAGGTAACAAGCAAGGAGTTGGTGGAACTAAAAAAAGTCAATGCAAATATCAGACAAATAAAAGTGAAAGATGAGAATTTCTTGGAGTAAGCACAGATATCACATAAAAATAGCATCAGAAAAAATCAGGACCAGGTAAACATTGAGAAAAATCAGGACCGCGTCAGAGAAATGTATAGAATACATCAGTTGAAAGCTATATATCAACACAGGCTTTCTTCAAAAAATAAAAAATATATAGTGACTGGAATAGCAATGCAATAGATACCGACTTGCTACATAGAAAGTAAAATCATGCACGTCATTGTTTGGACTTTGGAGAATCAAACACCATCATGTCTAACCTATATGTATAGCCACAGCAGATTTTCCTATAACCGTCTACAAAGTGCATAGCCATGCCTGTTTCTTCAATTGGCCACCTGGTTCTCTTCACTACATCCTCTCATTTCCTGATACTACCGCATTTGTTGCCTGAGTCAGCTTAACAAGCTAGACCAAAAGTTTATAGAATAAGGTTGGAACCCCACAGTAATTCACCCATCAAAAGAAGAGATGCATTTCATTTTGCAATCAACCTGTTAATTTATGCAGCCACTGGAAACCATGACCCCTGAACCCAGGCCTGCAATAAGGTAGTAAAATGATGTGAGAAGCCATCTTGTGTAGCACTAGGAAACACAGACACTTCCTGGAGGCTGCTGTGTCCGTGTCTGACACGTATCCAACCCGGACACATTGTGGACACTCTGGCGTGTCTAGTTCCATAATTTTTATATTTGCAAACTGGACACTTTCTAGACACGTCCAGGACACTTCCTAGACACATACAACCCAACCCAGATAATACCTAACTAAAAAAACAAAAAAACCCTACAGACTCCTTGACCAAACCCCGAATCCTCACCAAAACCCTCATTCCTTCCCTCAAGAAGGGACCAACAAGCCTCCCCCTCTAATTGTTGTTGTTCTTGTAGAGAAAGGGCGCAGCCGCCTCTTGCAGCAGTTGTTGCAAGTAGTAGCTAGGTCCTGAAGTTGTTGAAAGCAGCCACATAAGAAGATGAGCTTTTACAGCAACAATCGCTAGGAGTTGAAGTAGCCATAAGCAGCAGCCGTTTGCGACAGCCATTTGCAGCAGGAGTTGCTAACACCTATAGCAGCCATTAGAAGCAACTTCCTTCGCTTCTAGGAACTCCTTCCCTCTTCTTCCTCTTGATTTTCTTCTCTATTTCCTTTTCTCCTCTTCTTCCTACTTCGTTGGTCCTATAATGTATCCACTCCACCCACCTCTTCCTACTCTATCAAAATGTCACCTCCCCTCCTTTCTTGCTACTAACCTGTAGTTATATTCTGCTTTTATCTCTTCTTTCTACCCTCCACTCCTACATGACTACTAAACATGTTATCCTCCTCTTGCTTCATCATCATCAGCACCACTCATGCACAATTTCCCTTAATCACTACTGCTTCCGCTTCTCTTTCCTATACTCCACACCTCCACTAGTATTGTAACCGTTAAATCGTGGTGTAATTAATTTCTAATGATTTATCTGTAGTCCATCATTCTTGGATATTACAATAGTTTATTATATCATTTTGCATGCTAAAGTTTATATGGATGGCATAATCGGTTAGATTACATGAATATAAAGTGAGTATCATGGTGATCTTTGTTTGTACTTGTTGTGGAGAATTATGATGTTTGTTGTGTGTACGAATAAATTATATTATGGGGGGCGGTGGGTAGCTCAGTGATGCGGCTCGGCAATCCTCAATGAAGGGACCCAGGTTCGACTCTGGCATTTGATTAGGTGTGCCGTGGTGTCCCCCTGTGACACGGTTGGTCTCAAGATTTACTCTTGGTTGGGTCGGGTCAAACAGTGGCCTTACCCGGGAGAGATTCCTCGTTATCAAAATATATATATATATATATATATATATATATATATTTATGTAAATATATGTATGCATATATGTATATATATTGTCGTGTCCAACGCTATGTTCCTGTCCTATGTTTTTGAAAATTTCCGTGTCCCATGTCCGTGTCCATATTCGTGTCTATGTCTGCGTCTGTGCTTCTTAGGTGTAGCATAATCTAAAGGAAGGTCCAATTTGACCATGTTCATAAGCTTTCGTCATGTCTAAATTTATCAAAAAGTTTTCATGGCACCTCTAGTGATATCGAAATATAATACATGTATTGGTCCTGCATTAGAGGAGATTTCTCAACTAGCCATGTACTCTACTCTTTATGATCACCTGAGGACGAATTTTTGTCAGCCAAGTCGCCGTGATCTTGGGAAGAAGTTTAAAGTATAAAAAATTTCACAATAGTGGATCTTAAATCCGCTAATATAAATGATTTCTTCTCCTTTTGATTGATAGTATAATTGGTGTAGGCAATATTCCTGTGTATCGCCGCTATAAACATGCTCCCAGATCCAATAACACGTGCTCCCATCGGCTTCCAGGTCATTCAATAGAAACCATCAGTGTAAGATAATTGGCCTTGGTGTTTTGGTCTAGAAATAGGTAGGTGATGGCTTTAATGGGCTCATCCTCTGCTGAACACTTGATGTAACCATCGATGTTGACATGTTGTCATTGCCATTGGCAAACAGAGGTTTTGGAGGAATGTGACAACCGTCCACTTCAGATATGAATGCTCAAAGAACAGATTTAAGGTACACCTCTCCAGCTCTTTCCCTCTTAATAGGCAAACCATTGCCATCCCTCCTCACATTCAGGATGTTGTTACATTTCCTCCTAGTTTTGAGGCACTCATGGAAGAGGTATGTTTCGATTGCCCTACCTATCCACTTCACTGTCACTTTGCCTCATGCAATTTCTTCAGTATGAAGTATCCTTGTTTTATATGCATTTTTTTCCTCCATCTCCTTTCATTTTTCATCTAATGGACCATCTTCAATGCCATCTATAATTGCACCAAATCTAGTTCCCATCTTTTAACTGTGCAAAGACTTTAGTGAAAGATTCATAGATCTAGGTCCCGTCTTCTTCTCTTTCCTTCCTCTTCCTTTTACTGTGTCTGCTGATTACTACTGCTTATTCCTCATCCCTCCTGCTTCTGCTGCTAATTACTAATGCCTCTAAGAGAAGAAGATGGGGCCTAGATTTGTTGATTCTGCTGACCATCTTCATTAGACAAAGAAACTGAAAACATCAGAGACCGAGTTGCATTTATGAAGGCTCAATCTACCACACCAAGCTTTTGACCTCCCTTTCTGCTTATCAGCACAGGTAAAGACACCCTTCCAGCAATGAGCTCTGAGGTGATCTTTGTTGCCAGCCTAATGTTAAAGTCACACATAGACCTTTAACATGCTGAGTTGTCAACAACGCACTATTCTGCCACCATGGCACCAGGACAGTATCCAAGTCTCCAGCAATGATTGACCTGTCTCCTTAATTATGACCTCCCAGATACTGTGCCCAACCATTATCCAATAAGATGCATGGACAAAAACCATATAGATCTTCAATTCCTTGCTGACCGGATCTCCCATCCAACAATACATGCCAAAACCCCTATGCCGATACACCATATCTTGTTATTCATTCTCCTCCCCTATAAGCACCTAATTGATACAAGATTCGGCATCAACAGCAGTGCATATCCAATTAGACTTCAAAATCATCATCATATCCAGTCCATATCTCGGTGTCATACTCCTCACCTATAAGCACATATCTTGTAATTCATTCTCCTCCCCTATAAGCACTTAATTTATACAAGATTCGGCATCAACAGCAGTGCATATCCAATTAGACTTCAAAATCATCATCATATCCAGTCCATATCTCGGTGTCATACTCCTCCCCTATAAGCACCCCATAGATACAAGACCAGCATCAACTACAGTGCTCAATCCACTTAGATTTCAAAATCATCATCACATCCAATGCAAGCAATGTTGTCAGGGCCCACAACCTCCTCACTATCACCTAATCACAACTCCCCGCGCATCTAGATACGAAAAGAAAGCTTTCTCATAATCTCATGATCCCCATATGGATAGCCTTCTCCCACATCATACACCTTACGATCAAGGTGTACCCTATCTTCCTCCCTTTTTAAGCTTTGTCATGATCCCTAGATGGATAGCCTTCTATACACCATATGGGCTACATGCCAAGCGCACTATATCTTCATCCCTCTTTGAGCCCTCTCTGTGGCCCTGCACAATGATTCTCTTGCTTCACACTAACTCATTAAAACCTTCAAACACCACTGCTCCACCCTTTCTAATCAAATCCTCATTTGTGACATGCCTTGATCCTTTTATGTTAGGTCCAATGAACACTGACATAAGCCCAGACAAGTATGCCTAAACTAGCAACAATCCGTTCTCCCTTCCCCTTCTCTACTCCCCCTCCTTGGCATGCGGTCCTCTTAGCTCTCATCCCCCCGACACACCCATTTCCCTTCCTCTCGTTCAAGTGAAAATGCAATTTCCAATACTAACTTAAAATAGGTCACCCAATTAAGGCATTTTCCCATCAGCATACCACCCCACTTGTAGGCCCAAAGACCCTTCAACAAACTTTAGTCCTCACAACACAACATGATCAAGATCTCCTCCCTCTACCTTTATCTTCCCTCTGTCACCCATACAGATGAATGCCATTGTCCCCTACACATTCTCCTACTGTCTAAAGCCTCCCCAGACTCAATCAAAGTGACCCCTAGCCCATGTGCATCTAATTACTTGGCTCCATTAGTGATTTGAGCCTAATCGAGGGCAATAAGTTGAGGTGTGTGGTCACCAAGTTGATGAGCGGTTAAGAGAAAAAAGTGTACACAAATATGCCTTAGCATCACTAGACCCCTAGAGCAGGGCCTTCAAAGGGTGCCACCATCGCTCAACACTTACTAGTGCGATCACCTTACTCTACAGCTCGTTTGGAATGCCCACACTCCCTCAAACGCTACTTTTTCCCTTGAGGCCTCTACTCTAGCAATCTTCGCTAAAGATGATAACCAGCCTCAAGTGAGATGTTATACACTTTTTGAGGGGCCTTCCAAGCATGCTACCATAGTCGCAAATTCGGTATTCAGGATACGTTCGATTGAGCTGAAAATTTCGGAATTCGGCAATTATGCGGAAAATTCAGGTAAAAAAGGTCAACATACGGTAAAATTATGGTCAACGATTCAGAAAAAAGTCGGGAAAAATCGGAGGATAGATACATATATATGTATATATATGTTTTGCACACACACACACACATATATATAACTATTACATTCATATACATAAACATATATTACCTACATACACATACATATATGTGTTTACATACACACACACATATATATGCACTCAAACTAAGTTAGAGTCCTAATTAACATAGCACGGGAAAAGAACATATAAATGGGAAAAAAACATAAAGGTGAATAGTTCGCAAATAATACAAGAATAAAATGTAATATTTGGGAATTCGGATTTATTTGGCGGTTTCATATGTCTAGGAAAAAATCGTGTTTAAAACGCGATTTTATTAAAATCAGAGTATATTGTGACTATGCTTGACACTCAACATTGGGGACATTGCCCTCGATGAGATCACAAGTGCCTTCTATAAGACCCTAGAGTCATTGCTCTATGACCCTTCCCTCCTTTGATATTTAAAACTATCTATCCTGATGGCCTTAAACTCAAGTTAGGTTACCACATCACATCATTCTCTTCATGGTATGCTCCCTACAAGTCGAAGACATATCTCATCTCCTTAACCATACATCTTTTGCTCCTACTTCATCTCTGTTTGAGCCGAACCACATAGTATGTAGTTGTTAGAACCCGCACAAGAAAAGCATACACGACAATTCTAATAGCCTTGTTGCATGTCCTTTCAACAAGAAGTTATGGCACTTGTGATCTCTTGCATGCCTTTATTTATTTGAATCGAAACACAAGGTACATACTAAACATATTTCATATCCATTACAATTATAAAGTTCTTTTTTGAGTAATCTCACATTTACAATTTCGTTATGCTTCAATAATAAATTCACTAATCATAAAGAACCCAAGTCAAACTATAAGAGTACTTGCATAATCTAACCATTCCTCTTATCATAAACACTATAGAATAAATTTTCCGTAATGCATTATAATGAGTCTTGAATCGAAACTTTTACATGATTAACCTTTATACTTTATTAACCTCGCCTATGTGCAAATGTAAACAGACCTAAGTCTAGATAAAGGAGGATGGTAGGTGATGTGTTAACGAAAAGCCAAAAAAAATTGTGTCAGTTTCATGGCATGGATCCTTGTAATTTATTTTTTGGGAATGTTCCTACCTAGCAACACGCTGCACGAAAAGGTAATGATGCAGAGTCAAGAATAGTTAACATGGGAAGAGGCGGAATTTAATTAACTTGGGGAGAGCTTACAAGGTGAAATTTAATTTCTACATCTTAATTAGACATAAACCAAAATAGAGTCGAATGGAAAAGGATCCATATAGCCAAACCCAACATGGTTGAGAATGATGCTTAGCTATAAGTTTGCAAGATTTTGAAACTAGACTTTACACTGGAGAAATCTAGAAGAAATAGAGTACACTGTCAGAAAATATAAATATCTAGAAAATCACGAATCACTTACATTGTGATCCGTTTGCATCATGTGAGGCAAGCTACATGAACAAACAACATATGCACAATTTTGATTGAAAGGATTGCCTTTTCATTGTAAACATCATTGAGGATATATTGCCCCCTAAATGGTAGATTGGTCTTCTCTACCATATTTATTTGGAATGGAGACCAAGAGTGTTAGACAAGGAGATCATGTCACTCCCTAGAGTTTTGTCCTCTACATGAAGAAACTCTTTCACCATCGCACTATATATACGAAAGGGTTTAACAACTGGATAACCATCAAGGTTTCAAGAAAAATTTGTAAAATACGAGTGGAGAATTCAATGTGCTTGGGAAAATTGTGTGGTAGGGAAGTTTTGGAACATAAAAAACCATTCATAAGGCGTTGGTATCCCCTGCAGATTCTAAGAAATTCAAGGTCAAAGTTGTACCTAGAGGCACTTACGTAGGTTGCTAATGCAGCACAAGCTTATGAGGCACAAATACTCCAAAGTAGGTGTCATACTTGTACCGGATACGTATTGCATACCAATACTTCATGGATACTCCAGGATATGTAGAGAATACTTTTTAAGCCGTATCCAAGCCATCTCCCAGCCGTATCCAACTATTGAAAAATGCAAAGAAAATAATTAACACTCAAGACACCAACTCCTTTCTCAACCCTCTCTACTAAGTAGCAGCTAGCAGCAAGGCCATTGCAGTTGCTCCCCTAAAGTCAGTACAAGGTTAGCCACCATTACCCATGTTAAATGCCATCTTTCTTCTTCTCTTTATTGTTTCTACATCCTCTGTTTTCTGGGATTTCTATTTTCAAAAGAATTTTCGTAGCAAATCTGGATTTTACTGCTCTTTATTGCAAACCAGTTCATTCACCATTACATAGTACTTATGGATGCTTTCCCTTGCTTAGGTGCACGTTTAATGCACATTGATGTCCCCTCCTCATTCTCTTAAATGTTTCAATCAGTACTATTGGTTAATGTGCCTCTTGTTCCGGTGACTACATTCAATGTGGTTTATCTTGGATTTCTATCTTGACAATATCCGCATCATCTCCTTTAAAGATGAGCATGCCATCCTCAGCATTTTGTCTCCTCATCCTTGTTTTTTCTACCACCAATTTTTCTAATTTTATCAATCCACCTTAATCTTTTGCTGATGGATACACTTGTACTTGGATTTTGAAATGCTTCTAGTAAATTATTCTTGATATAACGTCAAAAAATATACAATGGATTATGGCTCCTAAATCTAATTTCAAAGTTTATACTTGATCAATTTGAGTGCTAATAAATTGTGTGCAATACACCTATAAACTCAGTTTCACTTTTAATAAACCATTTGATCAATTTTCTTTATGTTGTTGTAAATGAAATTGGATATTTGTCATCTTCATTTTTATGAATATATATATTGGATTTTTTTATTAAGTTTACAAATAACACTAAATATGCCGTACCCATGTCGTACTCATATCCTATATTTTCAAGAATTGGTGTATCCCATACCTATATACGTATTTGTATCCGCGCTTCACAGAATACAAGCAATTGTCACTCATTGTGCATGGAACTCGAGCAGTAGGATTTAGTAAGTGATAGTCCAGCAATCTGTCCAGCTTACATAAGTGAGTGATGTGGCAAATTCATAGTAATCCAATGTCCACCAGGCAATAGAATAAGCCTCCAAACTCATCACATCTTTTTGTTGACCTTGGTTGATGGTGCGTTCTTGTGGTCATAATTAGAGGGCTTCAATCCATCCTTTGTAGCTAAACATCTTAGAATCAACCTAATGAAGCTTCCAATTTGATCCAAGAAACCCTTTCCACTTGGTTTGTTATTGCAGATTTGTTCTTTGTTAAATGATACCATGATTTACCAATGAAGGTAAGCCTCCAAACATCAAGCGCTGATGTGGAGATTGGGCTTTAAGGAAGAACTATAACCAATCCCCCCACCAAGGAGTGTAAACTTGGTCCAATCTCAGCGAAGAGCTTTTCAAAGGTCACTTTGTGTGGGTAGCCTATCCATAAAGCTGCTACATTAAGTCGGCTGAGCCATCTTAATCAGCACTAACTATGCTTGGACCCAACAAATTGGACTCAGTTTGTGTAACAAAACCTGAAACCCAGCGCAGATGTGTCGTCATATATCTTTGGTTAGATATGGGCATGGCAATGATAGGTAACTACGTTATTGGGATGGTTTTGCACATACTTTGACTTCTTGAATTAAAAAAGTAGATAATAATATAAATTATCTTAATAACATGCAGAAAAGACAAGAATATATATGGAGCATTTCTCATAGATTAATTAATAAAACAATCTTGACCTGGACCGATCAAATTGTTAATTAAAATATAGATAATGGTTGATTTATGTTACATTATATATATATTTCCTATTTTACATAGCATGTTATTTGTTTTGTTATTTTCCTTTATATATGGACCTCTCTGTAATTGTCTCAGTAATATATATGAGGGTGCACGCGTTGTGCAACCCTGAGCCTTCTGCAATTCCTGACTCTGTCACATGGTATCAGAGCAGGCTCTAACCTAGTCGTCCTTGCTTCCCCTCCCTCCCTTCTCTCTCTTCCCCCCCCCCCGCCGCCCGGCAGCAGGCCGCCCGCCAGTCGGCAGCAGCAAGCCACCCGCCGCCGCCGCTGGCTTAGCCAGGGCCGCCGCAGCTCCGGTCGGCCGTCTCCAGCGGGCCGCAGGCCTCTCCGTGGGTCTCCGTGGTTCCGTCTTGCCTCCTGGCGTGGTGCACCGCTAGTGCTTGAGCAACCGTAGTTGTTGTTCGGACAGTAGGTGCGCTGCTGGGTGGTCGTTTTCTACGGGACCACTGACCCACTGGTAGATCTGGACTAGATCAGTCTTCAGGGGGAGATCGGCGCATTGTTCGTCTAAGGGGTTACCTTCGGTTCGTGTTTGTTTGTGCCTTCCTGCCCGTGTAGGCTTCGGCCTCCGGGTTTCTGCTACGCTTTGGCGTAGTGTGTATGTGAGAGGTCCACGGTGACTTGCTTCTGCCTGCCTGACGGCGTAGTCCGTCTTCTGTCTGTGCCTACCTGTGCCTGTGCCTGCCTTCCTACATATACTCATGGCGTCTTCTGGGGATGACATGTAGAGAGACTCGCGTCGTCAAGTCACTACTGTTAAACTTGACGGGCGCAACTACCAGCTTTGGGTATGCTCCTTTGTGATCTTTGCCAAATCACAAGGGAAGTACTCTCACTTGATTCGGACGGGTCCGCCTCAGCCTGCAGAGGAGGCGGATGCAAAGGACCTCAAAGCCTTTAATGACTGGGTTCGTGATGACTCGACAGTCATGACGTGGATTCTCAACAGCTCCGTTGAGAAGATTAGCGTCACTCTTCTTCAGCTGCCTACGGCGAAGCAGATGTGGGATCAGCTCGCCAGTACCTACTCGCATAGTGAGAATCCAAAGAAAGTCTTTGATATCACAAAGCAACTGGGGCGCCTACAGTTTACTGGATCTGACATCTCAGACTACTTCTCCACCTTCAGTGGTCTGTGGGGTGAGTTGGAGATGTATCATCCGCTGTCCACCGAGTTAGCTACTATGCAAAAACAGCGGGCGGAGCTTCAGCTGATTCAGTTTCTCAGTGGTTTACCTGAGTCCTATAATGGAGTGGTCGATCAGATCTTGGCTAGTGATCCACTCCCTACCTTGCAGACTGCCTACAAGCATCTCCAGCGCCTTCCGTCATCGACACCGTCTCCGCCTCCTGAGACTGGAGACTCCACTGCTTTGGCTGCTTGGGGCGGGCGTGGTCGTGGTCGTGGTCGTGGCCGTGGCCGCTCCAATGATGGTCGTCCTCCCCTGGGCGCAGGCCGGGGGCGTGGACCTGGTGCTGGACGAGGAGCTCCTCCTGTTGCCCCGTCTTCTACTGCTGCGCGTCCTCAGCAAGGACAGCGCCTGTGTACTTTCTGTGGCCGGTCAAACCATATTGAAGAAAAATGCTGGGAAAAGTATGGTAAGCCGGCGTGGGCCAATGTTGCGGCAGATTCTACTGCGTCTGAGGTTGGTACTCAGACACCTGCACCAGAGCCTGCGGGGGCTACCGCAGACTACATCCGTGCTGAGGTGGAGCGTCTTCTCCTTGAGCGTGCTGGATCTTCTACTGCTGCATCTACGAGTGGAGCACATGCTGCCTTTTCTGGTTATGATACTGCATACCTGAGCTCCTCCTCACCTTCTACTTCTGGTAATACCAAATGGGTGATAGATTCTGGTACATCTGCACATATTTCTGGAAATAGATCTTTGTTTAAACATATATCTGCACCTGCCCGACATTCTTCTGTTATGCTTGTTGATGGCTCTAAGTCGTCAGTCCTTGGCGTCGGTGATATTGTTTCTCACTTTGGCCTAAAATCTGCCTTATATGTGCCCAGATTTCCTCTTAACTTATTATCTGTCAGCAAAATTTTACGGAGTTTACATTGTAGCCTGACGTTTGTTCCTGGTTCATGCGTTTTTTAGGACCTTCACACGAGGACGAAGATTGGTGGGGGGTATGAAGGTGCTGATGGACTGTTTTACTTGGACCAGTTACCTAGATCAGAGAAAGCTGATGTGGTATCTGCATTATCTGCTTCTGTTTCTACTCTCCAGTGGCCATCCCTCTTCAGAGAAGCTGCGTAGTTTAGTTCCTGATATTGGCAGTTGTCAGTTTCAGTGTGATTCGTGTCAACTAGGGAAACAAACTCGTACTGTGTATCCTAGACGTAGTACTGTGAGCAGTAAAAACATTTTTGATTTAGTTCACTCTGATGTATGGGGTCTATGCCATGTACCAAGCTTGTCTGGTTACAAGTACTTCATTCTTTTTATTGATGATTTTTCGAGGACTACTTGGCTATTTCTGTTAAAAAGTAGGTCCGAAGTGCTGTCTACTATTAAATATTTTTTTGCTGAAATAAAGATGCAGTTTGGCTTGCCTATTAAAACTTTTCGCACTGATAATGCTTTAGAGTTTGTTAAGCAAGATGTGGTTGTTTTTTGTAAATCTGTGGGTACTCTTCACCAAACTTCGTGTGTTTATACCCCACAGCAAAATGGTGTTGCTGAGCGAAAGAATAGACACTTATTAGAAGTTACCAGGACGATAATGATGCATTCTCATGTGCCCCGCTCTTATTGGCCTGAAGCTATCTTGACTGCATGTTTTCTGATTAATAGGATGCCATCGTCTGTTATTGGAAATAAAATTCCCATCCAGGTTTTGCACCCTGACATCTCCCTGTTTTCTGTGCTTCCTAGAATTTTTGGGTGTACCTGCTTTGTTCGGTTGCTTGGACCTACTTCAGACAAGCTATCTCCTCGAGCTGCTAAATGCATTTTTTTGGGCTATTCTCGCACGCAAAAGGGTTACAGATGTTATAATCCCAGCACTCGGAAGTGGTTTACCAGTAGTGATGTTGTCTTTTTTGAAGATACACCGTATTATTCTTCAGCAGGAGATAGTTTGCAGACAGATATTCTGGCTCCTCCTTTATCTGTTATTTTTGACTGTATGCCTGACCGCACTGATACTGAGATTACTACAAAGCAAGACCCTCCTCTTATTGTTTATCATCGCAGGAATAAAGCACCTTCCACACAAGTACCCCCCCAAGACAACCAATCTTCTCCTCCTGAAGGTTCTGCTGCTCCTGAGGTACACTCTGATCTTGACATTCCTATTGCACTCCGTAAGGGTACTCGTTCTTGCACTTCTCATAGCATTGCTCAGTGTGTGTCTACTGCTCATCTAAATACTCATTCCAGCAATTTTGTATCTGCCTTATCTGCTGTGGTTGTTCCTAAGAATGTTCAGGAAGCTTTGAAAAGTACAGCTTGGACATCTGCTATGAATGATGAGATGCTTGCTCTTACTGACAGAGACACTTGGGAGCTGGTGGATCCACCTCCTCAGTGTAAGCCTGTAGGCTGCAGGTGGGTTTATGCAGTCAAATATCAACCTGATGGTACAGTTGAGAGGTTGAAGGCAAGGCTTGTTGCGAAAGGCTATACTCAGACATATGGCATTGATTATTTTGAGACTTTTTCTCCTGTAGCCCGCCTTAACTCTGTCCGGATTCTTTTATCTGTTGCTGTAAATCTAAACTGGCCTCTCATGCAGCTTGATGTGAAAAATGCTTTTCTGTATGGTGACTTACAGGAGGAGGTGTATATGGAGCAACCTCCTGGGTTTGTTGCTCAGGGGGAGTCTCACAAAGTATGCAGGCTTAAGAAGTCTATCTATGGGCTCAAGCAGAGTCCTCGTGCCTGGTTTGATAAGTTGAGCAGGATCATGATTGATTTTGGCTTTCTGAGGTCACAAGTTGACCATTCTGTATTCACAAAAAAGACTTCTGCTGGTATTACTGTTCTGATTGTATATGTTGATGACATTATTATTTCTGGCAGCGACACTCTTGGTATTCAGGCTACCAAAGATCATTTGGGCAAGCATTTTGCTACCAAAGATCTAGGCAGACTTCGGTACTTTCTTGGCATAGAAGTCTCTAGAAATTCTAATGTCTTGGTTCTTTCGCAGAGAAAGTATGTTCTTGATATCCTGTAGGAGACTGGTATGCTTGGTACGAGACCTGCAGATACTCCTCTTGATCCCAATGTCAATTGGGATGATGATTCCTCTGCTATGTTTACTGATCACAAAAAATTCAGGAGGCTGATTGGTAAATTGATCTATTTAACTGTTACTCGTCCTGATATTGCTACTGCAGTGGGTCTTCTTAGCAGATACCTCGACAAACCCAGACAATGCCACTGGGATGCTGCATGCCAAGTCTTGAGATACTTAAAAAAATCGTCTGGCAAGGGACTTCATTATAAAAAGAATGGGCACTGTGTTCTTGAAGGGTATTCTGATTCTGATTATGCAGGGAGCAAAGTTGATAGAAAATCTACTTCTGGCTACTGTACCTTTGTAGGGGGCAATCTTGTCACTTGGAGAAGCAAGAAACAGAATGTAGTGGCTAGATCTAGTGTTGAGGCTGAGTACAGGGCAATGGCTCATACTGCTTGTGAATTGTTGTGGGTGCGTTCTCTTCTGAAAGAATTTGGGATTGAGTCTTCATCGGCCATTCCTATGCATTGTGATAACAGAGCTGCCATCTTCATTGCAAATAATCATGTCTATCATGAGCGCACCAAACATATTGAAGTTGGCTGCCACTTTATCAGAGAATCTATTCTTGCTGGCAAGATATGCACTCCATTCACAAGATCTGAAGACCAAGTTGCTGATATCTTCACCAAGCTCTTGGCGAAGAAACAGTTCTGCACGCTGCTGGACAAGTTGGGCATGATTGACATCTATGCTCCAACTTGAGGGGGAGTGTTACATTATATATATATTTCATGTTTTACATAGCATGTTATTTGTTTTGTTATTTTCCTTTATATACGGACCTCTCTGTAATTGTCTCAGTAATATATATATGAGGGTGCACACGTTGTGCAACCCTGAGCCTTCTGCAATTCCTGACTCTGTCACAATTTCAATAATTGAATACCCATTTAAAAAAATTTGAAAGCCCTATTATTGACTATAATATAAATTATCGGTTGTAAGACCCATTCCGTTTGATTTTGATATTTGGAGCTATATAGTTATTATTGTACCTATATGGTGTGAAACTAATCTCTAGTTATTAGAGTTTTACTGCTATTTGTGCTATATGAGTTATAGAGGAACTTTATGTAAGAAATTATGGTTATTGCAACCAATTTTGCAATTAGAGACTAGTTCATAAATATTTCCTTAAATGGGGGGAAATTAATGAAAAATATTGTTGCATAGTGAATTAATACATATGAAGGTGGCCCAAATAAGTCAATTAGTGAATGATTAGTGGACATTGATTATCCACGTTTCTTGGGAATACTAGGAATGTGTTGTGTGAAAGTTGGAGCAATAGGCCATCTTCAAGGCATTAGAGCAATACCTTGAGCAGATGGAGAGACCATCTGGACATTTAAAATTCATTGCGTCAAATTCAAAGTACATAAACCACTATCGAGCACTAATTCCATATCTGAAGTGAACAGGTGGATTTTTTTAGGAGTTTGTATGTAGAAATAGATGAAGAGGAGATCCAGAGTGAATAGACCACTATTTGGCATTGGTGTCGAATCTGAAGTGAGCAAACCAGTTGCCAAGGAATTAGATCCTATTTAAGATATTTAAGGCCTTCGGCATGATTAATTCCTCCTAGTTTATATGATTGGAATCCATATTGATGGATTACTGGTTAGAATATTGGATTACAATCATCTAGGAATAAATGAATATGTTAAATCGGATTAATGGTATAGAAATACTGTGTTATTTACTTATTCTGCTGTGTTATTTCTTATATTGCTCTATTGTATTAGTCTCGTATTGCTCGCTTGTGTATATGTCTCAACTCTCTGTAGCTATATAAGAGAGTACCCTGTACACCTTTTTACTCACTGAATAAACAAATCCCTTCCTCTCTATATGAACTCCAATGCATTCTCAGTACGAAAAATTTTAATAGGTCGATTGAATTGAGTGTGAATTTTAGCAAAGAATGTGCGAATAATATCTAACACAGTATCTCGACCTTTAAGCAGAAACAACCATGTTGTGCGAGAATAATCATCAATAAATGTCATAAAATATTTCACACCCGAGTGACTTGATACGGAGCACGGTCCCCAAATATCAACATGAACAAGGTCAAAATTTTCTTTAGAAGCAATAACGTTCTTAGCAGGAAAAACATATCGAGTTTGTTTGCCTAAAACACAAGTTTCACAGGAAAAATTGTTCTCAGATAAAGTAGGGAATAAATGCTTTAATTTGGCAGCAGATGGATGCTTCCATTTTCATTGCGAGCAACCCCACCTTTCATGAAAGAACAAAACATATTGAGGTTGATTGCCACTTTGTTCGGGAGAGTCCTATCTGGACACATTTGCACTCCATATCTCAGCATTGAGAAGCAACTTGCAGACATCTTCACCAAAGTTCTCCCTAAAGCTCGCTTCCAGACTCTGATTGACAAGCTGGGCTTATTCGACATTTACGCTCCAGCTTGAGGGGGAGTATAGAAATATTGTGTTATTTACTTATTCTGTTGTGTTATTTCTTATACTGCTCTATTGTATTAGTCTCATATTGCTCGCTTGTGTATATGCCTCAACTCTCTGTAGCTATATAAGAGAGTACCCTGTACACCTTTTTACTCACTGAATAAACAATTCCCTTCCTCTCTATAAATGGGATTTGTCACTCAAGTATATGTTGTTGTTTATTGACTTCACTATTTTTCTCATATAATTACCATAACTTTACATTGAGCTACATAACAGTTTTGTTGACTTAGTTTCCCACATCATATAGATCTCATTTACACCGTTAAAGTTCATTTTTTTTGTAGGATATGAATTTATGTTGGTTAGATTCTTATATGAAAACTGAGAGTTTGTAGTCTTATCTGCACTCTTTATATTGTATATGGTCTTGATCTGCTTTTACTAATGTTCAACATATGAACTTAGGATTGTTTATGTGAAACAACCTACATCCTCGTCGATACTATCGACAGGAGGTCGATGGTATCGAGATTATCACAGCAACAGAAGAGCATTCTGTCGATACCATCGACAGTCCTGTCGATGGTATCGAGAGTGGAACAGCGGCGGAAATCGACGATCCGTCAACTGGTTCTATCTTTATTGTATTATTTGTTTTATTGTTTATCTCTTATTTTCTTCTTTGTACCACAATGTATTTTACCCTAATATATAAAAAGAAGAGAGACGGCTATTGCCCTCTCAAGGAAGCTGCTCCTTGCAGCCGAAAAATCTCTTAGTGTTCGTCTCCTCTCCTCCTCATCTCTTTTCACATGGTATCAGAGCGTCTTTGATCCGCCGCCCCGCTTCCTCAACAAGCCGTCGCCACAGCCTCCCCGCCTCCTTTCTCCTTCTCCAGGCGCCGCGGCCACTTCGGTCGTCGGGCCGGCAGGAACAGCAGTCCGCCGCCGGCGCGGGTGCTGCTGGGCTAGCAACCGCTAGCCGTCTTCATCGCTGGATCGATAGCATCTTTTCCCTCGCTGTTGTAGATCTAGCCACCAAGGACCGGAGCCGCTAGCAAGCTTCTGGTTGATTTATAGCAGTTTTCGGCCAGTTCTCAGGAGTCGGAACTACTGTTTGGGAGTCTCCGGTTGATCCAACGGCTATCTAAAGCCCAATATGAGGACTTCATCTCTTCCAGAGTGGTCTCCTAATCACATATCCTCCATATGTGATTAGGAAAATCGATTGGAGGCTGTAAATGCGTCAGTAACGCATTTATCCGTATTTTTTTGTGTTGTGACGTGTATCTCTCCGTCACCTCATCTATCTTCGTGACGTGTATCTCTCCGTCACCTCAGCTTTCTCTGTGACATGTATCAATCCGTCACTAAGTTCCCGTCTACAATGGAGGACACCAAGACTCCCTACAGCGAGGCGTCTCCTATCCCCTCCATCAAGCTCAACGGGAAAAACTATCTACTATGGATGAACGTTGTTCACACTGTCTTGGAATCTCGCGACAAGGCGAGACATGTTGACTCGGGTCCCCTGGACTCTACTGATAAAGGATACGCTGAATAGAAGCGTCATGACAGTCTTGTGAAGACTTGGTTATGGAATAGTATGGAACCTGCAATTGCGGCTAGGTTTATGTTCTATACTACAGCTAAAGAGATATGGGACGCAGTGAAGCATCACTATTCTCAGGAGAAGAATGCTCTTCGGCAATTCATGATATATGATCGTCTGTTTGCTGAGAGGCAGGGTGATAGATCTCTTAAGGAATACTTTGGAGCTATTCAGGCACTTGCTCAAGAGCTGAGCTACTATCATCCTGTGACAGTTGATGCACAGATCAAAGACAGAGACGACCTGGTTACTGCTAAATTTCTATCCGGGCTTAATCCCAATTGCGGTTCTGCCAGGAGTGTCATTCTGGCTTCTGATAAATTGCCAAGTCTTGTGGAAGCCTATTCGAGAATTCAACAGTCTATTTTTGAGTATGTTAATCCTGTCTCTACTATATCTTCTAGGGAGTCTCTTGCATCCGTAGCTGCTGCGGTGAGAGGACGACCTGGTATGGGCAGAGGACGTGGGACACGTCCTAAGTGTACTTTCTATGACAAACCAGGACATACAGTGGAGAAGTGTTGGAAGAAACATGAGAGACCTGCTGCACCTCCTGTGGGGGCAGCACATTGTGTCACCTCTACAGATTCCTCTCCGTCTTCAGCTGTGGGCACCAATTCTGGGACCGGCATCACTCTTACTCAGGAGGAGTATGATCGGTTCATTCAGGCTACACAGCACATGAGTGTTTTTTTTTTAATTTAAGCCAGGGGGTCCTCTTATTCATCCCACCCCCCTCGTGTGGGCATTATCAACCATTAAAAAGAATACATCTCCTGTTGGCTAAATTGGACATTATTATAATCTCTTTGTTTCGATGATGACAAACATTTCATTCTTGTAGATCTAACGTGCTACTTGAGTGTTGTAGGAACTAGGTGGATGACACAACTTGGAAGATCTATATTCTCAAAATTGCTTTAATTCATGATTGTAATCAAATGTAAAAACTTGTACAAATATATAATGTACAAGTACTTAGATATCATGTAAATCAAGCGTTTAGATCTTCCCTAGCAAATCACAACACTTAGATAGGTCATCCCCTACAATAGTGTCATAACTGCACACTCATACACACACTCAGTACTTAGTTTAAAACATTGAACCAGGGTCAATCTCAGTCGACAAACTTCTCGACCGAGACACTCTCGGTCGACAAACTCTTCGACCGAGAATGACCCAGGTAGCCGTTAGACACAGCAGACAAAGTAGTTGGGAGTTGGATTAGAACGTTATATACACTTGCTCCAGACAGTCCCTCGGTCGACAAGTCCTCGACCGAGAAGGACTCTCGGTCGACAATTCTTCGACCGAAATGAGTTCTGTCTGCACTTTTCAGAGTTAATTAACTAGACGTTGCTAAAGCAACTAATGGTTACCTAACGGCTAGTTAAGCACTAAGAACCACCTAGAAAGTGTCTAGAACGTCCTTAAGCATCTATAGACCATTCCTATAAATAGGACAAGCCATAGGACACCCAAAACACACTTGTGCAACACTTGAGCATAATACTTGCAATTGGCTATTCATTCTTGTGAGCAATTGAGCAACTCCAACATTGGCTATTCATTTCCATTGCTCCAAATTCGTGTCTAATAGGCTGGCATCTCCTACCCACTGCACCAACACTTCTATATACATTGGTTAGGAGATCAAAACGCTTGATATAGGAAATCAAGTCTTGTGCTACAACGGTATTGTAATTTCTGTTTTTCCTTCTTGTTCTTTTATATCTTTTGTACTCTCCTTGCTACTCCTAGGGTTGGAGGTTGCGGATTGGAGAGGGTTTGACTTCTCAGGTGGAGAAGGGTCTTCTCGGTGGAGAAGGTGGACTTTGGACTACTTCAAGAAGGCTGTCTCAACGGGAAGCTACTTCAAGAGGAAGGCTACTTCAAGGGGGAGCTTGAGGTTATTTCAAGGAAGGCTGCTTCGAGGTTGGTGAGACTACTTCTAGGTGAAGGCTATCCGAAGGGTTTGGTGAAAGTATTTGTAATTTTATGTAACATCTTTGCGAGGTAATAAAATTTAAGTACTTTTAAAATCTCAGTTGGGTGAGCAACCGGGTAGTGGATTGACTGTCTTAGTATTTGCTAAGGTTGGAACCACTCTAAATCCTTGTCCCCTTGTCCAATATTTTTGTGGTAGCTTGCTTTGGTTGAATTATTATTAAAATATCATAAAACCTCATTCACCCCCCCTCTAGTGGTTTTTCATCTCCTGCTTATAGGTGCGCAGGTATATCACCCAAAAAAAAACGGAAACATCAAATACGGCCCATCAGGCCCATCCTATAAGCGACCCATAGGCCCTCACACACTGGCTGAGCATCAAGCAGACGCAATCACACCCACGGCTGCCTTCGGTAGTGTGCATCAATGTACGGGACGCCTCTCCACTCTAAATTCGTGAAACCTCTAACCCTCATCGGCAACATGCTAGGCTCACTGCAAACAAAAGTCTCAGAAAGGGATGATCCCCAAATCCCAAGCTCCCTAGCAGCAGAATTGATGATCTTCGGAACATAATGCCCGATGATACCCTGATCATTGAGCTCTCTTCTAAGATCTCTGACGAGCGAGACGGCTTCCAAGGTGGCAAGGTGTTCTCCCAAAGGATTTTGTGTGTGTGCAAATCATCAATCTCGATCACTGAAATGTTCAAATTTTCCTCGTCAGCGATTTTGAGACCAATTGCGCAAGCAGCAATAAACGCCATTGCAAAGTCTTCGTCTCTCAACCATGCTCTAAAAGCTAGCCAGATTCGACACCGTGAATCACGAATTAAACCAGCAACCCACCTCCTAGTGCGGTACATGGGGTCTTTACATCGACCAATGGTAATGTTCAACTTGAGATCGGCGATGTCGGGAGGAGACCATCTCACAACCGCTAATTGCTTGATACAGATTCGTGGCTCAAGGATACCTTGCACACGCAGATTGTTGTAGAAATCAACCTCTTCCAACTTCTTGAACTCGAGCTTCTTGAGAAAATGATTCAAAATAAAGATGATGTTGTGCCAACAAGATTGGAGCGTCGTTGTGTTACCCTCAAACCTATGAACACATCTACAGCACCAAATGGTCCATACGCCTAACGCACAAAGCATCGTATGAATCCAAGCTTTAGCAGATACGTGCTGGTGAGCGTGAGCACAGATAGCAAGGATCTCATCAATGTCAGCAGGAGGAAGCTGCCCAGTAGCATGAAGAATCTTCTGCCAGAAGAAAGAGGCAAGCTGACTATGAAAGAAGAGATGTAGGGTGGATTCAGCAGAGGGGTTATCGCAGCAGGAACACTTTGATGCCATCTTGATGTTGCACCTGGAAATGTTATCATCAGTCGGCAGGATATTATGTGCAAGCTTCCATAAAATCACACAGGCCTTGGGATAAGGAATCTTCCAGATTCCGTCAAAACGACTGATCCTAGATGCGTCGGCATGTATAATGAATCTCTTGACCGAACGGATAGTAAAGGATCCGTTGGACTCTAGCGCCCAAATCAGCTTGTCTTCGACATCCTCAAAAATGCGAGCTCTGTGACTTCGAAAAGTAAAGACTTCGTCTTCATCAAGGATGTGACTCAGCGCATGCCAATCCCAGCCAGTTGGGGTCCAGAAGTCTCTAATCTTGAAATCTAACTTGCGGTCGCTGGCACTGACGGTGAAATCGGCGTGTGGTATGCCTCCCCATCTGACATCCCAAAGAGAAATGTCCCCCTTCCCGGTGATCAATCTGCAATTGGAATTGAAATTGGGAAATGTACGCCAGATCTGCTTCCATGCCGGTGAGGAATTCGCACTGAGCTTCAGGAAAGGAGGATAAACACCGGCCCTATGCGCAATCTTGGATCGGTACTTGTTTCTGCAGAAAGAGGCCCGAAGAGATAGTCCGGACACAACCTCCCAACACGCTTTGTAAGTGAAAGCACGCCAATGGTTCTCATCGAGTCTAAGCCAAGCCCTCCTGAGCTCGCCGGTTTGGCAATCCTCTTCCACGCCTCCAAAGCTCTGCACTTGTTACCTTCTCTACTGGTCCATAAGAACCTGGACATAAGCTTGTCAATGCGGTCGCAAATGCCAGGAGGGATGCTGATGGCAGCAGCAACGTACAACGTGGACGAGGCAAGAACATGCTTGATCAACAAACGACGACCTGCGAAGGAAAGGAGATGGGCTTTCCATGTGGCAACCTTCCTAGTAATCTTGTCCATCAGGAAATCAAAGTTGTGCAGCTTGACGTGCCCATAAGATATAGGAGCACCGAGATACATTAGCGGTCCCTCAACGATAGAAATCCCAAAGGATTGGGCAACTTGACTAGCAAGAGTTGGATCAGTTTCTCCAATCAGACAACATGATTTAGCTCTGTTAATCCGCTGCCCAGTAGCATTCTCGTAATCAGCAAGGATATCATTAATCCTAAGAATGGAAGAAGCCGAGGCATTCGTGAAGGTGATGACGTCGTCTGCATAAAGCAAGATGGGAGGAGCATCGGCTGCACCGCGAGTCTTGAACCTGCATATCTCATTTCTAGCGACGGCTCTCTCCATAGCGCGTGTTAGAATCTCCTCGAAGATCACAAACAAATAGGGTGATAAAGGGTTTCCTTGCTTAAGACCCCGATGAATCTGGAAGAAACCCGCAGTGCGATCATCAATCGTGATGGAAGCCCAAGACCCTTCGAAGAAGCTGAGAAGCAGCTCTGCGGTTTCGTGAAAGAAACCAAAACGATGTAGGATACGCTTCAGAATAGCCCAATCGACGCGGTCATAAGCCTTACTCATGTCATATTTGACAATGGCATTTGGAGCATCCTGCCCCTGCCTAAGGTCATGGCAGATCTCCTTGGCAAGCTTGATGTGATAAATGATGTCCCGTCCGGGCACATATGCACCTTGCGCAGGTGAAATGATCTTGTGCATGATCCGTCTAAGCCTACCGCTAAGAACATAGGCGAAGATCCGAAGCATAACGTTTTTGATGGCAATCGGCCTAAAATGAGCGACCAAATCAGTCGGCTGATCACACTTGGGGAGGAGAGCAATACGAAAAGCTTTGAGGCTGCGATGGCAAGGCTGGCTACTAAAGAAGGATCAGGCGTATTTCATCACATCGTGCTTCACGTATTCCCACGCCGCGATGAAGAAAAACAAAGAAAATCCGTTAGGCCCCGGAGCAGCATGGGTATTCATATTCCTCATGACATCAAGAAACTCCTCCTCAGATGGAACGTTGAGCAACTCTATGTTGTCATCAGAAGAAACAACCGGTTCGAGAAGAAGAAGAAAGTCATCAATCAGGACAGGATTGTCAGGGACCTCAGCAGTAAACAACCTTTAATAATGTTCAGCGGCAGCCTGTGCCACCGCGCTCGCACAATCTATGACGGTTCCATCAAGCAACTGTATATTAGATATGCTTCGCCTCCTTCTCTTCGCTCGCACCACTGCATGATAGAAAGAAGTGTTCCGCTCACCATCGCTGAGCCAAGAAATCCTGGATTTTTCCTTCCATAGCATCTCCTCCTGATCAAGGATGCATTGCAATTCGTCTTCAGCCTCTCTGAGGTTCATCTCATTAGCCTCATTCGGAATCTCATCAAATTTAATCTGCAGGACGTGAATCATGTCTTCAAGATCAGCTTTCTTCTTGTGAATATTGCCAAACATATCTTTGTTCCATCTTTTTAAAGCACCGCGAACTGCTTTGAGCTTGGCGAACAATACATAAGAGGGATGTCCAACCACTGTGACACTCCAACTCTTCTTGATGATCTCCATACATCCAGGGTGCGTGAGCCAAACGGAGAGAAACGAGAAAGGTGGGCGCGCTCTCTTAGGCAGATGTCCACCATGTATACCAAGCAAGGGTAATCAGCAAACCTGGCATCTACTGCGGGTAATCAGGCTACATCTCTCATAACTTCTGGCTCTACTTCATCTTGGGTGGTTGACTCTGGCGCGTCACAGCACATGACTAGTATGAAGAAATTGCTCCAATCTATTGACTCGTATATCCCTCACCAATCTGTCACACTAGCAGATGGTTCAGTGAGGAGAGTGCTAGCTAGTGGATCTGTCCCTCTAACACCCAAGATTGATCTTAAATTTGTACACTTTGTGCCTAAGTTTCCTTTTAATCTTCTTTCTGTTGCAAAATTGATTGACACTATAAAATGTACGATAACATTTGGGCCTTCTTGTTTTGTTTTACAAGATCTCAAGAGTATGAGGACGATTGGTGGGGGGCCTAGGAAAGGTGATCTCTACCTTTTCCACGGTGATAGTCTGCCTCGCTCAGCATCTACTCCAACTCCATCCATTCTGTTGAGTGGTTCCCCCTTACTATGGCATTGCAGATATGGACATCCGTCGTTAGAGAGCCTGCGGAAGTTGGAACCTGAGTTGTCCCAAGTGTCATCTTTAAAGTGTCAGTCATGTCAGCTGGGAAAACATCATAGGTTGTCTTATCCCAGTCGTGTCAATAAGCGGGCATCTTGTCCTTTTGAGTTAGTCCACAGTGATGTATGGGGTCCTGTTAAAGACCAGAGTTATAATGGTTTTCGTTATTTTATTTCCTTTGTGGATGATTTTTCCCGCATGACATGGATCTACCTTCTCAAAAGTCGAGAGTTTGTGCTATCTATTGTGAAACATTTTCATAAAGAAATAAAGGTTCAGTTTGACTGCAATATAAAAACTCTCCAATCTGATAATGCTTTAGAGTATGTTCAAAAGGCTATGTCTGATTTTTGCAGTTCTGTGGGCATGATCCATCGCACGTCTTGTCCTCACACCCCTCAGCAAAATGGGGTGGCTGAGAGGAAAAATCTTCATCTTCTTGATATTGCTCGTTCGATCATGTTTCAATCCAATGTGCCTAAGAAATTTTGGTCTGAAGCTCTTTTAACCGCTTGCTTCTTAATTAATAGACAACCATCCTCTGTTCTTAAAAGACAAACTCCTTTCTCTGTGTTACGACCCACGGATCAGCCCTTCTCTGTTCCCCTTAGAGTGTTTGGTTGCACTTCTTTTGTCCATAAGTTTGACCCTAAGGCTGACAAACTTTCTCCTAGGTCTATTAAAACCTTGTTCCTTGGTTATTCTAGTACTAGCAAAGGATACAAGTGTTATTGTCCTAGTCTTCGTCGCATGTTTGTGTCTAGGGCTGTTACATTCCATGAGACCACTCCATATTTCTCTGATGCTATGAGTAAGGGGGAGCAGTTGAGAGAGGGAGTGCCACCAGATTTTCAGAGTGAGAGAGTGGCACCATCTGTGCAGAGTGAGGGAGCGCCACCCATCATTCCTGATTATACTTTTATTCAAGAGGAGCAGGCAGCTGACAGGCCTGTTATTCAGCAGTACCCATATGTTTATAGTAGGCGAGGCAGACAAGATCCAGAAGAGGTAGCGACACCAGTCCCTGAGCCTTCCTCATCGTCTTCTACTCACAAGATTCCTGCAGAAGCATCAGATCTTGATCTTCCTATTGCTGTTCGGAAAGGTACTCGTTCTTGTACTATTAGACATCATATTACAAATGTGTGTTGTTTGTCCCACTTATGTAAGCAGGCCCGCGCATTTGCTATTGGGATTGATTTTGTTGATATACCAAGGAATCACTATGATGCTCTGAAGGACAGTGGCTGGAAACAGGCAATGCAGCTTGAGATGTCAGCTCTTTTGCATAATGGCACATGGGATCTTGTTGACTTACCTACAGGGAAGAAAGCAGTGGGTTGCAGATGGGTTTTCACCATCAAACATAATCTGGATGGATCAGTTGAGAGGTTGAAGGCCAGATTGGTAGCAAAAGGCTACACACAGACCTATGGAGTTGATTTCTTTGAGACCTTTTCTCCAGTAGCTCGTCTAAATTCTGTACGGATTATTATTTCTCTGGCTACTACCTTTGATTGGCCCCTATTTCAGCTTGATGTTAAGAATGCCTTTCTACATGGTGACCTACAGGAAGAGGTATATATGGAGCAACCTCCTGGGTTTGTTGCTCAGGGGGAGTGTCAGAAGGTGTGTAAATTGAAGAAAGCCATATATGGGCTGAAACAGTCTCCTCGAGCTTGGTTTGACAAGTTCAGTGATGTTGTACTCCAGATGGGTTTTTCTCGCTCCATGACTGATCACTCTTTATTCTACTCTAGCTCTTCTTGTGGCTCTATCATTATTGATGTATATGTTGATGACATAGTGATTACTGGCAGTGATTCTACAGGCATATCTCGTGTGAAGGAAGGGTTGCAGAGACACTTCCAAACGAAGGATCTGGGTAAACTGAGATATTTTCTGGGCATTGAGGTGCTTAGATCTCATGCAGGTGTCAACCTATCTCAGAGGAAATATGTGCTTGACTTACTACAGGAGACAAGCATGACTGAATCTAAACCGGTATCTACTCTTATGGATTATCACATTAAGGAGACGGTTGATGATCTTGAATACTCAGATCTAGGGTATTACAGGAGAATAGTTGGCAAGCTAATATATCTAACTATTACACGACCTGACATTTCTTTTGTTGTAGGCGTCGTGAGTCAGCATATGCACTCACCACGACAGTCACACTGGACAGTAGTTTGCCGGATTCTGAGATATCTGAAGAGTGTTCCTGGTAAGGGGATCACATATTCTAAACCCAAGGTGCCTCCATCTACTTTGACTCTCACAGGGTATTCAGATGCAGATTGGGTTGGTGATCATACTGATAGAAGGTCTACATCAGGCTATTGTACTTTCCTAGGTGATCATTTGATTACTTGGAAAAGCAAAAAACAGCATGTGGTAGCTAGATCCAACACTGAGGCTGAATACCGTGCTATGGCCCATGCATGTTGTGAACTACAATGGGTCAAATCTGTTCTTTCTAAGTTAAAAATCACTATTATGTCTTCTATGGAGCTCAAGTGTGACAACCAGTCTGCTATACACATTGCCAGGAATCCTATCTTTCATGAGCGTACAAAGCATATAGAAGTTGATTGCCATTTTATTCGTGATCAAATCAAAGATGGCACTATTGTGACGCCATACGTCAAGTCTGAAGATCAACTAGCGGATATCTTGACAAAGCCTTTGGGTCCAGCAGCTTTTCAGAGATTATGTGGCAAGCTGGGCATACACGATGTGTACTCTCCAGCTTGAGGGGGAGTGTGAAACAACCTGCATCCCTATCGATACTATCGACAGGAGGTCGATGGTATCGAGATTATCACAGCAACAGAAGAGCATTATGTCGATATCATCGACAGTCCTATCGATGGTATCGAGAGTGGAACAGCGGCGGAAATCGACGACCCGTCAACTGGTTCTATCTTTATTATATTATTTGTTTTATTGTTTCTCTCTTATTTTCTTCTTTGTACCACAATGTATTTTACCCTAATATATAAAAAGAAGAGAGACGGCTATTGCCCTCTCAAGGAAGCTGCTCCTTGCAGCCGAAAAATCTCTCAGTGTTCGTCTCCTCTCCTCCTCATCTGTTTTCACAGTTTATTTACTTGGTGAGCCTAGCATATTTATCACACTACATGGTTAATGATAATTCTTATAACTAAAAATAACGGGCCATAATTTTATGGGGCCTTGCAGACTCCATTCACTAAAAACACTTGTGAGATCTTCGACCTTTGCGAATCCACCTTCACACATAGACCTTTCATCTTTGTAGCACCTATCGTACCCTTATCTCCTTAGTGCCTCCATAGACCATGCAATTAAATATGCCACCACCGAACGTCAACAAAAACATCAAAATATAGCTATGCTATATAGCAATACAAGAAAAATAAGGTGCAATAATCAGAAAGATGATTTGCTCAATTGCTTCAATTGCACAATAGTTGAAAATAGATCTCTAGATCATATAGCCTTGTAATGGTTACAAAGAGTTGTCACAATAAATATTACAGGATTTTATCGGTGCTTTTATCTAATATTGTAAAGGTTATCTTGAAAAACAAAAACAAAAAGCATAGATAGGTGCACATACAATCTATACTAACATGTGGGACTACCACAATGTTAAACTTTCATATCAACCAGCGAAGAAGCAAAAGAAAAATTAAATAAACATATAGAATGTGAGGCAGTACCTAAAGCACTGCTCTGGGAACAAGTCCACTCGTTTCTTGAATTTAAGATATGTTCTATCAGCTCTTAGGGCTTGATCGTATTCATAAGATTCACCTTCCCATTTCTCCTCGTCACTAGTCTCTGATACATGATTTTTGTCTTCTTGAATACATAGAGAGGCATACTGAGAACAAGCCGAATTGATAGCCATTGACTGTGGCTCTTCCGTGAAATAAGTGTAAAAGCAAGGCATCACTGCAAACCATATAAAATATGAAAAGATATGCATAGGATCAGAAAGATACACAAGCAGACGCTTGTAGTCTGTAGGAAATGTAGATAGCATAAAACCTCAATAGCACAGATTGTAGGTTGTCGGAAATATAGATAACATAAAACCTCAAAAGCACAACCTCTCACTGCATACACCTTCATGACATCCTTCCCTGTCTTTAAAATATTAGTGTTTATGATGAGTTAAATCTATGTCAACAAAACCATGAAATGCTCAATCAGATTCCATATTGGCCCTAGATTTTGTGTGTGGTGTAAATTTATTCAAGCTTAAGGCCCATTTGTCAAAGGAAATCATGCAAAAATAAATTTTGGATGAATGGTAGGGGGTGACCCCTCCTGACCCCATAACCAACAAACCCCAGAATGTTCGGCAAGAAGGTAAACCAAGGATGGTTTCTTTGGTTCAAACCTAGGACGCTTCACTGGCGGCCCTTCAGCTGAACCAACAGGCCATCCTTGCCCAGTTATATCAAGCAAACATAAAGACTGAGAACATGTGAAACGTTATAGAATATTACACAAATGGAGGACGTGATATGAAGTTTACAACTCGTCGCATAAACATTTCCAAAAAAATTGATTGAACCAGCTTTTGCTTTGGTATCTTCCAGATCCTCTTCTCTTTGGGTTCCTGGAGGAACTACCAACTACTAATCTTATATAATGGATCAGACCTGCTCAAACAGTATCATTCTTTTATTACATATATAATGAAGAGATGCAAGACCATTATTTCTGCCCTTGTGGGTGATTTGACCAGGATGAAGGATTTTTCCATCTCCTTTGTCAAGGTAGCAATATAATGGAATCCGGAAAAAGATTGAAAATACGAGTGTAATATTGATCTTAGAGCAGATCTGAGTTTTATACTTTAAAGCATGGTGCAGGACTTCGACTTCGTGTCGACTTCGCCAGGTGTGGAAGTGGAAGTTTGTGGAAACTTTGAGGAAATTTAGACGCAAACTTCGAGGACGATTTTTGAAGAAAATGACGTGAATTTGAAGGAAACTTCGGATTGAAAACTTCTAATTATGTTATACATCTATCATATAGTTGTTAGCACAATAGCATGATTCATAACTCTCTAGCCCTAAGTAGGTTGATAATACAATGTGTTGCTTGCAATGGTCAAATGTGCAATACACAAAAAATACAGTTCAAGTGTTGAACACATGGTGCAGGACTTCGACTTCGTCTCGACTTCGTGAGGTGTGGAAGTGGAAGTTTGTGGAAACTTCGAGGAAGTTTAGATGCAAACTTCGACAAACTTCGAGGCCGATTTTTGAAGAAAATGATGTGAATTTGAAGGAAACTTCGGATTGAAAACTTCTAATTATGTTATACCTCTATCATATAGTTGTTAACACAAAAGCATGATTCATAACTCTTTAGCCCTAAGTAGGTTGATAATACAATGTGTTGCTGGCAATGGTCAAACGTGCAATACTCAAACAAATACAGTTCAAGTGTTGAACACATGGTGCAGGACTTCGACTTCATGTCGACTTCCCGAGGTGTGAAAGTGGAAGTTTAGACGCAAACTTCGATGTCGATTTTTGAAGAAAACGATGTGAATTTGAAGGAAACTTCGATTGAAAACTTCTAATTATATTATACCTCTATCTTATTGAGAAGAGAAACCGTAGGGTTACACAATGTGTGTACCCAATATATATATGTGGAACAATTACACATAGGTCCATATAGAAAAGAAAAATAGCAAACAGAATATATAAAGACATTATTTAACACTCCCCCTCAAGTTGGAGCATAGATATTAACCATGCCCAACTTGTCCACAAGAGAGCTAAAATGCTTCTTTGCCAGCAGCTTTGTAAAAATATCAGCAACTTGATCCTCTGAGCGGGTAAATGGAGTGCAGATTCGTCCAGACAAGATAGTTTCTCTGATAAAATGACAGTCAACTTCAATGTGCTTTGTGCGCTCATGATACACAGGATTATTAGCAATGAAGATGGCAGCTTTATTGTCACAATGCATAGGAATAGCAGTAGAAGACTCCACACCGAAGTCTTTCAAGAGAGATTGTACCCATAGCAGTTCACAAACAGTGTGGGCCATAGCCCTGTATTCAGCCTCAGCACTGGATCTAGCAACAACATTTTGTTTTTTGCTCCTCCAAGTGACAAGATTTCCTCTAACATAAGTACAATTGCCTGAAGTAGATTTCCTGTCAATCTTACTTCCTGCATAATTAGAGTCAGAATAGCCTTCAAGAGAACAATGCCCATGCTTTCTATAACAGAGGCCTTTGCCAGGATATTTCTTAAGGTATCTCAGAATATTATAAAGAGCATCACAGTGACACTGTCTAGGCTTATCAAGAAACCTGCTAAGAAGACCAACAGCAGTAAAGATATCGGCTCTAGTAACAGTCAAATAAATCATCTTACCAAAGTCTCCTAAATTTTTTATTGTCTGGAAATATAGGAGATGCTTCATCATTCGAATTCACATTGGGATCCAGTGGAGTATCAACAGGGCGCGCTCCAAGCATCCCTATCTCCTGTAAAAGACCAAGAACATACTTCCTCTGAGATAAGACAAGAGCACTAGCAGTTCTGGACACCTCAATGCCCAGAAAATATCGCAGCTTTCCCAACTCTTTAGTAGCAAAATGCTTGCACAAGGGTGTTTTAGTAGGCTAAATTTCAGTAGCATCGCTGCCAGACAGAATGATATCATCAACATAAACAATCAGAATCACAATACCATACGATGCCTTTTTAGTAAAGTCAGAGTGATCAACATGTGATCTCAGAAATCCAAAGGTAGTCAGTATCTTGCTCAATTTGGCAAACCATGCCCGAGGACTCTGCTTGAGTCCATAAATAGATTTTTTTAGACGACAAACCTTGTGTGACTCCCCCTGAGCAACAAACCCAGGTGGTTGCTCCATATAGACCACTTCTTGAAGGTCATCATACTGAAAAGCATTTTTAACATCCAGTTGAATAAGAGGTCAATCTAAGTTGACAGCAACAGATAGAAGCACTCGGACAGAATTAAGTCGTGCAACAGGAGATAACGTCTCAAAATAATCAATACCATAGGTTTGAGTGTACCCTTTGGCCACCAGGCGTGCCTTCATACGTTCCACAGTTCCATCAGGTTGATACTTCACAGCATATACCCATCTGTAGCCAATAGACTTGCAATCAGGAGGTGGATCCACCAACTCCCAAGTTCCTCTATCAGCAAGGGCAGTCATCTCCTCTGTCATGGCATTTGTCCAGGCAGAACTTTGTAAAGCATCATGGATATTCTTAGGAACAACAATAGCAGATAGAGCAGCAACAAAATTACTGACATGAATACTCAGATGTGCAGTAGAAACATGATTAGCAATATTATGAGAGGTACAAGAACGAGTGTCTTTTCTGAGAGCAATAGGCAAATCTAAGTCAGAAGTTACCTCATCAGGTGTAGGACCTTCTAGAGGAAGAGATTGGTGTTGCATGGGGGGGTCTTGAGCAGTCGGTGACCGATTTCTGCATTGATACACAATAAGCGGAGGAGAAGTAGTTTCAGCAGGTGAAGTATCAGATATGCAACCACTGATGACTGGTAATGGTGTTGTTATTATGTCTGAACTCAAGGTATCCCCTTAAGCAGAATAAAAAGGTGTATCCTCAAAGAAGACCACGTCACTACTCGTGAACCATTTTTTAGTAGTAGGACTATAGCACCTATACCCTTTTTGAGTTCGTGAATAACCCGAGAAAATGCATTTTTCTGCTCTAAGAGATAATTTGTCATAATTTGGTCCAAGTAAACGCACAAAGCAGGTAGATCCAAATATCCTCGGTGGGACAGAAAAAAGAGGCATATTTGGTTGTAGAACCTGTGCAGGAATCTTGTTACCAATCACAGAAGAAGGCATTCGATTAATTAGAAAACAGGCAGTAAGGATGGCTTCTGGCCAAAAATGTCTAGGAACATTAGAGTGTAGCATGATGGTTCTAGTAACCTAAAGTAAATGACTATTTTTCCTCTCTGCAACTCCATTTTGTTGAGGTGTATAGGCACACGATGTTTGATGAATAGTACCGACAGATTGACAAAACAACTCAACTTCTTTCTAAACAAATTTCCAAAGCATTATCTGTTCTCAGAATTTTAACAAGCATAGAATACTGGGTTTTAATTTCAGCAAAGAAGAATTTTATTGTAGGCAATACTTGCGACCGATCTTTCAGAAGAAACAACCATGTGGCACGAGAAAAATCATCAATAAACAGAATAAAGTATTTATTTCCAGATAAACTTGGAACATGACAAGGACCCCATACATCCGCATGAACAAGATCAAAAATGTTTTTACTACTAATTTGAGACCATTTAGGATAGACAGTTCTAGACTATTTTCCTAACTGACACGCCTCGCACTAAAAACTATGCGTTCCTACACCAGAAATGACATGCTTTATTTTCTCAGATGACGGATGTCCAAGTCTGTAATGCCACTGCAAAGTTGAAACTGAAGATGATAGTGTTGAAGCTAGAGCCAGAGTGTCGATCTTCTTCAAGTCATCCAGATAATAGAGACCATCAGGTCCTTCATGCCCCCCACTGATCTTCATCCTCGTGCGAAGGTCCTGAAAAGTACAAGTACCAGGGACAAAGGTGAGACTGCATTTCAGGTTACGCACAATTTTGCTTACATATAGTAAGTTTAGAGGAAAATGAGGCACATATAGAGCAGATTTCAACAGATGTTGAGTAACAATGTCACCAATCCCAGACACAGCAGATTTTGAGCCATCAGCAAGCATAACAGACGATTTAGAAATCGGTTTAGATAAATTCGAGAAAAGAGAACGATTTCCAGAAATGTGAGAAGAAGCACCCGAATCAATCACCCATTTTGTATTACCAGTACTAGACGAGGGTGCACTTAGAAAAGCAGAATCACAACCAGAGTAGGTTGCAGCATGAGCTCCAGTAGTAGCAGTAGATGACGACGTAGTGCGCTCGAGGAGTAGGTGTTCCACCTCTGAACGGATGAAATCAGCAGTAGTAGAGTTGGACGATTCAGTAGCTTGAGGCTGGGTAGCTATCTCAGAAGTAGCATTGGCTTCAGAAGCATCATTGGCCCAGGAAGGTTTGCCATACTTTTCTCAACACTTTTCTTCAACGTGATTAGACCGACCACAGAAATTGCAGAAACGCTGACCAGACGGAGGACGAGAAGCATTAGGAGGGCCAGAGGACGCACCACGTCCAAACGAACCACACACCCTCCCAGCTCCAAGAGGAGGGTGGTTCTCCTGAAAGCGACCACGGTCGCGGCCACGACTATGACTTGACATAGCAGCTAGGGTAGTAGTATCTCCAGTCTCAGCAGGTAACTCAGAAGATGAGGCAGGCAGTCGTTGAAGGCGCTGAAAGGCACTCTGCAACGTAGTCAGTGGATCACTGGCAAGGATCTGATCCACAACTCCAGCATAAGACTCAGGAAGGCCACACAAAAATTGGACTACCTACAACTCCTGTCGTTGACGTTGCATGGTAGCCAAATCAGTCGACAGAGGGTGGTAGGTCTCCAGTTCACCCCAGAGTCCCTTGAAGGCAGAGAAGTAATCAGCAAGGTCAGGTCCCGAGAACTAAAGACGAGTCAACTGCTTATTTAAATCGAACACCTTCTTGGGATTTTTGCTGTGAGAGTAAGTGCTAGCCAGCTGATCCCACATTTCCTTAGTTGTAGGTAGACGTAATAAGGTAACACTGATTTTTGTTTCGCTGTTGTTCAGAATCCATGTCATCACAGTCGAATCGTCTTTGACCCAGTCATCATAGGCCTTGATATCCTTGGAGTCGGCAGTAGAAGCAGGAGCAGGAGGTGGATCGTGCGTCAGGTGGGAATGTTTCCCATGGGATTTAGCATAAATCTCCATGGAACAAACCCAGTGCTGGTAGTTGTGCCCATCCTGCTTGACAGCAGTAACCTGACGGCAATGGTCGTCATGTGAGGAAGCCATGACACAGGAGGCAGAGAACCAACACCAAGGCGAGCAGTAGAAGGCAGGTACAAGCAGTAGATGACCGCTTAGGTCCTCAGCCAGGCGGCAGCAGGCACAAGAGAAAAAACTGGGTGGACCAGTTACATACAGGCTACACCTAGGCGCAGTAAAAGACTCGGCGGCTCCAAGGCCTACACGGGCAGGCAGTAGACGGAGCCGGAAGAGGCTCATACAGGTGCCCGGGAGTTTGGGCGGCTCGGAGGGGACAACGGCTAGGAGAAAACCACGAGGCGGGCGGCGGCTTGGGCTGGATGACGCCAGTCGGGCGGCCTAGCGGCGGCGGCGGGGCGGGGGGCGGAGAGAGAGAGAAGGGAAGGGAAGGGAAGAAAGAGAGAGGGGCGGTGGCGCCCAGGTTACGCCTGCTCTAATACCATGAGAAAAGTAAAATGAGAAACCGTAGGGTTACACAATGTGTGTGCCCAATATATATATATATATATAAGTGGAACAATTACACATAGGTCCATATAGAAAAGGGAAATAGCAAACAAAATATATAAAGACAAAACGATGTGAATTTGAAGGAAACTTCAATTGAAAACTTCTAATTATATTATACCTCTATCTTATAATTGTTAATTTAACACAAGCATGATTCATGACTCTCTAGACCTAAGTAGGTTGATAATACAATGTGTTGCTTGCAATGGTCAAACATGCAATACATGTACAAATACAGTTCAAGTGTTGAATATATACAACCAAATAGTAATTACAAGACCCTCTCTGGGAAAGAGTGGCAACAACAAACATAGGAGTTGATATTAGAAGTTGTGAAGAGGGTTGGAGGCGACACTTATGCTTATGCGGCCGTTAGGGCACTAGTTAGGTTTAATGTTCTGGGTCATCTCAACTTCCCCCCAACTTCGCCAACTTCGAGGAAACTTCGACAACTTCAAAGAAGTTGGGACGAAAATACAAATAAAAAAATCAACTTTGACGAAACTTCAATAAATTTGCCCCAAAGTTTGGACGAGGCCGAAGTATTGGGATTGGACTTCGCCCATGGTCAAAGTTCGAACTTTCGACGAAACTTCTCCCAACTTCACCGAAGTTAGTTCCATGGTTGAACATATGTATTATCTACAATATACAACCAAGTAGTAGTCAAAACCCTCTCTAGTAAAGAGTGGCAACAACAAACATTGGAGTTGATATTAGAAGTTGTGAAGAGGGTTGGAGGTGACACTGACCGTTAGGGCACTAGTTAGGATTATTGTTCTAGGTCATCTCAACTTCGCCCCAACTTCGCTAACTTCGAGGAAACTTCGACAACTTCGGAGAAGTTGGGACGAAAATACATACAAAAAAATCAACTTCGACGAAACTTCAAAAAAATCGCCTTGAAGTTCGGATGAGGCCGGAGCATTGGGGATTCGACTTCGCCCATGGTCGAAGTTTGAAGTTTAGATGAAACTTTGCCCAACTTCGCCGAAGTTTAGTTACATGCTTTAAAGGAAGTTTACTAGTATTGTGCACTAGAAGAAACAGCAAAATACCTCCAGAATGCAAGCATTGGTTGCTCAAGAAATCCAAATGAACATGACAACAATTTGAGGATGTGTCATGATCCAAATAGACAGAAGTATAGCAACAGAGAAATTTGCTAGCGACCCTTAAGACAAAGTATCAAGGTAAAATCAAAAAAAAAACTGCACGTGAACCTCTGAGTACAGAATTCCCTAGCATTCGCTAAGGTTACAAAATAAAGGTGTCAGAATTCTAGATTATCACTAATAATTACCACTTCATTTTTTTGAAACTCAATTGTATTATCAATATATTCAAGAAGAGTTAGCAGGAGGAGTGGTTCAAGTGGTTTGGCACGGTGTCCCCTTATGAAGGGACCCGGGTTCAAAACCCAGTGGCCGCCTCCGAAATCGTACCCGTCGTGCAGGCCGGCCAACTATAACGCTTTAACCGGTTCTCGGATGGATGGGACGCTCGTGGCCCGAGAGTTTTACGCTACCTGGAGGTCACAGAAGTGGTGCTTCTACGAGGGTGGTTCTCTCGATAAATCAAAAAAAAAAATCAAGAAGAGCTACTGCAACTGATGGAACTTGAATGAATCCAACCCACATTGTAAGGTCACACCATTTTGAAAAAATAGATCAGGCAGCCGGCGTTCTGTACTGATTGCTAACAATCAACCAATTTGGAAATAAGAGTTGTTATGCTGGCTAATTTATTGATCTTTAATCATTTTACTTTGTCTTCCTGACATTCCCTTTTAATATTATTGATATTATATTGTCTGCTCTCTTCAGCTTGAGGAAATACAAATAAAGATGCTACATCTTCGTCCCAACCATATAGAAATCAGTTGTTGGGATCCTTCCTTCTCCTTCAACCCAATATTTCTAGTGGACATATTTATAGCTGTAGTGTAAGGATCAGGACTCTCCTGAAATGTGCTATGCCGTAATTATGGTATATGGATCAGAAATCTCATGAAATTATATTACACCTTTGCTCATGGAGGATAGATCAACTCTCTTGAAATTGACTTAATACTTCTCGTTATGGTGTATTGATGAACTCTTTCAGAATTGCATTGTGTCTGTGTGTTGGGCACAGGTGTGTGTGCATAGTGATCACTCTACTCTACTATTAGAGGCTAGGTATTTCTCCCACAAGTTTCAACTTGTTAGGAGCAGACTGCCACCACAATCTATCCGTCCAAAAGCATCTCTGTCTATATGAACTTCTTCATTAGAAAAATAGTTCCAATGGATAGTTCTACTATTAGTTGTATGCATAGTGACAAATTCGAGATTCAGCAATTTTTTGGCGAAGCGGAAAAAATCGGAATTCAGAAGAAGAAAAAAAATGGGAAAAATATAATAACCTTCAGCCAAAGTTCAGTCAACTATTCGGTAATAACTGGAAATAAGTCGATTGAGAGTGTGTGCAACTATTAGGGTCACTGACATGCAATTTATTGACTGAAAAAGGTAGGAAAAGAATTGAAGAAAACTTGAACAATAACAATGTATAATAACTATTTTAGAAATACAGGTGAAACAACAATATTAGTTAATGAAACATTGAGAATACGTGATAATGATACTGACGGATAAGAGGCAAATAAGAAAATTAAGAGGAGGATTGCTAGTTTGTTAATTGAAGTAAAGGATATTAAGTTGAGGATGCGAACACAACAACATCACAAAAGAAGGGGAGGAAGGGGGAAAAGGACGATGAAGCAACCTGGAATTTTGGGAGAGTGGGGGTTCAGTGTATTTTTACAGATATTTGTAGCAATTTTGTTCAAAAGGAGCAAGCCACCTAAAAGAGAGAAATCATGAAAAGTCACGAAAGATCGTGAAAAAATCATATAAATAGCGGATAAGCAAGAAAGATCATGAAAAGTCGGGAAAAATCGGCAGCCAACATATTAATCGTGGTGAACATTCGGAAGCCTATAAAATTGTGAAAAATAACCGACTTTAAGTGAGACTTGGAAGACTTATTAATGGTTGTATGTTTATGTCATTACACAACGGAGTTTTTTAGGCCCTCATATGTTTAGTCGCTTATAAGGCCAATTGGTCGGCAATTTTTAGATAGATATTTGTTATCTCGGCCCAAACTAGATTATATTTTTATTGATAACATTCTCTTGATGTACTATTTTGTTGAATGTTTTATACATGAGACGCGTGTTTATATAGTGTTTGTTATTTTGGACCTTTAGGACATGCGAGCATCTTTTTGTATGATATGTTAGTCTTTATTGTTATTCTACTTGTGTTAAACCATTTTGTGTGTGCTTCAATGGAGTTTATGCTTAAATGATTCTAGAATGCATCCTAAATGGTGTTTTACTTTTCATTGAAACTTTATATTTGAATCTATCTCAAGTTCAAGGGTCCAAATATATAATTTGTAAATTAAATAAGCAATTGTGTGATTAATTTATATATTCACTTTTTGAAACACTGTGCTCTAGTATATGTTCCTTAGAGCAACCCCAATGCACACAAAATCAATAGAAGAAGAGTTGATTAATACACAACATAGACCTGAAGTGGTCATGTAGGGCAACTTGTAACAAGTATTTTGAATTTGGGAAGTGTTGTACTTACTATACAATAGACCCAGTTTGTAAGTAGTCATTTCTATTTAAATTGCTAGTGTGCTATTTTCATTACTTCATTTTTTTTTAGGAAAGTCAAGTTTAAGTCCCATTAAACAAGAGACATTTCCAACTTCATTGGTGTTGGAACACTGCGTGCATAAATAGTCAACTTTAGGGTTTTGTCTTTTGACTACTTATGTCTAGAGTTGATCATAACTCAACAAACAAAAAATGACCTATAATCATTGTCCAAGTAATAAATCATCGACATAGAAGTTATAAACAGAAAGGTTTGTCATGGCTAACTGCCCACCAACTGCAAATCATAGCTATGAATTGAGTGAGACTATTATATGGCATTTTAACACTATTATCTCTTAAGGATTAAAGATAGCGTGTGATAAATAGTGAATATTAGCCAAAAGATTTGCAAGAAAAACTATCATTTTCCAACCTTTCTCGCTACGTAGTCATCTAGTACAAATAGGGCACTCCTAGGTGAGTCCAGTTCGTTTCGAGGTGTATCCTGGCCGTAGGTGTGCCCTTATCAAAAACATTCCTGAAGAGAGATGTTATTTCTGTGTTATTTCTGTTATTTTTGTGTTTTACTCAACCGGTGTTTTATCCCATATTGCTCACTTCTAATTATTGGGCTATTCTCCTGTCCTATAAAAGAGAACCTATTATAAACATTTTAACTCATCTAATACAATTCTTCTCATTATTTTAGATGGTATTAGATACACTCGATCCCCCTTAGCATTTTCTTCACCCTAACCCTAATGTCCTCCCCAACCTAGTCGCTACCTTCCCTCCCTTCCCCATTGCCGCCACCGCCCACCCACCCCCCTTCTCCTCCACCTGCTGCCGCCGCAGCCAACCAGTCATCGTTGTCGACTTCCCGCCGCCCATCCTCCCTTCCTCTCTCCCCACCTACCCCTCCCCTCTTCCTCCACCGCCCCAACAGCCCTCTCTCCTCCTTCTCTACCCCCAGCCAATCCTCCTGCTCCGCCTCCTTTCCCGTCGCTACTGTCACACCAAGCAGCACTGCTGCTGTGGCCCCATCGCCACCTCCCACCACCCGCTCCCCTCCTTTCCTCCTCTAACCCATCCCACCCTATCCACCCTTCCACCATCCATCTCTTCTAGCCTCCTTCCTCCCTAGATCCTCTCCACCAACTTCTCTTACGTCTCAAGACAGTTTCTTCATCATAGCACGTTGAGCACCTCCAAGATCTTTGGTTTTTGTTGCCTATGTCTCATGGTGGAGTATTGAATCTCTCCATGACGGCATAAGTTATTCTATCCTCTTCTCTGCCCCATAGAGGGTTATCTATGATCTGATGCGTCAGATGTACTATTGTCAATTGTTGCCTCGTCACGGGGTTCTTTGTATCTGTTGATTTCGACGTGTTCTGATTGCGGCTTGGACATCTGCATTTTGCTCTACTACAGCTCCTGACTTGTTCGCCATAGCATCCACTGAGCCTCCCCATTCTCTGTGTCACCACAGTGAAACTTGAAAGCTCCAATTATCACCTATGGTCGGCTTCCTTCACTCTGTATGCAAAAGCACAGGGTTGCTATTCTCACATCACTACCGACACTTGATGTCGCGGCAGATGAGAAATCCAAGCAAGCTTATGCACAATGGAGCAAAGATGACTTCGGTGTTATGTCTTAGACAGTTAATAGCACCGAGCCACGAATCAGCCAGTCATTACTCTGCCTTCGTGATGCTAAGGCGATGTGGGATCAACTGTCTCACATCAACTCTCAACAGCAAAATCCAAAGAGAGTCTTTGAGATATTAAAAAATCTAGCCAAGAAGGAATTTTCCTCTAACACCCTGTTGAAGATTACTATAACGAATGCTCTACTCTATGGAATGAATATTAGATTTATCACCCACTGTCAGCTGACATCAAGGAAGCCCAAAGACAGCGTAATGAGCTGCAACTAGTCCACTTTCTTGCCGGTCTTCCATCTTCCTTCTCTGGGGTCGTTGACCAGATCCTTTCCAGTGACCCTTTGTCCACTCTTCGAGACGTCCTTAAACAAGTTCAATGTTTACTGTTTGTAACTTCTACCCTTGTTATTGAACAACCTGCTCTTGTTGTTCGCACCTCTAATTACAACTCTGGTCGTGGTTGTGGTCGCGGTCGCGGTCGTGGTGGCCGCCATCCTACTACCGCTGGTTGCACCTCTGCTACTACAACAGGTCATAGGCAACTTGTTGGCCCTCGCTTCTGCAATCACTGTGGACGAGACAATCATAATGAAGACCAATGTTGGATCAAACACGGCAAGCCCGCCTGGGCTAATCATGTCTCTACTGACTCTTCTGCTGATACTTCTACGTTCGAGCAACCACTGGCTACACCCTCAACCGCTTGGCTTCGCTCTGAGTTTGAGAAGTTCTTCCAGGAGCGCATGTCTCAGCCTCCATCTACATCCGAGGCCGGCTCATCTGCACTTCTTGCTGCTCCAACTGCCGATAAAAATAAATGGTGTATTAACTCTGGTGCCTCAGTCCATATGGCCGGTAACATTAATTTATTTTCTACTATTACTAAATCCACTCAGCTTCCTCCGGGTATAGTTGTTGATGGGTCTCAAACTACTATTCATGGCATTGGGATTGTTCCTTTATCTAGTAGTCATATGCATCTAAAATATGTCTTATATATTCTGATATTTTCTGTTAATCTTCTTTCGGTTAGTAAAACTATGAAAAGCCTTCGGTGCTCAATTAAATTTGATCCTTTTGGTTGTATTTTAAAGGATCTCCGCACGAAGACGAGGATTGGTTCGGGCCATGAGGGACCAGATGGACTCTACTACTTGGATGGACCGACATCAGTAATTGCTTTTCTTTCGACATCTGTGACTGGACTACAGTGGCACTACCGTCTTGGCCACCCCACTGCTGCGAAGCTGAAACATTTATTTCCCTACTTTAGTTGAAAAAACTTTTTCTTGCGAATCATGTCAATTGGGCAAACAAACTTGGTCTGTGTTTCCTGCTAAGAAAGATATTGGTTCTAAATGCCTTTTTGACATTGTTTATGCGGATATATGGGGTCTGTGTTCTGTTATCAGTCATTCTGGAGTAAAATATTTTATGATGTTCATTGACGACTACTCTCGTGCTACTTGGTTGTTTTTATTGAAAGATCGCAGCACTATTTTAGATACCATTAGCACCTTTTTTCTAAAATCCAGACTCAGTTCAACATACCCATTACAGTTTTTAGCACTAATTATGCCCTTGAATTTATGTAAAAATCGTTTACACACTTTTGTTCATCCTGAGGGACTCTCCACCAAACTAATTGCCCCTATACTCCACGACAAAATGGTGTTGCCGAAAGAAAAAACCGTCATCTCTTAGATGTTGCTCGCATTATTCTCCTTCATTATCATGTTCCTCACCGTTTCTGGCCTGAAGCTGTTTCTACGGCTTACTATCTTATCAATCGCATGTCGTCCTCTGTCTTACAAAATAAGATCCCTTATAACATCCTTTTTCCTGATGCCCAACTCTTTTATGTGCAACTCCATATCTTTGGGTGCACCTGCTTTTTCAAAAACCTCCGCCCCGGGATAACAAACTTGACCCTCGTTCCACCAAATGCATTTTTCTGGGATATTCTAGGACCTAGAAAGGGTATCGCTATTATGATTCTATTATGCGACAATGGTATGTAAGTGCAGATGTAGTGTTCTTTGAGAATCTGCCCTTCTACTTTGATCAAGGGGCATCCTTGTCTAGTGACATGTTGGCATCAACGCCATTACCTGACATTATGGATATTGATTCACCATCGGGGCCGACATCTACAGAGAGACCGTTGCAAGTCTATAAAAGAAGGCCCAAGCATACCAATCCCTCCATGGCCCCTCCACCACAAATTCCTCCTTCGGCGGATGATCAACCCACAGTTGAGGTAACTTCTGACTTACATTTGTCTATTAGTCTTCGAAAAGGTGTTTGCTCTTGTACTAAACATCTGATTAGCCATTTTTGTTCCTCATTTAATCTGGGTGCCAATTTTGTCTGCTTTACTGCTGCTATCTCTACTGTAAACATTCCAAAAACAGCCAAAGAGGCTCTTCTTATTCCTGCATGGCGCCAAGCTATGGAGACTGAGATGCAGGCTCTCTCTGATTGCAAGACTTGGGATCTTGTGGATCGCCCTTCTACCTGTCCTACGGTCGGTTCTCGCTGGATCTTCACTTTCAAATATCAACCAGACGGTACCATAGAACGCCTAAAAGCCCGCCTGGTTGCAAAGGGCTACACACAAACTTATGGCGTCGACTACTTCGAGACCTCTCCAGTAGCAAGGCTCAGTTTTGTTTGTGTTCTCATTTCTGTTGTTGTAAACAAAGATTGGCCTCTATTTCAACTCGATATCAAGAATGCATTTCTCTGTGGAGACTTACAAGAAGAAGTTTACATGGAACAACCGTCGGGGTTTGTTGTTCAAGGGGAGTCTTCTTCGTAGGTTTACAAATTAAGGAAATCATCTATGGTCCTAAAAAAGCCCTCGTGTGTGGTTTCACAAATTGAGACATTCTTATCAAATTTGGTTTTCATCGTTCACAGTCATATCACTCTATATTTATCAAAAGCACTACATCAGGCTTAGTCATTCTTATTGTCTATGTCGGTGACATTATTCTATCTGGTAGTGACACCTTGGGCATCCAAGCTACAAAGGCCTATCTAGAGAAGCACTTTGTCACCATTGGCAAGCTACAATATTTCTTGGGTATTGAGGTCTCCAGATCATCTACAAGATTATGTTTCTCTCAACGTAAATATGTTCTAGATCTCTTATAGGAAACCGGTATGCTTGGTTGCAAGCCAACCAGCACTCCTCTACACCCACATACTGACTGGGATGATGATTTTTCCCCACCATATGTTGATCACCACCAATTCAGACGACTGGTTGGTAAGCTCATATATCTTACTGTCACGAGAGTTGATCTAACTGTTGTAGTAGGATTCGTTAGCTGATACCTTGACAAACCTAGACAGTGTCATTGGGACATTGTCTGTCACATTCTGAGATACCTCAAAAGCTCTCATGGGAAAAGTTTATTATACAAGAAGAATGACCATTGCAGTCTTTTTGGTTTCTCTTATTTCGATTATGCAGGAAGCAAATGTAATCGAAAGTCTACTTCTGGATACTGCACCTTTGTTGGTGGCAACCTAGTTACCTGACGTAGCAAAAAGCAAACAGTAGTAGCTAGATCAAGTACAGAAGTTGAATATCGAGCCATGGTTCACACAGCTTGTGAACTTCTCTGGGTGCAAAGGCTCCTTAAAAGAATTTGACATAGGTGATTCTAGACCTATTCCAATGTTCGGTGATAACAAGGCATCTATTTTCATTGCGAGCAACCCTACCTTTCATGGAAAAACAAAGCATATAGAAGTTGATTGTCACTTTGTTCGGGAGTCTATTCTTTCTGGCCGCATCTGTACTCCATATCTCAATCCTAAAAACCAAGTGGCAGATATCTTCACCAAACTTCTACCGAAAGCTCGCTTCCAGACACTAGTGGACAAGCTGGGCATGTTCGACATATATGCTCCAGCATGAGGGGGAGTAAAGAGATATCTTATTTTTGTGTTATTTTTGTTATTTATGTGTTTTACTCAGCCTGTGTTTTATCCCATTTGCTCACTTCTAATTGTTGGGCTATTCTCTTGTCCAATAAAATAGAACCCATTATAAACCTTTTAACTCATCTAATACAATTCTTGTCATTATTTTAGAATTCCAACATGGGAATCGGAGCTTCGTGGAGTACCCCTGCTCCCTGCCTTATTATTAGAGACTACAGTCTCCGATGAGTTTCCACTTGTTGGGAGTTGACTGCCACCACAATCTAACCACCAAAAGGCATCAATGTGTATGTACCCCTACTATGCATAGCTGTACTATTAGTTGTATATTTATTTAACTGCTCAACGAGTTTTTGCTCCATCTTGTCTAGATTGCCAAACTCCCATAAAACCTACTACATTACAACTCAAATATCAGACAACTACTCAACTCAAGGTGACGTCTCTAGGACAAATATGCTTCCTCCAGATTTATTGCATACATGCATCTAGTATATGTTGCTTACAGAAATTTTGTTACACGTAAAATCCGTAGCAGAAGCATCAAAAAGGACGAGAAAGAAGAGTTGATCATCATACACATCTTAACCTTGTGTGATTATGTAGGGCAACCTGCATCAAGCAGTCTGAATTAGGGAAGTATTGTACTTACAGTACAATAGGCCCAGTTTGTAAGTAGGCATTACTATTTAAGTTGCTAGTTGTGTTATTCTAATTACTGCAATTTTTTCAGGGAAGTTGTGATTAAGGCAGCGTTTGGTACACCGTTGTAGCAAGTCTAGTTGCCACGGGTAAATTAACTGATGGTATGTTAACTTTGTATTAGATAACTATTGTTTGAAACAACAAGTTAACCTTATGGTAAGGTGTCTTTTGTTTGGTACACAAGTAAATAACCTTTCTATATTTGTACAAAGTCTATTATGTCCTAAACATAAATATTGTTGCATGTATCGCGGAATCTGTTAGAGGGGTTATATGGGAAATATGCATCTGCGGCAAATAAACCAATTTCCTACTGCGAAGATTTGAAGCGGTAAGTTAACGGATGATTTTCCGGTTAACTAAGCCATGTGGCATCTTATATGTCCTTCTAACGGCCTAACAAACACTGGCTAATATACCGTAACTAGTTTGTTTACCGAGCCGCAGGCTTACCGACTGAACAAACACAGCCTAAGCCCCCCCCAGGAAGCACGGACACTTCTCGGAGGCTGCCGTGTCCAACGTGTGTCCAACATGGACACACTTTGGACACGCCTGGATGCGTGGCGGACACGCCTCCGGCATGTCCACTTTGAATTTTTTTTATTGAAGTGTTGGACGGCTTGGACACTCCATGGACACCTCCAGGACACACCACTCCGACCCACTTAAGCCTAGGCGTATGAAAAAACCCAAGCCTTCTCTAAATCTTTGCCTCATGTCCACTACTCGCCCTACTACCATTAGTTAATTAAGCTTCAGGTGTTACATGCAAGTCGTTGACACCCTTCTTATCATCTCCACCAGCTATTGCAACATCCGGGGACTGCCACATCAACCACGAGGAGGAAAAAAATTGGATTCACCTCTTGATAGTACATGTTGTTAATCATTACTTCCATTGGAACTATTGTCCCCAAAATTCTACTGCTCTTAATTTTTATAATTCATATTACAATAATATCATATAATCAAGCATCATAATGTTTGTTGTGAACTAATCCATATTGTGACTTGTACATATAATGTTATATGTTGATTGCTTGTTGGATTTCATGGTGATTGCCCATGCGGATAATCTATCTAGATCATTTTGTGTTAATACACATAGCATACTACACATTATATGTCATAATATGTTATACAAATATATATATACATATACTTGCCGTGTCCAGTGTCGTGTCCGTGTCCTATATTTTTGGAAATTGATGTGTCCCGTGTCCGTGTCCGTGCTTCCTGCCCCCCCCCACACACACACACACAAAACAAACAAGAGAGATTTCCAATTCCATAGATGTTGGGATTTGGCCTATATAGATAATCAACTTCAGGTCTTTGGCTATTTCTTCTTATGATTATGATTACAGTTGGTCAAAACTCAACAAACAAAAGAATGACCTATAATGATAGTCCAACTAAGATATATTAGCTACAGAAATTGTAAATGGAAATGTATGTCACGGCTGAACGCCTACTCAGCTGCAAATCCTAGCTATGAATTGTGGGTCATCATCATCATCATCATCATCATCTAAGCCTCAATCCCAACTATGTTGGGGTCGGCTACATGGATCCTTCGTTTCCATTCAGCTCTATCATGGGTCATATTCTGATTGAGATGTAGAGATTCAAAAATCTCTCTTTATAAGCTCATCCCATGTTAATTTAGGCCTTCCTCTTCTTCTATTTATAGTGTTTGGCTCAATAGCATTGCTTCGTATAGGCGCACTAGTAGGTCTGCGTTGCACATGTCCGTACCATCTGAGTCGGCCCTCACGCAACTTGTCCTCAATGCTCGCCACCCCCACTTTATTCCTGATATAGTCATTTCTCAAACAATCTTTTCTTGTCTTCCCACACATCCATCTCAGCATACGCATTTCGGCCACGTTCATCTTGTTGAGACCTTGTTTCTTCACCGCCCAACATTCACTCCCATAGAGCATGGCTGGTCGTATAGCTGTTCTATAAAACTTACTTTTCAACCTGAGAGGGATCTTCTGATCGCATAAAACTCCAGTTGCACTCCTCCATTTCAACCATCCTGCGGTGATCCGGTGACAAACATCATTTTGGACATCCCCGTCTATTTGAATAATAGAACCTAAGTAACGAAATTTGTCACATTTTGGTATATCTACTCCGTCCAACTTGGCTCCATCATTCACACTGCGAGATTGGCTGAAATTGCAATGCATATACTCAGTTTTGCTCCTGCTAATCATCAATCCATTTGATTCCAATGCCTTTCTCCAACATTCAACTTTATCATTCAATCCATCTTTTGTTTCGTCAATCAAAACAATATGAATTGTGGGTGAGACTATTATAGGGCATTTTTGACACTGTTCTCTCTTAAAGCTAGGGTGTGAATAAGAGAGAATAAGAGGCAAAATATTTGCAAGAAAGACTGCATAGTTTTCCATCTTGGCTAATTATGTGGACGTTTCAGAATTTATAGGGGGTTTCCTAGGTGTAACCAATATGTTTTGACGTGTGTCCTGGCCCTAGGTGTGGCCTAATCTGATGCATGTCTGACATGGACACGGGAGCTACACGGAGTGTCCCTGTTCCCTGGCTTACCACTGATGAGTCTAGATTTATGGGGCAATTATCAGGCCATTTCATGTGCATAGAATCAAGACCAAGCTTCTAATGGAATCAGTCGTACCTGGTATGTTGCTATCAGCTACTTTTGACTTTAAGTTCAACTCCTTGCGGACAGGCTTAGGCTTAGACTGTACGGAACCCTTTTGCTTTTTCATAAGAGATGCCTGGGAAGAAGCCTCTGTAAGAGCCTTGCTTAACTCGTCCAAATCCATGTCCAAGTCATCGTCATCATCCATTGACCACAGATCATTATCTAATGAGTTTCCAGCTTCTGATGCCGAGCCACCTAGGTCTGATTGTTTAGAGCCTTCATCACAAGTTGACTCCAGAAGAGCCTCATGGTTACACTTCTGGAAGCGGAGGGTCCTCCAACTGTAATAGAGAGCCAGCAGATAGCCATAAGATGAAGAAGACTAGACCCAGTTTCTAAAAGTAATTCAGTTGAGAAAGTATGCATATCACATTTATGCAACTATACTGTTATAAGTCAATTAAGTTTGTTCCTAAATTCATGAATATTATATTGACCAAAAAAAATTCAAGTGTGATCCCAAATCTATAGAGGGCAAATTGAAATTCCATATAGTATTACCTGAGAGGATCAGCAGCACATTTTGTCTTAAGACATGCCAAGATATAGAGTGTCCGTTCTTCAATGCGCGGCTGATCAGCCAATAGTGGAGCATGAATCTGCGGTATATGAGCACAAAAAATCAGTAATTTAAAATTTCAACTGCACTAAACTCACTCCTGCTAGAAAAGTCTCAGGGGAGCTACCTGTGCGATGAGAGTGAGACTTCCCCCGCACAACCTGCACTTGGTCAGCTCATCATCGAGGCTGAATTCATCAAAAGGCCAGTCCTGATAACAAGAGCTCCGTTATATATTCAATAAACAGACGGAGATGAGAGCAGGGAGTGGATGTGGTGTGGGGAATCATTATGGGGGTTTTACGGATGTTATTACCGGTACACCGCCAATCTTGGTGGTATAATGATTGGCGCGTTCGCGAGTATCTTCCGCCCAAGGACCAGGCATGCCGAGGAAGACTGGGCCCATGTCAGACTACCCTCGCGAAAATTTCGACAGTAGCTCTGTTAAATTGAATTGCCACACGCAGTTGTAAGTAGTTACTACGAGTATGAGCGCCACGGCAGGAGTTCATGTGAGGTTCAAGCGCCGGCAGCTAAAACGGCTCTGTTTCGATAATCTGGAGAAGACTTTGGAGGGCGGCGGCGGCGCTCAATGCAGACTGAGCGGCAAAGGTTGTAAGATGGTGGCGCGGCAGCTGGGTTGGAGTTGGGCATAGCCAAAATAACCGGCCCGAACCTAACTACATCGAACCGGTTCGAACCGAGCAGCAAATAAACGAAAATCATTCCCTCACGCGAACCCGACCTCACGTGGCGTAGGCATGGCAACGGATTGGGTTTTTGAAAACCGGACCCAAACCCAATCCAACCCGTTTTTAACTAAACCAGATTTAACCTGAATCTGAAAACCACTTACTCAAAACCGAAGGAGGTGCACCCGTTCAATCATTTCTTTTATGCTCATTTCATATTTCATATGAGGCCTTAAATCTTATGACGTTACAATCTGCCCCACTTAGACACTTGACTTCCTCGTCAGGGCTCGACTATATGGCCTCATAAGCAGAAAAAGACTATATGGCCTCATAAGTAGGAAAATGAGCCATGGGCACTCAACTCCTGATCAAGTAATATGAGCACAAAGCACAAGGGTGGTCATATCATCATGGAAAATCCTTTCCAACATGCATGGACTGCACGGCTCAAGGCTGACATGCCACATGCCTATGTGGGCCCCACCTACTTAAAGGATTATGGTTCAGATATCATTTTGTAACTCTCGGCCCACTGTCCAAGGCTGTAATATAGTTTTAATAATGATGACTATCCCCACAAACCACCATTGGCATTAACTGCATGTTTTGTCCTAACTCAAACACAAGTTGGGATCAACTTTCTGACTGATCACCCATCCTAGTACTACTCTAGTCTAAGCACGCTTGACCACAAAGTTCTTAGTGATGGGATCCCTGAAAAGAAGGTGCACCTTGGTGATATGGGTACTTCAATCATTCCTTTTAAGATCATTTCATTTGAGGCCTCAAATCTTAGGATGTTGCAAAATTGTATTGGTGGTCTAGTATGAAGAGAGATGTAGTTGACTATGTATCTAGATATGGTGTATGCCAACAAGTCAAGGAAGAACACCAGAAGCCAGCAGGTACCCTACAACCATTTCCTATTCCTGTGTGGATGTGGGACCATATGGCAATGGACTTTGTGGTTGGTTTGCCTAGGACATCATGTGTTCTTGATTCTATGTAGGTAATAGTGGATAGATTAACCACATATTCTCACTTTCTACTAATTAAGACATTGTGGGATACGCCAAATCTAGACAAAGTATGTATAGATGAGATAGTTTTACTTTTATATACTCTGTAAAATAATTACTTTGATTACATCGACATGAAGGGTAGACGAACAACAAGTTTCATTGTCAATCCTTTCAGTATGCCAAAACCTATCCTTAGAAACACAACATCCATTGACTTAGGGGTCATAATATTACTATCCATAATTTTTTGAACTCTCTTAAGAAGATCCCCAACATCTTGTGCTAAAAATCTAAAGATGTCAAAACCGAAGGGAACAAACACATGTTAATTGTCAATACACACTTTCTTGTGCTTAACTACTTTAGTTGAGGTGGATTTTAGTGCATCCTGTCATGCAACAAAGGACCCACTTCCCAAGCCCACCTGTGGGGAAGCCCCAATCAAATCCATGACACATGTTTTCCTCCAACCCAAGTAAAAAATCAAGACATCGGCTGGTCTATGTGTCGATCTCCCATCATGTGGATCTGTCAAAAGATTCATAGATGCCTCTTTCTTAACAGGAACTCATGTGCGTCTGAGTACATCATATAGAACATCTCGAACAAGATCACATATGTACTTGAAACTAGATAGTTCCCTACAATGAACTGTCTGCTCCTGAAAAGTGTCCAAGCATGCCTTATGACAAACTGGGGAAAACCTTATCAACTGGAAATAAAGCTATCAAAAGGCGGTACTTAAGGATAGAGTGATACTTCACTAGTGACATATGCAACCCTAGTCCATCAATAGGAATAGTAAGAAGAAAATTTTGAGCATGATCAGCATGTCAACACTTGAAAACTACTTTTTGTCTAGCGGTCATGGAACACCAATTTCCATAATATCAGACAGAGACCCAAAGTTTACATCTAGACTCTGAAATCGATTGCATCATTAGTTAGCAACAAGATTGAAGTGTATCACAATGTTTCACCCTTAGATAGATGAACATTCAAAATAGAAAATTAAAACCCTAGAAGACATGCTAAGAGGATTTGTGGTTCAATGGCGGTTGGAATGATCACCTCAGTCTGGAGTTTGCTTATAATAATAGTTATCATTTTGGTTTGTGTATCACACCCTATGAAGCATTGTATGGAAGAAAATGTAGATCACCTATATGTTGGTATGAAGTTGGAGAAAGACAAATCTTAGGTCTATAGTTGATGGAAGAGATAATAGAAAAGATATATATAATCAGACAACAATTGAAAGTTATATTAGACAGATAGAAAAAATCTATGTAGAGAAATGTTGTAGACTAGGGCTGGCAATCGGGTCCGGGTTGAGCGGGTTCTAATTCGGGTCATTTCGGGTCAGGCTTAAAACAGTGGACCCGAACCCGACCCGAAATTAATTTCGGGTCCACCCTGACTGACCCGAACCCGAAAAACCCGAAACACTCGAAATTCATGTCTTGAAGGCATAGACCCGAAATTCGCCCCGAAATTGCTGGGAAAATACAAATCTGAAATTGCTGGAAACTATCTTCTGTTAGTAGCCATTCCGTAAATAAATATTATCTATGACAGCATTGACGTGCAAGACTGTATGACATATCAAAATGGACATCATATTATCAAAACATTCACTTAATTTGTAACAAAACACACAATTATGCTGTTTAATCCATACACTTCCGTTCTGAAAGTTGCATAGGCCTGAAATAAAAGCATGTACAGAAAACATGCACTTACATTCTTGAATCTCATACACTTGCAAAAGCATGTGTAATGTCTCTATAATCTATTCTCTAACACAACTATAGCAAATATCCCAAGCACATGTCTCTAACACTTACGTTCTATAAGCTTGGTCTGACATTTTCTAATCAAGCCATTAGAAGGCTGAAATAGATATGAGCTGCTATATGAACTGATCTCAGAGACACGACATTCGTGGGCTGTAGAATTGAGAAGCTTATAAGAGCAAGCAGTTAAGCACGGCGGCACAATACCATGTAGCAGCACTGCGGCTCATGTAGCAGACAGCGGCAAAGAGAACACCCCAGCAGATCAACCACACTACCGTTCAGGATCTCTGTGGAGCAGCCGAGTGGCGAGTAGGCGAGTGGTTGTGCCTACCTATACTTGGCTTCCGACGATGGCGACGACGCTTGCAGATCATAGAAATCAGGGACTCGGGGTGGGGGCATTCGGGCAGCGCCGCAGCGGCACCCAGGTCCAGGAGGCGGCGAATGAATGAACAGATTAGTCGGGTAGTGTCCGATTGGGATTGCACTTACACGTTAGGTTTGGTGGTTTACTGCCGGTTCAGGGTCGATTTTCCTTCATGTCCCGGTTCTGAGTCTGGTCTACGCAGCACAACTGCTATCTACTCTAAGGCTTATTAATTGAAATCAAATTATATTAGAAACAATATCGGGTCTATCGGGTTTTTCGACCCGACCCGCAAATAATTTCGGGTTTTTCAGGTTTGGGTCATTTCGGGTCGGGTGGAAAAAATCAAGACCCGGACCCGGTTTAGTCGGGTCGGGTTGGGTCAAGCGGGTCGGGTCAGGTTTTGCCAGCCCTATTGTAGACTACTTCAATTTGAGGTTGGGAATGAGATTTACTTGAACGTGTAACCATGGAAAGGTGTACTGAGGTTTGGGAAGCAAGGAAAACTAACTTCTAGATACATGGGTCCTTATCCAATCATTTAGAGAGTTGGGTCAGTTGCATACAAACTTAAATTGCCTTTTGAGCTAACAAACTTACATGATGTGTTTCATGTATCTATGTTAAAGAAGTATCATCTAGGTACATATAAGATCATAGTCCCATAACTAGTACAGTCAGGAGAAGATGTTTCCTATGTACAAGCACCTATACAAATTCTAGATTGTTGGATCCAGATGCTTAAAAAGAAGGTGATGCCCCCAGTAAAAGTTCTATGGAGGAATCATGGAGTAGAATAAGCTATGTGGGAGTTAGAATCAGAAATGTGTAACAAGTATCCCTTTGTCTTTTAGGAATTTTGACACAAAACTTTTATATTTGAGGGGGAGATTGTTACACCCATATCATGATTAGCCTGTAATCATAGAGAAAAAGATAACCCGACCTAGTGTTAATTAAGCTTATTATTATCTTAATTATCTTATGAATTATTTTAATCCTAATATTTTAAATGGCTTTCTGGAATATAAGTGTAGCAAATTAAATTATAAATCCAAATAAACAAGAATGAACCACATCGGAGTTGAAATGGAGAAGTTAAAGCCTTTTTAGTCTTTAGTAGGTTTTCCATCGGTTGAAAACCAAAGGATTAAGATCGAAGGTTTCTCTTAGATTGACAAACAAGGATTAGACCAGAGAGTTGGAAACCGTTGGTTATAAAATAAAGATTTCTCTGAGTGCATTGGTCGATGGTTGCATGTTGTGTGAGTTATATATCATCTTTTCACATGTTATCACACACAAATTTGGTTCTTTCTGATATAATTCATTCTCTTTCATATTAGTTTTGCCATCTTTTTATCATTCTACTCATCCCATAACTTGTATTGCAGATTTGCCACAAAAAGAACTGAATTCGGATGTTATTTCTACTGAAACAGAAGAATGCACGGCGTGCAACTCATATGCACGGCGTGCACCATTCCAGAAAACGATTGGTTCGCTGAAACAGCAAAGTGCACGGCGTGCAAATCAAAATGCACGGTGTGCAACTTTCCAGAGAAAAATATGTCTGTTCAGCCAAGAGAATGCACGACGTGCACGGAGAAAACGCACGGCGTGCGAGATTCCAGAAGTGTACAGAAGGACGAACGCACGGCGTGCACCTGGAATGCACGGCGCGTGCACGGAGAAAACGCACGGCGTGCGAGATTCTAGAAGTGTACAGAAGGACGAACGCACGGCGTGCACCTGGAACACAAACTGCTGAAGAAAAGTTTTGGAAAGTCGCACGGCGTGCAATTCCTCAGTGCACGGCGTGCAATTCCTCAGTGCACGGCGTGCACGGATCAGCCCGATTCAAACTGCACTGCAGGTGCACGACGTGCACCTGGAAGTTTTAGAAATTCGAAAATTCAGAATACGATTTTAAAACAAAGAGGGAAGCCAAGGGACAGTTGCGTTCGGTCATTTGAAGAGTTTCTCTTGTCCTAGAGCCATAGGAGAGCAGAGGAAGACGAATTTGGAGGAATCTAAGGTGGTTTCTTGCATAAAGAGACCATTTCTTCTTCTCCACTTCTCTTTTGTCTTCTTCAAGGTGCAACCAAGTTCCCCAACTCCGAGCAGATTCTTGGGAGAGGAGTTAGTTTGACTTGGAGCAGCTAAAGAAGGGGAATTTCATCCTCAAGTCGGAATTCTTTCTTCTTGTGGTTACATCTTCAATTCTCTTTGTCTTTTCCCTTCTAAACCATGTCTAGAACTGAAAATTCTGTAGTGAATCTGCTGTACATTATTATGGACGAGTAGACTCTTTTTTCTTGGGCATGGGAGAGTAACTCCCATGTCATAGCATGTATAGAACAAGTAATTTTGTACTAAATGCATTTGTTATTGTTTCATTACCATGAAAGTGTCGGTTTACTCTTTTTCTTGCATGTATTGTTGGCCACCTTATATGCATATTTTCTGCCTTCTTGCTTAGTTTGAGAAAACAAGTAGGAATGTATGGAGGTGCTCTTCTTGGCAACTCTTCTTCTTCTTCGAGAGTAGAGAGGAATGAGATGAGGAACTATTTGTGATCATAAATGAAATTCATACACGAGAGTGTTGTTTTGAGTTATGATCGTTGCATTTACACTAGGAGGTGAAATGTAACACAACTTTTCCTTGAAACATGATCTTATGTATGTTTAAATTATTTTGTTCTCTTGATTGATATGATATGTGAGTGAAATCCTAATGTCCAAGATTCCTTAACTTTCTGAAATCGAACTTCCTTAGTGGTTCTTGCTTGCTAATTAGAATATGAAGCTTGCTAATTAGAATATGAAATTCCTGTAGTTAAAATCTGATTTTTATGCTTTTAGAACAAATCTTCTCTACTCTTTAAAATCGGTCTAGATTGTTGAACTTTAGTACTGTTGCGCTCAATTAAGTTAGCTAAGCTCCTTGTGTTCGACCTTGACTATACTACCACTGTATACTTGTGGAGTTTGGTTAAGTTGAGTAAACTATCCTTTAATTGGATTGAAACTCGTTACAATTTTTTGGCACCGTTGCCGGGGACAAAAGCTTGGCATGATAAAAGAATTCGCAGGAAATACTTCCAAGAAGGAGATAGAGTATTGTTATTCAACTCCAGATTGAAGCTTTTTCCAGGAAAGTTGAAATCCAAGTGGTCCGGTCCGTTCCTGATACTCAAGATTTTTCCATATGGAGTTGTAGAACTCCAAGGCAAAGATGGAACCTTCAAAGTCAATGGACAACATTGCAAACACTACTCTAGCGGAGAAGAAGTGGAGAAAGGAGCTTCTTGCTCCCTCCAAGATGCCTGAAGTTTTCGAAGAAGTCTTACTCCAAACTTTAAATGGAGGACCTCGTGGGAGTTGACCCACATTAGGATAGATTTCTTTTAAGTTTTTCGAATAAAAAACACTCTTTAATTTCATTAATAAGCCTGTCATGGATGAATGTAATAATCTAGAGTTGATTTTTACTCAATCTGTCATAGTTTACTGCTGACTGACTGCAATTTTCTGCAGAAATTGCAAAGTGCACGTCGTGTCTTCTGAAGACACGACGTGCACTTCAATACAAAATATAGCAGAAAAAGTTCTAGAAACTGACACGACATGCATTTTCATTTTGCACGTCGTGCACCTGGTATGCGGGATCTGCAGAAAAGTTTCTGGAAACTCGCACGGCGTGCACGGAGAAAACACACGCCGTGCAGCTGGAGATTTGCAGGTCTGGAAATTTTCTGGAAACTAACACGCCGTGCATTATCAAGACGCACGTCGTGCATCTGGGAAATAAAAAGTTCAGCAACTCTCTGGAAATGTGCACGTCGTGCATTTGATAGCTGCACGACATGTACCTGGTCTTCGAGAATTCTGTAAATCTTCTGGAAACAGACACGGCGTGCATAGTCCAAACACACGCCGTGCACCTGGGCGATGGAAATCTGTAAAGTTTCTGGAAACTCGCACGGAGTGCACATACAAAGCGCACGCCGTGTACCTGCACGCAAGGGAGAAGTTTAAAACTAAACTTTACAAAAGCGCGCGTCGTGCATTCAAAGCGCACGCCGTGCACTTTTTAGTAAAGTTTAGACAAAAAGGGCCGGAGTGCACGACCTAATCACTCCAACCCTAGAGCCATGCACCCCGACCCTTACAGCCGTGCAGCCGCCACCGACCAGAGCCAAAGAGAACGCATGCCGTTCCGCCAGTCGTGCACACACCTTCTTCTTCCTCAGTCGTGCACCTCCAGCTAACAGTCGTGCACCGCTCTGCCTCCAACTAACAGTCGTGCATAGCTCCATCTACTCTCTCCATTTGAGCCGCCGCCATCTTGCCGATGTTCTTCTCCAAGCAGTAGCAGCTTGCAACCGTGCAGTAGCAACTACAAGCCGCTGTCATCTTCTACTAGCCCGACCGTGCCAACAGCAACTCCTACACCCAACCGCTAGCCACCTTGCCGCCGCTCTTTTTCTCAGTCGTAGCCAGCAGCACTCCCAGCCGTGCTAGCCACCTCACCGTCGTGCAGCAAGCCGCTGACTCCATCTCAGCAGGAATCAGAAACTCCCACGAGCGCTAGCAGCTCACAGCCGCCGTAGCAACCTCCGTGAGCCACCGACGTTTCCCTAGCTGCCGCAGTGCCTTATCAGTCGACCAAGCAATGCCAAAAGAACTAACAACAGCTCCGCCGACTGCACCAGCATCCACCTTGGCCATCCTAGCAGCCGTCTGTGCAGATTTTGATTTTTGTCCCAAATCTGCAGGTGCACACCGTGTACTCAATCTGCACGTCATGCATTTGGCTGTCTGAAGAAGATGAACAGTATATCTGCACGCCGTGCATCATCCAGACACACTGAGCCCAGTACAGATTCAATGGCACCGATCAAGCAGAAGTCTGGTTGACGCCCAACATATCACTCAACTGTTGCTCCACCTCCCACAACTGAAGCAGCATCTTTCGCACCAACACCTCCAACATTTATACCATCAACTCAATTCAGGGTCAAGCCCGAAGAAGATGCCGACTACCAATTTCTCATCACAAGGCGTGTTTTCCCTTCACGGTACTTGTACAATGAAGCCCTTACCAAACTGGGTTTCAAAAATGAGGTAGTCAATCACTTAACCTTTTTGGGCTTACACTATCTCTGCACCCAGGTTACTAAGACCTATCCCCGCCTTGTCTACGAGTTTCTCACTACTTTCAAGGCTGAGAGTGACCCACAACGTCGCAACATCCCTTATCAGAATATCAGTTTTCGCCTTTTGGACAAACCGTTTTCTATGAATCTTGAGCGGTTTTGCACTTTGCTTAAATGCAACTTCAGCGGTTACACTGATTATCCTCCCACTTTCAATAGCGATCTGTTCTGGTCTGAGATCACTTCTGATACAGTGCATAGAGCAAGGAATGATAGGGCTTCTAGCATCCACAATCCAGTTTTCCGAGTTATTCATTGTCTTCTTAGCACAGGACCTTTTATAAAGAACGAAACTCAAGGTGTTGTGGGAAAGGCTGATCTTTTCTTCTTATGGTGTTTGGTGCAAAATGAGCAAATAAGTTCTGGATACTACATTGTAAACAAGCTTCTTGACACTAAAAAGAAAAAGAAAAGGGAGGCAGGTGACATCATGTGTGGCGGATTAATTAGCATCCTTGCTATGCAGCTGGGTTTGGATGTAGGTTCCCTAGAACCTGCACCGGGGAAGAACCTTGTCGATATCAACTATCTCATCTCTTGCGGTCTGATCTCCAGACATGGCAACAACACATCCAAGTTCAAGGTTTTTATCACAAAGAAGCAGTTCATCACAATCCCCGATGCAAGTCGGAATGACATTAAGAACAAGGCTACTTGGAAGGTAGAGCTACAACCAGAGACTGATGAGGAGACACCCACCCGGGGTGCCAGTAGCTCTACACCAGGGCCTACACCAGGAGCCCCTACCCCTCTGCCACCGTCTACTGGTACTCAGACTGGGTACAGCTGGACAATGTCAGATGTTCAGCACCTTTACGGCTACGTGCAGTGGAGATTCGATCATATGGACACCCGCCTAGACCAGATGGGTGCGCAGTACGACACTAGGTTTGAGCATTTGAGTGCACAATTCTCAACTATGTACGACATGGTCAACCGGATGGATGCGTGGCACATCTCGCAAGGCCACTACCCTGTACCGCAGTCTTTCCAGTGCCCCCCCGCCAGGAGACCACAGCTCCAGACGCTCCACAACATGAGTTCCCCCAGCACCAGCAGCCCCAGGACCACCAGCAGCAGCAGCCAGAATCATCAGCCACGCCGATGGACATCCCTGACATCATTAGTCAGTTCTTCCCTGAGCAGGGAGGCGGCGGATCATTTTTCTGATCTATTCATGACAGGTATCCTGTTGTGAACTCCATAAGTTCGATTAAAGCAGTGGGGACATTGTTGATTTCAAGCTTAGGGGGGGAGCAACTGGATGGTATTGGTATCGTAGTTCTTTTAGCTTTTGCTTTTCATGTTATTTGCTTCTTGTCATTTGCTTTTGTTTTGTTTTCACTTTTTAGTTGTTGTTTTCAGTTCTTCTCTTCAGATGGAAATTCTAGTATGATATGAGATTTATCTTTTATATGTGGATAGAACTCCTATGCTTAACTATTTGTCCTCTTTTTATGAGAAATATCATTTGAAGAAGTTGTAAAAGGCATGCATTAATCAAATGAAACCTTTTGACCATCAACATGTGCTTAACTCTGGTTTATGCTTCTAGCCTGAACATTCATCTTTCACATCCTTGATTGCTTAAAACATGTAATGGTTTCAATTTTTGTGAGTAAATCAACTTTACAACATCATTTAGAATACGGGATGACCTTGCCAAGCTCTTAGTGCATTTGCAAACACTCTTTCAATGAAAAATTTTCAAAACAAATGAATGAAATCTAGCTAATGTTGCAATTTAGTTGACTCTCCCATGTTTTGGGAAAAAATTAAATAACTCTTATACCCCATTAAAGATGGCTAATCTGCCCACATATCATGCTAGCCTAGTGTAAGTCCGATCTGGCCATGATGGTTAGGTGGTATGTCTTAAAAGAGGGTAAAATACCCCAACTGACATTCCACGTGTGCACAAGCCTACATTAGCAGCCGAGTGTTGGAACCCATAATCCTTTGTCATATATTTTTTGGGAAAAGAAGGAGAGTACAACAAAAATTGTCAATTTTTAACCAAGATTTCATCTCTTGTATCCTTAATAGTTGAGAGTTTGAGTTGCACATCCACTAATTGTTTGGCTTGGTCATCCATATTCTACCTAGTGTTGTTTAATTGATTGATTCATTAAATTGAAACCACCCCTGTTGAACTAAAAATATCTTTCTTGGGCATTTGAGTTGAACTGATGGCTATGAGCATAAACATGTTGATCATGGTTAGTTTGGTTTTATACACATCTTTCATTTCATTTGATCTATTCATGATCTTGACAATTCTTCATTTATATTTCTATGCTCTTCTTGCTTGAGGACAAGCAATTGTTTAAGCTTAGGGAGATTTGTTGTGTGAATTATATATCATCTTTTCACATGTTATCACACACAAATTTGGTTCTTTCTGATATAATTCAGTCTCTTTCATATTAGTTTTTCCATCTTTTTATCATTCTACTCATCCCATAACTTGTATTGTAGATTTGCCACAAAAAGAACTGAATTCGGATGTTACTTCTATTGAAACAGAAGAATGCACGGCGTGCACCATTTTAGAAAATGACTGGTTCGCTGAAACAGCAAAGTGCACGGCGTGCAAATCAAAATGCACGGCGTGCAACTTTCTAGAGAAAAATCTATATGTTCAGCCAAGAGAATGCACGACGTGCACGGAGAAAATGCACGGCGTGCGAGATTCCAGAAGTGTACAGAAGGAAGAACACACGGCGTGCACATCGACGCACGGCGTGCACCTGGAACGCAAACTGCTGAAGAAAAGTTCTGGAAAGTCATACGGCGTGCAATTCCTCAGCGCACGGCGTGCACGGATCAGCCCGATGCCGACTGCACTGTAGGTGCACGACATGCACCCAAAATGCACGGCGTGCACCTGGCAGTTTTAGAAATTCGAAAATTCAGAATACGATTTTAAAACAAAGAGGGAAGCCAAGGGACAGTTACGTTCGGTCATTTGAAGAGTTTATATTGTCCTAGAGCCAAAGGAGAGTAGAGGAAGATGAATTTGGAGGAATCTAAGGTGGTTTCTTGCATAAAGAGACCATCTCTTCTTCTCCACTTCTCTTTTGTCTTCTTCAAGGTGCAGCCAAGTTTCCCCATCTCCGAGCAGCTTTTTGGGAGAGGAGTTAGTTAGACTTGGAGCAGCTAAAGAAGGGGAATTTCGTCCTCAAGCCGGAATTCTTGCTTCTTGTGGTTACATCTTCAGTTCTCTTTGTCTTTTCCCTTCTAAACCATGTCTAGAACTGAAAATTCTGTAGCAAATCTGTTGTACATTATTATGGACGAGTAGACTCCTTTTTCTTGGGCATGGGAGAGTAACTCCCATGTCATAGCATGTATAGAACAAGTAATTTTGTACTAAATGCATTTGTTCTTGTTTCATTACCATGAAAGTGTCGGTTTACTCTTTTTCTTGCATGTATTGTTGGCCACCTTATATGCATATTTTCTGCCTTCTTGCTTAGTTTGAGAAAACAAGTAGGAATGTATGGAGGTGCTCTTCTTGGCAACTCTTCTTCATCTACGAGAGTAGAGAGGAATGAGTTGAGGAACTGTTTGTGATCATAAATGAAATTCATACACGAGAGTGTTGTTTTGAGTTATGATCGTTGCATTTACACCGGGAGGTGAAATGTAACACAACTTTTCCTTGAAATATGATCTTATGTATGTTTAAATTATTTTGTTCTCTTGATTGCTATGATATGTGAGTGAAATTCTAATGTCCAAGATTCCTTAACTTTCTAAAATTGAACTTCCTTAGTGGTTCTTGCTTACTAATTAGAATATGAAATTCCTGTAGTTAAAATCTGATTTTTATGCTTTTAGAACAAATCTTCTCTACTCTTTAAAATCGGTCTAGATTGTTGAACTTTAGTACTGTTGCACTCAATTAAGTTATCTAAGCTCCTTGTGTTCGACCTTGACTATACTACCTCAGTATACTTGCAGAGTTTGGTTAAGTTGAGTAAACTATCCTTTAATTGGATTGAAGCTCGTTACATTACACCAAGCCTTAAGTTGATGGTTTTGTACGTAAGGGTCAACCCTAAACCAAAGGTTTGGTTGGTGACATAAACCAAAGGTCGAGTGAACTGAAGGTTTTTGTTAAGTGCCACCAATCGAAGGATGGACTAGAAGCATTGTCAACCAAAGGCTAGACTAGTGAGCATATATTAAAGGTTTGATAGATGAATGTTAATTCAAGGTATGGCAGACCACTGGTTTTAGCAACTGAGTCCGCACTAACCGTCATTAATTGAAGGTGTGATAGTCAAAGGTTACAATTGAAGGTCGTCCAGACCATTGGCTAGTGCTTACCAAAGGTCGAGCAGCTGGTGGTTGCACAAGCCATCGGTAGATCCTATCAATGGCTCACCCGCTGAAGGCAGCAATCAAAGGAGTACCTATTGAAGGTTTTTCCTTCTAATGGTTTGGCAGCAACACTGCCAGCTCGTTGAATCACAGAGAGCTTAGATATCTATAAATACTAGATATAAATAGATGTAATGGTATTCATTAGCTTCATTTTAGTTTCTCTTCTCTCCTAATAACCTTCCAAACAATGATATGGGTGATGGAAAAGGTGTTTTCTAGTGCGACGCCAAGGAAGAATAGGGCTAGCAGTAGAATTCGATAACTTCCACTTATATTCAGTTTGGTAATTAGATTTTGATCTTATATCTTCTTCTCATCTTCCTTTCTTTTGGATGGATGGAATCTAATCTATAACTGAAGGTCATCTTTGATCTTTTTTCTTTGCCTTCTACCTCCAAACGATATCCTATCAGGTATGTAGACTCAACGCTAGGCTGACTAGAGTTTTCACTCGGAGTTCTAAACTCGAATCCAAGCTCAGTAGGGTTGAATGTGATCTGTTCAAGCTCCTATTTGAGATAAATAAGCTAGGAGGTGTACACGTGAGTGTAAAATAACCTTCTAGCCTTGATTTACAATATACAAATCTAAAAAATCATGTAGTTGTGCTCACTCTTACTTAATAATTGTGTGTGTAAAATTATTGTGTGTGCATAATAGTTTTTAGTAGAGGAAGTATATTTATTTCGTGATCTTTTTTGATGTTGATAGACTCAAGTATTTTTTATGAGAGTTGCAAAGAAAAAGGATAAATAGAATGGTATATTTAGAGGCATTGGAAACCCCAAGTTTTCCCTAATTGCGGATATAAAGGGTTGAATCGTGCTTTTGAGATATGTATGGTAATTTCTATTTGCAAAAATATTATTGTGAATATTTCCAAATGCTCAGTTGTCGATAGTAGGGGAATTTTAGTAATGATTATAATGTTACATGGACAAGTAAAAATGATTAGACAATAGATGCCTTGAACATTGTAGAATCATTCACATGAGGCCTGCATCGAGGGGAGGAAACATGCTTCCAACTGAAGGATAGGTTAAGATTGAGATAGCTAGATCACACCAAATTAGGGGCAGGGGTCTAGCCCAGTGAGGACAAACTCCTTATTATAGTGTGTTACCCAAAAATACCCAAAGATGCTTGTGGTACCTGCGATGATGGTCAGTTGGTTAGTCGTAGTGGAACTATTGATGCAAATTAAGACATTGTGCTTTAACTCTCTATCTAAGTACACAAGTTTAGAGGAGTCGAGATATCCAACCTCTCCAATTATCCACAGACCATATTTTTCGAGGCTCATCATAGAACAAGTAGCTTGATATTTTAGACTTAGGAACATGTGCATTCTTCTAAGTCTTGTACAGTGAGATCGTAGCTTGATGTGATGCTTTCACATGTTGTAGTGCACCTGATGTGAGTCCAAGCCATTGACTAAATGGACAAAAGAATTAATTGAACACTTAGGGATCTATTTTGATCCATTTTTATCAATACTTATGCTATGGTGGAATGATATGATAGTTTTAAATAATTGTATAACCTGCTTTCATCCTAAACCGTAAATATTTCTCATCCGATTAATCATGGTTACTTGTTGATTATATGTACACTAAGCCAATAGCTCATCAACATACTAAAACATTTTCTAGATAAAGGACCAACTCCTCTGAAGAGACTAAATCTATTTTTTTATCAAGAGAAGAAGAGATGTCTTATGAAGTAGTTAGATTAGTTAGTTGACCTCTTATCCTTCCTCTATGTCATGGGAATGAGAGTGAAACTGAGATAAGTATTGTAATATGTAGTGCAAAATGTAATAATGAAGCAACTCTTATTTTTATGTAAAGTCAAACTTTGTTGTAACCTTCCAAGTTGTGCACAATAAAGATGTTATCCTTCTAGTTATCATGATGTTTCAATAGTTTTATTAATTTAAGGAAAGGAAAAATCTAAGGTTGGTTTTCAAGAAGTGATTAAAAGTGGATGGTTAATCTAGTCCCTCCTTGATGAGCCTAAACCCTGGTTAGCGGGTTCAAGTCTCACCACACTAGGGGACCATTGTCTAGATTTACCTTAAGAATACCCAAGAAATACCCTAATCATTGATTCATAGCAAGTAGATAGGAGGGGTGATAAAATACTCCCAAAATAATATGGATAAAATAAGCAACAAATTCATAACAGCAGAAAGAGTAAAATTGAAGTATTACATGCTCCAAGTAGTTTTGAGTAATTTTCCACATGGACATAAAGGGAAAATAAAATGAAACTATAACTAATTGGATCAATTCCAGCGGGCAACCTAGACATCTTAGAAGCCTCCACAAAGTATTATTGAACAAGTTCCTCAAACCCCGAATCCTCAACAAGACATTCCTATTCTAAAGTGTTAATAGACTTCTCTACACCTGGATGGAAGGGAACATCACTAAATATATGAAACAAGGTATAGGTCAGACCTAAGTATTGAATAACTCTCTTTAGTCTTAGGGCTAGGGATGTAACAACCTAATCATAATATTCATGCATTCAATTCATGTGGATTTTGTTGGATTCATATTTTCAAAATGACCCTATTGTAAGTCAACAATCTGGTCTGAAAGCCTATCCCATTAAATACACCGTATTTTCTAATTACAAAAATGTACTAATATGCATGATTTGGATAAATAAATAATTGCTTATCTGAGCAGGGGTGGGAATCATAGGAAAAATTAGGGACATGATTTGCAATGGCAGGGCCACATGAGAAACAATGAAGTGTCACATGGAAGCAACAAGGAGTAAATGTCGACACACTAGGAAACAACAATCAAAGATGATGACATAGTGGTGGTGCTAGGTAGGGGACACAACCAACTAATAGATATGTCGTTCAAATTTGGGGCGATCAATAATTCATTAAAGATGTCTACACAAGATTAATAGAAACACTATCAATATGGAGCACTTAATATCATGATCAGTAGGACACATGCTTGATGCACCATGTGATATGCCTATCTACATTGCTATGATCTACCTACATAAATTACATTAGAAGTTGTTCCCCATATGGACATGAATGAGGGAAATAATCATTTTAAGTGGTCTACCATGACGAGCAATGGGTAAAAATATGGGTGGCTATGCAACATGAATCACAAGAATAATCAAAATTGTCTATACAAGTGATAAAATATGATGCACCTACAAGATGGATGACATAAAATGAATGCATTCCAATGATTACTATAAAGGTGTAATGATGATGCAAAAGATGACTCATCCTAATCATGAGTAACAAAAAAAGTGTATACATGAAGAAAATTTCCACTTTCTCCATATTTATTACATAGAGAGAATAATACGAAATTAGTGCTAGGAATCATTTTCCTCCTTTCTTATTTCTTTTTCAAACACTTTTTTGGTCCTTTTGCCCCATATTTATGCAAGATACATAATTCATACTTAGGATTCTCTCTCTCTCTCTCTATATATATATATATACACTTAAACATCTTGTGAATAGCTCATATACAAAATTTGAGCACATTTGGACATTTTTAGGTCATGTTATAAAGACCGCAAAAATTATGCATTTCAAATTAGTTTCACGCGTCGATTTTGTTGCCCTTAGATGAGTGACTTACACTCATCCAAATAGGCTCAAAATTTGTATGTAGCCTAGTTATAGTATGACAGTGAAGATCAATGGTTTTATTTTTCAAAAAAAATAGTCTTGATATACAAACATACTTGAGTGTATTCGTGCGATCTGTACACTCGAGTGTATTCTAGCCTGACTATATATATATATATATATATATATATATATATATATATATATATATATATATATATATATATATATATATATGGGATTTATTCGCTGCCTGCGTGGGTAGCATGATTTTTCGCTACCTGCACATCCAAAAGTGTAACTATATGGTACACAAAAGTAACTCTAAGATCAAAAGAGTAACTATATTGATAAAAAAGTAACAATATGACTAAAAAAGTAACTGTACAGAAAATATACAGTCAGTAAATATATGGACGTATTTTTTGATTTTGGTGGGGCAAATGATATTATTTTTGGATGAAAATTTTTGGGGAGCTAGATAAAATGCTCCTCTACAATTGAGAATTAAAAAAAAAAGTGACAGGAAGGGTGTGCGGGTATTAAAGATGAGCCCATATATATATATGTATATATATATATATAGAGAGAGAGAGATGAGTAAGGATGTACACTTCTTCTCTCTTATTTTATGGAGGAAATAAAGTGGAGACAAGATACACCTCATGCAAAACATGCAATGACGGATGCAATCTATATGAAAGTTTGTTATGCAACTCAAAATGCTCAAATAATATGCTATGCACATTTTGTATTTTCTTTTCTAATGCAACTGAAAGTGAACCAATCTAATGTTGCCTAACATGTCATGCAATGCAATCAAGAAGAAAATAACTTGGAGTAAATTTGATCATCCTGTGGTGGTGTATGAAAATGAATTGAAGGAGGATGAGATCACATGACTAAGAGACAATGTCTTTCCCAACCATGATATGTCCCCCTACTTATAACTTGTGTAATAGGGTAACCTTAGAGTTTATTTCTAAAATTCACATTAGATATCATGTTACGATTTGGTTGGTTTAGGATCAAACATCCTTATAATAATGCAACACTTTAGGTTGAGATAATTTTTTCACTCATTCAGTATGTCTTTAAGATGACTAACCCAACCGATTCCTCTAGTTAATGCACTATGCACTCTTAGACTTAGCACATTAGCTTAAAAGATATGGCATTAAAAGAGAGTTAGGTACTTTGACAATTTTTAGTTTCATTTCAGAAGCATTTAGCATACTATTCTTATTGGAAAGATGCAATCATGATAGATTGCACTCCACAATTACACTATATAGATGTGGATCCTACTAACATGATGAAAAGAGAAGAAAAGAGATATGCAAACTAACTAAGATAGATAAAAGATGATGCAAGAGAAATTTGTTCCATCATCCCCTAAGCTAGAATTTGACCATGTCCTCATAGTGAGAATTAAACAAAGAGGTGGAATGGGGGTACCAGATAATTAGAATGGTGGTGGAGGGAATGTTCATGTAGGATCTTTAGATCTTGTGAGTAGTAGGTTCTAGTGAACTGTGAATGTTGGGCGGGCATGTCTAGTGGTTAATTGTAGCTAAAAAATATCCTTGACTCCAGTAATGACCATACAGAGGTTGCTGATGATACTCGATGTGTTGCATGCACATGTGGATGTTCTCTTGGTTGACTAGCAGAAGACCATTTGTCAAAGATCGTCATCTATTGATAAAGTAGTGACTACTGAATACCCTGGACTTAAGTTAGGGTGGCCGAATGTAGTTTTTGCCATGCTGAATGGACCACACCATCCCATTCACACCCTCCATAAAGAAGGAATATTTTGGTGGTGGAGGTGCTAGAGTTGAGGAGCTCAAAGCTTCATTTCAGTTAGGGATGCAGTGCATGTGCCATCATGGTACAAAAGGAGTGGATGCCACCTTTTATTCCTCCTCCTCTGCTCCTTTCAGTAGCGTCAGATTGATATTGTCTTTACTCAAGCTCGTTTAGTGCCTGATGGAGTATAGGGGAGTGCTTAGGTGTGATGCTTTATCCCCCATTCCTCCCATTTTATAGCTTGAGGGGCACAGACCGACATGTTTTCTTATCTGCATGATCATCGATGCCAACCATTGATATTGACAGTTTTGGGCTATCGATTTACTGATCTATGGATCACATAACATATGCGGTACAGATGGGTGTTAATGGTACCAACGGGTGTTAGTGGTATTGACACTTAATCATCGCTTGCATACCAGTGCCTCCTGCCACTAGATTTGGATGATCTCAGTCTTCAATGTCAATGCAACGAATCTGGTATTCTTGAACTGGTACTACCGAGGTAAGTGTTAGTAGTACTGCATTGACTGTGGGTGACTTTGGCCTACTAAAAGCTCCTATTAGTGCTCACGAGTTAGGCGTCGGTGCCACTGAGATGTATCTTGGTGGTATAGAGTTGGTATTTCTTGTAGATTTAGATTCATGATTAAAACATGTCATTGCCATCAACTAGGATGTCAGTGGCACTGAGATGAGTTGCTCCTTTTCTTCTCTAAAGCTTGACGAATTGGTGACACTAAGTTGCCACTCAGTGGTAACGAATAATCTTTCCTATATCTCTTTGATTTTTTCTCAAAATGAGTCGATCCTATCGACTACCGACATGAATTGCCTCTTGATGCCTCTAACCGGTAAGGGTTTGATTCCACTGACTCATATGTCAGTGGTACCAAACTTTCTCATGGAAGTTCTTATCCTTTTCTGAATAATATGTTGGTGATTCCAAATGCTTTATCGGTAGTACCTATGTAGTAATATCATGCACAATACACAAACATATCAAAGAACCTTTTTTTACTTTCATCAAAATGAACTATATGTATGAAATACAAAATGAACAAAGATCAACTAACTCAAACAAAATAGATGAAGGAATCTACTACGGGTTACCTCTTGTAACATATTGAATCCCAAAACCTTATCCTATTCCAAGGTTGAGAGGTTAGAGACCTTAGTTCTTTGGGCTTAGCCAAACAAGGATAAAGATATACACAATAGTAGCTAATTGGAACCTTAACATGTTAATGCATGAATAAATCACCCTAACATTTAGACACATAAACAAATATGACATAATACCCTCATGTTAGTCTTTAGATCAATAAAGGATACATAGAATATGTCACATGAGTTAATGTTGATTAAGGTATGATGATAAGTGAGGTAATAAGAACTATGTGTTCATAATTGAGAGAAAATGTTACATTATTCAAATAAATATAGAATTAATAAACTAAATGAGATCAAATATAAATATATAATAATTTTTGAATAAAAATGACCTATATCCTTTTGTTTGTAATATGATGATATTGGAAGAATGGTAATACTAACGATGAAATAATAATAATGGGACACAAGTGTAAAACTCATAATGGAAAGACTAAGTGGTTAAAGATAACTTAAGATTTATTCTCATTGGGTTTGGTTTGGCTTAAATGAAAAGTTTCACAAATTTAGGATAACAATAGCCATATCTATTTTATTTAGAAAAGAAAAGGTGATTATCCTTCAAAATATGAAATAAAATATTTAATGACTCAAAAGATGGAAAATAATCTTTAATTTGTATTCTACACATTAAAAATAGACTTTGGGTGAATTTTCATGAAATTTGGATAATCGTTAAATATCCATGTGTAGATTAGGAGAGAGAAAGTCCAAAATAATAACTAATGAGCAAAATAATTCCAAATGAGGACAATTTGTGTTCCATAAGTTTTGTTTTGCTTAAAGATGAAGTTTCACATTAATTGATGGATTCTAGAAGCCTCTAATGCATTAAGAAAGTAAAAACATGGTTTTCTTTAAAACAATTAAATAAAATATTTAGAGTCTTCAAGAGGAAAATCTAATTGCATATTTGGATTCTACATAATCGAATTAGCTTAGATGTCAAGTTTAATTTAATTTGGATAATGTTTGCACCCTCAATTTATGTTGAGAACAAAAGACATAAATATTTAAATATCACTTTATTTATTTTCCCATTTCAATAAGGTTTCTCAGTTGATCTCTGTCACGCATGGTTTCCTAATTTTAGGTGCTTTAGTGGTTGTTGGATCTTTGATCATGCGGATACTAACTTTTCTTCTAGCTCCCATTTTCCACAGTGCTCTTGTGAACAGAAGACTCGAATTCTCTCTTTCTGATCCTGATCTCTCCCTCTCCTTTCCTCTCTTTCCCCTGATATCTTTTCCTATACCTACCCCTCTCTACCCCAAACATGCTCACTCTATTTTAACCTAGGGTGTGGCAACACATCCCACTATCACAGATAACGAGGTGTTACGTGAAAACGTGCGGAAATCACCATAACCACCGATTAGAAAAATCACGAGTTAATTAAAACCGATTGCGGAAAGCGGATAAACTGAGAAACTATTATATTTAGGTCCTCATCCTGCAAGGAAACAGGTTATATAAACATTTACAATATCTTGGCACGTGTCCACAGCTTAGGAGATCAGCTGTCAAGTCATCATGTGAGTTTATCACATGTTTATACATACATAATGGCCCACATCCGGCCAGCAACAGGATATACAAAACATCAACAGCTATACATCGTGAAACAACGTCAAAATGCTCCCAAGGACCTGAGAGTACATGGATGACTCTAAGACTTTACTACAAAACATCTGAAACAGTAGCATATCCATCTCTTGCCTTCTACTGCTCGTCTTGCTGCTCGGCCGCAACTCCGTGACCACCACCACGTCTAGCTCGAACGCCTAAAAAGGGTGTAAACCAGCAGGGTGAGACACACAGTCCCAGCTAGAAACATAACTCCCCGCCGAAACCACAAAACCTCATAAAGATAAAAACAATAACAACAGATAACTGATAAGAGGTATAACAAGAGCAGTCTATATAGAAAGGCTATTCATACCATCAAGCTTACTGGATGTGCAGAAGGCATATACTCAAGTATTTCTTTTATGGAACACAATTAACAAGATAAGATTTATAAGGTCTTATTACATAACATGAGGAACATATACGTAACTGCAAGGTATAACAGAATCAACTACACAAGCAAGGCCTCAACCAATGTTTCGTGTTTTGCCTTAAGCAGTAAATACTACACGGCTGGATTACGTATTATTATGCCCTGAGGAAGTGAGCCGTACCGCTCAAATCCAACCTTTAGTTGTGAAACCCAAGCCGGTGCCATACAAGGTCAATGGAAGAGTCGGACTCCATGACCTCCCACCTCCTGGTCAGTGCATGAGAACCAAAGCATGATCGCAGTCTCATGCTTAAGTGGCCTCATCCACAGGGTCAGCTCCATAGGCTACCCTTCCTCTAGCCCGCCTCAGTACAGGTCATAGCGCTAGTATATCTGAGGCACGGGCCTGTTCACCGTGCTCTGAGCCATGAACGCATTCATGCTCTATCATTATGAGCCATGGGCCTGTTCACCATGCTCTCTCTATATATATATATCCGAGTCTACAACCGTAGCTACACTCGATTCCCTCTTTATTTAAGGCTAGGAGAAACCACACATATTCAACAATATGTGCTTCCAGGTTAACCCGCAGGAGAACCTATTTCACCATCACCAGCTACTGACGATGATGGATCTATGGCCAGGGCAACTACATGATTTATTCCACTGTGATTAGTTAATATATTTTAAGTGGATTGCAAGATTCAACCAAGTTATATAACATGCAAACTATAACAAGAATAAACAACACGAAACTCAATATTATGCTTTTATTGTAATCAACATCATCCTGATCCATCACAAGGATCCAACATTACATGTTACCACTTGGCCTCTTGCCAATCATCTATATCCATCTCAAGGATCACCACATTGACATGGGATCTCAATCCCTCATCACATACTGCCACTGCCGCTCAAGGCTTACATCATCATCATGGGATAGCAATCCCAAGTACTTTAGCCAAACACATCATACATGCTATCTCATCATCAAGAGTAACTATCAAAGAAATTGTTACTCATCATATATACCTCATAGCCTTTTACTTGGCTATGCATCACCTGCATGGTTAGATTAACAACAATGTGGCGACCGTCTCGTGAAAACAGGATTAAATAATGCGGAAGTGTTCATCAAGCAGCGGATTAGCAAAAATCACTAAAAATTAAAACTTTTTGCAAAGAGATCCACACATAGTAAATCTTTTTCTTCAAGAGCCAAAGTATAACATATTTACTTTTTGGATCAAAGGTACATATCATGCATCATCTCTTTCTGAGAATTACAAGCATCATCTGACCTGTTAAGCTAAACACAGGTAGTATAAAATCTCGAGACACTGATCCAAAATCTCGAAAGCAATAACTACTACTCCGAGGACCTGAGAGTACAGAGACGACACATATGACTCTATATACAACTATACATGTCATGACAGCCAATGTCTCCACCTGAGACTTCACTGCTGTCCCTGCTGCTACTGCTGTTCTTCACCTACTGAAGGATTCCTGTCTCCTCATCCGCGTCCACCTAAAAATGTGGTTCCCACGGGGGTGAGACAATTATAAAAATTGCCCCAGCGAGAGTTATAATTCTCCGCCAGAAACATTATTATTGCATCTTAAGAAGATAAATATGAACAGGGTAATCATATTTATTTGACAGTAGATATTTTAATGTCTAACAGATTAGAACATTATTCTATATCAGAAGCATTGCAACTATAACTTGATAGAATCAACATGTCACTTATTCTTTAATGAGTATGAAGAACATGTATAACATCTATTTAAACTACAGAATCATTACCACTGCATTAACTCTTTTCAGGCTTAGATCATATATCTAAAGCCTGGCATTATCATTGTGGAGTCATGGCCCATATCCATACTCTTTTCATAAAGTGTTGGGATCTTAATCCCTCATTTCAACATTGGGAATTCTCATCCCTTCACAATTTCAATACCATAACCATGAAATCCTGGGTATTCAAACCCTTAGCTCATCACCTGAGCATTGTTATCACTTTCTCAGGTAACTAACACCTTTAGGTCATCTGATCAAGGTAAATATGATACTTGCTACACAAGCATCCATCATGGCACTTGAGGCCCATTAACTCTCTTTCCCCCTCTTACCAGGAACAAGGTATATTATGGCACACAAGGCCCAATAAACAAAAATAAACAAATTCAAACTAATAACACATCATAGCCCATACCTGTCTATGCTCATCATCTCATGATACTTGCATGGTTAGCACATATGATAGTAGTACATTAATTATCTATCAAAACCATGCAAAACAAATGTATCATTATTTCAGGAATAACACCCTTATTAATTTATTAGGATTAGGGTTTTCCATCACATATCTCATGTATACTTCATTCAATTATATTGGACTTATAACACATCAAGGTATATGACCATATTAGGTCACTATCAATCATCTCCAAGTCCATCATGGAGCACCACGGCCGTGCAGCCAGGAACGGCCGTGCAAAGAAAGTCACCACGGCCATGCTACCTTGCACGGTCGTGCAAAGGGAAGTTACCATGGTCGTGCTACCTTGCATGGTCGTGCTACAGGAGTTCACCTCATGAAATGTTTCACCTTTATAAGGCCATTCCTTCTATTTCATCATTAAGATTTCTTTGTACCCTAATTAAAATTAGGGTTATAATTCATTGTCATATTGCCCAAGATTAGGGCTTTATGCATTATGACTTCACATTAGAGTCTCATATACCTTCACCCTTCTCAGGGCCTCTCATCACAACATAGTATTAGAACATCATGTGATGTTAATACTTAGTCAGGGTTTCTCATGGAATCACCCTCAACTAGGGTTCCACATGGAATCACCCTCAACTAGGGTTTCATAAGGATACACCCTCAACTAGGGTTAGAGTTCAATAACCTTATCAATTAGGGTTTATGTTCATGATTAGGGTTTCATGATCTCTCTACTTAAGGATCATACCCTTAAACACCACATGAATCATATTCTTATATGAATTCATGCTATCATCATCTCAACTTGATTAGGTCATATCAACCCTTCAATCGAGTTCATACAACTATGATTAACATAGTGTACCAAGTCATTGATCCTATAAGCAATTAGGGTTCATCCCTTAATTGGCACTAACCACTTAGGTACTAATAGGGTTTCAACCTTTGTACCTTCAATGACTATCATTACTAATCAGCATTGGATCAATGGATCATTCATCATCTTGATTCTCAAGAGATTCAATCACAATGGACCTCCATTACATAAGGTATCCAATTGAATTGGTCAATTGAATCTTCAATTGCAATAGGTACTCAATTAGGTTATTCAATTGGACCTTCAATTGCATTAGGTTCTCTATTGGGTTAACCAATTGAACCTTCAATTACATTAGGTATCTAATTGGATTGACCACTTGAACCTTCAATTGCATAACACAACTTGACCTTGAAACCACCTAGGTCTCCAAACGGTTTGAGACCGTTTGCCCAAGTAGGTGAAGACCGTTTGGCCAAGCAGGTGAAGACCGTTTGGCCAAGCAGGTGAAGATCGTTTGCCATCATATCATCAAAATCTAAGTCAACCAATTAAAGTTTGGATCATTGGATTGATCACCAAATCAGCAATTGATTACACTTTAACTTAGTATCATTGGATCATCAATTGATTAACCATACTCACCCCTAGACCTCCAAACGGTCTTGGGTGACCTCCAAACGGTCTTGAGACTGTTTGTCTCATCCAACCCTTGGATTCTAGTGAAAAATCATCAAGGTTTGGTCTATCGAGTTGATCAACACATCAACAATTAATTGCAATGTGATTTGGTACCTTTGGACCTTCAATTGGTCAACCATACTTGACCCCAGACCTCCAAACGGTCTTGGGTGATCCCCAAACGGTTTTGAAACCGTTTGGGTGATCCCCAAACGGTTTTGAAACCGTTTGGGCTAATCAACCCAAAATCTCAAATCAACTCATTGGAATTTCAGCACTAATCTCAATTAGGGTTTACCCAATTGATTAGCCTTCAACTCATGACTCGTTTGGAATTAATCCATCAAATTTGGTGAGTCATTAACCAACACCATTAGGAACAGTAATACCAAACGGTCAACGCTTGGTCAACCATCTCAAATGGTTTTGAAACCGTTTTCCCAAAAAGTCGAATTACTCAAATTGAAAATCAGCACTTAATCCAATTAGGTTTCCCTAATTGATTAGCCTTCAACTCACGATTCCTATGGAGTTAATCCCTAATATTTGGTGAGTCATTAACCAACATTATTAGGAACAGTAATACCAAACGGTCAACGCTTGGTCAACCATCTCAAACGGTTTTGAAACCGTTTTCCCAAAAAGGTCAAGTTAAACAGATTGAAAATCAGCACTTAATTCAATTCGATTGCCTAATTGATTAGCCTTCAACTCTCGATTCCTTGAGAGTTAATCCCTCAAATTTGGTGGGTTATCAGACTACATAATTAGGAACAAAATTCCCAAACGGTCAATGCTTGGTCAACCATATCAAATGGTTTTGAAACCGTTTGCTCCCAAACGGTTTCAAACCGTTTGCCCTTAAACGGTTTGCTGAAACCGCATAACCAATCAAATTAAAACGATTAGGAGTAGCTATCAAAACCGTTTGGCTTGGTACTTTTCTTTGGATAAGCATCTAGGATGATGTAATCATCCCCTTCCTTCGAACAACCAAGAACAGAAACCGTTCTTGATGGAAATTGCAGCAAAGAAACAAGAGTGTAGCAAATTAAAGAAAACAATCAACAAAGTATAGAGAATTGATGCAATATCAATGATTAAGGGTTTGAGTAATAAAACCCGCCTCAAATCTGATCTCCAAGCTCCAAGATACACGGCTCTAATGGTGGATGGAGCTTCTCCAACTATTCCAAGGCTCAACTTCAAGATTTGGAGTGAAATGATCGGCAACAGGTTGGGGACGTGCTCCCTGCTGTCCTTAGCCTTCTTGGTCGGTTTTGCAAGCAAGGAGAAGAAGTGGGGTCGTAAAAGCCTTTCATTTGGCTTGGAAAAGGTACTTTTATAAGAAAATTGAGGAGAGAGAAGATACTTTATAAAAGTCTTTTAAATTCCAAAATTGTTGCCACCACTTCCCCCTTGGTTTCTTGCATGCAAGGGCATCTCTATCCCCACCAAACTCCCTTCCATTATCCATGAATTAAGGGAAAAGAAATTAAGCACCTTAACCCTTATAATAAGAATATCCTTATTTGAGTGGAAATTCTTTTTCTTATAATAATGGTGAGTGGAATTTTCACCTCCTTAGGATATGCTCGTGCCTTTCAAAGGCTTTAGGCTAATCCACACACATCTGAATCCAACCATTTTAATTTTGGTTGAAGGCCCTTTAATTAATACATTCATTTTTGCCCTAAATTGGATTAGGGTTTCACTTAGGATTAAATCTTGATTATTTTAATATCAAGATTCTCTCTCCTCCATCTTAATTCAAATAAGAGGTCCCTCTAATTTTATTTGCTCTACATGATGCCAAGAAACATTAGGGACTTTATTGAAGTGGTAAATTGCATATTGAACCCTTGGTTTTGGGTAAATTGCACATTACTCCAAAACTAGGTTTTTATGCACAAACATTGCTTTATCAGCTCTTTCTTAGTGTTCAGGCTTCCATAAGCCATACCTCAGCATCATTTTCACTCTCATGATGCTTCAACACATGATGAACATATTATCATGCACAATTTCACTTAAACCCCTCAACTTGGGTAATTTGCACTTTAGTCCAATACAAACAAAACATTGATTTCAATAATGTTCAAAAAGGACTAGAATTGCAACATAAGTTCCTCTTGAGGCCTAATTACTTTTCACAAGATGATATTAAGAATTTAATCATCTTTCTTAATCAAAACACCTAGGGTTAAGTATAACCCAGGTCGGGGGTGTTACAAGCAAGATCATAGTATTGATATAGGGCAACATTGATGATTATGTGCTTTATCATTCATGCCTCAACCTGTAATCATAGATACAATCCATGCAAAGCGATCTTATATGCTTACCATTATTTCAACATTATTCATATCATTGAGATGATTACACACATACTAGTAATACCATGGTAAGATACATAGATGTAGCAAGTCAAGTTTTACTACCAAAAACCAACGTGATTTATTAACAAGAGATAGCGCATAGATTCCATAAGAGATGAGACCCTCACGAGAAGTGCACACTAACCTCACAAGAAGTGTGACGGGTAGGGCACACTCACTAGAGGTGGTATCGGGCAAGGTATTGTCCCCTATCGCCCAACTCTAAACGCACAACAGAAAACAGTCCAGCGCATGTCGGCCAAACTCAAGGGTGTCGGGCATCCAAGGCATGACGGGCAACACCATATCGTGCAGCACAAGGTATCAGGTGCAACATGGTGTCATGCACTGCTTGGTGACGGGCATCTAGGTGTGCAGCTCAGCCAAAGGAGCAAGTCTGGAGACGGCACGTCGTGCAACGGTGCGTCATGTATCGTGCGCCCAAGCATATCGAGCAACCCCATGCATCGGGAACTAAGGTGTCGTGCAACGCCCATCAGGTGTTGTGCTATCGGCTGACACACACAGAGCTAGGGTTAAAGGGTGACGCCCACCACATACCAGCTAGCAACACATCTACCATAGCAAAGCATAATGATACTAACCCACCCTCTAGGTTGTATGTGTCGGGCATGGTACTCAGCTAAGTGTGACGCCCGTCACAGCAAGGCAAGGAACATGTATCGTTCAAGGCTCAAGATCAAGAGGGATATCGGACAGCACCTCTCCCAAGATCATAATGGTGAAGATGCAACTCACAAGGTCGTCATCAACCTCAAGCACAAGGGCACCAAACCCTAATGGATCAAGAAGATAGCTCACCTCTCAACTATCAAGAGAGAGGGGTCTTGCCAAGCTTCATATCACCAATCGGGCAACACAAGGAGCAACCCTAACAAGATCCATAACTACTACAAAGCTCACCCTTCAAGTCCATGGTGAGAGGAGGGTGTTGCTCAAGCTACTAGAACACAAGCTCACCTCTCAACTTAAACGAGAGAGGAGTGTTGCTTCATGATACTAGAACTCAAGCTCACTCCTCAAGACCTAGGAGAGAAAGGAGTATTGCTCACCAAGAAACCCTAGAACACATGTTCGGCCAACAAGGTGCAACTAAGCAAGAAACTATACTAACAACATACTTAGCCGATCATAAGCAACATATAAACAAGAACATAGAAGATGGTAATGTAGTTAGGGTTAGGAGTTATGTAACCCGCCTCAAGCAAACTACAAGCTCCTAGCTCCAAGATCCAAGCACCACCAAGGAAGAAGGAGAGCAAGGCACTCTAGGGTTCGGCCACAACTAGAGGAAGAAGGAGACTCGAAGATGGATCGGCCACCAAGCTTGCAAAAGAAGAGAGGGTGTCGTGCACCCAAGGAGAAGGAGACTAAGGAACTAAAGGGATCCTTAGCAAGGGAAAGGAAACACATATATAGAAGAGGATGGAGGAGAAACCAAGGTAGAGTAAAGCAAGGTGTCGCCCACCTAGGGACACTTGTCCATGAGCAATGCCACCACTCTAACATGCCCTAAACACATGTCCAAGGCCATTGCCACATGCAAGCATCAAGCACCAAGTGTCCACTAGTGGTGACACAAACGAGGTCAAAAAAGGTCAAAGAGTCCATGGGCGACACACCTCCAAGACATGGATGACACACCCACTCCATGGCCGACACAACCCTGGGCGACACACCACCAGGGCGACACACATCCTGGGCGACACACTAGACCGACACAGACATGCTCTTGCCCGACACAAGGTCCAAAGAAGTAAAGGCATGGCACCACAAAGCCCAACAAGCTCAACCAAGCCCAAAGGAACTCAAGCAACCAGCCCAACCCTTCCTCTCAACCCTAGAGAAAGCAAGGAGAGGGAGGAACACCACACAAGGTGACAAACTTGCCCACAAACCCTAGACTTGGGTTAATTGCAAGTAGCATCTCCAGCTCTCAACAAAGCACCAACAAACCATAATCACCACCAAAGGTGATTAGCAAGCAACAAAGCATCAGGGTTAAGCAAAGAAAATAGGGTAAACCCTGAACGGAGGTCAGGGTCCTTACAAGCTAACCCCCTATAAAGGGATTTCGCCCTCGAAATATGAAGAGAAAAGCGAGGGATAGTTCCTCCTCATCTCTTCCTCAAGCTCCCATGTGGCTTCCTCAACGCTACGATGATGCCAAAGGACCTTCACAAGAACCAGACCCTTCCTCTTCAGCTTCTTAACTCTTTTGTCAAGGATCGCCACAGGACCTTCCTTGTAGGTCACATCTTCATCAAGATCAACTTCGTCTGGCTGTATCACTGTTCTTGAATCCAGATGACTTTTCTTTAGCATACTGACATGGAACACTGGATGTAACCTGTGCAACTCTAGCGGCAGCTCTAACTCATAAGCTACTCTGCCAACACGTGCTATGACCGGGTATGGCCCCATATACCTGGGTGCTAACTTACCCTTTCGGCCAAACCTTAGCACACCTTTCCACGACGAGACTTTAAGATACACTTTGTCTCCTACCTGGAACTCCAAAGGTCATCGGAGATTGTCTGCATAAGAATTCTTCCTGTCCTATGCCGCTTTCAACTGTTGCTGTATCACTTTGATATTTTCTGCCGTCTGTTGTACTAGCTCAGGACCCAAAAGCTGATATTCACCAGACTCATACCAGCACAAGGGAGATCTGTACTTCTTGCCATATAAGGCCTCATAAGGAGCCATGTCAATGCTCCGCTGATAACTGTTGTTGTAGGCAAACTCTATCAAACTGAGATGTATGTCCCAACTGCCTAGGAACTAAAAAACACAAGCTCGAAAGAGATCCTCTAAAATCTGAATAGTTCTCTCAAATTGTCCATCTGTCTACGGGTGGAAGGTGGTACTGAACCTCAACTGTGTTCCCAACGCCTTGTGCAACTGTTCCCAGAAATGACTCATGAACCGAGGACCTCTGTCAAAAACTATCGTCGCTGGCACACCATGCAAACATACTATCTCATCCACATATACTCGAGCGAGCTTCTCGACTGTATACGTTGTCTTTACCAGTATGAAGTGGGTAGACTTTGTCAATCTGTCCACTATTACCCAAATGGAATCATGATTCCTAGTTGTCCTGGGTATACCAACTATGAAATCCATGGTTATATGATCCCATTTCCACTGTGGTATCGGCAGGGGTTGTAACGTACCTGCCGACTTCTGATGCTCAGCCTTGACTTGCTGACAAACCGCACACCTAGCCATGAACGCGGCTACATCTTTCTTCAAGCCGGGCCACCAATACAGGTCCTTCAGACTATGATACATCTTGGTGACTCCTAGATGCATAGCATACATCGACGTGTGTGCTTCCTCAAGCACTAACTTCCTTAGATCATCAGCATCAGGGACCACCATCCTATCACAATAGCAAACTAGTCCATCCTCGGACTCATGGAACCCATCACACTTTTCACTGTCGAACTCTGATCTGATCAACTGTACCGTATCATCTGCTTGCTGTGCATCCTTGATCGATTGTCTCAGCATAGGATTGACTTGCATCTGTGCTAAAAGTGCAGCTAACAAGGAAACTTCCATCTGTACATTCATTTGCCATAAGGAAACAAACATATCCCATCTATGGCATACCAGGGAACTCAACTGTGCCTTCTTTGAAGAAAGAGAAGAATACTTTTTACTAAGCGCATCAGCTACCACATTCGCCTTACCAGGATGATACTCGATGGTGTAGTCGTAATCATTGATTAACTCCATCCATCGATGTTGTCGCATGTTTAACTCATGATGCGAAAAGATGTACTTCAGATTCTTATGATCCGTAAAGATCTGACACTCTTCCCCATAAAGATAGTGTCTCTAAATCTTTAACGCATGAACCACTATTGACAACTCCAAATCATGAGTCGGATAGTTCTCCTCATGTTTCTTAAGCTGTCACGAAGCAAAAGAAACCACATGATCTTCCTGCATCATCACACAACCTAAACCTTTATTGGAATCATCTCAAAAAATAACATAGCCCTTTCTAGGCTCTGGCAGGATTAACACTGGAGCGCTAGTCAGCCTCTCCTTCAAACTCTGGAAAGCTTGCTGGCAACGATTATCCTAGACAAAAGGTACATCCTTTCTAGTCAACTTTGTCATCGGCAATGCAATCGCACTGAAGTCCTTGATAAACCTACGGTAGTATCCTGCTAAACCCAGGAAACTACGCACTTCTGTCGGCGTCTTCGGCTGTTCCCATTCTGCAATGGACTCCACCTTCTTCGGACCCACTTTGACTCCTTCCGCATATATCACATGACCCAAGAAAGTTACTTCTTCCAACCAGAATTCACACTTACTGAACTTGGCATACAGCTGATGTTGGCAAAGAAGAGTCAACGCTAGTCGAAGATGTCGCTCATGCTCTTGCTTGTCCTGACTATAGATCAAGATGTCATCTATAAAGACTACAACAAACTGATCTAGGAACGGATAGAACACTATGTTCATAAAATCCATGAAAGCAGCAGGTGCATTGGTTAGCCCAAACGGCATAACCACAAACTCGAAGTGACCATACCTCGTCCTAAAAGCTGACTTTGGTATGTCATCCGCCTTAATCCTCAACTGATGATATCCGGACCGTAGATCGATCGTTGAAAACACTGTAGCATCACGTAACTGATCGAACATATCATCTATCCTCGATAACGGGTACTTGTTCTTGATCGTGACCTTGTTCAACTGCTAGTAATCTATACATAGCCGCATCGATCCATCCTTCTTCTTAACAAACAACACTGGAGCACCCCAAGGTGAGGTACTTGCTCGGATGAAACCTTTCTCCAACAACTCTTGCAACTGCTTCTTAAGTTCCTCCATCTCTACTGGAGCCATCCTATATGGTGTCTATGCAACTGGCTGCGTACCTGGGACCAGATTGATCTCAAAATCAATCTCTCGGGGTGGAGGAACACCAGGGAATTCATCGGGAAACAGATCTACAAACTCTCAGACAACTGACACCTCCTCAAGGCTAGGACCTTTCGCCTTGGTATCTACAATGGTATCCACAATGTGAGCTAAGAACGCTTCACATCCTTGTCGTAGAAACTTCTCTACCACCATAGCTGATACCAGACACGTCGGAAGAATCTTCCTATCTCCTTGGAAGATCTACCTCTCTCCATCATCCTCAAACACAGCTTGCTTGGAACCACAGTCCAAAACAACCTTATACTTCTCTAGAGTATCCATCCCAAGGATAACATCAAAACCATGCATATCAAGTGGTATAAGATCCACTTGTATGCTGTGTCCTGAAAAAGATAAGGTACAAGGTGGACACTCTTCTCAAAGCATTGAGGAACCATCAAGAGGGGTTTCTAACAACAAGCTATCTTTCTTACAGCTAATAGGTAAATGACAGTTTTCAAGCATACTATAGGTGATAAAAGAGTGTGTAGCACCCGGGTCAACCAGAACAGATATAAAGCAAGAAGAAGACATATCAGAATGAAACAACTCCATGTGACCTGTCACCACTCGCGGGTTGACTATAGCCTTCGGCTGACTCATAGCATAGAATTGAGTCGTTGCTTGTTGCCCACGTCCTCTGCTTCCTTGAGCAGACGATCCCACTTGCGACGCTTGACCACGTCCTCGCCCTTTGTTACCACTATGCTGCTGTCTATCTGACCCTTGATGATTCTGCCTCAGCTGCTGCGTTACTTAAACATCTCTACTTGGGTAGTTTGACTTGAAATGCCCCGTCTGACTGCAGATATAGCATGTCTTAACTTCAAACCGTGGCCTAGATGGCCCTGTCACTGCCACAGAAGCTGTACTATGTGCCCTTGATGGTGAAGAAACATATCCTCTTACCTTACTCGGAGACCACTGTGACGGTGCACTGGCACCTCTCATCACAGAAAGTGCTAAAAACCTTGACTTCTTGAAGCCACCAAACCTCTGTCTCGGAAACAGAGCAGGCCTTTTGTGAGACATGGATTCTCTTTTCTCCCTGACTGACCGTTCAATCCTCCGTACAGATTCCACAAACGTAGCAAACCGCTCTCGGTTCTCCAATGCAGAAGTAGGTGTTGTTAGCTCAGCACTCATACCTTTCTCAAAGCATCTGATCCTCTCTTCATCCGTTGCTGCCATGTGAGGACAAAACCTCAACAGATCCATGAACTTAGCTTCATACTCGGTGATGTTCATCGTTCCGTGTCGTAGGCACTCAAACTGACTGATCTTCTCATCCAGATACGTCTTTGGAAAGTATCTGTTGACGAACTCACGTCGAAAAACCTCCCAACTGATCACCTCACCAGGTTGCTTCTCTTCCTCGATGGTCCACCAGTGACCAACACTACCCTTCAGAAGGTAGACAGCGTACTTTACTTTATCTGCTTTGGGGATGTCGAGGATCCAGAAAGCCTTCTCAAGACTTTTCAGCCACAGATCTGCATCCACCAGATCAGCTGTTCCAGCATAATCCGAAGCTCTGACTCGGCAAAGCCGCTCAAAGGTCTTCCCAATACCCGATGTTTCACCATGGGGAGCCTGTGCTCTCGGCGGAGGCACTAGAAATCTCTCTACCATGAGATTCATCGTAGCCATTATCTGCCCCATAAGCTGTTGGTAGGCAGGGTGTTCAAGAATGGCTGGGTCAGGTTGGGGGACCTCAGGCACCTGATCTTCATATGCCTTCCCTATAGCTCCATCAACTGATGCAGCATCGCCGGGCTCGAGAGCATGTTCTTCATGGTTTCCAGACATCTTGGCTTTTCTTCCGCTGAGGGTAGAAGATGATTGTGAGAAAATATGGAAAACTCACAAGAACAGACACAACCTAGTCCTAAATCCCTGTAGACTCAGCGAACCTAGAGCTCTGATACCAAACTTGTGGCAACACATCCCACTATCACATAGACAGCGAGGTGTTACGCAAAAATGTGCGGAAATCACCATAACCGCCGATTAGCAAAATCACAAGTTAATTAAAACCGATTGCGGAAAGCGAATAAACTGAGAAACTATTATATTTAGGTCCTCATCCTGCAAGGAAATAGGTTATATAAACATTTACAATATCTTGGCACGTGTCCACAGCTTAGGAGATTAGTTGTCAAGTCATCACGTGAGTTCATCACCTATTTATACATACATAATGGCCCACATCCGGCCAGTAGCAGGATATACAGAACATCAACAGCTATACATCGTGAAACAATGTCAAAATGCTCCCAAGGACCTGAGAGTACAGAGATGACTCTAAGACTTTACTACAAAACATCCAAAACAACAGCATATCCATCTCTTGCCTTCTACTGCTCGTCTTGCTGCTCGGCTGCAACTCCGCGACCACCACCACGTCTAGCTCGAACACCTAAAAAGGGTGTAAACCAGCGGGGTGAGACACACAGTCCCAGCGAGAAACATAACTCCCCGCCGAAACCACAAAACCTCAGAAAGATAAAAGCAATAGCACCAGATAACTGATAAGAGGTATAGCAAGAGCAATCTATATAGAAAGGCTATTCATACCATCAAGCTTACCGGATGTGCGGAAGGCATATACTCAAGTATTTCTTTTATGGAACACGATTAACAAGATAAGATTTATAAGGTCTTATTACATAACATGAGGAACATATACATAACTGCAAGGTATAACATAATCAGCTACACAAGCAAGGCCTCAACCAATGTTTCGTGTTTTGCCTTAAGCAGTAAATACTACACAGCTGGATTACGTATTATTATGCCCTGAGGAAGTGAGCCCGTACCGCTCAAATCCAACCTTCGGTTGTGAAACCCAAGTCGGTGCTATACAAGGTCAATGGAAGAGACGGACTCCATGACCTCCCACCTCGTGGTCAGTGCACGAGAACCAAAGCATGACCACAGTCTCATGCTTAAGTGGCCTCAGCCACAGGGTCAGCTCGATAGGCTATCCTTCCTCTAGTCTGCCTCGGTACAGGTCACGACGCTAGTATATCTGAGCCACGGGCCTGTTCACCGTGCTCTGAGCCATGAACGCATTCATGCTCTATCATTCTGAGCCATGGGCCTGTTCACCATATTATATATATATATATATATATATATATATATATATATATATATCCAAGTCTGTAACCGTAGCTGCACTCGATTCCCTCTCTATTTAAGGCTAGGAGAAACCACACATATTCAACAATATGCGCTTCCAGGTTAACCCGCAGGAGAACCTGTTTCACCATCACCATCTATTGACGATGATGGATCTATGGCCAGGGCAACTACATGATTTGTTCCACTGTGATTAGTTAATATATTCTAAGTGGATTGCAAGATTCAACCAAGTTATATAACATGCAAACTATAATAAGAATAAACAACATGAAACTCAATATTATGCTTTTATTGTAATCAACATCATCCTGATCCATCACAAGGATCCAACATTACATGTTACCACTTGGCCTCTTGCCAATCATCTAGATCCATCTCAAGGATCACCACATTGCCATGGGATCTCAATCCCTTATCACATACTGCCACTGCCTCTCAAGGCTTACATCATCATCATGGGATAGCAATCCCAAGTACTTTACCCAAACACATCATACATGTTATATCATCATCAAGAGTAACTATCAAAGCAATTGTTACTCATCATATATACCTCATAGCCTTTTACTTGGCTATGCATCACCTGCATGGTTAGATTAACAACAAGATCATAGTATTGATATAGGGCAACATTGATGATTAGGTGCTTTATCATTCATGCCTCAACCTGTAATCATAGATACAATCCATGCAAAGCAATCTTATATGCTTACCATTATTTCAGCATTATTCATATCATTGAGATTATTACACACATACTGGTAATACCATGGTAAGATACATAGATGTAGCAAGTCAAGTTTTACTACCAAAAACCAACATGATTTATTAACAAGAGCTAGCACATAGATTCCATAAGAGATGAGACCCTCACGAGAAGTGCACACTACCCTCACAAGAAGTGTGACGGGTAGGGCACACTCACGAGAGGTGGTATCGGGCAGGGTACTGTCCCCTATCACCCAACTCTAAACGCACAACAGAAAATAAGCCAACGCATGTCGGCCAAACTCAAGGGTGTCGGGCATCCAAGGCATGACGGGCAACACCATATCGTGCAGCACAATGTATCAGGTGCAACGCAGTGTCGTGTACTGCTTGGTAATGGGCATCCAGGCGCACAGCTCAGCCAAAGGAGCAAGTCTGGCGACGGCGCGTCGTGCAACGGTGCATCATGTATCGTGTGCCCAAGCATATCGGGCAACCCCATGCATCGAGCACTAAGGTGTCGTGCAACGCCCATCAGGTGTTGTGCTATCAGCTGACACACACAGAGCTAGGGTTAAAGGGTGACGCCCACCACAGACCAGCTAGCAACACATCTACCACAGCAAAGCATAACGATACTAACCCACCCTCTAGGTTTTATGTGTCGGGCAGGGTACTCAGCTAAGTGTGACGCCCGTCACAGCAAGGCAAGGAACATGTATCGTTCAAGGCTCAAGATCAAGAGGGATATCGGGCAACACCTCTCCCAAGATCATAACGGTCAAGATGCAACTCACAAGGTCATCATCAACCTCAAGCGTAAGGGCACCAAACCCTAATGGATCAAGAAGATAGCTCACCTCTCAACTATCAAGAGAGAGGGGTCTTGCCAAGCTTCATATCACCAATCGAGCAACACAAGGAGCAACCCTAACAAGATCCACAACTACTACAAAGCTCACCCTTCAAGTCCATGGTGAGAGGAGGGTGTTGCTCAAGATACTAGAACACAAGCTCACCTCTCAACTTAAAAGAGAGAGGAATGTTGCTTCATGATACTAGAACTCAATCTCACTCCTCAAGACCTAGGAGAGAAAGGAGTATTGCTCACCAAGAAACCCTAGAACACAAGTTCGGCCAACAAGGTGCAACTAAGCAAGAAACTATACTAACAACATACTTAGCCGATCATAAGCAACATATAAACAAGAACATAGAAGATGGTAATGTAGTTAGGGTTAGGAGTTATGTAACCCACCTCAAGCAAACTCCAAGCTCCTAGCTCCAAGCTCCAAGCACCACCAAGGAAGAAGGAGAGCAAGGCACTCTAGGGTTCGGCCACCACTAGAGGAAGAAGGAGACTCCAAGATGGATCAACCACCAAGCTTGCAAAAGAAGAGAGGGTGTCGTGCACTCAAAGAGAAGGAGACTAAGGAACTAAAGGGATCCTTAGCAAGGGAAAGGAAATGCATATATAGAAGAGGATGGAGGAGAAACCAAGGTAGAGCAAAGCAAGGTGTCGCCCACATAGGGACACTTGTCCATGAGCAATGCCACCACTCTAACATGCCCTGAACACATGTCCAAGGCCATTGACACATGCAAGCATCAAGCACCAAGTGTCCACTAGTGGTGACACAAACGAGGTCAAAGAAGGTCAAAGAGTCCATGGGAGACACACCTCCAAGACATGGCTGACACACCCACTCCATGGCCGACACAACCCTGGGCGACACACCACCAGGGCGACACACATCCTGGGTGACACACTAGGCCGACACAAACATGCTCTTGCCCGACACAAGGTCCAAAGAAGCAAAGGCATGGCACCACAAAGCCCAACAAGCTCAACCAAGCCCAAAGGAACTCAAACAACCAGCCCAACCCTTCCTCTCAACCCTAGAGAAAGCAAGGAGAGGGAGGAACACCACACAAGGTGACATACTTTCCCACAAACCCTAGACTTGGGTTAATTGCAAGTAGCACCTCCAACTCTCAAAAAAGCACCAACAAACCCTAATCACCACCAAAGGTGATTAGCAAGCAACAAAGCATCAGGGTTAAGCAAAGAAAATAGGGTAAACCCTAAACGGAGGTCAGGGTCCTTACAAGATAACCCCCTACAAAGGGATTTCGCCCTCAAAATCTGAAGAGAAAAGCGAGGGATACTTCCTCCTCATCTCTTCCTCAAGCTCCCACGTTGCTTCCTCAATGCCACAATGATGCCAAAGGACCTTCACAAGAACCAGGCCCTTCCTCTTCAGCTTCTTAACTCTTTTGTCAAGGATCGCCACAGGACCTTCCTTGTAGGTCACATCTTCATCAAGCTCAACTTCGTATGGCTATATCACTGTTCCTGAATCCATATGACTTTTCTTCAGCATACTGAAATGGAACAATGGATGTAACCTGTGCAACTCTAGAGGCAACTCTAACTCGTAAGCTACTCTGCCAACACGTGCTATGACCGGGTATGGCCCCATATACCTGGGTGCTAACTTACCCTTCCGGCCAAAACTTAGCACACCTTTCCATGGAGAGACTTTAAGATACACTTTGTCTCCTACCTGGAACTCCAAAGGTTGTCGGCAATTGTCTGCATAAGACTTTTGCCTGTCCTGTGCCGCTTGCAACTGTTGCTGTATCACTTTGATCTTTTCTGTCGTCTGCTGTACTAGCTCAGGACCCAAAAGCTAATATTCACCAGACTCGTACCAGCACAAGGGAGATCTGCACTTCCTGCCATATAAGGCCTCATAAGGAGCCATGTCAATGCTCCGCTGATAACTGTTGTTGTAGGCAAACTCTATCAAACTGAGATGTATGTCCCAACAGCCTAGGAACTGCAAAACACAAGCTCGAAGGAGATCCTCTAAAATCTAAATAGTCCTCTCAGACTGTCCATCTGTCTGTGGGTGGAAGGCGGTACTGAACCTCAACTGTGTTCCCAACACCTTGTGCAACTGTTCCCAGAAATGACTCGTGAACTGAGGACCTCTGTCAAAAACTATCGTCGCTAGCACACCGTGCAAACCTACTATCTCATCCACATATACTCGAGCGAGCTTCTCGGCTGTATACGTTGTCTTTACCGGTATGAAGTGGGCATACTTCGTCAATCTGTCCACTATTACCCAAATGAAATCATGATTCCTAGTTGTCCTGGGTATACCAACTATGAAATCCATGGTTATATGATCCCATTTCCACTGTGGTATCAACAGGGGTTGTAATGTACCTATCGGCTTCTGATGCTCAGCCTTGACTTGCTGACAAACCGCACACCTAGCCACGAACTCGGCTACATCTTTCTTCAAGTCGGGCCACCAATACAGGTCCTTCAGACTATGATACATCTTGGTGACTCCTGGATGCATAGCATACATCGACGTGTGTGCTTCCTCGAGCACTAACCCTAGGTGAAGAACTTGGATGACATGGCATGAAGACATTGTTGGTATGTATGCCCTTAGAGCCAATCATGAGATGATTGGTGGGATACATTAATATTGATTTGATAAACATCAACGGCAAGCTTCCCATTCTTTCTGGTTCAGTCATATGAGATAATGATAGAATAGATTGAATGTCTAGAGAATGACAATACTCAATGACGTATGCTTTCAGGTTAAGGACCTGAACGATGAGATTATACGGATGCTAAGAGTTTGTACATTCTTATTATGTCCCTAGTCAAATGTCATTGTGGAAGGTAGATAGACAACAATGACACACAAGACTAGATTGTGGTGTTGGTTGATGACGGAATCTCATTAGTCATGATATGGAGATATCAAACCAAACACATAGGTACTTGTTAGAGAACAAGTATACCAGACAGACCCACCGTGAGTTTGACACATGGAACCATGACATGGTAGTCATAGTCAGTTCTCACAGTGATGGTGGTGAGTGTGATTCTTTGACCTGAAATCACTACACTCAACACATGTCGTTGGGTACACTTTGACATCATCAAACGCAGTCCTGAAACATGGGTTGTTATAAAGGTGATGATTGGGTGGCTTTGACACATGGGGCTTTTGAGGAGTGAGTGATAGATATGGGATTTGTCCCTCCTGAGGGAGTTTGATATCCATGGCCACTTGAGGAGTAGGATTGAGATAGGCGTGTGCACGCATGTGTGAATCAGTATGTGATATTGATGTCATACATATCTCCTCCAATCTCCTTTGAGATCAAGAAAGTGAATGAACGTTGATAGGATGATTGTTCCATGCCTTGAGTTCATTCGGGATATCAGCGACAAAGGAATTATACATTCACTGTAACACCATTCACAGATTGTAGGATTGAAAGGTGTTCTCCAACTTTCCTTTTCACTTCGGTAGCACTGATGTGTGACTAGGCACCGCTCTTTGCTTGTAAAGTCATAAGTGTTATGGACTTTCACTACCAACATGAAATGGACCTGTAGGGTCACACACATAGGATTTAATCTGGAAGAAGAGTTTATCCACAAATGATGTTTATATTGATTACTAGAGGAGTTTAGTAGTTCAATTAAACACTCAATTAATTGATAACTCAATATCATAGTGTTCAAGGTGTTGGACCAATTGATTAGAGTATCAGATTGATTGAAACTGCAATTGATTGATTTTGCACAGTCTGCTGCCCCAACCGATCCGCTCATGGGATGAATCGATCGGCTCAGGTTGGTGAACCGATAAGCTCAACTGGTGAGACGATCGACTCATGTTTCATGAAACGACTGGCTCAATTATTGAACCGGTCGGTTCATGCGACCAACCGAGATCATTTGAAAAGTCAGAAGACTATTTTGCAAATACAATTTGTTTCACTTGTACAAATTTGATTTGAACAAAGATTAATATTTGATTAGTTGGAAACAAATATAAAAGTCAATTTGAGTTGGATCAGGACCACAAACCGATCGGCTCAAGCATGAACCGATCGGCTCAGAGCACCAGATGATCGGCTCAAGTCCCAAATAATCGGCTCAGGACCCAAAACGATCGTTTCAGGGTGTGAATCGATCGGTTTGGCTGGCGCAGTTGGTTGTTTTGTGGAAAATCTCAAACCATTCTACTCCTGCTTTAATCTCATATTGTCCAGGGTATAGAACCATGTCCCATGACCCTCCAATATATATGGGTATTGGGGGATTCTCAAGAACAACAACTTAGAACACCAGTTGCTCTGCAAAGTTGTCATTCTCTCTAGTTGTGATAACCAAGAGAGCCCGAGCAAGTGCTACCCGATAAGGGAGGCACAATAAGGGAAAGACAACTACAGAAAGGAAACTGGTTGCAGGAGAGTGTGTCAGTGACTAGTACGCCGACAGGAGGGTGTGAATCCTTCCGATTCCTTGTGAGACAAGGAGATCGGAGTTCCAGGTGGTCTGTGTGAACTACTTCAGAGGCGGGACACTTCTGCCGCTCAGAGGACAACTGTCAATCCCGATAGTCCCGGTGAGACCAGGAGCTACACAGACACCATCCAAGACTGGAGGTGAAGACTGTGCAAGCCATGAGGTAACGTCGTCGAGCAAGTCTCGGGACAAGGTATGCCTCTACAAACCATCCTTCTTATTGTATAGACGTTGACACAATTCCTTTATTCTGGGTTTGGGAGAAGAAAATTTTTGTTTATGCTGCCTTCTCTGTCTCCTCAAAAACCCAACAGTGGTATCAGAGCCACATAACTGCTCTATACTTTAGGATTATCAATGTGATCGATTTTGATTTGTCACCTTTATTTATTGCATACGATGCGAATAAAATTGGATTTATGCATGTCCAATCCTAAATCCACAAATCCCAATATACATATATGATATGTAATATGAATGCACTCGATACGCATCACCCTTAAACGAGTTTTGTGGTGGATGTATAGTGTGGTTATGGCCAATAAACCCTATGTATGTGTGCTTGGTTGAATGTGGTTGCTTGCATCTCAGTCTACGCACTGATTCCTTATCTCCTATTCCTGATGTAACTCGAGATAACTTGAGATTTCTTTCCTACCTTTGCTCCCCCGAATGTAACTCAGGGTTTCCTTTTTCAAATGTAAAATAGGATAGATCTTTTATTTCCTATTATGTCAAAGAACGGAGGACATCTGACGACAAATGAGATGATCGATTCAAGGCGTGAACCGATCGGTTGGCGTTCTAGACGACCAATTCGAGGAACGAGACGATTGGGTCGTGGCCATGAGGAGATGCACGATGACCATGCGAACCGATTAGTTGGACGAGCCAACCGATCGGCTGGTGGCACCCATACGACCGACCAGGGCGAGCAGGTCATTCATGTGATGAGTTGATCAACTCAGATGGCTATAGCACTTCATCATGGACATGTTACATGTGATGTAGACCTAGATGACCGTGGTTCCTCTTGACTTGAGGAATCACATTAGGATGGCCATAATCATCATTTTTATCGTTTCACATGTTTTCTGTGGCATATAGCATGTATATGATAGATACTATGTATGGTGGTGATTAGATATGTATATGTACCTATAAAACCAAATCCCTCATTAAATATTAAAGTTTTAGATGCCTTCCAAATGCGACACACGTGAAAAGCTTGATCGGCCAAGTGTGGGCACGCCCTAGCGTGGTGCACCATCTATCTCGTGGAAGCGTGTAGGATGGATATGTGGGTCTACCCTAGCAGGGTGCATATTCATCGTGTTGTCTTTGGGTCAGACTTAAAAAGGTGACCTAGATAGGATCTAGCACCTTGAGGCATAGAGGTGATCATGGCAAAGAGTTGCATATGACATCTTTCAAGAGTTGCATATTATGCAATTTGCAAAAGTTGCCTACCTAGAAGATCTAAGTTGTGGGTGATAGCCCTAGCTGGTCCATGACTCAAAGGATTTCAGGATCTTGACCCACCAGAAGATTGTACGCTGCAATCTTCCGAATTGATGGTGAGGGATATCAATTTGAACAAAAATAATGGGAGTGATAATTAATTAAAGTCCTAATTATATTGTCAACTTTTCAAATCAATCAAAATAAGTCAAAGTTGAGTTTTGGACTAAATTGCATATATTTCCTTTTGTAGTAAAAATGACAACAAACAACAATCACTTTTCATTGCGATCGGTCCTTGAAAAGGACAAGCTGAATGGGACTAACTTCCACGACTGGTTTACGACATTGAGAATTGTTCTCACTCAAGAGCGAAAGCTCTATGTTCTGGATATTCCAGATCCAGAGGAACCTGCTTCTACCGCACCGAAGGCAGAAAGGGATGCTTATAAGAAGCATTTTGATGATGCCATTGATGCGATGTGCTTGATGTTGTGCTCCATGAACCATGAGTTGCAAAGACAACATGAGAACATGGGTGTCATTGAGATGATTCAACATCTCATGAACATGTATGAAGATCAAGCACGAGAAGAGAGATATGATGTCTCCAGGGCGCTGTTCAAGCGTGTCATGACAGAAGGAGATCCAGTTGGTCCTCACACGCTCAAGATGATTGGGTATGTGGAGAACCTGATGAGATTAGGATTTCCTCTGAGCCAAGAGTTGGCTACTGATGTGATATTGCAATCGTTGCCAGAATCCTACACTCAATTTGTGATGAACTACAACATGAACAACTTTGACAAGCTGTTGACAAAGTTGTTGGGCATGTTGAGGATAGCCGAGACACAGATGAAGAAGGACAAGCCTAAGTCTATGATGATGATCAACAACAAAGTCAAGTCCAAGGGCAAGCATAAGGGCAAGGCTAAGAAAGGTTCTGATGCTAACCAGTAGCCCAAGTCGTCTTCAACTCTCAAAGCCAAGGGAGGCGTGACCAAGAGAGGCAATTGCCACCATTGTCAAAATCCAGGACATTGGAAAAGGAATTGTCCACTCTATCTGGAAGAACTAAAGAAGAAGGAGGTGACAGACGTCTCCACATGAAGGTGTCATGAAATAAACTTATAACACTTTTTAGGTATATGATACTAAGATATAAAGTGTAAAGCACCCAATACATGGGGCAAGTGTTGCTGCCATAGATAGGAGTACTTTTAGTTTACTTCAGCCTTGAAGGCATGTAATAGAGTTATGAACTGCTATTTCATATTTTCCAATGGATAGAAACACATTATTTTTGCATATTGTATGACAATGATAGCAATTAATAAAGTTGATGTTTCAATTTCAAAGATATGATCTTTATGGCAATGCCTTGTTTATCTTGTGGTACTTGGTATGCATAAGATAAAATGATACCTAAAAGTTATTGATAACTCAAACAATCTAATTACCATTATCATGAGAAATTCATTTCTAGTTTCCATATGATGGATAAATCTAGACTCTTTTGGTTAGAGAACCAGTAAGAGACATGAATCTCTTAGACATGATTAATCAATCTTCACTAGTGGTAGTGGGAGAATGATTATCCTATTAGGTATTTACATACCTATTGGAGTTAATGCTAATACTTCAAATGGTGTTTAGAGAAATACCAATATGAATATCTTGAAGTGTTCAAGAATATCATAGATGAGGTACAAATTTGGTAAAGTGTTAATTCTTGATGAGATCAATGAATGAAATACTTGGACCAAATATTTGAGATCCTTATGAGTGATTATGATAGCGTATCATAGTGAACTCATGATTAAGGCATGGTGATGTCTAAATCAAAAGGAGTCATACTCTAAGGAGTTAGAGGATGATTATCAAATAGCTAATTTCTTCTTAAATAAAGAATACCCCACACTAATAAAGGACATGAAGAATCACAAGGAGTTGTGAGTTCTTATATCCTTGACAGAGACACCTCGATTATCTATATGATGAGTTGGTCATGTGATGAGTCAACTATCTAGATGAATATGAGGAACTAGATTTTGAGTTATGGTTTATGACCATTACATCCTAAATAAATTCCATGTGAACCATAAGGTATGACCTTGATGGTAGCACCCATTGGGATGAAATCCATAAGTGCGAATGAGTGTTAAGCGCTAAGACACATGGATGACGTTTAGAGAAGGATGATGCTTGTTGATTGCAACTTAATGACTAAGAAATTTGGCATATGGATACTAAAATCGCATTCCTATGAGGAATAAAACAAGGATGTGTATGTGACACAACCTATAAGGTTTATGAATCCATTAATGCAAATGAAGTCTACAAGTTACAATGGACTAATCAATGTGATTGATTAAGTACAAGCAACTCAGAGCTGGATCTTTACTTTGATGATATAGTCAAAGGGTTTGATTGATATGTCAAAGATAAAGAAGGGATATGTGAATTAGTGGGAGCATATTCACATTCCACATGTTGATGTGAAATGGAATGTTCTAGAATGGAAATCCAAAGTGGAAATTATCTTTAAGGAAGATAGAGACGTTTCCTATGTGATAGGAATAGAGATCTATAGAGATAGTTCTCGAAAACCTCTTGACCTGAAAAAGAGAGAGCATACATTGGCTATCTACACTGAAGGGTTCAGCGTGCATAGATTTAGTGGGAGAAAATTTGTCCATGTTACATGGAGTTTCTATCCCAAGGCCAAGTGTCCAATTCTTATGAAGAATGGGAACACTAAGAATAGATATGGATCTATCATGTATGTAATCATCCCATTATCTTGCATGTATGGACATAGCAAAATAAAGTGCATTCATCATCTTGTAAGTAGGACATGACAATATGATGTGCTCATCCTGATAACTCGTATGTGGGACATGACGAGTGGGTGTCTGTCTAGTTCCAGCAAGGGTTACTGGAATACCACAAGAACTTGATAAGTACTTGAGAAGTACTAGTTCTATGGAAATAAGGAAGGGTTCACTGTAAAGAGTTACACTGATGCAGACATCTGAAAAGGACAGAAAGTTAATCGCAATATATATATGATATATATATATGATATATATATATGATATATATATATGATATATATATATATATATATATATATATATATATATATATATATAAAAGTGAATGTTTGTTAATGGAAACGTTCCAAAAAAGTTGTTTAAAAGGAAAAGACCGAGTATCCATGTGTTAGTGGATACTACATGGATCTGGAAGTTCATGATATGAACTTATAGATATTCCAATCTTTGATGACAAGTAAGGAGTACTTAGTCATGCAATGTGGCTAAAGGTTAGCAAAGGAATACTAGATCGCATATTACAACAACTCCATCTCATACATGCAACGTACAGTGAAGAGATGAGAGACAAGCAGTTAATACCGACTTTGCCAAGGTGTTGCCATAACTCACTATGTTAGCACTAGAGCACAGTAACACGTGGGACATGTTTGAAGATCACTATGAATATGATTCAATGGTGATTGGCTCACAGTGCAAGTGGGAGTCTGTTGGTATGTATGCCCTGAGAGCTAATCATGGGATAATTAGTGGGATACATTAAGATTGATTTGATAAACATCAAAGGCAAGCTTCCAATTCTTTCTGGTTCAGTCATATAAGATAATGATAGAACAGATTCAATGTCTAGAGAATGACAGTACTCAATGACGTATGCTTTCAGGTTAAGGACCTAAATGATGAGATCATACAGATGCTACGAGTTTGTACATTCTTATTATGTCCCTAGTCAGATGTCATTGTGGAAGGTATATAGACAACAATGACACACAAGACTAGATTGTGGTGTTGGTTGATGACAGAATTTCATTAGTCATGATATGGAGATATCAAACAAAACACATAGATACTTGTTAGAGAACAAGTATACCGGATAGACCCACTGTGAGTTTGACACATGGAACCATGACATGGTAGTCACATTTAGTTCTGACACTGATGGTGGTGAGTGTGATTCTTTGACCTAAAATCACTACACTCAATACATGTCGTTGGGTACACTTTGACATCATCAAATGCAGTCTTGAAACATGGGTTGTTATAAAGGTGATGATTGGGTGGCTTTAACACATGGGGCTTTTGAGGGGTGAGTGATAGATATGGGATTTGTCCATCCTGAGGGAGTTTGATATCCATGGCCACTTTATGAGTAGGATTGATATAGGCGTGCGCACGCACGTGTGAATCAATATGTGATATTAATGTCATACATATCTCCTCCAATCTACTCTGAGACCAAGAAAGTGAATGAACATTTATAAGATGACTATTCCTTGCCTTGAATTCGGGATATCAATGACAAAGGAATTATACATTCGCTGTAACACCATTCACGGATTGTAGGATTAAAAGTTGTTCTCCAACTTTCCTTTTCAATTGGGTAGCACTGATGTGTGACTAGGCACCGCTCTTTGCTTGTGAAGTCATAAGTGTTATGGACTTTCACTGCCAATGTGAAATGGACCTATAGGGTCACACACATAGGATTTAATCTAGAAGAGGAGTTTATCCACAAATGATGTTTAGATTGATTACTAAAGTAGTTTAGTAGTTCAATTAAACACTCAATCAATTGATAGCTCAATATCATAGTGTTCAAGGTATTGGACCAATTGATTAGAGTATCAGATTGATTAAAACTACAATTGACTAATTTTGCACAGTCTGCTGCCCCAACCGATCGACTCATGGGATGAACCGATCGACTCAGGTTGGTGAACCGATCAGCTCAACTAGTGAGACGAGCGGCTCATGTGTCATGAAATGATCGGCTAAATTGTTGAACCGGTCGATTCATGTGACCAACCGAGATCGTTTGGAAAGTTAAAAGACTATTTTGCAAATACAATTTGTTTCACTTGTATAAATTCAATTTGAACAAGGATTAATATTTGATTTGTTGGAAACAAATATAAAAGTCAAATTGAGTTGGATCAGGACCAAAAACCGATCAACTCAGGTATGAACCGATTGGCTCAGAGCACCAGACGATCGGCTCAGGTCCCAAATGATCGGCTCAGGACCCGAAATGATCATTTTTAGGGTGTGAACCGATCGGTTCGGATGGCATTGTTGGTTGTTTTGTGGAAAATCTCGAACCCTTCTACTCCTACTTTAATCTTGCATTTCTCGGGGTAGAGAACCCTGTCCCATGACCCTCATATATATATAGGGGTGTTGGGGGCTTCTCAGGAACAACAACTCAGAACACCAGTTGCTATGCAAAGTTGTCATTCTCTCTGGTTGTGGTAACTAAGAGAGCCTGGGCAAGTGCTACCCGATAAGGGAGGCACAACAAGGGAAAGAGAATTGCAGAAAGGCAACTGGTTGCAGGAGAGTGTGTCGGTGACTAGTACACTGATAGGAGGGTGTGACTCCTTCCGACTCCTTGTGAGACAAGGAGATCGGAGTTCCAGGTGGTCCGTGTGGACTACTTTAGAGGCAAGAGACTTCTTCCGCTCGGAGGATAGCTGTCAATCCCGAGAGTCACGGTGAGACCAAGAGCTGCACAGACACCGTCCAAGATCGGAGGTGAAGACCGCACAAGCCACGAGGTAACATCGCCGAGCAAGCCTCGGGACAAGGTATGCCTCTACAAACCATGCTTCCTATTGTATAGACGTTGATGGGATTCCTCTATTCTGGGTTTGGGAGAAGAATTTTTTTTGTTTCCGCTGCCTTCTCTATCTCCTCAAAAACCCAACAGACATGCACTAGCTTAAGGAGATAAAGCTTGGAGACAATCTTGTTATGGTTTAGATTTCCCTTTACTATATCCTTATGATGTAATATCCATGTAAACACTTATGGGAGATGATTATGATGAAATTTTGTAATCTTGATGATAGATTGAATATAGTTATTATTTTTATTCCGCTGCTACACTTCAGTTGTCTTGAATACCATTAATTAAGAATTTGAAAATTTTACACCTATACCAGCATACCTTTGAGTGTGTTTGGAATGAATGTTTTATTCTTCAAATTTTTAGTACGATGTGGATCCCCTCTTGGGTCCCACTCCTTACACCTCTCATAAGTACCTTTATTTAATGTCGTAGGCTCAAAAAGAGAAGTGTCATCAAGGAATCTCCACGGGCTTCAATTCTTCTTTCTCATGGACCACCTCTCCTAAAAAATAGTGTTTAAGTCATTGTCCATCGGGCTTGAAGATATTAGAACCATCACTTATTTCAATTGGTCCATGGGGAAGTGCAATGACCACCACATATGGTCCACTCCATTGGGACCTCAACTTCCTTGGGTGCAATTATAATCTAGAATTGAACAACAAAATCCTTTGGCCCAGTAATAAAGTTCTATGCAAAATGTGTAAACCATGGATATGTTTAGTTCTATCCTTGTAGATCCTAGAGTTTTCATAAGTGTCAACCCTAATCTCATCCAATTCCTCTGTCTCTATCTTGTACTTCTCCCTTGCAACATATATGCCAAGATTTAACTTCTTTAGGGCCCATTTGGCCCTATACTCCAATTGCATAGGTAGATGACATGCCCGACCATAAACCAATCAATAAGGGATTGTGCCAATAGATGTTCTAAAGACCGTCCTATAATCCCAAAGTGCATCATTTAGTTGCACATTCTAGTTTGTTCTACTGCTAGAGACAGTCTTTACTAAGATCAGTTTAATTTCCCTATTTGACAACTCTACATCATGTTAGTATAAGCATGCACACTTATAACATGCATGTCAATTTAGTTCCCCTATTTGACACCACTACATTCATTCTTATATACCAACCAATCACAAATAAATGGTGTTCTCCCACCATTCCTTTCCTACTAAAAACATGCTGGAGGTTCTCCATGAACCCAGCCTCGTCATGGAAGGCTCAGTCCCCATACATATGGTATTTTGCTTCTACGGCAATAATACCAAAAACTTGACATGCGTATAACATGTGTGATATGCTAGTGTACATGTTGTGTAATAAAGGGCAATGAGGTTTGAGTGTCAAACTCAGGGAAATTATCACCAAAAACTATTATTAACCAAGACCTAATTATCTAGGACTAGGAAAAGATGTATTGGTTGTTATTAACTGCTAACATAGATTTAAAAGACTAGATTAAGATGGTTGTCATCAACATTTAATGAATTCTTTAGGAATTCTAGTTTCACCATGACACACACTGCATTGAAGATCTTTTTTATCTATAATATTCACCATTGTTCTGAACCAAAGACCTGCACCCAACATTACCTACTCTCACAGTGTAATACACTACCTAGACTAAGTCAAAGCCCACTCCTATATAAATTAATAACTTAGTCCAAGCAAAGAGTCAATTTCTCTAGGTTGTTCTTTCATATCCGTAAGCCTTCTTCTGAAGCAAAGTGTAAGCTATGTAAATTTATGATTTATCTCACTCTAATCCCTCTTCCAAAACAATTAACAATATGTTACTTTGATTATGCTGATCAGGCATAAGCAAATCATTAACTATATCATATATTTACATTTAGATGAATGGTATTATAATATAAACTTATTGATACAATGTCATGTTGGGCTACTCATGGGTCCTAAGGAACAAATGGATTCAACCCCACATGATTGCCATAAAATCACACCAAGAAGAAAGGAAGGAAGAGAGGCTAAGCATAAAAAAACTTGACAAGCATAACATGTGGGTTTGATACACAAGTGTATGTTTCATGTAATAAAGGCCAATGAGGACTGAGTGACAAACTTAGGGAATTGTTCACCAGAAATTATTACTAACTAAGACATGATCATATATGCCTAGGAAAAAGTTTTATTGGTTGTTTTTAACTATGAGTAAATATTTAAAAGGCTAAATTAAGATGGTTGTAAGAAATATTTAATGGATTCCTTAGGACTTGTGGTTTAACCACAACACACGCTGCATTTAAGATCCTTTTAATCTATAACTATTCATCCTTGTTCTTAACTATAGACATGTAGTCAACACTACCCACTCCTGCATCGTAATGCAATGCCTAGACTAAGACAAACCCCACTCCAATAGCAATTTAGTTGTAAGGACCTTGACCCACATTTTGGGATAACCCTGTTTGTTTTGCCTAAGTATGTTGCTTAGAACCTTACTCTAATCATCTGAGATGTAATTAGGGCATGTTGAAGCTTAAAAAGTTCCTTGTTTGAGCTTGTTTGGTTGATGCTTGTGTTTTGTGGTAAGGTTTTGGTACAAATTGCAATTAACCCTGAGTAAGGGTTGATGTGCAAGTTTGCCACCTCTTGAGTGTTCCTTCTCTCTCTTGGCATAATCTAGAGGAGAGAGAGATCGACAAATTGTTTGGGTATTGTTTGTGTGGTGACATTCTTGGTGACGTTTTGGATACATGTCTGAGGTGTTTCTTGCACCTATATGTGTTGTCTAAGGCTAGAGCGCCTTGGAGGGGTTGTGTATTAGTTTGTGAGTGTGTAGGGTTGTACCCTATCAATTTGTGAGTGTGTAGGGTTGCACCCTATCAGTTTGTCAGTGTGTAGGGTTGCACCCTATCGGTTTGTGAGTGTGTAGGTTTACACCCTATCGGTTTGTGAGTGTGTAGAGTTGTGCCCTATCAGTTTATGGATGTGTGGAGATATGGCATCGGGAATGACCTTGGTAGGAGACCAAGTGAGCGAGACCTTACCTAGACCTTATCACCATGTCTTGCATTATGTTGTACATGTGGCTCTTTTTTGTGAACAAGTGGCACCTAAGCTCCTAAGGTGATGACAACTCTTCCATGATCCCTCTCTCATCCCTCTTGTATATATACTCCTTTCTCTCCATGCAAGATGATCCTTTTGGCTATCCTTGCTTTCTGTCTTTCTTGGTGGATGACCTTTAGAAGTTTAAGGGGCTAGAGAGTCTCTCTTGGAGCTTGGTGGATGAGTTCCAAGTTGTGGTGTTCTTTGATCATCCTTCATCTTCTAGCTTGGTAAACTATGTTTCCTAGCTCTCTTTTCTTCTTCTTCTTCTTAGCCATAGATCTTGGATACCTTCTTTCCACCTTGAACCATCCTAACCTTAGTATCATCTTCTTCCTTGGAGGTGTGGCAGTGATCGAGTTTGGTGGATCATTTTCTAACTTGAGCTTGTGAGCTTGAAGCTTGACCTTGGAGCTTGGATCTTGGCAGTGATCTTTGAGGTGGGTTATATAACACTTAACCTCCTTTTTTATTTTCACTCTTTACATGCTTATGATTGTTCTTCATCTTGAGATCGTTCATCTCTTGTATGCTAGTAGTTGTTATTGATTATAGAACTATTTTGATGATGGAATATCGTTGGTTTGCTATTCATATCTTGCACCTTCTTGCTATGTTAGTGGATGGACTAGTGGGCAACCTTTATAAGGTTAAAGACAACAAATCCACACACATACATGCATCATGATGAGAGTAGGTCATCATGACTTGTAGTGTAACAAACTGACACACCATATGGCAATTCGTTATAACTTGGAGATGCCTAGGTTGACACGCCTTGTGGATGTTTAGGCCGACATGGGTTGAGAAGGTTAGGTTGTCTTAGCTTATGGTTGCTAAACCAATATGGTTGATAGACTTTGAAGAAGCTAGACTGCCATGTCCTAGAAACACCTAAACCAATATGTGATGGCTAAAGCGTTATGCATGGAAGGTGTTAGCCGTCATGCTCTTGAAGTTCCTAAAGAGATTAGGTGTTTCTCAAACCGATATGCCTTGGAGACTTAGCCCGTCATGGCTAAGAGAGTGCTTGTGGAGTTGGTCTATTTTGAGGGTTAATTGTGATGCCATGGTTGAGTCTTGCACGATACACCTTGACCGTGATGCCTAGCTAGATCCTAACCCTAATAGCCGATACACCAAGGGCTACCCGACATGCCTTGGTTGCCCGACACCCTTAGATGGTGTTTCCCATCACACCATGGGTTTGTGTTTCCCATCACACTATGGGATGGTGTTGCCCGTCACATCCTAGGAGCCGCTGACCATCACACTCCATAGAAGTGGTAAACCGATACATCTTTAATGAGGATATCCCTTATGCCTTGCATGGTGGTAGCCGACATGTTGTGATGATAATAAGTCGACACCCTATGGCAAGTACCAACTGATACACTATATGATAGTCTTAACCGATACCTTGTGATGGTGGCTACATTACATCATGTGGATGATAGGGTTTCATTATATGATGTGATACCCTATTGGGTGGTTGTGTGAATAACAAAGGAGTGTTGTTCTCTATAATCTTTATTTCATAACATACCTTATAATTATGATGGGAGAAATGATCTAAGGGTGTTTGTTGATCCAACCTTGTAAACCCTCATTGATTAAATAAGAACCCTAGACCTAATGATGTAATGTGAATGACACAAACCTTATGAGATGGTAGCGATGGTGATGTATTATTCTTCTTGTTACAAGTCTCTAACCATGTAGGTGATACCTGTTGATAAGCATAGCCATGCATGAGCTATGATGTTTATGATATGTTTGAACAAACCTTATGAGGCGTGTGAGATGTTGGTATCATTGAAATAGGAGGTAAAGGGGTCTTATGACCTAATGATGGCTTATTGCCTTATATGAGATGATGATTTCGTCAACAATGATATGAGGGGTTGCTACCCCAAAGTATGTGATACTTGTGATGAGAAATATGGTGATTGGGAAAGATCAAGTGATAATGTGATGAGATCACACCCTATGTGCTCAAATATGTTATGGTGATGTATTATGCCCTTAATTATGTAGAATTTATTTAGAAGTTATACGTTGTAACTTGATTGATGCTAAAAGATACTTAAATGACCTAACTAATCAAGTGGAACCTAATCTTATAGTTTGCCATGTGCCATAGATCCATTCAGTGTCTGCATTTGCTGGATGGTGAAATGAGTTTAACTCAGAGCACATATTTTTAATATGTGGGGGTACAAGTCAAGTAATTCATTGTATCCTTAACTACAGGATGTGTGAGACAACCATGCATGAGTCAATGATTTCCTCAACAATGATATGAGGGGTTGCTACCCCAGAGTATGTGATACTTGTGATGAGAAATATGGTGATTAGCAAATATGAAGTGATAATGTGATGACATCACACCCTTTGTGCTAAAAAATGTCCTGGTGATGTATTATGCCCTTAATTATGTAGAGTTCATTTAGAGGTTGTACGTTGTAACTTGATTGATGCTAAAAGATACTTAAATGACCTAACTAATCAAGTGGAACCTAATCTTCTAGTTTGCCATGTGCCATAGATCCATTCAGTGTCAGCATTTGCTGGATGGTGAATCGAGTTTAACTCAGAGCACATATTTTTGAATATGTGGGGTACAAGTCAAGTAATTCATTGTATCCTTAACCACAGGATGTGTGAGACAACCATGCACGAGTTGATGATTTCCTCACTGATGATATGAGGGGTTGCTACCCCAAAGTATGTGATACTTGTGATGAGAAATATGGTGATTGGAAAATATCAAGTGATAATGTGATGAGATCACACCCTATGTGCTCAAATATGTTCTGGTGATGTATTATGCCCTTAATTATGTATAATTCATTTAGAGGTTGTACGTTGTAACTTAATTGATGCTAAAAGATACTTAAATAACCTAACAAATCAAGTGGAACCTAATCTTGTAGTTTGCCATGTGCCATAGATCCATTTAGTGTCAACATTTGCTGGATGATGAAACGAGTTTAACTCGGAGCACATATTTTTGAATTTGCGGGATACAATTCAAGTAATTCATTATATCCTTAACTACAGGATGTGTGATACAACCATGCATGAGTTGATCTTTTTATGATGTGGATGGTCATGTGTGAGGCACTCATTCTTATTAGAATGGCCATGCACGAGCCTGTTCTTCTAGCACTGTACCTGTACCAAGGTGGGCTAGCTATGATTATATATGTGGATGGCCAAGCGTGAGCCAATCCCTGAGCTTGACTATATGTGATAACCTCCAATTTTGTGATGATATCTTAGTAATTTTCCTCAATTTTCCACACTCTTTCTCAGATAAATTAGATAGAATCCTTAACTTTCCTCTCTTATTACAAATATACTGTTAGATTAACTTTTCTCTCTTTTTACTTACAGGAAAAGACAAAAAAAATCACAAAAGCCTCACACGGTCCCAAGACCGCATGAAGCCAACCGGTCCCAAGACCGCATGGAGTCACACGGTCCCAAGACCGCATGAAGCCAACCGGTCCTGAGACCGCATGGAGTCACACGGTCCCAAGACCGCATGAAGCCAACTGATCCCGAGACCGCATGAAGTCACACGGTCCCAAGACCGCATGAAGCCAACCGGTCCCGAGACCGCACGGAGTCACACGGTCCCAAGACCATATGAAGCCAACCGGTCCTGAGACCGCATGGAGTCACACGGTCCCAAGACTGCATGAAGCCAACTGGTCCCAAGACCGCATGAAGCCAACCGGTCCCGAGACCGCATGGAGTTACACGGTCCCAAGACCACATGAAGCCAACCGGTCCCGAGACCGCATGGAGTCACACGGTCCTAAGACCACATGAAGCCAATCGGTCCCGAGACCGCATGGAGTCACACAGTCCCAAAACTGCATGAAGCCAACCGGTCCCGAGACCGCATGGAGTCACACAGTCCCAAGACCGCATGAAGCCAACCGGCCCCGAGACCACACTTGAAGTCACATGGTCCCAAGACCGCATGAAGCCAAACGGTCTCAGGGTCCAAATGGTCTTGGGGTCCAAACGGTCTCGGGGTCCAAACGGTCTCAAAACCCAAACGGTCTTCAAGACCGTTTGGACCCAAAACTGCCCAAACCGTTTGGACCCCACTTAAAGCCTATAAATAAGACCCAAGAGGTCCTTCAAAAAAAATCAAATTTTAGATGCCCAGAGGCTGCCTCTACTACTCCAGAGCTATTCCAACCTCCATCCTCCGCCCAAAGGCTGCCGGTCTGAGATCCACGCTCCATCCTGAAGTTGCTTTCTCTCTCTTCGCCAAAGAAGGTGGGAAGAGGAGACCTCATCATCGAGCAATCTGTGAAGTTTGAAGATCGTCACTCTCTCTCCTTCCAAGGGGTTGACTTTCCTCTCTCCTTTATGGGGATGACGTTATTTCTCTCTCTTCTCGCCTCCTTCTTTGTCCTAGCTATGAGCGAGTAGTCTCATTTCACTAGGGTGCGGGGAGTAGCCCTGCTACCCATGTTTTCATTTCATGCAATGTAATCTATAGTTTGCAATAAAGATATACTTTCTTTTTAGTTCGTCATCAATCGTTTAATGAATACTTGTTGCTTGATCACCAACTTGTGTTATCTTTTATCTTTTAGTATGAATTGTCTACGTTTGTACTATCATATTCGAATCTCGATTGAATGTTGGTTCCTGATGCATGTATCCACCATGCATCTATTTCGGTATCTAGGAGTGTTTCTCAAGAAGTGGAGTAAACTCACTTTCATCGTTGTACTTTCATACTATGAAATGGAATCAGTTGACGTATGAAAGTACAACCTTGATAAGTCGAGGAACACACTTTGCGAAGGGAATGATGTAAAGTAGGTGACCATTCGTTCGGGGATGGCTGGCGTTGCAACATTCCCACACTTCTCGTAGTTAGTTCTCCGAAAGGAAACTAAATCTACAAAGATACTAACTGTTTAGACTCTTTTTGCAGGTTATGTTTTATGTTGCATGTTTTGATCCATGTGTAGTGGCAGTGAAAGCCGATCACATCCTAGTGGCTCCTTATCATTGTTTACAACCTAAAATTTACTTTCTTGCTTTGTTTTACTTGCACTTAGTTTAAAACAACCAAATCAAATCTTTAAATTAAATATCAACTATTAAGGGGTTAAGTGAAATTCTAACATTTTCCATCTTGTTAATCTCAACCAGACCGTTGTCCCGTGGATTCGACCCTTAACTATACTACGATAAGACTTCCACGTGTCTTAGCATACATGGGTGGAGTTTTAACTTAGTATAAACAAGGCTAAACTTAAAGACTTACTATCTTTAGGATTTTTAGTGATGCGCGCAATTCCACGTGAGTGGAAGCTCCATCAAAAATTGGCACCATTGCCGGGGACAACAAAACGTTTTAATTTCATTTACTATCTTGGTAGTTGGTTAGGGTTTTACATTTTTTTAAACCATTAGTCCATATCTTATTGAATTCATCATATCTCCTGCATCATCTAAAAGGTGTGTTTCTTTCTCTACTCAGGTAGAAGACGTGTATGCAACCATCACATAACCTCAGATTCTCCCCTGATCCAGAGTACAACTCTGAGGTAGAGAGAAGCTTCCACCGCCGCATCAGACTTAACTGCCAAAGAGCCAGGCAAATGGCTGAAGATCAATGCCAAGCTGCATTAGTAATGGAAAGGGTCAATGCCGCCATAGCCGCTCAGAGAGCACAACTCATTGCTGACACCCGTGCCCAGATTCAAGCAGAGATCTGAGCTGAAGAACAAGCCCACATCCGAGCTGAAAACGAAGCAGCTAACCAAGCTGCCCAACTAGAGCTAAGAAACAATCAATTGAGGGACTATGCCGTACCAAAGAACTATGAAGACAATCATCCAGTTCGGCCACCGAGCATTAACATACCCAACTTCGAAATTCAGACACAATGGATTCAAATCATGCAAGGCATCTCATTCTCTAGTGGATCTGGAGATGACTGCATGGATCACTTGAAGAGATTCAAGACACTTTGCCGACTTGTCCCACAGGCCGGAGTTGCTTTTGACGCAATAATGCTACATCTTTTCCACTTCACTCTATCCGGAAGAGCTTTGAGCTGGTACAACTCACTTGATAGGGAGCCAATAATCACCACATGGGCTCCCTTTGGAAGAAAAGTTCCTGGAAAAGTTTTTCCCTCCTTCATTAACTTACGAAATTAGGGGGCAGATCAACCACTTCACCCAACTTCCTAGAGAATCACTCGCAAAAGCATGGGAAAGATTCAAGGAGCTTCTAAGAAAGTGTCCTCATCACAGCATCTCCCAAAATCAACTAATAAAAACGTTCTATAGGGGGGGTGAGTGATGACATCAAGCAATTTCTGGATTCCTCATCTGGAGGAAATTTTATGAGAAAGAACTATGAGGATGTTTGGAAAATCGTTACACTTGGAGCTGAGAACCAATCCAATTGGGGACGATCATCCGACAAGGGAGTCCTCAAAGTTTATAAAGCTGAGGAATCAATGGAAATGAAGGCTATTGCTGAAGCTTTAAAGACTATAGCTCACAAACAGCAGGCACTTGAAACTTCATTCGGAGAATATGATAAGAAGAAAACCCCCCAAGTCCAACAAGTTAAAGCTGCTATAGGAACTTGTGAAGCCTGTCACGCATCCGATCACCCTACTCTATCATGTGGTCTGCTTTTCAATGTGATGATGGATATGCAACCACCACAACAGCAGTACGAACCAATCATTGAACACCCTAAAGACCAGATGCCCGAACAAGTTAATTCCATTCATTCCATACCGGTACAAGTTTACTATAATCCAAACCAACCAAGAAACCACCCTGGTTTTCAGGATGGGAATCCATCAGGGACTGCTAACCCGCAACATCAAACACATGGCGGGTCTTCCAATAGGTTGCCACCTGGATTCCAAAGAAACTTGAATCAAAATCAAGGGAACCTCAGAAATAACTTCCCAAGATCCAACTACCCTAGAAACCCCTCCACCTACTATCAATACACCCATCCTCCTCTGCACCCGCAATTGCACCCTCAGCTGCAGCAACCGCAGCAACCTCAGTTAGCACCATGTCCGCAACAACCACATCAAGGACAACAACAACTCACTCAGAAAAAAGCCCCCTCCCAGCCAGTAGATGAGATGATTATGATCAGGCAAATGCTACAGTCACAACAAACCAAGCTTGCCAATCAGCAAGCTCAGCAGAAGGCTGTGGAGGCTCAACTAGCACAAATTGCTGCCCAATTGAAGCCACCAGCAGGCACTTTTGCTGGCCAACCAGATTCGAACCCAAGACATGATCAGAATAGACCAGAGCAATTGAACGCCGTCACTACAAGATCGGGTCGTGTCTTTCATGAAGCTACAAGGATCACTCATGATGATGATACACCTATCTTTGTTCCAAATGCAAGCTCGAATCTAGCAACTGAGAATTCTGTAGAGACTGAAAAAGGAAAAGAAAAGGAACAAACCCCCAAGGAGTCATAGGTCCCGCAATATAAACCTAGGATACCATATCTAGGAAGATTGAAAGAGACTAAGATGGACACTAGATTCCAAAAATTCAAGGAGGCGATGAAGAAACTCTATATCGACATCCCGCTCCTCGACACCCTCTCCGAAGTACCAGCTTGGGCTAAATACCTGAAAACCTTGCTATTAAGGAAGTACATTACTGAAGAATAAGAGACCGTCAAACTAGCTCAGACCACCTTTGATATCATTCTTAATAAGATGCCAAAGAAAAAGGACCCTGGTTCCTTCAGTATTCAGTGTTGTATTGGAAATGCTTCGAGCAAAAAGGGATTAGCTGATTCAGGGGCCAACATATCAATTATGCCCTATTCCATCTGTAAAAGATTAGGTTTCACTGACTTGCTACCCACCACGATGACAATTCCGTTAGCTGATTCCACTATCACTGCACCTCTAGGAATTATTGAAGATATTCCAGTCAGGATAGGCAAAGATGCCTATGTCCCATGCGATTTTGTCATTATGGATATCAAGGAGGATCTGAGATACCCAATAATATTTTGCAGACCTTTCCTTGCCACAGCCAGGGCGCTTATTGATGTTGAAGCTGGCATGATCATTCTAAGACTGGGAAAAGAAGCAATTCAATTCCGGGTTCTCAACAGCATGAAAGGTCCCAACATTCAAGAGGAGGTTTTTCTCTTAGATGCAATACACCAAATGTCCCAATTGGAAATATTCAAGCCATCTGATGAGTTGGAGAATGTTCTGACAAATCCAGAAGTCGAATTTATAGCAAATGAATTGGTCCAACAATGTTTGCAACACTTAGAGAAAGCTGAAGAAGCACCGACAACCACCTTTGAGGAGCTCAAATCTGTCACTATTTTAGAAGCAACAGAAGCACCCAAGGCTCCCGAGATGAAGACTTTACCAACGAGACTTAAACACGTCTTCTTGGACAAAGAAAAATTATGTCCAGTCATCATCAGTTCCATCCTGACGGAAAACCAGGAAGAAAGGCTTCTTGTGGAGCTAAAGAAACACAAGAAAGCCATTGGGTACAAAATAAAAGACCTGACAGGTATAAACCCAGCCTTATGCATGCATAGACTGCCCATGGTCGACGAATTCAAGCCATCAAGAGAACACCAGAGGAAGCTGAACCCCAACCTTAAAGAGGTGGTTCGCCTTGAAGTCCTCAAACTGCTGAAAGCTAGCCGACATAATTTACCCAATATCAGATTCCCAATGGGTCAGCCCTGTCCAAGTGGTCCCCAAAAAGGGAGGAACCACTATCATGCTAAATGACAAGAATGAGCTAGTGCCTACAAGGACTGTGATGGGGTGGAGGATGTGTATCGACTACAGGAAACTAAACAAATCAACACGAAAAGATCACTACCCTCTGCCCTTTCTTGACGAAGTCCTAGAACGCTTAGCCCATCAAAAGTTCTTCTATTACCTAGATGGTTATTTTGGGTTCTACCAAATCCCTATACACCCGGAAGACCAAGAGAAAACTACTTTTACTTGCCCTTTTGGGACCTATGCTTTCAGAAGAATGCCATTCGGGCTGTGTAACACACCTGCTACTTTCCAAAGGTGCATGTCTGCTATTTTTGCAGGATTAACGGAATCTATAATGGAGGTATTCATGGATGATTTCTCAGTTTACGGAGATTCCTTCGACAACTATCTACTTAACCTTGGACGAGTCTTACAAAGATGCAAGGAAACGAACCTCATCCTAAATTGGGAAAAATGCCATTTTATGGTAAATGAAGGTGTCATCCTCGGACACAAAGTGAGTGATAGAGGGATTGAGGTGGACAAGGCAAAAATTGATGTTATCTCAAAATTTTTTCCGCCAAAAGACATAAAAGGAGTACGAGCATTCTTGGGTCATGCGGGGTTTTATAGAAGATTTATTAAAGATTTCTGAAAAATAACAAAACCCATGACCCAACTGCTAACCAAAGACATCGAGTTTAATTTTAACCAAGAATGCTTATAAAGTTTCACAACTATGAAAAATGCTTTAATCTCCGCACCCATACTAAGAGCCCCAGATTGGTTACAACCTTTTGAAGTCATGTGTGACGTCGGCGACTATGCCATAGGGGCTGTGTTAGGGCAAATAATTGACAAGAAACCTTATGTGATATATTACCCATCCAAAAAGCTCGATGAAGCACAGGAGAACTATACCACTACAGAAAAGGAGTTCTTAGCTGTCATCTATGCGTTCGAGAAATTCCGATCCTACCTGATTGGAGCTAAGGTCGTTGTCTACATTGACCACTCTGCTATACGATATCTTATTCAGAAGCAAGACGCAAAACCCAGACTTATCCGCTGGGTGTTGATGCTTCAGGAATTTGATTTGGAAATCAAAGACAAAAGTGGAGTAGAAAACGTCGTCGCTGATCATCTTAGTCGTATTGAAGTCAAGGATGATGATACAATACCTATCAGAGACTCTCTCCCTGATGACCAGCTAATGAAAATTTCTACCGGATTCCCTTGGTATGCCGACATAGTGAATTATCTGGCTACAGGGATCATCCACCCTTCCGCCTCTTACCATGACAAAAAGAAATTCCTCCACGACGTCAAGCAATATTATTGGGACGAACCCCACCTCTTTCGTCTTTGTGCAGACAGACTTTTTCGTCGTTGCCTACCCAAAGAAGAGATTACTCCTATCCTAGAACAGTGTCACTCTGGCCCCACTGGAGGACATATGAGTTCGAAAAAGACCGCCATGAAAGTCCTACAATCGGGTTTCTTTTAGCCAACAATAGCAAAAGATTCCCACGATTTTATAAAATCATGCAATAAGTGTCAACTCTCCGGGGGAATAACAAAAAGAAACAAAATGCCTCTCACTATGTAGCAGGAGATCGAGATTTTCGATGTTTGGGGGATAGACTTTATGGGTCCTTTCCCCTCTTCATATGGCTGCTCTTACATACTGGTCGCTGTGGACTATGTATCGAAATGGGTAGAAGCTATACCCACAGTTTCCAGCGATTTCAAACCAGTCATTAAGATGTTTAAAGATATTATTTTTCCCAGATTTGGAGTCCCCCGAACTGTCATATCCGATGGAGGAACCCATTTTCTGGAGCGAAGCTTTGAAGCCCTCTTAAAGAAATACAGAGTCAATCATAAAGTTGCCATGCCTTACCATCCACAAACTAGTGGCCAGGTTGAAGTTTTGAACAGACAACTAAAGGCAATCTTAGAAAAAATAGTCAATAGACACCGTACTGACTGGTCCACCAAGCTTCCCGATGCCCTTTGGGCTTACCGAACAGCTTATAAAACACCAATTGGAACAACCCCGTTCCGTTTGGTATACGGGAAATCATGTCATATTCCAGTAGAACTGGAACATAAGGCTTGGTGGGCCAATAAACAACTGAATTTTGATTTTAAAAGCGCCGGAGAAAACAGACAACTCCAACTACAAGAACTAGAGGAGCTCCAAATGACCGCTTATCAAAGTGCCAGGATTTACAAAGAATAAACCAAGATGTGGCACGACGGTCATCTAAAAAGAAAAGACATCACCGTTGGAGATAAAGTCCTTCTTTTCAACTCCAGGCTCAAAATGTTCCCCGGAAAACTCTACACAAAGTGGTCCGGGCCTTTCACCATCTAACATATATACCCAACTAGATCCATCATAATTGTTGATGATAATGGAGGAGAAAGGATAGTCAATGGCCATAGATTGAAAAAATACTCACTACTACTGAACATGCCTTTGGCGTCGGTTATTTAACCCCCTTTGGCGACGGTTTTCAAGCGACGCCTATGTGGGTGCCGCTAAAGGTCGAACTCTTCGGCATCAGTTTTCTAACCGATGCCTATATGATATATAGGCGTCGGTTATATATAGTTGGCCGACGTCTATAGGGTTCACGCCACAAAAAAGAGCACCAACTAGGACACTTTCTGCGTCGGTTAACAACTGAACAACCGACGCCATACTCCCAGACGACACGGCTGTGCTTCACTGCACGACCGTGTTTAGTACTATAGGCATCGGTTTTATACGAATATACGATGCCTTTTCCACCACGGCCATGCTTTCCTGCACGGTCGGGTTGTTTGTCATATTAGGCGTCGGTTTTTATCCAATAACCGATGCTATAGGCCTTTGATGATGGTGTTCTATAAATAACCGACGCCTATACTTTAATTTTTTTTCCTTACCAGTTTGCAGGACTACTGTGGCTGGTCAGCAGGATGAGAACCTGCAGTTCAGTTTTCTGAACTGCAGGTTTACGACATCCATTGATATCAGCCTACAAACAGGCCACAAACCTGCAAAATCAACAAATATTTTTTCACACAAGTAGATACATTCATACATCAATTCAATTCTCACATTCACACATGTAGAAACATTCAAATACATGTAGAAACATTCAGACATGTATAAATATTCAGAAATATTCATTTACAAAATATCATTCAGCATCGCTATCAGCATCCCAATTATATCTTACAATCGCCACTGCTTGTATGGCTTTTGCCCATTCTTCTCTTACTTCATTTAATGCTTCCATCGTATATGGAGCATGTACATTTTTTAAGCGTTTACCTATAGTGTGGTCAATTTAAACACCTGCAAAGAGAATTATGTATATATATAAGTAATAATATAAAAATAAGATTGATATATTTCATACTAACTAATGATACTATATATAATACCTCATGTATGCTATTAATATCCAATGCTGCATGTCAGATAATCATCTGCATAAATCGCATCACATAGTATGTGCATACCCAGCCGTTGTCTTGTGTAGCACACTATAAATTGAAATATACAAAATATTAAAAAATACAACTAAGCACAGTTCACATAAATAATATATACATTGGAGTCGGGAACTTACTTTTACGTTCTCCCAAATTATTGGCTGGTTCTTTCTCCTTGGGACATTTCCTCCAGTATTTTTGAATGCATCTAAACCCCTACATGTTAATGTAACACAGTAAATTGCATAATTAAATAGTAATGTAATAACAGATGTTAACGGATATAAAAATGAAATATTTCTCACCAGAATAACGACATTCTCAATGTGTGTCCAATTTTAGTGTTCAATGTACTTCCCGTAGGATCTAGATAATAAACAGTGAATGTCCCGGGGACAATAACTAGTAACTCCCAATGTCTAGCGCTATAGGTAAAAAAGTTAAAAATTAATAACTCAAAATGCACAATAAAAATGGAATTTTCTTAAGTCCAAATTATAAATAAAGTAAACTTACTTGACATTGAATGGAGCTATTATTATCGTCTTCTTTTGCTGACTGAAAATTGTAAAAGCATCTATACAATATTGTTGAACACTATCAGGGTCTTTAGCTACCATACTAATCAATGATGGAATCAAAAATCCCACATGATCAAATGCAAATTGTTTACATTGATCTTTGACTAAGTAGCTGCAAAACATGTATTACGTATGCATTAATATATAAGAAACTAGATCACCGGATCTTACACAAGGTATATGGATGTATAAACAAGATCTCACCTTATCCATGTCTCTATCATTGATGTATTCAACCAATCATACATAAACAACTCAATAATATCTTGTATAAATAAAGAGCTATCATATGATTGACCTGCATAATCTGCTTCTAAAGAAACAACTATAGGACAATGTATATTATTTGCCCATAGCCAACATGCCATTCCCCTACAAGCAGGACCTAACGGGTATTTTAGGCCAGTTGGAACCCAACTTGGTAATGCAGGAAGTGGAGGTGGAGGCCTAGGTGCTCCGGGTGTCTTCTTTTTAACCTGTATATATAATTTCAGATCAGTTGACCTCATATATACACATTAACAATCTAAAGTAATGTAAATTTATCTTACAATTTCAATAGTGTAGACGACATCTGCTTAGGGCCACAATATCACCCCACCTTCTGCCTCACCAAGTGTATCAATATCTGGGTGGGCATATGGCAATGCAGCTTCCCTCCAATCGGGTAATACACATATCGGGCTCACACGAACGTAGCCCTGCAGCATTGGAGTCCCATGAAATGTTGCCCCAGGAAGGGACGGGTAAGCCCGCGCCTCTGCAACAACATAGTCTTGCATTCTTAAGCGGCATGGCTTCAATGCCTACAAATTTACGTAAAGAATGTTATACATATATACATATCATCTTGAAAACATATCATCTTGAAAAGACTAGCTACAATGTCATAAACAATACTTACAGGAGACGTGCTAGGCGATGGGTCTCCAGGATTACTCGCAATCTGTGCATAAGGAGAAGAGTGGGTCGCCATAGGCTGATTGGAAGCATGAGATGCCTGCCACCGCACTATTTCTTCCTTGACCTTCTCAACAACTATATCATTGACCTTCTTAGCAACTATATCCTCGACTCTCTTATTCTCCTATACATGGATAAAAGAAACATTAGCTTCTTATTATTGAATTCCCTTTTGCAGTAACATTCTAAAAAAAGAATAGGTTACCTCTTCTTGTGAAAGTCCCGCTCTGGGTTTACGCTGGGATGGCCCAAAGAATGCTTTGATGCCCACACCAGCGCCTGCACCCCTAACACGTCCAAGATGCTCTGGGTTACCCAGAGCAACTGTCAATTCATCCCTTGTGCCCTGAGGGATGAATGTGCCTTGTTTCCTCTGCTCATGCAGCTCCCGCTAATCACCATCAACAGAAATTGGTAAGTTAACACCACAAATAATCAATATTCAAATGATTGCTCTAAGAGTTGTATTTTACCATTTTCGCAGCCGCCTCAGCAATTACGGGCTTCTTTATTTCACCCTTCTTGTTTTTCCTCCCAGCTATCCAGATATCATGGTGAGGCATGGGTGTGGCAGACTCCTGAGTAGCTGCAGACTCCGCCTGTAGTCTTTGGCGAACGCTTGCATAGCCCTTTGGACCCATAGTGTGGTCATGCACATTCAGTGCACGCCTTGCTTTTTGCGCGTCACTGAGGGCCTAGTTAGTATGCACATTAATGATTTGGTTAGTAGCACTAAATGTTAATCTTGAATAGGTGAATATAACGTATATTAATTAAATTGGGAGTGACGCCTAATAGCTTGAATTCTTCAGATTTTCTTGAAGCAACAAAATTGTCCCAATCTTCTTTGTCCAAGAAGTTCCACTGCTCAAGGGCTGACTTCTTCTTCTTATCACCATCTTTTATGTATTCTCTATTCAGATTTGTCCTATAGTTCCTAAGCATCTTTCCAGCACGTTGCATCACGCTTTTACGATGCAACTTCTCATCCAATGCAAACAGATTCTGTAAAATAGAATTCTTATTAACTAGTATCCAAAAATAGAATTGCAAATAATATAATTTGTAATCTACATAATAGAATTGCAAATAATAATAACTCACACATAAATCCTTCCATATCAAGTCTTTCTTCGCCTGAGGAACTTTATGCCGATTATCATACTTAAAACCACAATGGCTTCGAGTGACACACCCAAGATAGTTTATAAAATTATTGCGGTTCACTCCAATTGCATTTCCTCCATTATCAAACTCAACAACCAATTTGGATCCACTGCCACTCAGCGCTATTAACTTCTTCAACAGAGTGATGCCCCTTTTCTTGTTAAGTGTTTGGTGCTACGCATCAAGTTGCTCCCGTGCTTCAGTGGGTACATGTGCATCATCAACCTCAAATTTGACAAAAATAAACACACTGAATTAGCCCAATATAGAAATATAGGATATATGACATAACTAGAAGATAATGAATTTTATAGAAATACATGATATGTTTTTAGAAATTACATTGGTATCCTCGCCATGCTCGTCATGGACAACATGCTCATCATGGACTTCATGCTCATCATGGACATCATGCTCATCATGGTCAGCCATCTGAAAATGTCATTAAAAAGGCAAACATTTAGCATTTGTATTAACTAGAAAAAGGCAAACATTTAGCATTTGTATTAACTAGAAAAAGGAAAACATTTATCATTTGTATTAACTAGAAAAAGGAAAACATTTAGCATTTGTATTAACTAGAAAAAGGCAAACATTTAGCATTTGTATAAACATACATGTCTCTAAAATTGTGATCTTTTATCAATTAACAATCCTTCATTGTGATCTCCGCGCACATATAAGTCATCATTAGCTTCAATATTTTGTGGAGTTGGCAACCCAACTGAGAATGGACTGGAGTCATCATACTTATCATAGTACTCTTCTTCATCTATAGGATCTTCAATGAACTGTCTTTTACCATGAAGAACAACCGACCATTTATCATTTGCAGGATCATCGATATAGAATATTTGTTTTGCCTGTGATGCCAATATGAATGGTTCACCCTTCTCGCCAATCTTTTCAAAGTTCACCAAAGTGAAACCCAATTCATCCACTATAACTCCTTTGGTGTTATCAACCCAATTACATTTAAAGAGCGGAATTCTGAAATCTATGTAGTCAAACTCCCATATGTCTTCAATGACACCGTAATATGACATTTTAGCTTCACGTGGACTCTTATCCTTTTCACTTGCAAAATACATAGTAGACGCTTGAAGAGTGACCCCACTGTTTTGGATGACACTCTTATCATCTTGGCACTCTGTGTAATATGTGAACCCATTAATGTCAAACCCTTCATAAGACATAACATTCGGTTTTGGTTTAAAGGCGAGGCATTTGATAGTTTCTGTAATATCATTTGGTGTTTGAGATAGTTGATGTAAGACTTTATCTTCAAACCACTTAGTAAAAGTCTTATTATGCTCTCTAGCAATCCACATTGAACTTGCTCGAGGATGTTGTCTCTTGATGAAATTGGTATGTTCCTCGATATAAACACTCACTTCATCCATGTTGTGTAAAATATACAAGTGAGCTTGTTCCAACTGCTCACGGCTGATTACTTTCACCCGTGATCCCAAAATTCCTTTGCCCTCCTCAATATTCTTGTCATTAACAGGAGTGTTATTACCACTCAGAAAGTCATTGCAAAAATCCATAACCTCTCTCGCCACATAACCTTCAATAATACTCCCTTCAGGCCGATAACGGTTTCGAACATCACCTTTAAAAACACTCATTTATCGTTCAAAGGGATACATCCCATGCAATAAAACTGGTCCCAACATTTTTACTTCCCTAGTCAAGTGGACAACAAGATGTACCATGATATCAAAGAACGAAGGAGGGAAATACATCTCAAGCTGACATAGGGTAACAACCACTTCTCTTTGCAAATTATCGAGAGTATCAGGGTCAATAACTTTGCTGCATATACTGTTGAAAAAGAAACAAAGTCTGGTGATTGCAAACCTTACATGCTTCGACAATATAGATCGAATTGCCACGGGCAATATTTGTTGCATTAGAGTGTGATAATCATGAGATTTAAGACCTATCAACTTCAGATCTTTCATTGATACCAATCTACAGATGTTGGATGAGTAACCATCTGGCACCTTAACATTTACCAAGCATTCACAAAAAGCTTTCTTCGCCTTTCTAGACAACGTGTAACAAGCGGGAGGTAAGTATGTTATTTTATTACCCATTTCATGTAATTATGTTAATTCTGACCTTATTCCCATTTCACATAGGTCCAGTCTGGATTTTATCCCATCTTTAGTCTTACCTGGTATATTTAACAGAGTACCAATGATGCTATAACAAACATTTTTCTCAACGTGCATTACATCGATACAATGTCTGACTGTCAAAGAACTCCAATAAGGAAGATCCCAAAATATTGACTTCTTCTTGAATGAAGAATTGTCACTCCGTGTGGCCATACTACATTGTGATTTCTTACCAAATTCATTGACAATGTCTTTTACTCTTTCATAAACAACATCCCCTGGTATAGGTTTAGGTGCACTCCGTTCATCATTCCATCCATTGAATGCTTTGTGCTTCCTACGATACGGATGGAATTTTGAAAGAAACCTTCGATGACCAAGATATACAGTCTTTCCACCATGTTTTAGTCTTATTGAATCAATGTTTTCTTCACATATAGGACACACTTTAGCTCCTTTGACACTATATCCAGACAAATTCCCATATGATGGAAAGTCATTAATAGTGCAAAACAACATAGCGTGCAAATGAAATGTCTCTCTTCCTAAAGCACCATAGGTCATCACACCTTCAGCCCAAAGTTTCTTTAAGTCATCAATCAGAGGTTCAAGATAAACATCAATATCATTTCTGGGTTGTTTAGGGCCCGATATCAACAACGACAGCATAACGTACTTGTTTTTCATACACAGCCAGGGAGGAAGATTGTATATAACAAGCATGACTGGCCAAGTGCTATGTTGGCTGCTCAATGTCCCGTATGGATTCATCCCATCTGTACAAAGCCCAAGTCTTAGATTCCTATCTTCTTCACCAAATTTGGGGTACAATAGATCAATCTTCTTCCACTGTGGGGAATCAGGTGCATGTCGTAGGATCTCATCATTATTTTTCTTAACATCTCCATGCCACCTCAAATTCTTCACATCTTTTGGATTTGCAAACAAGCGTTGAAACCGTGATATTATAGGTAGATACCACAACACCTTGGCAGGAGAACCAGTTTTGGACTCCCCCGAAGTTATCAATTTATACCGTGACGCACCACATTTTGGACAATCTTTCAAATCTACATAGTCCTTTTGAAATAATACACAATCATTCGGGCATGCGTGTATCTTCTTGGCCTCCATTCCCATTGGGCACAACACTTTCTTTACCCGGTATGTTGAGATTGGCAGCTCGTTTCCTTCAGGAAGCATTTCTTTCAACAAAGTCAACAATTCAGTGAAGCTTTTGTCGCTCCATTTATTGTTAGCTTTCAACTTATACAATCTCAACACATCGCTAAGCTTCGTAAACTTAGCACAGCCTGTGTATAACGGTATCTCAGCATCATGCACAATTTTTCTAAAGATAGGAGGTGGATCGGTGTGCTCTACCCTACAACTATCCAGCATCGCATCAACGATGTCTACTGGAACTGGTTCGTTCACATCTACGTCATCAAAGGCAATTTCTTCTTCCACCCATGCACTGCTATCGGAGTTTGAAATCTCTCCATGCCAGTGCCATTATGTATAGCCTTGTACAATCCCGTTGCACATGACATGACTTTTGATTTCCTCACCAGTGTTGACTTTCAAGTTGTTAACGCAATGCCTACATGGATAATAGAACCTATATGTAGGTTTTTTCCTATGTTCCTCGACAAATCTAACAAACTGATCAAGACCAGATATAAACTCTGGGGTGCAGCGATTGCAAATGGACATCCATGATCTATCCATTCTATGATCAAAGATAAAACAAGTATATATTAGGACAAGATTAGGGTATACACTTACATCCTATCCAAGATTTACTCCTATTATCTACAATGAAGCCGGACTCCATACAAACAATATATAATTTAGTGATTGTTCATTCTAATTTATACCAATGTACAAGTAATATAAAGAACAATGATTGTTCACTTTCTATGCCAACAAACACATGTGATGTCATTCTTATATATAATAAATGTGTACCACCTATCCCATCCTTGAACACCTAATCTCACTAGTAAGTGTATAATGTGTATTGGGTTTTCAAGAAAATTTCGGCAGCATTTCCTCGCTGTTCTCTAAGTACATATGTACTTAGAGAACAAATGGGGAAATGCTACCGAAATTTTCTCGAAAACCCAATACACATTATACACTTACATCCTAAGTGACATTAGGTGTTCAAGAACAGTCCCAAACCGAGGACTATCCAAGATTTACTCCTAATGAGTAAATCTTGGATGGGTTTCTAGGCCAACAAACACAATAATAGATATGTACATGTTAGGGTTTCATCACGATTAATGTTAGGGTTTCATCACAATTGATGTTAGGGTTTAATCAAATCAAATTAGGATGCTACAATTGACAAGTTTAAATCTTATTTCAACATGCATCAAAATTTATTGAATTAGGCCAAACATTACGATTAGAAGCACAAATATATGACAAATACATGCAAGCAAAATATTTGTTCATATCCTAGGATTTACATAAAGCATTACATAAAAATTTGTTCATATCCTTACCAACAGCAAGCACGGACATGGCTGTGTTGGCCTACCACGGCCGTGCTGGACAGCACGACCGTGCTTGCTGTTGGTAAGGAGCTAAGGAGAAGGAAGCAAAGAGGCTAGCCAACCTGGAGCTAGTGTGGAGAAGAGTGGCAGTGAGCGGCGACAGCAGTGGCGGCGAGCAGACAAAGAAGCCAAGGGGCGGGCGGCGGCCGGAGAAGCAACAGACGGCCGGAGAAGCAGCAGGCGCCGGCCGGAGAAGCAACAGGCAAAGAAGCAGAGCAGCGGCGGTGAGTAGAGCAGCAGCACCATCGGCGGCGACGGCGAGGCGAGGCGAAGAAGCACAGGCAGCAGCTAGCGGGCGATGAAGACAATGAAACAGGTATCGGTGCGATCGATCGATCATGGGTCTATTAAGTTCGTAAAGGCATCGGTTATCAAATACAAACGACACCTAAAGTCTTCAGCGTCGGTTGATAGTAAAACACCGACGCCCAACTAGACAACCTTTACCCTAAATTTTTTGGCGGGAACCATTATCAGCGTCGGTTATCAAAGGATAACTGACACTGAAAGTGGGACTTTTCGCGCAAATTTTCATTTTAAATAGGCATCGGTGAATTGTTAAAACACCGACACTGTAGGTGACCTAAAATGTTTTTGCCCAAAAATTGGATTTCACAGGCGATTTTAGGCATCGGTCTATTATAAACGGCCGACGCTGAATACAACGCGGTACCCGTGTCTGGCTGGTCTTCGAATATAGACGTCAGTTTGCATAAATAACTGACATCTAATATTATAGGCGTCGGTTTGCCTAAATAAACGATGCCCAGAAAAGAGACACTGAACGTTGTTTCTATAGTAGTGACTATACTCCAGTAGACAAAATCCCGAGACAGACTATTGAGATCAGAGACCCCACAATATCACCATAACAAAATCAAAACCTCGTCGAGCCAGTGACGTAAAACCCAGGCACTACTTGGGAGGCAACCCAAGATCTGAGTTCTCTGTTTCCTTTTTTATTCATTTTAGGGTTATCATCTTTAATCTAAAAATATAAAAATCAACATAAACAACCAAAACAAACATAAAAATATAAAAATCAAAACCCTAATTCATCTCAAACGGTCCTAAAACCATTTGGAACCAAACAGTCCTGAAACCGTTTGAAACCAAACCGTCCCGAAACCGTTTGGAGCCAAACGGTCTTCAAACCGTTTGGATCCAAATGATCTTCAAACCGTTAGACCTGGGGAATTTGTAAGGTCAACCCCCGGTTCCTATAAATATACCCCCTCCTTCTCCCTTCTTTCGACTCTCGAGCTTTCTAAAACCCTCGGTGTACTGTTCCATTTCTGCTCCCGTTCCCGCGCAACCCGTGACTCCGGTTCTCTCTGCCGCCATCCTTCCCAGTTCCTTGTGTCTTCACGGTGATCGCACCTCAGTTACCACCTCTCCTCGCATCACCGTCATCATCTCCGCCCATTGTTGCTAGGTAGTCCAGCACGCCACATCATCGACACTCCTGTCTATGCTACGCCACCATCTTTACCATCGCCGACGTCTTCAACACCGCCGCGGCTTACTTTTCTATCACCACTGTCGTCCTTATCGCTGCCGCCTTCGCTATCGCCACTGGTATCACCTCTACCATCGCCTGCCGCTCCTCCGGCGTTTCACCTTCCAAACGGTCCTGAAACCGTTTGGAGCCAAACGGTCCTGAAACCGTTTGAAGCCAAACGGTCTTCAAAACCGTTTGGCTTTTCAAAAACACTTATATTTCGTTGAAACATAAAAGAACATAAGCATATACAAAATCCAAAATTTTATAATAAACATGTTATTTTAACACATGACTTTCCATCTCCAGAAATGGCTTCACCAGCAAAGAAACCCACCGAACATGAAGACGCTCCCTTCTGGACAACAGAGCAACTAATGGAAAGCCGTGCAAAGCTCTAGAAGGTTGTAGACACATACAAAGAAACCGGAAAGATTCCACCAAAGATCAACATCATAGAGGTCATGTGCGAAATTGACTGCATCAACAAATGTCTGGCCGAGGAACCTGAATAAGAAGTGGAAGAAATCTCTTCCAGTGATGAAGGCTCTGAATACAAGCCCAACTCTGAAGATGCATCCCCAACCGACAAATCGAAGGGGAAACGAAAACCTCAGGAAGCTATAAAAGAACAACCATCAAAGAAACAGACAAGGAAGCAAGTCTGCCCCACTACTGCTAGGGAACAAACCCTTGCAGAGTCCGTCCCAACACCCACCACTACTGCACAAAATGCATGATCTTGACATGACGGCAATATCTACTCTCGATGCTCAAGACATCTTCATCCTTAACACTATAGTAGATGATGCCAAAGACGGGGGTGATATTATCTACCAAAATACAAAGACTCAGCGCAAGTTGACACGTGAAGACTTCCGCTCCATCCTTTGACCACATTCAACAGTGAAGATGGCAGTCTTCCGGGTCCTCCTTGCCAATTCTATCGAAACTTACAGAATCTCTAAGCGGCAGCAACCTGTCCTTAACGCATCACCTGCTCTTGCTATGAGTCTCATATACAAAAAATTACAAAGAAAATCAATCGAACGGTTACAGAGGGGAATATCCGTAAAGGCACACTATATTACAATGCCCTTCCAAGTCTCTGGTCACTGGCTTTTAATGATTGTGGACACCGCGGCTCGGGATGCCAAGGTGTACAACTTTTGCGCCACTGAACTATGAGCCGGAAAAATCAATTTCGCTGGAACAGAGGCCGGGGAGGCCAGATGCATTCCATTCCGGCTCCTGAAATTGATCTGGGCTGCTTGCCCATCCCTCCGCAATAATTGGAACCAACCTTGGTTCCAAATCATCAACTCCCACACCCAAACTCAAGAAGGTTCTAGGGATTGCACTTTCTACATTATACGTCATATTCAAGCGCTCAATCAGCAAATCCCTTTTACAGAAATGGCCACTGAAGATTTTCATTCTCTGCGAGGTCGTTACACCATGGAGTTAATCTGTGATAGATGGTTCTTCAAGGACCCAACTATGGTACCTAACGACGTTCCTCTCTATCTTTTTTCGGCCATCCAATGTCCTCCAAAACAACCATTCAGGCAAAAAATAGAGGAGTTGGAGAAACAACCACCAACGTCCTCCAAAACCACGGTTCCTAAGAAGAAGACATGGGACCCTTATTATTTTGATCTGGCAGATGATGAAGGAGTTACTGAGTTTCTAATTGGGGCGACCATCAACAGATCATCTTCACAAATGGTCCCCCTGTCTGCCATTTCACCAATATTCCCCAATTTTGACCTCAGCGCTTACAAAAGCCTCTCCGACAATGAACTTCGTCTCATCATGTCAAGGCTTTACGCCGAGAAAGATGACCTCATTTTCATGTCTGGAGACATTTTGGTCATGGCAGACATGTTACGAGAAACTGTACAGACAAAAGGGTCTCTATCCGTAAGTTTGATGGCCGCCTATCAATTTCTTCTCAGACAGAATCACCCTACAACCTATATGGCATCCGCGTATATGAAGTATGATCTCCTAAAGTTAAAGAACTTCGGAACGACTGAGGAACTCATTTCCTTCCTACAACATACGACTCCAAAGTTTATCATGCTCCCGTTCCTTCATTCAGAACACTGGATGTTGTTGGCAACAAATCTTCATGAAGGAACAACAATCATATACAATAGTTTCGACAGCCAGTACAATCCAGATCAACAACATTACACTACAACACCAAGAACGCCTACGGAGGAGGTAGAGAAGGAGTGTGCCGATCAACTTCATGCCCTTCTCAGCAAGCACACACATGCATACAATAAAGAACACTTCCATCGCCCCGCCTTCAGCCACAAGTGCCCACAGCAGCTCCGCAAGTCGAACGACTGTGGTTTTCACATCCTCTACTGGATATACACCATCATGGTACTTGGAAGACCAGTAGAGGACATGACAGAAGTGGATTACCACACATTGCGAGGAAAGTTCACTGCTAATCTCCTTCAAACACATGGCGCTAATAAAGGACTAACAGACGCTTGATGTCCTTGTCCTTGTACTTATCAACCTATCACTTTGACACTCTGAGGACAGAGTGAGTGACAAGTTAGGGGAGGAGTACACTGGACAAGGGCGAGGTATCATTTCTAAACCCTTCCCTCTCTACCTTTTCCTTCAATTCTGTACAAATTTTATAACTTCCTTTGCACTTTTAATTTTCGTCTTAGAATAATTTCCTATTAAAATAAACCTTGCACATAAAGAAGAACATCCCTCTTAGAACAAATTCATCCCCAGCTAACTTTAGAACCCAGTCAGTCCTCAAAGGTAATAACAAGAATAGCACTTATACATGTAATGGCGAATTACTAATTTCTCTCCACTCTTGATTTTCATGCTTTTGCTTTATTTCTACATCTGACTCTCCATAGGTCAGCATCAAGGCCAAAATAAGCCAAACACTCTCAAGGATGGGGGGGACATTAGGTGACATCCAAATCAAGAAGTCTTGCAAGTGGACCACTAAGTAGAAACCAAATAAGTGCATGTCGAGAAACTCAAAGAACAACTTTCTTCTCTTCAAATAAAAGAGGCTTGGCCGCCTATTTAATTTCCCTGAAAACCCAAATCCTAAGCTTGTGAGCTTACGAATAAAAGCCAGAGTGTTGAATAAAACAATGAGAGTTGTGCCATGAATAAGGATCTATATGAAGAACCAATAAAGGTCTCACCCGACCGGTACATTCAGCTACCCTCACAAAGGTAGATGTGTCATGCCCGGTAGTGAAACCCTAAGGTATCCAAATATACGAAAGGCTGATAAAGGACTCACCAGGCCGGTACATTCAGCTGCCCTCACAAAGGCAGATGTATCATGCCCGGTAGTGAGATCCTAAAATCATAGAAAACCCCTCCCCTACTTGAAAGGGGAGTTACACATCAAGCCTTTAGCCAACCCTCATACCCACTCTAGCTTCCTGTAGGATTTTCAGAGAAGTATAAAGCTGATTAGAGTCAACGACATGCACAGGATAAAAAGTGGTCCCAATGCAGGCCACGAGATATGGAAGAAACCTGAGATCCAAGAAACTCTCAATACCTGAAAGAGTTATAGAAAAAAGCTCAGATACAACCTTAGGAGATCTCGGGTTTAGAATTGGAGCAAGAGTATGGAAATCTTAACAAAATAAAATTGCCTCGCCATTACATGTCTTAGATCTATCTAACTTGAGGACAAGCTAGACTCTAAGTTGGGGGGTGATAACCTCCAATTTTGTGATGATATCTTAGTAATTTTCCTCAATTTTCCACACTCTTTCTTAGATAAATTAGATAGAATCCTTAACTTTCCTCTCTTATTACAAATATACTGTTAGATTAAATTTTCTCTCTTTTTACTTACAGGAAAAGACAAAAAAAACCACAAAAACCTCACACGATCCCAAGACCGCAGGAAGCCAACCGGTCCCAAGACCGCATGGAGTCACACGGTCCCAAGACCACATGAAGCCAACCGGTCCCGAGACTGCATGGAGTCACACGGTCCCAAGACCGCATGAAGCCAACCGGTCCCGAGACCGCATAAAGTCACACGGTCCCAAGACTGCATGAAGCCAACAGGTCCCGAGACCGCATGGAGTCACACGGTCCCGAGACCGCATGGAATCACACGGTCCCAAGACCGCATGAAGCCAATTGGTCCTGAGACCGCATGGAGTCACATGGTCCCAAGATCGCATGAAGCCAACTGGTCCCAAGACCGCATGAAGCCAACCGGTCCCGAGACCGCATGGAGTCACACGGTCCCAAGACTGCATGAAGCCAATCGGTCCTGAGACCGCATGGAGTCACATGGTCCCAAGACCGCATGAAGACAACTAGTCCCGAGACCGCATGGAGTCACACAGTCCCAAAACCACATGAAGCCAACAGGTCCCGAGACCGCATGGAGTCACACGGTCCCAAGACCGCATGAAGCCAACCGGTCCCGAGACCGCTTGAAGTCACACGGTCCCAAGACTGCATGAAGCCAAACGGTCTCAGGGTCCAAACGGTCTTGGGGTCCAAACGGTCTCGGGGTCCAAACGGTCTCAGGGTCCAAACAGTCTCGGGGTCCAAATGGTCTCGAAACCCAAACGGTCTTCAAGACCGTTTGGACCCAAAACTGCCCAAACCATTTAGACCCCACTTAAAGCCTATAAATAAGACCCGAGAGGTCCTTCAAAAGACATCAAGTTTCAGACGCCCAAAGGCTGCCTCTACTACTCCAGAGCTATTCCAACCTCCATCCTCTGTCCAAAGGCTGCCGGTCTGAGATCCACGCTCCATCCTGAAGCTACTTTCTCTCTCTTCGCCAAAGAAGGTGGGAAGAGGAGACATCATCGAGCAACCTGTGAAGTGTGAAGATCGTCACTCTCTCTCCTCCCAAGGGGTTGACTTTCCTCTCTCCTTTGTGGGGATGACGTTCTTTCTCTCTCTTCTCGCCTCCTTCTTTGTCCTAGCTATGAGCGAGTAGTCTCATTTCACTAGGGTGCGGGGAGTAGCCCCGCTACCCATGTTTTCATTTCATGCAATGTAATCTATAGTTTGCAATAGAGATATACTTTCTTTTCAGTTCGACATCAATCATTTAATGAATACTTGTTGCTTGATCGCCAACTTATGTTATCTTTTATCTTTTAGTATGAATTGTCTACGTTTGTACTATCAGATTCAAATCTCGATTGAATGTTGGTTCCTGATGCATGTATCCACCATGCATCTATTTCAGTATCTAGGAGTTTTTCTCAAGAAGTGGAGTAAACTCACTTTCATTGTTGTACTTTCATACTATGAAATGGAATCAGTTGACGTATGAAAGTACAACCTTGATAAGTCGAGGAACACACTTTACAAAGGGAATGATGTAAAGTAGGTGACCATTCGTTCGGGGATGGCTGGCGTTGCAACATTCCCACACTTCTCATAGTTAGTTCTCTGAAAGGAAACTAAATCTACAAAGATACTAACTGTTTAGACTCTTTTTGTAGGTTATGTTTTATGTTGCATGTTTTGATCCATGTGTAGTGGCATTGAAAGCCAATCACATCCTAGTGGCTCCTTATCATTGTTTACAACCTAAAATTTACTTTCTTGCTTTGTTTTACTTGCACTTAGTTTATAACAACCAAATCAAATCTTTGAATTAAATATCAACTATTAAGGGGTTAAGTGAAATTCTAACGTTTTCCATCTTGTTAATCTCAACAAGACCGTTGTCCCGTGGATTCGACCCTTAACTATACTACGATAAGACTTCCACATGTCTTAGCATACGTGGGTGGAGTTTTAACTTAGTATAAGCAAGGCTAAACCTAAAGACTTACTATCTTTAGGATTTTTAGTGGTGCGCACAATTCCACATGAGTGGAAGCTCCATCAATATGTCATTGTTGCAGTTGACTGATATGTCTCTTTGGTGTTTTCTCTTGTGTTGACCAAGAGGTGTGGGAAGGTCATGGATTCTGACTCTTCTATTGACCTTGTATGGCACCAATTTTGACTTAGCAGTGGTCAGTTGGATTTGGGTGGTATGACTCAAATCCTTGGGGCATAATAAAGTACATAATCAGCCGTGTAGTATAATTGTTTAGGATCAAAATATGAAAAAATTAGATGAGGCCTTGCTTGATATTTATGCAATATTGTTGATAGGAAATATACATGTCCTTCATATTCCATTTAAAATTGTTAAGATGTTTCATAATCTAACAATAATTGCTCATCCTATTAATAATGATTACCTGCTTCTTATAATTGTAATTTATTACTGCTCTATTTATCTTATTTGTGATAACTATAGAGGTGGTGGAGAATTATATCTCCTGCTGAGATTTGGAATCTCACCCCGTGGGTTTCCCACATCCTTTTTAGTCAGACGTGCACAAGGAGGTAGAGATCATGTAATAGAGATTGAGGAGAAGCAAGAGAGGCAGTAGCTGACAAGGTTGGAAGTGTTGCTGGATGTCTTTTGTCCTTAGAGTCCTAGAGTCATCCCTGTACACTCGGGTCTTTGGGGATGTTTTGTAGACATTTTGTGGACATGCTTTCGATATGTGGCTGGCTTATGTGCCCTTTTGTATATAGATATAGTGGATATATGTATATATGTTTTAGAACAGGTTCCATGGTAATAGGTTAATGGCACACACAATAACTGCTTTGAGGCATGAAAGGACTCATCGTAAAGGTTCTTGCCGTTTGACAGTTTTATCAAAATGGTTTTAATTTTTAGTGTTTTCCAGTAATCTATTTGTTTAATCTTTCTTCAGCGGTTTTGTATTGAGTAATCTCACTTTATGTGGTGTGGGGGGTCACAATCAGGTTGGTATCATAGCCTTAGGTTTGCTGAGTCTATAAGGACCTAGGACTAGGGTTTGTGTCTATTTTAGTGTCATCCAGTCTATCTTATAGTGACTTCTACTTATGCAGAAGAAGAAGAGAAAGCTTAAAGATGTCTAGAGAACACAAAGAACATGTTGCTAAGAGCAGTGTTGTTGCACTAGGTGGTGGTGCAAAGAACCAGAAACGAGAAGATCGGGTGCCTGAAGTCCCCCAGTTTGACCCAGCCATGATTGAAAATCCTACCTTTCAATCCCTTTTTGGGCAGTTTATGGGTACTTTGGCTCATATGGCAGACAAGATGCTTGCACCTCAGACAAAGGTACCCGTTCCCCATGATGAATCTTTAGGTACTGGGAAGACTTTTGAGCGGCTTCGTCGTGTTGAGGCGGTGGAGTATGCTGGGACGACTGATTTGGCGGATGCGTATCTGTGGCTTATGGAGCTTGAGAAAACCTTTAAAACCCTTAGTATTGATGTAGCCCTATTTTAGGACTCCATTTTGTACTTAAATCACATCTAAACATGTTAGATTACAAGCTATTTCCCCTAATATGTTTATCATTTCCAAATGCTCTTATGGATGTTATTTGCATCATTTTTAGGTACTTGGACCATGATTAGGGTGAATGAGAGAGGAGGGGTCCAAAGAAGGCCCCAAATCTCCATCAAACTACCTTCAATGGCCAAGGATCGACATCAAGCAGAGAAATCCATGAATGATGAAGTTTGAAGTTAATTTGCATACTGCAGATCCCAACATGGTTGTGGGAATATTGATAACACCCAAATTTATGCATTTATGCTAATCATTTATTTATGGTTTTGTGTCACTATAGCCTTAATATGCCCAAAATAACCCATGTTTCTTATCTTTTTCTAATTTATGTCTCTTCTTAGATAAAGTTGCTCAACTAGCCAATTTTGGGACTTGTAGGCACTAGACCTGAAAAGACATCTATTCTCCATTATTTCTCCCCAACATATGGTTTTTACAACAGCTAGACTCCCATCCGTCACAACCACGGTGGACTAAGCATCACACTATGTGCACCAACTTAGGAGATGGTGGTCCCGCTAATCGACTAGCGGGCCCAATAAACTTTTGATATCTTGGACCCTAATTTTGATGTCCAGTCCTTTATCAGAATGCATCCTCACCAATAAAAAAGGCTCATCGACGTGGGCCCCTCGATCACCATTAATAGCCCCCTCGGGTGGGTTCATTCCATGATGTCGCGACTGTGGCCAAGAAGAAGTGACCTCGACCGCGACTGAGGTACATCCTCCTAGACCGCGACTGCAGCCAAGATGAAGTAACATTGACCACGGCCAAGATGAAGTAACCTCGACCGCGATTGAGGTACATCTTCCTCAACCATGACTACGACCGCGGTATCTACATCCACCTCAACTACGACTGTGGCCATGATATCCACATCCAACTCGACCACGATCTAGACCTCGACCGCGATCAAGGTACATCTTCTGTGACTGCGACTGTGACCTTGACCGCGACCGAGGTACATCTTCCTCAACCATGACCGTGACCGTGGTATCCACATCCACCTCGACCGCAACTGTGGTCTGGATCAGTACCTCGCCCATTTCGCCATTAAATACACACCCCCCACAACCTGGAGAGGGGTTCCGCACCTTGGGGAGTTCCATCTGCCTGTTCGGATATGGGGAGTTTTTCCACCTTATGGTTCTGACCTGCTGAGGTTCCCAGAGCCTCGTGGGAGAGTACGGAGGTCTAAGAAGGATGAAGTGCTCATTCTATGCTCCTCTCTTCAGCATGCTTCCATCCCCCACCATCTTCCACCTTCAGTCTTAGATCTCTAAAGGCAGAAGCTGAGGAGAGAGAAGATTGAGGATCCATCTTCTTTGAGAGAAGGAGAACATCCACACCATCATCTTCCACCTCCATCCACCAACCAAGCTATAGTTCAGGGTGGATCTAGAGAGAAAGGAGGCCAAGGAGCCCTGAAGATCAAGGAGGACGACCCAAAAGATGAGATCCGGCCTATACAGAGGCTAGGGAGCGAGAGCCACCTCTCCTCTATGGGCTGAATCTCTTCTTCTTCTCCTTTCATCTACTGTTCTCCTTTGTTTCTGTACAAATGATGTTCTTTCATCTTTGTTCAGTGCCAACTATGCTTGTCTATGGCTAGTTGATCTCCTTCTTGGCTATGTAGCCCGTTTTGGGCATGTTTATGTAATTTTTCCTTAAGCAAGTAGATTTAATCCAGATCTAGTACGTTTCATGTTCTATCTTCTCTTTGTGGTTATGATTTCTAGTTTGGTTGATCTCTTTCTTGCTTGAACAACTATTTCTACCTATATCGAGAGATTCGTTGTATAAATAGACAAGAGAAGATAGTTTGGATCGTATTCTGAAAGGAGGACGGTTCAAGGTCGTCTGTTCCTAGCATCCCAGAATATTCCGAACTTAAGAGGGTATCTAGAATATTCTAGGACATTGGTTTGTCATCCTCGAGAGAGGTTTCATATCATTGATGGGTTTTAGTCACGCTACGCGAGAGCGAGTGGGATGACCCCACAGGAATAGATACCACAGTGTGTGTTGTGTTTGTATGTCACTCAAGAACGGGATTGATAGACTACCCAACTTGTGATTACATAACCGGAAACTCCTTCTCTTTGATTTGTAGAATCCTACAAACTCTGTTTTATTTTCTTTTCTTTGTTTCATTTTAATTTGTGACAACCCGCTAGACTAGTTCTAGCCCCTTACTTTCCTGACTATCATCTTGTCTTATCTGACTTAAGAACGAAATCTCAAGCGTCCTAAACGTCACCACGTCCCTGTGTTCGACCCCATATATCTACTTCAACCATGTAATAAAAGTTGCGGGGGTCCTTGAAGGTTTCAGGTTATAAATTTAAAAGTTTGATTCCTTATGAATCTGCCTCCCTTACCAGACGTGTGATTCGGGCCGATCAACTTTTTGGCACCGTTGCCGAGGATGTGGTCTTCCACGTTTACACGTCTAAAAGATTTTGTTCTATCACTTTTAAGCCTGTATATATATGCATAGTTTTTCTTTTGTTTTAAACATACTCATCCATATATACTGAATAGTTTTCCTTTTTCTTATACCTTTTTAGCCATGGATCTTGCTTCAGCAAGACAGGTTATATTGTCCACTTGTCCTCCCAAATTTTTCTGCAGTTCTGACTGTTGGCAAATAATTGAAGGTTGTGCTCTATAGCTAGTCGAGTTATACTCACCTCCACCATCATCGTATGTTGAAATTCCAACAACGAAGACTACCAGTCAGCCCTCGACTTCCGCACTATCATGGGATCAAGAACTGATTAAGGCAGTGGAGTTGGTTGGGGAAAGTGTTCACGCACTCACCTTCTCAGCTCGTCATCTCCAAGAACAAGTTGATCTGCTCCAACAACTATTAGATAAGCAGGAGTGTCAACTCCAAATAGAAACGGAGATTGCAGACCGTAGTAGAAGTATACTTCAAACTGTTGAACAAGGATTCATCCGAAAACATTAGTTTGATACAACAGATTCCCATAATATGTGTATGGAAGAATTTACGGGTCTCAAAAGCATTGCTGCTCAAGTACAACAACTTCATGATAAAGATGTTGAACAAGGCAAGAGGCTCCAAAAGCTCATCAATTTGGTTACAAACGTCATCACAAGATCATGAAGATTACAGTCATCAAAACCATTCCATTGGGCCTAAAGTGGAGCTCGTCCTACCATCCTATTCAGACCATCAACTGAGTTCACTGGGATTTTTCTTTGAAGAACTGCCAACCTGGGGGAACTCTTCATTTTATCCAGATGATCCAGCTGATCAACCAATGGAAGATACTAGTAGCCAACATGAATGGTTTTATGATGATGATGATGAAGATCCTTACTATAATAGCCAAACAACCTCACAGCCAGAAGGTTGGTTTGAGGAACCTGAGTCAGACATTGATCCAGACCAGAGTGATAGCTCTCACATTGAGACTCGTCACTTAGCCTTGAGCAGTACACCAATCATGTTTTGGAACAATTTATTCGATGACGATGACGATGATGACAAATTCTCAAATTGGAGCAGTGAATATACCAATGACGACGAGTTGGAGCAGCACAAGCTAACATTTACCACCATTCCCTTAAAAGGCTTGGTGGATATCGATGGAGCGAGATGGACAATCCACCACAACATAGCTACTGAGCATGAAGATACCCCAAACCCCATAGAGTGTGACAAGCTTGGGGTGGTAGAACTGCAATTAAATTCACCCGGGGATACTTCTTGCTTAGAAAATGATTGGATGACTCATACTATACATGAAGACTTATCTGAGCATCCAACCTCAAGTTCAGAGGTTTAGAGAGAAGTGAGGGACCCTCTAGTAAACTCTCAACCTCTCCCCTCTGTCTCATCCTGTGTCAACATCCTAGGGCCTTCCCGCTCGAATTCATATCTTGGAAGGTACCTTGAAGATGATTTGCCGAAGAATTCATCTCAACGCAATTCAAATCAGTTCCAGCACGGAGATGACTTCACCGAGTCCTTGAATTCTATTCCTCTCCTTCAGACTGAGAAGGGTCCACATATCCACCTATTCTACTCCTATTATGTGGAGGAACCCGTCGGTGAGACACATGTGACACTGGTCCTAAAACTTAGGTTTTGGGATCCCAGTGTCGGTATCATGGGGCAGCCACCCCCTTTCTCTTACTCCTTTCTTTTCTTTTTGTTTTGTTAAAATAAACTCTTATTTTAGCTACTTAAATATTTCCTTGCATACATGCATCATTTTAGGACTTTAATAAGATTTCCCACCCAAAGGTACATGCATTCCCACCCTACTATACTAAGCTTATGTCTTGCTCGAGGATGAGCAAAATTTTAAGCTTGGGGTGGTAGGCTATTCACCATTCTATCTCTTCATTCTTCATGCATGCATGTTTACTCCCTGCATTTAACATAAATTTTCAGCTTTGTAATACTTTGTTTTGTAATCTGTAGCTTTGCAATCAAGGCTATGCAATGCAAATCTTATAGCTAAATGCTTATCTGTATGCCTAAAGTTTTTCATCCTAAAACTGCTTGACCTCTTGCATGACTTGCTCTTTGGCTCTTTCCTTGAGTTTGGTAATAAATCTAAGGTTATGTGCTTTTTCAATAGCGTAAATCTTTAATTCCCTTGATCTATGTTGTGAATGACAAATCCAAGGTATATGACAGCTGGAAAGAGCTAAAGCATGATCAAAGACTCCTAGCTGCGGTTTCACAAGCTTGCCTCTATTATAAGGATCCTTGAATCATAATTACTTTTTTTTTCACACATGTGTCAAGCAGATAATGATGAGTTTTGAGCTATAGTCATGTTGAAATGTTTTCCTTGATGGAATATGTGCCTTCTCACCTTAGATTGAGTCAAAAATATGAAAGATAATTTGTTTTGCAAAAGAGGCTTGGCCGCCCACAAAATCCCAAAAACATCAAAAAAAAAGTTCTCACCCAGACCTATAAATTAGAATGTAAAGAATAAAAGCATGAGTGTGAATAAATGAGCGCTTGTTTTCTCTTTTAGGAGAATTGAGGATGGTGCCCAGCCGATGTACCACTACACTCATGAACGCGGATATGTAGTGCCTGGTAGTGCCACCCAAAACTCATTTGAGAGTCACTAGGGACCCCTAGGAGACCTATGAGATCATCTCAGTAGCAAGGTTGGTTCAGGCACAATATGAGGAGTTTATCTCACTGCTTTGGGCCAACTGGCTCGGACTGCAGGGACTGTTGCTCGTTACATGGACCAACCTGACACAGATCGGGATCCTCATAAGTCATTAGAGTATTTTTGCTTTGCTTCTTAGGACCTGAATAAGTGAGAGGCGTGTTGTCCCTGATTGGTCTACATGGATACATGATGTTTGCTCATTGCTCATCACCCATGTGATCATCTTTGTGACAATGCTTTTATGTTGTATAATTATGATTCAAACCCTCACGAGTATCGACAGGTTATAGTAGACTAGCTTAATCTTGCTAGTTTCTCTTTTATCTTACTTTAGTAGGATTGTTCTCGACTGGTGGGGGTTTGTTCTGAAACGACGTGGATCAAGAGTATTGATGTTTTAAACTATTTTTCTTAGCCTTAGCATTTTTTTCCAAGCTTAATTTGGATGTTATCTTTTTTTTCTTTGAGCAAAATCTTGCTTGAGGACAAGCACAGGTTTAAGCTTGGGGTAGTTGATAACACCCAAATTTATGCATTTATTTATGGTTTTGTGTCACTATAGCCTTAATATGCCCAAAACAACCCCTATTTATTATCTTTTTCTAATTTATGTCTCTTCTTAGATAAAATTGCTCAACTAGCCAATTTTGGAACTTGCAGGCACCGAACCTGAAAAGACATCTATTCTCCATTATTTCTCCCCAACACATGGTTTTTGCAGTAGCTAGACTCCCATTCATCATGACTACGGTGGACTAAGCATCACACTATGTGCACCATCTTAGGAGACGGTAGTCCCGCTAACCGACTAGCGGGCCCAAAAAACTTTTGATATCTTGGACCCTATTTTCGATGACCAGTTATTTATTAGGATGCATCCTCACCAATCAACTCATCGACGTGGGCCCCTCGACCACCAGTAATAGCCCCCTCGGGTGGGTTCATTCCATGATGCCACGACTGCAGCCAAGAAGAAGTGACCTTGACTGCAACCGAGGTACATCCTCCTGGACCGCAACCATGGTCAAGATGAAGTAACCTCGACCGCGGCCAAGATGAAGTAAACTCAACCGTGACCGAGGTACATATTCCTCAACCACAACTGCAACCGCAGTATCCACATCCACCTTGACCGCGATCGCGGTGTCCACATCCACCTCGACTGCGATCCAGACCTCGACCATGACCGAGGTACATCTTATGCGATTGTGACCTTGACCTCAACCGTGACCAAGGTACATCTTCCTCAACAATGACCGTGACCATGATATCCACATCGACCTCGACCATTTCGCCTATAAATACCCCCCAACCCCCCCCCCCCCCGCAACCTGGAGAGGGGTTCTGCACCTTGGGGAGTTCCATCTGCCTGTTCAGATATGGGGAGTTTTTCCACCTTATGGTTATGACCTGGTGAGGTTCCCAGAGCCCCGTGGGAGAGTCTGGAGGTCTAAGAAGGCCGAAGTGCTCATTCTACACCCGTCTCTTCAGCGTGCTTCCATCCCCCACCATCGTCCACCTCCGGTCTTAGATCTCCAAAGGCGGAAGTTGAGGAGAGAGAAGACTGAGGATCCATCTTCTTCTAGAGAAGGAGAACGTCCACACCATCATCTTCCACCCCCATCCACCAACCAAGCTGCTATTCGGGGTAGATATAGAGAGAAAGGAGGCAAAGGAGCCCAGAAGATCAAAGAGGATGACCCAAAAGATGAGATCCAGCCTATACGGAGGCTAGGGAGCGATAGCCACCTCTCCTCTATGGGCAAAATCTCTTCTTCTTCTCCTTTCATCTACTGTTCTCCTTTGTTTCTGTACAAATGATGTTCTTTCATCTTTGTTCAGTGCCAACTATGCTTTTCCATGGCTAGTTGAGCTCCTTCTTGGCTATGTAGCCCGTTTTGGGCATGCTTATGTACTTTTTCCTTAAGAAAGTAGATTTAATCTAGATCTAGTATGTTTCCTGTTCTATCTTCTCTTTGTGGTTATGATTGCTAGTTTGGTTGATCTCTTTCTTGCTTGAATTTCTATTCCTACCTATATTGAGAGATTCATTGTAGAAATAGACAAGAGAAGATAGTTTGGATTGTATTATGTAAGGAGGACGGTTCAAGGTTGTCTGTTCCTAGCATCCCATAATATTCCATACTTGAGAGGGTATCTAGAATATTATAGGATGCTGATTTTTCATCCTCGAGAGAGGTTTCATATCATCGATGGGTTTTAGTCACGCTATGCGAGAGCGAGTGGGATGACCCCACAGGAACAGATACCACAGTGCGTGCTGTGTTTGTATGTAGGTTGCTTGCTGAGGTGTTCGAGGGTTTTCTACACCTGAGAACAGGTGCATAGACTGCCCAACTTGTGGTTACATAGCCGGAAACTCCTTCTCTATAATTTGTAGAATCCTACAAACTCTGTTTTATTTTCTTTTCTTTGTTTTGTTTTAATTTGTGACAACCTGCTAGACTAGTTCTAGCCCCTTACTTTCCTGACTATTGTCTTGGCTTATCTGACTTAAGAACAAAATCTCAAGCATCCTAAACGTCACCATGTCCCTGTGTTCGACCCCGTATATCTACTTTGACCTCGTAATAAAAGTTGTGGGGGTCCTTGAAGGTTTCAGGTTATAAATTTAAAAGTTCGATTCCTTTTGAATCCGCCTCCCTTATCGGATGCACGATTTGGGCTGATCAAATACCCCCACATTCATACCATTTATTGTGAAAAACCAACAGATTCAACAGAGATTTTGTACCCAAATGGCCACAACCGTGGCCATCAGCACGGCCGTGGCCCATTGAAGATACCACGACTGTGGGATATGCCCACAGTTGTACTGTTTATTGATAAGAATCAACAGGGAGTTGCCCCCAATCTGCCACGACCATGGCCGACCGCCATGATCGTGGCCTCTGAAGATCAACTCACCCGTGCTACTGCCCCACGACCAAGTCCTCCTCCTCCAAAATGGCCATGTTACCCAACACGGCCGTGGTGCTAGTCACCCAACACGACCGTGGCACTCCGCCACGACCGTGGCCACCTCCTAATTAACACTTTTACCACCCTTCCACAACACGCCCATGTCCATGCTCCATGACCATCCTCATCTACCCCTACCACGACCGTGACCCATAAACACGGTCGTGTTGCCACCCTAAACCTACCACTTTTTGCATTGATTTTCCCACAATACCCCTACTTACCCTATCACTTCCACCACCACCTATATATACATGGGTGGTGGACACAACACTAGGCTAGCCACCCTACAGCTTCTCCTAACCTCCATCACTCCTCCTTGAGCATTTAGTGCATTTCCTTTGCATTTGTGCTCTCCATCCACCATTTCCACCTCCATTTCACCTTGGAAACCTAGTTTTCTAGGTTTTCATCCATAATCCCCCATATCTTCATGCCCACCTGCACCCTTGGAGGAGAGAGGATGTCCCTAGTAGTAAGGAGGTGAAGAAGAAGGCTACTTCCCTGAGCTCCATGGAGTTTCTTCCCCTTCTTCCCATTTCTTTGACTATGTGTAGCTAAGCCCCTAGTGGTGGGCTGTTTGGGGGTAAAATGTGATTTTGATACCATGTTGGGGGAATTTTGGCTTGTAATGAATTCATTTTTATCTATGATGATTGCTCCATTCTTGTGTCTCTTATCTCATTGCCATGATTGTGATTTATACCTTTTGCTATTAATTGCTTGTTTGGTGGTGTTTGATGATACCGTGTTTCTCAGGGAATTGGGATGCATGTAGCAATTTTAGGTATGACTCCTAGGTCCCAATAGGGGATCCCTAGCTAGTCTCCTTTGTTCCTACATGCCCTACCCCTCTCCTACTACTTGGTATGAGACCTAAGTTACTAGTATAAGTGGGATTGATGTGATTGCCTAGGGTCTTCTAAAGGCTAGAATGGCTAGTGGCATGAGGTCAAATATCCTATCTCTACTCCCATATCTACCCTCAACCCTCAATTTCTCAATACCAATTATCCTAGAAACCTATATTTGGCTAATCCTATTCGAATTACACCTAACCCTAGTCTTCTACTAGTAGTATAGGGTACATTCTAATAGCATTAGTCTTAATGTTTGGTTTGGTAATCTAGATGTAAAATGAGAACCATGCTTTTCTAATAACCTCCCCGAACTAATATCAAAGTTACATCCCCAAATGGCCCACCTACCTTAATCATCTTGTTAAAACCCAACCTGCTTTGCTTATTAGTTCATGCTAGTCTAGTTTAGCCGCTTTTGCTTAATCCAGTTAATTGGTTAGTTTTGTTCTTTAGTGTTAACTTAGGTTCTTGCTCTTGCCAGTGGTTAGTTTAGTTCTTAATTGCTTCTTGCCTTGCTAGAGTACTGTAGTCCACATTTTCTCTTGCTTAGTTAGTTGGTTAACTTAGTTTTTTAAATTTTCTTGTTTGTGATAACTTAGGTTTAAATTCATCTTTATTTCTTGTCCACCTAGATTAATCAACAAACAAACCCTTTTAAAACCCTTAAACCCTGGTCTCTGCACTAGGAACATAGAAAACACTAGCCTAGCTCTAGTGCCCCCTCTATCCCTGAGGACCGACCCCTTTTCTTACCAATCACCTATACTACAACAGTACCCCATGCACTTATGGGCGACCTGTTTAGTTTTGTGATCGACTTGGTTCGGGCCAATATAAATTTTGAAAGTGTTCCCACACGTGTGTTCGAGTCCCGTGGAGTGCATCTAGCCACCCTTAGTTGGCTAGTGTGTACGCCTCTGGCTCAGACGTGCCAAGCTTTCTGGCACCGTTGCCGAGGATAGAGGCACTCAGCCTAGATAGTTAGTGTAGCTTAGCCTTTCCTTTTTGCCCTCATGATGTAGCCCTATTTTAGGGTTCCATCCTGTGCCATTTTGTACTTAAGTTGCATCTAAACATGTTAGATTACAAGTCTTTTTCCCGAATATGGTTATCATTGCAAATATGCTTATGGATGTTCTTTGCACTGTTTTTCAGATACTTGAACCATGCTTAGATGGAAGAGAGAGAAAGAAGGAGTTCTAGGGTTCCCCCACTCATGGAGGGACCCAAAGAAGGCCCCAAAGTCTCCCTCAACCTACCTCCAATGGTCAAGAATCATCCCCAAGCAAAGACATCCAAGAATGACAAAGATTGAAGTGAAATCAAGCTGTGCAACCTCACCACGGCCGTGGGCACTATGCCACGGTCGTGCCTTTTTTAGCAAAATGACGCCAAGATCAACAGGGAATTTGTACAGAATCCCACGATCGTGGCCCTACTCCACGACTGTGGCCACTGAAGACACCATGGCTGTGGCCATCAGCACGGTCGTGGTCAGTTGAAGAGAAAACGGCTGTGGCACCTTGCCACGGTCGTGGGAATTAATTTCCAAAAGTTCAACTTGCAACAGGGTTTTTGCCCAGAACGCCACAACTGTGGCCACCTGCCATGACCGTGGCCGAAGAAGCTCAAGACGATCGTGGTGCTTCTCCCTGGTCACCTCCTCCTCCTCCAAAATGGCCGTGTCACCCAACACGACCGTGGTGCCCCTAACCCACCACGACCGTGGCCCACCACCACACTTATGCCTTTTTCTAATACCTTCACACCAGGACCGTTTCACCACTCCACGACCGTTCTCCACCACCCTCACCATGGTCGTGGCACACTACCACGACCGTGGTGGTCCACCAACCCTACACTACTTTTCACTGCTTTTCCTAAACTGCCCCTACTTACCCTAGTGCTTCCACCACCACCTATATATACATGGGTGGCGGCCATATCACTAGGTTAGACACCCCTACAGCTGCTCCAAGCTCCATTCCCATTCCTTAAGCTTTGAGTGCAAACCCTTTGCATTTTGGATCACCATCCACCATTTCCACCCTCATTCCACCATGGAATCCTAGTTTCCTAGGTTTCCATCCATAAACCGCCACATTTCCATGCTCCCATGCACCCTTGGAGGAGGGAGGTCATCTGCAGTAGCTTGGAGGTGAAGAAGAAGGCCACTTCATCAAGCTTCATGGAGTTTCTTCCTTTTCTTCCCCTCTCTTTTATAGTTTCTTTGACTATGTGTAGCTAAGCCCCTAGTGGTGGGCTGTTTGGGGTTAAAATGTGACTTTGATACCATATTGGGGGAAAGTTGCTTGTAATGAACTTAATTTATATCTATGATGATTACTTATTGCTTCTATCTCATTTCCTATTTTATTGCATGTGGTTTGTGCTTATAACATGGATTTCTTGCTTTGAGATGCTTGATGACACTTAGCTTCTAGGAGGGATTGGAGTGTATGTGGCAATCTTAGGATTGACTCCTAGGTCCAATTAGTGGAGTCCTAGCTAGCCCTCTTTGTTCCTACACACATCCTCCCTCCTACAAGTGAGTGTGAGATTTAAGTGGCTAGTGTAAGTGAGAGTGATGCAATTGCCTAGGGCCTTCTAAAGGCTAGAGTGGCTAGTGGCATGAGGTCAAATACCCTCATCTCTACTCCCATCTCTACCCTCAACCCTCAATTTCTCACTATCACTTACCCTAGAAACCTAGATTTGGCTAATCCCATTAGAATTACACCTAACCCTAGTCTTCTACTAGTAGTATAGGGTACATTCTAATGGCATTGTCCTTGTTGTTTGGTATGGTAATCTAGATATGAAATGAGAACCTTGCATGTTTAATGATCTCCCCCAACTAATATCAAAGTTACATCCCCCAAACGGCCCACCTACCCTAATCAACTGCTTAAAACCCATCTTACTCTGCTTGCTTGTTCATGCTAGTCTAGTTTAGTCGCTTTTGCTTAATCTAGTTAATTGATTAGTTTTTCTCTTTAGTGTTAACTTAGGCTCTTTCTTCTTGCCTTGCTAGAGTAGTGTAGATCTTCTTGCTCTTTCTTAGTTAGTTTGATAACTTAGTTTACTAATTTTCTTTCTCTCCCATAACTTAGTTTCCATCTTGCATTTTTTACTTTCTCAATTAGCTTAATCAACAATCAAACCTTTCAAAAACCCTAAAACCCTAAGCTCCGCAAAAGGAACATAGCGCGCATCATCTAACTCTAGTGCCCCCTCTATCTCGGTGGATCGACCCTGTACTTGCCGCCTCACCTATACTACGACACGACCCCGTGCGCTTGTGGGCGTAGTGTCTTAGTAGACGTAGGTAGTTAGTGTAGGTCTTACAAATTTTGAAAGCATAAGATCCCATATCCGGTGCGCTCCGATCTCGTGGGGTGTTAAAGCACCACTAGTGGGGACGCACCAAGCTTTCTAGCACCGTTGCCGGGGCTAGAGGCACTCGGCTTAGTTAGATAGTGCAGCTTATCCCTTCCTTTTTCCCTCACCATTGTTATTATTTATTCTTTGTGTTACTTTTGCATCTTGGTTTGCTAACTTGCCCTCTTTTGTTTGGTTGTGCCTTGTGCATGTGACAAGAAACCCTTTGGAGTCAAGATGGTGGACCGAGATGCGCAAGCCCCTTCAATCCCTCAACCTCCCTACATGATGAAGATGTTGGAAGACATGGTAGATCTCATGAAAATTCATGTGGGAGGTTCTTATAATTACGTCGCCAACTCCATGGTGGCTCTTTGTGGAGACATGGTACTACAATCCTATGGCATACAGAACAACCAAGGCCCCATGTCAAGCTCATACACTTCAGAATGGAGAAATGGCCCAAACTTTTCATGGGAGGAACAAGGAGTCCAAGAGAAAGAAGATAGATCCATGTTTGAAGAAGAAGTTCTAGAAAGGTTAAGAAGCCTTGATGAAGTGAAGAGAGAGGTGTCCTTTCATGGACAAACAATTGAGCGGCTTGAGCAAAGGTTGGATGAGATTTCCCTTTCACTTGCCCTTTGTGAGGAGGGAAGACCCCTTTTTCAACCCATGCCCAACCCCAACAATGCTAGTGGAACCATGGGTGCTCCTCAAGGTGCTTATGTCCAACCACATGGCCAAGAACCCACTCTCCAACAACACCAAGGGCCCCCTAACCCCTATGCTCCTCCGCAACCACGACCACCATTCAACTTCCAACACACCTCACAACCACCACCACAATATCAAATACAAAAACTGTCCCCATGCCAACCACCTCCACAACAACCAACCTACATCCATCAAAATCCTAATCCACTACACCAAAAACCACCACCACCACCACAACCATCACATGCCTCCCATCCTCCCTATGAGCAAGTGAAGAAGGTTTCAATGTTGAGGTGTGACAAGGTTGTTGAGGAGCTCAACAAGGGAGGGAAGCAATTAGACGAAGACCATGATGGAGAACCCCTTCCGCAAAGTCCTTGTGAGAGTGCCAAGTGCACTAAAAATGTTGCAGTTCTGGCAGATTTTGAGAGGATAATATCTTGTGTCCCATCTTCCTTTGATATGACACCACCAACTTCTCCCATTGCTGATCCAAGACATCCCAATGTGAGATTTTTAGGATTGCAAGTGTCCAATAGGATGGAAACCCTTCTCTTTTATGCCTATGAAGACCCATTCCTCAAGGGAAGGCAAAACTGTGGCATGAAAAGTTCGAAGGTCTTAAGATTGACTAAGGAAAACACCTCATTGCTTGCCATCATCAAGAAAAGTCCAACTTATGTAAGGTTCCATAAGGGTGTTTTCACCTTCAAGAATAAGATGAGAGGGAAGATGCCTAAGGAGTCCATCTTAAATGAGCTAAAATGTTTTGTTGATGAGGATTCTTACTTTGGGACCTATGATGATGACCCCAGAGGAGAGACAAATGAAGAAAGACACTTGAGAAACTCACATAACCCTTGGGAGACAATGAAGGCATTTGAGAGGATTGTGTATGATGAGGAAGAAAACATTTTGCTTTTGGACAATGGTTAATTGATGAAAAAGAGCAACAACCCGGCTGAAGGCTAAAAATTTAGCGCTAGTGGGAGGCAACCCACGTGGTTTGAGATTCTTGAACCTTGCTTTTTGATACTTTTGTTTTTCTTTACACAAACACACACACACTTGTGCTTGATAGTTTTCTTTTGAGTTTTGATGCTATGGAAGGTGATAGACCAGAAAGAGAGAGAGTTTAGAAGTAAATCATGGCCATTAAGTTAATTTGTAGCCAAAGAACAAATGAAGTTGAAGTTCAAGTTTTGAAGTTGGAAAACTAAGGAGACAACCCCAACACGGCCGTGGAGCTCGACCACGACCGTGGTGTATGTGGACAAACACGACCGTTGCCAATGGCCACGGCCGTGGGAATTAATGCATCTAATTGGTCGAAGTTACAGGTTGTTTGCAAGAATCGCCATGACTGTGGGCACCAGCCACGACCGTGTTGAAGAGAATGGACCACGACCATGGCGATGTCATCTTGAGGAGTTCTCCATCAACAACACGACCGTGGAACCCACCACGTCCGTGCTACCCAACCCTGGCCACGACTGTGGCCACCTGCCACGACTGTGGCCGAGCCCGATTCAGAAAAAATTAAACACCCAAACCCGACCCCCTCTTCATTTGCTCGTCTTCCACCTTCAGAATACGACCGTGGCGGTGACAACCACCCCCGTGCTCCCCAAATCTCCACCTCTAACCACCAAAAACACCCCCGTTTGGCCCCCCAATCAATCCCAAATCGATCCCTAGCCATCCCTCTACCATTCCCACCACAAAATCTCTCTCAATCACCCCTCCATCTCCACATCCCTCTCCACATCCGCCCAACATCCACCTCCACAAAACCTCCACATAAACCCTTTATTTTCGCCCAAATCAATAACCAATCACATTTCCACCATCCATACATCACTATCCTTCCATTCCACCCACAAAACCACATCCATACCACTCTCCACATAAAAATATGAAAATCACCTCACCTCCACCATGAAAAAGATTGGAAAGGCCATAACCAAGGGAACCAACATCCTCACCGGAGGGGGGCGGTGTTCCAAAAATGCCTCCTCCAATGTATCCGTGCCATCCCACACACCTTCACCTACCACCTCCGCCCACCATTCCCTCCGTCGTTCGCAATCGGTGAGCGGATCACACTCCCGCTCATCCGATAGCCACCACATCACCGACGCCACCTACGAGGGTGAAAATGAGGAAGACGAGGAATCAATGGGGGTCAATTTGGACCACCTTATTTATGAGATCGAGCCGACGACCGCAAAAAGAAGCCAGAGATCTAAAGCAGCACCGTCCTCATCCAGGCTCCCACCAAAACCTACACCAGCCTGCCACTCGACGTCTCAGGTGACGGCGAGGCGTGGTGTGCAGCTGCAACCCTCGCGGAAACTACAACAAGATGAGGAGCAATCGGCCCACTGGTATAACTTGGATACTAGTTCGGGGTCTCAGTCCTACATGATGGAGGAAGATGATGGTGACAGCGAGGAGGATGAGGTAGAGCTTGAGCATGAAGGAGATGATGTTCTAGCACAGCTGGAGGCGGATAGAGAAAAGACCCTGGGCAAAGCACCGGCAGGAGTGTCCTATGGTAAAGGACACAGGCAAAAGAAGGTTGATCTTATCTACCCCGAGTGCATGACAAGGCGAGTCGTCGCCTCTAGGTACGGTTGTGAGAATACCATTGAAGATCTTAGGATCAAAGAAATAGTGGAAATGGGCTTGAAAAGGATTGGGTTGTGGAATATTCTTTTCACAGCCCAACCTACATATCCCACTTTGACCCGAGAGTTCTTTGCCACTCTCGAGAAGACTAAAGTGAGGGGTTGTGATGCACTCAAATTTGCCATGATGGGCAACATGCACACCCTCACTTCCACTGAGCTGAATGCTGTCTTTGCCACTAGTCCTGAAGAAGCCGTGAAATTGGATGACAGCTTGTTAGAGAGAGAGGCCAGTTTGGACTATGCCCATTATTGGAAGAGCTTCACGGGAAATAAGGATTACTACGCGAGTAGATAAAAAACTGCTGCCATAAGCAACCCACTAACACGCTATGTGCATAAGGTCTTGGCAAACATGATTGTGGGCAGATACGACAACCAAGGCAACATTTCTCAAAAGGATATGATTGTCTTGATCGGTCTGCACCACAAGAGGTATATTGACCTTGGAGTTCTTTTGATTGACCATCTAAAGGGCGTACCCTATAAGAGCTCGAATCCATTCGTTATGGGAGGGTTCATCACTTCAATTGCACTGGCGTTGGGATACGATCTCTTAGGGGTACAAGATGCAATTGAGGCAGAACTTGTTGACCTCAACTATCTGACACGCTCGCACACCATAAAGATGAAGGATAAAAGAATGATTTATTTAACTACTAGTGTGCATGATTTTGAATTAGAGATGCCATATCACGCGGAACCCCTAATATCCGTGTTGGGACTTGGCAACAGGTTGAGGGAGAAACTAATGGCATGGCAGTAAGACCACCTGAGGGAGACATATACTAGGGGAGCCGCTGCCGCACATGAAGACGTTGCTGAATCTAATGTGCAAGGGCAGGAGCAAGAAGATGCAGAATAAAGGTAGCCCCGAAGAATAAGAAGGAGGGATGAGGGGACATCCCACCTGCAACCACCCTCAGGGAATGCCTATGACATGGCCACAATCCAGGCACACCTTGAGAATATTCAGAAGATCCAAAGTGACATGAAGCTTATCCAGCAGTACATGTGGAAAGATCAACAACAGATGCACTATCAGATCAACCACTTGTACCAGTACCAACATGCCCAGGCAGCAAGAAACCTCAAATGGGGTGCAGACTTTTGGGGTGGTATAGCTGGATATCCACAGGCGTACCCTCCACCCCAGGATGACTACTGGGGGCACTACTACCAGCATCCTCCATCAAGATTAGTTCCATCCTCATCTCCTCCTCCAGATCCTCCACAGATGCCAGACCAGCCACCGCAGCCATGACACTTCCCCTATCTCCCCTAAGCTATAGTTTCATGCTGAGGACAACATGATTCTAAAGTTTGGGGTGGGTAGGGCGGTATGCACCACTCTATCTCTCATTTTGTCATTTTGTTATCACCTCTACCATCTAGTTTAGTTTTATAGTTTTTGTTCTTTTCATTGCATCTTTGCATGGCATGTAGTTGATTTTTGCATTTTTGTGTAATTTTTCAAAATTTTTTCTTTTTCATACCATGCATCGCATCTTCATGTAGTTTTTGTAGTTTCTTATGCATGATAATTAGGATTTGCTGCTTTATGTCTTTAAATTTCCCTAAAGTAGGTTTAGATGTGATTTAGTGCAAATTGGTACCATTTTGGCCAATTTTGCCCAAATTTGAGATTTCTTGTCTAAAAAGTATGTTTTGACCCAATCTCTACTGTTTTGAGTAAAAATGACGACCTTTGACTAGTGCAAGTGAAATGTCATGCTTTATTGCTAAGTGGTATCAATGTTTGACTTTTTACATGTGCATCACCTCTCTTAGGATTGTGATTGAATTGGTTGAATTGTGAAATTGAGCAAGCTTTGAACGCTTAGTGTTGGTGGAATTACTTGTTTGATATATCAATTTCATTTTGTTCATTCATGTGATGTGATATCTTGGATGAAGTGTTGGATTAATTCTCATGCAGGATGTCTTATGTGGAAAATCATACCAATGACCCCTCTTTGACCCGACTATTCTTCCACCAACTTCATACCCCTCTGCCTCATAAAAAGATGCCCTAGTGCACATAATCATCCTTGGCCACCTCCAAAAGTTTGGGGTGGCCATATCTTGATCTCCCCGCTTCACTCTATCCACCATTTTCCCTATCTACACCAAGGGCAAGAAAGAAAAGAAAAGAAAAAGAAAAGCAAAAACAAAATAAAAGGATGCTCCTATTTAAGAGCATTCAAATAAAGAAAAGACGAGTGTGTAAAAAAACTCTGAAAATCTTACCGCATCCCTTTCTTCCACTTTCATACCCATTGAGCTAAGAAGCATCAAACTTAGCTCATTTTGCCTTTTTTCGCAGCCACGTGGGTCATCTGGTATGATTTGAAATATAAGACTGAATGCATGAATGTGAAACAACACTCCTAGTCATCCTTGATTAACACTATCATGAAATGGTTTACCCGGAACTTTATGGAAGAAGTATGGATAACTTGTGTATTCTATGCGCTATAAGTGAAGTTCATGTGCTTTGTGCTCTTTTCATGATTGGATTATGAAAGTAGGAGAGGAGAGAGGTGAAATGCATGTAATTAGTCATCTTTGATCCCATTCAACAATAACCATCTTTTACTTTGCATTTTTCATTTCTTATTTGTGGAAAATTTGTAGAGAGATTGAGTTAGAGCATACTTGAGGACATGTATGTTTTAAGTTTGGGGTGGTGATGTAGCCCTATTTTAGGGCTCCATCCTGTGCCATTTTGTACTTAAGTTGCATCTAAACATGTTGGATTACAAGTCTTTTTCCCTAATATGGTTATCATTGCAAATATGCTTATGGATGTTCTTTGCACTGTTTTTCAGATACTTGAACCATGCTTAGATGGAAGAGAGAGAAAGAAGGAGTTATAGGGTTCCCCCACTCATGGAGGGACCCAAAGAAGGCCCTAAAGTCTCCCTCAACCTACCTCCAATGGTCAAGAATCGTCCCCAAGCAAAGACATCCAAGAATGACGAAGATTGAAGTGAAATCAAGCTGTGCAACCTCACCACGACCGTGGGCACTATGCCACGGTCGTGCCTTTTTTAGCAAATTGATGCCAAGATCAACAGGGAATTTGTACAGAATCCCACGGCCGTGGCCCTACTCCATGACCGTGGCCACTAAAGACACCACAGTCGTGGCCATCAGCACAATCGTGGTTAGTAGAAGAGAAAACGGCCATGGCACCTTGCCATGGTCATGGGAATTAATTGCCAAAAGTTCAACTTGCAACAGGGTTTTTGCCCAGAACACCACGACCGTGGCCACCTGCCATGACCTGGCCGAAGAAGCTCAAGACGATCGTGGTGCTTCTCCATGGTCACCTCCTCCTCCTCCAAAATGGCCGTGTCACCCAACACGGCCGTGGTGCCCCTAACCCACCACGACCGTGGCACTCCGCCACGGCTGTGGCCCACCACCACACTTAAGCCTTTTTCCAATTCCTTCACACCACGACTGTTTCACCACTCCACGACCGTTCTCCACCACCCTCACCATGGTCGTGGCACACTACCACGACCGTGGTGGTCCGCCAACCCTACCCTACTTTTCACTGCTTTTTCTAAACTACCCCTACTTACCCTAGTGCTTCCACTACCACCTATATATACATGGGTGTCGGCCATAGTACTAGGTTAGACACCCCTACAGCTGCTCCAAGCTCCATTCCCCTTCCTTGAGCTTTGAGTACAAACCCTTTGCATTTTGGCTCACCATCCACTATTTCCACCCTCATTCCACCATGGAATCCTAGTTTCCTAGGTTTCCATACATAAACCCCCACATTTCCATGCTCCCCTACACCCTTGGAGGAGGGAGGTCATCTGCAGCAGCTTGGAGGTGAAGAAGAAGGCCACTTCATCAAGCTTCATGGAGTTTCTTCCTTTTATTCCCCTCTCTTTTATAGTTTCTTTGACTATGTGTAGCTAAGTCCCTAGTGGTGGGCTGTTTGGGGTTAAAATGTGACTTTGATACCATGTTGGGGGAAAGTTGCTTGTAATGAACTTAATTCATATCTATGATGATTGCTTCTTGCTTCTATCTCATTTCCTATTTCATTGCATGTGGTTTGTGCTTATAACATGGATTGATTGCTTTGAGATGCTTGATGACACTTAACTTCTAGGAGGGATAGGAGTGTATGTGGTAGTCTTAGGATTGGCTCCTAGGTCCAATTAGTGGATCCCTAGCTAGCTCCCTTTGTTCCTACACACACATCCTCCCTCCTACAAGTGAGTGTGAGATTTAAGTGGCTAGTGTAAGTGAGAGTGATGCAATTGCCTAGGGCCTTCTAAAGGCTAGAGTGGCTAGTGGCATGAGGTCAAATACCCTCATCTCTACTCCCATCTCTACCCTCAACCCTCAATTTCTCACTATCACTTACCCTAGAAACCTAGATTTGGCTAATCCCATTAGAATTACACCTAACCCTAGTCTTCTACTAGTAGTATAGGGTACATTCTAATGGCATTGTCCTTGTTGTTTGGTTTGGTAATCTAGATATGAAATGAGAACCTTGCATGTTTAATGATCTCCCCCAACTAATATCAAAGTTACATCCCCCAAACGGCCCACCTACCCTAATCAACTGCTTAAAACCCATCTTGCTCTGCTTGCTTGTTCATGCTAGTCTAGTTTAGTAACTTTTGCTTAATCTAGTTAATTGCTTAGTTTTGCTCTTTAGTGTTAACTTAGGCTCTTGCTTCTTGCCTTGCTAGAGTAGTGTAGATCTTCTTGCTCTTGCTTAGTTAGTTTGATAACTTAGTTTACTAATTTGCTTGCTCTCCCATAACTTAGTTTCCATCTTGCATTTCTTACTTACTCAATTAGCTTAATAAACAATCAAACCTTTCAAAAACCCTAAAACCCTAAGCTCCGTAAAAGGAACGTGGCGCACATCGTCTAACTCTAGTGCCCCCTCTATCTCGGTGGATCGACCCTGTACTTGCCGCCTCACCTATACTACGACATGACCCCGTGCGCTTGCGGGCGTAGTGTCTTAGTAGACGTAGGTAGTTAGTGTAGGTCTTACAAATTTCGAAAGCATAAGATCCCATATCCCGTGTGCTCTGACCTCGTGGGGTGTAAAAGCACCTCACCATTTCTATTTTTTATTCTTTGTGTTACTTTTGCATCTTGGTTTGCTAACTTGGTTTCTTGTTGCTTGTTTGTGTATTGTGCAGGTGATAGCTGTGCATGCGCCACACATGTTCTACTTGTACCGACTTGGTGTTGTATGACCCTAAGATAGGTAGAAGGAGACGCCAAAGTCGCCACAACCAACACCGAGAAGCCGAGATGGCAGACAACAACCTGCATATGGATGCTCAACCACCTCCATTGTAGCACCGCCCGCTCCACAAATACTTCACCCCGGGGAACTACAATTCCCCCATTGCCACCCTAGTTGACCAAATGTCGGGTCAACAGTTCTCCATTCCACCCGCACTCCTTGGACTCCTCCCTACTTACTATGGGATGGAGAATGAGAATCCCTATCATCACATCGATGCTTTCCTTGAGACGTGCTCCACTTTCTGCACCCCTGTCACCGCTGACGACTCCATCTGGAGAACCCTCTTTCCTTTCTCCCTAAAAGAGAAAGCTAAAGAGTGGTATGTGTCAAAGTGAGATCGGGTAACATGGAATTAAGTAAAGAATGAATTCCTCAAGAAGTTCTTCCCGATTGCCAAGCTGTCCTACTTGAGAAGGTGCATCACTTCATTCGCCTAGAAAGATAATGAACCCTTCCATGAGGCATGGGAGAGGTTCCAAAAACTACTCCGTGACTGCCCTCACCATGAAGTACCATTGTGGCAACTCGTTCAAGCTTTCTACACCGGGCTTGAAGAACAAAGACAAAACAACATTGACTCCTCCTATGGAGGTACTTTCATGGCAAAGCCACCCGAGGAATCGTGGCCCTTGTTCGAACATCTTGCTGAAAACTTATGCCATTGTGTTTGTACAAAAGGGGAGCATTGCGGCCGATGCTACATCCCTCCACCTTCTTTCGTGGCTCCTACTCGCAATGCTACTGACCCTGATATGATGAAAATGATGACAGATATGATGAAGATGATGAAGAATCAAGCTGGTGGCTCTCCTAGCCAACCCACCATGGCAGTTGATTCTGTGGATGAAGAAGTGAATGTTTTGCACTCCTTTGGCGGCCGAAATAATCAAGGCCCCATGTCCAACACCTACACTCCTTTGTGGAGGAACCATCCAAATTTTTCTTGGAAATAATAACATGAGGATGGACAAGGACAAGGGTAGCAGAGTCCATGCTATAGTTCAAAGTTTGAAGAGGAGGTGCTTGGAAGGTTAAGAAGTTTAGATGATGTGAAGAAGGATGTGACATCACATGGGTAGTTCATCAATCACCTCAAGCAAAGATTGGATCAGATCTCTCTCTCCCTCACTAGGAGGGAAGAAGGAAGACTTCCATCTCAATCGATGCCCAACCCAAATAATGATGGTACTTTCCTAGGGAACACTCCAAGTTCATATGCTCCACCGTCATACCAAGCACAGCTGAACCCCTATGCTCCACCACCTCCTCAGGAACCTCTTAACTACCAATATGCCACACCTCCACCTCATTCATACCAGTAGCCACCCCTGCAATACCACCCCCATCCACAACAACAACCACCACCACAACAACCACAACCACAATTCATCCTCCAAAACCCAAAGTCACCTCACCAAAGGCCACCACCACCCCAACAGCCACAACCACCTCCACAAGCCTCTTCTTCCACTACACATGAGCATGTGAAGGCAGTGACTAATCTGAGGAGTGGCTGGATGTTAGAGCACCCCCATCATACCATTGTTATTGATAGAGGTGATACTGAGACTAGATAGGTTGATACTGAGATACAACCTGAGGATACTGTGATGAGAGCCAAGGTTGATACTGTGATACCAGGTGATGATATTGTGATTCCTGTGATACCTGTTGATGATACTGTTGATCCGCACCATATGGAGTCCCAACTTCCCCTATTTCCTGAGGCTCTTAAGGAGCCTTCTGCTGAGAGGAGAAGAAAGAAGCACACTAAAGACATCCTTGAAACTTTCAAACAAGTGAAAATCCACATTCCTTTGCTTGATGCAGTCAAGAAAATCCCTTCATATGCTAAGTTGTTGAAAGATCTATGCACCTTCAAGAGAAAGACTATAGGAAGAACCCCAAAGAAAGTCAATCTCACCGAGCAAGTGAGCTCGATCTTGCAGCACACCATGCTAAGGAAAAAAAAGATCCTGGTGCTCCTATCATCTCATGCTACATTGGGGAACATCGCATAGACCAAGCTCTCTTAGACTTGGGCTCTAGCGTCAACCTAATTCCATATGATGTGTTTGCAGAGCTACAAATGGGACAGTTGAGTCCAACTCATTGTACTTTATAGTTGGCTGACATATCGGTAAAGATGCCTTGAGGGCGTGTGGATGACATGCTTGTGAGACTTGATGATGAGACATCCACCATCTTCCTTGCTGATTTCATTGTCTTAGACATAGAAAAAGACACAAGGAGGGTCCCTATCATCTTGGGGAGGCCTTTCTTAGCCACAACGGATGTAGTTATTCATGTGAGGACCGGTACGATGTATGTGACATTCATGCACATGAAGATCCGATTGAACATCTTTAAATCGTCATCCACGACCGACGTGATAGGGGCCACTGAAGAAGATTGCTATCTCATTGAGTGCCTATATGAAATTGTGGAGTAATGCTACCTATATGGATTCAAACTGCCACTCAAGGTATAGGTCTAGAGCCGATAGTTGAGTTCCCCGATGATGATGATGAAGAGAATGAGCTAGCCTTGGTGGCTGCAAGTGAAGACCTCCCTTCTATCTCTGAACCATTAAAGAACTCTCTTGAAGAACCTCCCACTCTTGAGTTGAAATCACTTCCAGAAGGATTGAAGTATGCTTTTCTAGGGGCAAATGACACCCTCCCGGTGATCATTTCTTCCATTCTCTCACCAGAATAAGAGGAGACATTGATGAAAGTCTTGAAGAAGAACATCCAAGCCATTGGATGGTCTATAGTTGACTTGAGGGGTATTGATCCCTCCATCTGTGTACATAGGATCTATCTAGAAGATGATGCAAGGCTGACTCGCCAAATGCAAAGGCAGTTGAACCCAAAGATGCAAGAGGTTGTGACCCAAGACGTTGTGAAATTGCTTGATGCTGGGATAATCTACCCCATTTCTGATAGTACATGGGCGAGCCCTATCCAAGTTGTACCCAAGAAGGGTGGGATCACTATTGCAGAGAATGCAGATGGTGACCTTATTCTGGTAAGAAAACAATCCAAGTGGACAATGTGTGTTGACTATCGAAAGCTCAATGAAAAGACCAAGAAGGACCACTATCCTCTCCCATTTCTTGATTAGATCATGGAGAGGCTAGTGGGGCAAAACTTCCATTGTTTCCTTGATGGGTATTCAGGATATTTCCAAATTGCTAAGCATCCTGTAGATCAAGAGAAGACAACATTCACTTGCCCGAGTGGCACATTTGCTTACCGGAGAATGCCATTTGGGTTGTGTAATGCCCCTTCTACATTTCAGAGATGTGTGACCTCAATTTTTGCAGATATGCTTGATTCGTCTTTGGAAGTGTTCATAGATGATTTCTCAGTTTTTGGTAAGACATTTGATGAGTACTTGCTACATTGGACTATTATTCTTGAGAGATGTGTGAAGGTTCACCTAGTGATATCTTGGGAAAAGAGTCACTTCATGGTACCCGAGGGCATAGTTTTGGGTCACCGGGTTTCAAAGGACGGAATTGAAATTGACAAGGCCAAAGTGGGCCTCATTTCTACTCTCACCATTCCTTCCAATGTAAGACATGTTCGGTCTTTCTTGGGACATACTAGTTTCTACCGCTGCTTCATCAAGGATTTTAGTAAAATCTCAAGACCTCTATGTCATTTGCTTGTGAAGGATTTTGAGTTCCATTTTAATGACAAGTGTGTTGAAGCTTTCAACCACTTGAAGGAAAGACTAGTTTCTGCTCCTATCATGTAGGCCCCAGATTTCTCTTTGCCATTCGAGATTATGACCGATGCATCTGACATGGCAGTGGGGGCTGTGCTGGGCCAAAGAGTTGGCCGGATTCCACATGCTATCTACTACGCGAACAAGACTTTAGACAAAGCCCAAAGAAATTACACAATGACCGAGAAAGAGTTGCTTGCAGTCATCTTTGCTCTTGACAAATTTCGATCATATATTTTGCAAAACAAAGTAGTGATATACACAGACCACACTGCACTAAAGTACCTCATGTCAAAGAAAGATTCAAAGCCAAGGCTGATCAGATGGATCCTATTACTCCAAGAGTTTGATGTGGAGATTGTAGACAAGAAGGGAGTAGAAAATGGTGCTACCGACCATCTCTCCCGAATTGATGAGCCCTTTGATGACACAAGTCAAATCAAGGAAATGATGCCACATGAACAACTCTTTCTTCTTTCATCCACTCAAAGGCCATGGTATCAACACATAGCCAATTTCTTGGCTAGTGGGAGGATACCTAGCACATGGAAAAGGGAGGAAAGCAAAAGACTATTTGCCATGGTCAACAATTATGCTTGGGATGACCCTCACCTCTTCAAATATTGCCCCGATCAGCTCATAAGGAGATGTGTTCCCGAAATAGAACAATAAGAAATCCCATCCATGTGCCATTCCGGAGTATGTGAAGGTCATTTTGGAGGAAAACACATGGCTGCAAAGGTTCTTCCATGTGGGTTTTATTGGCCATCCTTGTTCAAAGATTCACATGAGTTTTGTAAAAGCTGCTTGAAGTGCCAAAAAGTGGGCACTATCTCAAAAAGGGACATTATGCCTCTATCACCCATTCTTGTGGTGGAGGTGTTTGATGTATGGGGAATTGACTTCATGGGTCCTTTCCCTCCTTCCTTTGTGTATGTCTACATTTTGGTCGCCGTGGACTATGTGTCAAAGTGGATAGAAGCTATTGCAACATGGACAAATGACCACAAGGTGGTGTGCGACTTTGTGAAATCAAACATTTTTAGTCGTTTTGGTATTCCAAGGGCCATGATTAGTGACGGGGGAAGTCACTTCATTCACCGCACTTTTGAAGGGTTGCTCAAGAAGCATGGAGTAAACCATCGAGTAGGCACCCCTTACCATCCTCAAACTAGTGGCCAAGTTGAGCTGGCCAATCAGGAGATAAAGCTCATTCTAGATAAAACGGTGAGACCGAACCGCAAGGATTGGTCACTCCGTCTAAATGAAGCTTTATGGGCATACCAGACTACATACAAAGTCCCGAGACACTACCCCATTCAAGATCATCTATGGAAAAAGCTGCCATGTGCTGGTTGAAATGCAACACAAGGCATTATGGGATTTGAAGACTATGGATCTTGATGGAGAAAATGCCAGAATGAAGAGGAAGTTTCAACTTAATGAGTTAGAGGAAATGCACCATGAGGCGTATGACATGTCTAAGAGCTATAAGGAGAGAACTAAGTTCCTTGATGATAAGATGATCAAAAAGAAGGAATTTGAGCCCGACAAGTGGGTATGGCTGTACAATTCAAGAATGAAGTTCTTTCCCAGTAAACTCCAGTCTAGATGGGAAGGACCTTATCTTATCAAGAAAGCATATCCATCTGGAGCTATTGTGATATGTGAGAAGTATGGTGCGAAGGAGTTTTCCATCAATGGACAAAGATTAAATCTAGTTGTGTAAGTAGGCCCGGACAAGGCCAATCAAAGTTTTGACATTGTGATGCTTGTAGAAGAACAAAAATATGATGAAGAAATGTTCTTGGAAGTGGATGAGAAAGAAATATACTACAAGGATGCCTTGAGGATCCCAAAGAAGTGAGATAAGTCAAGTATCAATAAGCTCGGTTGAAGGTGTAAAATTTAGCACTAGTGGGAGGCAACCCACATGGTTTGAGATTATCGAACCTTACAATTTGATACTTTTGTTATATTTTCCACAAATACACACACTTGTGTCTAATAGTTTTTCTTTGAGTTCTGATGACACAATAGGTGTTAGACACTAGAGAGAGAGGATGAAAGTTGAGTAGTGGTCATGAAATCAAATTTGTGGCAGAATGCCAAAGACAAACAAAGTTCTTCTATTTTGAATTGAGAAAACTGAAGGATTGCCCCCAGCACGGCCGTGGAGCTCTAGCACGGCTGTGGCAAAAGAGGACAACCACGACCGTGGCCTCACGCCATGGTCGTTTTGTTTTATTTCATCAAAGTGACAGAGAATGTCAGGTTGTTGGACGAATGGCCACAACTGTGTTGAAGATGCATGGCCACAACCGTGGCATCTAACCACGACCGTGGCAAGGGTCAGAGGGAAACATTCTACATCGAAAACATGACCGTGGCACCCGACCACAGCCATTCTACCAAGCCCTCACCACAACCGTGGCCAGACCCGATCCAGGAAAAAAATAGCTTTTAACATCAAATCCGGACCCCCTCTTCATTTCTTCTTCTTCTTCTACCTCATGTGCATGACCGTGGCGGCGCACATCTACCTCACCCTCCACCATTCTCCACCTCCAACACCTCAAAACACCCCCAATCAACCCCAAATCAATACCAAATCATTCCCCAACCACCCCCTTCCATTTCCACCACCTTTCCTCGCTCAACTGGCCCTCCATCTCCACCCTCATCTCCATTCCGCCCAACAACCCCCCTCCACTAAACCTCCACATAAACCGTCCATTTTTCACCCAAATCCACAACAAACTTCATATCCACCTTATAACCCTCCTTCTCCTTCCATTCCACACCCAAATCCACCACTACTACAGAAATGGTTTATAACGTCACTTTTAAAGGCGTCGGTTGTATAAATACACCGACACCTAAACCCTAAAGCCTTGGTTTAATAAAAAAACTGACATCTATCTGTGAAGGGCGACCAGACACGGGTATCGCTTTTATTCAGTTTCGGTTCCCTAATAATAAACTGATGCCTAAAATTAACTGCCAAATCCAAAATCTCCAGTGAAGAAAATTACCTCAAAAATTTAACATATGATGTCGGATAGTAACTACTAAACTGATGACGAAAGGTTATTCGCGAAATAGAAATTGGGCACATTTTGGTCATCGATTTTGCTACAATGACCAACGTTTATGGGTTTTCCCGCATTGTTCCCGAGAATTTTTTCACACCCTTTGAGCGTCGGTTTTTGAAAGAAACTGACGACGATGGACATTAATCAAGAACAATTTTTTTAATTGGCATATGTAGATAGACGTCAGTTTTTTTCTAGTAACAACCGATGACTATCATTGAGAATAGGTGTCGGTGTGTTTGTAGAACCGAAACCTTTAGTTTTATGTGTCAGTTTTATTTAAGAACCGACACCTATTGTTAACTTAACAACACCCGCGCGAGCCCGACTCTTCCCCTTTCTCTATTTCATTCATTCTCGCACTACTCTAGGGTTTGGTCTGACGATTTCTCCTCTGCCGCTACTCACTGCCCCTGCCTCCATGCCTACCACCATCACCGCTTAGGCTACCGCCTCTGTTGCCACCATGCCTCCGCCTCTGCTGGACACCGTCACCACGCGATACCCGCCATCACTTCTCACCGCCGCTCAACACCTGTAGCTCGCCGCCGCCGCCGCTCGACAGAGGAGGTACCCTCTTCGCTTTCTCCCTCTCTTTTGCTTGCTCAACACCTGCTCACCCTACTATTCTGCTGCCCGATCCTCTGCCTGGAAGCAACATTAGGAGGTCACGACTGTGTGGGCCTTCACCTCTTCTTCTTCCTCCACGATTTCTTCTTCCTGCTCCCTCTCCTTACCAAATGGATTAAAGCAAGGCCACGACCATGTGGGCTGGCCATGGCCGTGGCTGTGTTGGCCGACCACGGCCGTGCTGCCCCTAGGCAACACGGCCATGCTGGCCTACACGACTGTGGTAGGCCAACACAGCCACGGCCATGGCCAGCCCACACGGTCGTGGCCTTGCTTTTATCCATTTGGTAAGGAGGGAGCTGGAAGAAGAAGATACATTTGCAATTGAATACTAATGCTTGACCTAATTCTGTAAATTTTGATGCATGTTGAATTAAGATATTAAAACCCTAATACACATTTCACCATAATCTTGAATTAAGTATATTGTTGAAATCTTGTGATCAATCTATGTAAGATATTAAAACCCTATTGTTAAATCTCTGATTTTGTAGTGACATGTCACCCTAACATCTACATGAATCCCTATTGTATGATTTAGATTGATGATAATGCATGAGCTAGTTTGAAATTTTGAAATCAATTATGAAACTCTCCATCCCTAGGTCATACTAATTTATGTGCAATCTTTATCTTGATGATGAACATGCATGGACACTCAAAATGTTGAAATCAATGTTATAGAATGACAACACATGTATTTGTTGGCCTAGAAACCCGTCCAAGATTTACTCATTAGGAGTAAATCTTGGATAGTCCCCAGTTTGGGACTATTCTTGAACACCTAATCTCACTTAGGATGTAAGTGTATAATGTGTATTTGGTTTTCAAGAAAATTTCGGTAGCATTTCCCCGTTTGTTCTCTAAGTACATCTGTACTTGGAGAACAGTGGGGAAATGCTGCCAAAATTTTCTTAAAAACCCAATACACATTATACACTTACTAGTGAGATTAGGTTTTCAAGAATGGGATAGGTGGTACACATTTATTATATATAAGAATGACAACACATGTATTTGTTGGCCTAGAAACCCATCCAAGATTTACTCATTAGGAGTAAATCTTGGATAGTCCCTGGTTTGGGACTATTCTTGAACACCTAATCTCACTTCGGATGTAAGTGTATAATGTGTATTGGGTTTTCAAGAAAATTTTGGCAGCATTTCCCCATTTGTTCTCTAAGTACATATGTACTTGGAGAATAGCGGGGAAATGCTGCTGAAATTTTCTTGAAAACCCAATACACATTATACACTTACTAGTGAGATTAGGTGTTCAAGAATGGGATAGGTGGTACACATTTATTATATATAAGAATGACAACACGTATTTGTTGGCCTAAAGTTTTAACCATGAAAAAACTCTAATCTGGTAACCCTAGACCCTAATCTTGTTGCAATATATACTTGTTTTCTCTTTGATCATAGAATGGATAGATCATGGATGTCCATTCACAATAACTGCACCCCAGAGTTTATATCTGGTCTTGACTAGTTTATTATATTGACGTGGCTTATATTATCGCACTAACAAACTCACTTAGGGTTGAAATCCCTAAGTTTTTAACCAAAACAACGTGCAATAATACCACCCACAAGTGGACGGGTCTTATCGCAATATAGTTGAGGATCGAATCCCAAGGGACAACATTTTTAAGAATCTTTCTCTAGTCGAATCTAGTTGAATCAAGACTAATATTTAGAACAAGGTTGGTTGATTTGAGTTTAATTAAACTAAATGCAAGGAAAGTAAAAAAGCATGATTAAAGGTTGATTAAAGATTAATGATGGAAATCGCTGGGATGGTCCCAGATTTCACCACCACTACTCATGCAATCACATCCAAACATCAAACACCCAGGCAAGATATAACCATTCAAATAGAGCTGCTACAATACCCCCCATACGGGCGTCAGGTTCGCGTAAGCATCACCTTAGGTATTAGATGTCTCATCACCATCCAGATCACACACTTATGACTCCGAAGATACATAATTCCAAATGAAGTTGTGGGCCCCCTATACAGGCGTCAGGCACACAGAAGCGTCACCGTGGGCTAGATGGCTCGTCACCACACGGATCATACACTTACGACCTCAAGGAATCCCATTCTATTTCTAGTTTGGGAGTCAACCGCATTAATCGACATTCAAAACCTACACGTTGAAGTTCTCGCAACATAGGAAACAAATAAGATAAATGCAAGCAGGTGATCAATCCACAAGCACACATCGACGATTAACAACAAATGAAAGATTATATACATGCCATAGGATGTTTAACAAAAGGATTTGAAATCATGGGCAGCGGGGCTAGTCCCCGCACCCCAGCGAAACTAAACAACTCACTCATGGTGAGAGAAACAAGAAAAACAAGAGAAGGAGAGGATTCTGCCATGAGCATGATGAAGAAGATGATCACAACTTGATGGAGAAACAATCTTCTACACAAAGTCGGGGCAGATCTGGACGAGGAGGGAAGAACACCACGGTAGACAGGGCATGTCTTCTCTCTCTCCCTCCTCTTTCTTCTCATGGTCCTTGCTCACAGCAGGATGAGCAGCTCGTGGACGAGATAGCGACGTAGATGCAACAAATCTAGATCTAGATCTGGACGAGGTGGCTTGTAGATCTAGAGTTCACACTGCAGATATGGGTGAACAAGCCACAATGGCACCACGGGGGCAGGTTCTTGGCTATGAAGGTCGTCTCCTTAGGCCCAAGACAGTCCTATAGCCTAACGGTGTCTAGATATCCCCCCTGACTAGCTGGAGTCGTGTTCTATTTATAGGCAGGCTGGTCACCGACTTAGATTCGCGACCTCTGTAATTTTGCAGCAGGTCACGGCTCTTTTACACAGTCGTGGCAAATTGCACAGTCGCGACCTTTTGTTAACAAGTCACGATTCTTTCTCCTGTCCTTTTGCTGTTACGGCCCTTGTCGCGATCCAGGAATTGCGGTCGCGATTGGTGATGGAGGGGTTGTGGGCAGCTATGCGGGGTTCCTCTGGTCGAGGTACTGGAGTTGTGATCGTGGTCTTCAGCAGGAGAATAGGTCGTGATTAACGCAAAGCAGAACCCTGGGCAAGGTCCATTGTTGTTGGAAGCAAGAGGAGAAGCGATCACGATGCAGATCATCAGAAGAGGAAGGCAGCCGCGAGCATAAGTGGTGAAGAGGAACACCGCAGCCGCGGTTGCTTGGATGCAGTCAACATCAGCAGCAGGTCGATGCGGTGGTGATCGTGGTCTCGGTGCAGAGATGATCACAGCTAGTAGGCGATGGGGAGGAGAGACCAAGGATAGGATGGAGGTAGGGAAGTCGTGGGGAGGTCACTGCAGGCAAGAGTTGTGACCGCGGGTGCGGCTAGTTGCAGGTCGTGATTCAGGGAAGTTGCCCACGATTAGGGAATAGAGGGCCCGCAGTTCCTTTGAAGGGGAGAGACTGTAGCAGATGTTGGAGAGAGATCGGCTACTGTGCTGTATAGTCCAGGTTGAGGCGAGGGTAGCTTGAACTAACCACGGTCATGGAGGCTATCTCTGCGGGTCGCGGTTCAGGAAGTCAAGGCCGCGGGAAGAAGGAAAGCAACCACGATTGCAGTTTGTGCATGAGGGTGGTCGTGGTTGTAAAAGCAGATTGCCGCAGTCAGTATCAGCAGCAGGTCATGGCCACGGGCAAATGACCTGGTCGCGGTGTAGCAGAGCTCCCTTAGTCACGGCTTTTGCTTGGATGTGGTTGGATAGCTGTGGACCGCGGGGAAGATCTCGAGCGGAGTCGCGATTGTGGAAGGGTAGAAGCGCGGGCGCGATCATGGAATCATGGACAGGTGGCTTAGCAAAGGATCGTGACCAGGCTTTGAATCGTGATCACGATTAGGTCATGCTGGGAGAAGAAGGGGACCCGCTGACTGCTGCTACCCCCAAGCGTGCTCGAACAGACGAAGGCCCAAAATAGAGTATTGGGCCGAGAAGACAAGGCCCAGATGCCCAAAGTGACCTGCAAAGAGGTGCAAAAATTCAATAAAAATAGAAGCAAAATCAATTAAGCCAAAATAAGTTGCATATGAAAAGATAAGGCCAATAAAGGCTCATTAAAGCAATTAAACCAAGTCATCTCGCATATAAGAAGATAGAGCTAGTAAAAGCGAATAATCAGGGAAAAATAGGGTCAAACGAGGTGATTAGACTCAGATGAATATGTATTCATCAAAATACCCTGAACTTAAACGTTGCTCATCCTTGAGTAACACAAAATCTAAGACACTCGCTGGATGAGTACTTTCAACTCGTGCGATTGCTTCATCTTCACATCACGATTGTTTCTTTTCTGCTTGGTATGACTAAGTGTCTCAACATCCTGAGATCACAAAACACATTTTACCATATCTTCTTTCCCGAGTTCGCTTCCCAATATCACTTCCTCTCTACTTTTTCTAAAATCAAGCATGTCAGAGAGTTTCGTAAGAGTCTAGAGATACCCATAGAACAACAAGTGTGCACCTGATCTGACACTGGTGTTTTTAGGATCTGGGAGGCATTCATTGTGCCAGTAGGTGGAAAAGGGGAGTGAAGGGTGGTATGGAAAGAACAAACAAATCTCTCCTCTATTCGACTCGAGATTTTTATTATATGATTTGCAATTTCATTGATTGCATTTTTTTTGCGAATCTCTCCTCTATTCGACTCGAGATTGCATTTCTTTTTGTGTGCACTTTGGCATCTTTTCTTGGTGATACGCCCCTATTTTGTAACAAGGGGTATGGAAGAAGCGTGAAGGGAGAGAGACTGTGCCACTCTGAACTTAGGGTTTGACACTATATTGGCTATTTTTGTTTGTTTTTGATGAACGGAGGGGTAAGAAGATGATAGAAGAAGTGTAGAAAAGAGTTCAGATCAAAATGCAACATGATTTACAATTTAGTGCACCGGGTCGTTCTCCTTATCATACTCTGCTCTAATAATGACTTGATGAGGATCCGATGGAGATTCCATGCTATTGTTCCACTAGTCATATAGGAAGCACAACGTGTTTGATCCCTCTCAGTTCGACAGATACTTGCCATATCTACTGATCATGATGTTAGGATTCATAAGCTTCACACAGTGATTTCTAATCATTGGCTAGTTGCAGAAATTGTTCCCCTTGAGGCTTCGCTTCGAATAAGGATGGTATAATGATTCAAAACTGCATGGGAAAACAGAATAGCTGGCTAGGTAATGGCTTTGATTGAAATAAAAGCTTCAGAACTTCATCAAGTTTCTATACAAACAACTATGAAAACTTTTGAAAATTTTGAAATTTTTTGAAAAATTTGCTCAAAATTGCAACAAAATATCAACAATGAAATCTTAAGTCTAAAATGGACTGGAGAGGGTGGAAAGTAAAGTACGTACCACCCGCCCTCCACCCCAAACTTAGAAATTTGCTCGTCCCGAGCAAACTCTAAATCCGAGATGGAGGGGTAAACTCGTGCCGGTTGGTCCACCAGATGTGGTTGCATCCCTTTTGGCGACGCGTGCTCCATCTGAAATCTAAAAAATGGAAACTATCAGGACTTCAGACTGCATCTTGCGATGCATTGTCTACCATGTGCAAAATTTTCTAAAATCAAAACTAAAAGTAAAAGCTAAATTAAAGATCGGGTTGCCTCCCGACAAGTGCCTTTGTTTTATGTCGATGGCTCGACGTGATTTCTTCAGTTTTTGGGTAGATATGTCAGTTTGGACAGATTCATCAATTCCTCAGTGCTGGTATCGGCTGTGGTGAAATATCTCTTCAAGCATTGTCCATTTGCCACAAAATCACCTGACTTCTCACTCCATAAGGTAAATGCACCATGTGGGTGGATGCTCTTGACAATGTATGGCCCAGACCATCGAGAATGGAGTTTTCTTGGGAATAACTTCAGTCTTGAGTTGAACAGTAGAACTTGGTCTCCCACTTGAATGTCCTTCCTCTTCAGATGACCATCATGCCAAAGTTTCGTGTGTTCCTTGTAGATTCGTGCATTCTCATAAGCTGTCATTCGGAGTTCGTCCAACTCTTGAAGTTGCAGAATCCTAGCTTCGCCAGCTTTCTTAATGTCAAAATTCAGCTGTTTTATTGCCCACCATGCTTTATGTTCTAGTTCCACGGGCAGGTGACATGATTTTCCATAGATAAGTCTGAAGGGTGTTGTTCCAAGAGGAGTTTTGAACGCGGTTTGGTAGGCTCATAAAGCGTCATTGATTTTCACTGACCAATCCTTTCGGTTGCGTCCTACTGTCTTTTCTAAGATAACCTTGAGTTGACAGTTCGAAACCTCTACCTGCCCACTTGTTTGTGGGTGGTAGGGGGAAGCTACCTTCTGTGTTACACCATATCTTCTCAACAATGCTTCAAAGCTTCTTTCCAAAAAATGAGAACCTCCGTCGGATATCACGGTTCGTGGGATTCCAAAACGGGGAAAGATAATATCTTTGAACATTTTAATGACGGGTTTTGAATCGCTAGTGACGGTTGGTATGGCCTCTACCCATTTAGAGACATAATCTACATCAACTAGGATGTAGGAAAATCCATGTGAGGATGGAAATGGGCCCATGTAGTCCACTCCCCAAACATCAAAAATCTCGACTTTGTGCCATAGCTTAAGTGGCATCTCATCCCTTTTCATAATGTTTCCCATTCTCTGACACTTGTCACATGACAACACAAAGTTATAAGCATCTCTGGATATGGTTGGCCAAAAGAAACCACATTGCAAAACCTTCAAAGAAGTTTTCTTAGAACTCATATGGCCTCCGACTGGGCCTGAGTGGCATTGTTCTAAAATAAGTTGGGCTTCTTCCTCAGCGATACATCGTCTATAGAGATCATCAACACATAGCTTGAAAAGGTACGGTTCATCCTAGTGATATTGATTCACATCATGCATGAATTTCTTTAGAGCATTACCAGTACACTCAGGGTGGATGACTCCAGCGGAAAGGTAGTTCACATAGTCCGAGTACCAAGGAGTAGCTTCTGAGACTTTCATAAGCTGGTCATTTGGAAGAGAATCGTTAATTGGTGTCTTCTCAGTTTCCAGAGTGTGGATACAACTTAAGTGGTCTACTACAACATTTTCTGTGCCTTTTTTATCTCTAATATCAAGATCAAATTCTTGCAATAGGAGAATCCATCTTATCAGCCTTGGTTTTGCATCTTTCTTTTTTAGAAGATAACGAATAGTAGTGTGATCGGTGTAGACAATCACCTTTGAATCAATGAGGTAGGATCTAAACTTATCAAAGGCATATACAACTTCTAGGAGTTCCTTCTCGGTAGTTGCATAGTACCTCTGAGCCTCATCAAGGGTCTTCGATGCATAATAGATGACATGATGCTTCTTCTCTATACATTGGCCCAGGATGGCACCCACATCGTAATCACTGGCATCACACATAATTTCAAATGGGTGTTACCAATCTAGAGCTCGGATGATGGGAGTTGTTGTAAGGGCGTGCTTTAGGTTGTTGAAACTCTTAATACATTCTTCATCAAAATAGAAGTCAGCGTCCTTCAACAACAAGTTTGTCATGGGCTTGGTTATCTTGGAGAAATCCTTTATAAACCTTATGTCGAAGCCCGCATGACCAAGGAATGCATGGATTTCTCTTATAGTGGTAGGGATGGATAGTTTGGAGATCACTTTGGTCTTGGCCTTGTCCACTTTGATTCCTCGATTGCTGACCCTATGGCCAAGGACAATGCCTTCTTTTACCATAAAGTGACATTTCTCCCAATTTAGCACGAGATGTGCTTCTTCACATCATTTGAGGACCAGGGAGAGGTGCTTTAGGCATGAATCATATGAATCCCCATATACAGAGAAATCAACCATAAAAACTTCCATAATTGTTTTGGTTAAACTAGAAATGTGGCTGCCATGCAGCGTTGGAAGGTTGCAGGCGCATTACAGAGTCTGAATGGCATCCTTCTAAAGGCGTATGTTCCAAAGGGGCAGGTAAACGTAATTTTCTCTTGGTCATATGTATGTATAGGGATTTGATAAAATCCAGAGTAACCATCGAGATAGCAGAAATATTCCTGGTGAGCCAATCACTCTAAGACTTGATCTAGAAATGGCATCGGGAAATGATCTTTGCGTGTTGCCTTGTTTAATTTCTGGTAGTTGATGCACATCCTCCACCCGGTGAATGTTCGAGTGGGGATGAGTTCATTATCTTCATTCCGTATCACAGTAGTGCCACCTTTCTTTGGAACAACATGTACATGACTCACCCAAGGTGAATCTGATATCAGATAGATGATTCTGGTAGTGAGCAACTTGATGACTTCGCGGCGGACTACTTCCTTCATATTAGATTCAACTTCCATTGATGCTCAACAGTCGGCTTGTGGTCTTCCACCATAGGGATTTTGTGCATACAAAGTGCTTGACTGACCCCGGTGAGATCACTCATCTTATAGCTGATAGCTTTCTTTCTTTCCTTTAATTCTTTCAGGAGTTTATCTTCTTGTTCGGTCGTTAGATCAGAGTTTATAATGACTGGACAAACCTTGAGATCATCCAAAAACACGTATTTAAGTCCCTCGGGTAGGGGCTTCATTTCAGGGGCTTCTGGCTTCTCACATGGCTCTTCAGATACATTCACAACTTTGAGTTCCTCAAACTTGGCCTCAGGATCTTCTTCTACAGAGTCAAGGTGGAGGATACAATCCTTAACTTGTTTGTTGATGAAAATTTCGGCAGATGGGTTTGTTAGTGCCATTTCTAAAGGATCGTCTTGTTCATATTCCTCTTGTGTGAGGAGAGACATTTTCTCAATGAAATCAATCATATAGACTTCTTCCTGCATGCTCGGTCTTCACATGCTTTCAAAAACTTTGAACTCGAGGGTTTCTTTCCCTAGTCTGAGCAGCAAGGTCCCTGCTTCAACATCAATCAAAGATCTTGTAGTGGTGAGAAACGGACGACCAAAGATGAGGGGGTATCTGGCGTCTTTCTTTATGTCCATGATGACAAAGTCACATGGGACATAAGAGTCTTTTCCAACCTTGATAGGGACATCTTCAATGATTCCCAAAGGAAGAGTCATAGAGTTATCTGCAAGTTGAATGGTCATTCCAGTCGGGAGAAGTTCTGCAAACCCTAACCTCTTACAAAGGCTAAGTGGCATGATAGAGATGCTAGCACCGAGATCGGCCAATCCATTCTTACATGAGGAACCACTGATGTGACATGAATACCCAAAGGATCTCAGATTTTTCTATTTCTTGGGCATCTTGCTCTGGATGATATCAGAAGTGGTTTATGCTAGATTAACTGTCTCATATTCTTCAGTTATGTACTTCCTTATGAGGAGAGACTTTAAGTACTTAGTCCAGGCTGGTATCTCGGCCAGCGCATCTAGAAAGGGTATATCTACATGAAGCTTCTTCATAGCTTCTTTAAACTTGTTGAATCACGTATCGAGCTTTGTCTGCTTCAAACGAGATGGGAAGGGAGGACGGGGCTTGTATATTGGCACATCTGACTCAGGTGTGTCTTCTACCTCTATAGACAAAGGTTCCTCCACTTTTGCTTTGTCTGTCTTATCAGTGGTTGGTTGTTCCTTCAATTGAGACTCAGGTATTGTATAGTCTTGGTCATTCGCAAAGTCATCATCGTTTGTCTCCCCTATTGGTATCTTAACAGGGGAGTCAGAATAGTCTTTTCCAGACCTAGTGGTGACAACCTTCAATTGCTCAGGATGTTTAGGATTGTTTTTGGGTTGTCCAACAAAGACTCCAGTAGGTGGCTTCATGCTAGCCGCAAGTTGATCTAGTTGAGATTCAATAGCCTTCTGATGGACTTGCTGGTTAGCTATCATAGTCTGCTGTGACTGCAACATCTTCTCAATAGCTGACAATTTGTCATCAGGATGGATGGGACCGACTTGTTGCCCTTGTTTTTGATGTTGATAAGGGACTTGGTTGGGGTTCTGAAACTGAGAATTGTTCTGATAATTGTTGTAGTTTCTATTCTGGTAGTTTCCTCTAAAGTTCCCTTGATTCCCAAAATTTGGTTGTTGGTTATACTGGAATCCTGGCGGGCCTCGTTGTTGAGTATTTGGACCAAGTTGTCGTGAGTTTTCCTCTCCAGAAGGGTTTCCATATTGAAAACCAGGATGGTTCCTATTCTGATTCAGACTATAGTACCCTTGACCAAGGATAGTGTTGACAACATTCAGATTTTCCATTTGACCACTATCTCCTTGGGCACATGTATTGCTCAAAACAACATCATAGAGAATGTTACATGCTAGAGTAGAATGATCAGTTCCTTTGCAAGCTTCATAGAAGAGTGAAGCTAACTTAACTTGCTCTTGTTGTCGAGGGGGTGAACGTCTTCTTTCGTAAGCTGCGAGAGATGATTCTAGATGGTCTTGCTTGGCAACTAGGAGTTTGAGAGACTCAGTGATAGACTTGTACTCGGGTGTTGCTTCAGCCATAGCTACCTTCAGCACTCCCTTGCCAACAGGTCTACCCCAGTTGGCTTGGTTTTCAGCTCCAAGGGTGACAACCTTCCATGCGCTATCATAACTTTGACGCATGAAGTTTCCTCCAGACGAGGAATCCAAAAACCTCTTGATATCATCGTCCACACCTCTATAAAAAATTTCAATGAGTTGATTCTTTGGAGTGCCATGATGTGGACACTTGCGTAGAAGCTCTTTGTATCTTTCCCATACTTTAGCTAGGGATTCTCCAGGGACCTGGGTGAATTGCGTTATTCGGCCCCTGATTTCATAGGTGAGAGAAGGTGGATAAATTTTTTCCAGAAAAACATTTTGAAGTTGTTCCCAAGTGGTGATGGGTTCACATTGCAAGGAGTTATACCAACTCAGGGCTCTATCGGAAAGAGAGTATTTGAAGAGGCGAAGTCTGATGGCATCATCTGTGACTCCATTTTGCTTTGTCATGGCACATCGATCTATAAACCTCAGAAGATGTTCTTGACTATCTTCTCCCTGCTTACCATAGAAGGGACTGTTTTGAAGCAGCGTAACCCAATGTGCTCTTATCTCAAAATTTGGAGCGTTGATGGGAGGAGGTTGCACTGGGTGATGAACGTCATTAGCTTTAGGGATTGAGAACTCCCTAAGGTCTTTTTGTAACTCTGCTTGTTGAGCTGCTGCTTGGATTTCTTCTTGAACTGCGGCTCGGGCTTCTTGCATAAGCCTGTCTCTTTGTGCATTAAGGGCTTGAGCTACCCTTCGAGCAATTTCCTCCTCTTGACCCATTCTTGCTTGGTTCTCTCTGTACTGACGGAGAAAGGTTCTGTCTATCTCAGGGTCAAAGCTAGTAGAGAGTCTGGGACTGTCTGAGCGGCGCTTACACTAGACTTTGTGGGTACCTAGGATGAAAAGGTCTTTTGCTGGTGAGATGGACGAAGAAGAACCGAATTCAAGTTTATATAATCGATAGTATCAAAAGTAAAATAAAAACCTAAATTAGTCTCAAAAGAACTAGATTTAACTAGATGATTCCGTTGTCCCCAGCAACGGCGCCAAAATTTGACGTGGCTTATATTATTGCACTAACAAACTCACTTAGGGTTGAAATCCCTAAGTTTTTAACCAAAACAACGTGCAATAATACCACCCGCAAGCGGACGAGTCTTATCGTAGTATAGTTGAGGATCAAATCCCAAGGGACAATGTTTTTAAGAATCTTTCTCTAGTCGAATCTAGTTGAATCAAGACTAATATTTAGAACAAGGTTGGTTGATTTGAGTTTAATTAAACCAAAATGCAAGGAAAGTAAAAGAGCAGGATTAAAGGTTGATTAAAGATTAATGATGGAAATTGCTGGGATGGTCTTGGGTTTCACCACCACTACTCATGCAATCACATCCAAACATCAAACACCCAGGAAAGATATAACCATTCAAATAGAGCTGCTATAGAACCCCCCATACGGGAATCAGGTTCGCGTAAGCATCACCTTAGGTATCAGATGTCTCGTCACCATCCAGATCACACACTTACGGTTCCGAAGAGACAGAAATCCAAATGAAGTTGTGGGCCCCCTATACAGGCGTCAGGCACATAGAAGCGTCACCGTGGGCTAGATGGCTCGTCACCACACAGATCATACACTTACGACCTCAAGGAATCCCATTCTATTTCTAGTTTGGGATTCAACCACATTAATCGACATTCAAAACCTACGCGTTGAAGTTCTCACAACATAGGAAATGAATAAGATAAATGCAAGCAGGTGATCAATCCACAAGCACACATCGATGATTAACAATGAAATGAAAGATTATATACATGCCATATGATGTTTAACAAAAGGATATGAAAGCATGGGCAGTGGGGCTAGTCCCCGCACCCCAGCGAAAGTAAACTACTCGCTCATGGTGAGAGAAACAAGAAAAACAAGAGAAGGAGAGGATTCTACCATGAGCATGATGAAGAAGATGATTGCAGCTCGATGGAGAAACGGTCTTCTACACGAAGTCGGGGCAGATCTGGATGAGGAGGGAAGAACACCACGACAGACGGGACAGATCTAGACGAGGAGGGAAGAACACCACGGCAGACGGGGTAGGTCTTCTCTCTCTCCCTCCTCTTTCTTCTCGCGGTCCTTGCTCGCAGCAGGATGAGCAGCTCGGGGACGAGATAGCGGCGTAGATGCAGTAGATCTAGATCTAGATCTGGACGAGGTGGCTTGTAGATCTAGAGTTCACACTCCAGATCTGGGTGAACAGGCTGCAATGCCACCACGGGGGCAGGTTCTTGGCTATGAAGGTTGTCTCCTTAGGCCTAGGTCAATCCTGCAGCCTAACGACGTCTGGATATCCCCCCCTGACTGAATGGAGTCGTGTTATATTTATAGGCAGGATGGTCACTGACTTAGATTCACGACCTCTGTAATTTTACAGCAGGTCGCGACTTTTCGAATGATGCCGCGGTCGCGACTCTTTTGCACGGTCACGACAAATTGCACGATTGCGGCCTTTTGTTAACAAGTCGCGATTCTTTCTCCTCTCCTTCTGCTGTTGTGGCCCCGGTCGCGATCCAGGAATTGCGGTCGCGATTGGTGATGGAGGGGTCATGGGCATCTGTGCGGGGTTCCTCTGGTCGAGGTACTGGAGTTGTGATCGTGATCTTCAGCAGGAGAGTAGGTCGCGATTAACGCAAAGAAGAACCCCGGGCAAGGTCCATTGCTGTTGGAAGCAAGAGGAGAAACGATCGCAATGCAGGTCATCAGAAGAGGAAGGCAGCCGGGAGCATAACTGGTGAAGAGGAACACCGTGGCCGTGGTTGCTTGGATGCAGTCAGCATCAACAGCAGGTCGATGCTGTGGTGATCGTGGTCTCGGTGCAGAGATGATCGAGGCTAGCAGGCGATGGGGAGGAGAGACCAAGGATAGGATGGAGGTAGGGAAGTCGCGGGGAGGTCATTGCAGGCAAGAGTTGCGACCGCGGGCGTGGCTAGTTGCAGGTCGCGATTCAGGGAAGTTGCCCACGGTTAGGGTATAGAGGGCCCGTGGTTCCTTTGAAGGGGAGAGACTACAGCGGATGTTGGAGAGAGATCGGCTACTGTGCCGTGTAGTCCAGGTTGAGGCGAGGGTAGCTTGAATTAACCGCGGTCATGGAGGCTGTCTCCGCGGGCCGTGGTTCAGGAAGTCAAGGCCGCGGGCAGAAGGAAAGCAACCACGATCGCGGTTTGTGCATGAGGGTGCTCGCGGTTGCAAAAGCAGATTGCCGCGGTCGGGATCAGCAGCTGGTCATGGCCACAGGAAAATGACCTGGTCGCAGTATAGCAGAGCTCCCTTAGTCATGGCTTTTGCTTGGATGTGGTTGGATAGCTGTGGACTGCGGGGAAGATCTCGAGCGGAGTCACGATTGTGGAAGGGTAGAAGTGCGGGCACGATCATGGAATCACAGACAGGTGGCTTAGCAAAGGATCGCGACCAGGCTCTGAATCACGATCGCGATTAGGTCATGTTGGGAGAAGAAGGGGACCCACTGACTGCTGCTGCCCCCAAGCGTGCTCGAACAGACGAAGGCCCAAAATAGAGTATTGGGCCAAGAAGACAAGGCCCAGATGCCCAATGTGACATGCACAGAGGTGCAAAAATTCAATAAAAATAGAAGTAAAATCAATTAAGCCAATATAAGTTGCATATGAAAAGATAAGGCCAATAAAGGCTCATTAAAGCAATTAAACCAAGTCATCTCGCATATAAGAAGATAGAGCTAGTAAAAGCAAATAATTAGGGCAAAATAGGGCCAAACGAGGTGATTAGACTCAGATGAATATGCATTCATCATAGATTTGCCGAGGAACATAGGAAACAACCTGGAGATAGGTTCTAATGTCCATGTAGGCATTGCGGTAACAACTTGAAAGTCAGCACTGGTGACGAAATCAAAAGTCATGTCATGTGCAACGGGATTATACAAGGCTATATAGAATGGCACTGGCATGGAGAGATTTCAAACTCAAAACCAGTGGATGTCGATAGCAGTGCTTGTGTGGAAGAAGAAATTGCCTCCGATGATGTAGATGTGAATGAACCAGTTCCAGTAGACATCGTTGGTGCGATGTTGGATAGTTGTGGGATAGAGCACACCGATCCACCTCCCATTTTTAGAAACATTGTACATGATGCTGAGATATCGTTATACACAGGTTATACTAAGTTTACAAAGCTTAGCGATGTGTTGAGATTGTATAAGCTGAAAGCTAACAATAGATGGAGCCACAAAAGCTTCCCGTCATTGTTGTCTTTGTTGAAAGAAATGCTTCTTGAAGGAAACGAGCTGCCAATCTCAACATACCAGGTAAAGAAATTGTTGTGCCCAATGGGAATGGATGCCAAGAAGATACACGCATGCCCGAATGATTGTGTATTATTTCAAAAGGACTATGTGGATTTGAAAGATTGTCCAAAATGTGGTGTGTCACGGTATAAATTGATGACTTCGGGGGAGTCCAAAACTGGTTCTCCTGCTAAGGTGATGTGGTATCTACCTATAATATCATGGTTTCAATGCTTGTTTGCCAATCCGACAGATGCAAAGAATTTGAGGTGGCATGCAGATGTTAAGAAAAATAATGATGGAATCCTACGACATGCGTCTGATTCACCACAGTGGAAGAAGATTGATCTATTGTACCCTGAATTTGGTGAAGAAGTCAGGAATCTAAGACTTGGGCTTTGTACAGATGGGATGAATCCGTACGGGACATTGAGCAGCCAACATAGCACTTGGCCAGTCATGCTTGTTATATACAATCTTCCTCCCTGTCTGTGTATGAAAAATAAGTACGTAATGCTGTCATTGTTGATATCAGGCCCTGAACAACCTGGAAATGATATCGATGTTTATCTTGAACCTCTGATTGATGACTGAAAGAAACTCTAGGGTGAAGGTGTGATGACCTATGATGCTTCACGAAGAGAGACATTTCGTTTGCATGCTATGTTGTTTTGCACTATTAAAGACTTTCTAGTATATGGAAATTTGTCTGGATATAGTGTCAAAGGAGCTAAAGTGTGTCCTATATGTGAAGAGAACACTGATTCAACAAGACTAAAATATGGCGGTAAGACTGTATATCTCATTCATCAAAGGTTTCTTGCAAAATCCCATCCGTATCGTAGGAAGCGCAAAACATTCAATGGATTGAATGAGGAACGGAGTGCACCTAAACCTATACCAGGGGAGGTTGTTTATGAAAGAGTAAAAGACTTTGTCAATGAATTTGGTAAGAGATCACAATGTACTATGGCCACACAGAGTGACAAATCTTTATTCAAGAAGAATTCAATATTTTGGGATCTTCCTTATTGGAGTTCTTTGACAGTCAGACATTGTATCGATGTCATGCACTTTGAGAAAAATGTCTGTGATAGTGTCATTGGTACTTTGTTGAATATACCAGGTAAGACTAAAGATGGGATAAAATCCAGACTGGACCTATGAGAAATGGGAATAAGGTCGGAATTAAGAAAATTTCATGAAATGGGAAATCGGAGAACATACTTACCTCCCGCTTGTTACACATTGTCTAGAAAGGAGAGGAAAGCTTTTTGTGAATGTTTGGTAAATGTTAAGGTGCCACTAGGTTACTCATCCAACATCCATAGATTGGTATCAATGAAAGATCTGAAGTTGATAGGTCTTAAATCTCATGATTGTCATACTCTAATGCAACAAATATTGCCTGTGGAAATTAGATCTATATTGCCGAAGCATGTAAGGTTTGCAATCACCAGACTTTGTTTCTTTTTCAACAGTTTGTGCAGTAAAGTTATTGACCCTGATACTCTCGATAATTTGCAAAGAGAAGTGGTTGTTACCCTATGTCAGCTTGAGATGTATTTTCCTCCGTCGTTCTTTGATATCATGGTACATCTTATTTTCTACTTGACTAGGGAAGTGAAAAAATTGCAATATTAGAGGCATGTTTAAATTTTATATATATTTTATTTTTCTGAATGTGAACTTTACAATGTGAATTACTTTACAATGTGAATTTTACAATGTGAATTACTTTACAATGTGAATGTGAACTTTACAATGTGAATTACTTTACAATGTGAACTTTACAATGTTAATTACTTTACAATGTGAATTTTACAATGTGAATTACTTTATAATGTGAATGTGAGCTTTACAATGTGCGCTTTACAATATGAATTACTTTACAATGTGAACTTTCAGATGGCTAAGCATTCTCCTGATGACCGTGCTGATGATTACTGTGAGGGTGAGGACATCAATGTGCCACCTCACAATGTAAGTTTTAAAAATATATATCATATATTTATATCTATATGTCCATTTCTAGTTATATCCTGTAAGTGTGTTTATTTTGTCAAATTTTAGGTTGATGATGCAAATGTACCCTCTGAAGCACTTGAGGCACTTGATGAGCAACACCAAAAAGTTGACAAGAGAAGGGGCATCACTATGATGAAGAAGTTAATAGCGCAAAGGGGCAATGGACCCAAACTTGTTGTGGATGATTTTGATAATGCAGGAAATGCAATTGGAGTGAATCACAATTCGTTTGTTTCATATCTTGGGTATGTTACTTGTAGCCATTGCAGTTGTAAGATAGATTCTTGGCATAAAGTTCCTAAGGGGAAGAAAGAGGTAATATGGAAGGATTTATGCGTGAGTCATTATTAATTTGCAATTCTATTTGTTAGATTACTATTTTTTTGGATACTAGTTAATAGCAATTCTATTTTGCAGAGTATATTTGAATTGGATGAAAAGCTGCATCGTAAATGTGTGATGCAATGCTGTGGGAGAGTCCTAAGGAACTATAGAAAATATCTCACCTGAGAATACATAAAAGAAGGTGACAAGAGGAAGAAGACAACCACAGAACTGTGGAACTTCCTGGACAAAGAAGAATGGGACACATTTGTTTCTTCAAGACAAACTGATGAATTCAAGGTATTAGGCGTCACTCCCAATTTAATTAATATACGTTGTATTCACCTATTCAAGATTAACATTTAGTATTAGTAACCGAATCATTAATATGCATACTAACTAGGCCCTCAGTGAGGCGCAAAAAGCAAGGCGTGCACTGAATGTGCATGACCACACAATGGGTCCAAAGGGGTATGCAGACATTCGCCAAAGACTACGTTCGAATATTGATTATTTGTGGTGTTTACTTAATTACAAATTTTTGTTTTGGTGACTAGCGGGAGCTGCATGAGCTGAGGAAAGAAGGAAAGTTCATCCCTGAGGGCACAAGGGATGAATTGACAGTTGCTCTGGGTAACCCAGAGCATCCTGGACGTGTTAGGGCTGTAGGCGCTGGTGTGGGCATCAAAGCGTTGTTTGGGTCATCCCAGCGCAAACATGTCCCAAAAGCGGGACTTTCACAAGAAGATGTAACCTATTCTTTCTTTATAATGTTACTATAAAAGAGAATTCAATAATCAGAAGCTAATGCTTCTTTTATCCATGTATAGGTAGATAAGCTAGTTGATAGGAAACTCAAAGAAGCATTGAGCAAGTGGCATGCATCTCAGACTGTCACTCAGTAGACAGTATCTATGGCATCCCGCTCTACTCCTACTGTAGAGGTTGGGAGTAATCCTGTAGACCCACCACCTAGCACATTCAATGTAAGTATTTTTATGACATAATAACTAGTCTTTTCAAGATGATATGTTTTGAAGATGATATGTATATATGTATATAACATTCTTTACACAAAAATTTGTAGGGGTTGAAGCCATGCCATCTAAAAAGTAAAGAATTTGTCGTTGCAGAGGCGTTGGCTTACCCATCCCTACCAGGGGAAATGTTTCATGGGTCTCCATTACCAGCTGGTTGGGTTCGTGTGAGCCCGCTACATATATTCCCCAACTGGATGGATCTTCCATTGCCGTATGCCCACCCAGATTGTGAAACACTTGGTGAGGCAGAAGGCGAAGTGATATTGTGGCCAAAAGCGGTTGTCCTCTATACTGAAACTGTATGGTAAATTTACATTACGTTAAATTGTTAGTGTGTGTATATGATGTCAGTTGATCTGAAATTATATATATACAGGTTAAAAAGAAGACACCCACAACATCTAGGCCTCCACCTCCACCTCCTACATTACCAAGTTGGGTTCCACAGGACCTACCTGTCCCGTTAGGTCCTGATTGTAGGGGTATGGCAATATGATTAGGCGGACATGATATAAATTGCCCTATAACTGTTTCTATAGATGTGGATGTTGCAGGTCAATCATACGAAAGCAACCTATTTATACAAGATATTTTAGAGTTGTTTTGATATGATTGGCTGAATACATCTGTGATAGAGCTATGGATAAGGTGAGATCTTCTTTATACATCCATATACCTTGTGTAGGATCTGGTGATCTGGTTTCTTATTTATTAATGCATACGTAATACATGTTTTGCAGCTACTTAGACAAGATATGTGCAGATTTTTCATTCGAACATGTAGGATTTTTGATTCCATCTTTGATTAGTCTAGTAGCTAAAGACCCTCCGTCAATTCAATAATACTGCTATGATGCTTTTACAAGTTTTTCTCAAAATAAGAAGATGTTGATAATAGCTTCATTCAATGTGGAATAAGTTTACTTTGCTTATAATTTGGACTTAAGAAAATTACATTTTTATTGTGAATTTTGAGTTATTAATTTTTAACTTTTTTACCTCTAGTGGTATGCATTGGGAGTTACTAGTTATTGTCCCTAAGACGTTCACTGTCTATTATCTAGATCCTAAGGGGACTAAATTGAATTCAAAATGAAAATGGCATTATTCCGGTGAGAAATATTTCATTTTCATATCCGTTAACATATGTTATTACATTACTATTTAATTATGCAATGTACTGTATTACATTAACATGTAGGGGTTTAGATGAGTTCAAAAAGGCTGGAGGAAAGGTCCCCAGGAAAAAGAACCAGCAAATAATTTGGACAAATGTGGAAGTAAGTTCCCGACTGCAATGTATATATTATTTATGTAAAAAATGCATAATTAGTTGTATTTTCTAATATTTTGTATGTTTCAATTTATAGTGTGCTACACAAGACAACGGATGGGCATGTGCATACTATGTGATGCGATTTATGCACATGATTATCAAATATGCCGCAGTTGACATCGATACCATTCTTGAGGTATTATATATAGTCTCATTAGATAATATGAAATATATCACTCTTATTTATATATTATTAATTATATATATATACATCATTCTCTTTGCAGGTGTTTAAAACTGACCACAATAGAGGAAAGGCCTTACCAAATGTACATGCTCCCTATACGATGGAAGAATTAAATGATGTAAAAGAAGAATGGGCAACAACCATACAAGTAGTGGGGGTTTTAACATATAATTGGGATGTTGATAGAGAATAATGACTAAAGAATGATATTTTGTAAATGAATTTCTAAATTATAATATGTGTGAATATTTCTACATGTCTGAATGTTTCTACACGTGTCTGAGTGAAAATGAATGAAACTGTTGGTTGCTATATGAATGTTTCTACATGTGTGAATGTGAAAATGAATGGAACTACAGATTGCTACACGAATGTTTCTACATGTGTGAAAATCGAATGGAACTGCAGGTTGCTAAATGTGTGAACATTTATGTTGTTAATTTTGCAGGTTTGTGGCCTGTTGTTGGCTGATATCAATGGATGTCGTAAAACCTACAGTTCATAACTGAACTGCGAATTTCTCATCCTGCGACCAGCCACAGTAGGTCTGCAGACTGACAGAAAAATAAACATAAATAGACGTCAGTTATTTGTATAAAACTGACGACATATGGTTATAGTGTCAGTTTCCCTACTAGTAACCGACGTTGATTTCCCTAATGAGGCCAGACACCACGGCCGTGCTGGCCAGCACTGTCGTGGCAGCGGGTGAGACAGCATCGGTTATCACTAATAAACTGACGCCGATAGTGCCCCAGATGGCACCCTTTCTGTGGCGTGAAGGTATATGGCATCGGTTTCAAAGCTAATAACTGACGCCTATACCCCCCAGCTGGTGCATTTTCGGTGGCGCGTGAAGGGTTGTGGCGTCGGTTTGAGAACCGACGCGTAACTGTTAGGATTTTAGCGGTGCCCACATAGGTGTCACTTAAAAACTGACACTAAAGGTCTTAAATAACTGACACTAAAGGCTGATTATGTACTAGTGCACATCCAAATCACCCCATTCACCAAAACTCGAATTTCACCCCCCTTTTCCCAGCCCAACCATGAAGAAAATTGGAAAGGCAATAACCAAGGGGGCCAACATTATCACCAGAGTTAAGCGACACTCCAAAAATGCCTCCTCTGATGTTTCTGTGCCCTCACACACCTCCTCCCCAACCACCTCCACATACCAATCCCTTCATCGCTCACAATCAGTGAGTGCATCCCGCTCACATTCATTCAATAGCCACCACATCACCAATGCGACATATGAGGGGGGTGAAGAAGAAGAAGAGGGGTCTGAGGAAAATTTGGATCACTTGATCGATGAAGTTGAGCCGGTGATTGCAAAGAAAGTGTAGAAATCAAAAGAGGCTTTATCATCATCAAAGCAGCCGCTAAGACCTACGCCTACATGCCACTCGACGTATCACACGACGGTGGAGCATAGTGATCAGCCGTAACCTACGTGGCAATTGAATCATGATGAAGAACAATATGCACATTGGTACAACCTCGACACAAGTTCGGGGTCCCAATCTTACATAATGGAGGAAGATGAAGATGAAAGCGATGAGGAAGAGGTGGAGCTAATGCCTGAGGAGGATGATGTTCTGGAACAGTTGGAGGCAGACAGGTTGAAGGCCTTAGAAAAGTCCCCAACAGGAGTGTCCTATGGTAGAGGACACAGGAAAAGAACGATCTCTCTCACATATCCGGAATGCATGACAAGGAGAGTCATCTCCACTAGATATGGTTGTGAGAAGGTCATTGATGATCTGGGAATCAAAGAAGCAGTGGAAGGAAGTTTGAAGGCAATGGGGTTGTGGAACGCCCTTTTCACACCCCAAACAACTTACCTCACTTTGACTCGGGAGTTCTTTGCCACACTGGAGAAGACAAAGGTGAGAGGTAGTGAAGCTATCAAGTTTGCCATGATGGGAAACATGCACACCCTCACAACTACTGAGTTGAATTGTGTTTTTGCTAAAAATCCTAAAGAGGCCAAGAAGATGGATGACGGCCTGCTAGAAAAAGAGGTAGATTTTGATTATGCACATTTCTGGAAGACTTTGACAGGCAGTGGTGATTACAATGTAGGGAGATCTAAAACCACCGCTATAAGCAACCCCTTAATCCATGATGTGCAGAAGGTCTTAGCAAATACCATTGTGGGACGGTATGATAACCAAGGCTCCATCTCTCAAAAAGATATGTTTGTCTTGATGGTAATGAACCACAAATGGTATATAGACCTTGGAGTTCTATTGATTGATCACATGAGGTCCATACCCTTCAAGACCACAAAACCTTTTATTATGGAAGGGTTTGTAACCTCAATTGCACTCACTTTGGGGTATGATCTTTCTCGGTTAGAAGATGCATACGAGGGAGAGTTTGTTGACCTAAACTATCTTATGCACTCACACACTATCAAGATAAAGGATAAAAGGATGATATATCTCACAAGTAGTGTGCCTGACATTGAGCTTGAGCTGCCATACCACACGGTGACACTCCTATCCGTGTTGGGGGTCTTCAATAGATTGAGGGAAAGATTGTTGAAATGGCAGTAAGAAAATCCATGAGAGACATACACTAGGGGAGCCGCTGCCGCACATGAAGATATAGCTGAATCAAATGTGCAAGGGAAGGAACAAGAAGATGAAGGATACAGGAAACCCCGAAGGACAAGAAGGAGGGATGAAGGAACGTCCCAGCTACAGCAGCCCTTAGTGAACGCCTAAAACATGTCCACCATCTAGACACAACTCGAGGGTATTCAGAAGACGTAGGGTGATATGCAGTTGATCCAGCAATACATGTGGCAAGACCAGCAACAAATGCACCACCAGGTCAACCACTTGTATCACTACCACCATGCCCAAGTAGCAAGAAACCCCGAATGCGGTGGAGATTTTTGGGGTGGCATAGCTGCATATCCAGAGACATACACTCCACCCCAGGATGACTACTGGGGACTTTACTACTAGCATCCTCCTATAGGCTCATCTCCTCCCTCATCTCCTCCTCTAGATCCTACTCACTTGTCACACCAGCTGCCACATCAGCCGTGACACTTCCCCTATCTACCCTACACTATAGTTTCATGTTGAGGACAACATGATTCTAAAGTTTGGGGTGGGTAGGGCTATACACACCACCCTCTATCTCTCTATGATTTTGTTCCACCTGTGATATCTAGTTTAGATTTCCTTTCTCCTATTTTTGATTGCATCTTGGCATATCATGTAGTTGCTTTCTTGCATTTTTGCCTAATTTTTCAAAATTTTTGCTTCTCTTTGCCATGCATTGCATATCATGTAGATTTTTGGTAATTTTTGCATGTTTTAGCTAGGACTTGTTTGCTTTATTGTTTTAAGTTCAATAATGTAGGTTGAGATGTGATTGAAGGAAAATTGGCACCATTTTGGCCAATTTTGCCCAAGCTTGAATGTTCTTTCCCAAAAAGCATGTTTTGACTTAATCTCTATTGTGGAAATGAAATTTTTAATCCATTGACAATTGCATGCTATTTTCTTAGATTTTATTTCTATATGGTCTTGTTTGATGACTCTTTACGTGTGAACCACCACTCTTAAGTTGTGAATGTTTTGGTTGTTTTGTGAATTAAGCAAGCTACAAACGCTTAAAGCCTATGGAATCACTCGGTAGAAATGTGAATGTCATGTTGCTATATCATGTAGTGTGATATCATTTGATGAAGTGTTAGATTAGCTTTCACGTAGGAGATCTTATGTTGAAGACTACACTAATGACCCCCCTTTGGATCCGACTATTCTTTCACCATCTTCATACCTCTCTGCCTCTTGAAAAGATGCTAAAGTGTACATAGCAGCCGTGGCCACATCTTCACCTCCCCACTTCACTCTATCCACCATATGCCCTATATATACCAAGGGCAAAGAAAAAGAAAAGAAAAAAACCCAAAACAAAATAAAAAGATGTTCCTATTTAAGAGCATTCAAATAAAGAAAAGATGAGTGTGCAAAAGCACTCCAAAATCTTACCGCAATCCTTTCTTCCTTTTTCACACCCACTGAGCTAGAAAACATCAAATCTAGCTCACTTTACCCTTTTCTACAGCCAAGTGGATCATCTAGTGTGGTTTGCAGCATAAGAGTGAATGAATGAAAGTGAAACAATACTCCTCGTCATCATTGATTAACACCAACATGAAACGGATTACCCAGAATAACATGAAGGACATATGGACAACTTCTGTTTTCTATGCTTTATATTTGAAGTTTGTATGCTCAGTGCTCATTTCACGATTGGGTTGTGAAAGAGGAAAGGAGAGAGGTGGAATACATGCACTTAGTCACTTCCAAGACCATTTAGTCAATAATTTTTTGTTGCTATGCATTTGCCATGCTTGTGTATTGAATGAAATCTGAAAAGCAAAATTAAGTTAGAGCATACTTGAGGACAAGTATGTTTTAAGTTTGGGGTGGTGATGTAGCCCTATTTTAGGACTCCATATTGTGCCATTTTGTACTTAAATCACATCTAAACATGTTAGATTACAAGCTATTTCCCCTAATATGTTTATCATTGCCAAATGTGCTTATGGATGTTCTTTGCATCATTTTCAGGTACTTGGACCATGATTGGGGTGAATGAGAGAGAAGGAGGAGTCCAAAAAAGGCCCCAAAGCTCCATGAAACTACCTTCAATGGCCAAGGATCGACATCAAGCAAAGAAATCCATGAATGATGAAGTTTGAAGTTAATTTTCCTACTACAGATCCCAACACGGCCGTGGGAATACCCCCACATTCGTACCATTTATTGTGAAAAACCAACAGAGTCAATAGAGATTTTGCACCCAAATGGCCACGGCCGTGGCCATCAGCACGACCGTGGCCCATTGAAGATACCACAACCGTGAGATATGCCCACAGTCGTACTGTTTATTTAGAAGAATCAATAGGGAGTTGCCCCCAATCCGCCACGAATGTGGCTGACCACCACGACTGTGGCCTCTAAAGATCAATTCATGTGTGCTGCTTCCCCACGACCAAGTCCTCCTCCTCCAAAACGGTCGTGTTACCCAACACAACCATGGTGCTACTCACCCAACACGATCATGGCACTCTGCCACGGCCATGGCCACCTCCTACTTAGCACTTTCACCATCCTTCCACAACATGCCCATCTCTATGCTCCATGACCGTCCTCATCTACCCCTACCACGGCTGTGACCCATCAACACGACCGTGTTGCCACCCTAAACCTACCACTTTTTGCATTGATTTTCCCACAATACCCCTAATTACCCTAGTGCTTCCACCACCACCTATATATACATGGGTGGCGGCTACAACACTAGGCTAGCCACCCTACAACCACTCCTAGCCTCCATCACTCCTCCTTGAGCATTTAGTGCATTTCCTTTGCATTTGTGCTCTCCATCCACCATTTCCACCTCCATTTCACCTTGGAAACCTAGTTTTCTAGGTTTTCATCCATAATCCCCCATATCTTCATACTCACCTACAGCCTTGGAGGAGAGAGGACGTCCCTATAAGCAAGGAGGTGAAGAAGAAGGCTACTTCCCCGAGCTCCATGGAGTTTCTACCCCTTCTTCCCATTTCATTTGCCATTTCATTGACTATGTGTAGCTAAGCCCCTAGTGGTGGGCTATTTGGGGGTAAATTGTGACTTTGATACCATGTTGGGGGAATTTTGGCTTGTAATGAACTCATTTTTATCTATGATGATTGCTCCATGCTTGTGTCTCTTATCTCATTGCCATGCTTGTGATTTATACTTTTTGCTATTAATTGTTTGTTTGGTGGTGTTTGATGATACCGTGTTTCTAGGGGAATTGGGATGCATGTGGCAATTTTAGGTATGACTCCTAGGTCCCAATAGGGGATCCCTAGATAGTATTCTTTGTTCCTACATGCCCTACCCCTCTCCTACTACTTGGTATGAGACCTAAGTTACTAGTATAAGTGGGATTGATGTGATTGCCTAAGGTCTTCTAAAGGCTAGAATGGTTAGTGGCATGAGGTCAAATATCCTCATCTCTACTCCCATCTCTACCCTCAACCCTCAATTGCTCAATACCACTTATCCTAGAAACCTAGATTTGGCTAATCCTATTAGAATTACACCTAACACTAGTCTTCTACTAGTAGTATAGGGTACGTTCTAATAGTATTAGTCTTATTGTTTGGTTTGGTAATCTAGATGTAAAATGAGAACCATGCTTGTATAATAACCTCCTCCAACTAATATCAAAGTTACATCCCCAAACGGCCCACATACCTTAATCATCTTGTTAAAACCCAACTTGCTTTGCTTGCTTGTTCATGCTAGTCTATTTTAGTCACTTTTGCTTAATCCAGTTAATTGATTAGTTTTGCTCTTTAGTGTTAACTTAGGTTCTTGCTCTTGCTAGTGGTTAGTTTAGTTCGTAATTGCTTCTTTCCTTTGTAGAGTAGTGTATTCCACATTTGCTCTTGCTTAGTTAGTTGGTTAACTTAGTTTGTTAAACTTGCTTGTTTGAGATAACTTAGGTTTAATTTCGCCTTTCTTTCTTGTCCACCTAGATTAATCAACAAACAAATCCCTTTAAAACCCTTAAGACCTGATCTTTGCACTAGGAACATAGAAAACACTAGCCTAGCTCTAGTGCCCCCTCTATTCTTGAGGACCGACCCCTTTTCTTGCCAATAACCTATACTACAACAGTACCCCGTGCACTTGCGGGCGACTTCTTTAGTTTTGTGATCGACTTGGTTAGGGCCAATATAAATTTTGAAAGTGTTCCCACACGTGTGTTTGAGTCCCTTGGAGTGCATCTAGACACCTGTGGTTTTCTAGTGTGTACACCTCTGGCTCGGATGCCCCAAGTATCCCTGAAGCATATAAGGTGAAGCATGCGGTGTACCTTCTAAAGGGGAGTGCTGGCCATTAGTGGGTCATAGGAGAGGAGAAGAGGACAAGTGCTGTGATTGGTTGGGAGGAGTTCTAACATGAGTTTGTTAGTCGGTACTTTCCTCGAACATACCTTGATGAGAAGATCAGGCAGTTTGAGAGGATTTAACAGGGATCCATGACGATCAATGAGTACAAAACAAGGTTTATGGAGTTGTTGAGGTCTTTTCCTCACATGATTGCTATGGAGGATGAGCAGATTCCTCATTTTGAGAAGGGGTTGAATGCTGAGTTAACCCTAGTGGTTGCTTTGGAGAATCGAGAGAGGTTTGCTGTGTCTATGGTGTTTGTTCAAAGGATAGAGAGGTCTGTGAAGAAGAAATGAGCGGCAAGTGCCAAGAAGAGGTGTGTATAGTCCCAAGGGCATTCAGTAGGAGGCCTCAAGAAGCTGAGGTTTTCTGCACCGCCAGCAATGCAAAGGTTCAATGCACCGACCCAATAGTCATCGAGTAAGGGAAGAGGTTGTACTTTTCTTCCCGTGGGAGCCTAGAGTGGTGCATCAATGTCTGTGATAGGACCACCTAAAACATGACATATTATAAGTGCAAACAAGTTGGGCATACCGAATTGTTCTTCCCTGTGAAAATTGATGAAGTGACCCAACAACCGAGGTAGAGCCAGTAGGGTTTTTAGAGACAGCCAGACGGTAGTGCAGGAGGATGAGGATGTGGCCAAGCATTACAGGCCAGATCATCTACTCAGGGAAGCAGAGGATGGGGATGACAACATGAAATGGCTATATTCTATGCTACGAGTCAGCCAGAGGTGGTGGTCAACCCACGAGTGGTGACAAGTCAGATGGAGTTATTTCATTCTGATTTGTCTTCTATTACTTTGTATCTGGTTTGGTTGACCCATGTGCAACTCACTCTTTTATCACTCGTGAAGTGCTTAGCATTTGTCTTTTGCCTGTTAGTCATCAGAAGAATAGCTTGTTGTTAGAAACCTTGTTAGTCAGTTCTGCAGTATTGCAGGATGTGTGTCCTTCCTATGCCCTCTCCATTTTGGGGCACAACATTCAAGTGGATCTCATACCACTTGATATGCATGGATTCAATGTGATCATTGGAATGGATACCTTGGAGAAGTGTAGAGTGGTCTTGGATTGTAGGTCCAAGCAGGCAACGTTTATAGATGATGGTAAGACATGGATCTTCCAAGGAGACAGGAAGATTCTTCTGATGTGTCTAGTATTGACCATGGTGGTGAGAAAGCTTATGAGATAGGGTTGCAAGGCGTTCTTGGCACATGTGATGGATACTAAGGTGAGGATTCCTAGTATTCATGAGGTGTTGATTGTTAGAGAGTTTGAGGATGTGTTCCCTGAGGAGTTTCTAGGTGTTGCCCCACCCCGAGAGATTGTTTTTGAGATCAATCTGGCCCCCAGAACACAATTGATAGCTCAGACACCGTACAAGATGGCTCTGACAGAGATGGCAGAGTTGAAGAGATAGTTGCAAGAAATACTTGACAAAGGTTTCATCCGGTCGAGTACGTCACCGTGGGGTGCTATAGTGTTTTTTTGTGAAGAAGAAGGATGGGTCTCTAAGGATGTGCATAGACTACAACTAGTTGAACAAGGTAACAATAAAGAATAACTATCCCTTACCGAGGATAGATGAAATGTTTGATTAGTTGTGTGGCACGACAATGTTCTCAAAGAAAGATATGAGATTAGGATATCACTAGTTGAGGATCAAGGATGATGACATACCTAAGTCGGAATTTAGGATGAGTTACAGTCACTATGAGTTCGTGGGTTATGTCATTTGGGCTAAGCAATGCACCAACAACATTCATGGATTTGATGAACAGAGTGTTTCATCCATTTCTTGTTAAGTTTGTGGTGGCCTTCATAGATGACATCTTGATGTATATTTGTGATAGTCACTAACATGAACAACACCTTCGTCATGTGTTAACTGTGCTAAGACAGAACCAACTTTATGCTAAGTTTAGCAAATGTGAGTTCTGGTTGAATATAGTTCATGATTTGAAGATTTGGAGGCACTACCCGTATGGAGAAAAGTGTTAGATTTTCAAGATCACAAGAACTTGAAATACATCTTTTCACAACAAGATTTGAATATGAGTCAATGTCGTTAGATGGACTTAATCAAATACTACGACTACACAGTTGATTATCATACAGGGAAGACGAATGTCATGGCATATGCATTGAGTAGGAAGTCTTCACCTATGGATAGAGCCTAGATGAGTTCTTTGATGTGCCATAAGTGAGACATCTTGGTCTCCTTGTGTTAGATGAATGTTAAGTTGGACGTCTCCTTGCTAGTAGGTTTGTTGGCACATCTACAGGTGAAGCCTACACTGAGATAGAAGATCAAAGAGTCGCAACAGACAGATACCATGAGACAACAGATTCAATCAGAGTTTGGCAGTGAGAAGCGTGATGGCTTCCACGAGTCAGATGATGGGACAGTTTGTTACCATGGTAGGATAGTGGTTCCTGATGCTAATGACCTAAGGAAGATGGTGCTAGAGGAGGCTCATTCGTCTATGTACGCTATGCACCCAGGTAGAACCAAGATGTATCATAATCTGAAGGACATGTATTGGTGGCTAGACTTGAAGAAGGACGTGGCTGAGTTCGTTGTGAGATGTGTTGTATGTCAGTAGGTTAAAGCTAAGCATCAGAATCCTATAGGAACGGTTCAACATTTTCCTATACCATAGTGGAAGTGGGATCATGTAACTATAGACTTTGTGGTTGGTCTTCCTAGGACAACCAAAGGCCATGATTCCATTTGGGTGATCGTTGACAGATTGACCAGGTCGGCACATTTTCTTCTTGTGAAAACAACATTCACAACAGAGAAGCTTGCCCAAATATATGTGGATGAGATAGTGCATTTGCATGGTGTTCCAACAATTATCATATTTGGCAGGGGCCCCTAGTTTCTGAGTCACTTTTGGGAGCGACTGCATACAAGTTTGTGTACGCAGTTAAAGTTTAGCACTACTTTTCATGCATAGACACATGGTTAATCTGAGATGACCATTTAGACCTTGGAGTATCTATTGAGAGCATGCATTCTTCAATTTTTAGGAAGTTGGGATATGCACCTCAGTGTGATAGAGTTCTCCTACAACAACAACTATCAGAGTAGCATTGGCATGGCACCTTATCAGGCATTGTATGGGAGGCATTGTAGATCTTCGTTGTGTTGGTACGAGATAGGTGAGTATCAACTTCTTGGTCCTGAGCTTCTGCAACAGATGATAGAGAAGCTCAAGGTAATCCAACAACAGTTGAAGGCAGCACAGGACCGACAAAAGTCGTGTGTAGATAATCATCATAGAACCTTGGAGTTCCAGGTGGGAGACAAGGTATACTTAAAAGTCTCTCCTTGGAAAGGTATCTTGAGGTTTGGGAAGAAGGATAAGTTGGCTCCCAAGTTTATGGGACCTTACTTAGTGGTGGCATGAGTTGGGAAGGTGGCCTACATGTTGGAGTTGCTACCTGAGCTGCACATGTTGCATCCAATATTTCATGTAATATTTTGAGGAAGTGCCATCCAGATACAGAGTTGATGTTGCAACCCATGGAGGTAGAGCTAGATGAGGATATGACCTATGTGGAAGGTCCAATATTGATCCTTGATCGGAGAGTGAAGAAGATGAAGAGGAAGGACCTTGTGCTTGTGAAGGTTCTCTGGCATCATCATGGTGTTAAGGAAGCCACGTGGGAGCTCGAGGAAGAGATGAGGAGGAAGTACCCCTCTTTTTTCTCTTAGGATTTTGGGGGCAAAATCCATGTTAGGGGTTTATAACTTGTAAGGACCCTGACCCACATTTTGGGATAACCCTATTTGTTTTGCCTAAGTATGTTTCTTATCACCTTTCTCTAATCATATGAGATGTAATTAGGGCATGTTTAATCTTAAAAGTTTCTTGTTTGAGCTTGTTTGGTTGATGCTTGTGTTTTGTGGTGAGGTTTTGGTGCAAATTGCAATTAACCCTGAGTAAGGGTTGATGTGCAAGTTTGCCACCTCTTGAGTGTTCCTTCTCTCTCTTGGCATAATCTAGAGGAGATAGAGAGATGAGCACCTTGTTTGGGTCTTGGTTGTGTGGTGACATCCTTGGTGATTTTGTGGACACATGCGTGAGGTGTGTCTTGCATCTAGATGTGTTGTCTCGGGCTAGAGAGCCTTGGAGGGGTTGTGTATCGGTTTATGAGTGTGTAGGGTTTCACCCTATCAGTTTGTGAGTGTGTAGGGTTGTGCCCTATTAGTTTATGGATGTTTGGAGATATGGTATCCAACATGACCTTGGTAGGAGATCAAGTGGGCGAGACCTTGCCTAGCCTTATCACCATGTCTTGCATGATGTTGAGCATGTGGCTCTTTTTTGTGGACAAGTGGCACCTAAGATCCTAAGGTGATGACACCTCTTCCATGATCTCTCTCTCATCCCTCTTGTATATATACTCCTTTCTCTCCATGCAAGAGGATCCTTTTGGCCATCCTTGCTTTCTCTCTTTCTTGGTGGATGACCTTGAGAAGTTTAAGGAGCTAGAGAGTCTCTCTTAGAGCTTGGTGGATGAGTTCCAAGTTGTGGCATTCCTCTATTTCATATTCACACACATGTAGCAACCTGAAATTCCATTCATTCATCTCTTGTCACATTCACACACATGTAGAAGTACATTCATTCATTTATCTTCACATACACACACCAGTATATAGATAAGACAATTCAAAAAAATCCATTCAGACAAGTATATATAAGTGTCTTTCAAAGTTTAACATGTCATCAAATACAAAAATAATATTATGACATCAAAGTTTAGAAATTTCATTCTTTATCATCATCATCGTCATCATCAGTACTCCAATGATAATAAAAAAATTCCCAGTGCTTCTAAGGCTTTTGCCCATTGTTCTCTTATATCATCTAATTGTTCCATCGTATAGGGACTATGTACATCTAATAACTTTTCACCTGTAGTGAAGTCACTAGTTTTAAACACCTGCAAAGACAATGACACACACACACACATATATATATATATATTTATAAATAATAAGATTGATATATTTCATATTATCTAATGAGACTATATAATACATATTGTATGGTATCGATTTCCAGTGCAACATGTCTGACAATTAGGTCCATATATCGCATCACATAGTATGCACATGCCAGTCGTTGTCTTTTTTAGCACATTATAAATTTCAATATACAAAATGTTAATAAATAAAAACAAGCATAGTTCACATAAATAATATATACATTGGAGTCAGGAAACTACATTCACATGCTCCCAAACTAACGGTTTATTCTTTGACTTGCACATGTTTCCTCCATCTTTTTTGAAATCTTTTATAGCCCTACATGTTAATGTAACACATTAAATTGCATTACTAAATAGTAATGTAATAATAGATGTTAATGAATATAAAATTGAAAAATTTCTCACGTAAATAATGGCCTTTTCATTACATGTCCATGCATGTCTAATTTCTTCCCCTCATGATCTAGATAATAAACAATAAATGTCTTGGGGACAATAACCAGTAAATCCCAATGCTTAACACTACCGATAAGAAAGTTAAAAATATATAACTCAAAATCCACAATAAAATGTAATTTTCTTAAGTCTAAATTATAAGCAACGTAAACTTACTTAACATTGAATGGAGCTATTATCATGCTCTTTTTTTTACCAAAATATTTAAAAGAGACAGAGCGGTATAAGGTAACTGATGAAGGGTATTTATCTACAAGACTGATCAAAGATGGAACTAGAAATCCCACATGGGTAAATGAAAATTTTGTACAAATCTTGTGTAGGTGGCTGCAAAACATATATTATGTATGCATTAATATATAAGAAACCAGATCACCATATATAAAACAAGGTATATAAATATATAAACAAGATCTCACCATATCCATAGCTCTATCATAGATGTATTCAGCCAATCATACCTAAACAACTCCAAAATATCTTGTATAAATATAGTGTTATCGTATGATTGGCCTGCAACATCGTTAGGAATATAAACATTTATAGGACAATGTTTGTTATGTTCACCTATCCATATTTCCGTACTCCTACAATTAGGACCTATCGAGTCATACAGTTCCTTTGGAAGCCAACTAGGTACTATAGGAGGAGGTGGAGGTAGAGGTGGAGCTAGACTACTACAGAAATGGCTTATGAAGTCACTTTTCAAGGTGTCGGTTGTATACATAAACCGACACCTAAACTCTACAGTGTCGGTTGATAACATAAACCGACATCCAATCTATGAAGGTCGACCAGACATGAGTACCGCTTTTATTAAGTGTCGGTTAATTAATAAAAAACCGACACCTAAAATCAACCGCCAAAACCAAAATTCCAGCGAAAAAATTACCTCCAACATTTGACATATGGCGTCGGTTCAGAAATGAATAACCGGCGACTAAAGGTTATTCGCGGGAGAGGAATAGTTGTCGGTTGTCTTTTAGTTAAAAACTGACGACTTTAATCTAGTATAGGCATCAGTTGTTGGAAAAGAACCGACACTATTGGTTTAGTTGTCAGTTATTTTGAATAACTAACACTTATTGTCAACTTAATATCTCACCAGTGCAAGCGACTCTTCCCCTTTCCCTATTTCATTCCCGATTTCAGTTAGGTCCGGTGATTTTCTTGCTCGCCCCCGCCGGTCGTTGCTCCATGCTCGTGCCCGCCGTGCTCCTGCTCCTGCCCTCGCCGCTGCTCCGTGCTCACCGGCGGCCGTGCTCCTGCTCCTGCTCTTGCTCCTGCCCTCTGTGCTCACCGGAGGCCGTGCTCCTGCTCCGTGCCCTCGCCGCTGCTTCGTGCCCTCGCCGCCACTCCTGCTGCTCTCCCTTCCACCGCCGCTCCTCTCCTTGCTTCGGCCGCTGCTCTCCTCTGCCCTCAAGGTATGCCCGCCCTGCCTTCTTCCTTCTTCCTCTGCTCCGGCGGCTGCTTGGGCGGTGCCAAGGCAACCACATCCTTCTTCCTTCTTCCTCTGCTCCGCACTGCTCTTCTTCTTTCTTCTCCCTCTCCTTACCAATAGCAACCACGACCGTGTGGGCTGGCACGGCCGTGGCTGTGTTGGCCGACCACACGGCCGTGCTACCCAGGCTGCTGCTGGGCATTTTTTTTAAGTTATTTACTTATTGGTAACTTGATAAATAACTCATATACACTGATCTATGGCAATGCCTTAGTTGATCACTCTTTATATTAGAGCTGCAAGCCTGCAACATTAAGTAATTTTTGAAAGTAAAATAATTATTGACTGTAATATATTGAACGTATATACAATACATGTTCTATGATAAGCCTTAGTTAATTTAATATGCATACTTTGTATGTAAGACATAGTAATCGGGTACTGCTGTATATCCAAGTAAATTACATGTAACTAATCATGACATAGTTTTTAGAATGCATACTTTGGTTAAATGTACTGCTATAATTTTTGATCAAGTGATGATATGTAAATGTAGCAATAAGTTAGTAAGGTATCAATGATAAGTCTGCTGTAATGTGATGCAAAATAGTTATTGTATCATGCATATCTTAATACTTTTTTGTTTTATAGTTGTATAGGGTGTTTTATGTGTGACAAGTCTATTATTTAATAGTTTAGCTATAATCATTGTTTTATAGTTGTGTTATAAAGTATTTGGGTGTTTAGTATGGTTATTTAGGGTGTTCAAATATGTATAAAGGTTCCAAAAAGTATAGTATATATATGCATACATGTGCATTTTTTATAAAATTGTATAGAAAATCAAAACCCATTCTTGGTGAGAATCCTAATCACCCTTCTTGCTTAATGATGAATTGTAATGCACACATGGGACATGCTTTGAATGTAAATGATGAACTTTTACCTAAATTGCCAATCATGCTTTTAAAGACATCAATAATCACCCTAACTTGAAGAACTAGGATTTTAGGTATAAGAATGACAACACATTATTTGTTGGCCTAGAAACCCGTCCAAGATTTACTCATTAGGAGTAAATCTTGGATAGTCCCCGGTTTGGGATTGTTCTTGAACACCTAATCTCACTTAGGATGTAAGTGTATAATGTGTATTGGGTTTTCAAGAAAATTTCTGCAGCATTTCCCCGTTTGCTCTCTAAGTACATATGTACTTGGAGAACAACGGGGAAATGCTGCCGAAATTTTCTGGAAAACCCAATACACATTATACACTTACTAGTGAGATTAGGTGTTCAAGAATGGGATAGGTGGTACACATTTATTATATATAATAATGACATCACATGTATTTGTTAACCCTAGACCCTAATCTTATTGTAATATATACTTGTTTTCTCTTTGATCATAGAATGGATAGATCATGGATGTCCATTCGCAATCCCTGCACCACAGAGTTTATTTCTGGTCTTGACCAGTTTATTAGATTTTCTGAGGAACATAGGAAACAACCTGGAGATAGGTTCTACTGTCCATGTAGGCATTGCGGTAACAACTTGAAAGTCAACACTGGTGATGAAATCAAAAGTCATGTCATGTGCAACAGGATTATACAAGGCTATACAGAATGGCATTTGCATGGAGCGATTTCAAACCCGAAACCAGTGGATGTCGATAGCAGTGCTTGTGTGGAAGAAGAAATTGCCTACGATGACGTAGATGTGAATGAACCAGTTCCAGTAGACATCGTTGATGCGATGCTGAATAGTTGTGGGGTAGAGCACACCGATCCACCTCCCATTTTTAGAAACATTGTGCATGATGCTGAGATGCCGTTATACACAGGTTGTACTAAGTTTACGAAGCTTAGTGTTGTGTTGAGATTGTATAAGCTGAAAGCTAACAATAGATGGAGCGACAAAAGCTTCACGTCATTGTTGTCTTTGTTGAAAGAAATGCTTCCTGAAGGAAACGAGCTGCCAATCTCAACATACCAGGTAAAGAAATTGTTGTGCCCAATGGGAATGGATGCCAAGAAGATACACGCATGCCCGAATGATTGTGTATTATTTCAAAAGGACTATGCGGATTTGAAAGATTGTCCAAAATGTGGTGCGTCACAGTATAAATTGACGACTTTGGGGGAGTCCAAAACTGGTTCTCCTGCCAAGGTGATGTGGTATCTACCTATAATATCATAGTTTCAACGCTTGTTTACCAATCCGATAGATGCGAAGAATTTGAGGTGGCATGCAGATGTTAAGAAAAATAATGATGGGATCCTACGACATGCAACTGATTCCCCACAGTGGAAGAAGATTGATCTATTGTACCCTGAATTTGGTGAAGAAGTCAGGAATCTAAGACTTGGGCTTTGTACAGGCGGGATGAATCCGTACGGGACATTGAGCAGCCAACATAACACTTGGCCAGTCATGTTTGTTATATACAATCTTCCTCCCTGGCTGTGTATGAAAAATAAGTATGTAATGCTGTCGTTGTTGATATCGGGCCCTAAACAACTTAGAAATGACATCGATGTTTATCTTGAACCTCTGATTGATGACTTAAAGAAACTCTGGGGTGAAGGTGTGATGACCTATGATGCTTCACGAAGAGAGACATTTCGTTTGCATGCTATGTTGTTTTGCACTATTAATGACTTTCCAGCATATGGGAATTTGTCTGGATATAGTGTCAAAGGAGCTAAAGCGTGTCCTATATGTGAAGAGAACACTGATTCAACAAGACTAAAACATGGCGGTAAGACTGTATATCTCGGTCATCAAAGGTTTCTTCCAAAATTCCATTCGTATCGTAGGAAGTGCAAAGCATTCAATGGATTGAATGAGGAACGGAGTGCACCTAAACCTATACCAGGGGAGGTTGTTTATGAAAGAGTAAAAGACTTTGTCAATGAATTTGGTAAGAGATCACAATGTACTATGGCCACACGGAGTGACAAATCTTTATTCAAGAAGAAGTCAATATTTTGGGATCTTCCTTATTGGAGTTCTTTGACAGTCAGGCATTGTATCGATGTCATGCACGTTGAGAAAAATGTCTGTGATAGTGTCATCGGTACTTTGTTGAATATACCAGGTAAGACTAAAGTGTTGGATAAATTGGATATTATGATAAATCCCTTTGTTTCGATGATGACAAACATTTCATTCTTATTAATCTAACAAGCTACTTGAGTGTGCAGGATGACAAAGTAGCAAAGGAAAATCCAAGAGCCTACTTAGTTATATTTTCATGCAATGTAATCAATATTGTAAAACTTGTACAAATATATAATGTACAAGTACTTAGATTTGCATGTAAATCAAGCGTTAGATTTTCCCTAGTCAAACACCATAGTTAGACATGTCATCCCATTTAATTAGGATCACCTTTGCACACTCACACATATAATGCTTAAATTGAAACCTTGAAACAGGATCATTCTCGGTCGACAAACTCCTCGACCGAGAGACTCTCGGTCGACAAACCTCTCGACCGAGAAAGATCCAAAGTAGCCGTTAGACACAACAGACAAAGTAGTTGGCAGTTGCAAATGAACGTTGATCCAGAGAGCCTGTCGGTCGACCAAACTTCGACCGAGTAGGTGTCTCGATCGACCAATTGTCGACCGAGATGATCTCTGACAGCAACTGCAGAATAAATTAATTAGCCGTTTTTAAAGCAACAACTTTGTACCTAACGGCTAGTTAAGCACTTAGAAACCCCTAGAAGTTGTCTAGAACGTCCTTAAGCATACTTAGGCCATTCCTATAAATAGGACAAGCCATAGGACACTAGAATTCACTTGTTACACTTGAGAATACACTTGAGCATACTTGAGCAATCTTTTGCAAGCAAATTGAGCACTGTGATCATTGGTCTACATTCTCCTTAGCTCAATCTCGCGTCCTATAGGCTAGATTCTCCTACCCACTGCAATTACAAGTTCACATACTTGGCTAGGAGATCTTACGCTTGATCTAGGCATATCAAGCCTCGGGCTTAAAGGATAAGTTGTAATTTCCATTTTCCTTTCTTGTTCCTGTTTATCTTTTGTACTCTCCTTGCTACTCCTAGGGTTGGAGGCTGCGGATTGGAGAGGGTTGACTTCTCAGGTGGAGAAGGGGACTTCAAGCTACTTCAAGAAGGCTATCGCAAGGGAAGCTACTTCAGAAGGCTGGTGCAACGGGAGTTGGTGCATCTACTTCAAGAGAAGGCTGCTTCAAGGTTGGCGATTACTTCTAGGTGAAGGCTGCTTGAAGGGTTTAGGAAAAGAGATTGTATTTTATGTAAATTCCTTGAGAGGTAATAAAATAAATTTCTTTTCAAATCCCTGTTGGGTAAGCAACCGGGTAGTGGACTGACGGCTATAGTATTTGCTATAGTTGGAACCACTCTAAACCTTGTGTCTCCTTGTCCAATATTTTCATTGTGGTTGTTTGATTTCAATAATTGTTAAATTATCTATAAAACTCTATTCACCCCCCCTCTAGTAGTTTTCAATTGGTATCAGAGCAGGCTTCAAGGAACCCTAACCAGGTCTTGAAGAATGAAGGGTGGAGGTGACTACGACCACAGACAAAGGAGCAACTTGGACCAACTTTCAACAAGCTGCAATTGGTGTTTAGGAACAAACCATACAACAATCGGCTGTCCATGGAAAGAAAAGAAGAAAGAGGTCCATAAGAATTGTTTCATTGCTACAACCAATGAGGAAGAAGAAGAAGAGGTAAGCCTTCTTGATTTATCAAAAGAAGAGCTAATTTCTAGTCTTGAAGAAACTCACAATAAGTATATTGAGTGCAAGAAGAAATTAAAGAAATCTAGTAAAACAAACGATGAGTTAAATGCTAGACTTCTTGCTCTTACATCTGAAAATGACGATTTATATGCTAAATTGAATACTCTTGGTTTCGAAAAAGATGACATTGCTTCTGAAAACCGTACTTTGAAATCATCTCTAAGTAATAGTGAAGTGAAGATTTTTACTCTAGAAACAAATTATGATCTTCTATATCAAGAAAAGGTTGAATTACTTGCAAAGTTAAATGACTTTCAAAAACAACCTATTTTGTGTACACATGTAGATTATGACAATATAGTGAAAGAAAGAAATTCTTTATCATCCAATCTAGATCAAGCAAAACTAGATATTAAGAATAGAATGGATGAGATCGTTAAGTTACAACGAGAAGTTAGTAGGTTAAACAACAATGGAATCCTTGATAGAATATTGGATAATTCCTATCATCAAATAGGGAGAAGAGGACTAGGTTATAAACCTAAAGAAAAATCACATCAACAACCTAGTCGGAGCAAGCCACAAACCTATCAACCCATATATGTACCCAAAAGGACACCCTCACCCAATGACAACACAGGGCAAAATCATAGAAAAAGGCTTGAGGTTGATTCAATTTGTTGCCATTATTGCTCACGCCTTGGACATTATTCTTTTTCATGCCCATACAAGAAAAAGAATGTTGAGATGGTATGGGTTCCAAAAACCCCAAATTAAATTGATTAGACTAAGTTGAGATATGACCAAAGATCTTAATTTGCATATCCTTATGTCTATCTCAACTTAACATATAGGGATAACAAAATCAAAAATTTAATTTAAGTATCACTTTGATACACATATGTCTTATCTCAAACTGATCTTTGAAATAGTTGAATTAGATACAGCCTATAGTGCACTTGAAATAAATTTCTGAAAGTTTTCCAGAAAATTGATCGGTCGAGAAGTTGTCGACCGAGTGAACCTCGGTCGAGAAATTGTCGACCAAGCATATCACTGATTTTTTACTGCTGTAAATTTTTTTTTAAGTGTTACACTATATGTGGAAATTATTCTTGAAAGATTATATGGAATAAATATTGATTGATAATGCTTAGATTAAAGAAAATTCCTATTTAATCATGCTTTTATACTTGAAATGAATAAAATGTTTCAAATTGATTTTTGAAAATATTCATTGTGCTCTTATATTAAGCATCACTTAATATGCTTCATCATATTTGAATTAGTCCAAAATAATCTGTAATTCATGAATAGATATTATTCTTGAATATACTTCATGCCCTTATTAATTTCTCATAATTAGTACACTTTAATAAGCCTCAAATTGATACTCGTAAGCTATCTGCAGAACTTATACTTCGTATATGAATGTTTATCCTGGAAACCTGCAGAATATGCCTCTTGGTTAAAATAAAATTTGACCAAGGGGCGCCACGGTCGTAGTCAAGGGCGACCTAAAATAAACTTTGACAAAAGATTTTTTTTTTTTTTTTTGGACATCAATTTATTAGACTTAATCTTAGCATATTTTTAATAGAATCAAAAAATTTAAAGCCTTAAAAATTGTCAAAAACAAAACAATATTACTCCCCCGGAATATCCATATATATGCTCTACAAAAATGATCTATGATCTGCATTAAAATTCAGTCTCAAAAGTTGAACTCAGTAAGTCTGTCGATCGACGAATTCGTCGACCGAGAACCGCTCGGTCAGCCCATCTCTCTCGACCGACAAATTCTAAACAAACTCAATAGCGGACGAACTGTCGGTCGAACAATGCTCGACCGAGACAAAGTCGGTCGACAAGTGCTCGACCGAGAAATAGCCGTTGAATACGACCGTTGTAACCCGACCGTTATGACCGTTTTCTTTACCGTTGGGGAACCAAGTGGCGCGTCTGCAACTCGACCGTTGCGGACGCTCGGTCGACGAGTCGTCGACCGACCAGGTTGCTGGAATGCTATAAATAGGAGCAAAAACGGGTCACTTACTCACACTTGCATTTCCTTGCCTCCATAGTCCATCTCTAGTGCATTCTCGTGCAAACATTCAGCATTCTTATCCTCCAATCTTCCTTGCTTCTTCTCCACTCTCAAGAAACACAATGGCCTCATCATCAGTTGTCCGTGGGAAGAAGAAAGTTGCTGGAAGAAAAAGAAGAGAAGATCGGGAAGCCACTCCGCCACTGACGATCATCAATGACATCGCCTTCGTCGACGGAGATGCTGGAGATAGATATCTTCGGCTTTCCTCTAAAGCTCCTCTTCCCCGACGCCCGGTCGAAGCTATGGACTTCATCAACATAGTTGATCTGGAGAATCTCTTTGGAGTGCAGAAGCTGAAGGACTTCATCTATCCTTCTTTTCCTTCCTATTCCACTAAGGTAGTCAACGAATTCTATGCCAATCTCTTATCCCACACCGAAAATGAAACCACATTCTTCTACACCATGGTCAATGGGCGTAGTTTTAAATTCTCCGAAGGGGATATTCTTGATATGCTAGAAATTGATATAGATGAATACCAAGATTTCCTTGACCTTACCACCGGCAATCCACTAAATTTATTATCCCATAATGACCATTCCACTAACCTTAGTGATATAAAAAGAGCCATATTTCAAACCAATACCACTTGTCATGAAGATAGGGGAACTTATTATGCAATAAACCTGAAACCTGCATGTAGGATAGTAAACCTCATTGTTTCCACCAACATACATCCTAGAGCCAATAAATCTGAGGTTCCTATTTTCCGCATGTGTCTAATTTATGCTATCATAAAAGAAATTCCTACAAACTTCATTCGCTTAATACTTAAAAACATGCTTGAGTTTTCTGGCAATCCACCGTATGCCGATTTTGTATGCCAGATCACTCAACATTGTCTTAAGTTACAAATTGAAGATATGGGGTATACATGGGAGCGTAGACCACCAAAGATAAGTAAGAATACCGTAGAGAAGATGGGGATTGACTTTGGTCATAAAAGGGCAAGAGTAGAAGGAGAATCATCACATCAAGATATACCACCACCCCCTCCTCCTATTAATCTTTCTGTTGATCCCATTCAAAATACTCTCACTTATCTTGTCGGCTCCCAATATCATCTCAGTAACCAACTCAACTATACCCATCATGCCATGACATACTTAAATCAAAGAATGCAAAATCTTTCTCCGAGCCAAACCGATGAATATCCGCATTCCTTAAATCCTGGCATGCTCAACCCATTTAACCCTTCATAAAACTACTATCAACCTCCACCTCCACCATCAATGGATCTTGCACATACTCAATTTTCCTCCATACAATTGCAAGATATAGCTGCTCACTTCCGATTTGACTGAGTTCCCACATTTCTGGAAGCATATGCGTTAACTATGACAGGTGCTTTAGATTGGCAAACTCTGGTCAAATATTATGGAGCCAAGCCATTCCTTGGGAAAGATCCGGACATCGATGTAATTCTTAAATCTTTCCAGTGAAATGTTGAAGTTGTACTAGTTGTAATGACAATGGTTGTAATAAATTGGTCATTTCTATATGATTGTAATATTTTCCATGCTATTTAATGAAGTTTGTCATCTTTGCTTGATTCAAATGGTTATTTTTTTTTGTATATGAGACATCTTCAAAAATATGGATTATAAGTTCATTATTGTAGAGCATAACAAATAACGGGAGTAATAATTAAAACAGGCAACTATTAAAATTGTGGCTAAATTGACAAATGACAAAACAGTTCTCCAGAAATATCCTCGGTCGAGCAACTAGTCGACCGAGAACACTGTCGGTCGAGCAGATGTCGACCGACTGAGTTTCTGTTTTCCAGATTGACATAAATTGCATACATATTTGTTAAATCTTGGAGATCATCCACAACATTTTTCTATATTTGCTTAGTACTCAAACTTTCATTTGAGATATCTATCTAAGGGGGAGCAAAGCATAAGACTAAGGAGGAGATCATAAAAACTTGACCACTTGATTGAAGAAGCTTACAAAAACCTTGTAACCACCATGTGTAGCTGAAAATTGTCAAGAAATTTATGAATTTATTGAAAATGGTATCTTGTACCTGAAGGAACTCTCTACCCAAAACAGGGCTTAACATCCCTTGCATTCGGATGGAGACATTTTTATGTACTCTAAGCTTAGAGGATTCTCATTTAATCTAGGGCTTAACATCCTTTGATAAATGAGAAATCAATATATATTCATCATACGCTTAAGGGAATCTCATATCATTTCAAGGTTTAACATCCTTTGCAAATGATTGAGAAACAAATTGTGGATAAATTAGATACAAATCCATGTTTCTAATAGGATATCTAGTTAAGGGGGAGCATTATATTAAGGGGGAGAAGAAAAATAAAATATTCAACTTGGATATCTTTTTGAAATGACAAAGGGGGAGAAAGAATATAAAAATCAAAAATATAAATGAGTTTCATCACATCTTGGCCAGCACTCACTTGCAAAACATAAATGACTACAAAAGGTAAATTTTCAGGTATGAAACTCACATGCTTTATATTTCCTTATTTCATATTTAGGAAATGTTTGTCATCTTCAAAAAGGGGGAGATTGTTGGATAAATTGGATATTATGATAAATACCTTTGTTTCGATGATGACAAACATTTCATTCTTATTAATCTAACAAGCTACTTGAGTGTGCAGGATGACAAAGTAGCAAGGGAAAATCCAAGAGCCTACTTAGTTATATTTTCATGCAATGTAATCAATATTGTAAAACTTGTACAAATATATAATGTACAAGTACTTAGATTTGCATGTAAATCAAGCGTTAGATTTTCCCTAGTCAAACACCATAGTTAGACATGTCATCCCATTTAATTAGGATCACCTTTGCACACTCACACATATAATGCTTAAATTGAAACCTTGAAACAGGATCATTCTCGGTCGACAAACTCCTCGACCGAGAGACTCTCGGTCGACAAACCTCTCGACCGAGAAAGATCCAAAGTAGCCGTTAGACACAACAGACAAAGTAGTTGGCAGTTGCAAATGAACGTTGATCCAGAGAGCCTGTCGGTCGACCAAACTTCGACCGAGTAGGTGTCTCGGTCGACCAATTGTCGACCGAGATGGTCTCTGACAGCAACTGCAGAATAAATTAATTAGCCGTTTTTAAAGCAACAACTTTGTACCTAACGGCTAGTTAAGCACTTAGAAACCCCTAGAAGTTGTCTAGAACGTCCTTAAGCATACTTAGGCCATTCCTATAAATAGGACAAGCCATAGGACACTAGAATTCACTTGTTACACTTGAGAATACACTTGAGCATACTTGAGCAATCTTTTGCAAGCAAATTGAGCACTGTGATCATTGGTCTACATTCTCCTTAGCTCAATCTCGCGTCCTATAGGCTAGATTCTCCTACCCACTGCAATTACAAGTTCACATACTTGGCTAGGAGATCTTACGCTTGATCTAGGCATATCAAGCCTCGGGCTTAAAGGATAAGTTGTAATTTCCATTTTCCTTTCTTGTTCCTGTTTATCTTTTGTACTCTCCTTGCTACTCCTAGGGTTGGAGGCTGCGGATTGGAGAGGGTTGACTTCTCAGGTGGAGAAGGGGACTTCAAGCTACTTCAATAAGGCTATCGCAAGGGAAGCTACTTCAGAAGGCTGGTGCAACGGGAGTTGGTGCATCTACTTCAAGAGAAGGCTGCTTCAAGGTTGGCGATTACTTCTAGGTGAAGGCTGCTTGAAGGGTTTAGGAAAAGAGATTGTATTTTATGTAAATTCCTTGAGAGGTAATAAAATAAATTTCTTTTCAAATCCCGGTTGGGTAAGCAACCGGGTAGTGGACTGACGGCTATAGTATTTGCTATAGTTGGAACCACTCTAAACCTTGTGTCTCCTTGTCCAATATTTTCATTGTGGTTGTTTGATTTCAATAATTGTTAAATTATCTATAAAACTCTATTCACCCCCCCTCTAGTAGTTTTCATAAAGATGGGATAAAATCCAGACTGGACCTACGTGAAATGGGAATAAGGTCAAAATTAACAGAATTTCGTGAAATGGGAAATCAGAGAACATACTTACCTCCCGCTTGTTACACATTGTCTAGAAAGGAGAAGAAAGCTTTTTGTGAATGTTTGGTAAATGTTAAGGTGCCACAGGGTTACTCATCCAACATCCGTAGATTGGTATCAATGAAAGATCTGAACTTGATAGGTATTAAATCTCATGATTGTCACACTCTAATGCAACAAATATTTCCTGTGGCAATTAGATCTATATTGCCGAAGCATGTAAGGTTTGCAATCACTAGACTTTGTTTCTTTTTCAACAGTCTGTGCAGCAAAGTTATTGACCCTGATACTCTCGATAAATTGCAAAGAGAAGTGGTTGTTACCCTATGTCAGCTTGAGATGTATTTTCCTCCGTCGTTCTTTGATATCATGGTACATCTTGTTGTCCACTTGACTAGGGAAGTGAAAATGTTGGGACCAATTTTGTTGCATTGGATGTATCCCTTTGAACGATACATGAGCGTTTTTAAAAGTGATGTTCGAAACCGTTATCGGCCTGAAGGGAGTATTATCGAGGGATATGTGGCGAGAGAGGTTATGGATTTTTGCAATGACTTTCTCAGTGGTAATGACACTCCTGATAATGACAAGAATATTGACGAGCAATTTGGCAAAGGAATTTTGGGATCACGTGTGAAAGTAATCAGCCGTGAGCAGTTGGAACAAGGTCACTTGTATATTTTACACAACATGGACGAAGTGAACGTTTATATCGAGGAACATACCAATTTCATCAAGAGACAATATCCTCGAGCCAATACAATGTGGCTTGCTAGAGAGCATAACAAGACATTTATTAAGGGGTTTGAAAATAAAGTCTTACATCAACTATCTCAAACACCAGATGATATTACTGAAACTATCAAATGCCTCGCCTTTAAACCAAAATTGACTGTTATGTCTTATGAAGGGTATGCCATTAATGGATTCACATATTACACTAAGCGCCAAGATGATAAGAGTGTCGTCCAAAACAGTGGGGTCACCCTTCAAGCATCGACTATGTTTTTTGCAAGTGCAAAGGATAAGAGTCCACGTGAAGCTAAAATGTCATATTACGGTGTCATTGAAGACATATGGGAGTTTGACTACATAGATTTCAGAATTCCGCTCTTCAAATGTAATTGGGTTGATAACACCAAAGGAGTTATAGTGGATGAATTGGGTTTCACTTTAGTGAACTTTGAAAAGATTGGCGAGAAGGATGAACCATTCATATTGGCATCACATGCGAAACAAGTATTTTATATTGATGATCCTGCAAATGATAAATGGTCGGTTGTTCTTCATGGTAAAAGACAGTTCATTGAAGATCCTATAGATGAAGAACAGTACTATGATAAGTATGATGACTCCAGTCCATTCTCAGTTGGGTTGCCAACACCAGCAAATATTGAAGCTAATGATGACGTGTATGTGCGTGGAGATCACAATGAAGGATTGTTAATTGATAAAAAAATCGCAATATTAGAGGCATGTTTATACAATGTTTTTTTATATGTTTTATTTTTCTGAATGTGAACTTTACAATGTGAATGTGAACTTTACAATGTGAATTTTACAATGTGAATTACTTTATAATGTGAACTTTACAATGTGAATGTGAATTTTACAATGTGAATTACTTTATAATGTGAACTTTACAATGTGAATGTGAATTTTACAATGTGAATTACTTTATAATGTGAACTTTACAATGTGAATGTGAACTTTACAATGTGAATTACTTTATAATGTGAACTTTATAATGTGAATTACTTTACAATGTGAATGTGAACTTTACAATGTGAGCTTTACAATTTGAATTACTTTACAATGTAAACTTTACAATGTGAATGTGAATTTTCAGATGGCTGAGCATTCTCCTGATGACCGTGCTGATGATTACCGTGAGGGCGAGGACATCAATGCGCCGCCTCACAACAGAAGTTTTAAAAATATATCATATATTTATATCTATATGTCCATTTATAGTTATATCTTGTAAATGTGTTTATTTTGTCAAATTTTAGGTTGATGATGCACATGTACCATCTGAAGCACTTGAGGCACTTGATCAGAATCACCAAAAAGTTGACAGGAGAAGGGGCATCACTATGATGAAGAAGTTAATAGCGCAAAAGGGCAATGGACCCAAACTTGTTGTGGATTTTGATAATGCAGAAAATGCATCTGGTGTGAATCGCAATTCATTTGTTTCATATCTTGGGTATGTTACTCGCAGCCATGGTGGTTGTATGATAGATTCTTGGCATAAAGTTTCTAAGGAGAAGAAAGACGTAATATGGAGGGATTTATGCGTGAGTTATTATTAATTTGCAATTATATTTTGTAGATTACTAATTTTTTGGATACTAGTTAATAGCAATTCTAATTTGCAGAGTATATTTGAATTGGATGAAAAGTTGCATCGTAAATGTGTGATGCAATGCTGTGGGAGAGTCCTAAGGAACTATAGGACAAATCTCACCCGAGAATACATAAAAGAAGCTAACAAGAGGAAGAAGACAGCCACTGAACAATGGAACTTCCTGGACAAAGAAGAATGGGACGCGTTTGTTGCTTCAAGACAAACGGATGAATTCAAGGTATTAGGCGTCAGTCCCAATCTCATTAATATATGTTGTATTCACCTATTCAAGATTAACATTTACTGTTACTAACCAAATCATTAATGTGCATACTAACTAGGCCCTCAGTGAGGCACAAAGATCAAGGCGTGCACTGAATGTGCATGACCACACAATGGGTCCAAAGGGGTATGCAGGCATTCGCCAAAGACTACAGTCTGAGGCTACTGCTCAGTCTGCTGCTACTCAGGAGTCCTCCACTGTAGGTAGCACACCTCTACCTCGCCATGATATCTGGATAGCTGGGAGGCAAACTAAGAAGGGAGAAATAAGGAAGCCCGCAACTGCTGAGGCGGCTGCAAAAATGGTAAAATACAACTCTTACAACAATCGTTCAAATATTGATTATTTGTGGTGTTTACTTAATTACAAATTTTTGTTTTGGCAATTAGCGGGAGCTGCACGAGCTGAGGAAACAAGGCAAGTTCATCCCTGAGGGCACAAGGGATGAATTGACAGTTGCTCTGGGTAACCCAGAGCATCTTGGACGTGTTAGGGCTGCAGGCGCTGGTGTGGGCATCAAATATTTTTTTGGGCCATCCCAGCGCAAACATGTCCCAAAAGTAGGACTTTCACAAGAAGAGGTAACATATTCTTTCTTTATAATTTTACTGTAAAAAGAGAATTCAATAATTAGAAGCTAACATTTCTTTTATCCATGTATAGGTAGATAAGCTAGTTGATAGGAAACTGGAAGAAGCACTGAAAAAGTGGAAGACATCTTAGACTGCCACTCAACAGACAGTACCTATCATAGCATCCCGCTCTACTCCTACTGTAGAGGTTGGGAGTAATCCTATAGACCCACCACCTAGCACATCCACTATAAGTATTTTTATGACATAGTAACTAGTTTTTTAATTCAAGATGATATGTTTTCAAGATGATATGTATATATGTATATAACATTCTTTATACAAAAATTTGTAGGGGTTGAAGCCATGCCGTCTAAAAGTTAATGAATATGTCGTTGCAGAGGCGTCGGCTTACCCATCCCTACCAGGGGAATTGTTTCATGGGTCTCCATTACCAGCTGGTTGGATTCGTGTGAGCCCGGTACATATATTCCCCAAGTGGATGGATCTTCCATTGCCATATGCCCACCCAGATTGTGAAACACTTGGTGAGGCACTAGGCGGAGTGATATTGTGGCTAAAAGCAGATGTCATCTTTACTGAAATTGTATGGTAAATTTACATTACGTTAAATTGTTAGTGTGTGTATATGATGTCAGTTGATCTGAAATTATTATATATATATACATGTTAAAAAGAAGACACCCACAACATCTAGGCCTCCACTTCCACCTCCTACATTACCCAGTTGGGATCCACAGGACCTAACTGTCCCGTTAGGTCCTAACTGTAGGGGTATGGCAATATGGTTAGGCGAACATGATATAAACTGCCCTATAACTGTTTCTTTAGATTTAGATGTTACAGGTCAATCATACGAAAGCAAACTATTTATACAAGATATTTTGGAGTTGTTTCGATATGATTGGCTAAATACATCTGTTATAGAGCTATGGATAAGGTGAGATCTTCTTTATACATCCATATACCTTGTGTAGGATCTGGTTATCTGGTTTCTTATTTATTAATGCATGCATAATTAATACATATTTTGCAGCTATTTAGACAAGATATGTGCAGATTTTGCATTCGAACATGTAGGATTTTTGATTCCATCTTTGATTAGTCTAGTAGCTAAAGACCCTCCGTCAGTTCAACAATACTGCTGTGAGGCTTTTTCAAAATTTTCTCAAAAAAAGAAGACGATGATAATGGCTCCATTCAATGTAGAGTAAGTTTACTTTGCTTATTATAATTTGGACTTAAGAAAATTACATTTTTATTGTGGATTTTGAGTTATTAATTTTTAACTTTTTTACCTCTAGTGGTATGCATTGGGAGTTACTGGTTATTGTCCCCAAGACGTTCACTGTCTATTATCTAGATCCTAAGGGGAGTAAATTGAATACAAAATTTGGACACATAATGAAAATGGCATTATTCCGGTGAGAAATATTTCATTTTCATATCTGTTAACATATGTTATTACATTACTATTTAATTATGCAATGTACTGTGTTACATTAACATGTAGGGGTTTTGATGAGTTCAAAAAGGGTGGAGGAAAGGTCCCCACAAAAAAGAACCAGCCAATAATTTGGAAGAACGTGAAAGTAAGTTCCCGACTGCAATATATGTATATATTATTTATGTGAACAGTGCTTAATTAGTTGTATTTTTTTAATATTTTGTATGTTTGAATTTATAGTGTGCCACACAAGACAACAGATGGGCATGTGGATACTACGTGATGCGATTTATGCACATGATTATCAAATATGCCGCAATGGACATCGATTGTATTGCTGAGGTATTATAGAGTCTCATTAGATAATATGAAATATATCAATCTTATTTATAGCTCATTAATTATATATATACATCATTCTCTTTACAGGTGTTTACAACTGACCACACTACAGGAAATGCCTTACCAGATGTACATGCTCCCTATACGACGGGAGAATTAAATGAAGTAAGAGAAGAATGTGCAACAACCATACAAGTAGTGGGGGATTTAAGATATAATTGGGATGTTGATAGCGAATAATGACTAAAGAATGATATTTTGTAAATGAATTTCTGAATTATAATATATGTGCGAATGTTTCTACATGTCTGGATGTTTCTACATGTGTCTGAGTGAAAATGAATGAAACTGTTGGTTGCTATATGAATGTTTCTATATGTGTGAATGTGAAAATGAATGGAACTACAGATTGCTATCTACATGAATGATTCTAAATGTGAAAATCAAATGGAACTGCAGGTTGCATTGCTAAATGTGTGAATATTTTTGTTTTTAATTTTGCAGGTTTGTGGCCTGTTGTTGGATGATATCAATGGATGTCGTAAAACCTACAGTTCATAACTGAACTGCAGGTTTCTCATCCTGCGACCAGCCATACAGCAGGTCTGCAAACTGACAGAAAAAAATCAAAAAATAGGCGTCGATTATTTGTATAAAACCGACGCCAAATAGTTACAGTGTCAGTTTGTAATAGAAACCGACGTCTATTTCCTTAACACCACAGCTGTGCTGGCCAGCACGGCCATGGCAGCGGAATGGTCGTGGCAGCGGACCAGACACCACGGCCATGGCAGCGGACTAGACACCACGGCCGTGCTGTCCAGCACGGCCGTGTTGGGACTTATATGGCATCGGTTATTAGCTAATAACCGACGTCTATAGTGCCCAAGTTGGCGCCCTTCTGTGGCGCGAAGGTATATGGCGTCGGTTTCTTAGGTAATAATCGACGCCTATAGTGCCCTGTTGGTGCGTTTTCGTTGGCGCGCGAAGGGTTTTGGCATCGGTTTTGGAACCGACGCATAACGATTGGGCTTTTAGCGTCGCCCACATAGGTTTCGCTTAGAAACCGACACTAAAGGCCTTAAATAACCGACACTAAAGGTCGGTTATGTACTAGCGTTGTAGCGGGTTTCTTCCTTTTGTCCTATATATATAATTTCATATCAATTGACTTGTATATACACACAATCAAATTAATGTAATGTAAATTTACCATACAAGATTAGTATAGACGACATCCGTTTCGGGCCACAATATCACTTAGCCTTCTGCTTCACCAAGCGTGTCAACATCTGGGTGGGCATATGGAAATGGATGATGCCTCCAATGAGGGGACACAAGCCTCGGGCTCACATGAACCGCACCATCGAGTATTGGAGTGCCATGAATCGTGTGCCCTGGAAGATGTGGGTAAGCCTCGACCTTTGCAATGATGAATTCTTTTATTCTTAGACGACATGATCTCAACCCCTACAAATTTACATAGAGTATGTTATATACATATATACATAAACATATCATCTTGAAAAGACTAGCTACTATGTCATAAAAATACTTACAGAAGATGTGCTAGGTGGTGGATCTACAAGATTACTCCCAACCACCTGTACCATAGGGGAAGAGTGACATGACACAAGTCATGTCTGAGTGGCATCCTGAGATGCCTGCCACTTGCTCATTGCTTCATGTAGTCTCTTATCAAGTGCTTCCTCGACTCTCCTATCAATTAACTCATCTACCTATACATGGAAAAAAGAAATGCTAGCATTTGATTATTGAATTCCCTTTGCAATAACATTCTAAAAAAAGAATAGGTTACCTTAGCTTTTGAAAATCCCACTTTTGGGATATGTTTGTGATGTGATGGCCCAAAGAACACTTTTATGCCCACACCAGCACCTGCAATCCTAACACATCCAGGATGCTCTGGGTTACCAAGAGCAACTATCAATTCATCCCTTGTGCCCTCAGGGATGTACTTTCCTTGCTTCCTCTTCTCGTGAAGCTCCTGCTAATCGCCATCAATAGAAATTGGTAAGTAAACATAACAATCATCAATATCGATTTCTCCAAGAGTTGTAATTTACCATTATTGCAGCCGCCTCAGTAGTTGTGGGCTTGGTCATATCTCCTTTCTTGTTTTGCCTCCCAGCTATCCGCACAGCATGGCGAGGAAGAGGTGCATGAGTAACAGTAGAGGACTCACCAGTCTTTTGAGTAGCAGCAAACTCAGCAGCAACAACAACCAATAGCTTTTGGCAAACGCCTTCATATCCACTTGGACCCATCATGTGGTCATACACATTCAATGCAAACCTTGCTCTTTGAGCATCACTAATAGCCTTGTTAGTAAGCACATTGAATTGGTTAGTAACACTAAAGGTCAATTGTGAATAGGTTAATTCATAAGAATGCATATTAATCAAATTGGTAGTGACACTTAATACATTGAATTCATCGGTACTTCCCTTGGCAACAAACTCCTCCCATACCTTCCATTCCAGGTAGTTCCATTGCTCAGTGGCTAACTTCTTCCTATTCTCAATATCTCATATGTATAGTCGGGTGATATTTGCTCTATAGTTCCTTAGGACCCTCCCACAACACTGCATCACCTTTTTATGATGTAGGCTTTCATCTAGTTCAAATATACTCTACAAAATTTCATATATTTAATACACTAGTATCCTAAAAATTAGTATTATGCAAAATAGAATTGCAAATGATAATAACTCACACATAGTTCTTTCATACTAAGTCTTTCTTCCCTTTAGGAACTTTATGCCAAGATGATTCTAAATTAGGACTACAATGGCTACGAGTAAGAACCCTAAGATATGAAAAAAAATGAGTTGCAGTTCACTCCAACTAGATTTCCTACATGATCAAAATCCACAGCCAGTTTTGGTCCATTGCCCCTTTGTTGTAGTAACTTGTTCATCACAGTGATGCCCCTCACTTTTTCAATATTTTTTTGCTGCTCATCAAGTGTCACAAGGTTTTCAGGGTGTACAACCTCAACCTAAAAATTGACAAAAAACACTTATTGGATATAACTTCTGAATGTGCATATAGATAGAAATATATGATATATTATAAAACTTACATTGTGAGGCGGCGCCTCATTAATATCCTCACCCTCACGGTAATCATCATTATGATCATCATACTCATGGTCAGGCATCTGAAAGTGTCATTATAAAAATCATACATTTAACATTTCACATAACTAGAAAATAATATAACATTGTAAGCTTCACATCAATGTAACATTAAAAAAAATAAAACATATAAAAAAATAAAAACATTCCTCTAATACAACTTGGTTTTATCAATTAACATTCCTTCAGTGTGATATCTGCACACATATAAGTCAGCGTGAGCTTCAATATTTGGTGTTGGCAACCCAACTGAGAATGGACTCGAGTCATCATACTTATCATAGTACTCTTCTTGATCTATAGCATCTTCAATGAACTGTATTTTACCATGAAGAACAACCAACCATTTTTCATTTGTAGGATCATCGATATAAAATACTTATTTTGCCTATGATGCCAATATGAATGGTTCACCCTTCTTCCCAATCTTTTCAAAGTTCACTAATGTGAAACCCAATTTGTCCACTATAACTCATTTGGTGTTATCAACCCAATTACATTTAAAGAGTGGAATTCGAAAATCTACATAGTCAAACTCCCATATGTCTTCAATGACACTGTAATATGACATTTTAGCTTCACGTCGACTCTTATCCTTTGCACTGTCAAAAAACAATGAAGACACTTGAAGGGTGACCCCACTATTTTGGACGATGTTCTTATCATCTTGACGCTTTGTGTAATATTAGAACCCATTAATGTCAAACCCTTCATAAGACATAACATTCATTTTTGGTTTAAAGGCGAGGCATTTGATATTTTCAGCAAGAATATTTGGTGTTTGAAATAGTTGATGTAGGACTTTATCTTCAAAACACTTAACAAATGTCTTGTTATGCTCTCTAGCAAGCCACATTGAATTCGCTCGAGGATATTATTTCTTAATGAAATTGGTATGTTCCACGATATAAAAAGTCACTTCATCGATGTTGTGTAAAATATACTAGTGAGCTTGTTCCAATAGCTCACGGATGATTACTTCCATCCGTGATCCTAAAATATCTTTTCCAGAATACTCCTCAATATTCTTTTAATTTATAAGAGCGTCATTACCACTCAGAAAGTCAGTGCAAAAATCCATAGCCTCTCTTGCCACATAACCCTCAATAATACTCCCTTCAGGCCGATAACGGTTTTGAAAATCACCTTTAAAAATGCTCATGTATCGTTCAAAAGGATACATCTAATGCAAGAAAACTGGTCCCAACATTTTCATTTCCCTAGTCAAGTGGACAACAAGATGTACCATGATATCAAAGAATGAAGGAGGAAAATACATCTCAAGCTGACATAGGGTAACAACCACTTCTCTTTACAACTTATCGAGAGTTTCAAGATCAATAACTTTGCTGCACAGAATGTTGAAAAAGAAACAAAGTCTGGTGATTGCAAACCTTACATGGGAAATATTTGTTGCAGTAGAGTGTGACAATCATGAGATTTATGACCTATCAGCTTCAGATATTTCATTGATACCAATCTACAGATGTTGGATGAGTAACCATGTGGCACCTTAACATTAACCAATCACTCACAAAAAGCTTTCTTCTTCTTTCTAGACAACATGTAACAAGAAGGAGGTAAATATGTTCTCCAATCACTACTAACTACTTCTGTTAATTATGTCCTTATTCCCATTTCACATAGGTCCATTCTAGATTTGATCCCACCTTCAGTCTTACCTGGTATATTCAACAGAGTACCAATGATGCTATAATAGACATTTTTCTCAGCATGCATGACATCGATACAATGCCTGGTTGCCAAAGAACTCCAATAAGGAAGATCCTAAAATATTGACTTCTTCTTGAATAAAGATTTTTCACTCCGCGTGGCCATGGTACATTGTGATGTCTTACCAAATTCATTGAAAAAGTCTTTTACTCTTTCATAAACAACCTCCCCTGGTATAGGTTTAGGCGCACTCTGTTCCTCATTCCATCTATTGGATGCTTTGTCAACCTTCGGTACAGATGGAATTTTGGAAAAAACCTTTGATGACCAAGATATACAGTCTTACAACAATGTTTTAGTCATATTGAATCAGTGTTCTCTTCACATATTGGACACACTTTAGATCCTTTGACACTGTATCCAGACAAATTCCCATATACTGGAAAGTCATTTACAGTGCAAACAAAATATCTCTCTACGTGAACCATCATAGGTCATCACACCTTCACCCCAAAGTTTCTTTAAGTCATCAATCAGAGGTTCAAGATAAATTTCAATATCATTTTTAGGTTGTGTAGGGCCCAATATCAACAATGGCGACATTACATACTTATTTTTCATACACAATCAGGGAGGAAGATTGTATATAACATGTATAACATGCCAAGTGCTATGTTGGCTACTTAATGTCCCATACGGATTCATCCCATCAGTACAAAGCCCAAGTCTGAGATTCCTGACTTCTTCACCAAATTTAGGGTACAATAAATCAATCTTCTTCCACTGTGGGGAATCAGACGCATGTCGTAGGATCCCATCAATAATTCTCTTAACCTCTGCATGCCACTGCAAATTCTTCACATCTATCGAATTGGCAAACAAGCATTGAAACTATGTTATTATAGGTAGATACCACATCATCTTGGTAGGAGAACCAGTTTTGGACTTCCCCAAAGTCGTCATTTTATACCTTGACGCACCACATTGTGGACAATCTTTCAAATCCGCATAGTCCTTTTAAAATAATACACAATCATTCGGGCATGTGTGTATCTTCTTAGCCTCCATTCCCATTAGGCATAACAATTTCTTTAACTTGTATGTTGAGATTGGCATCTCATTTCCTTTAGGAAGAATTTCTTTCAATAAAGACAACAATGATGTGAAGCTTTTGTCTCTCCATCTATTATTAGCCTTCATCTTATACAATCTCAACACAACACTAAGCTTCGTAAACTTAGTAGAACCTATTTATAAAGGTCTCTCAGCCTCATGCACAATGTTCCCAAACATGGGAGGTGGATCGGTGTGCTCTATCCCACAACTATCCAACATCTCATCAACGATGTCTACTGGAACTGGTTCATTCACATCTACATCATCAGAGGAAATTTCTTCTTGCACACAAGCACTGCTATCGACACCTACTAATTTCATGTTTGAAATCTCTCCATGCCAGTACCATTTTGTATAGCCTTGTACAATCCTGCTGCACATGACATGACTTTTGATTTCTTCACCAGTGCTGACTTTCAATTTGTTACCGCAATGCCTACATGGACAGTTGAACCTATCTCCAGGTTGTTTCCTATGTTCCTTCACAAATCTAATAAACTAATCAAGACCATAAATAAACTCTGGGGTGCAGCGATTTTGAATAGACATCCATGATCTATCCATTCTATGATCAAAGAGAAAGAAGTATATATTAGGGTTTAGGGATTACATATTAAGTTAAGGGTTTAGCATTAAAAGATTAGGGTTTAGGGTTAAAAGATTAGGAGATTAGGGTTTAGCGTTAAAAGATTAGGATTTAGGGTCAAAAGGTTTAAAGATTAGGGTTTAGCGTTAAAATAATTAAAGATTAGGATTTAGCATTAAAAGATTACGATTTAGGGTTAAAAGATTAGATTCTAGGGTCGTATATATTTAGTAAATGTGTACTACCTATCCCATTCTGGAATACCGAATCTCATTAGTAAGTGTATAATGTGTATTGGGTTTTCAAGAAAATTTTGACAGCATTTCCCCGCTATTCTCCAAGTACACCGATGTGCATGGGCAAATGCCCACCAACATATGTACTTAGAGAACAAATGGGGAAGTGCTGATGAAACATCATGAAAACCGAATATACATTATACACTTACATCCTAAGTGAGATTAAGTGTTCAATAACAATCCCGAACTGGGGACTATCCAAGATTTACTCCTAATGAGTAAATCTCAAACGGGTTTCTAGGCCAACAATGTACATGTATGTTGTCATTCCTATACCAACGATCCTAGTTTCATCGTTCATATCCTAGGTTGATTTACAATAGTAACATCTTGTAGTCTTAATCTTATACCCTAGTCTAGGTACCATATTCTATAACATTGATTTCAACATCTCCAATGTACATGCATGTTCATTATCAATATTATCATTACACACAAATTTAGGTATCCTATCATTTATAATTGAGCAATATAGTTAATACAAGATTAGGGTGAAATGTGTACAAGATTAGGTCTCAAATATAGCAACATTCACATTAGGTCACATTTCATTTGGATTAGTTAATCAAGAGAGAACACAAACATTATCATCATCAATCTACATCATATAATATGGATTCATGTTGGTTGAATGTGTCACCTATATGTAGGTATCCTATCATTCATAATTGATATCAAAATTTATAAACTAGCTCATTCATTATCATCATCAATCTACATCATATAATAAGGATTCATTTAGAAGTTAGGGTGACACATCACTACTAAATCAGAGAACAAACATATGAAAAAACATCATATTAGGGTTTTAGAGGTCTAATTGAGGAGATTTAGCTGGCGGCACCGCTGGCGGCGGTGGCGGCTGGTGGCTGGAGGAAAAGAGGGAGAAAGAGGACCAATAGAGGATTGAGGAGGCATAGCGGCTAGAGGCGGTCGATAGAGCATGGTGGTAAAGGAGCAGGCAGAGTGGCACTAGTGGCCAACTGAGCAGTAGCTGGAGCTAGGTGGCGGCGATGCCTTCGATGTCTTCCCAAGCTTCGACTAGCGAGAAAAGGGAGCAACGGAGGTGGGGACGGTTGGAGGATGAGCAGTGGATGTCGAGCAACGAAGCGACGACTGGAGGGGAAAATCGATCGCCACAGACCTAGCTCATTCAAGAATCAAACATAAAAAGGGGAAGAGTCTGATTCACATGGGTTCTATTAAGTTAACTATCAGTGTCAGTTATTACAAAAATTTGACGCTTAAAACCAATAGGCGTCAGTCACACATGAAAACTGACACCTATCTACAACTATAAACAAAAAACATTACACTCGGTCAGGGTGTTTTTTGTCAGTTTCTAGATACAACAACCAACATCCATCCACATATCCTGACAAAAAAATTGTTCTTGAGTTATGATCATAATTGTCAGTTGCCAACCAAAAATTGACAACGAATAGGAAAATTGGGGGGGGGAAATATTTTCACGAGGACAATGCATGAATACACATCCTCGTCGGATCTTTGGTAAAAAATGACGACATATGAGGGGATAAATTTTGTCTCATGAAGGATGTTTAGTCATCGGTTATTTGTCAAAATTTGACAGCTACTTAAGGATAAAAAAATTTGCTGGGGCTTGGCGCGAAACATAGGCGTCGGTTTTTTTTACAACTGAAGCTGAATAGAAAATTTTGGAGGCAAATTTTTTTCCCTGGAAAATTATATTTCACAGGTGATTTTGGACGTCAGATATTGTGACAAAAAACCGATGTTAAAGAAAAAGCAATACTCATGTCTTTTGTAAATCAGTCGGCCTTCACATATAGATGACAGTTGTCATTTTTAGCCAACGTTGTAGTATATTGGTGTCAGTTTTTTAGTTTTAACCGACGCTATCAAATGTGACATTATATGTCATTTTTGTACTAGTGTCATAATTGAATATACAAAATATATTGGAAGCTTACCTTTATTATTATCAAATCAGGTATCTAATTCCATATCTCAATTATCATATGATTGGCTCTTTGGGCATACATAGAAACACCAACTAGCTCAAGAAAAGTTATCCCCGAGCTAGTTCAATGTGGCTTGCTAGAGAGCATATTTAGACATTTATTAGGTGGTTTGAAAAGGAAGTATTCAATCAACTATCTCAAACACCAAATAATGTTACATAAACTATCAAATGTCTTGCGTATAAGCCAAAGATCCACGTAACATCTTATGAAGGGTTTGACATAAATGGATTTTCATACTACACCAAATGTCAAGATGATAAAAGTGTCATCCAAAATAGCTGGATCACCCTTCAGGCGACTTCATTGTATTTTTCTAGTGCCAAGGATAAGAGTCCACATGATAGAAAGATGTCTTATTACAGTGTCATTGAAGACATATGGGAAATTGACTACACAGAGTTTTGAGTTCCATTATTTAGGTGTAAATGGGTTGATAGCAATAAAGGAGTTGTAGTTGACGAACTCAGTTTCACAATAGTGAATTTTGAGTGGACACATGAGAAAGGTGAACCCTTCATCATGGAATCACATGAAAAACATGTATTCTATATCAAGAATTCTAAAAAAGAAAAAAAATTCTATCATTCTTCATGGCAAATGACATTTCATTTCAAATCATATTGATGAAGAAGAGTATTATGACAAGTATGATGACTCTAGTCCATTTTTTGTTGGATTACCAAGTGTTAATGTTGAATCTAACAATGATGAGTATATACATGAAGATCACATAGAAGGGATATTAGTTTAAGGTATACTGCTCATATGAGATCTTACTTTTTTCCATTATGTAACATGTTTATTTGTTGATATGTGATCTGACTTTTTTATGTGATCTGAATTTTTTTATGTGATCTTACTTTTTTCATTTGTTTATTTTTGATTGTATAGATGGCATCTGACCATGATCACAATGATCACGAGAATGAGGATGTTAAACATCCTAACTAGGGTGTTGATGGTGCTCTCCCTCTAACACGTAAGAGATTTAGAGGGATAAATGTGATGAAAGATGTCACAAATAGGCAAGGTAGGAAGGGCATTTTTTAATTCAATGAAATAGGCATGCCACCTACTAAATAGTTTGCAAGATATTGTAGGGTCCTTTCTCTAAAAAAAGTACCTCTCCCTGTTGGGGATTGGATACAAGTGAGTACGGTCCACAAAGACCTCATTTGGAGGGCATTATAGGTGAGATAAAAGAAGTTATGTTTTTACAGTATTTTTTCTATTCTTTATTTTAACATTTTTAAATGTATTGAATGTTAAAACTTTTTAGGGCCAGTATGAACTTGATGAAAAGATGCATTGTGAATCTGTTATGCAGCTCATGGGGATAAGACATAGTGATTGACGGAAAATCCTCATAAAAGACTATATCTTTGGAGACAAGAAGGAACTCTCACGTAAATAGAACTATATTAATTAAAAGGATTAGAAGGAGTTTGTTTGGAACAGACAATCAAATGTGTTCCAAGTATTGAAATCAAATGTATTTATATGATTTCTTATGGTTACTTAACAATATCACTTGTATGAATTTATCAAGACCTTCACAACGCTAAAAAAGAAAGGTGTAACAAGAATGTGCACAACCACCGGTTGGGTTTAGGTGGTTATTGGAAATGATGTTACATGAGAGAGTTGTTACAAAGAGAGAAATAGCTACAATGACAACAAGATAAAGGGGTAGATGGAGAGCAAGGACAAGATCAAGGGAAACAACAAGGGCCTTCTACTTCTACTCCTTCTACTACTGAGTCTTCTAGTGCTTCTGGACGGGTGCCTTGCTATATTGAGTGGATAGATGTGAGGATAAACAAAGTCAAAGAAATCCCCATCCAAGAAACAAAAGAGGTGGGAAATAAAATGGTAAATTTCTTGATTTCATAATAATTGACCATGTTCTTTTTTCACAGGGTTGTTTAATGATTAGTCCATTTTTAATGATAATTAGTTGGAGCTGACTGCCCAAGCAAAGGAGGTAAAGTTCACCCCTCAGGACACACATGATGAATTGATGGTTTCTATGGGACAGAAGAGCATCCTAGACATGTTAGGGGCACTGGAGTTGGGTATGGGATAAAATCTTTTTTGGCAGATCCCAGCAAAAGTGTAAACAACCCAAGAAAGGGGAAGTGGATGCAGAGTGCATGTAGAGAAATGTAGATACATCCTTGAAGAAATATATAGCTTCTCAAGCAATGTAGAAACCAACTTCTATAGTAGTCACAAAATTGGTTCATCACTCGCCCATAGATCGTATTGGGAGTAGTCCTTCAGATCCGCAGGGCACAGTTGTACAATTCGATTCAAGTCCATTTATATTACCTTCTGATAAATAATCTTTCAAGTCAATATTTGTCTCTCAAATTAAATTATGTGTTTCATAAAAATGTAGATGGCCAGAAGATGTCTTCTTATCCTCAATATTCCAGCAGGCAACGTCGTGACAGATGCCGAGGCTAATAATAATGAAGTGTTTCATGGTATTCCTCTTCCCACTGATAACTATCGTGTGAAAGTCATACATGTCTTTCCAAGAATGAGCGAGATACCTCTCCCATACGAGCACCCAGATGACACCAAATTCAGAGAGTTCAAAGGCATATTTACTGGGTGAACCAAATGACTCATTATATTTGTTCGGGTATGACAAGTGTATATTAAAACTTATATAAAATAATTGATAGCTAATATTAGAATACATGCATGCAACCTACAACAGCTAAGAAGCTCCCTAAAGTTTCAAAGCCTCCTCCCCCTCATTTTATTCCATAAGAGTTATTTGACTCCTTAGGCCCTCACTGCCAAACGTCGACACGTTGGTTATACAATATAGACCAAACAGATCCCATTGTGATCAACCTTGAAGAGGATATGGCTGGTGTACAATGGGACACTGCTATAGTATTGACAAATGTTTTTGAGGTATTTAAGTATGATTGGATGAACACAATAGTGATAGAACTTTAGATACGGTGAGAATATTGCATCATATGTGAAAATTGTTTAATTATTTCATACATATAAACTGAGTATTAGTTATATAATATGTTTCAGTCATTTGTATTACGGGGCTCATGAGTTTAGAACAAAAAATATGGTATTTGTAATGCCATCATTGATTAGCGATGTCGAGAGAGATATGAGTGGCGTCAAAGAATATGTGACTACTGCAATACAATATTTTGGTCCTTCTATGAGTGTCAGCTTATCTCCCTTCAATGTTAAGTAAGTTTTTAGCTTTGTTGTTTATATGTCTAACCTACATATGAATACAATTTTGTTGTGAGATTTAATTTGTATTTTATTTGCCTTCTATTCACTCAGAGATATGCACTGGAAATTATTAGTGATTGTTCTCGAGACTTCGAGGGTGAATGTATATGATCCTTCGGGTGAAAAACTATCATCAAATGCGGGACACCAAACAAAATCGGCGATTCATGCATAAATATAGTTTCTTGGTGCCCATTCTCTTTATTAATGTTTGTATCACTAATGATAGTTTAATAATGCAATATATATGTTAATTTAACTTATAGAGGTGTGAAAGCATTCTGTGATGGCAGAGGTAAGGTAAATACAAAAAATAAATAAGTGACTTGAGTGAGTGATGATGTATAGTCTTCTCATTCCAATTGCATAATATATGATCAAATCTACTTGTAAATCTTCAGGCCCATATACAAGACAATGGTTGGGCATGCACTTATTACATGATGTTGCAGGTGATTATCAATCATGCAGAACAAATTATATGTATAGAGAATGTAAGTTCATATTCTTGGATCATATTTTAATGAAGTAGTCTCATTATAAACAATCAAATCTAATTACAAGTCTCATTCTCTTTGCAGTTTTTAAGAAGATTAACCACTATACACTGGAGCAGTTGAATAACCTACGTGAGTAGTGGGCATCCTATTTCATTGAAAGTGTGGATTTGAACAAAAAAATTGAGGGTTGATTGATAGTTTTTGGTAGTTCGAACTTTGATGTCAGATTTTTTATATGCATTTTGTGAGTGAATTGAATGTTGATAACATTGTGACTTAAAATATGAGATGGAAGCTGATGTTGATTTGTATTTTTTTAGTGTGAATTGATGTTAAGTGCATATATGTGTGTGAATTTGAATGTGATATATGAGGAAAAGAATGATGTTTGTTCGTGCATATATGTATGAATTTGAAGTATGGCTAAGATGGAAACAATTGCGCTGTTAGTTCATGGATTTGTGTGCAATTTTAAATTGTAAAAAATGATACAATATGGCTTGTATAATTTATCTTTTTCTTGTAGGTGTGTTGAACTGATATATAAAATAAACCTATACATTTATTGTAGGCTATTTGTGAATAACGAATATATATATATATATATCCGTTGTAGGTTATATACAAAAAAGTGATGGTATACACCCTAAATTTCATTGTTCATTCACTGATAAAATTGACATCAGATAATTTGGCGGCAGTTTTTGTCATCATATAACTGATGAGGAAATGTCAGTATAGAACAAAATATCATCGCCCTCCATGAGTTAAGTCATCTGTTCTTCCCTAACAAAGAACCACCGAGATAAATCTTACTTCGTCGATTCTTCCATCCGACAATTTTTTTTAGTTTGACTATTGCCCATTTGGTCATCGATTTGGAACCAACATGGATAGCCAAAAATAGCCAACACTATAGAAAAATTTCTCTCTTCCATTGAAGAGTCTTTTACAGCTTCAAGTCCACGTTGCTTCCAATATGAAATATGCAAGGGCAAATAGCTCAACAATGATTCCCAACCCCACAACCGCTAAGGTGGCCCAAAAAATGGTAATCTTCAACTCTCACAATGCATGTTTATTTTCATATTGATTGTAAGGCTTTACTGACCAGTATTAATGATGATTAACAGATGTTCAATGAGTAAAACTAAGAGGGAAAGTACATTCGTGAGGGCCAAATGGATGAATTGATAGTTACTCTTGGTACAAAAGAGCCTCCTGGCTGTGTTATAGGTGTAGGAACTAATGTAAGGATGAACCTCATATTTTGGCTCATCATAACTGCCATGAAAATCTACTAAGAAAGAAGATATGTCTTAGGAAGATATATATGAGTTGTTACAAAAGATAATACAATAAGAAATGAGAAACTTTCTTCTTCCTGAATCTCAAAATATAGTTTGATTATCATACTTCACTATTCTAAAGAGGTACACAAAGGTATTAGGAGTACTTCCATGGACCCTCCATGCCTTCCTAAAGTAAGTTAGATTCTAATACAATAATATGAAAATTCACTATATATATGTGTGTGTTATTGGTATATAAAATACTAAATAAAATTATAGGTGGCTTCAAGATACCATCTCGCGGAACCTGAATTTAATGTCGTTGAAGAGGGTGAGTTTTTTCTGCACCTTGATTGGGATATGCATTAAAACCCAATGGAAAATGGTACAGTCTGTGTGTCTATCCAACTTTCCTATCCACCAATTAAAGATGCACCATTATTGATAGTTCACCTTGAACACAATATAGTAGGAGGCACATGGGGTGATGTGGTTGGTTGGCCCTATACTTGGATTTTGTTTGATAAGGTATGGAAAATTTATATCATATTTATGTTTGTGAGTAATTTTATATGGTTGTATATATTTCTAATTGATACAAGAATATTGACACGTGTTTATCTTGTGTTATACACAAGTGAACGTATCAAAGTAATATAGGCCCTTTTGAGGCCTGAGTCGAACACATGGAAATGTTCTCTAGAAGACTACCACTAACTATGGTCAAATAAGCTAGGCTTGTGAAATTGAATTGGTTTGATTGAAAAGAAGCAAAAACAAAACAAAACGAAGTCAACACTTAAATTACTCAAATTTAGGGAATTCCTTAGGATTATGGTTTCAACACAGATAACATTGCAATTCATTCTACACACCAATATCTATTACCATTGTCCCTAGATAAGGATCCTGTAGTCAGAATTACCCACTCCCGTAGCGTAGTTCACTGCCTATTCTAATGCCAATCTCATTTCTGTAGTAATTGGTTGATTAGTTAGACGTTTTATGATTAAAATATGGGTTTCTCCTCCCATTTATTCTCCGCCTTTCCCAAGGGGTGCAATAAATGAGTAAATCTATGCTTTCCAACCCTTAACCTCTCTCCCAAAATGATTAAGAGTATAATAATCTATCTATTTTGATCAGGCATAAATAGAACAAAGAAATTTCATAGATTTATATCCAAAAAATAAGGACAGATATGATATTAATGCATGGAAGTCAGTTACAATGCATATGCGGGCTACTCCCAGGTCCTAAGGAATCAAGGGTTTTAGCCCCACACAGTTTTCATTGACGAATATAGGGTAGAGAAAGAGAAAATGTGGGAAACATTAGAAAAACTAAGTAACCCCTGGTGAATAGCTGATCTGGATGATCCCCTACGTCATGCATGCATTCGGTTGTCGTTCGACTGCCGATTTGCCTTCCAGAGGTGCTTGGATCATCCTGTGTGAAGCCTTCAGTTCCTTTCACTTCACTTCTCTCTCTCCAGTGTTGTGCAATAGAAAATAGATGCTCCTTATGGTCTGACCGAACTCCCCTTAGGTCATAGGAGTCACTTACGATACGAAATAACATCCGTTGTTGGATTAGATTACTATCTTCATATTTGCCAAATCAGGCAGACTCGGTAGTACCAACTTGATAGTTGGTAGTACCGAGTTCCTAGGATAGCCGCGACTCATGATAATGTCGGTACTATCAACTTGTATCGATAACACCAAATCTTTAGGTCGCCCAAGCACTGCCTTACTGACGCCATCTCAGTAGTACCGAGTTTGTGAACTCGGTAGTACTGACGTTTCATGATTCATCCTTGTGGTCCTTGACAAGGTTTTGGTACTACCAACTTTGAGTGTCGGTAGTATTGAGTATGTGCAAGTCTCTTCTGGTCAAGTACTAATGTGAAGTCGGTACCACTGACTTTTGATGTCGGTAGTATCGACTCTGTGAAGTTCAATTGTACTTGAAAATGCACAAGAATGTGGATAAATGCTCGAGATAAGTATTAAACTATCTTAAATGGTAAAATAATATAATTTGATGCATTTAGATAGCACAGGCCATTAATAGAATTTCATGCATTATGAATCAAATAAATGACAAAACAACACATAAAATCAAGGAAAATATACCTGTAAAAATGACTAAAAATGCATGAATCAAACTCCCCTAAGCTTAAATATTGCTCGTCCTTGAGCAACACTACTCTTGGATCTATTTGATGTAAGTCAGTAAAAGGATATAGCACATGAACTCTTTTCTTAATCATGTCCATCAGACAATCCCTGAACCGGCCTCCAATGACCACTGAACCAATAACTGCTCTACAATGACAAAAATTTCCATTGAAGATGTCTACCTTTTGATCAATGAACACTATTAATAAAGAAGTTAATATCATAATAATTTAGGCATTCTCTTGGTGCACTATGTGATTCCCTAATCTAAATTGGTCTCTCCTAACTACCAACTAATCGGAAGTAGATCTCCTTATAATAATGGATGAGGAGATAAATCATTTTGAGTGGCCTACCAATGAGAGCAAATAATGATATGAGATGGGTGGCAATTGAAGAATCACAAGTACATCCAACTTATTTATGCAAAAAGAGTGATGACCTACATGAGTAAAAAGAATGTTATGCATGAGACCTAATGCCTACTGACTTTTTTCTTTCTTTTTCTTTCTGACACATGATGCATGTATGAAGCTATCTCATAACAAAAAATGTGACTATAAAAAACAAACACATGTGTCATGTAAATTAATTCATCCCTTCAAGAAGACTCAGGGACATGCATTCTCCTTAAGAAATCTTGAGATTGAATTTTTTTTCCAGCCCATAATTTTTCTTGTCTTTGGCATGATTGGGTTATGCTCAAGCTTTCACTTCATAATTTTTTTTCTTTCCTTTTTTTGATGTGGAGGTATGCCCCTACTTTAATCTTCATAAATAGAGACTACAATCCACATGACAAAAAGGAATGAATGCGATGAAATGTATGTAATCTACATGCAATTTCTATGCAACTAAGATGGTATGCACTAAGATTGTTCGTGCATACAAATGCAACTTTTTTTTTGTTTTTTTGTTAAATGAACATAAGGATAAGAGCTAATATACCACATAACCTATCATTCCATGCAATGCAATCAAAAGAAATAAGTTGGAGCACTTGTTCATCTTGAGGTGGTGATTCAAAAATTAGATGGAAAGGATGGACGGAATCACATAGCTAACGGACAATGCCTTTCATAGGATTATGATATGTCCCTTAATGACCTATGCATAGGGTAATGCTAAGATTTCTTTCTTATATTTCCATTTAAGATCTCATTAAAGGTTTGATCAGCTTAGGCTCAACAACATATTAATTCACTTTCCCATTTTGATTTTTATGCTCATTCATATCCTATATCCTAGAGCTAACTTAACCAAACACTTCCTCAAGTGGTGATGCACAAAGATGTCAGAAATTAAGCTATAAAGACACAACCATTTCTTTACACCAACAACTACGAATCGACATATGCAACCATGCATTACTGCTCCATCAATTACACTAGATAGGTGTGGATCCTAAAAATGCATAAATCAAACTAAAAATAAACAACTAAGATAAAATTGAAAGAATAACTATAAAAACTAAGATAGAATGTTGTTCCAACACCCCCTAAGCTTGAATATGACTATGTCCTCATAGTCAATACTCACTCTCTAGAGGTGGAACAGCGGCACCATTGCTCAAAATGGAGGTGTCTAAGGCATGTTGGGGTCATGAGGGGGAACATCCCTTGAAAAAATAGATCTGGCGGTGTCTACGGGTACCCTCCAAAGTACCCCTAGCTCCAGTAGTGATCAAAGAAGGGTTGTTGGTACTGCTCCATCCACTGTAGGCACATGTGAACATTCTCTTGGTTGGCCAAAAGAAGGAGTTCATTCTCATATATCTCATGTTGGTTTTGGTACATCCTTCTTTGTATGTCTTTCACACCAGCCAACGTAGCCTGATGTTGTTGCTGTCTAGTATGGATCTTCTACATCATCCCAGACATACCCATCATGTTGTACGACTCTTACTCCTCTTGGTAATGGGATGGGGTAAAAGAAGTCAAGGCAGTGTAGGTGCGGGCCCATTTGTGCGAGACCGCTCTCTGAGTGATGGGGATAGTGACCTCCTCAACACCCTCAGAGTCGTCGTCATCTCACTACTGATCATCATCCTGAGCTACTGCCCTGGGTGGATCTTCTGTCTCCCCCTCGTCCAGTAGCCACTGAAGATGGTCCACTCTGTGTAGGTTGAATATGGGGTCAGGGAGGCTCTACTCCCAGAACGTTCCTCAACGTGTGCAATTAACATACAACACATTGTGGTGGAAGTCGAGGATGGTCACCTTGCGGAAGTGCAGGAGGTCTAGCTTCTTTGTATTTTCCATTGGTGCAAGGGTAGACAAGTCAAGGCAGAAGTGCAACACAATGGGGGTGATGAGACCCCCAAATACAATTGGCACCTTCCTTGTCATGTTGCATCGAATTGAGATCATGTGGAGAAGAAGGAAGGCTCCAAAGTTGATGGTCTCTCCCTCCAATAGCCTATAGAGGAAGTAGAGGTCCGCCTATTGAACCTTTCCTTGAACTTGATTAGAATGAGAAAAGATGGTGTTGCTCAATGCCGGTAACAAAGTTGACATGCTAGATTATGCAAAAGCCCTCTGGCACCTCAGACAGCTGCTCCCAAGCCAAGTCAAAGTCGAAATCAGAAGGGACCGAACATTCTGGGATGTGAGCCCAGTTGAAGAAGTAGTTGAAGGCCCACAAAGTGATGCAATAGTTGTTCTTGAAGAGGCAGAAGCTGACTCTACCTTCCTACCATTCTCCTCCTAACTACTACTCGGGGTGACAAGAACATCTAGTGACACCAAGAACTCAAGGATGAGTTCCGGGTAAGTCTGTCAGTCATTGAAGAAGGGATTGTCTCCCTCCATGAGCTGCTTTTGACACACCCATCACATGTTCTCGGGGAAGCCCGCTCACTTGATCAATACACGATCTCCATATCACGTTGGCACCATCGGCCTCGTCTACATCTCTTCATAGACTTTCCTAATCTCTGAGGACAGATGTTGGATATGTGTTGGTTGAGGGACCAACTCGCCTTGCTCCGCTGATGTAGAAGGGCCTTTCCTTGGTTCCATGATGCTAATGCAAGAAGGAGGAAGAGGAAATAGAAGCCCGGTTAATATCTTTGACTCGGTGAAGATCATCGGCACCATGTGCATCTCTGCTCTGAGTTACAGGAGGAGTGGAGGAAGTGGTGTGAAGAAAGTGGATTCACCACCCCTCCTTATATAGCTGAATCATTACTACTGACTTTTTTGTCAGTAGTACTTAGATGCAAGCACAAATTCGTGGCACAAATGTATCAACGGTTGACGTTTGATGATGTCCCGAGCACAGATCGCTCAGAATTGGTAGTATTGAGTTCAAGTCGGTAGGACCGACTTGAGTCGCGAATCGGTGCAACCGACCGTGCGATGAAGACTGCATCTACCGTTGAATCGAGCATCCATAGATTGTTGACATCATGCCTCGGTACTATAGACTGGAATGTCAGCGGTACCGATTTGGCATTGATGGCTCGGTACTTTTAAATGTTTCAGCTCGATGTTTGGATTTTGGGAGTGCTAAAAAGTTGGTAGTACCGACTCATTTGTCGATACTACCGAGTGCTTATCATTTAGTGCTCAAAAATCTTCAGAGACTCAGTAGTAGTGACTAGGAGAGTTGACCGTACCAAGTATGTTGATTGGATGTGGGTGATTTGTTGATGTAATCTCGGTACTATCGAATGGGTGTCTCGGTAGTACCGACCTGGGAAAAATCTACACAATCCACACATGAGTCAAGGTACCTTTTTTCAAGAAATAAAAATACAAAGACAACTACAATGCAAAAATGAACATGAATAAAGGGAAATGAAGGTTATGTTGCCTCCCAACAAGTTCCATTATTTAACATCCTACACTAAACGTTCCCAAGAGTAAGAATCTAATGAATTTCCATAAGGTGTAGTGCTTCAATTTTTGGCCATGAACAAGGAATGATCTAGTCCCATCTAAAATATTCACAGTATCATGGGGGAAAACCTACTCAATCACAAATGGTCCACTCCATTTGGACCTCAATTTTCCTGGATGTAATTTAAGTCGGGAATTAAAAAGGAGAATCTTTTGTCCTAGAAGAAACATCCTATTCAAAATGTGGCTGCCATGAATTTTCTTTGTCCTCTCCTTATAAATCCTAAAACTTTCATAATCATCCATCCTAAGCTCATCTAGTTCATTCAACTCTAACAGTCTTTTCCTACCTGCTTCATCCAATGCAAAGTTTAACTTTCTCAATGCCCACTTTGCTTTGTGCTCAAGCTCTACTGGTAAATGACAAGCACATCCATAAACCAACCTAAAAGGTGTCGTACCTATAGGTGATTTATAGGTCATCCTATATGCGCACAGAGTGTCGTTAAGAACAAAACTCCAATTTGTCCTATTAGTCGTGACTGTCCTTTCCAAGATCTTCTTCACTTCTATATTGGACACCTCCACTTGGCCTTGTGTCTGTGGGTGGTAAGGAGTACCCACTCAGTGTTTCACCCCATATTTGTTGAGTAAGGCTCTGAATTTCCTATTAGTGAAATGTGATCCACCATCACTAATGATTAGTTAGGGGACACCAAATCTATAGAAAATGTTATCCTTCACAAATTTGCACACCACTTGACCGTCATTGGTGCAGGTTGGAATTGCTTCCACCCACTTAGATACATAGTCAACCGCAAGTAAAATATAAAGGTTAGAATTAGACGACACAAATGGACCCATGAAATCAATGCCCCAAATATCAAAAACCTCAACCTCTTGAAACACATTCAATGGCATCTCATGTCACTTAGAAATGTTGCATGTGCATTGACATGCATCACAACGACAAACAAAATCATATTCATCTTTAAACAATATTGGCCAATATAATCCACTCTCTAAAACTTTGGCCGCCATCCTAGAGCTAGCATGATGCCCTCTTGTAGGTAAAGAATGGCGGTGTGACAAAATTCTCTCTACCTCACATTCGGGTGCACACTTCCTCAACAATCCATCCCTATATTATTTAAGAAGAATTGGGTCATCCCGGATGTAAAACCCCATTGAGTGGAAAGTTTTCTTCTTTTCTTGATACCCACAATCTACATGCATCTCTTTGTAGGCTAAATAATTAACAATATCTGCAAACCACGAATCCTTAGCCTTGATAGAAAAAAGTTTTTCATATGGAAAATCCTCAGTAATGGGAATGTCTACATCTTTTTCATTCACTCTTTCCAGCCTAGATAGGGGATCTACTACCACATTTTCCACTCCTACCTTGTCTTTAATTTGTATGTCAAATTCATGTAATAATAAAATCCACCTAATCAATCTAGGTTCTGCATCTTTCTTTTGTAATAGGTATTTGATGGAAGCATTGTTGGTCCAAACAATCACCCTTGCCCCTACTAGGTACTGATAGAACTTCTCAAATTAAAAAACAACCACTAAGAGTTCTTCTTCTGTGGTTGTATAATTAAGTTGTGCATCATTAAAAGTTTTAGATGCATAATATATGATAGATAGGGGCTTTATCTTTGTGTTGACCCAACACAACTCCCATAACATAGTCTGATGTGTCACACATTAGCTCAAATGGTAGGCTCCAATCTGGAGCATGCACAACAGGCACAAAACTTAGCTTCTCCTTTAGTATTTCAAAATCATTCAAATATCGATCATCAAAAGAAAATTCAACATCTTTTTCTTAAAGTTCCGACAAGGGTTTATCAATTTTGAAAAATCTTTGATAAAATAGCGGTAAAACCTAGCATCTCCCAAAACGCTCCTTACTCCTTTCACCAATGTCAGTGGAGGTAGTTTAAAGATGACTTCTATCTTTACTGGTTCTACTTCCATACCCTTGTTGGACACCTTGTATCCAAGCACTATGCCCTCACTCACCATCATATGACACTTCTCCCAATTCAAGACTAAGTGAGTGTTCTCACACCTTTGTAAAACCTTATCCAAATTGTACAAGCAATCACTAAATGGCTCCCCATACATGGAAAACCATCCATAAAAACCTCCAAGCACCACTCTACCATATCAAAGAAGATGGCAAGCATACAACGTTGGAAGGTGGCACGGGTGTTGCAAAGGTCGAACGACATCTTTCTATATACAAACATGCCATAAGGACAACTGAAAGTAGATTTATCCTAATCCTTTGGTTCGATTGAGATCTGATTATAATTGGAATACCCATCGAGGAAGCAAAAGTGTGAATGACTAGCAAGTCGTTCCAAAATTTGATCAATGAAAGGTAGTGAAAAATGATCTTTTATAGTGATGGCATTCAAACAAAGATAATCTAAGAAAACACACCAACTTGTCACCATCCTAGTTGAAATCAACTCATTAGTTTCATTGGTTGTGATAGTGATCTCCCTTTCTTAGGAACTACCTGAGTTGGGCTAACCCACATAGAATATGAAATTTCATAAATGATACCTGCCGATAGGAGCTTGCGCATTTCTTTCTTTACTACCTCAGTCATGATCGGGTTGAGTCACCATTGAGGTTGAACTATTGCTTTAGCTCCTTCTTCCAGCAAAATCTTGTGTTGGCACAAACTCGGGGATATTCCTTTGATGTCCACTATAGACCACCCAAAAGTATCTTGACGATTCTTCAATACAGAAAGCAACTGCCCCTCTTCTTCACCACTCAAGGATGATGATATGATCACTGGGAGCTTTTCTTCTTTAGCCAGGAAAACATACATCAGATGTGGCGGCAATGGCTTCAATTCCAACTTAGGAGGGCTCAACATAGATGGAACTAGTGGTGGGGGAGGTGGTCCCGAATCTTCAAAATATCTTGTGTAATAGGAGGGTACCACCTTCAACATCAATACACACTCCTTTAGAGAGCGGTTGTGTGTGTTGTCATCTACTGTATTCATTAAACATGCTTCCAAGGGTAACTTTGAATATGTTTGCATCAAGGAATCAACAGTGACCTCTTCTATGGTAGCCGGGTCATAGTCTTCTTCTCTATCATCTGGGTAACATATTGCTTCTTTCAATGAGATCATCTTAGTATTTTCAATTATATCAACTGTGAGAGTATCTTTTTTCACCTTGGTCATCACATGAGCCATGTCGAGAAATGGCTTCCCCAGACACAGAGAAATCTTGCCCTCTATATGATGTAGCATGTTACACTATGTCGTATCCCCTCTTTCTTTCGAGTGTTCAGGCATCTTAATTTCAAACCGGTCATCATAAGTGCCCATTCTCAAACGTCCTCTGCCCATTTCCAATATCATGTCATATGTGGCTTGGAATGGCCTACCTAGCAAGAGTTTGTTTTCTTTATCCTCCTGCATTTCCATTACCAAGAAATCCGTAGGGAAAACAAATCTATCCAATTTCACTAGGACATCTTCACAAATGCCATATGTCCTGACCATAGAGTTATCAGCCAATTCAATAGTCATAGCACTTCTTCTCGTCTCCTTAAGACCTAGATTCTTGAAGGTTGACAAAGGCACGAGGTTGATACTGGCCCCTGAAGCACATAGAGCCTCATCGAAGTTGGTCTTTCCTATGAAGCACGTGACGTTGAAGCAATCAAGATCTTATCTTTTAGGAGGTAGTGTTACCAGAATAAAAGCACTCACCTTCTCTTTTAACACTACCACATTAGCCTCAGGTATCCTTATCTTCTTATTGATGATGTCTTTCAACAACTTTCCACATGATGGTATCTGCTCAATTGCATCAATGAGTGAAATATTAACAGATAACTTTTTAAAACCCTCTAAGAATTTTTGGAACTATCGGTATGCTTTGGTTTCCTTCAAGCTATTTGGAAAGGGTACTAGAGTCATTGGTATCCTATGGTGAGGTGGGACATATGCTTTTGATCTAGTATCCTCCACCTCATCATTGTGCTCTTCAGTTGTTTTCTCATGTTCCAAATTATCCGGCTCAGCTGCATCTGCTGTCACAATCCAAGTTGTTGTTCCTATAGCTTCACATGCATCTGTGGTTATTAGTGCCTTATTCAATAGCGTCTTACCACCGTGGAGTAGGACTTCCTTGATGTGTTGATTTCTAGAAGGCACATTAGTATTAGTTGGGAATCCATGTTGGTTTGGCTGCTTCAAAGTACCCACATCCACTGCTATTTGATAAATCTGAGTTTCTATACTATGGATCCTTGCCTCTTGGTTCTGGAATTTTGTTTGTGTTTGTCCTATAAGCACTTCATTCTAACTGACCAGCTTTCCAAGCATTTCTTCAATACGGTCAATCTTCTTTTGTTCTTGTTGATATTGTGCCTGGCCACCGAGCTATTATGGCTTGGGTTGTTACACTTGTGATGGGTCCTATTGGAAAATGTTAGGATCCTTCCATGAAAATGTAGGATCCTTCCTCCATGCATAGTCGTTGCTCCTATATTGCTGTTGTTGGTGCACAAACTTACACTCTTCATCTTCTTCTTCTGAAGGTGGTCCATCATTGGCACATAACTTTATAGCAATCAAGTCCAACTTCTCATTTAATGCAGATATGACCTTGGACTCACCAATGATTTTGACAGTTTCCGAAATCTCTCTCTCATCACCCCATGATTGATTTTTGGACATATTCTTCAATATCTCATGGCAGTGGGAAAGTTTGTTGTTGAGGAAGAACCCTGCTCCCGCACTGTCAAGTGTAGCCCTTTCTCCCTTGTGCAGACCATAATAGAAGATCTTTTCCTATCCCAAAAGATCAATACCATGATGAGGTACTTTCCGCAACATATTCTGGAACCTCTCCCAAGCTTCAGAATAGGATTCATTGACTTGTTGTCTAAAATTATGGATCTTCTTCACCAAGTCATTGGTCTTCTGTGGGGGAAAGTAATGCTCAAAGAAGGTGTCAATCATCTGATCCCACATATTGATACATTTGTCATCAAGATTGTGAAACCATGACTTTGTGTTGTATGCCAGAGATGATGGGAAAAGCTTCAGATATATGACATTCATCGTCACTCTATCTATTTTGAACATATCATAATTCTCAACAAAGTTACTGATGTGCACCATCAGGTATTCAGAACTATGGCCATTAAAATATTGGTATTTTACTAAAGAGATCAACCATGGGTCAATCTTGTATCTGCCCACATTGATGGCTAGTATTTTGATTGGTGATCTATTGAGGATGAGGCTCTGATCCTCTCCCATATCTTTTGTTCTTCTATTCCATCCCTTATTTCCGCTAAACTAGGTTCTTCTGGTGTTACAAGTCTCTTAGGCAGAGGCGTCGGTGGTGGAGTTTGGTTGAGTCTATCCACAGACCTTCCAACTTTCCTCTCTCTATGAAGGAGTTCTACTTGCCTAAAACCCGATGAAGATGACTCTCCATAATCGTGGGCTTGAGTATGCACCATACACCAGTACCTGAAAGTAGAAAATTGATTTTCATAGTACAATAGTGGAGATAGAAGCAATAACGATTTTATCATTCAGCTCTAAGTGAAATGGAAAATAAATAAAAAAAAATGAAAATAAAAAGGGTTGGCCTAGAGTGGCCAACCACATCACTCATAGTTCTGGATGTTGCCATTTTCTCGGGAACATTGCCAAAAACTTGACATGTGTTTATCGTGCATTATACGTAAGTGAATGTATCGAAATAATATAGGCCCTTTTGAGGCCCGACTCGAACATAGAGAAATGTTCTCTAGAAGACTGTTACTAACTATGGTCAAATTAGCTAGGCTAGTGATATTGAATTGGTTTGATTGAATAGAAAAAAATAGAACAAAATGAAATCAACACTTAAATTACTCAGAATTAGGGAATTCCTTAGGATTATGGTTTCACCACATATAACATTGCAATTCATTCCACACACCAATATCTATTACCCCTATCCCTGGATAAGGAGCTTGTATTCAGAAGTACCCACTCTCATAGCATAGTTCACTACCTATTCTAATGCCAATCCCATTTCCATAGCAATAGGTTGATTAGTTAGGTGCTTTATCATTAACCTCTGGGTTTCTCCTCCTGTTTATTCTCTGCCTTTCCCAAGGGGTGCAATAAATGGGTAAATCTATTATTTCCAACCCTTAACCTCTCTCCCAAAATTATTAAGAGTCTAATAATCTATCTATGTTGATCGAGCATAAACTTAACAAAGAAATTTCACATATTTATATCCAGAAAATAAGGATAAAGATGATATTAATGCATAGAAATATGTTACAATGCATATCTGGGCTACTCATAGGTCCTAAGGAATCAAGGAGTTTATCCCCACATGGTTTTCGTTGATGAATATAGGTAGAGAAAGATAAAAACATAGGAAACATTAGAAAAAGTAAGTAACCTCTGGTGAATAGCTGATCTGGATGATTCCCTACGTCGTGCATGCAATCAACTATCTTTCGGCTACTGATTCGCCTTTCGAAGGTGCTTAGATCGCCCTGAGTGAAGCCTTTAGTTCCTTTCTCTTCTCTTCTCTCTCTCTGGTGTCATGTAATAGAAAATGACTACTCCTTGTGGTCTGTTTGAACTCCCCTTAGGTCATAGGAGTCACTTACGGTACGAAATAACACCCGTCCTTGGATTAGGTTTCTATCTTTAGATTTGCCAAATCGGGCAGACTCAGTAGTACCGACTTGGTAGTCGGTAGTACCGCATTCCTAGGGTGGCCGTGACTCATGACAATGTCGTTACTATCAAATTGTCTCGATAGCACCGAGTCTTTAGGTCTCCCGAGAAGTGCCTTACTAATGCCATCTCAGTAGTACCCAGTTTGTGAAATCAATAGTACCGAATTTTTGTGATTCATTATTGTGCTTCACTGATGAGGTTTTGGTACTACCAACTTTGAGTGTCAGTACTATCGAGTATGTGTGAGTCTCTTCTGGTCAAGTACTAATGTGAAGTCGGTACCACCGACTTTTGGTGTTAGTAGTATTGACTCTGTGAAGTTTAATTACACCTGAAAATGCACAAGAATGTGGATAAATGCTCGAGATAAATATTAAACCATATTAAGTAGTAAAAATCATATAATTTGTTGTATTTAGATAGCACAAGAAATTAATATGATTTCATGCATTATTAATCAAATAAATGAAAAAATAACACATAAAATCAAGGAAGACATGCCTGTAAAAATGACTAAAACCCCATGCATCAAATATTAACAAATCATGATACCTAAGAAGCCCCCCCCCAGTTCCTCCTCTAAAGCTTCCTTCACCTAGTTTGATTTTACATACTATATTTGATTCACTAGGCAATCTTTAGTTTTAGGGATTATATCAATGGTTAGAGAATGTTTGACCAGGGTCATATATGGTGATTCCCATGTTGGAGGATGACGCAGGACAATATCATGAAACTAGTGTATTCATTGAAGATATTACAGAGATATTTTTATATGATTGTCTAAATAACTCTATTACAAAAATTTAGATATGGTGAGATCTCACGGATAAATATCTCAACCTATGTGAATATATATCTAGATTATCCTCTACATATTAAATTATTACATATGTCCCTACATCTACTTATATGCAGAGACTACACAATTTCAAAAAACCAATGTGGCATTCCTAGTTTCGTCATTGATTAGTAGTGTAGATAGAGAACACCAATTTATACTTGATTATTTCTCTACTCCTTTTAAGCATTTTGTCAATGCAGGAAAGGACTCTATTTTAGATATTTTCAATGTTGGGTATGTTTCTATTTTCTTGTATATAACTTTTATTTATGAGTTACATATATCGTGTAATTTGATTTTTTTTTCATGTTCCTTATTAATAAATAACCATTGGGAATTGTTGGTGATTGTCCCAAGAAAATTGATTTTGTATTATCTTGACCAATTGGGTAGCAAATTATCGGGTAGAAGACACCAATTAAAATCTCAATTGTAAAGTGTACATTTTTATCCATCAACTTATACATTAGTGTTGACATCATTATATAACTAGTTACTCATGAAATTATACATATTACTTCAACCTTTAGGGTATAAAATTATTACATGAGGGTAGATGATTTTTACATAAATAAAAGAGAACATTATCCTATAAGAATATTAAGGTAGTTTAGTGACCAAATCTAATGCCAACTTTTTTTTATTAATATCTTGCAAATTTGTATTGCCCTACATAGATAATGGTTGGGTGTGTAAATAGTATGTGATGAACTATATGGATGTCATTTCCACAACGTCATCATAGGACATCCAAAATATATTACAGGCACTTCAATCATAAGTATAAAATCTGATTTGAATTATAATCATACTTTATATAATATAATCATATGATGATATCATTCTTTTTGTATATCATTGACAATGAGTTGGCTACACACGAGAGACCATAGATGGCATATACTTCTTCAAAGAAGTTGAATTTGTATTTGATTGAGAATTATGATTGTATATTTGAGACTTTCAATTTTCTTGTTTGTTTAATTATGTGGTGAATTATAAGTAATTGAATATTTATACTTGAATTGAAATTAACATGAATGCAAGTGACTTCAGAATTCATCCACATGAATTAGGCAATCGAATATGTGAATGTGAATGAATGTAGGTGAATTGAGAATGTGTGTGCAAAGAGATGTGCATTTTGAAGACATGTATATGAATGCAGTGAGGAACTTGAAGATGTCGACGTGTATGTGTTTGTTATTGCAAGTTTTGCAGGTCTGAAATGACCTATTTCTAAGAAGAACACATGACAAAACTTGTTGTTCTTATGAACAACACCATCTTCATCCTACTAAACAATTGGACAGTAGGTTTGCAAACCTATTGTAAAACAACACATTTTCAATGTCAGTTATTGTCAAAAACTAACATTGAAATATTGTAACATTGTCTGCCAAACATAAATTTGACGATACCGGACAATCAATCCAATAAAAGTTTTAGTTAATAGGTCAGTCTACTACATTATTTTTTTTCCCACAATCGAAATTCTAATATCATAACGTGGGTTGCCAAGCCAAACTGATGATACTGAACAATCTATCCAGTAAATTTTAGGCCCATCTACTACGTTGGAATTTTACCAAAACTAAAGTTGTAACATTGTAATCTATTCCAATTGGTTCAAAAAATTATCATCTACCCATAGGAAAATCACTAGTGTCGAATTGCCTTCACATTTTTAAGTGAATTTCCCAAAACTACCTCTAATCATTTTAATATAATTACATTGGTTCATCTATATAATTCTTCTAATTGAAGGGTCTAGTCAACTCCAACCTTTTCCAATCTTGAACCGAAGATCTATAAACCCATATTATCTTATCCTACCTTCACTTGATATTGAAATAACTCCAATTTGATACTTGACCCATATAATGGTTTTCTCAACACATTAAATGTGATATCGGGTTTCTTCATTAACTAAGTTCATGATTTAAGTTTAAACTCACACTAAAATAGTTAAGTTTATTAACTTCATGTAACATCAGAACCCCCCAGTTATATTTTTGTGTCATAATTACTCAATTAACATGTCAATTCCCTCCAAGCCCTAGATTGGGGTGTTATAAAGATAAAGATGAGGAATCGTACGAGAGACATATGGTTTGGAACTAGATGAACCATGCATCTATTGTTAAACCTCTCTAGAATACCTTGCTTTCTTGGCAAATTAAAACATATTTTCTTCCATTTTGTGAGAGAAAGATCAATAAAATATCATGTTGTCTTTAACCTTGTCAAAAAAAGAAGAAAAAATCAATATTGATGCTTGCAATCAAACTAGAAGAAAGATTCCTTTTCTTCAAATATCAAATCTCTACAATATTGAAACTAAAAAGAAGTAATAAAACACTTTGACAGGTAGGGTTTGGTTCACGACAATTAAGAGGAGTACAATATAAACAAAGAAGGCCCACATGTTGTCATTTACCACAATATCTTGAAGAAGCGAAGAGGATACATTGATAAGATCAACTTCTCATTGCATGACTCGAACACCAAACTAAATTTTAAAGAAAAATGTAAGAGGTAGGACATAAAGGCAGTTCAAGGACAATGAAGAACATTTTCGATCTATCTACCCCTAGAAAAATTGCACTATGTCTTTCTTATATACATACTCTGCATAATTTCTTTATGTTTAGAAGGAATTGTTGACTTCTAAACCAACATAAGAACCTGACTAGGACCATTTAATTCAGGGGCCTTATTATACGATTACATATTTACCACTCACTCATCATGTAGCATTTCAACAACCAAGCAGAAATAATATCCAAATGATCCTTTCCAATGATATTCAGATCAAGTTAGAACTGAAGGTGATGTACATCAATCCAAAATTGGACCAGATCGGTTAATATCGAATGGGACCAAAGACCAGATAAGATAAAAATGGTTGACCATAGATCAAACTGAACAAAAATCAACCTAGTTTGATTTGGACTGGATAAATATAAGACCAGATTGGGATCAGATTGGTTTGACTGAAGTAGATCCATTATATAACTTCTTATCACATCTTTGGTTGTCTTGGACATTATGTTTGCTATCGTTAGTTACGCAGTTTTGTCTTTAACACACTAAAAGTAGTGAGTCACATATAGTTGTAATATGGAAAAAAAACTTGTTGAATAAAAGCACGTTCTTTCTGATTTTGGTCTAATTACAGAGTCACATATATTTTTAAACAAGAGTGACATGTATCACACATTTTTTTCTTCATGTATTGATCTTTTGGCATTTATGCAAATTTTTTGTTTTAGAATAAGTGAATTGGTTTCGCATACCATTATTCAAGATGTCCTTGAGATTTAAAAGTACCTTATCTTGAAACGGGTTACTTGTTCACTTGTGCCTAACAAATATATATCACGTCAAATGTAAACTTCAAAGAGGAACAAAAAACTTTACATATACAACCAACAACATATTATATGGATGAACATAACTTGACTAAGTGAGGAAATTATTTAGAACAACTCAAAGGGATTGAGATGTTGTCACATTATAATCATCATGACCTTGTTCTTCATGGATTCCATTCATAATGGTGCAACATAGGTGCATTTGAGAACATGACATCAAATAACTATAATGATTTCACTCATAATGTTATTAAGAAAAAACAAGGTATGACATACATGTGTATATATTATACATTCTAAGCCAATCCAATCCATCCATAATGATCCTAACTAGGTTTTGATGGGATTAAATGGAGGACCGAGTAAGAGAAAAAGATAGACCGAAGAGATAATCGAATGTACAACTAGTCCAAAATCAGACCAGACCGATGGACCCATCTAGTCCAGTCAAGCGGTCCATAACGGTGTAAATGTGCACACCCTAAACCATGCAATGACCTTTGTTGACGAGACACTAGGACTAGTTAGAATGTTACACAACCAAAAAAAATGGTATAGGTGACAACAATGTAAAAGGTTACATATTTTACGTGACATGTTTGTATATCACTTATAATCTACACATACCTACATAAAATAGATGACATATATTTTATCATATTTAAAAGAGTTACATACTCTAGGTGACATGCATGTAAATCACATATATCCTATACAAACTTGTGTAACATAGATGATGGACATTTTATCATACTTAAAAGATTTACGCCCTATAGGTGACATGAATCTGAATCACCTATGTTCTAATGGGGATTTACCTATGTTCTAATGGGGATTTACCATTCATTCCTATCACTAAACTTTTAGGTGACATACATGCTTGTCACCTAACCTTTAGGTGACATACATGCCAGTCATCCAACATCTCCCAACTAATAATAACCATTCATAATTTGCTCAATGCAGTTTGGTGGGGATATACTAATACATTTATTTGACAATTCATAAAGGAGAAGTGTGATGAGAATTGTTTTTAAGAGTCACTCTAAGTCATTTGAGAGTCATTCATAAAGGGATATAAGCATGATGATTGTCCCCAAACTCAAGCATGTCTCTTTTTGCGATTATTGTAAGGCTAATGGGCATTTGACTTGCAAGGCAAATTGCTCCTTGGTAGTGGCTTGTGTAGATCACCCACCCCAGTAGATATTGTTACATAAGGGTGGTGGCTGCCGCAAACACTCGATCGACCGTGTTTCAATTGTCCCCAAACACATACATGTCTCCTAAGAGAACAATACATATATACATGTTACTGATCAAAGAATTTCCATGTACTTGTTGTGAAGGTATTTTCTATGATATGGGCCCTAGCTCCTCCAAGAAGCATTTTTGCAGACTTGTTGTGAGAGGCCTTTGTCATGATATTGGCACTGGCTCCTTGCAAATGTATTTTTGGGGACTTGTTGTGAAAGAATATTCTCATGATATGGGTCCTAACTCTTCACAAATGCATTTTCAAGGATTTATTGTGAGAGGACATTGTCATTATATGGGCCTCAGTTGCACACAAATGCATTTTACATGACTTGTTGTGAGAGGACACTGTCATGATATGGGATATGACTCCTCCCAAATGCATTTTTGTAGGAATATATCAATACATTTATTTTACAACTCATAAAGGATACATATGAGAGAAATTGCTATTAATAGTTAGTCTAAGTCATTCTAAGAATCATTCATAAAGGGATATTGGCATGATGAATGTCTACAAATTCATACAGTCTCTATTTTGATCATTCTTAGGCTAATAGGCCTTTGTCTTGTTAGGAAAATTGGCCTTTGGAATCAACTTATGTAGACCACCCACCCCCAGCAGCAGTTGCTGCAAATAGGGGGTGATTGCCACAAGCATCTGACCGACTATGCTTCGATCGTCCCCAATCTCAAATGCGTCTCTTTTTGAACATTTAAGAGAACAATATGTTTATACACATATCCAATATGAGTATTTCTAGGAACTTGCCGCGAGAGAACATTGTCATGATATGGGTCTTGGCTCCTCTTAGAAGCATTTTTGTGGATTTTTTGTGAGAGGATACTGTCATGATATGGGCCTTGGATTCTTGTAAATGCATTTTAATAGATTTGCTGTGAGAAGAAATTCCCATGATATCATCCCATACTCCTCACACTTGCATCTTCAGGGACTTGCTTAGAGAAAACACTATCATGCTATGGGCCCCGACTACACAGAAATGCATTTCAATGGACTTGTTGTTAGTAGACACTGTCATGATATGGGTATGACTCCTCCCAAATGCATTTTTGGGGACTTGTAGTTAGCAACCACTCTCACGATATGGCCTTAGCTCCTCCAGTGTGCATTTCTAGGGACTTTCTATGAGAGAAAACTATCATGATATTCCTCCCAAATGCATCTTTATGGACATAGTATGAGAGTGCATGGTCATGGTATAGGCTATGGCACCTCACAAATGTGCTTCTAGTGACTTGTTGTGAGAGGAAACGTTTATGATATGGGCCATGGCTCCTCACAAATGCATTTTTAGGGAGTTGTTGTGAGAGGACACTCTCATGATATGGGATCAGATCCTCACAAATGCATTTTCAGGAAGTTTCTATGAGAGAACACTCTCATGATATGGTCAGTGGTGAGTGATACAAACTAAGAAAGTGAGATATGCAAGCCCCACAAGTGAGTGATGTAAGCCCAACTAGAGAGAGATGCAAGTCCTGCAAGGGACACCATTGAAAATGGATTTAGGATGAGTCATGGACAATATCATGATAGTTCCCTCTCACAAAAAGTCCTTGAAAATGCATTTGGAAAAAGTCGAGACCCATATCATGACAATGTACTCTTATAGAAAGTCCCTATAAATGCATTTGCAAAGAGCCATGACCCATATCATGATGGTTTCCTCTCATAAAAATCCATAAAATGCATTTAGGATGAGCCAGAGTGCATATTATGATGATGTCCTCTCACTAAAAGTTCATAAAATGCATTTGGGAGGATTCACAACCCATATCATGATAGTGTTCTCTCATAGAAAGTCCCAGAAAATGCATTTGGGAGGATCAACAACCCATATCATGAAATTCTCCTCTCACAACAAGTCACTAAAAATGTGTTTGGTAGGAGTTGAAACCCAGTCATTGTAACATCCCTGACCTAGGTTATGAACTAACCCTAGGTGTTTTGCTTAATTATGTAATTAGATGCTTGTGATTATCTTATGGTATGTAATTAAAGCTCCTGAGGAACATATATTTCTATTTCTATCCTTTTTGAACAATGTTGTAATATTGTTTTGTAATACAGGGACCTAAGTGCAAATTACCCAATTAGAAGGGTTAACTTGCAAATTGCACATGTTTAGATGTTCCTTTGGTGTTGAGACATCATAATAATGAATATGATGAAGTATGATGGATTCTCTAAGCCTGGGCACTAAGATGCAACTTGTGGAAGCAATCCTTGTGCTCTAAACCCTAGTTATGGTGTAAAGTTCAATTTACCCAAAACATGGGGTGCAACATGTAAAATATACCTTCTAGAATATCTTTTATGACTCTTGGAATTATTTAGAGTAAGAATTATGAAGAGGGAACTTCATTTGAATAATTATATAAGAAGGAACACCCTTGTAATTAAATAATCATGTTGTAGGCAAAATGATCCTTTATGTGTGTGCAATATAGTAGGATGTTTGGTTTCTTTTCCTCTAGACCCTGGTCTAAGAAGAAGTTTAGCTTAAGAAGAGAAGGAGGGGCGTGTATATATACACCCTTCTTTACTTAGCAAGGACCGTTTCCTTCACTTCCCTTCTTATCCCCTTGCTTGGACCAACTAAGGGCAGAGCTCTGGATCAGAGGAGAACGACTAAGGAGTTCTAGGTAAAGTTTGATCATAATCTTGCTCGGATTCATGGAGGAAGTCATGTTGCAAGGTCGGTTCTATATTCTTTCTTACTTAGTTATTCTTTCTAGCCATCCCTTCCAACCAATTCTTGGAGAAATGACCTTGGACGACCTGTGGAGCTCAAGATGCCATTAGAGCTTGGAATCTTGGAGCTCTAGGGACGACTTTAAGGTGGTTTTTATAACTCTACACCCTTAAACTTTTATTATGCACTTTCTTTCTTGCAAATCGTTGCTAGTTCTTCTTCCTCCAACACTTCTATGCTTTCTTACAAACAAAACCATGAAGAAACTGGCCCTGATCTGAGGTAGAAGAAGATGGGCGTGATTACCTATGTAACTTTACCAAACGGTCTTGCACCTTTGGTCTAAACGGTTTGCAAAACCGTTTAGAACCAAACTGTTTCAAAATCGTTTGGATTCATGCAGTTTGCAAGACCGTTTAGATTCAAACGGTCTCCAAGACCGTTTGGGAGGTTTTACCAGGCGTTGACCATTTGAGGGTCTGATGGACACATTATGAATTAATCACCTACAAAGAATCATTATCTAATTGCAAGTAAATCCCAAGTTGAAGGCACTTTAATCATCTAAACCCTAATCGGGTTCATTGCTGATTTCAATGGACCAATCTTGTTGAAGTTTGGGTTGAGTGGCCCAAACGGTTTCAAAACCATTTGGGGATCACCCAAACGGTCTCAAGACCATTTGGTGATCACCCAAGACCGTTTGGAGGTCTAGGGTTAAGAGAATTTGATCAATTGAAGGTCCAATCATAATAGGTTGTTGAAATAATCAAAGTGCTGATATGGTGACCTAATTAGGGTTCGACCCTTAACAATTGACTTAGTTTTTTATGAGACTTTGGGCAAACGGTCTCAAGAACATTTGGAGGATGGCCAAACAATCCCAAGACTGTTTGGGGTCAGGTCATTGCCCAATTGAGTGATAGTTGATGGGTTCAACTTCAATTATACTCATGTTGATGAATGTTGAAGGTTGATCGATTTCAAAACCTAATTCAATTGGTCCCAACCCTATTTGGTTATAAATTGAGGGTCAATTGAGTATCAAATTGGTTAAGGATTAACCTAATTACCTTAATTGAGAGGTGGTTAACAAGTATGAGATCGTTTGAAGGGTTCAACACTGAAAGCCCTAATCAATTGTAAGTGTTGATGCACTTTTTAGGTCCATACAGTTTTGAGATGTTTGGACCAAACGGTCTCAAGACCGTTTGAATCCAAACGGTCTCAAGACCATTTGGGACCAAACGGTTTCAAAACCGTTTAGATTCATGTGGTTTCAAGGCTGATTTGATCAAACGGTTTCAAAATCAAACTTGTCTAAACGGTCAACATGATCAAACGATTTCAAGACCGTTTAGGGGCAAACGGTCTTGAGTGTGATCTTGTCCATGTGGTCTTGAAGGTCAAAGGTACCAAACGGTCAACCCTTCCAAACGGTTTCAAAACCATTTGGAGGTTGAAAGTTTAGAACCATTTGGGGTCTTTTAAGCTCAAGATTTCTTGATGATTAAAAGGCTTAGATAGCTCAATGGTTGTTTAACCTAAACCCTAATGATACCTAAAGACATTAAGGGGTTAAGTGATTAGTAGATTAACCCATGTTATGATCAATGGTGAATATTACAACTGCACCCTTGATGGACTTAAGCAGTCAACACCTTGATCAAGCAAACCCTAATGACCATAATGGTGATAACTTGATTTATGAGTACTCAAAGTTGACTTGATCTAACCTAATCTAGAGTGATGTAAACATCATCTAATAGTAAGGGGAGAGAGAATACTCCTAATATGTGTGAGAATCAAGTAAAATACCTTCAAAAATGAATGAATGCACATGATTAGGGTATGATCCTTCATAATGAGATCATAGAAACCCTAATTATGATGGTTGATGAATCTTAACCTAATTTGCAGGCATTAATGATGATAAACTCCATACATGATGGTGCTATGAGCCCAATTCACTATGAAGTGAATAGTAAACCCTAATTCTAGGGTAATACCATGTAATGTGAATAGTAAACCCTAATTTAGGGTGATGTGATGAATGGAATAATTCAGGGTTATGCCTTAAAGCATGAATCCCTATGAATAAATCATAACATGAGGAGCCTTTATGCCTTGTAAGCTAAAGGTGTTTAATATCCCTAATTGAAGTAAATAAACCCTAACCCTAGAAACCAGCCGTGGTAATATGACACGATCATGGTGAACCCTTTGTTGCACGACCTGTAATGGAGCACGACCGTGGTGTCCTATAAAGAAATTGAAAAGAATTGATATTGTACTGATACTGTTATATATGCATGTCTTCAATTACATTAGTCATGCAAGTTGATATCAAGAAGTGATCATAGCAAGGTAAGGGTTATGATGCCATATTCATTGAAAGCATGTTACAAGCTTTATGAATAGTGATATGCTATGTTGCTTAGAATAAGAGGCTACATATGAGATTGATGGGCTGTAAGAGCCATGAGCAACATCAAGGTCATGCTGATTAGATGACTTATGATGAGATGACTAAGAAATGATATCTATATGATAACTGATGTGAGTTAAACTTGATATATTTATTATTCTTCTTTCATAGCAGTTGTTTTAATAATTAATGATTGAAAAATGCTTGATGCTAAAAGAATGCTGAAATGTACTTAAATAATCAAGTATAATCATATCATGTAGAGCCCTGATCATAGATCCATCATTGTCAGTAGTTTAATGATGGTGAAATAGGTTTTCCTAAGGGAACCCCTGGATAACATACTTTTGAGTATGTTGGGGTTATGGACGCGAATATCCTTACGTCCTAGTGTAGGAATTGATGTAGATGTATCTTAAATCTATCAACCCTTCACTATATGTTTATGCCGGGATGATGTATCACTAATCTCCCGAGGGAATCTTTAATGCCGCATCGATGAGAGATAAACAAGAGATCTTTCGATGACGAAGAGAGTACAGAACGCCACTGTGACTCTAATAGAGAAGTGCCAGAATACCCTGGTAAGCTATTGTAGCAGAGACACGAGATGTCCTGCATGTTGATCCTCACACTGACTGAGGAAGATGAGGTCATAAGAATCCAGCTCTTTTGATGACCTATGTATGATACCGATGCGACTTAGTAGTGATCGATTGGAGTATGAGCGCTATACCTCATCTCCGTAGGGCATAATAATGTTTGAAAATCATAATCAGCTGTGTAGCATAAATGCTTAGGTTGATCTACGAGGAATATGATTGAAGTTACATTGTTTATAAATGTTCTAGTCAAGTAACTAGTATGCATGTTCTTTACATTCTTTATTGAAATGATTTCTTAAGTAAATGTTGCTTTACTTAACCCTAAGCCTGCTGTTGGATGTTTTAAATTATATTGCTTATGTTATTCCTTTATTGCAATAACAAAGTTTCTGGCGGAGAGTTATAACTTTCGCTGGGACAATTGTTCAAATTGTCTCACCCCATAGGTTTTGAATTTTTAGGTGGACGCCGAGGACGAAGGAACCAATCTGAGAGTGAGCAGTATCAACAATAGCAACCTCAGGGGCAGCAGTGAATCTCAAGTGGAGATACTGACTGTCAAGTCTTGTAGATAGTTGTCTTATGTCATCTCTGTACTCTCAGGTCCTAGGAGTCAGTAGGTCTGAGGTTTTTGGCTTCAAGCCTCAAGATTTTTTTGTATCTTGCCTTGTACAGATAATAGGGCAATGGAGGTATGTAATCACTCGAGAGGTGATTCCACAGAGATGTAATATCAAAACATGATGTAAACAATTATCTTATTTCTTATAAAAGAGTTTTATGTTCTAATGATCTCTTTCCAAAAAGTTTTAAATTTCTAGTGATTTTTCGTAATTCCGCTGCTAGTTAATCACTTCTGCTGAGTTGATCTCGTTTTCCGCGACGGATCGCCACAATTTAGTGGTATCAGAGCTCTAGGTTTGTTGAGTTTACAGAGACATAGGGCTTAGGATGTTGAGTCTATTCTTAGTGTTTTCCAGTATATCTAATAGTGTCTTCTACTCCTCAAGAGAAGAAGATAAGTTAAGGATGTCTGGACCACACGAGGAGTATGTGGCTGAGAGTAGCGTTGATGTGCCTCGAGAAGGTGCAAGGAACCCGGAGATAGAGCAACCTGTACCTGAGCCACCCCAGTTCAACCCAGTTGACATGGGGAACCCAGCCGTTCAGACCATGTTCAGGCAGTTTATGACTGTCATGACACACATAACAGATAGGATGCCTATGCTCGCACCTAGGGCACATACCCAACCAGAAGGACAAGGAATTAGCAAGACGTTTGAACGACTTCGCCGAGTTGGAGCAACTGAATACTTTGGAACAGCTGATCCTGCAGATGCTGACATGTAGTTGACCGAACTAGAGAAGGACTTTAGAATCCTGAACATCCCAGAAGCTGAGAAGGTTAGACATGCTGTCTATCTTCTCAAGGGGAGTGCTGGTCATTGGTGGACCATGGAAGAGCAGAAGAGGCCTGGTGTGGAAGTTACATGGGAAGTCTTTTGACAGGAGTTTATCAATAGATATTTACCTAATACGTTCCTAGACGAGAAAATCTCTTAGTTTGATAGGTTGAGACAAGGTCTGATGAACATTAGAGAATACAAGGCTAAGTTCATGGAGTTGTTGCGGTTCTGTCCGCATATGGCTGCTACAGATGAAGAGAGGATTAGGCAGTTCGAGAAAGGGTTGAACGCTGAGTTGACTACTCCTGTGTCTACCCTAGAGAATCGGGAAAGGTTTGCTACCTTCGTAGAGTCTGTCAGAAGGATAGAAACCCATAAGAGGACGTATCCTCAGTTCCAGGGGTCTTCATCCAGAGACTTCAAGAAGCCTAGGTTTTCTGCGCCTACACCACCACCACCTAGACCCAATGCTTAGACTTAGTGGGCACCGAGTAGAGGTAGAGGAAGAATCTTACCACTACAAGGAGCTCGCAGTTCAGCATCTATGTCGGTTACAGGACCACCAAGACCACAACAACTGGATAGAAGTTGTTATATATGTGGGAAGATGGGGCATTTGATGAAAGACTGCAGAGCTAGACCAGCAAGTGTGATACAACCACAAAGGCAGAGTCAGCAAGGATCACAGAGGAGACAGTTTCCAGGAATAGCTAGAGGACGTGGACAAGCGTCCCAAGATGGATCGTCAACACCGAATCAACTACAGGAAATAACAAGGTTCTATGCAATGAATCCACCTGATGTAGTGATCAACCCTTGGGTTGTGGCAGGTCAGATGAAGTTGTTATATTATGATATGTCTACATCCCGCGTTGTATCTGTTTTGATTGATCCGGGTGCTATGCACTCTTTTATCACTCGAAGAGTGATTCATAACTGCAATATGACAGTCAGTCATATGGCAGATAGTTTGTTGCTAGAGACTCCGTTGAGAGGGTCTGCTGTGTTGCAGGAGGTTTTCTCTCCCTGCATCCTCCTCTTTTCTGATCATCGCATTCAAGTGGATCTTATACCACTTGAGATGCAAGGATTTGATATAATCCTTGGGATGGATACCTTGGAAAGGTATAAGGTTGTTTTGGATTACGAATCCAAGCAAGCTGTGTTTGCTGAAGAAAGCAACACATGGATCTTTCAAGGTGAGAGAAAGATTCTACCCACCTGTCTTGTGTCAGCTATGGTTGCTGAGAAGCTGATGAGGCAAGGATGTTATGCATTCTTGACCCATGTGGTAGATACTACCATGGATAGTCCTAACCCTGCTGAAGTTCCTGTAGTCAGGGAATTTGAAGCTGTGTTTCCTAAAGAACTTCCAGGTGTGCCACCACCTCGGGAAATTGATTTTGAAATCAATTTGATCCCAGATACACAACCTATAGCACAAACACCCTATAGTATGGCGCCTACTGAGATGGCAGAACTCAAGAAACAATTACAAGAGTTGCTTGAGAAGGGCTTTATCCGACTGAGTACTTCACCATGGGGTGCTCCAGTTCTTTTTGTTAAAAAGAAAGACGGATCGATGCGGTTGTGCATTGATTACAGACAACTAAACATGGTAACAATAAAGAACAAGTACCCTCTGCCAAGGATTGATGATCTCTTTGACCAGTTGCGTGGTGCAACAGTCTTCTCAAAAATAGATTTGAGATCAGGATATCATCAACTCCATATTAAGGACAGTGACATACCCAAGTCTGCCTTTAGGACAAGGTATGGTCACTATGAGTTCACAGTTATGTCGTTTGGACTAACTAATGCACGAGCTACATTTATGGAACTCATGAATAGAATCTTCCGAACTTTCCTCGATCAATGCATTGTTGTCTTTATAGATGACATTCTGATCTATAGTAGAGATGCTCAGCAGCATGAACAACATCTTCGTCAGGCTCTAACTTTGCTAAGAGAACATGAGCTATACACTAAGTTTAGCAAGTGTGAGTTCTGGTTACCGGAAGTATCTTTCCTTGGACATGTGGTATCTGCCTCGGGTATTCGTGTTGATCCTAAAAAGGTAGAATCTGTCCTACAATGGGAACAGCCGAAGACACCGACGGAGATCCGTAGTTTCTTAGGGTTGGCTGGCTATTACCGAAGGTTCATTAAGAACTTCAGTTCCATAGCCTTACCCTTGACTAAGTTGACCCGGAAGGATGTTCCTTTTACCAGGAGTGACAAGTGTCAACAATCTTTCCAGCTGTTGAAGGAGAGGTTGACAAGTGCACCTGTACTTGTGCTACCTGAGCAAGGCAAAGGATATATAGTGTTTTGTGATGCCTCCAAGAATGGACTCGGATGTGTGTTGATGCAGGATAAGTAAGTGATTTCTTTTGCTTCTCGACAGCTTAAGAAACACGAGGAGAATTATCCGACACATGATCTGGAGCTAGCTACTGTGGTTCATGCCTTGAAAATCTAGAGACACTATCTCTATGGAGAGACATTCCAGATTTTCACTGATCATAAGAACCTTAAGTATATCTTCTCTCAGCACGAACTTAACATGAGGAAACATCCTGGATGGAGTTAATCAAAGACTATGATTGTACAATTGATTACCATCCAGGGAAGGCCAATGTAGTTGCAGATGCTCTGAGTAGGAAATCAACAACACCAGCCTTAGATAGAGCACAACTAAACTCTTTAGTATGCTCTAGGAGAGATATGCTTATCTCCTTAAGGCAAGACAATGTATAGTTGAAGGTGTCATTGTTAGCCGGATTGTTAGCTGAGATGCATATAAAGCCTACTCTAAGAAAACAGATCAAGGAGGCACAACAAATTGATGTTGCGGTTCAGCAGATCAGATCGGAGTATGGTGACGAGAAACAAGATGGTTTCCATGATTCAGATGACCAAGTAGCATGTTATCATGGAAGGATGATAGTGCCAGATGTGGATAACTTGAGAAAGTTAGTCCTGGAAGAAGCTCATTCTTCGATGTATGCTATGCATCCAGGAAGCACCAAGATGTATCGAAACTTGAAAGATATGTATTGGTGGCCTGGAATGAAGAAGGATGTTGCTGAGTTTGTTATGAGGTGTCATGTGTGTCAGCAAGTTAAGGTTGAACACCATAAGCCTATAGGGACAATGCAACCTTTACCCATACCACAATGTAAGTGGGATCATGTAACCATGGACTTTGTTGTTGGCCTACCCAGGACAAGCAAAGGGCATGATTCCATTTGGGTAATAGTTGATAGGTTGACAAAGACAACACATTTATTGCCTGTCAAAACAACCTATTCTGCTGAGAAGTTAGCACAGTTGTATGTTCAGGAGATAGTGCGACTGCACAGAGTTCCAATCACTATAGTTTCGGACAGAGGTCCCCAGTTTACGAGTCATTTTTGGGAACGACTGCACAAAGCTTTAGGCACCCAATTAAGGTTTAGTACAACCTTTCATCCTCAGACTGATGGACAGTCGGAAAGGACTATACAGACCTTGGAAGACTTGCTGATAGTATGTGTTCTCTAGTTTACAGGGAGTTGGGATCTGCACTTGAGCTTGATAGAATTTGCCTATAACCATAGCTATCAACATAGCATTGACGTGGAACCTTATGAAGCTTTGTATGGTAGACGTTGTCTATCACCCCTATGTTGGTATGAAACCAGTGAATATCAATTGTTAGGTCATGATCTTGTGTAGCAAACCACAAAAAAGATCAAAGTAATACAACAACAGATTAAGACTGCACAGGATAGGTAGAAATCATATGCTGATAGACGTCATAGACCCTTATAATTCCAGGTTGGAGACAGAGTGTATCTCAAGGTCTCACCTTGGAAAGGAGTCCTTCGTTTTGGAAGAAAAGGGAAGTTAGCTCCTAGGTTTATGGGGCCTTATCCAATCATTGAACAGGTTGGAAAGGTAGCATATAGACTAGAATTTCCACCAAAGTTACAGAGGTTACACCCTGTGTTTCACGTTTCTATGCTGAGAAAATGCCACCCTGATACTGAGTCAGTTCTACAACCTATGGAGGTATAATTGAATGATGATATATCTTATGAGGAAGGACCAGTGTCAATCCTTGATAAAAGAATTAAAAAGTTGAAAAAGAAAGATATAAGTCTTGTGAAAGTCCTCTGGAATCATCGTGGTGTTGAAGAAGCCACATGGGAACTAGAGGAAGAGATGAGAAGAAAATACCCTGCTCTCTTCTCTTAATATGTTTTGTTGATTTCAAGGACGAAATCCTTGTAAGGGGTGGATAATTTGTAACATCCCTGACCTAGGTTATGAACTAACCTTAGATGTTTTGCTTAATTATGTAATTAGATGCTTTTGATTATCGTATGGTATGCAATTAAAGCTCCTGAGGAACATATATTTCTATTTCTGTCCTTTTTGAACAATGTTGTAATATTGTTTTGTAATACAGGGACCTAAGTGAAAATTACCCAATTAGAAGGGTTAACTTGCAAATTGCACATGTTTAGATGTTCCTTTGGTGTTGAGACATCATAAGAATGAATATGATGAAGTATGATGGATTCTCCAAGCCTGGGCACTAAGATGCAGCTTCTGGAAGCAATCCTTGTGCTCTAAACCCTAGTTATGGTGTAAAGTGCAATTTACCCAAAACATGGGGTGCAACATGTAAAATATACCTTCTAGAATATCTTTTATGACTCTTGGAATTATTTAGAGTAAGAATGATGAAGAGGGCACTTCATTTGAATAATTATATAAGAAGGAACACCCTTGTAATTAAATAATCATGTTGTAGGCAAAATGACCCTTTATGTGTGTGCAACATAGTAGGATGTTTGGTTTCCTTTCCTCTAGACCCTGGTCTAAGAAGAAGTTTTGCTTAATAAGAGAAGGAGGGGTGTGCCCAAAAAGGAAGTGGAGGACCTAGTTGAGAAATAAGTAAACAAGTTGTCCTTATTTTGAAATTTCACCCAAAGTATATATACACCCTTCTTTACTTAGCAAGGATCGTTTCCTTCACTTCCCTTCTTATCCCCTTGCTTGGACCGACTAAGGGAAGAGCTATGGAATGTCTAAGGAGTTCTAGGTAAGGTTTGATCATCATCTTGCTCGGATTCATGGAGGAAGTCATGTTGCAAGGTTGGTTCTATGGTCTTTCTTACTTAGTTCTTCTTTCTAGCCCTCCCTTCCAACCAATTCTTGGAGAAACAACTTTGTCCGACCTGAGGAGCTCAAGATGCCATTAGAGCTTGGAAGCTTGGAGCTCTAGGGATGACTTTAAGGCGGGTTTCATAACTCTACACCATTAAACTTTTATTATGCCCTTTCTTTCTTGCAAATCATTGCTAGTTCTTCTTCCTCCAACACTTCTATGCTTTCTTACAAACAAAACCATGAAGAAACCGACCCTGATCTGAGGTAGAAGAATATGGGAGTGATTACCTATGTAACTTTACCAAACGGTCTTGCACCTTTGGTCTAAACGGTTTGCAAAACCATTTATAACCAAACAGTTTCAAAACCGTTTGGATTCATGCGGTTTGCAAGACCGTTTAGATTCAAACGGTCTCCAAGACTATTTGGGAGGTTTGACCAGGCGTTGACCATTTGAGGGTCTTCTGGACACATTATGAATTAATCACCTACAAAGAATCATTATATCATTGCAATTAAATCCCAAGTTGAAGGCACTTTAATCATCTAAACCCTAATCGGGTTCATTGCTGATTTCAATGGACCGATCTTGTTGAAGTTTGGGTTGAGTGGCCCAAACGGTTTCAAAACCATTTGGGGATCACCCAAACGGTCTCAAGACCGTTTGGTGATCACCCAAGACCGTTTGGAGGTCTAGGGTTAAGAGAATTTGATCAATTGAAGGTCCAATCATAATAGGTTGTTGAAATAATCAAAGTGCTGAAATGGTGACCTAATTAGGGTTTGACCCTTAACAATTGACTTAGTTTTTTATGAGACTTTGGGCAAACGGTCTCAAGAACGTTTGGAGGATGGCCAAACAATCCCAAGACCGTTTGGGGTCAGGTCATTGCCCAATTGAGTGATAGTTGATGGGTTCAGCTTCAATTATACTCATGTTGATGAATGTTGAAGGTTGATCGATTTCAAACCCTAATTCAATTGGTCCCAAATGGTCTCCAAGACCATTTGGGAGGTTTGACCAGGAGTTGACCGTTTGAGGGTCTTCTGGACACATTATGAATTAATCACCTATAATGAATCATTATCTCATTGCAATTAAATCCCAAGTTGAAGGCACTTTAATCATCTAAACCCTAATCGGGTTCATTGCTGATTTCAATGGACCAATCTTGTTGAAGTTTGGGTTGAGTGGCCCAAACGGTTTCAAAACCATTTGGGGATCACCCAAACGGTCTCAAGACCGTTTGTGATCACCCAAGACCATTTTGAGGTCTAGGGTTAAGAGAATTTGATCAATTGAAGGTTCAATCATAATAGGTTGTTGAAACAATCAAAGTGCTGATATGGTGACCTAATTAGGGTTCAACCCTTAACAATTGACTTAGTTTTTTATGAGACTTTGGGAAAACGGTCTAAAGACCATTTGGAGGATGCCCAAATGATCCCAAGACCGTTTGGGGTCAGGTCATGGCCCAATTGAGTGATAGTTGATGGGTTCAACTTCAATTATACTCATGTTGATGAATGTTGAAGGTTGATCGATTTCAAACCCTAATTCAATTGGTCCCAACCCTAATTGGTTATCAATTGAGGGTCAATTGAGTATCAAATTGGTTAAGGATTAACCTAATTACCTTAATTGATAGGTGGTTAACAAGTATGATATCGATTCAAGGGTTCAACACTGAAAGCCCTAATCAAACTCAAGACTGTTTGGGACCAAATAGTCTCAAGACCGTTTGGGACCAAAAGGTTTCAAAACCGTTTAGATTCATGCGGTTTCAAGGCTGATTTGATCAAAAGGTTTCAAAGTCAAACTTGTCTAAACGGTCAACATGATCAAACGGTTTCAAGACCGTTTAGGGGCAAACGGTCTTGAGTGTGATCATGTCCATGCGGTCTTGAAGGTCAAAGGTACCAAACGGTCAACCCTTCCAAACGGTTTCAAAACCATTTGGAGGTTGAAAGTTCAAAACCGTTTGGGGTCTTTTAAGCTCAAGATTTATTAATGATTAAAAGGCTTAGATGGATCAATGGTTGTTTAACCTAAACCCTAATGATACCTAAAGACATTAAGGGGTTAAGTGATTAGTAGATTAATCCATGTTATGATCAATGTGAATATTACTACTGCACCCTTGATAGACTTAAGCAGTCAACACCTTGATCAAGCAAACCCTAATGACCATAATGGTGATAACTTGATTTATGAGTACTAAAAGTTGACTTGATCTAACCTAATCTAGAGTGATGTAAACATCATCTAATAGTAAGGGGAGAGATAAGACTCCTAATATGTGTGAGAATCAAGTAAAATACCTTCAAAAATGAATGAATGCACATGATTAGGGTATGATCCTTCATAATGAGATCATAGAAACCCTAATTATGATGGTTGATGAATCTTAACCTAATTTGCAGGCATTAATGATGATAAACTTCATACATGATGGTGCTATGAGCCCAATTCACTATGAAGTGCATAGTAAACCCTAATTCTAGGGTAATACCATGTAATGTGAATAGTAAACCCTAATTTAGGGTGATGTGATGAATGGAATAATTCAGGGTTATGCCTTAAAGCATGAATCCCTATGAATAAATCATAACATGAGGAACCTTTATGCCTTGTAAGCTAAAGGTGTTTAATATCCCTAATTGAAGTAAATAAACCCTAACCCTAGAAACCAGCCGTGGTAATATGACACGGTCGTGGTGAACCCTTTGTTGCACGACCGTGGTGTCCTATAAAGAAATTGAAAAGAATTGATATTGTGCTAATATTGTTATATATGCATGTCTTCAATTACATTAGTCATGCAGGTTGATATCAAGAAGTGATCATAGCCAGGTAAGGGTTATGATGCCATATTCATTGAAAGCATGTTACAAGCTTTATGAATAGTGATATGCTATGTTGCCTAGAATAAGAGGCTACATATGAGATTGATGGGCTGTAAGAGCCATGAGCAACATCAAGGTCATGCTGATTAGATGACTTATGATGAGATGACTAAGAAACGATATCTATATGATAACTGATGTGAGTTAAACTTGATACATTTAGTATTCTTCTTTCGTAGCAGTTGTTTTAATAATTAATGATTGAAAAATGCTTGATGCTAAAAGAATGCTGAAATGTACTTAAATAATCAAGTATAATCATATCATGTAGAGCCCTAATCATAGATCCATCATTGTCAGTAGTTTAATGATGGTGAAACAGGTTTTCCTAAGGGAACTCCTGGATAACATACTTTTGAGTATGTTGGGGTTATGGACGCGAATATCCTTACGTCCTAGTGTAGGAATTGATGTAGATGTATCTTAAATCTATCAACCCTTCACTATATGTTTATGCCAGGATGATGTATCACTAATCTCCCGAGGGAATCTTTAATGCCGCATCGATGAGAGATAAACAATAGATCTTTCGATGATGAAGAGAGTACAAAATGCCACTATGACTCTAATAGCGAAGTGCCATAATACCCTGGTAAGATATTGTAGCAGAGACACGAGATGTCCTGCATGTTGATCCTCACACTGACTGAGGAAGATGAGGTCGTAAGAATCCAACTCTTTTGATGACCTATGTATGATACCGATGCTACTTAGTAGTGATCGGTTGGAGTATGAGCGGTATACCTCATCTCCGTAGGGCATAATAATGTTTGAAAATCATAATCAGCCATGTAGCATAACTTCTTAGGTTGAACTATGAGGAACAATGATTGAAGTTACATTGTTTATAAATGTTCTAATCAAGTAACTAGTATGCATGTTCTTTACATTCTTTATTGAAATGATTGCTTAAGTAAATGTTTCTTTACTTAACCCTAAGCCTGCTGTTGGATGTTTTAAATTATATTGCTTATGTTATTCCTTTGTTGCAATAACAAAGTTTCTGGCGGAGAGTTATAACTCTCGCTGGGACAATTGTTCAAATTGTCTCACCCCGTAGGTTTTGACTTTTTAGGTGGACGCCAAGGACGAAGGAACTAATCTGAGAGTGAGCAGTATCAACAACAACAACCTCAGGGGAAGCAGTGAATCTCAGGTGGAGATACTGATAGTCAAGTCTTGTAGATAGTTGTCTTATGTCGTCTTTGTACTCTCAGGTCCTAGGAGTCAGTAGGTCTGAGGTTTTTGGCTTCAAGCCTCGATATTTTGTTGTATCTTGCCTTGTATAGATAATAGGGCAATGGAGGTATGTAATCACTCAAGAGGTGATTCCACAAAGATGTAATATCAAAACATGATGTAAATAGTTATCTTGTTTCTTATAAAATAGTTTTATGTTCTAATGATCTCTATCCAAAAAGTTTTAAATTTCTAGTGATTTTTCATAATTCCGCTGCTAGTTAATCGCTTCCACTGAGTTGATCTCATTTTCCATGACGGATCGCCACAATCATGATGGTGTTCTCTCACAGTAAGCCCCTAACAATGCTTTTTGGATGAGCCATGGCCAATATCATGACAATTTCCCTGTCATAGTGAGTCCCTAATAATGCTTTTGGGAGGATCCGAGGTCCAAATCATGATAGTGTCATCTCACAGTATGTCCCTTAAAGTTGATTTTGCAAGAAGTTAGGACCCATATCATGATAGTGTCCTCTCACAGTAAGTCTATAGAAATGAATTTGGGAGGAACCATGTCCCATATTGTGATAGTGTCCTCTCATAACAAGTTCCTAAAAATACTTTTGGGTGAAGCCACAACCCATATCATGATAGTTTTCTCTCACATTAAGTTCCTGAAAATGTATTTGAGAGGAGTCAAGGACCATATCATGATGGTGATCTCTCACAGTAAGTCCTTGAAAAAGCTTTTGAGAGGAGTTAGGGCACATATCATGAAAGTGTCCTATCATAGCAAGTCAATAAAATTTTATTTTAGAGGAACCACCACCAATATCATGACAATGTCCTCTCACAGCAAGTTCCTTAAAATGTATTTGCAAGGAGACATGACCCATATCATGATAGTGTCCTCTCAAACCAAGTCGGTATAAATGCATTTAGGAGGAGCATGGGCCCATATCATGACAATGTACTATAACAACATTTCCCATAAAATCCATTCGGAAGGAGCATGGGCACATATCCTGAAAGTATCCTCTCATTACAAGTACTTAAAGATTCATTTCAAAGAAACCACAACCAATGTCATGATAGTGCCCTCTCACATCAAGTTTCTTAAAACATATTTGTGGGGATCCATCACCGATATCATGACAATGTCTTCTCACAACAATCGCTAATAAGGATTTTGGGAGGAGACGAGATCCATATTGTGATAATGTTCTCTCACAACAAGTATTTGGAAATACATATGTAAGGAGTGAAGGAAAAATCATGATGGTTTCCTCCCATGTCCTTATAATGTTCATAAAAGTGGTGTGTATGAGTTTGGGGACAATAGGAGTATAACATGTCATGTACTTGCGGCAACCACTCCCTGTGGGAATCATTTGGATACCATGGTGGGTGATCTCAGACCACACCAACTTAGAAGCAATTTCCCTCAAAAGAGAAAGGCATGTTAACCTTAGAATGTTCATAAAAGAGGTGTGTATGAGTTTGGGGATGATCATTTCATGACATTTGGAGACCATGGTGGGTGGTGTCGGACCATAGGCACATTTTCACAGACTTGTTGTGAGAGGAAAATTTCATGATATGGGATGTGGATCCTCCCAAATGCATTTTTAGGGACTTGCCGTGAGAGAGTATTGTCATAATATGGGCCACACCTCCTCCCAAATGCATTTTCAAGGAATTTTTGTGAGAGGACAGTACCATGATATGGGCCATGGCATCATATATGCATTTTTTGAGACTTGTTGTGAGAGAACACCATCATGATATGAGCTTTGTTCCATCGCAAATGCATTTCTAGGGACTTGTCATGATAAGGCACTATCATGATATGGTCTCAAGTCCTCCCAAAATTATTATCAGGGACTTGTTGTGAGAGGAAACTATCATGATATGGGCTATGGATCCTCCTAATTACATTTTTAGGGACTTTTTATGAGAGATTAATGTCATGATATGGGCCTCAACTACTCCAAAATGCATTTTTACAGAGTTTATGTGAGAGGACACTTTCATGATATGTTCCATTGCTCCTCCCAAAAGAATTTTTGGGGACTTGTTGTGAGATGACATTCTCATGATATGGGCCTTGGATCCTCCCAAATACATTTCCACCGACTTGTTGTGAGAGGACACCGTCACGATATGGGTTTCAACTTCTCAAATGCATTTTAAGTAACTTGATATGAGACAAGACTGTCATGATATGGGTTGTGGTTCCTCCAAAATGAATTTTTAGGGACTTGTTGTGAGAGGACACTTTCATGATATGTGTTGCAACTCCTCCTAAGTGCATTCTCATGGACATGTTGTGAGAGGAAATTGTCATGGTATCTGCCTTGGATCCTCCCAATTGCATTTCCACCAACATATTGTGAGATGACATTGTCATGATATGGGTCCCATCTATTCACAAAAGTATTTTTAGGGACTTCCTATGAGAGGACACCATCACGGTATGGGCCATGGCTTTTCCCAAATGTATTTCCAGAGACTTTTTGTGAGAAGACATTATCAGGATATTGGTCCTGGATCCTCACAAATGCTTTTTAACAAACTTGTGGTGAGAGGACACTTCATGATATGGGTCTCAGTTCCTCCCAAAATCATTATTAGGTACTCATTGTGATAGGACACTGCCATGATATGGGTCATGGATCCTCTAGAAAGCATTTTCACAGACTTGATGTGAGATGACACCATCATTGTATGGGCCCTGGCTCCCCCAAATGTATTTCTAGAGACTTTATGTGAGAGGACAGTATCACGATATGGGTCCTAGATCCTAGCAAATGCATTTTAAGGAACTTGTTGTGAGAGGACACTATCATGATATGGGCATTGGCTCCTCCCAAAAGCATCATCTAAGACTCTCTATGATAGGAAATTGTCATGATATGGGCCCTGGCTCTTCCAAAAAGCATTTTCATAGACATGCTGTGAGAGGACACCATCATGATATGGGACCTAGATCCTCCCAAAGGCATTTTGAGGGAGTGTTGTGAGACGACACTATCATGATATTGGTTGGCTCCTACCAAACACATTTTCAGGGACTTTTTGTGAGAGGAAAATTTCATGATATGGGTTGTGGGCCCTCCCAAATGAATTTTTAGGGACTTTCTATGAGAGAACACTATCCTGATATGGGCATCAAATCCTCCTAAATGCATGTTCATGGACTTTTTGTGAGAGGACATTGTCATGATATTGGACATGGCTTGTCCTAAATGCATTTTTAGGTACATGCTGTGAGAGGACACCGTCATGATATGGGCCTTGCCTCTCCACAAATGTATTTCTAGGGACTTTTTGTGAGAGGACACTATCATGATACATCCTCCAACTCCCCAAAAATGCATTTCAAGGGACTTGATGTGAGAGGAAAAAATCATGATATGGTTCATGGATCCTCCAAAATGCATTTTCATGGATATATATCGATATATTTATTTGACAATTCATAAAGGAGAGATGTAAGAGAAATTGTTATTGAGAGTTATTATAAATCATTCTAAGTCATTACGAGAGTCATTCAACAAGGGATATTGGCATGATGGTAGACCCCAGACTCATGCAAAATTCTTTTTTGATCATTATTAGGCTAATGGGTCTTTGGCTTGTGAGGCAAATTACTCCTTAGAATCAACTTGCATAGACCACCCACTCACACTAGGAATCATTGAAAATGGGCGGTGGCTACCACAGGAACCCAACCAACTATTCTTCAGTCGCCCCCAACTCATAGATGTATCCTTTATGAACAACTAAGAGGACAACACATATATACATGTCTCTAATGAAAGCATGTCCAAGGACTTTCTATGAGAGAACATTGTCATGATACAGGTTCAAGATTTTCCCAAAAGAATTTTCCAATACTTGTTGTTAGAGGACACTGTCATAATATGGGTCCAAGATCCTCACAAATGCAATTTGGGGGAATTTTTATGAGAGGAAATTCTCATGATATGGACCTCATATCCTCACAAATGTATTTTCAGGGACTTGTGAGAGGACACTATCATGATATGGACCCAGCTCCTCTTGCTGCTCAGCCTCAACTACACGATCTCCACCTCGTTATGCATGACCACCTAAAAGATGAGGAAGCCCATGGGGTGAGACCAAACATCTAAACAAGATATATAACTCTCTTCCAACATCTATTATAAGCACATGTAGATAATACTAAGCAGATTAAACATTATAAGCAAATTCATCTCAAAGATATAAGCAAGGTAGTTAACACTATTGAAGTAGTTTAGGTATCTACAACTAAGCAATAGAACATCTTATGCTTTATAAGGAATATGAAGAGCATGTATAATAGTTTATTTATCTTACCACATTATAATTCAAGAAATCAATACAAAAGATAGGGTAAGGGGCCATCCGATGTGAATCGTATCTGACCCTAAGAAATTTCCATTGGGATACATGAGATTGGGTGACCATGACAATTAATCAGACAATCATAATGTTATAGGGAAAGTCTAGATATGGAAAGCAAGTTAGATCTAGACCTGGTTTGTTGTGATCGATCGAGATCTTAATCGTTCAATCAGGATCTATGATTGGGTGATCACAATCTATGATCAGTCGATCCCAAATCATGTCTGAGTTTTTAGTGTTAAATTATTTTTGGAATTGTAAATAGGAAATGGATTGGAATAAGATTTTTCTAAACCCACGACTCTCCAATATAAAGGGGGCACATCCCAAAGGGTTGCATATATCCTTTTGTGATAACTTATGAGACAAGTTGGTTGTCATCTCCCTCTCTCCAAAAGAAAGAGAAACCCTAAGGCTGTCACCCAAGAAAGGAGAAGAAAGGGAGTTGTGGGACAACTAGCATGTCGACAAGGACACTTCCTCATTTAACATGGATGTCCTCCCCCCACCCCAACCTTGGCATACTGGTCCTTTTTTATGAGATTTTTCTCAGTTGTCATCAGAGGGCACTCACATGATGAGGACGTAATCTCACTACTACACATTTTTTTGACATATTTCATTCTCTAGTGAAAATGTCTCAATGTGATTGACTTATTATATTCAACAACATGTAAGTAAATTTTCATATATTGCCAAACAAATCTAAAATATTTAACACATTAAGATTGACAATATCTATGTATGTAATCATTTGTGTTGAGGTCAATAGGGTTCAGGTATATTGTATATATTATATAAAATTAAAAAGAAGAAATAAAATAGCAAGAAACTTCTATTTTCTTTTTTTAACCAAATTTGACCTCCTCTCTGTAGGAGGTCAATAAAAAAAATCCAAGTGGAATTCACTAGTTGGGATAGAATTTTGACAATCCTAATATTAGAGGTTGTTTAATTTGTTAGGGATCCAAGTATAAAAGATGACATGGTATGCAAAATGGCATTCCCTTATCATTCCTTGGCCACATGGATCAAAACTTAATATGATGAAAGTAAGTTTAGAGTGTGCAAATTTTCTAGTAAACCCACTCTACCCCCTATCTCCTTAACCAATCAATTCCATGCTCCCCTCAATTTCCCTAACTCACGCATGCCTTTCGCTCAACTCACAACCCCCACCTTGACTTTGTGTGTCTGCTAGCCTTCCCTACGCACACGGGTTTCACGATCTGGGAATTTCTCCAAATCCTTCTACTCCATCTGACACCCCACATGTTTAGATCATTGATGATGTCCATGGGAGGGTCGGCGCACCTTGGTGAAAGACATGTTGCGTCCTTCATCCCAGGAACTGGAAACCAACATCGTCCATAGATATGGAAACCTCAACTTGCACCAAAACCTCCATGCTCTCTGGATCTTTTCCAAGTAATCCTAGCATGAGGGTGATGCTCTCCTACGCCTCGACCTCCCCCACCCTGACAATCTTCAGCAAAGGCCTGACATCTCCCTTCTTGATAATTAGCTTCCATTAATGATTAGTTTTGAGAGCGAATGCCATGATCGCCTACCCATAATGCGTCAACCATCTCTTCCTAAGGCCCCTTGAGCAGGTTAGTGACCTTCTCTCAGATGAGGCATAAGGTGGACTCATTGGTGGTGATGGAGGGCATGCCCACGTACCCATCATCAGTCCCGACAAAGTGGGGAAACTTGGAGATGCAGAGCACAGTGGTGAAGATGGAGAAAATTCTTTATTCTTCACATCCCCCATGTAAGATAGCACGACCCTCTCTATTCTTTCCCTTCACAACATCTCTAATCATTCCATTTTGCTTTGTCTTTGTATATTCAAATTCGTTAGTTTCTTTGTTACCTTGTGGTGGCGACAATGAAGACCACATGCTCAACAAAATGCCTTTCAGTGATGATGTGACTTGAGTCACATAGATGATGAATGGGCACTGAAACAAGCATTTTGGGTTCTAGTTATTAGTCTCTTGCATCCTCGATTCATTTTGGAGGAGGTGATGGGAAATTGATTAGATTGCCAAAGTATCCACTGCAATGACATTAATATGGGGGTGTTGGAGGTTAGCTGATGTTGGAGGTTTAAGCAGGACGGTAGGAGGGCACCCCTCAAGCTAATCCTAAGATCTAGAACACAAGGTAAAGTCACAAAATTCTCACATAGAATGAACCCATTATGTTTAGTAGTTATCTTTTCATAAATTCATTTTATTATTCAGTAACATTTTCACCCTCTTTATTTGAAACTGAGGGTCTCGTCAATATGCTACTCTAGTATTCAAATTATTGCACACCTTCAATAGAATACACCTACATCACTGACCCAGGTGTCCTGGTAGACACAAAAACTGCATTAGAAATGGCTATGTCTGTGCCATTCCATGACCTCTCTGACTAGCTTTTACTGTCAATAGTCTAAACAAACATGGGTGGGAGTCTTAGAGTGAAAGTTGTATGTTTCACAAAGAAAGTTGATGTTATATGCTTCTTACTTCTTGGTATGAAGTATTTCATCTCTCTATATACATCGAATTTTCTTTTACTCGATATATATCTTATTTCTTATGTCTGTTTTAGTTTTGTAGTCTATATATTGTATATGTAATTTACCTTGTGAGTGTTCTATATCCTTCAATTGAACATTTGAAAACTCCTAGTCAACAATGAAACCCTAAAAAAGAGAAAGACGGACAATGTTGGAAAATGTGGTGGAGCCCGTTTGTGTAGCTAGAATTTTTTTTGTACAACTCTTAATAAGGTAAATATATGTTTGTACGTATTGGTTTATTTTCTAATGACCAATCATCAACTTGGTTAAGTATGTTGTCTTGGAACTGTAGGTAGTATCATAACAAAAGCCACATCATCTATGATACTGACCACTAGTACAGAAATGGCTTATAATGTCACATTTAGAGGTGTCAGTTGTATACAAGGAACTGATGCCTAAACCCTACAGTGTCGGTTGAATACAAAAACTGACATCTATATGTGAAGAGCAGCCAGATACATGTATCACTTTTTATTTAGCATCGGTTCTTCAATAACCAACCGACGCCTAAAATCATCCGACAAATACAAATTTTCCAGTGAAAAAAATTGCCTCTAAAATTTAACATACGACGTCGGTTGTTGACAAATTAACCGACGACTAAAGGTTTGTCACGAGACAGAAATTAGGCCCATTTTTATTATTGAGTTTCTTGCAATAACTGCGTCAATGTGTTTTTGCGCGCTATCACCGCAAAAAATTTCACCCCCCTTTGGCATCGGTTTGCTACGGCAACCGACGACTATGGTCATAATTCGAGAATATTTTTTTGTCGGCATACGTAGATAGACGTCAGTTTTTCTAGTTGAAACCAATGACTATCATTGAACATAGGTGTTGGTTTTTGTGTGATAACCGACGGCTATTGTTTTAAGTGTTGGTTGTTTTTAATAACTGACGTCTAATGTTAACTTAATAGCACTCGTGCGAACTAGACTCTTCCCCTTTCTTTGTTTCATTCCTGATTGAGGTTAGGTCTGGCGATTCCCTGCTTGCCGCCGCTCGCTGCTCCTTTGCTCACCACCGCTTGTTGCTCTGGTCGTAGTTCATTGCTCCTCTGCTCGCCTCCGCTCACTACTCTAACCGCCTACTCGCCTGCTCGCTGCTTCAGCTGCCGCTCATTGCTCCTGCTCTCCTACTCACCGCCGCCACTTGAACCTATGAAGGTAACCTTCTTCCTCCACCTAGTATCGAACTAGCATTGGAAATCTACATCAAATTCCTTAGAGTCATTGGTTGATGTCAGTTGACTTGAAACCAAAGGGAGGGACATCTAAAGAGAGAATAGCATTCTATCTAGATACATCTAGAACCCTAGAAATCATTGGGGAGAGTTGGAGACAACCATTGGCGGGTTGATGTGGAGTAATGAGACACTGAAGAATGTGATTAGAGATTATAATTGTTGTTTAAAGGGTGGTTTTTTTAGGCCATGGAGTCTCTCTTATACATCACTATATTATCAATGAGCTTCATCTTACTCTTACCTAAGAAAAGCTTCTTCTTAATCTCTTATGCATCACTATATTTAAGGTTAGTTTGTCTACTAGAGTGTGGGGATTAACCATGTTTCATGTAGTTTATAACATTGCATTGTGAATTATTGCATGTTTGAAACTATTGAATTCTTAATTTATTATTTAATAATGCTCTATAGATTAGGTACTTATCATGTCTATTAAAATCCTATAGTAGAGACATATGTATATGAAATTAGAGCATAAATAAATCATCAATGAAACCTAGATGTGACATTAGAATGACATTCTCTGGGGTGATGGGTTCATGATATATAAGTAATGAGACCTCAATTCAATGGGGAACTTTGTCCTTGTGATTTACATACTTTAACAAGATCTGGAATGTGTTTGACCCTTGATCTAATATCCAAATTGTGAGTGATGCAATGTAAGTGAGAAAATATATGTAGTGGTGGTGAAATCTTATGTCTATGTTCTTTTATAATTCTATTATCTTATTTTTTATTTTTGCTTTTATTTTATTTACTTCCTTACATAACTTAGTTATATAAAAAGATAGTCAACTCGGTCCAACCTTGTGAATCACTTTTTCTTAATTGGACTAAAATCCAAATTGTCCTTAAGAAAAATTGTCCTTAGGTTCAATCCTAAAAATTTAATGTGATCAGACCCACCTACTTATGAGTGGTGTTATATTTTGTTGGCCTAGAATTTCATCCAAGATTTACTCATTAGGAGTAAATCTTGGATAGTCCCCGGTTTGGGACTGTTCTTGAACACCTAATCTCACTTAGGATGTAAGTATATAATGTGTATTTGGTTTTCAAGAAAATTTTGGTAGCATTTCCCCGTTTGTTCTCTAAGTACATATGTACTTGGAGAACAATGAGGAAATGCTGCTGAAATTTTCTTGAAAACTTAATACACATTATACACTTACTAGTGAGATTAGGTGTTCAAGAATGGGATAGGTGGTACACATTTATTATATATAAGACCTTAAACCCTAAAGTTTTAACCATAAACCCTAATCTTTTAACCCTAGACCCTAATCTTGTTCTAATATATACTTGTTTTCTCTTTGATCATAGAATGGATTGATCATGGATGTCCATTCCAAATCGCTACACCCTAGAGTTTATTTCTGGTCTTGATCAATTGATTAGATTTTCCGAGGAACATAGGAAACAACCTGGAGATAGGTTCTACTGTCCATGTAGGTAATGCAGTAACAACTTGAAAGTCAGCACTGGTGACGAAATCAAAAGTCATGTCATGTGCAACGGGATTGTACAAGGATATATAGAATGTCACTGGCTTGGAGAGATTTCAAACCTAAAATCAGTGGATGTCGGTAGCAGTGCTTGCGTGGAACAAGAAATTGCCTCCGATGACGTAGATGTGAACAGTTCCAATAGACATCGTTGATGCGATGCTGGATAGTTGTGGGGTAGAGCACACCGATCCACCTCCCATGTTTAGAAACATTGTGCATGATGCTGAGATACTGTTATACACAGGTTGTAAGTTTACAAATCTTAGCATTGTGTTGAGATTGTATAAGTTGAAAGCTAACAATAGATGGAGTGACAAAATCTTCACGTCATTGTTGTCTTTCTTGAAAGAAATTCTTCCTGAAGGAAACGAGCTGCCAATCTCAACATATTGGTTAAAGAAATTGTTGTACCCGATGGGAATGGAGGCCAAGAAGATACACACATGCTTGAATGATTGTGTATTATTTCAAAAGGACTATGTGGATTTGAAAGATTGTCGCAAATGTGGTTCGTCAAGGTATAAATTGATGACTTCAGGGGAGTCTAAAACTGGTTCTCCTACCAAGGTGATGTGGTATCTACCTATAATACCACAATTTCAATGCTTGTTTTCCAATCCGATAGATGCGAAGAATTTGAGGTGGCATGCAGATGTTAAGAAAAATAATGATGGGATCCTACGACATGCATCTGATTCTCACAGTGGAAGAAGATTGATTTATTGTACCCTATTCAGTGAAGAAGTCAGGAATCTAAGACTTGGGCTTTGTATAGATGGGATGAATCTGTACAGGACATTGAGTAGCTGACATAGCACTTGACCCATTATGCTTGTTATATACAATCTTCCTCCCTGGTTGTGTATGAAAAATAAGTACGTTATGTTGTCGTTATTGATATCGGGCCCTAAACAACCTAGAAATGATATCGACGTTTATCTTGAACCTCTAATTGATGACTTGAAGAAACTCTGGGGTGAAGGTTTGATGACCTATGATGCTTTACGAAGAGAGACATTTCATTTGCATGCTATGTTGTTTTGCAATGTGAATGACTTTCCAGCATATGAGAATTTGTCTGTATATAGTATCAAAGGATCTAAAGTGCGTCCTATATGTGAAGAGAACATTAATTCAATACGACTAAAACATGGCAGCAAGAATATATATCTTGGTCATCGAAGGTTTCTTCTAAAATTCCATCAGTATCGTAGGTTGCACAAAACATTCAATGGACAGAATGAGGAACGAAGTGCACCTATACCTATACCAGGGGAGGATGTTTATGAAAGAGTAAAAGACTTTGCCAATGAATTTGGTAAGAGATCACAATGTATGATTGCCACACGGAGTGATAAATCTTTATTCAAGAAGAAGTCAATATTTTGGGATCTTTCTTATTAGAGTTCTTTGGCAGTCAGGCATTGTATCGATGTCATGCACGTTGAGAAAAATGTCTGTGATAGCATCGTCTGTACTCTATTAAATATACCAGGTAAGACTAAAGATGGGATAAAATCCAGAATGGACCTATGTGAAATGGGAATAAGGACAGAATTAACAGAAGTAGTTAGTAGTGATCGGAGAACATACTTACCTCCCACTTGTTACACGTTGTCGAGAAAGGAGAAGAAAGCTTTTTGTGAATGCTTGGTAAATGTTAAGGTGCCACAGGGTTACTCATCCAACATTCGTACATTGGTATCAATGAAAGATCTGAAGTTTATAGGTCTTAAACATCATGATTGTCACACTCTAATGCAACAAATATTGCCCGTGGCAATTCGATCTATATTGTCAAAGAATGTAAGGTTTGCAATCACCAGACTTTGTTTCTTTTTCAACAGTCTGTGCAGTAAAGTTATTGACCCTGATACTCTCGATAAATTACAAAGAGAAGTGGTTGTTATCCTATGTTATCTTGAGATGTATTTTCCTCCTTCATTCTTTGATATCATGGTACATGTTGTTGTCCACTTGACTAGGGAAGTGAAAATGTCAGGACCAATTTTCTTGCATTGGACGTATCCCTTTGAACGATACATGAGAATTTTTAAAGGTGATGTTCGAAACCATTATCGGTCTGAAGGGAGTATTATTGAGGGTTATGTGGCGAGATATGTTATGGATTTTTGCAATGACTTTCTGAGTGGTAATGATGCTTCTGTTAATGACAAGAATATTGAGGAGCATTTTAGCAAAGGAATTTTGGGATCACGGATGAAAGTAATCAGCCGTGAACAGTTGGAACAAGGTCACTTGTATATTTTACACAGCATCGACGAAGTGAGTGTTTATATCAAGGAACATACCAATTTCATCTAGAGACAATATCCTTGAGCCAATTCAATGTGGCTTGCTAGAGAGCATAACAAGACATTTATTAAGTGGTTTGAAGATAAAGTCTTACATCAACTATCTCAAACACCTATTAATCTTATTGAAACTATCAAATGCCTTGCCTTTAAACCAAAATTGAATGTTATGTCTTATGAAGGGTTTGACATAAATGGATTCTCATATTACACAAAGTGTCAAGATGATAAGAGTGTTTTCCAAAACAGTGGGGTCACCCTTCAAGCGTCTTCATTATTTTTTGCAAGTGTAAAGGATAAGAGTCCACATGAAGCTAAAATGTCATATTATAGTGTCATTGAAGACATATGGGAGTTTGACTATGTAGATTTCAAAATTCCGCTCTTTAAATGTAATTGGGTTGATAACACCAAAGGAGTTATAGTGGATGAATTGGGTTTCACATTAGTGAACTTTGAAAAGATTGGCGAGAAGGGTGAACCATTCATATTGGCATCACAGGAGAAACAAGTATTTTATATCGATGATCCTGTAAATGATAAATGGTTGGTTGTTCTTCATGGTAAAAGACAATTCATTGAAGATCCTATAGATGAAGAACAATACTATGATAAGTATGATGACTCCGGTCCATTCATAGTTGGGGTTGCCAACACCACCAAATATTGAAGCTAATGATGACTTGTATGTGCACGGATATCACAATGAAGGATTGTTAATTGATAAAAGATCGCAATATTAGATGCATGCATGTTTATATTTTTATATGTTTTATTTTTATGAATGTGAACTTTACAGTGTGAATGTGAACATTACAATGTGAATTACTTTACAATGTGAATGTGAACTTTACAATGTGAACTTTACAATGTGAATTACTTTACAATGTGAACTTTACAATGTGAATGTGAACTTTTAGATAGTTGAGCATTCTCCTGATGACTGTGCTGATGATTACCGTGAGGGTGAGGATGTCAATGTGCTGCCTCACAATGTAAGTTTTAAAAATATATCCCTGAGGTTTCTATCTATATGTTCATTTATAGTTATATCCTGTAAGTGTGTTTTTTGTCAAATTTTAGGTTGGTGATGTACCCCGTGAAGAAATTGGGGCACTTGATGAGCAGAATTTTTTTTTGAGAAAGTGAGGGGCATGACAATGATGAACAAGTTACTATAGTAAAGGGGCAATGGACCCAAACTGGCTGTGGATTTCGATCATGTAGGAAATCCAGTTGGAGTGAACCGCAACTCATTTATTTCATATCTTGGGGTTCTTACTCGCAGCCATTATAGTCCTAACGTAGAATCCTGGCATAAAGTTCCTAAGGGGAAAAAAGACTTAGTATGGAAGGAAATATGTGTGAGTTATTATTATTTGCAATTCTATTTTTGTAGATTACTAATTTTTAGGATACTAGTTAATATCAATTCTATTTTGTAGAGTATATTTGATCTGGATGAAAAGTTGCATCGTAAATGCGTGATGCAACATTGTGGGAGGGTCCTAAGGAACTATAAGATAAATCTCACCTGAGATTACATACGTGATGTTGAGAAGAGGTTCTTGATTGATTTTCAATTCTAGACATTGATCACTTTTTGACTAACTCTACACAAATAATTTTTGTCTGTATTCTCTTTGAAAAACTAATTTAGGCAGAAGGCAACCACTGAGCAATGGAACTACCTGGACCCCAAAGACTGGGAGGAGTTTGGTACCCAAAGAAAAATAGATGAATTCAAGGTATTAAGTGCCACTCCCAATTTAATTAATATACATTCTTATGTATTCACCTATTCAAGATTAACCTTTAGTGTTACTAACCAAATCAATGTGCTTACTAACAAGGCTATCAACGATGCTCAAAGAGAAAGGCATGCACTGAATGTGCATGACCACACAATGGGTCCAAGAGGCTATGCAGGCGTTCGCCAAAGACTACAGGCTGAGTCTACTGCTCAGTCTTCTACTACTCAGGAGACTGTAGAGTCCTCTACTATTGGTCCTGCACCTCTGCCTCACCATGCTATGTGGATAGTTGGGAGGCAAAACAAGAAGGGAGATATAACGAAGCCCACAACTATAGGTGGTTGCAAAAATGATAAAATTCAACTCTTAGAGCAATCAATCGATATTGATTATTAATATGTTTACTTACCAATTTCTGTTGATGGCGATTAGCGGGAGCTGCACGAGCAGAGGAAGGAATGCAAGTTCATCCCTGAAGGCACAAGGGATGAATTGACAGTTGCTCTGGGTAACCCAGAGCATCCTGGACATGTTAGAGGTGCATGCACTGGTGTGGGCATCAAAGCGTTCTTTGGGCCATCACATCACAAACCAATCCCAAAAGCGGGACTTTCACAAGCTCAGGTAACTTATTCTTTTTTTAGAATGTTATTGCGAAAGAGAATTCAATAATAAGAAGCTAGCATTTCTTTTGTACGTGTATAGGTAGATCAATTAATTGATAGGAGAGTCGATGAAGCACTTGATAGGAGAGTCGAGGAGACACTTGATAAGAGACTCAATGAAGCAATTAGCAAGTGGCAGACGTCTTAGACTGCCACTCAGACAGTACTTGTGGCATGTCGCTCTTCTCCTACTACAGAGGTTGGGAGTAATCTTGTAGAACCACCACCTAGCACGTCCGCTGTAAGTATTTTTATGACATATATAGTAGTTAGTCTTTTCAAGATGATATGTTTATGTATATATGTATATAACATTCTTTACGTAAATTTGTAGGGGTTGAAGCCATGTCGTCTAAAAAGTCAAGAATATATCATTGCAGAGGCACATGATTACCCAACCCTTCCAAGGGAGATGTTTCATGGGACTCCAGTACCAGCTGGTACGGTTCGTGTGAGCCCGATACATATACTCCCCGATTGGAGGGATCTTTCACTACCATATGGCCACCCAAATTCTGAAACGCTTGGTGAGACAGAAGGCGGAATGATAATGTGGCCCAAAGAGGATGTCGTCTATATTAATATTGTATGGTAAATTTACATTACGTTAATTTGTTAGTGTGTATAAATGAGTCAATTGATCTAAAATTATATATACATGTGAAAAGAAAGACACCCACTACATCTCAGCCTCCACCTCCACACTACTACAGAAATGGCCTTTGGCGTCGGTCGTTTAACCCCATTTGGCGTCGGTTTCCGACCGACGCCTATGTGGGCGCCGCTAAAGGTCGAACACTTCGACGTCGGTTTTTTAACCGACGCCTATTTGTCCTATAGGCGTCGGTTGTTTAGTAAATAACCGCCGCCAAAAGTGTTCGCGCCACAGAAAATGGCGTCATCTAGGGCACTTTGTGCGTCGGTTATTTAGTACACAACCGACGCCTATATAGAATATAGCATCAGTGTTTTAGTAGATAACCGACACATAAAGTGCCCTAGATGACGCCATTTTCTGTGGCGCGAACACTTTTGGCGTCGGTTATATACTAAACCACCGACGCCTGTACTTCAAGACGACACGGCCGTGCTTCCCTGCACGGCCGTGTTTAGTACTATAGGCGTCGGTTTTATATGAATAATCGACGCCATTTACACCACGGCCGTGCTATCCTGCACGGTCGGGTTATTTGTACTATTAGGCGGCAGTTTTTATCAAATAACCGACGCTGTATGTCTTTGCTGACGGTTTTCTATAAATAACCGATGCCTATTTATATATATTTTTTTCATATCAGTTTGCAGGCCTGCTGTGGCTGGTCAGCAGGATGAGAACCTGCAGTTCAGTTTTCTGAACTGCAGGTTTATGACATCCATTGATATCAGCCTACAAACAGGCCACAAACCTGCAAAAGTCACAAGCAAAATTCTACACAAGTACATACATTCAGACATCAATTCAATTCTCACATTCACACATATAGAAACATTCAAATACATGTATTAACATTCAGAAATATTCATTTACATAGTATCATTCATTATCGCTATCAACATCCCAATTATATCTTACAGTTGCCACTGCTTGTATGGCTTTTGCCCATTCTTCTCTTACTTCATTTAATGCTTCCATCGTATATGGAGCATGTATATTTTTTAAGCGTTTACCTGTAGTGTTGTCAGTTTTAAACACCTGCAAAGAGAATGATGTATATATATAAGTAATAATATAAAAATAAGATAAGATTGATATATTTCATACTAACTAATGAGACTATATATAATACCTCATGTATGGTATCGATGTCCAATGCGGCATATTTGATAATCATCTGCATAAATCACATCACATAGTATGCGCATGCCCAGCCATTGTCTTGTGTAGCATACTATAAATTGAAACATACAAAATAATACAACTAAGCACAATTCACATCAATAATATATATATTCGAGTCGGGAACTTACTTGTACGTTCTGCCAATTTATTGGCTGGTTCTTTTTCCTTGGGACCGTTCCTCCAGCCTTTTTGAATGCATCTAAACCCCTACATGTTAATATAACACAATAAATTGCATAAGTAAATAGTAATGTAATAAAAGATGTTAACGGATATAAAAATGAAATATTTCTCACCAGAATAATGGCATTCTCATTACGTGTCCAATTTTAGTGTTCAATGTACTCCCCGCAGGATCTAGATAATAAGCAGTGAATGTCCCGGGGACAATAACTAGTAACTCCCAATGTCTACCGCTAGAAGTAAGAAGTTAACAATTAATAACTCAAAATGCAAAATAAAAATGGAATTTTCTTAAGTCCAAATTATAAATAAAGTAAACTTACTTGACATTGAATGGAGCTATTATTATCGTCTTCTTTTGCTGACCAAAAATTGTAAAAGCATCTATACAGTATTGTTGAACATTATCAGGGTCTTTAGCTACCAAACTAATCAATGATGGAATCAAAAATCCCACATGATCAAATGCAAATTGTTTGCAATGATCTTTGACTAAGTAGCTGCAAAACATATAGGCGTATGCATTAATATATAAGAAACCAGATCACCGGATCTTACACAAGGTATATGGATGTATAAACAAGATCTCACCTTATCCATGTCTCTATCATTGATGTATTCAGCCAATCATACATAAACAGATCAATAATATCTTGTATAAATAAAGAGCTATCGTATGATCGACCTGCATAATCTACATCTAAAGAAACTATTATAGGGCAATGTATATTATGTGCCCGTAGCCAACATGCCATTCCCCTACAAGCAGGACCTAACGGGTATGTTAGGTCAGTTGGAACCCAAGTTGGTAATGCAAGAAGTGGAGGTGGAGGCCTAGGTGCTCCTGGTGTCTTCTTTTTAACTTGTATATATAATTTCAGATCAGTTGACATCATATATACACATCAATAGTCTAAATCAATGTAAATTTATCTTACAATTTCAGTCGTGTAGACGACATCTGCTTTGGGCCACAATATGACCCCGCCTTCTGCCTCACCAAGTGTATCAATATCTGGGTGGGCATATGGCAACGCAACTTCCCTCCAATCGGGTAACACACGTAATGGGCCCACACGAACATAGCCATGTGGCATTGGAGTCCCGTGAAACCTTTCCCCAGGAAGGGACGGGTAAGCTTGCGCCTCTGCAACAACATAGTCTTCTATTCTTAAGCGGCATGGCTTCAATGCCTACAAATTTACGTAAAGAATGTTATACATATATACATATAATCTTGAAAACATATCATCTTGAAAAGACTAGCTACAATGTCATAAACAATACTTACAGCAGACGTGCTAGGCGATGGGTCTCCAGGATTACTCGCAGTCTGTGCATCAGGAGAAGAGTGGGTCGCCATAGGCTGATTGGAAGCCTGAGATGCCTGCCACCGCAGCAATTCTTCCTTGACCTTCTCAGCAACTACATCGTTGACCTTCTTAGCAACTAAATCCTCAACTCTCTTATTCTCCTATACATGGATAAAAGAAACATTAGCTTCTTATTAATGAATTTCGTTTTGCAGTAACATTCTAAAAAAAGAATAGGTTACCTCTTCTTGAGAAAGTCCCGCTCTGGGTTTGCACTGGGATGGCCCAAAGAATGCTTTGATGCCAACACCAGCGCCGACACCTCTAACACGTCCAGGATGCTCTGGGTTACCCATAGCAACTGTCAATTCATCCCTTGTGCCCTGAGGGATGAACATGCCTTGTTTCCTCTGCTCGTGCAGCTCCCGCTAATCACCATAAACAGAAATTGGTAAGTTAACACCACAAATAATCAATATTCAAACGATTTCTCTAAGAGTGTTATTTTACCATTTTTGCAGCCGCCTCAGCAGTTACAGGCTTCTTTATTTCACCCTTCTTGTTTTGCCTTCCAGCTATCCAGATATCATGGCGAGGCATGGGTGTGGCAGACTCCTGAGTAGGAGCAGACTCCTGAGTAGCCGCAGACTCCGCCTGTAGTCTTTGGCGAACGCTTGCATAGCCTTTTGGACCCATAGTGTGGTCATGCACATTCAGTGCACGCCTTGCTTTTTGTGCGTCACTGAGGGCCTAGTTAGTATGCACATTAATGATTTGGTTAGTAGCACTAAATGCTAATCTTGAATAGGTGAATACAATGTATATTAATTAAATTGGGAGTGACGCCTAATACCTTGAATTCTTCAGATTTTCTTGAAGCAACAAAATTGTCCCAATCTTCTTTGTCCAAGAAGTTCCATTGTTCAAGGGCTGACTTCTTCTTCTTATCACCCTCTTTTATGTATTCTCTGTTCAGATTTGTCCTATAATTCCTAAGCATCTTTCCAGTGCGTTGCATCACATTTTTACGATGCAACTTCTCATCCAATGCAAACAGATTCTGTAAAATAGAAATGTTATTAACTAGTATCCAAAATAGAATTGCAAATAATAGAATTTGTAATCTACAAAATAGAATTGCAAATAATAATAACTCACGCATAAATCCTTCCATATCAAGTCTTTTTTCCCTTGAGGAACTTTATGCCAATTGTCATACTTAACACCACAATGGCTCCGAGTGGTACACCCAAGATAGTTCACAAAATTATTGCGGTTCACTCCAATTGGATTTCCTCCATTATCAAACTCCACCACCAATTTGGATCCACTACCACTTAGCGCTAATAACTTATTCAACAGAGTGATGCCCCTTTTCTTGTTAAGTGTTTGGTGTTGCGCATCAAGTTGCTCCAGTGCTTCAGTGGGTACAGGTGCATCAACCTAAAATTTGACAAAAATAAAACACACTAAATTAGCCCAATATAGAAATATAGGATATATGACATAACTAGAAGATAATGAATTTTATAGAAATACAGGATATGTTTTTAGAACTTACATTAGTATCCTCGCCATGCTCGTCATGGACAACATGCTCATCATGGACTTCATGCTCATCATGGACATCATGCTCATCATGGTCAGCCATATGAAAATGTCATTAAAAAGGCAAACATTTAGCATTTCTATTAACTAGAAAAAGGCAAACATTTAGCATTTGTATTAACTAGAAAAAGGCAAACATTTAGCATTTGTATTAACTAGAAAAAGGCAAACATTTAGCATTTGTATAAACATACATGTCTCTAAAATTGTGATCTTTTATCAATTAACAATCCTTCATTGTGATCTCCGCGCACATATAAGTCATCACTAGCTTCAATATTTTGTGGAGTTGGCAACCCAACTGAGAATGGACTGGAGTCATCATACTTATCATAGTACTCTTCTTCATCTATAGGATCTTCAATGAACTGTCTTTTACCATGAAGAACAACCGACCATTTATCATTTGCAGGATCATCGATATAGAATATTTGTTTCACCTGTGATGCCAATATGAATGGTTCACCCTTCTCGCCAATCTTTTCAAAGTTCACCAAAGTGAAACCCAATTCATCCACTATAACTCCTTTGGTGTTATCAACCCAATTACATTTAAAGAGCGGAATTTTGAAATCTATGTAGTCAAACTCCCAAATGTCCTCAATGACACCGTAATATGACATTTTAGCTTCACGTGGACTTTTATCCTTTGCACTTGCAAAGTACATAGTCGACGCTTGAAGAGTGACCCCACTATTTTGGACGACACTCTTATCATCTTGGCACTTTGTGTAATATGTGAATCCATTAATGTCAAACCCTTCATAAGACATAACATTCGGTTTTGGTTTAAAGGCGAGGCATTTGATAGTTTCTGTAATATCATTTGGTGTTTGAGATAGTTGATGTAAGACTTTATCTTCAAACCACTTAGTAAAAGTCTTATTATGCTCTCTAGCAAGCCACATTGAACTTGCTCGAGGATGTCTTATTATGCTCTCTAGCAAGCCACATTGAACTTGCTCGAGGATGTTGTCTCTTTATGAAATTGGTATGTTCCTCGATATAAACACTCACTTCGTCCATATTGTGTAAAATATACAAGTGAGCTTGTTCCAACTGCTCACGGCTGATTACTTTCACCCGTGATCCCAAAATTCCTTTGCCCTCCTCAATATTCTTGTCATTATCAGGAGTGTCATTACCACTGAGAAAGTCATTGCAAAAATCCATAACCTCTCTCGCCACATAACCTTCAATAATACTCCCTTCAGGCCGATAACGGTTTCGAACATCACCTTTAAAAACGCTCATGTATCGTTCAAAGGGATACATCCAATGCAAGAAAACTGGTCCCAACATTTTCACTTCCCTAGTCAAGTGGACAACAAGATGTACCATGATATCAAAGAACGAAGGAGGGAAATACATCTCAAGCTAACATAGGGTAACAACCACTTCTCTTTGCAAATTATCGAGAGTATCAGGGTCAATAACTTTGCTGCATAGAGTGTTGAAAAAGAAACAAAGTCTGGTAATTGCAAACCTTACATGCTTCGCAAATATAGATCGAATTTCCACGGGCAATATTTGTTGCATTAGAGTGTGACAATCATGAGATTTAAGACCTATCAACTTCAGATCTTTCATTGATACCAATCTACAGATGTTGGATGAGTAACCATGTGGCACCTTAACATTTACCAAGCATTCACAAAAAGTTTTCTTCTCCTTTCTAGACAACGTGTAACAAGCGGGAGGTAAGTATGTTCTTTTATTACCCATTTCACGTAATTCTGTTAATTCTGACCTTATCCCCATTTCACGTAGGTCCAGTCTGGATTTTATCCCATCTTTAGTCTTACCTGGTATATTTAATAGAGTACCAATGATGCTATCACAGACATTTTTCTCAACGTGCATTACATCGATACAATGCCTGACTGTCAAAGAACTCCAATAAGGAAGATCCCAAAATATTGACTTCTTCTTGAATGAAGAATTGTCACTCCGTGTGGCCATACTACATTGTGATTTCTTACCAAATTCATTGACAATGTCTTTTACTCTTTCATAAACAACATCCCCTGGTATAGGTTTAGGTGCACTCCGTTCATCATTCCATCCATTGAATGCTTTGCGCTTCCTACGATACGGATGGAATTTTGAAAGAAACCTTCGATGACCAAGATATACAGTCTTGCCGCCATGTTTTAGTCTTATTGAATCAGTGTTTTCTTCACATATAGGACACGCTTTAGCTCCTTTGACACTATATCCAGACAAATTCCCATATGCTGGAAAGTCATTAATAGTGCAAAACAACATAGCATGCAAACGAAATGTCTCTCTTGCTGAAGCATCATAGGTCATCACACCTTCAGCCCAAAGTTTCTTTAAGTCATCAATCAAAGGTTCAAGATAAACATCGATATCATTTCCGGGTTGTTTAGGGCCCGATATCAACAATGACAACATAACGTACTTATTTTTCATACACATCCAGGGAGGAAGATTGTATATAACAAGCATGACTGGACAAGTGCTATGTTGGCTGTTCAATGTCCCGTACGGATTCATCCCATCTGTACAAAGCCCAAGTCTTAGATTCCTATCTTCTTCACCAAATTTAGGGTACAATAGATCAATCTTCTTCCACTGTGGGGAATCAGACGCATGTCGTAGGATCCCATCATTATTTTTCTTAACATCTGCATGCCACCTCAAATTCTTTGCATCTTTCGGATTTGCAAACAAGCGTTGAAACCGTGATATTATAGGTAGATACCAAAACACCTTGGCAGGAGAACCAGTTTTGGACTCCCCCGAAGTCGTCAATTTATACCGTGACGCACCACATTTTGGACAATCTTTCAAATCTACAAAGTCCTTTTGAAATAATACACAATCATTCGGGCATGCGTGTATCTTCTTGGCCTCCTTTATACACTTACATCCTAAGTGAGATTAGGTGTTCAAAAACAGTCCCAAACCGGGGACTATCCAAGATTTACTCCTAATGAGTAAATCTTGGACGGGTTTCTAGGCCAACAAACACAATAATAGATATCTACAATGAAGCCGGACTCCATACAAACAGTATATAATTTAGTGATTGTTCATTCTAATTTATATCAATGTACAAGTAATATAAAAAACAATGATTGTTCACATTCTAGGCCAACAAACACATGTGATGTCATTCTTATATATAATAAATGTGTACCACCTATCCCATCCTTGAACACCTAATCTCACTAGTAAGTGTATAATGTGTATTGGGTTTTCAAGAAAATTTCGGCAGCATTTCCCCGATGTTCTCTAAGTACATATGTACTTAGAGAACAAACGGGGAAATGCTACCAAAATTTTCTCGAAAACTCAATACACATTATACACTTACATCCTAAGTGAGATTAGGTGTTCAAGAACAGTCCCAAACCGGGGACTATCCAAGATTTACTCCTAATGAGTAAATCTTGGACGGGTTTCTAGGCCAACAAACACAATAATAGATATCTACAATGAAGCCGGACTCCATACAAACTGTATATAATTTAGTGATTGTTCATTCTAATTTATATCAATGTACAAGTAATATAAAAAACAATGATTGTTCAGATTCTAGGCCAACAAACACATGTGATGTCATTCTTATATATAATAAATGTGTACCACCTATCCCATCCTTGAACACCTAATCTCACTAGTAAGTGTATAATGTGTATTGGGTTTTTGAGAAAATTTCGGAAGCATTTCCCCGATGTTCTCTAAGTACATATGTACTTAGAGAACAAACGGAGAAATGCTACCAAAATTTTCTCGAAAACTCAATACACATTATACACTTACATCCTAAGTGAGATTAGGTGTTCAAGAACAGTCCCAAACCGGGGACTATCCAAGATTTACTCCTAATGAGTAAATCTTGGACGGGTTTCTAGGCCAACAAACACAATAATAGATATCTACAATGAAGCCGGACTCCATACAAACAGTATATAATTTAGTGATTGTTCATTCTAATTTATATCAATGTACAAGTAATATAAAAAACAATGATTGTTCACATTCTAGGCCAACAAACACATGTGATGTCATTCTTATATATAATAAATGTGTACCACCTATCCCATCCTTGAACACCTAATCTCACTAGTAAGTGTATAATGTGTATTGGGTTTTCAAGAAAATTTCGGCAGCATTTCCCCGCTGTTCTCTAAGTACATATGTACTTAGAGAACAAACGGGGAAATGCTACCAAAATTTTCTCGAAAACTCAATACACATTATACACTTACATCCTAAGTGAGATTAGGTGTTCAAGAACAGTCCCAAACCGGGGACTATCCAAGATTTACTCCTAATGAGTAAATCTTGGATGGGTTTCTAGGCCAACAAACACAATAATAGATATCTACAATGAAGCCGGACTCCATACAAACAGTATATAATTTAGTGATTGTTCATTCTAATTTATATCAATGTACAAGTAATATAAAAAACAATGATTGTTCACATTCTAGGCCAACAAACACATGTGATGTCATTCTTATATATAATAAATGTGTACCACCTATCCCATCCTTGAACACCTAATCTCACTAGTAAGTGTATAATGTGTATTGGGTTTTCAAGAAAATTTCGGCAGCATTTCCCCGATGTTCTCTAAGTACATATGTACTTAGAGAACAAACGGGGAAATGCTACCAAAATTTTCTCGAAAACTCAATACACATTATACACTTACATCCTAAGTGAGATTAGGTGTTCAAGAACAGTCCCAAACCGGGGACTATCCAAGATTTACTCCTAATGAGTAAATCTTGGACGGGTTTCTAGGCCAACAAACACAATAATAGATATCTACAATGAAGCCGGACTCCATACAAACAATATATAATTTAGTGATTGTTCATTCTAATTTATATCAATGTACAAGTAATATAAAAAACAATGATTGTTCACATTCTAGGCCAACAAACACATGTGATGTCATTCTTATATATAATAAATGTGTACCACCTATCCCATCCTTGAACACCTAATCTCACTAGTAAGTGTATAATGTGTATTGGGTTTTCAAGAAAATTTCGGCAGCATTTCCCCACTGTTCTCTAAGTACATATGTACTTAGAGAACAAATGGGGAAATGCTACCAAAATTTTCTCAAAAACTCAATACACATTATACACTTACATCCTAAGTGAGATTAGGTGTTCAAGAACAGTCCCAAACCGGGGACTATCCAAGATTTACTCCTAATGAGTAAATCTTAGACGGGTTTCTAGGCCAACAAATAATGTGTTGTCATTCTTATACCTAAAATCCTAGTTCTTCAAATTAGGGTGATTATTGATGTCTTTAAAAGCATGATTGGCAATTTAGGGAAAAGTTCATCATTTAAGTCCAAGCATTCACATGTGTGCATTACAGTTCATCATTAAGCAAGAAGGGTGATTAGGATTCTCAATATACTCAACAATAAAATAAGTTAAACATGTGTGCATTACAGTTCATCATTTACATTCCAAACATGTCACATGTGTGCATTACAGTTCATCATCAAGATATCTATAACTTACTTAAACATTCAATTATGAAGTAAATATACACTTAATTAAGAATAGCATGACACACAAAGTTGCAGTCAACATCATTATGTTTTGTTCTATCATGGACTATCAGATTGGTATATCAGTATCAGTACATTATTAAATAAACACAATCAGTAAATAACTTTAAAAAAAAATCCACTAGACGTGCCCTGGCACCGCCCAAGCATCCGCCCAGAGGCCTATCTAGGTAGGGCACCTGGGCTTGGGACCCTAGGTGTGCCCTGGCACCTACTTAGGCGCTGCCTGGGTGAGTTCTAGGTCGGCGGCGGCAGAGAAAAGCAAGGCAGAGGACAACAAAGGTGGTGAAGGTTTGTGGGTTACCTTGCACGAGGACAGCACGAGTAAAGCTGCTTCTACCGGCAGGGGCGGAGGTGACGACGACAGCACCGTAGCTGCTAGCTTCTACTAGCGGCGACGACTAGAGGAGAGCAGGGGCGGTGGGCAACGACCGGCGGCGACGAGCGGACAGCAGCAGCAGTAGGGGCGGCGGAGAAGAAGGGCGCCGGAGAAGAAGGACGCCGGAGATGGGGCGCCGGAGAGAAGCGCCGAAGAGCAGCAGCAGCAGAGAAGCGCCGGAAAGTCGCCGCAATAGGCTAGCAATGAAACAGAAGAAAGGGGAAGAGTCGGGCGATCGCGGGGGGATATAAGTTCCCAAATAGCGTCGGTTGTTTACAACAACCGACGCCTAAACATCTTTAGCGTCGGTTGGTTGAAACAACCGACGTCCAATTGGACGATATTTTCATGGAAATTTTTGGCGGGAACCACCTTCAGCGTCGGTTAGACAAGGATAACCGACGCTGAAAGTGACATTGTCCGCGCAAATTTTCATCGCAAATAGGCGTCGGTTTTCTAGGTATATAACCGACGCTGAAAATGACACTATTTTTTTTTATCGAAAAATGGATTTCGCGGGCGACTTTAAGCGTCGGTTTTTTATAAACAACCGACGCTTGATACAAAGCGGTACCCGTGTCTGGCTGGTCTTCGAATATAGACGTCGGTTTTATTAAACAACCGACGCTTTATATGTTAGGCGTCGGTTTTCCTTAATAACTGACGCCTAGAAAAGCGACACTGAATGCTATTTCTGTAGTAGTGCCACCTCCTAAAGTACCAAGTTGGCTTCCAAGGGACCTACACGCCTTGTTAGGTCCTAATTGTAGGGGTATGGTAGTATGGATAGGCGAACATGATTCAAATTTCCCTATAAATATTACTATTCTGGAGGATGTTGTAGGTCAATCATACGATAACAATCTATTTATATAAGTTTTGCATATATATTAATGCATATGTAATACAAGTTTTGCATACACATTAATGCATACGTATTAATATAGGTCAATCATACGATAACAAACTATTTATACAAGATATTTTGGAGTTGTTTCGTTATGATTGGATGAACACAACTATGATAGAGATGTGGATATGGTGAGATCTTGTTTATACATCCATATACCTTGTTTTATATACAGTGATCTGGTTTCTTATATATTAATGCATACGTAATACATGTTTTGCAACCACTTACACACGATATGTACCGATTTTGCATTTTCCCATGTGGGATTTTTGGTTCCATCTTTGATTAGTCTTGTAGATACAGACCCTTCTTCAGTTACTTCATACTGTTGTGTTGCTTTTGAATATTTTGGTAAAAATAAGAAGACGGTGATAATAGCTCCATTCAATGTTGAGTAAGTTTACTTTGCTTATAATTTGGACTTAAGAAAATTATATTTTATTGTGAATTTTGAGTTATTAATTTTTAATTTTCTTACATGTTGTGGTAGGCATTGGGAGTTATTAGTTATTGTCCCCAAGATGTTCACTGTCTATTATCTAGATCCTGCGGGGAAGGAATTGAATACATTATATGGACACACAGTGAAAATGCCATTATTCCCGTGAGAAATATTTCATATTTTTATATCTGTTAACATCTGTTATTACATTACTATTTAATTATGCAATTTAATGTGTTACATTAACATGTAGGGCTTTACAAGAGTTCAAAAAAGCTGGAGGAAAGGTCCCCAGAATAAAAGAATCAGCCACTAATTTGGGAGAATGTGAAAGTAATTTCCCGAATCCAATGTATATATTGTTTATGTAAACTGTGCTTATTTGTATTTTTGAATATTTTGTATGTTTCAATTTATAGTGTGCTACACAAGACAACGACTGGGCATGTGCCTACTATGTGATGCGATTTATGGACCTAATCATCAAATATGCCGTAATGGAAATCGATATTATACATAAGGTATTATATATAGTCTCATTAGATAATATAAAATATATCAATCTTATTATATATTATTAATTATATATATACATCATTCTCTTTGTAGGTGTTTAAAACTGACTTCAGTACATGTGGAAAGTTATTAGATGTACATACTCCCTATACGAGGGAGGAATTAGACGTTATAAGAGAAGAATGGGCAAAAGCCCTACAAGTAGTGGATATTTTTAAATATAATTGGGGTTCTGATGATAATGATGACGATGATGAATAAAGAATGATATTTCTAAACTTTATTCTCATAATTATTTTTGTGTGAATGTGAATGACTTTTTCTGAATTGTCATATGTGTGAATGTGAATGACTTTTTCTGATCAATACATGAATGTTTCTACATGTGTCTAAATGTGAAAAGAAATGAAATGAATGGAACTTAATGTGAATGTAAATGAATTTGCAGGTTTCTACATGTATCTGATCAATACATGTGTCTGAATGTGAATGACTTTGCAAGTTTCTAGAATATTGTTGGCTGATATCAATGGATGTTGTAAACCTGCATCCTGCTGACCAGCCATACAGCAGGCCTGCAAACTGATAAGAAAAAAAAAATCAGAACATAGGCATTGATTATTTGTATAAAACCGACACCAAAGACATACAACGTCGGTTATTAGCAAAAAACCTACGTCTTTATGAAAAGATAATGAAAAACTCCCCCTTGTTCACATATATTTGGGTGATACGCATACCCACACAAAAAATGCCACCTTCTTTTGATATGTTGGGAGACACACACACAAACACATAAACACACACAAGCACACATACACACACAATGTATGTGATACTTCAATCATCAATAGAACCCTCCTAACCTCCTCTTTCCTTCTTTGTAGCTGCTTGCAATAGCTAGTAGGGACTTCAACATATTCAAATAACACAAATGCAGTTGCACGATATCTATGAAGTGTTAAGAATGCCTCTTAGTAATTATCATGGATTTTTTTGCAACCTCCTTTGGATTCTAAATGTCAATGAAGTTGAGTTCACTCAATTGTTAATAAAAAAAGAGATATCAAGTGACTATAAATCTTTACAAATCAGGCTGCTCACAACTCACACTCGTTAATGTCTTCACACACTAAAATTAAAAAAAAAACATATACTTATTCTCAGTAAGAATGCAATTATCTAAGAGCCAACACCACTAAATAGTTTATCTGTCAGTCTTTGATAACTGGGAGAAATTTTATCGAATAAATTCATGACGAAGCAACTCATGTGCTCCTGTGAATCTTTCGTGCCAGTTTAGTTTCCAAAGAAAATGATACTGCATGTTGTTTCCAACTTTTGCATTCCATGATGAGTTCTTAAAGTGCTTGTCTTAGTATATTTGTGAGTTATTCCTTACAACTTAACTATTGAGCTGGATAGATGTCTCATTCCTTTTCAGCAAGAGAGGTTCACTAATTTAGCAATGAAGATGTTGTTGTGTGTCATTAATATGGTGCTCCCTGTGTTGTTTGAGAACTGGCAGTAGAAACACAAGGGCAATGCCTTGTTATCCATCAGAGGCATACAACTACATTATTGGTTCAAAATTGAAAGTCAAAATTGCCTCATTGGATGAAGATAATTGCTTGCTATAAGAAACCTAGGTATATATGTATACAAATTATAATTTGTGTTCTATTACTTTTTTTTATTTATGTATAACTTTTTTGTCATGTTGTATTTTTCTCAGGCTTCAACACAAATTTTCTCTACTGCCCATTATTTCCTTTTTGTTTTTGTTTTGGCTGCCTTCCAGATCTAAGTGACCCTGAGCACAAGGAGCTTGCTGCTTTTGGATGCTCTCACTGTGAGTATCCAATGTTTGTTTCTCTGTACAATATGTATACTTGATATGACTTACTCTACTTGTGAGATGGTATATTATTAGTTGTCATTATGTACTTGCTTAAATCAAAACAAGGTAAAAGGAAAAGTTGATTGCACAATCAAGGTTCTGAATAGCACGAAATTCCACCACACTTTTTTCTTTCTGTATTGTTGTGCATGCACCTTAAAAAAATATTGTTATGCACAAATCAATAAAAGGATTCTGTTATGTGCATAAAAGATGTGTGAAATGATTCTTTGTGTTAGATTACTTTTTGGGATAAATTATACTCATAGATGTTTGGAACCACTAAGCAACCATCTTGCATTGTTCATTGCTATTTTGGCAAGTTGGACTTCTATAGAAAATAATCTGAATACATACCAAATCCATTATGAGACTACATATATCTTAATCAATGGTATGAAAATTTGTATTGTCATCAAAATTTGAATGCTATTTATGTTAAGGAGTTTGAGGTCTATATTTCTATCGGTGTATGGACCTAGTTTGTAGGCGCAATTGGTGTATTCCATCTTTTTGTGTTGTTGTAATGTTCCTAGTCTATTTTATTGTACGTTGTACCACAAATCTGTATAAATCCTGAATAAAAAATGTGTTGCTTTGACCGTCAAAGAGTGATTGTTAGCATTTATCGTATTTTGTAGGTGTCTTTCTCGCATAACTCCTGAAGCTCTAGTCTGGACCCCTAAGCATGTCCTTGTTAATGAAGTGGTATTATTGTTTGTTACTGCTCTACATCCAAGCAACAGATGTGTCAGGTTTGAGTTTAATACAATGTTACTAATCAATTGCTCTGACCTGCTGCTGGATGTACATAACACTTTGCTGAATTCTAAACTACAGTGTTATGTGACGATAAGTGCAAGACATGGTGCGCCAAGGGTGGGATGACCAACAACTGCCTCACGTACTGCAACATGTGCTGTGAGGAGTAAAAGTGTATCCCCTCCGGGACCTACAACAATAAGGATGAATGTCGTTGCTAACATGGACACAATCAACAAGAGGAAGCAGCCAAAGCACCATTCATAGTAGAGAACCTCTGTTTCTATTTATACCCAAGCTGTTTGAATGTTTGTTCTGTTAGATCGACAACTCTTTTTGCTTTACCTTGCTGATCTACAAAGCCACTTCTGATTAGGCAAATATGTGTTTATTTTTGTGGTGCTCTGTGTAGACAACAACAATCAATGTTGCAATATTGAGTGAGTTGCGTTGGTCATTTCTTTTGTCCCTTCTTTTAGCCGTCACTATTCTTGAAATATCCATTGTAAAACATTGCATTTTATAGTCTCCAAATGTAATGTTATCAATTTTAATTGAATAAAGATGATGATGTGAGCATTCTGTGATTGAATTTAACGTGTGTTGGCTAGTGTGATGGTATCTTGTGTGCGATATACAAAACTGATAACCATATATTTCAATTACCATGCACTACATATAAAATAAAGATATAAATGTTGTGGAGTAATATCCCAATACGTGAAAGTTCTCACCAGTAATATAAACTATGAATTTCAGTCATACCCCTCTTTGAATGGGACAACAACTGTAGTGGTAATACATGTATATACATGTTATACATTGACCATATATTCATCATTTTTAATGTAATAGGTGACATAAGTAAATGTGATTTATTCAATGTGGGTGATGGTCTTTGCTGTCACCTATGTCCACTTTTCAGAATTTAGAAATTATAAATAGGTGATGTTCATAGCATATAGATTACATAGCATAAAGCCCACACTTGATAGGTGACATTCATTTCATAGGTGTTAAGTAGTTATGTCACCTTTTTGTATAAAGTTTACCTAGTTGAATGTCACCTATACCCCATTTATTAGTAGTGTAGCTGGCTAGGTCGACCCTTTGATGAAGATGGTGCACCAGCCACCACCTTAGTGGAGTTTTCAAGCATCTTTTCCGATGACCTTAAAGTGAACAGAACGTCAGGGGCGTCCTTGAGGTTCGTCTTACGAGTGGAACGGATCTGAAAGAACATGCAGACCGATCGTAACGGGACTCCGATGGGTTCTGGTGGAACAATGTGGGACATTCGCTTGTTAGTGTACACTTTCAGTAGTGCTGGAAGGTGGTGACCATCACCATATTACTTGTAGCAAATTGAAAGTGAGCTACAAGCAAGCTTGTGGAGAACTAAAAGTCTGTAGAAAATTGCTGGTAGCCAATGCCTTGGTATCCATTATATGGCCACAAATAAGTTTGTGGCCAACAAGAAACCCGTGGCTAACTTAACTAGAAAAATATTATTAAAAAATAAATATCACTACTTCCAAATATGTAGTGAAACAACATTTGTACACCAAATAAACACAATACCGATGCCTGTTTTTTTAGTACAACATTCTTTATTATTCAACCTCAATCACATATAATGAACAAGACTCTTAATAGTACCTTGCAAGCCAAGACGCCATCCACTTTTCAGATGTAATTTTTTTATTGAACATAAGATTTAAGAGTATCATTGTACAGATACATTAATGTTACAAGTTGTGTATACAACTTCACATATGACAAATTATGATACAACATGCACTTTCCATAAGAGTTAAATTTAGATCTACATAGAAAAGACTGACGGATTTCCAAAATTTCTGTAGAATGCATTCCATTAGATAAGCTGCTCCTTTTTCAATTTGCACACCTTCATAAGTGGCTTGCACATCTTGATCTGAAATGCCACCTAACCATTCCGAATAGGGGAGTTGGCATGTTTATTCTCCACCTAAAACACCATTGCATGTGCATTAGAAATTATATAGATGAATGAAAGTGTTATCATACAATAAGTGATAGAAAATTGTCAAAATATTATGAAGCAACATTAGAATAGTACTTACTGATCAGGGATTAGAACAATAACCAACAGTGAGGCGATTGATATTTATAAGATATAAGTCAATGATTGAATGACAATATGAGCTACCAATATTTATTGCCTGTAGGGAGCAATAGAACAATAATTACAAAAATGAACTAGAGAAATATCTTAATTAGACTTGCAGAATCACTAATTGGACCAAGATGGTGAACGTCCAATAAAATATAGGCAACAATGATTGATCAAGCATATGCATCAATCAATTGTATGCATCACTTTGGTAAATGAGACAGTAGCTTGTGATAGCATAATACAAAAGTAGTTAACTAGTTATTTTTCTACTGAGAAAAAATTGATTAAGGCAGTAGATTTGATATAAACACTTGTTGATAAGTTTGTAATCTACAAATAAGCATTTCTTGCTTATAATGAGCATTTGTAAACATAACGTGAAATTCTTAGCCATTCTAAAAATGTAGGTCCAACAAAAAGAGGCGTGATTTAAGATTTCAAATTAAGGGCATTATTCCTTGCTTCACCTTAGTTCCAGGACATCCATCTCTTCTAGGAATTTAAAGAAACATGCCAACCACAATGTGTACCATAAACATATTCAACACAATCTAATCAATGTGTCATGTGGGAATATAAAAGTTTTAGCTTTAAGTCAAATCTAAAGTTATGAATTTAATTAGGAACATTCATTCAAACCAACCTTAAATGGGTAAACCAGAGTTCATCCAAAAGTTAGGTTGAATCTACTGCTGAAGATCATCACCTCCCAATCTTTTGTGGTGTCTTCATTGATTCCAGGTAGTGAGAAACAACACCACAAGGTATCATGCTTGTGCTTCCATCTACGATTAAGCTAAGGAGGATCATACGTGGTCGTGAGCAAGATGTCGTGCTCAGCCTCCACTGGTCACATCCATTTGTTCATGTTGTCCAAACATTAAAAGGAGTTTCCCTGGAGGGTACATAGAGATCATTGAATCCTCATCCAGTTGGACAACAAAGCAAATTCAGCATAGAGAACTCAGTCAATAGTGGAGATCAGAACCGGACAGTCAATAGTGGAGATCAGAACCGGACAATAGGAAGGTCTCGAGCTGTGCTTTATTAGCTAGATGTAAACAACAGAGTCAAAGAGTTCTCCCTCATAGAACACTTTGTGGTGTTCATCCTTAGCTGGATGCTGGAGAGAGTAGAACTATATGTTCTAAAGGTCAAGAGTGGCGCTCTCAAACTCAAATTGATTGATTCCTTCTCATAAAGAATCCAAAATACATGTTGCCTAAAATGTGATGCCACGTCTGACTGCTAGAGAAAAACTGTGACACCTCAAAAACTTGTTGACCAGAATTCAGAAATAGCGTAAAACATTCAAGACATAACAATCATCACCAAAAAGTCAAATGTTTGTGGTTTTTAATAAAACTAGCAAGACTGACAAACATGTAATGTACGGAAAGAACAAAAACATATATAAAAATTATAAAGCAGGTGTCAAAGCCTTGACCAAGGGAATCATGGTGGCTCATTTCATCATTAATTGGATACTTGCATGATGCAGAAGCAAGAGACCATATACTAGCAAAGTATGGACCCAGATACGTGATGCACATACAATGTTGTGTTGTATATCCAACACTTTCAAAATCATACCAGAGGTTGTAGTTTGCCCAAGGCAAGTAAGGCTCCTAGATTTTAGTTTTCAAGACTCTATTACAAGAATGACACTAGTTAAAATCTCAGTCATGATTGGCATGGAGAAGTGGAAACAAGTGTTCAGTCCCTAGAGGTGATACTGTCGAGAAACATGGATACAAACATCCATTACATTCTAATAGAAAACAAAGACATGCTAGTCTTCATTGGATTATAAAGAATCTTAAATACACCTTACTTGTTATAACTTGATATGATGCTTAAAGCATAGTTGTCTAGGTGACTAGGCGGTCCTTCCCACCTAGGAGGCCTAGGCATTTCTAGGTGTTCTTCATATTTGTTTATATTTTACATATATAAATGATTTTGTGTATACATTCAGTTATATTCAAATATGTATATTTGTATTGCTTATCCCTAAGCTTATTCAATCATAACCCACCTACATCACACCTGTCATGGCCTAAGTAGGCCTATTCAGTCGTAATTTGACCTAAAACGATCTAAATTGGACCTAATTTAACTCAATCTTACCTAATTTAGCCAACGCCATACCGAATTTGGCATAACATGACCTAATCAGATGCGACTTCTCCTAGGTTGTCCTACATTGACCTAAACCAACCCTAATTTAGAGAAATCAGATCTAATTCCCCCAAATAAGACATTTTTCCCAAATCAGACATATTTCACACAAATCAGACCTAATATGCCCAAATTAGATCTAATTTGGCCTATACTAGATCTATTTATTCCCCAAAATAACTAAACATGATCTAATTTGACCAAATTCCAAGCTAATCTATGCTAATTTTGTCTTCAAGTGTCTTAATTTGGGATTAAAAGGCCTTAGGCGTCCACTTAAGATATCTAAAAGCCTAGGTGCCCAGTTTAAGGTCGACCACCTAGAGCCTAGGTGAGCCTAGACAAAGTCCATGCGAGAGACTAGATAACTATGGTTTAAATAAACATTGATGCTAATTTTCAGAGTTGACTTCTATATATTTAGGTTGTTCCCTCTATTGTCTAATATTTGATACTTCAAGTAACATGATACATAAGGTATGGGTTGTTGTGATACAACAAGTCAAGTATAACCTCCACTAGATACAAAATAGTAGTGCATTAACAAATCTCAATGTGTTCCTATATCATACTCGTACATAATGCAAGGTACCAAGCATGGCGACCATGAATACATCCCCATCGATGTAGACCATGTAGGTATCTACTTGATAACTAAGGAAATCATTGAATCAACTATTAAGGGAAGTAATGTACATTTATTCCATTTATGGGATAAAGAGAAGGATTCCCCCCCACCCCCTCCCACACCCGTGGAGCGGCCGAACACCCGGGAGGGTGGTAAATCAAGGCGACAAATGGGATTCGAATCTGGGTCCCATTGTTAGGAGACACCATGCTTGACCACTTGAGCCACTCCTTGTCGGCTACACTTCTTCCATTTATGTTTGTAGGAGAGGTGGATTAATAACCTACCATAACTAAAGAAAGTTGTGCGTTTGGGTGGAAAACAAGAAGCAATTGAAAGGCATGATTCATGAGTTCTACTATGAGTTTTTACTAATAAGGAACATGTCTTGTAATCACAAGCTAGAGAACTATATAACATACATTTTTCTAGACCTTAAATTTACAAAGACAGAAATAGTGGGGATAATATCAAAGGAGAGGGAAAAGAGGGGAACTCTAATCCATAAAACTGTTGAGGTGCCTAGGCTAGACAATAAATGCAAACTTTTAACATAGTAATTGGCTAAATGTTAAACAATTCATAGCATTCAATGGAGAATTTGTTTGGAAAGCAACAATATGCATGGTTATGATGCTCATTCAAAAAGTTCCACACCTAAAATCAGATATCCATTTAAGGTTGGTTTTTACTAACATTGTGTATGAAGTTATTGAAGAAGGTGTTTGTTGCAAGGATCAAAGGCTTTACATAAATGAATGGATCTCCTTTTAGTTCCATACATAGGAGGAGAGTGAGCGACAATCTGTTTTAGATGCTTTATAAATCCACAATTCCACACTATGGAAAAAAGGAAGACAAAGACACACTAGCAGTCGAGCTAGATCATATGATGGGAGTAGATTTCAAAATGAAAAGTTGAGATATCAAAGAAAGTCATGTGATGGACTATTTTTCTTCTAAGAAGTAGATTTTCTAGCTACAAAAGAGGATAGTGGTGTGGCATAATACCAACAATGAGATTTTCTACAACTATGGTCATATATTAACATATAACTATAATGCCTTTAGGTTTTCTCTTTAAAAATCACATGAAAGGAAAAGTTATTTAGGAAAATAAGAAAGTGATTCTATTAAGTAGTTAAGAAATGATTCACTTAATTATTTATGAAACAAAAATAACTTTTGTATAATTGAATGAAAATGGATTATATTATCTAAGGGAATGTAGTTAACTAGTAACTTGTGTTGTAATTGCACATCATATTTTGGACTTTATGGTAAGGATGATATTGAGAGAGCACTAGGTTGGTAAGGAAATACATTGGTCATCTATATTTGAATTTTTTATTAAGTAGGGTATTAGTTACAATGGTCCAGGTCCAATTTGTGCCCAAGTTGATTATTTTGGACCAATCATGTTCGAATATTAAGTTTAGTTTGTCATATAATATGATTGTATACATATAGATTATATATGTATATGAAAGCACACCCTGCACTCTTCAGAAGCTTACCTCACCTCATTAGGAGAAAAAGTATCTCAATATGCCTCTCACACTTAAAAGCTTGGTCATTATATATGAAAAAATAAAATTCAACAAAAACACAAGGGAGACGTATGTGTTCAGTAATTATCCAAGGTACACCATTATAAGGTATGGAATCATGCTGGAAGTTTTTGCATTTTTCTAAATGTGTGTTGTACTTTTTCGAGACTTACACCTCACAATACTTGTTAAGGCGCTCGCCTAGGAAGGCCAATGTCTCTATAATAATTATCCAATGATATACAATTTCATGAAATTGATTCATGTTGAGTAAAATTATGTATATTTATAAATAGGCCCTTCACTATTTCGAGGTTTACACCTATCTTTACCAAGAAGAAAAAGAAATTCCTCAATATACCTGGCATAATATAAAACCTTAGTCATTACACGAGGAAAATAAAATTCAGCAAAACAAAATGGAGACTAGTGTCTCTCCAATAATTATCCAAAGCTACACAATCATAAGGTACTACTTTATGTTGGGCAAAACTATGTTTTTATATAAATACATTTTGCACTCTTTCAATGCTTATGCCTCACCTCACTGAGAGAGAGAAAACACTTCACGCCTCATGCACTCTAAAATATTGGTCATTACACACAGGGAAAATAAAATTTAGCAATTAGCAAGGGGAAGGTTGATGTCTCTCAAGTAATTATCCAACATTATATAGTCGTAAGGTATTGATTCATGTTGGTAAAACTTATGTATATTTATAAATAAACCTGCACTATTCAAGGCTTACTCCTCACCTCACCTCACATGGAAATAAAGTACCTCAATACGTCTGACACACAATAAAGCTTTAGTTATTATACACAAAAATCCAACAAAAGCAAAAGGGAGGCATAGATGTCTCCAATAATTATCCAACACTACATAGTAGTTGAGTATTTTTTCATGTAGGTCAAACTTATGCATATATATAAATATGTCTTCCACTTTTTTGATGCTTACGATTTGCCTTTCCAAGGATTAAGAATGCCTCAATAGCCTCACAGACTCTAACGAATTGATAAATACACACAAGAATAATAAAACTCAACAATATCTAAAGGAGGTTGATGTCTCCCTAGTAATTATTTAACACTACACAAATATGAGCTATTGATTCATGTTATGCAAACTTATATATATTTATAAGTAAGCCTCGGCACTTTTGCAAGGCTTAAACCTCAACCCATTGAGAGAAAAAATGTCTCAATATGCTTAACACACTACAAAACCTAGGTCATTATGTAAAAGTAATCTAGGATTCAACAAAAGTAAAAGAAATACCTATGTCTCTCCAGTAATTACACAACACTACACAGCAGTAAGGTAGATATTCACACCAGGCAGTCTAACGTATATTGATAAATACATCTAGCATTTTTTTGAAGCTTGCACCTCACCTCACCGAGAAATAGAAAAGCCTCAAAACATCTCACACACTCTAAAACCCATGGCATTACACATAAGTACACTAATATTTTACTAAAATGAAAGAGGGTCGATGTCTCTCTAGTACTTTTCGAACGCACACAACACAATTGTAAGGTCTGGATTTATGTTGGGTAAACTTATACATATTTACTCAAGGCTATGTCTCGCCTTATTAAAAAGAAGAAAACAGTACAACAATGCGCCTCCCCAAGACTTGTAAACCTCAGTCATTATAAAAAGGAAAAAGAATTCTGCATAAAAAAAATAGGCGCCTTTATTTTTCGAATAGTTATCTAACTCTATATATGATTCTTGTTTCACAATTATTTTGAAAATAAGGTATAAATTTCGTTGCATAAACTTAGAAATTTAATGATAAAATGTAGTCACCCGTTGAAAGACTAAGGCCAATAAACATGGACTGGATCATGCTTTGAGTGATTGCATTATAATTCCTAATGTGGTTGTACACCTCGAGATAGTGTCGGAATATGTTAAAAAAAACACAAACAATAATTTATGATTGATCTATATAGGTATTCCATCCAACAACCTCACCTTTTTCATTCCTTAAGATCAAACTTTTGCATTGGTTGCCATACTTAACAATTTGAAGTTTCTGAATGTGCTACATTAACTTACGGTAGCAAGTACCACACGTTTTAGTTGTTAAAGTGTCCAAGATGTATTAACTCCTCACACAGCTACAAATTTTAGAAAGTAGTAAGAGGAGTCTCACACGTTAAGTGGAGATGCATTTACTAAAAGATGCATTCGAGGTTTCTCTTGTTTTGCAAGTGTAAACAACAATAAATTTTGATAGTAGTTTTTTTTGGGATCAGATATTCCAAAGTTCAAATATTTGTATATGTGGAAGGTAATTTGTTTAAGTACATCCGAGTCAGTTATCGACTGAGAGGGTGACAATGCAAAATATTGAGAACCGATGAGATGCATGTAGAAAATATGGAGTAATTAAGAAGGCCTAAACATATGTTGGAAAAAGTGGGATATTAAATACAAAAGCATTTTATCACCACTAACTAAAACTGATTTTACTTATAAAGCACCTACAATTTAGATTATGAGATTGGTACGACGAGCTAACAAGAAGGGTTATGGTCAATTTCCCAAGTATTAGAAAATCCGTGATTGGCAAAAGACAATGCCCGACCAGGCGAATCCGTCACCAACCCAACATATGAAGAATATTGAGTTCTCCTCGGTCTTTTTCCTCAAGCCAGAAAAAACTAAATAATGCGGTGGCTGTCCCCTGTCCCAACCAGAGAAGACTGCCCCATCTCTTATAGGTATGCATCTTCAGTAGATATTATGCAGAGAAACGGAGCCACCACTGGTTTGGACTGTTGCAAGGTATACAGTGAAGAACATAGCGAGGCGTGGGAGGGGGAACAAATACTGAGAAGGGAGGGTATACTCTCCTAATGGATCCGAGGCAAAATCGTTGGATTTTGCCTATTGCTTCCGCTTGTCGGAGAGAAATAGCCGGTGGGAAGGGGGGGGGGAGCGGAGCGAAGAATGAAGATGAAAGGCGGTTGCAGCGCGTCCTCATTTTTATATGGCGCCATATAAAAAGAATAGAAGAGGGTGGCGGGATATTTAAGCTGTACCCTTAGTTTTTCAAGCCCGCCTAAATTATGTTGTAGCAAACACAATCTACTGGGCCTAAAATTTTAGTCTGTGGCTAATTTCTTTGGGGGCTGGTAGCGAATACTTGGGCTTGTAGCCGTATAGGGGCAGTGCTCTATTGTCGGATGGATGCCGCTTATAAACATAAACAAACACCACAGCCCTTCAGTTTCTTGCATCATATCGTCCATATGTTGTCTTGCAGAACCCATTATCTCATCATCTCCACTGTTTCTTACACCATATCGTCCATATTAAGGATCCTTGCTCTTCATCAGAACTCTCTGCAAGGTACCATTCTAGAGACCCTGTTCTCTATCCAGTCCCTGAAGACCATCCTGCTCCATTCCAACAACCTATCCGGCGAAATCAGCCCGGTAATCGGGAACCTGTCCAACTTGATCATTTTCAGCGCTTATGACAACCATCTTTCCGGAGCAATCCCAGACGTCTTTAGCGGACTAACGAAAAATCTCGGCTATTTAGGGATCGGCTCAAACAACTTCAGTGGCGAACTGCCCCCTTCGCTCTTCACTTGCTCGGAACTTCAGCTGCTTGATCTGAGAGACAACACCCTCACAATAAACCCCGACATCGACTTCTCCACGCTGAAGAACCTCCGGGGCTTGTATCTAGACTCCAACCAGTTCACTGGCGGTATCCCGAGCAGCATCTCCTCATGCACACAGCTAACTGCACTTGGACTGGCCGACAACAACCTCCACGGGCCGGGGAGTTCTCCCACCAGTTCAGCCGCCTTCGCTCGCTTAAGATCCTTTCAATCGAAGGAAACAACCTGTCTAACATTACCGCGGCGCTGGCTGCTTTGGGACAACCCAACCTGATTCTCCTTACAGCAAACGAGAATTTCAAGGTTTTGGTGGCTCAAAACAATTGCTTTTCAAGATAGTTAAGGGAATGAAAAATTGTGCATTCTTTTAGAATTTCAAATGAGAACAATCAAAATGTTATTTAAAATAAAACAAAATAAAATAGATTCTACTTATAAAAATATCAAATCGCACGCACTGCACCGCATCCATCCGGGTCAGGAAGGGTAGGATGGGGTATGGCAAGGTGAGGCGTGCACATGTGTATGTTTTTTGTTTTTGAAAGTCCAACACACAAACAATTCTAATCAGCCTTAAATTTCAAACACCAAGAAAGGCCCACGAGCCTTTAGTCTGCACTCCCATTTAAGTGGACATCTATCACTTTAGAAGTGAGCAATGTGGGATAAATGGTGGTTGAGAGATTTTGAAATACAAGATAACTTGTAGTCAGAACACAACATTCCCCAACATATTTCATAAACATCCAAAATGAATAAATGGTAAAAAAAAAAGGTGACTAAACTATCTATTGCATCATAGGTAGCTTGTGACTTTGAGCCTTGCCTAGCAATGGTTCATCTAAATCCAAAGTAGAATTATGAACTACACCTTGAACCAGACTCTCAGATTCAAAATTTAATAAACTGTATAAACATAGTGAGGTCACGAGGACATGTTGATATTCTTTTGCGCATTACAACTTCCACAAAAACCTATTTCATGAGCGCTCTAGTGAGTAAACGCGACTCACATAAGCCTCGACCTAAGATTATACTCACATAGTTGGGATCTACTAAGAGTGTAACACCCTATCAAATAAATGAGCATGACCCCATTCAGAGCAAAACTCTTTTTCAACTTAGATAGCATTGAAGCACAAAATGGCATAGGGAGGGTCCAGAGTGAAACTCAAAAATTATGCTTCGACTGAACACATGCACATATTAGTTTTCCATTTGAATCATTCCTTATGGAATCTATAGTTTTTGTATGGTAGGGTTATCACTATGGTTCAACTCATGGGAAGAAGACTTATCCCCCTCGATGCACAAAGTAAAAGCTTTCTAGATAGATCTTTTCTGAGAGGATCAATAATATTCTACACAAGCCTAACAAATTATAACAATATAACACCATGGATAATGAAGTCTCTCACTATTTCATACATCAATCTCATAAAGAACTTACCTGAGTTATCCTTAGATTGTTTATCTTTATCTATGGTTGACCTACTATCACAATGTATTGAGATATGAGAAAACGACTTTGAAACTACTAATAAATCGAGGAGTACATTTCAAAACCAATTACACTAACAACAAGATAAATCTAAGGCTATAAAATTAGCTTCCTTAGTGGATCTATCCTTCACATTTTTCTTAGTTAATTTCCAAGACTCTACAACACTACTAAGGCAAAAAAAATACAATCACTAGTTGACTTGGTCTCATCACAGCCAACAATCACATTTGTTTATGTATAGCCTTCTAACAAGGTTGCAAAACCTGTGTAATGAAGACCATAACTCATGGCACCTTTAAAATACCTAAATCTAGGTGTTCTAACGATCCATCGGGCAACTAATGTACCTACATAGCCTACTTACAACATATCATTTGGCTAAGTACATCAAGTTTCCTATAACTTGGGCATATACTTTTTTATTCTTAAGATTACCTTTATGTGCCATAAGATGTAAAGGAAAATTATACATATTACTAAATGAACATAAGGGTACGTATATAATATATGTAAAACATTTTGTACATGGAAAAACTGATTTAAGGAATAATCTGAAGTAGATCTACTTAATTTAGTGCCAAGAAGAACATCATCAGTTCTTAAATCTTTCAGTTAAAATTCTTAGAAAGAAATGATTCAGTATCAACAACAATAGCAACATTCGATCCATAGATTAAGATATCAATAACATACAAACACACGATAACAGTTGCATTATTAAAAGACTTAGAATAAATGCATTTATCATATTCATTTGCATTGATTCCATAACATAAATGTTTTGATCAAATTTATCATTCCACTACTTAGGTTCTTATTTTATACCATACAAGGATTCTACAAGTCTACAACTTTATGTTCTTGTCCTTGGACTACAAAACCCTCATGTTGATCCATATAGATATCTTCCTCAAGGTCAATTGAGGAAGATAATATGTACATCCATTCAATGGATTTCACAATTATGGACCGCGACCAAGGAAACAAAGACACATATAGAGGCGAACTTTGTTACAGGAGCATAGGTGTCAAACTAATTGACTCCTTCTTGTTATTTGTAACCTTCCGCTACCAATGTATCCTTGAGCCTAATGATGCTACCATCTTCCCTTAATGTCTTTTTGAAGAGCAATTTGCATGCAATTGTTTTGCAAACCTAGAGGAAGATCCTTTAAAATCCAAATATGATTTTTTATAATGGATTCTATTTTACTATCAACAACTTCTTCTAGAAACTAGCATCTAATGATTTCATGGCATCTTCACAGGTCTTAGGGTCTTCTTCTATTATAAAGGTGTATAAGCTAGTATAAAAGTTATTTGTTACTTTGGCCCTTTTACCCCGATTAAAGCCACTTAAGAGGCTCAATCACTTCAAGGTTCAATAGATTAGGTTCAGGTATGGGTATGTTGATGAAATGAATTAGATCTTACTTGGTTGCTAAAGGTTTTCAAGTTTAAAGATTTAAAGGACCTTCACTGTCGCGAACCATTCAAACAAATCATCATTAACTAAGCGGAAGCGATCATTAACAACTGATTAACAAAATCACTAAAAATTAAAACCTTTTGCAAAGGGATCCAATTCTAGGAAACTCTTAACAACAAGATCCAAAATATTATATGTACATTCTGGTCCACAAGTACATACCATGTACCATATCTTCTCGAGGATTACATACATCAATTGCTCTGTTAGGTCTACATATGAGCAACACAAAACCTCGAGGCATTCAAGCCAAGATCTCAGATCGATTACAAAAAAATACTAAGTACTGACTCCTAGGACCTGAGAGTACAGAGACGACACATATGACTCATATCTACAAGACATGACAGTCAGTATCTCCACCTGAGATGTCACTACTATCCCTGATGCTGCTATCCTTTTTCCTGTTGTATAATTTCTACATCTTCATCTGCGTCCACCTAAAAATGTTTGATCCCACGGGGGTGAGACAATTGAAATTGTCCCAGTAAGAGATATAACTCTCTGTCAGAAACATTATTATTGCAGATAAATATTATAAAATTGAGCAGAGAATAAGCAGTTTAGAACATTCTCATATTTTAAAGCATTGCAACTATCTATGATAGAGCAGTAAATCATTTATTCATTTTATAAGGAATATGAAGAACATTTATATCTTTTATCCATCTTACTATATCAACATCTCAAGCTTATCATGAGATACTCATTATCATGGGATGTCATCCATGAATCATTCTCATTTCTATCTATTGACCTTAGCCAATTCTGTTAGCCAGATATTGAATTGTACCAGTCATGTGAGTATACATCATCATATTTTGTCCTGGAATTGGACTATGCCAATCCTATGAAAACATTCCAGGCATTGGACTATGTCAATCATGTGTAACCATTCCAAGCATTGGACTATACCAATCATGTGCAAACATTCCATGCATTGGACTATACCAATCCTGTGCAAACATTCTAGGCATTGGACTATACCAATCCTATGCAAACATTCCAAACATTGGATTATTTCCAATCCTATGCAATTATTCCAGGTATTGGGTTATTACCAATCCTGTGCAATTATTCCAGGTATTAGGTTATTACCAATCCTGTGCAATTATTCCAGGTATTGGGTTATTACCAATCCTGTACAATTATTCCAGGTATTGGGTTATTACCAATCATGTGCAATTATTCCAGGTATTGGGTTATTACCAATCCTATGCAATTATTCCAGGTATTGGGTTATTACCAATCCTGTGCAATTATTCCAGGTATTGGGTTATTACCAATCATGTGCAATTATTCCAGGTATTGGGTTATTACCAATCATGTGTAATTATTCTAAGTATTGGGTTATTACCAATCCCATGTAATTATTCTAAGTATTGGGTTATTACCAATCCTGTGTAATTATTCTAGGTATTGGGTTATTACCAATCATGTGCAAACATCACTGCATACCACATCACCTTTTTTAGGTATTAAACCTTGGCCAAGCCATCATACTTATTCACATCTTGTATGTAATTCAATTATTCCTCGTATCTCCCTTAAGCTTATTCAAAACACTATAGCCCTTATTTGACTATAAACATGAAGCATGTATGACCAAGATTTCATTATTATTATTATTGCATCCATTAGTTATTATTATTATGTTATTAATTTTCCATTGTTTATTATCATTTCTTTCATGAGACTTTATAACATCTTGTTACCTTTCACTAGGAAACAACTACTCTCATGGCTCACAAGGCCCATTACACATCTTGTCACCTCTCACTAGGAAACAACTATTCTCATGGCTCACAAGGCCATTAAACATCTTGTCACCTCTCACTAGGCAACAACTATTCTCATGGCTCACAAAGCCATTAAACATCTTGTCACCTCTCACTAGGAAACAACTATTAGGGTTAGGGTTTTCCTTTTAGCCGAATAGGATTCAAGTTTATATTATTAATTCAAACCCTAGTAATTGCTTCCCACATCTAGAAGCATACATTGATATCACAAGTATTCAATTATACTTATTTATTCTCATCTATTATCATTACATGATAATCAACACAAAGTATGAGTTTCTCTCTCATCTTTTCTAAGATATTGATTACATCATACTTTGTTATCTTGGCTTAACCCTTTCTCAAGGTATGTTAGCCTACATTTATCAAAGTGCATTAAGCTCATTACATCTCAATGTAACAATTATCATGAAACCCTTTATGTGTTACTCATCCAAGTATATTAGATTTAGGGTACATCAAGGTGTATCAATTTTGGGGTGTTGAATATGATATCTATCATGTCTTGATGTATAACTTCCCTCATCACTTGTAATTTACTTAAGTATATCAACTTATCTTGTATTAGGGTATTTTACATCCTAATACTTTATGCACCAGTTCATCACATTTATCATGTAATGTATTGTTCATAAATCACTCATTTGAATTATTCTACCATTATCATTGATATGGACTTATCTCAGGTTAAGGCATTATTGATATAAGGTTATCCATTATCAACTATTTTAGGTGTTTCACCTACCAATACATTATTCACTACTCCATTATTAGGAATAGGGTTCCCCTCTTTATCAATTAGGATTTCACATAACATCACCCTATATTAGAATTTCACATAACATCATCCTATATCAGGGTTCCGCATACCTTCACCCTATATTAGGATTTCACATGACATCACCCTTGATTAGGGTTTCACATGACATCACCCTAGATTAGGATTTCACATGACATCACCCTTGATTAGGGTTTCACATGGCATCACCCTAGATTAGGGTTTCACACATCATTATCTTGAATTAAGGTTCCTTATAACTTTTCCCCAATTTAGGGTTTCATGTGACCTTACCCAAAATTAGGGTTTCATGAAGCATCCTCTTAAATTAGGGTTTTTCATTATATTACCCTGAATTGGGATTTCTCATATCATCACCCCAGATTAGGGTTACACCATTACCCTAGATTAGGGTTTCACCTAGCATTGCCCTAAATTAGGGTTAGAACTCATCAACCTTCTCAATTAGGGTTTCATGATCTCATCCTCATGGATCAAACCCTAATTACATATTTTATTCATATTGAAAGTATTGAGGATTAATCACTACATGATTATTACTCATGTATAAGTTCCTCTCTCTCTCATCCTCTCTAGGAGGTTAATCATTCCAACTTGATTGGATTAGATCAACTTGAAAGAAGGGTTAGCATAGTGTATTGAGATATTGCTTCCATAAGCATCAAAGGTTAACCTCTCTAAGGGTACTAAACACCCTAGTACCTTAAAGGTACAACCATTATAATTACCTTTAATAAACATCATTAACAATCATGGGGTTAATTGATCTTTCATCACATTAGGTCTTCAACCGGTTTGGTTGCATTGAACCTCCAATCGGTTTTGAGGTACTTGAACTCTAAACGGTCTTGAAGCTACTAGACTTTCAAATGGTCTTGAAGACCGTTAGACCTTAAACGGTCTTGGTCCCAAAACCTTCAATCAGTCTTAAGACCATTAGACCATCAAACAGTCTTGATCTTAAAGTCCCTAAATGGTTTGAGAACGTTTGAATTAAATATAATTAACCCCAAACGGTTTGAAACCATTTAGACCTCCAAACGGTCAACTCCTCCAAATGGTCAACATACCCAAACAGTTTTGAAGTTTAATTTACCCATTCGATCTTGAGATCCATTACCCATTCAGTTTTAAACTCAATTACCCATTCGATCTTGAGATCCATTACCCATTCGGTTTTGAGGTAAATTACCCATTCGGTTTTGAGGTAAATTACCCATTTGGTTTTGAGTTCAATTATCCATTTGGTATTGAGCTCAATTGTCCATTCAGTTTTGAAACCGAATCAACTCAATCAGTTTTGAAACTGAATTATCTCAATCGGTTTTGAAAACCGTTTGCCCATTCCTTTGTTGAGGTGTGTGCTTAAGATGACATCATCATCTTCAAGCTTCAAACCTTCAAAATGAGTTGTGATTCTTATGGTGATTTCAATAACTAATCATAAAGAAATCGATAAAGAAGAAAGGTTCAACACATGATGATTAAATTGCAAGTAATAATGACATTTAAGGGTTCAAGTTATATAACCCACCTTCAAAATTGAATCCAATCTTCAAGCTTCACGTTCTCCATGGTGAATGAAGCTTCCTCAACTTCTAAAGGCTCGTCCTCAAGTCTTTGAGTGAAATGAATGGCTAAGGTTGAAGATTGAATGAAGAAAAGAAGAAATTAAGCATTGAATTTCGATTTCCACCATGAAATTAAGGTTGAAGATGACTATGTAGCTTACCTACAGGTTGGGACACGTCCTACTGTTGCTCCTAAGATCCCTTGTGTTCAACCAAAGCAAGGAAAGAAAAAGGAATCGAAAAAGCCTTTCATGTGGGTTGAAAATGGGATGTATATAAGGGAATTTCAATGAGAGAGAAAGTGATAAATAATTCCTTCAACTCCCAAAATTGGTGCCACATACTCCCCTAAAACCCTTGCATACGAATCCATCTAACCCACCTTGTAATTCCTCTTCATTATCCATGAATTAAAAGAAAACAAATCAAACACCTTAACCATTTTAATAATAATATCCAATATTAGTGGATATTACTTTTTAGTTAACTAATGTGAGTGGGCTCTCCACTCACTTTAGATATTTCGGTGCCATTGCAAGGCACAAATACGTCCATACTTATACAAATTCAATCATCACATTTTTGGTTGAAGGGCACTTCCATTAATATTTTTAATTTTCGCATTAAATTGAATTAGGGTTTCAATTATGCTTAAATCTTGATTATTTTAATATCAAGATTCTCTTTCCTCCAAAGAGATTTAAATGAGACGTCCCTCTAATTTTATTGTCTATAAATGATACCAATAAACATTAGGGACTCTCTAGAAGTGGTATTTTGCATATTGAACCCTAGGTTTTGGGTAAATTGCACATTACACCAAAACTAGGTTTTAATGCACAAACATTGCTTAATAAGCTCTTTCTTGGTGCTCAGGCTTTCACAAGCCATAACTCTACATCATTTTCATCATAAAACACTTTAGGAACATTTAATCATGTAACATTTGCAAGTTATCCCCTCAACTTGGGTAATTTTCACTTTAGTCCCAAATGAGCAAAACATTGTTTTCAACATTATTCAAAAAGGACTAAAATTGAAACATAAGTTCCTCTTGGGCCTTAATTACTTTTCAAAAGATAAGAGCAAGAATATAATTAACTTTATTAAGCAAAACATCTAGGGTTAAAGCATAACCCAGGTCATGGATGTTACATTCACCAACTTGTTTGAAAACGCTAGACTTGTAAGGAAAGATGTTTTCAAAGTATAAAAACATCTACAAGTCTTGTTTCTAGTATGGAGTTTGTTCTAATGTTAGGGATATTTGACTTTATCACTAGAAATATTTTTGTATTGCTATTTTCAACATGGCCTAAGAAAATGGTATCAATTGTTTTGGGAGCAAAATTTCTTTTCTTATTTTTAGGAAATTAAACTTTGACCAAGCAACCCCATAGTTTAAGGTACTTTAATACATGTTTTATATTAAACTGAATTTCCTAAGGTGTCTTGTTTATGTGTTTGAAAGGGACACGATTCAATACATATTTAGAGGTTAAAAGAGAATCCCCCACATTATTTGATGTAGACCAGATTCAGCCGACATTGCATTAACCATATAGATCAATGTTCTAATTTTTTTCTTAAGGCTACACCATGAGATTATGGATTATACTGGACAATAATTTTATGAATAAGGGCATTTTCTTCACATAATTTTTAAGCTCATTTTAGGCATATTCACCTCCTCTATCAGATCTAAACCTCTTAAGGTTTTATCCAGTTTGAAGTAGTGCATGCCATCACAAGTAAGAACACTATTTAGGTCACATATATCGATACGAACAAGCTCAACCAAGTATGTATTTCATTCTACTGATGTAAAAGACTTCTTAAGAAATTTAGCTTGAAAACATATTTAGCATCTAACATTATTAGATAATTGAGTTTTAGGAGTTAGGTCCATGTGAACCATATGTTTCATAGTGTTCTTATTCACATGTCCTAAGTAGTCATGCTAAATATCACAAGATATGAAAGTAGAAAAGGTACTAAAGTAATTTCATTAATATGAAAAGACCATTATAGGAAGAGACATTGAACTTAATTAAACTCTCACAGGTATATCCAAACCTATTTAAGAACCATAAATATAAATTACAACTTTGTTCCCTTGACACAAGAGTACAACCAGACGACATGATTAAGACTTCACTAATTAGGTTTCTTTTTAAACAAGGAACATATTAAATTTTTGCAATGTAAGTACCTTTTGAGATGTGAGATTTAGATCCACACATTCATAGCCTACATTTGCCTCACAAATACACGATCACTCCAAAATATGACATGGTTTTTTTCTACCAGATAGGTAGAAAAAGCATAATGATTACAACATATGAGAGAAACGATTACAGAGTCCATCCACCAATTATCATTAGAAGAAAGCTTAACACTATGAACAACAATGTTGGTGGTATCTAACCTTTTAGAAGAAAATGAATCAACCCCCACATTGTTCATGTTCAATTATGCATTTTTAGGGGGCTGGTAAGTTTTCTTTCTTGGACCCTTACAGTGACTACAAACATTATCAAGATAAGCAGGCATGCCACAAGCATTACAAACATCTTGTCCCCTAGAATAAGTGTTCTTGTTATGACTAGATTGCTTGCTTTGCTTGAAAGATTGCTTGGACTTCAGATTGAACATGTTTGATTTCTTCTTGGATTTGACATCATCTACTAGGTTGATAGAGGTAGTGACCTTAACATCCTTTTCCCTATGATGAAATTCAGTTTGAGGGGTTTGACTAAGGAGGACATGGTTAACCCATCATGCGTATTATGAAGAGTTTTAAAAGTGGAGGGAGATTTTCAATTATGATTGCCACTTGCATGTTCTCCTCATCTTATAAATCACCAACAATAGATTTTTAGGTGAGGTTTTGGTACTAAAGTACTTGGACTAGAATAGGCTTATTATCTACCATTTTTTATTCATACCATTGAATGAAATCATATCATTCTAACCCAACAACTTGAATTTAAGACTTGTGATCCAATGTTTACCAAATTTCAAGGGAAGAAGGTAGCTTGTAGTATATGTCATAAAGCTCATAAAAAAGAGCAGACAAAATCCTACCAAGACAAAAATAATATGTTTCATTTGGTATATTGAAGGTAAAAGATGCAGAAAAGGGATCACTATAGGTTTCTATTAGGATATCAAGATCATTTGGAATGAAATTAAAATATGGTTCATGTTCCTCAGATGGTGTTATAGCAGATACTAAAACTAAGGAAGTGAGCTAGAATTTCTCCTTTTGTTGCCAATGACATAAATGCAATCTCATCAATTTTCTCGCCTAAGGCTAGCTATGTCTTCCATGGTCATCATGTTCTAGGATCTATATTATGGAGATAGTAAGGAATCAGGTTAACAAATATAAGAAATAACTAGAAGTGGGATTTTTTTTCTTCACAAATATTAGATGTTTCAAAATTTTGAGTTACCATTTCTCAATCTTTACTAGACAAATGGCATCAGATAATCTGACCAAAGCAAAGAATAGAGATTTATAGTTTAGAGGAGTTTGTGTGTGAAGGTGTGTCATAAAGATCACTCTCGTGAAGACAAAATTTGTCACTCTTGTGCATGAGCCTGTCCAACGATTTGCCTCCCATATTCAGTCATCCCATCTCTTGGTCACCTCCTGCTGCTAGTAAGAGGAGTGTTGTCAAAAAAACATGTAAGAGGAATCTCATTCAAATACACGCCAATGGGTAATAATAGGTGAAGAAGAAGGAAGAAGTGAGATCGAGAAAGTTGTGATGTTGTGGGCTAATGGAATGGTGGTGGAAGTCATACACAGTATATATAAGAAGCACACAATAACAAATGGAAGTGAGCAGTTCACACACATCAACTCTTTGGATGATCTCAGGTATATCAATTGTGTTTTTGGTATCTTTCCGGTGTCTTGTAGGCTTTAGAATGATCACTCAATAGAATATTTGACACTTTATCAATGTTTCTCCAACAACTGACATTTCTAGAAGTTTTCAACATCACCAACAATCTTTTAGAAGGCTTTATTCCACTGGAGGGAACTTCCTCACCTTACCATGCCCAAGTTTTCATGGTAATGTTGAGTTGCATGTATATAACTTTCCCAGATCTGGTCAATCAAAGCAACATGTACCCAATCCTCTTATGTTATTGCAGTCCCAATCTCAGGCAATGAATGAGATATATGACTTTCCCAGATGTGGTCAATCAAAGCAATACATACCCAATCCTCTTATGTTATTGCAGCCCTAGTCTCAGGCAACGAATGAGCAACATGGGTATATGTGTTTTTTTGGTATTGCCATTTGGATTGGGAATGCTAACGAGCTTCTTCCCATCATGTTCGTAGATGTGGCATGTCCTTGCTTAATAAGAAATTACAAGGGCAAGTGAAAAGGGTAGATTTCAACATCAGTTGTCTGCCATTTATACTACTAACTCTCAATAATTCTCTCGTTTAAATGACTCAGTCTCCAAACCATTGCAAGATAATTTAAGAATGTTGGGCTTATGCCATGTGTATTTGTTTTGCTTTAACTTTGGAAACAACTAACAATACAACTCTTTGTTGTTATGTAAATGAAATTAGTACTATACTTCTTTTCAAAAGACGACTGGATCTATTGATAAATAGGACTTTGATATATGAACCCACAATTAAACCCCCAAACAAATTCAATTAACAGACCTCTAGCACGCTATTAACGATCTATAGTGGTCCAGATTCTTGTGTACCAATGTGTAGTAATGGTGTATATATTGTGTCTTATTCTTTGTGCAAATGTGTAATATAAACAATGTATCTATTTTGAGCTAATAACTCAATTACAACACAACATTTATCTGCAATAGTCTAGTCCTTTATGTAATGTAGTGTGATGTTTTGTTTACAATCTTTATATAATCAGTGTACTCTATTTTTTATAATTATGCACTATAAAAATGTAATCATTACTAAACAAAGGTCTAATATGACTTATTAACACCAGAAAGAGTTTTTTTAGTTCTACTTTTATGTGTTACTTTGTGTGTTATTCAGATATATATTGCATATTGTGTCTGTAAAATGAAGTAACACATAATTCGAGTACATTTTGGGTATAAAAGTGGATGCATAATGGTTGTTGTGTATCATTCTCTTTAATAAAAATACACAAGAGGTCTACACATGTCAAACCATGATTAAATTAACACTAATAAAATTCTCTGTTTTCCAAGAGAAGTGAGTTTTGGAGAAAGATCCAATAAATGAAACATGCTCTTGACACAAGTTTATGTTTTATGCAACCAACCATTGGATTTATTCATTCAATAAAGTCATGCGGAGGAATCATACATCAATTAAGAAGTTGTAAATAGATCGATATCCATCATCTATTACAACACCATACATTATAATATAATGGGAAATCTAATATAATTATAACTCTAACATTAATATCTTAAGGGAGAGTCAAGCCCTTTACACTTTGAGGAATATTCACGCAGGAGGTCTTATCTAAAAGGTTGTTTTTTTATGAGTGCATTGAAAGAATCCTTACACAAATGTCTCGCGTTATAAAAGATAGTATCATAAGTCAAAATGAGTAAATGTTATAGCTCTCATTGTAACAAAATAAGTAATGGTTAACATTGTCACACAACCTTAGAATGCAAACAATGGTTTCAATTTTCAGAATACCTTTAGATTCTAGTACATACATGCTCATCTAGATTCATGAACCCAATGAGTCTATCTTTATTTTCTTGAATAAAATGCTTGAATACATTAGAGGGGGCATATTAATCTTAATTTTCTAGTAAAAAATGTGCTTTTACATTAAAATGGTCATGGATTGGCCTATGAGTTTAAATTTTACATTACTTGAAACTTATCCTAACTAGAAAAGTCACTTCCGTATTCACACCATTTAAATATACATCGAAAATGTACACATATTTTGTCTGAAATGCAAAAGAAGTTGTAATGTGTGCTATGTACAAATGTCGAGACACATCTTTCATGTCATATTTGTAAAAATACCAACTCCATGTTTCATAAAAAAATGGTCATTTAAAGTACTTGAGCCATAACCACATTTGCACCACCAAATTAAAAATGATTTTCTCATGTCCAGCAATTTATATGTTGTCTTGTTGCATTCCACATATGACCAAGCGTGGAAAATTTCATGCAGTCTGAAAACATGTTGCATCATTGCAAAAGAAAACAACAATTCAATATGAAAACTTTTTAGTTGTAGCTCATTTAAATCAAAACTAACATCAAGAAAAGTCTCTTGCAAGTATGATATAATGCAATGTAGATGGTTTATTTCCTATTCAAATTAACAAACAACCAAACCCTACATCCTTGATATCTTTATATTTTGAGACATATAAAAAATTCTTATTTCATAAGAACATTGGGATTGATGAGAATAAAAAAAAATAGAAATTATGTTATGAGAAAGAATTTTAAGGATTAACATTAAGAGATTTGTAAGAAACCTACAACATACCTTCTATAAAAATGTCCAGATTGACTGTCACGTGATTCTATCCCCACAACTATCACATGTAATGCAACATTGTTTAGAAGGCACCACGTCCTTTGTCCCCATTATGAATTTCCAAAATATGTCCACACTCATCCCAGCTTTACATATGCTCAAAAACCCACCCCTAAATATATTTAGTTGCATAGTTTCAATGCAGACATTTATGGAACATGCATGGAACACTGAATGGTAATAAATAATTTGAATCCACGTCGAAGGATTAAGATTTAAAATTGGAATTCCACTTCATCATGTATCCCACCATTTCTCAAAATCAGTGGATTCAACAAACTGTAGACACCCTAACTCACTAGCATGATCTATCTATAGTCCAATGTGTGTATGTTTGGTTATTTTGTTGGTGGTGAAATGGATTAAGCAAGTAGTAATATCATACTACTATTTTTTTCTTGTAAACTATCAGATAATCTATTTACAGAGAATAGAGGAGGAAGGCAAGATGCCCATGTTCTTTGTGGGTCGGGTTGCTTGAGGCACTACTTAGCCAACCAGTCCACAATCTTGTTCTGACCATTCATGTAGACAACGTTGAAGAGGGATTTTTCCAGGCATAGTTGCTCGATGGTGTGGACCAATAGATGGTACTTCAATGGAGCTTTGTCTAAACTTTGTATCCAGTGCACCACATAGCGTGAGTCCATGACAATGATCCCAGCTGGCAAGTCAGTTTTTCTGGCATACTCAAGTCCATCCAGGATGGCCATGAGCTCCCTGTTCATAGGGTTGGTGCCTCGTCCCATCCTGGCACTACCACATAGCCAGTGACCATTTATATTTCTCACGACAAGGCTCGTGGCTTTGGTGTTCTCAGAATTATTCACCATAATGTCTACATGTAGAATAGAAGTTGCGATAGGAAGATATATACTATTAGTACTCGAGGGGAGCTGGGATGACGGATGGGAGTCCCCTTGAAAGGCAGCCCTGGCAACATTGAGGGCTGATCTACATTGAACCTCTATGACTGAAGGAGGTAGCAGTTTGTTTTTAAAGATATGGAGGTTCCTATCTTTCCACAACCACCAACAGGTTATAAGGAAACATGATTTCCAGCTTTCCACTTTGTTTTAGAGTCTTTAATGTAACCTAGCCACTCGGTGACTATAGCTATTTCAAAGAATAGGGGTGCTTCATTAGGCGTTAATCTCCTCCAAACTCTTGTTGCTGCCAGGCATTCCGGTATAGCATGAAGAATTAATTAAACCGGAGATTGGCATCTGGAGCAACTCACATCAGGGGTAATTTTCCTTTTGAAACATAACTTGTTTGTGATCAAACGATTCTGGTGGACTAGACACAAGTTACTCTTGACTCTGTTGAATTGACATAGCTCAGATTTCAGCATAGTAGTCAACATTTGTAGTATTAGTTGAACTTGTAAGAATCCTATACGTAGAGTTACATGTGAATTGCCATCACCTGAGTGCAGCCAAGTTCGTCCATCCTCACCATACTACACTCTTGGGGGAGGCATGCATGTGATGTCTTGGGTTGTACTCTCAGTGAACCATTGATTAAAAAAACCAATGTCCCAGTTCCCTTCATATGAAACTAAACAAGCAACCTTTAGGTCTTAGATATCTTTAGGAATAATAAGATCATGTTTTAATATAGGGAGGACTCCTTCACCCATCCAATAATCCAACTATAGATTGGTCTTTTGGCCAGACATTTCTACCATTCTCGAGTTATTGATGAGGAAGAGTATGGAGAGTTTAATGCATCTCCATGTGCGAGAGCCTGAAGAGTTAGCCATGTGTTGTTTGTCGTATTTTGCATGCATAAGGCCCACCCACTGGGCTTGCTGTTCCTGGAGAAATTTCCAGGCCATCTTTGATATCAGGACCTTGCTGAAATCCTTGGCAGATTTGACCCCCAGTCCACCTTGATGGTGTGTCTTGATGATGTTACTCCAGGCTACTATATTCATGTTTTTGGATGTGTGCTAGCTACTCCATACAAAGTTTCTTGTGAGTTGATCAATTTTGTCAGTGATACAAAATGGAAGGAGAACCAATTGCATTGTGTAGCATGCTTCAGAAAGAAGTACTAATTTTTTTAAGGTTAAACGTCCATCAAGGGAGAGGAGCTTATCCTTCCAACAACTTATTTGGTTATAAATTTTCTTCAAAAGGTATTATAAATGTTCCTTGATTTTCCTCTTGTGAATTATTGGAATACCCAAGTGTCACCACAAGGTGGAAGTTACTTGGATATCTAGGGTTTGTCATACATGGGCTATCAACTTCCTATGCTTATTTTTTGAAAGGAATGCATAAGATTTCTCATCGGAGAGAAACTGCCCTGAAACTACACTGAATCGGCTGAGGCATCTTCTAATGATTCTCACTTGATGCACGGAGGCTTCTCCAAACAAGATGATATCATCAGTGAAACTAACATGAGAGAAATGGAGTTTCTGTCTGGTAAGTCCTATAGGTTTCCAAGAGACCTAGGCGACCTCTTCATTGATGAGATGACTAAAACGTTCCATGTACAAGACAAAGAAATAGGGGGACAAAGGATCCCCCTGATTTACTCCACACAATGGCATGAAGGACCCAATGATCTCTCTATTCCATACAATAGAGGTGGTCCCAGTTCTGATCAGTTGCATTGTGATATCAATCATGTTGTGTGTGATCAAAGTTCTGAGAAGAGTGTCCTCCATGAAGGGCCAACTCATTTTATCAAACGCCTTCATAAGATCATGTTTGATAGCAAGATAGTGTTTATTACATTGATTATATTCCATCGAATGGATGATTTCCTGGACCAAAACAATGTTGTCTCCTATTTTGCATCCAAGGATGAAGCTAGATTGAAAGAGAGAGATCCAAGTCATTAAATATGACTTAAGCCTAGCCACAATGACCATGGTGAGGATTTTTGAGCAGACATTGTTCAAAGAAATTGGTCACAACTGGGAGGAAGAATCTGGCTGCAAGACCTTTGGTATAAGGGCCATATTCGAGTCTGTACTTCTAGGATCAATGGGAGAACCTTCAAAGGGTTCCTGGATGAAATTGCACACCTATTGTTGGAGGAGTTGCCATTTTTTTTCGGATGAAAGATGCATCAATCCCATCCAACCGCGGGCGCCTTGAGCGGCACCATAGCTCAGAGTGAGTTCCACATCTCATCGCATGAGGGTGGGCTAGCTAGATTTGAGATCTTGGAGTCACTTAGAGGAGGAAAAACACCTACAAAGGAGGCGCTTGCTCGACGTTGCTCATTGAAGGAGTGTTCCTGGTACACATTAGAAAAAAAAAGAAAGGATTAGATGATTTAAGTTTTCTCCTTCTTCCACCCATGTGCCGGTCTGGTCCTTCAACTTTACAATTTTGTTCCTAGATCTTCTTGCTTTGACAATAGAGTGGAAATGTTTGGTGTGGCCATCTCTCAATGTTACCCAATCACATCTCACTTTCTATTGCCAATCAGTTTCTTCTCTTCTCAGAATAGATTTTGACTTCGATTGAAGGGCCACCATTTCCTTTGAGGTAGTAAAATCGAAATTAAGAGAGAGTTGTAGTTGATTTCACCAAATTTTATTGCCTAGTTGATCTTTATTCCTTCTATATTATGTCTTCTTGTGCGAGGCCCATTTTGTTGCAAGCTTTAGAATCTTTGACCCTACGTGACCGAAGGAGTTGTTGGTGTCCCAATAGTGTTGTAGAAATAATTTGAAGCCATCCGTCTCCTCCTAGCTAGCAGGAGTTCTTGGTGTTGTTTGATTCCTTTAAGATAGACCAAATACAAAGATTAGGAGAGGCACGTGATCAGAGTGATTCCTCTCAAGCACCAAGATCAGGCTAGTGAAATCTGAATCTAGCAGAGAGATTTTCCTAGTGCTCGATCCAATCTTTCATGGAGTAACCTTCTTTTGAATGTGTTGTGAGCCTCCTTTGCTCCCAAGTTATAAAGATCACAATCAATCTTTAGCATCGATGAAATCCTTATTGTTGGCTTTGTCAAAGGTCATGCTACCAAAGTTCTCTATTTGGAACATAACGACATTGAAGTCGCCAACCACAATCCACATGGATGTGATGGTTGTAGAGAGAGCAGAGAGATGATGCCATAAGAAATCTTCCGTTACCTCTGGTTGTGCCCCCATAAATAGAGGCGCAGTAGAACTTGTTATCAATGTAGTAGTAGATGAATTGTTTGTGGGAAAGGAGGATTACGAGAGCTATGTTAGATTTTCATAACACCCAAATCCATAAAAAAAGCCCACATCTTCCACCCAATGGGAATATGGAAAGACTAAACTCCTGATAATTGATCCATCTCTAGGTCTGCTACATTGGGTTTCATACAACCCTATCACAAAAACTTGATATCTATTCACTAGATTCTTCATAGTTTTATGGGCATCATCATCAAAGATACCCAAAACATTCCAACTCATGATCTTCATTGGTCATCTTCTTCAAAGGTGGAAGTCCCCATTTCATGTGCCTCCTTTTCCAAATCATGGAGAAGGGAGGGTTTTCCTCTTTTCCTTATAGATGCTCGACCTGAGTCCCATGCTTGGACCACCTTCATGTTCCATATTTTAATGGCTACTGTGGATTTTTTTGGACTTCAACATTTGACATAGGTCATGCCTCCCATTTCCTAGTTTCCCAGGTTGAAAGTTTAAGTGATGAAGGGATGGGCCTGAGTATCCCTCCTAGTCGACACCTCGTCACCTAATGGGGTTGTTGTTGTGTGGTCAGGGTTGGTCTTGGAGATTGGTTGGGCTTTGGGGGAAGATCATGCATGGGGATAAGGTATGTATGTTGATGGAATGCATTCAATTCTTCTAGTTTCCTTGGGGGCTTCCTTTGGCTCTAGTCAATACTCTCTGTAACCCTTGCAACTACATTGTCTGCATCAATAATTTCATGAACTTCATCTTCCTCCTCATTTTCCTCAAGGGCTTGAAATATGTTGGAGCTCTGCGTGGAGTTCTTTTGGGCACTGGAAGTGGTAGATTTCTTTTGATTCCTTGGGATTGGTTTGGCATGAATGGCATCTGAGAAACCTTCCCACCACTGTGGGTTGTCCGATATTAGTTTGTCTGATGCAATGCTCACCATTCTAGCAACATTTTCCTCTTCTATTCTCTTCTTACGGTATTTTACTATGTGCTCAGCTCTGGTGCAATGCATGTAGATGTATGGGATATTATCATATTTGACTTTGTACCTGATCCCATCAATTAAGATGATGGGAACCAGAGAATTTTCCATGTTGAGTTCAACAACAATGTGCACAAAGCGACCTCTCCTTTGTAACTTTTTGTTCATTTCAACCTTTATGGTTTTTCCCAACCGATCCCCTATCTCCTTAGGAGAACTTCCTAATATATGTGTATTGGCATGTTGGAAATTCTGACCCAAGCTACAAGTTTGGGAGGCATGGAAATGTCCGGAGAGAACCCAGGGAACCACCGTTGGACCGTCAAGTATGAGCCAAATATTGGCCATGGTCCTCCTACCAAGGCATCGATGTAGTCCTCTTTAGATTGTAGTTGAACAATATAGTAGTTGTTTGCTACATCAATCATATTGAACCCCCTAGCCACTTCCAGAGAACTTTGATCCTGTCTTGTAAAGTGAGGTAACCTATCTCTATTGAGAGTAGCTTGATGATTATAGTGTACTTCCAGGGGTTGAGAAGTTCCTCCAAGGTGTCTTGACGGAGACAGAAGGCCGAAAATCCCTAATCCGTTGAAACCTCGATGCCCAAAGGGTGTAGAGCAATACCACAATCATCTGTGTCAATCTTGATGAAGTTATGAGGATTATCCTGTGAATGTTTCCCCACGATATCCTTATAGGAAGCATAAGGGGTCTATTGGTTCTCCTTCTACCTTGCTCATTGCCAGGAAGGGGTGGGAAGTGTGTTGCATCACCCACCGCCCCATTTACATGGAACTAGTGCTCGATCTAGGTGGGTGGTGTTGTCAGTAGTTGCCATTGGATAAATTGAGGTTGAGTCCTATAGTGCCCAGTGGGATGGAGTTTCTGAGATGTTGAGGCGGGTCACCATCTCCTTTGTCTTTAAGAATTCCTTGGTCACCTTGGTGATCACCTCCGTCGGTCGCCCTAGGGCCTTCCCTAGCTGTCATTGTTGTGCTTTCCTACAATATTACCACAAACTTCATACTACTATTTTAACATGTCATATTTCTCTTCAAAAGATACATTCAACTATACACTAAAAAAAGGTTTCCACTTTCTAAACAATGGATTTTGTATAGTTATATGGATTCTTAGATATAAAAATGCAACTACCTATTCCTTACATGTGTCAACCAATATAACTCTATTAATTTAAAATATATAGCTTAAATACATGTTGTTGTATTTCTAAAAGGACCGTCAATTCAAGATACATGTATTACCAATTGGCAACCTATGTTTCTCGTAATGAGATATTTCAAGATACTGATGTAAAGAAATATACAAGGAAAATGATGAGTTCCTCTACTTGAAAATACATGAATAAATAACTATCAATCTTCTTGTAGTGAGGCCTCTAGGGTGACCTAGGAATTCCTATACGATTTCCTCTTTTTGATACTACATATATATGTAAATACCAATCCTTTTGGAATACACACTTAAGCATGACCTTGGTAGTTAGATTTATCTAAAAAGCCTCTTTTTAGATTATATTAAAAGAAACTGATTGGTAGGTGATCTGACCAAGAAACATTGTGATGACATATCATGCTTTTGGGTGTGGCGTTGGGGTGAGTGATCACTCCATGTCTGGACCCAGGGATTAACCTTCTAGTGTGGAGTTAATTAATGGCTCATTCTAGGAGGTGTTCCTCACCGTGAAAAAGCCCATCTTTAATGAAATTTTAAGGTATACAACATAGAGTTTATCTAACAAAGAAACAAGAATGAATAGTCATTGAATTCTTTCATTAACAAGTTCTTACTAAGTTTATACACAAATGGAAGGTTAAGACTGGTGAGTTAATATTATATGGAATAAAAAGTGTCATGCTCAAGTGAATGGTCCTAAATGCTATTAGGAGAACATATAAACTTGAGAATCATGAAGGACATTCGACCTGATGCACTTTTAGTCATTCAACAAATTCACTAAAATGAAAATTCTAGGTTTACTCCCAGAATAAATCAATTAGGACTCACTTCCAACTAGGCGACTTTATAATTGTATAGTTGAATGATGAACACACAAGACATTTTTTAATAATGAATTGGTATATGAATTGAATTAAGAATAAGACAGTTAAAAATGATTGATTGATTTATTTTATTATAGTAAGATCAATTACAAAAGCAATGAAGTAAAATCAAAGTAGTCAATTTTTGAACAAGACTAGTGTTATGTTTTGTCTTCATTAATAGATTATTTCTTTCCTTGATAATTAATTGATTATTATAAGTAATACAAAATTAAAACATGGGATTAGGGATTAATACAAAATTAGGGTTAATACAAAATTACAAGAATCCTGTATTCATCGTCACATGATTACGATAATATGTAACCAATATGAATACAATATAGAGATAAATTAAAGCATGGCAGTTAGCTGAAAAATGTAATAAATGGGTCCATACAAGAAAATGATGGGTAGTGAGGTCACTTCCCACATATTGGGAATGGGGCTATAGCTACTCAAGATCATGATGCATGAATAGAGATAGACTGAAAGGAGATTCATTATTGAAGGAGAAAAAAGTGGTGGAGAGAGTCTTTTGTGTGTAGAATTGGATGACTAGAAAAACTCCAATATTTGACTCATTTGTACCAAGTGCATCTCCCAATAAATCTTCATCCTTATGTCCATACTCTCCTAGATGATATTGTGACCAATGATAGATTAAAACAGCATACAATTACGTCTTCTATATGAATTAAGTAGTGTCTCCAAAAGCAATCCCATCAAAATAGGTTCATCAAATATTTCTATAGATGTGTTGTGTGTTGTTAAACAATAAACTAGATTGGACTAGGCAGTTGGCTATAAAATTGTAAGATGGTTATGTATCTTTTAGTGAACTATCGACCACTATCATGTATGTCTAGCCAACTAGCTAGCTTCTTGAGGAATATTCAGTAGCGTTTATATTATCCAATTTGATGTCTAATAATGTTTGTATTTTATCCATCTAAAAATGTTAGTCACTCAACTAAATATCAATGTGATATTATATTCGGCTAATTAAATTATTAGCTGATCGACCAATTGATTTATATGAACGACTAACTTGATTTGTTTTCATAAACCCTCAACCTTGATGCTTCTTGAACTTGGAGGAATGATCAATTAACTATCTAGCATGTCTAGCCAGTTCGTTGATTGGCTAGCATGCTCTAGAGACTTCAATAATATCTTTCTCTTCATTATTGGCTTCCTCCAGTCTGAAGTGTTTACTTTGTGATGAGGGAATGGGTTGGGTGCACCTTGAAGTTCTTCTAAGTTATTTGAAGATGTCAAAATCTCCCTTCTTCATCATTTTCATAGACCATGCATCCAAAAGTGTTCCGACTAATGAAAATTGATGTGGTTCTTACTGTACTAACAAATTCACCCAGGGCTGAAATCCCTGAGTTTTTACCAAAACCTCGTGTAATAATACCACCCGCAAGAGGACGAGTCTTATCGTAGTATAGTTAAGAATCAAATCCCAAGGGACAACGTTTTTAAGAATCTCGCTAGTCGGATCCAGTCCAAGTAAGACTAATATTTAGAACAAAGGTTGGTTTGAGTTTAGTTAAACTAATTGCAAGGAAAGTAAAGGAGCGGGAATTAAAACAGAGTCTAGATTAATGATGGGAATGTAACGACCTCAAATCTAGGTATCACGTTCTAATTTCTTTTCTTAAAACTTGAATTTTACTTTCTTTTATAATTATTTCAAGTAGTGTCTTCGACCTTTAATATAAGCTATAGTGTAGTGTTGGACTACTTATGTCATTATCCTTTCATATAGACATACATGGTAGTGACATTCAGGAATATTAGGGAAATTAATATGCATAGTGTGGGATAATCATACATAGCACTGGGTGTGGGGCCAATTCTAATGTAATATCCCCTTTTTCTTTGGGTGGAGTTTTAATGTGGAGAAAATATCCAGTATTCCTTTTAATTATACAGAAAATAAATTATTCTTTTATCAGGCTATTTAACACCCATTGATTAGTATTAACATCTTTTGTATTTAAAATGAGGTTTGAAGATAAAAATATGCCCTTTGCGAGTTCAATGGCCAATCTATGATATTTGGGGGCTAAAGGATGTTTAATGCACACTGGTTTATTTTGGAGAGACAATATAATTAGTTGGTTTTTATTATTGCAAATTAAGTTATGTCACACTGCTCTTAGGATGTCGCATATTGGTCATTTTAAGTAACGCTAGCACTGAGGGACGACTGAGATATTCTGTCCGACGGTCCAAAACGACGGAGACGCTAAGCGTCGTCGTCAACGGTCCGAACGTGGACGTTACCCAGTGTTACGGTTCCTTCGCCAATTACTCTCACACCAAGCCATAATTGCTTGTGGTCTTGCCAGGGAGGATCAAAGAATAATTAAATTGCATTAAAAAGGGATATTTAAACTTGATATTTTGCTCTTGAGTGTCACACTGACTGGACTTTGCTGCTAGCCAGTTGTTAGCCTTTGATAATGCAACTTTAGCGAGACCGGACCTTCATCTTCGTCCCGATTAGCAGTGAACGCGCTGCCGTTTTGAACCAGGAGGACCCTCCTCCGATTGAGCTAACGTTGAGCCTTAATTGCTCGCGTATTCACCATCATCCGTTTCGAGAGAGCGAGCTGACCCTTTAGAACCCGAGCGCGACCTGTGTGGTGCCTTGAACGCCAAACGCCCTATTATAAATGAGTTGGTTTCCGACTTCCGCCGTCACCATCGTTGTCAGGCCGCCCGACTTGCTGCAACGCTGATCTACCACGAGTTAAACCACTATTGTGTAGCCATCCTTCCTCTAGCATTGTCACCGCCCAATTTCCTTGAACGCCGCTGCACCCTCACGCCGGCGCTGTAGCTGCCTCCGGTGAGGAAGCAAGAAAGGACGCCTCTATGCTTGCTAACGGAGCAATTACAGGTAACTGTACCATCCTGACACAATCAACCTTCGATCCCCATTATCGATTTGTAATGGTTTTAACCAAATCAATGGGTCGACTAAAACCTCTGTCTCAATTACGTGTATTCGTGTCGAAGGGAAGCTGTGTGTTTTTTGATTCCGCATATGAACATCAGTCCTAAAGCTGATTTACGGATCTGCATTGAACGACTGGTTTCTTGTCTAATAAGTCTCCTCTCCGCCACGGTTTGGTAGTTCCGCCTTCCACCAGCACTGAGGTCGGGTTCGAGAGCTTCCAAAGCCAAGACGATCTGCGACTTATTCGATTCTGCAATATCCGGCCGGTGGGCAGACTTTCACCGAGACTGAGTTTCAGTTGAATTGGTTTGTCCCGGGAGTTTTGTCTTGCAAAACGATCGTACTGGGATACCAAAACGCTGGCCTTCTTATGCGGAGGCTGATTCAGTTCAAGGCTTTGGTTTGAGATTAATGAAATACGCCTTCGTCTGTTCTGATTTACCGTCCGGTTATTCCAATGGTTTCGAATGATGCTAGTTTAACTATTTTCAAACCAAAGGGTACGGAGGTTTCTATGGACACCGGAGGATTTGCGAATTCGACTCTGCTCGTGAATCGTAGTCCGGTCCAGGCTGGGGTAAGCAGCAACTCTGTGTTGAGTGCTCAGTTGAGTTTTCCTATGAGATTGGCAGTTCTGCCATGAATTGTGAACTGATATTGACTCGGCGATCTAGCTGATCATCTTTCACTTTTAATCGGTGCCTAAACGATAATTATGATCTTTATAACCGTGAGATGACTACCTAACTGACAAGTTTATGAAATGTCCTAGCCACGCTTGGCTACGGAACGAGTAGGTACAAAAGCAAATCAGACCTTCTCGGTTGTATTTTAATAACAATATCCGTATGGAATCAATTTGTAAGAGGTCACCATTATATATTAAATAGTCACGATAAATTATGTGTGTCTTTTTGGAATCAGTATATCGTGAGTGAGTTAGCCGTGTGGTTTCCAGACGGATTTTGTGAGTCATTTAGAGTTAACAGTATTGATGGAATAATTAGTTATTAACTCAATACACACATATTATGATTAGGTGGTGAAAGACTTTGAATTTGGTTCAAAGAAAATTGTTGAGTTGGTAGGGTTAATTATTGAGGTATGTACTCCTCTCTATTTATAATTGGGCAGTTATGTGACTAAATTTTCCCATAATGAGGCATCTTTTGAAATACTTGCTCTTATTCCATTTGTTGGACAATTCATATACTTTCAGTTGGATTTGTTATTCTTTTGAAATTATTATCATATTGAATTGGGTTAATGACCCCATCTGCTATTGTGGTTAAATCATGCCACATGAAGGTACATCTTGCCACTCTATTTATGCATGTTAGATAATTCGACTACTTTAACTATCGTAGACGCTTATGCGTAACCATTAGGGCGCACTACTTCCGCCCGGGGTGTGCTACTTCCACCTTTTTATATACAGAGGCGTGCTTCCACCCATTTTTACTTAGGTCAATGACTCAGTGGTGTCTTGGCCCTATTATAGTTACTTTAGTCAAATATATCTGCATGCAAATAATTGTTGTGATGTTGATGATTTATAATGGCAAGATCGGTTATTTCACTTGTTTATTTATATGCCTCATTCTTTTGGAAATTCTTTCTCTTGTTACTTCTCATTGAAACTTACCTAACTTTAATGGCCCCCTCTTTTTGATGGGAACATCTTACTTACTTTTTAAATGCCCTAGTTAATCTTTTAATGTACATACTCAGCTTTTGCTGATTCATATCTTGTTTTCCTATTTTTCTGGGTGTTCCCAAAACTACCCAGGTATAGGTGTTTTGAAGGACGTGGACACATGCAGGTCGTACACCTGAAGTTTGGCTTAAGGATAGCTTGGAATAGCTGAGTTGCCCTCTGCATCTGGGGTTCTTAGGAAATATAGTTATAGTATCTTTCCTTTTTATGTACCACCTTTTGGGTGAGAAAGTTTTGTACATGGAACATTGTGTAACTTTGTAAATAGTTATGTTTTCTGCTGCTTAAATATTTCATGGCTCACGTTTGTACCATTGAGTGGGCCCACTATCGGGTCCCACTCTTTACAGGGAATCACTGGGGTAGAACTGGGTTTCACCACCACTACGCATGCAAACACATCCAAAATACATCCATGCAAGATAAAACCATCCAAATGAAGTTGCAAACCCTCCGTACAGAAGTTAGGTTCACGTAAGCATCACCTATAGACATCAGATGTCTCGTTACCTACAGATCACACACTTACTACTCCAAAGATATCTTTCAGAAGTTCTCGTCAAGGCATCAACCATGTTAAACAATATTAATAAACCTAAGTATTGGAGTTCTTACAAAAAAGGGTTATAATAGATCATGCAAGGCATGTGATTAGTCCACAAAGCACACATCAAACGATTAACAAGAGATGAAAAGTTATATACAAGCCGTGGAGTGGTTTTAGATGAACATGTAAAAATGGGCAGCGGGGCTAGTCCCCACACTCCAGTGAAGAGGACTACTCGCTCTTCATGATAGAAATAAGAAAAATAAGAGAGAGGGAAGATTCCACCATGTTCATGGTGGAGAAGGTGGTCGGAGCTCGATGGAGAAATGGTCTTCTACACGATGTTGGGGTAGATCCAGAACAAGGAGGGAGAGAACACTAAGGCAGGCCTGGTAGATCTTTTCACTCCTTCTTCCTTCTCTTCTCGTGTACTTGCTTGCAGGAGAAGGACCGATAGGTGGCTGGCGGCAGAACAGATCTCCAGATCTGAAGTCCAACCAATTTCGTGGCTAGAAGATAGATCTGGATGGAGTGGAGATGGAGGAGAGGTAAGAACTCCACAGAGGTAGTCCTTGGTGGTGGAGATTGTCTTCCTGAGGGCTGGGCATAGAGTGGCAGCCTCCCGACATTGTGGAAGAGATGCCTTGATAAGACAGGTGGGTGGCCTATTTATAGGTGTAGGCCACTGACTTAACTCTGCAGTCGAGGTACTGGCCGCGGTCGAGGTGAACAATGACTTAGTCCCACGGTCGAGGTTGTATACCATGGTCGCAGTGGTGTTCTGCAGTTGCACTGGTATGCCACGGTCACAGTCGAACATCTAACATCGATCGTGGTCATGGTTATCATTGATCGCGGTCACAGTCTTCTTCAGGTCGCGATGTCCATGCAAGTTGATGTGTAGGCATCTTCTAGCTTCGCAGTTGTGATCGAGTAGGTGTGGACCTTGATCGTGGTGCACTTTAACTCGTGGTCAGTCGCGATCTTCTATGGTCACGATGTATCCTTTGGGATCGCGGTAGCAGTCCTCCTTTGAGATCGCGGTCATGGTCCTTCTTTGATATCACGATCATGGTCCTTCTGAATCAAACCCACCCCCGCGGGGGGGGGGGATATTGCTGAGGGTCGAATGGCCTACCTTGTTGAATCCTCTAACTAATGAGGATCCTTTCTGATGAAGGATCTGACCATCGAAAAAGGGTGCAAATTATCAAAAGTTTCTTGGGGCCACCATCCCCTACACCTCCTACACTGGCACACATAGCGCGATGTTCAATCCTGCAATGGAGACAAATAGATTTGATCAAAACCCTAAATAATGATATGGAACTGAGGAAAATTGTATATGATCATATTCAGGGGGTGGATATTAGCATTCAGTGCAAAACTGGGCCAAAAATGGTGATTAAAACTAAGATGAATATGCATTCATCAAAAATTCAAGAAAACTAACTAAAAATATAAAAAATGAAGATGAACTAATATACAACAAATATTTGAAAAAGAGAAATTATATACAACTTAATATGATGAATAAACACTCCTCACCCTGCATTATTATGTTAAAACATAAGATTTGAGACATGTATGGCAAAATGTGTTAGGTATCATAGAAGAGATAGTGAATAGAATGATCATACCACATAACTATGTATCATTCAAAATGTGTGTTATTACAACACATAAAAATCTATATATTTGTTTCATGGGGCACAAAACTATGTTAAATGAAAAATAATGATCAATGTATGTAATTGGGAAAAAATGTCCAAGATGGGACACTCTAGTGGTTAGATACTTGGTTTATTACCAAGAGATCATGGGTTTAAGCCCCAAAGACAACATGAATATAATCACCAATTTAAAAAAAATGGGGAAAATATAAAGAGATGTAATCCTCTGGATTACAATTGGAACTAAGTTTTATTTAGGTAAATTATTATGTTTTATGATGTAGATAAATACATAATGTGATGGTTGAGTAAGTTGTGGGCCAAACATCACAAACACAAGATATACAACATAGTGAGCACCAATAGATACAATGATTCCTACTTGGAGGTAGGTACAATTCCCAATTTCTTTAATTTAGTTGCTACTTATAGTGACTTATATTAGTAATGAATGTTGTTGTGGATATATGTACAAGTTATTAGGCATATCAATGAGTGACTAAGAATACACATCTGTTTAAGAAAATTACATTTTTGTGCTCTTTGAATGTTTTCTTTTGGGTGAAATAAGTGTTTTTCTTTATTAAATGTCAAACTCTGGGTACACACTTAGATGTGCCCCTACAACATCAAGTAGAGAAATTGATATACTATTCAACCTAGACTCACCCAAAAATACTAGTGAAATAGATCACATAGGAAACCAGCTCCATGAAAGAAGTATAAACAATAGACAAAACAAAGTTCCTTCAGAGGAAAAAAAATCAAATAGTAGCTTCCCCTAGAAACCACCAAGGAAGCAAAACAAAGACTAGATACAAAGATCCAATCTACAATAGTAGCCAAGTCTATGCAAATAGGAATACACTCCAAAAACTCAAAGCACCATACTCATTTGACTACTTGATCCCCAATGATTTTAGATAGAATCAACAAACTTATCTAAATTGATAGTGGGAATGTCCATGAGCTTGCTCTCCTTTGTCTTTTTGTTCTTCTTCATTGATCTAGGATCACCATTGACTTTAAACTTCTCTAAAACTATAGGTTGTAAGTCTTGCAAATCATACAAAAAGCCTTCTTCCATCAGGTTATAGTTGACCTTCTCTCTATGATGGTAGTACAATGCTCTTTGAATGTGTCTTTGATACTCTTCTATGTTTTGCAATTAATCACACTTCCAAGGTAAATTTAGTTCATATGAGAATATAGTTTAATTATATTTTGCATAATTTGTGAATAGTCCTAGATAGAATCACTAATAGATGGCCAACAACTACAACATGCTAAGTCCAATAAATCTTCTCACTATATAGGCAAGTCACTATACATGTATACACACTCAAACTAATCTTTAAATATACAGTGCAAAAAATGAAACTAGCAATAATGCTCTACAACTTATATGCAAAACGTGCTCATTCAACCAAATGAAAAGAAAATAAGTAACCATTATTATTGTGAACCAAATCAATCGTTCATTAGGAAACTTATATGTAAATCATTGTATCATTTTGTTTCTATTTCAAGAAGAAATGGTTTCCTTTGCAGTTCATGTAGAAATTTCATTTCCTCCACAGTTACATAACATATAAATAAATATTATTGACATGTTTATAGAAATTTTTAAAGTACACTTTAGTATATATTTGTTACATGGAAGTTAATGAAATGAGTAAAGAATAAAAATTAGACAAATTAAGTTTTATCTACATAAAAACAACCTCTTTAATTTGAAAAGTAATAATGATGTACCAACTAAGAAAACTATATTAGTAGGGTGACAAAGGTAGGTTCATTGTTAGGATGTAGTAACATGTTGTTAGATTAATTGTGCAAGTTTTAATATTTATAAACTTGAGCACTACCCCACAAGTATACGGGGCGTGTAGTAGTGAGATCAGACAAGGGGGCAAGGAACTGTTAGACGCAAGTGTACTAAGATTCAAAAATCTAGATCGGTTTGCAATAGTCGAGTTTTTATTATGATTCACTAACATTCGAATGAAAAGAAACAAAGAACTAAACTAAAGGGATTTATATTAGATTATAAAAGATCTTGGATAATGACTTTCAGTTCCACAACATCACTCACATGCAACTACGAAATCAACATGTTAATTAACTTGCAAAGGAGGTTGCCATCATCTTACACCTCCCAATGATAAGATAAGGTTCTCATCTTTACATATCACTCCATTACTTATGTTCAGATTTGAACTGCAACCTTAGATCCTCAATGTATCCCAGCCACTCCAATGGTCAAGGATTTGTTTCTAAGTGTAATGTCCCATGATTTGAGGCCTTGGATAAAATGATCTTAAAAGGAATGATTGAAATATTAATATCACCAAGGTGCACCTCCTTTTCTGGGAGCCCATCACTAATGAACTCCATAGTCAAGTGTGCTCAGCTTGGCATAGTACTAGGATGGGTGACTAGTCGGGATGTTTATCCTAGCTTACGTGTGAGTGATGACAAAGCATGCAGTTAAGGCTAGTGGTGGTTGGTGGGGCCAGTGGTCATTCCTGAAACTCTTCTAGAGACTTGGGCAGTGGGCCCGGGTGTTACAAATGGTATCAAAGCCATAACCCCTCTAGTAGGTGGGGCCCACTTGGGTATGTGGCATGCCAGTCTTTGATCCGTGCAGTCCAGGCATGTTTGAATGGCTATCCATGGTGATGGATCCACCCTTACACTGGTAGTCGTGATCGGGAGATGGGTGTACATGGCCATGTTGGGTCTACACTGAAATGGGGAAATATTATGTGACCATATAGTTTAGCCTTGACAGGGATGTTAAGAGTCTAAGTGGGGGAGATTGTAATGTCCCAGGATTTGAGGCCTTGGATAAAATGATCTTAAAGGAATGATTGGACTATCCATATCACCAAGGTGCACCTCCTTTTCTGGGAGCCCATCACTAAAGAACTCCATAGTTAAGCGGGTTCAACTTGGAGTAGTACTAGGATGGGTGACCAGTCGGGAAGTTTATCCTGGCTTGTGCGTGAGTGATGACAAAGTGCACAGTTAAGGCTAGTGGTGGTCTGTGGGGCCAATCGTCATTCCTGAAACTCTGCTAGAGCCTTGGGAAGTGGGCTCAGGTGTTATAGCAAGAGATCGGTTCCATACTCCTCCATACATCCTCCCAAATTGCATAAAGAAGCATAAAACATGCATGTTTGATGGCCAGACAAACATAAAAGCAAATCACACCATAGAAGATCTTAGAGAAGAAAACTAGCTAACATTAGTTAAAAGTTATGAGTTCGCATAAGTAATAGAATGAGAGCTACTCTCTCATGCCCAATAAAAGAGGTTCTACTTGTACATAATGAAGAAACACAAGTGCAGGACACAAATTTCAGAGTTTTGCATGATTAAAGAGAGGAAAGAGCAAAAGAAACCAAAGGATGAAGTTGATCAAGGTAAAACTCTAGCTTGAGGATGGAATTCCACCCTTGTAGCTACTTCTACTCGGAGAGATTTCCCTCCTGAGAATCTCGGACAGAGTAGAGAAGATTTGATGCACCCTTTGAAGAAGAAATAGTGAAAAATGGAGATTCTTCCCCAAGAAATCTCTCATTCCTCTCTAAAATCACCCTCCTTTTTCTCTACCCTTTCTCCAGTCGTAGAGTGTTTCACATGATGAGAGATAACCATCCTATACAAGTATTTTTGTACCTAAAAGGTAGGATGGTTGTCTTTTTAAAATTGTAGGATCCATCAGGGACACATTGTGTTTGAAGATGTAGATGATGTGTCAGTGTGTGCAACTGCTAACTGAATCTGCTCTCAGAAAAAGTACCCAGTGTGTTGTGGAAATACATGCCATGTGGCTAAAACCTGTAGTTGACCTGAGTAGATGACACATGGCGTGTCTAAATTAATGCACATCGTGTGACTTAACAGAACCTTGAAATATTGCATTTGAACGTACAAACACGCCATGTTTTGAATAGAAACACACCGTGTCCTTTCTTTGCAGTTGGGTATGTGAGTGTCTATAAACTTACATGGTGTGTATAAAATAACACATGTCGTATTTTCTTCCTATATCATACTAGTTCTTGGACTCTACCCTTGATATTTGACCTTTTGGTCTTTGCCAAACAAGGCTGAAGGTTATACCTAAATAGAAGTTTAGTATGATCCTAATGAGATGATACATGAATGTATCACCCTAATTTAACCTACTGTTTTCACATTAGTCTTAGGTTAATAATGGATACATAAAATATGCCACATAACTCATTTTGGTGGTAATATGAAGATAAGGAACTTAACTAAATGAATAATTTAGATAATGGGCCATATGGCATATCTCATAAAAATAAAAGTGGAAACAAACTTCAAACTCATATTCAACACATCAAAGATAACTTGTGGATGAAGTTTCACCAAATTTGGATGTTATTTGTGCTAGTTATGCAATTTTGGGTACATTTTGGACTTTTGTGCAATTTACCCAATTGGGAGGGTTTCTTTGAAAATGTTAACATGCATTATAATCCTTATATATTCCCTTACCATTCTCGAGTTTTTGAACCATGAGGATCCTAGTTGAACCTTGGTTTGAAGGTGTTTATCTCCAAGGGCATTTTAGGGATTACCCTCTTTATAAATAAACTTATCTTTTGAAGCTATCAACCAATGGGGTTATTTCTTTGATTGGAGGTTGGTGGGGATGGCCTAGAAGTCTGTATGAACCAACATTTGATATTCAAGAAGACTCTATGAGTTGTCCTCTTGTGTGGCCATGAAAGCCCTAGGCTAAGGACACATGAAAACCTCCATGGACATCTCATGCTTGACTTCTTTCTAATGCATAAAGGTTTGCATGTCCATGAGCACCCTTAGCATTGGACACATGGAAAGTAACTGAAACATCATGCTTGACTTCTTACTTATCCATAAAGGCTTGCATGACCATGGGCACCCTTATACATGGACACATGGAAAGTTGCATAGACACCTCATGCTTGACCCTTTTCTTTATAAAGCCATATCTACCCCTTCCCACCTCCCAATTCAAAAACTCTTGCTCTCCTTTTTTCCCCTCCATCTTAGAGCATCATTCCTACTCTTTTTGTCCACAAAGGTTCTATCCCAAGGTAAAAGAGGGTGTCTACCTTGGTGAATAATGCTCTTAGGGTTCCAAATTTGCTCTATTTAGGGATTCTAAAGCTCCTCCTTGGTGATTTTGACCAAAACTAGTAAGTTTCCTCCCATCCTTCCCTATTTTCAGGTTTTTTGTCTTCCTTCGACCTTCTTCCAGATTAGAACCATGGACTTCCATGGTGAAACCCCACCTAAAGCCCATAAACACCCCATCTACATGTTCTTTTGTTAGGGTTTTTCACCTCTAAAGTGGAGAAGGTGCTTTTTGGTCGAGATAGGAGATTTGTTGGAGAAACCGACCTCTCTAGCTAGAGAACCTTGCTACTTAAACTTGTCCACCTTCCCTAGAGGTTATTTGGAGACCTAGACTTGGATCTAGAAGTGAACTTGGACTATTAGACTCTGAAGTTAAGGTATGTTTGCAGACCCGATTATTCATATTGAGCAACTGATCTTTTTCACTCTCTTATTGTACGCTTGCAACCCCTATTATTCTTTTGAGAAATTAACCTATGTTTATTCATTCTCTTGGTCCTTTGGACAATAACTTACACTCTATTATTTTCTTTTGGAAATCATGGATCATGTGAACTACTTTACTTTGTTACTGATCTTGTGATCGTGGATATTGTTTTGGACTCTTTTCTTATGCTTGAGCATGATGGATTTTATTTTGTGATATGTGATTCTTTTCCCACCATGGTATTGGATGTTCTTTATGGCACATTATGTGATGGATATTTGGATGGATGTTCTCATCATTCTTATTCTCATTTAGTCTTGTTTATTCTTTTAATATGCATCATGTGGTGACTACTAGTATAATGTACATGTGTTTTTAAGTGGATGTTACAATTCCCACATATGAATGCAGATGTTAAAATTGCTGCATATGAAAATATTTTATACATATGTGTATTTCTTGCTCAGAGAATATGTGTATCGTTTCATGCTCACTCCACATTCAGAGTTGATGTGTATCGTTTCCTACTCACCCCACATTTATGGTAGATGTGTTATTTCCTACCTACATGTTTATATTATCTAGTTTTGTCACAGGTGTAGCACATGTATGCCTTGTTTATATGATTTATTGCTTCATTCTTATTTTGTGATTCATATTCTTGTATGCCCCATTGGGTAATACTTTTTCTTTTAAGGGAAGCCTTTTATACTTTGATGTCCTTTAATTCATATATTGCTAAATTTTCTTTTTAGTATGCACATACTAGCCTTTGTTGATGTCATCTATTTTTCTTTCTTGATGGGGCATGCTTCCAACCCTAGGTGGAGGAAAATGAAGACATGGCATGATGATGTGGATATAGCTTAAGGAATTAAAGCTTGGAGACAATCTTGATATGGTTTAGATTTCCCTCTACTTAGATCCTTATGTTGTACCTTTTATGTAAAACCTTTTGGGAGATGTTTATGATGAACTTTTGTAAACTTGTTGAAAGTTGAATGTAGTCATTAATTTTATTCCACTGCTACACTTTGGTTGTTTTGAATACCATTTATTGAAATTTAAAAAATTTACACCTATTCCAGCATACCTTTGAGTGTGTTTGGAATGGATGTTTTATTCTTCAAAATTTTAGTAGGGAGGTGATCCCCTCTCGGGCCCCACTCCTTATAGCTTGGTATCAGATCCCATAATAGTCAAAATATGATTATTTCAATATTTTCTCCCTTATTAGAACCCTTAACTTTGATAGTCACTCTTTAGGCGAGATGTTTCCCTAGAATTTCCCTAAGTAGATCATGAGATGGTGAAAGGTTGATGTTTAGTGAACCCTAATGTGATGAGGTTAGATGATCTTACCTGACCACATAGATGGATCATGATTTATATCTCTTGATGCCATACGGTTTTATTTGAGGATGCAATTAGGTTATGAGGAGATAGTAGGGTAAGGAGGTCTTATAATGGATAAATTGTGACTTGGTTTCCACATTGATTTTGAGTTCATTTTTGTTTCATATTGCATGGTTTTTTGAAGAAATATATATTTTCAATTATGCTACTATATGTATAAAAATTCTAGATTTTATCAAAGGTTTTCTTAAACTAAGTCACAATGAAGAATTTTCCAAAGTATTTATAGTGAACCCTTAGAAATAGTTAGAATAGAATCCTAACCCTAGTTTTGTATATGAAGTTACTAAGGATATGTATGATGATATAAAGTGTAGTTGACCTACCCTATGACTTTTTTTTATCTTTATGTAGGGTTCTTAGGTTAGAGACACAAGGGACCTAAAACTCAACCCTATATTTTGACTTATAAGTTGGATACATGAACATAATAAATATCTAAATCATTTCACAACTAAAAGGCATGTGGGTAACATTAAATATTGTTTTAGTTTGACTTTTTAGGTCGAACCTTTTAAGGGGTGGAGATTAATTGGTTGTTGATGTTTGGATCAATATATTTTGAGGAAAAGAATCCTTTTAAGGGGTGGGTTGTTGTAACATACTAGATCTTGGACCCTACCCTAGAACTTTGACCTTTTGGTCTTAGCCAAACAAGGTTGAAGGTTAGACCTAAATAGATGTTTAGTATGATCCTAATGAGCTAAGACATAAATGTATCACCCTAATGTAGCCTAATATTTTCACATTAGTCTTAGGTTAATAATGGATACATAAAATGTGCCACATAACTCATTTTGGTGGTAACATGAAGATAAGGAACTTCATTAGATGAATAATTTAGATAATGGGCCATTAATGGCCATATGACATATGTAACATACTGAATCTCAGGATCCTCCCTGTAATTTACCCACTTTTATACTTTTCTTTTCTTTCTAGTCCTTTTGGACCTTTTTCATAAATTTCCCATCCTTTTGATCCTTCTTGGGCCTCAATGTTGAATAGCCTTACTTGAGGTTGTAATTCAAAATTACCCACATTCTTGTCAATGAAAGGGCTTTTGCACAAATAACCCATCTAATGAGATAATTGAGGTCTAATCATGCAATTTGACCATTAATGAGATAATATGAGTGGAGTATGTTAATTTGGAGCTTTTTGGATAAATATACTAGTAATAATGTGTATTTGACTAATGTATAGGAGTAATTAACCCCTTTACTTTCTCTCTCCTCCAAATAGGGAAATAATGCACTAATAAGAGTATTATATGTTGAGATATGACTCATAATGTTTATATGTGACTAATATTGTAACATCCCTGACCTGGGTTATGAGTTAACCCTAGGTGTTTTGCCTAAATATGTAATTAAATCCTTGTGAATAACTTTGGGCATGTAATTAAGTTTCTCAAAAACATATATTTCAGTTTTTGCTCCTTTTTATATAAAGTTGTAGCATTGTTTTGTAATACATGGACCTATGTGCAAATTACCCAGTTAGAAGGGTTAACTTGCAATTTTCACAAGTTGATATGTTCCTCTGATGTTGAGACATCATGAGAATCATTATGATGAAGTTTGAGGGATTTCCCAAGCTTGGGCACCAAGGTGCAGCTGTGGAAGCAATCCCTGTGCTTGAAAACCCTAAATTGGAGTAAAGTGCAGTTTACCCAATTTGAGGGGTGCAACTTGTAATTTACACCATCAAATGTATTTATTAAGACTCTTGTCATCATTTAGAGAAGAAATGATGAAGAGGTCACTTTAATTGAATAATCATATAATGAAAAACACCTTTGTGATTGAATAATCAAGGTGTATGTACAATAGCCTTTTATGTGTATGCTTAACTAATAAGTTGATCTTCTTTGCCCTCATTTCTCGACCTTAGAAGAAGGTTTGTCCTTAGAATTAATATGAAGGGACGAGCATAGAAGGATGGAGGGACTTAGCTGAAAATATGAAGAACTTATGAGTTTATGTTAAAACCTCACCCCAAGTATATATACTCTCCACCTCTCTAAGCAAGGGAACTTTCCCTTTGTTTCCTTCACTGTTCTATTCAACCAAACTGACTAAAGAGGAGCTGTGGATCTCAGGAGGACGACCAAGGAGGGAAAGGTAGGTTCAGAATCCTCCCTTTTGCTTAAGTTCATGGTTGTAACTCGAATTCAAGGTCAAATTGATGGCTAGCTCACATAGCTCTACCTTTCTAGCCATCTCTTCTCGACTTTCCCTGGAGGTTTCACCTTGGCCGACCTGTGGAAGCTCAAGGACGCCATTAAAATCTTGGAGCTTGAAAGCTTGGAGCTCAAGGAGCAAGCTTTAGGCGGGTTTTATAACTCTAAACCTATGCTTTGTTATATACATCTCGTTTATGCTTTTAGATGATACTTCTTCTTCTTCTCTACCTTCCTTTGCTATCTTGCAAGCAAATCCGTGAGAAATCCTTGCTGTTCTTGAGCTAGGAGATGAAGACGTTATTTACAAAGTTAATCCACTACTTTTCACTTTACTAAACGGTCTCCACCAAGTGCTCACACGGTTTGCAAAACCGTTTGGTGAGCAAACGGTCTCAAGACCGTGTAAGAGCAAACGGTCTCAAGACCGTGTAAGGGAAAACGGTCTTCAAGACCGTTTAACTGCGTTGACCGAGCGTGGACCGTATAAGATTTCTGTTCATAATTATGTAGGCTAATCACCCACAAAATTTGAGATGATAACTCCAAAGGAATCGTGAGATATGGTCTTTTTAATCAACAACTTTAATTGAATTTACTCCTGATTTCCAATCTGTTGAAATCACCCTTTTTGGGAAAACGGTCTCAAGACCATGTAAGAACGTTGACCAAGCGTTGACCGTATGATATTACTGTTCAAAATAATGTTGATTAACAACTCACCAAATTTGATGGACTAATTCCAAACGAGCTAAGAGTTGAAGGATGATTACTAAGGCAAACCCTAATTGAAATCAGTACTGAAATCTCAATGAATTGATTAAGTGTTTTTGGGTTGATTAACCCAAACGGTCTCAAGACCATTTGGGGATCAACCAAACGGTCTCAAGACCGTGTGGGGAATCACCCAAGACCGTGTGAAGGTCTGGGGTCAAGTATAGTTGACCAATTGAAAGCACAAAGATACCAAATTACATTGCAATTAAGTATGGATATGATAATCAACTCAATAGATCCAACCTTGAAGAACTTACACTAGAATACAAAAGTTGGATGGGCAAACGGTCTCAAGACCGTTTGGAACTCATCCAAACGGTCTCAAGACCGTGTGGTGACAACCCAAGACCGTTTGGAGGTCTAGGGTTAAGGTAATTTGATCAATTGAGGGCCCAATTGCAATAGGTTATTGAATTAATCAAATACTGAATTGGGACTCAATTAAGGTCCATCAACGTTCAACCATCAACACTCAAATCATGGGTTAATTACCAAAATACCCTTGAGGGGTTCAATTGAGTAAAACCTTGTTCAAATCAAACCCTAATCACATGATAGTGATGTTTTGGCTTATGTTAGTCCATGAGGACTTAATCCAACCTGATCTAGAGTGGTGTTATCACCATCTACTAATATGAGGAGAGAGAAAGTATCTTAAGAGAGAGAAAGTACCTTAAGAGAGAGAAAGTACCCTTTTAGGGTGGAAACTCAAGTAAAGAACCTTCAATACACATGAATGTGCATGATTAGAGTATGATCCACCTATGTGAGATCATGGAAACCCTAATTATGATATATGATGAATCTTAAGCTAATCTGAGAGCATCAATGATGAAGTTCCTCATACATGATGATGTTATGAGTTCAATTCACCATGTGATGTGAATAGTAAACCCTAATTCAAGGGTAATGACATGTGATGTGAATAGTAAACCCTAATTCAAGGGTAATGACATGTGATGTGAATAGTAAACCCTAATTCAAGGGTAATGACATGTGATGTGAATAGTAAACCCTAATTCAAGGGTAATGACATGTGATGTGAATAGTAAACCCTAATTCAAAGGTGATGACATGTTATATGAGCATTAAACTCTATTTGATAAGAATCAAAGAACTTAGCTCTTATGACAAGAGTGGAAAGTATAATCATTGTTTTGAATTACCTTTATTAGTTGAATTAACCATGCAGGTTCTGATATGGAGGTGATCATATCCAGGTATGGATGATGATACTATATTCATTAAAGGCATATTGATAGCTTTATGAATAAGTAAAGTATCTTGATGCCTTGTCAGTGGCATTCTATGATAATAATGGGCTGTGAGAGCCATGAATACCATCAAAGTCATGCTTTAGAGATGACTTGTGATGAGTATAATGAGAAATGATGATTGATGTGGGTTAGGCTTGATACATTTAGTATTCTCCTTTTATAGCTGTTATGCTACTGTTATTGTTTGAAGAACAATGTGTGATGTTAAATGAATATTGAATGTACCTAACTAATCAAGTATAATGTAGAGCCCTGATCATAGACCCATCATTGTCAGAGATCAAATGATGGTGAAACAGGTTTTCCTAAAGGAACTCCTGGATCACATACTAGTGAGTATGTGGGGTATATGGATGTGTAGAACCTTACATCCTAGTGTAGGAAATTGATGTAGATATGTAATCCGTCAATCCTTCATTACAATCCCATACCGTATCAGTAGTAGGTAAACATGAAACCTCCTGATGACGAGGAAAACATAGATATCCGTATCAGTGGAGATAAACATGAAATCTCCTGATGACGAAGAGTACATAACGCCACTGTAACTCTAGAATAGCGAAGGACCAGTTTACCCTGGTGAGCTATAATAGTAGAGACACAAGATGTCCTACAAGTGATCCTCTTACTGACTGAGGAAGGTGAAGGTCATGAGAATCCGGCTCTCTTAATGACCTATGTATGATACTGATGTGACTTCTTAAGCAATCAGTTGGAGTATGAGTGGTATGTCTCATCTCCACAGGGCATAATATTGTTTGTAAAACATAATCAACTGCGTAGTATACATGTTAGAGATAACTACGAGTTAGTTGATTGATGATACAGTGTAATAGTGCTTATATTCTTCATGTCTCATAAATGTTGAGCTCTTGTTTATAGCTGCAACTGCTATTGAATACTTTGAAAGCTTTACTGTTTAAGATATTCTTTGATGTTATAATAAAGCTTCTGGTGGAGAGTTATAACTCTCGCTGGGACAATTATGTAAAATTATCTCACCCCGTAGACTTCAACTTTTTAGGTGGACGTCGGAGACGGAGGAACCGGTCTACAGGTGACCAGTCCCAGCAGCAGCAGCACCAGGAGCAGCAGTAAATCTCAGGTGGAGATTTAGCCTGCCATGTGGTGTAGTTAGAGTTAGTCCTATGTGTCCTCTATACTCTCAGGTCTTGGAGTCTTTTGTTATGAGTTCTTGAGATTTTGTATCTTGATGTATATAATTGCTCAAGAAGTAATTATCATGAGATGTAAACAGTTTATCTCTTGTTATGAAAGAAGCTTTTATGGATTCAAGCTCTTGTTTCGAAAAGTTTTAATTTTCCGTGATTTTTGTCTTCCTCTGTTAATCGAATCGCTTCCGCTAAGTTTGAATCATGTTTATATCGTGGTTTGGAGATCAGAGCCCACAAATATCTCGAGATTCACCTTATTATGGCATTAAAAGATATTCTTTATATTAATTGCTCTTTTTATGCTTTATTATATGCTTTAATAGTCTATAAATTAATTAGAGACCTAACCATGTGATTTTCGATAAAGTAATGGCATATCATTGTTCTAGGCATTGTAATTAACCTATGGTTAAAATTTGAGGTCATTTGGACTTTATTTGACCCTCCGAATGGATTTTCCAAGTTACCATAAGGTTTAATGATAGAATATCAATTGAATTTTCAATTATGTCATTTATTTCATGTGTCACACGCCCGACCCCCATTGGATCTCGATCCAACGGATCTGGGGTCATATTTAACCTCCAACCTGCTGCCCAAGATGACATCTAGGCTCCTCCACCTCATTCTCCCTCTCCTCTCCACCATTTTGCAAGATTTAAGTTGCGTTGACTTCGTCTCCTCGAGCCGCACCGTTTAAGCCTTGGAACGTCCGCCCCTGTGCACCATGACCAAAATGCCAAAAGGCACCAGCCATGGATTATCTTCTCCCACATCATTTTGGCTCTTTGCACCTCCACACCTATATATACCACCTACCGCACCTCCTTCGGCCCCATTGTAAGCTTTTCCAGTTGCTAATTTGGCCCGAAGCTCCCCTGCTTAGCCCCGAAACCTCCACCTTCTCACAGATATTACTGCCCTTTTCTTGGCTTCTTGGTGATAGCGACACCCCAATAAATCACACCAGTGAGTTCCTCTCGTCTTGAGCTTCATTTCGAGTACATGTACACCCATTTTGGTTAAGAAACGTGGAAACGCCCAAATGGGCAAGCTTCCTCACGCGGCCATGGTGCCTAGGAGAGGAAGAAGATGCCCACTCGTCTTTTTATAGTTTTACCCCCACGTGCACCTCCTCTCCTATTTTAATGTTGAGGTCATTTTTGTCTTTTTCCACCTCTCTCTCACGCAAGCCACTCAGCCTATGTAGCATTTTCTTACAATCTGATTGGTCCAACTTGCTTAATTCATAGTAAATTTATCCTTGCTCAGAAAAATGCAAATAAATAGTTCGGGAAAGGATTTTTAATATAGAATCCAATTTTGTGAGTTTTGAGACCTGATTCCCAATGCTTTTTCAAAGTTTTCTTTGAATGGTATTTTGAGTATGTTAAATGTTCTAAAAATCATAATTAATTCATTTTAACTCCAAATTGAGAAATAAGATATGTTTTCTTAATCAGTGAAACCTATGTGAGCTTTTGGTCCTAGTTTTGAGTCCTAAATCAGTGGTTTTCAAATAAGGTCTAAAATGGGTATTTCCTTTATACTTTATGCTTAATAAATGACTAATTCATGTGAAATATTTGTAACTAGGATATTATGGAATGGGTACAATATAATCAGTGATAATGATGGGTATGAATCTCCAATAAGGTATGTGACCCCTATTTATGTATGTGAAGTCTATTTATGTATGTGGACCCTATTTTTATGTGGATCCTATTTATGTATGTGAGCCCTATTTAAGTATGTGGACCCTATTTATGGATGTGATTCCTATGTATGATGGATGTGAAATGTGTATGTGCAAATACACCTATTCTTCAGTTAAGATTTTATCTAACCCCATTTCATAATGAGGTAAATGCTAGCCTTGGAATCTCTCTCTATTGACTTTATTTGGATCATTATTTATTTGATCTTTCTATTGCCTATGATGGCTCATTTACTTGAAATGCTTGGATCTTGCTATTGCCAATGTTGGCTCATTATTTGATTTACTTCATGGGTTTTATTCCCATTTTCTACGATGTAATGTTATTTATATTTTCCTTCCTTTTAATTAACACATACTTTTATCTCTCTCTTGTTGGGTGATCCCAACCACCCAGGTATAGGATCAAAGTGCGCAGTTGAAGCATAGTGAACCAGCCTAAGTCTAGGGATATGGAGTTCAAACTTCTAGCTTGGGTTTAGCTAGCTATATTATAAGTTGTTTTGTTTGGAGACAAGTTGATTTGGTTTGAGTCTTCCTCTACCTAGATCCTGTTGTTGTGTATAAAGTTGTACACCCTTTTGGGAATTTTGTAATGTACTCTTTATACAAATGAATATAGTCAAAGTTTTAACTTCCGCTGCTACACAATTGGTGTTTTTGTTTGCCATGAGTTTTTAGTCGAGACTATGTCTTTACAACATATCTCATAAAAAGAAGTCTCAAAAGTAGAAACAAACTTCAAATTCGTAATATTCATATCAAAATTAGCCTAAATGTCAAATTTCATCTAATTTGGACCACCTTGAAATATTAGGATAAGTTTAGGAGAGAGAAAATGAGTAAAAGGCATAAGTAATGAATAATGTAATCATATAACTTCAAAATATAGAAATAATGGCAAATTCATATTCAATACATCAAAGATAACTTGTGGGTGAAGTTTCACCAAATTTGGATGTTTGTGTAAGCTATGGGAGGTTTTGTTTGTAAATTGTCACATGCATTATAATCCTTATATATTCCCTTACCATTCTCAAGTTTTTGAACCATGGGGAGCCTAGTTGCACCTTGGTTTGAAGGTGTTTCTCACCAAGGGCATTTTAGGGATTACCCTCTTTATAAACGAGCTTATCTTTAGAAGCTATCAACCAATGGGTCATTTCTTTGATTGGAGGTGGGTGGGGATGGCCTAGAAGTCTACATGAACCGATATTTGATATTCTAGAAGCCTATGTTATCTATCCTCTTGTAGGGCCATGAAAGCCCTAGGCTAAGGACACTTGGAAAGCTCCATGGACACCTCATGCTTGACTTCTTCCTTATCCATAAAGGTTTGCATGTCCATCGACACCCTTAGCATTGGACACATGGAAAGCAACTAATACCTCATGCTTGACTTATTCCTTATCCATAAAGGCTTGCATGACCATGCACACCCTTATACATGGACACATGGAAAGTCCTGTAGATACCTCATGCTTGACCCCTTTCTTTATAAAGCCATATCTACCACTTCCCACCTCCCAATTCGAAAACTCTTGCTATCCTTTTATTTCCTCCATCTTAGACCATCATTCCTACTCTGTTTGTCTACAAAGGGACCATCACAAGGTAAAAGAGGGTGCCTACCTCAGTGAAGAAGGCTCCCAGGGTTCCAAATTTGCTCTATTTAGGGTTTCTAAAGCTCCTCCTTGGTGATTTCAACCAAAATTAGTAAGTTTCCTCCTTCCCTTCCCTATTTTCATGTATTATCAAGACTGAAGACTTAGAGCAAGAGTGGGTAAGCCCTTGGTGAAGGTAGAAGACTCCCACTAGGTTTATACTATAGCCATTAATTCAATTTAAACACCCAAGAAAGAAAATTTTAGTTCAACAGGGGTGGTAACAATTTAAATGAATTAATCAACTAAACAACACTAAGTAAAATTTGGATGACCAAGAAAAACAACTAGTGGATATGCAACCAAAGCTCTCAATTATTAAGGACATAAATGACGGAATATTAATTAATATTAACAATTTTAATTGTGCTCTCCTTGTTTCCCAAAAAGGATACGACAATGGATTATGGGTTCCAACACTCAGTAGTTAATGTAGCCTTATGCACATGTGGAGTTCCTATTGGAGTACTTTTACCCTTCTTTTAGACATAACACCTAACTGTCATGGCCAAATCAGACTTACACTAGGCTAGTATGGTATGTGGGAGGTTTAGACATTTTTTTAAGGGGTTTGAAGGTGAAGTAGGCCAAAGAAAACTTTAAAATGAGTTGGTTCCACTTGAAAACTACGAGGCCTTAAGCTTAGTTTCCTCAAAGTATAGAAGAGTTAATCATATTGCAAATTTAGCCAGATTCCATTGATTTGTCTTGAAATCTTTTCATTGAAGGAGTGGTTGAAAATGCACTAAGAGATTCACAAGGGAATCCCATGTTCTAAATGATGTGGTAAAGTTGATTTACTCACAAAAATTGAAAGTATTACATGTGATAAGCAATCAAGGATGTGAAAGGTGAATGTTCAGGATAAAAGCATAAACCCAAAATTAGGAACATGTTGGTGGCCATGAAGTTTCATTTGATTAATGTATTCCTTTAGCAATTTCTGCAAATGATATTCCTAAATAATGAAAAGACTACCGATTCAACATAGAAAGGATTCAGTCCACTTACATAAGATAAAACTCATGTCATACTGGATTTGCCACAAGAAGAAGAAAAATTAGAACAAGAACAAAGAAAAAGATGATAAAAGGGAAATAAAACTATACTAGCGTTCGTTCTCTCCCCCTCTAAGCTTGAACTTTGTAGTGTCCTCATTGCAAATTCATGATGAACATAATCAAAGATATGGGCTAGTGCTTGCATCACCATATGGAAAGTGCTAACATAGAAGATTGTCATTTGAAATGATGGTGTTAGTCAGCGGTGGAGGTGGTGCTGGTGGCTACTCTGGCTAAGGTATGGTGTAGTGGCCCTGAGATATGTGTCACATGTTCATCCTCTAGACCATGCATGCATGATAGAATATTGCTGGCTCATAAGATCTAAACATCATCCTGTTGGGCAAACCTCTATAAGATATAGTTGTATAAATGTTGGACATCATGCATGTCCCAATTGTACCCAATTTGCATGATGGTGGAGGGAGGTGATGGTGTTGCATCAGCTGTAGTAGTTGCATCTTTGTGCTCATCAAAATAAAAAATACCCATTTCCAATTTTCCTTATTTGTCAGATTCACTGATTCCAAATTAGACAGGTCAATGTATTGGTCATCATCAAAATATTGTCTGAATTTTCTATCATCATTGGTAACCCAAAATGGTAAAACATAATAAATAAGCAACTATATTTCTACTGGGTTCTTCCCAGGTGTAGCCTCTAGACTTTTAAAATTAGCACCAACCTTGCGGGCAATGAGGGGGATCAAACCTCCAATCATGATGTCACATGAGGTCATCTTCTTGACCTCAAAGAACCTGGTGAGGATGAAGTACCCTGCATTGATCTTGAAATTATTTACCATTTCCCACATAAATACAAGGTCCAACTTTCCACATACACCATGGCTTTCCTTTCTTACAAATACCCTTGTTCTAATAAGGTGATGGACATAGAAGAACATGGGGTTATGAATTCTTGCTTCCCTGACCTTCTTTTTCTCGTTGACTTCCTCATTTCTAATTTCACTCCAGAAATCATCATTGTTAAACTGCAGAGAATAAGCTAAGACATCACCATAGTGGTATTAAAATGCCTCACAAAATTTCTTAAAGGTGAGACTATAACTTTGACCCAAAAGATGGAATTAGATGATAGAAAATGGATCATGGGAATTTTTGGGGTTGGTTTCAGCCTTCAACATATTTAGAAATTCATAGGTGAGTCTAGGGTAGGTATATCTCACCATGCAACAAATGTAATTGAGTCTGAGATCCTCTAGAAGACCTAAGAGTTCATCTTTAAATCCCAATGCCTCCATTGCTTGCTCAGGGGTGAAGCACGTAGGGATAACCCTATGAGCGATCAGAGTTTGATAAGTGGCATCTTCTGCCTCTATGACTTTGAACTGAGTGGTGGAGATGTAGTTTGGAGCTGAGGAATATCTCACTCCCCATTGGCCTTTTGATGCTTGCTTGATTGGTGCCATTGGTAGGATGTTTGGTGTTGCTGGGATAGGGCACATAGCGTGTTGAATCAGGGACAAGGTGTGTCTTTTGTGTTGGATGCTAGATAGCTTTGAATCACCTAACAACAACATCTTCAGGAAAGAACACAGTGTGTGTTCTGGGAAGGAGATTGATCTATATGTTGGTGATGAAAGAGGGTTCATGGCATGTGCTCGCTTGATCATGGTGTGTTCATCATGCTAGTGGTAAGCTTTAGATCAAGAATGACCTATATCGAGAAAGAGAAGGGGGGAATCTTGACTCAATGATGATGGTGGGTCTTGGTGAAGTTAGGGTGGACCTGGGATTGGAAATGGAGGCGTCAAGCTCTTAGATCTAGAACTGATGTTGGTGTTCTTGTGCTAAGTGGAGGCATCAACTACTGTGGCGAAGAATGACTACTTGAGTGGTAGAAGATCTGATGTTGCATAATGGTCAGAAGCTCCTCATTGGCATGTTGTCAAATGGGTGGAGAGGAGGGGGAGTTGATTCATTGATCAGAGATGAGGAAGAAGTTGATCTCACTGACAATGATGGATGCACAAATAGAAGGCAACCCTATTGTGGACACAGCTGGAGCTAGGTCTCACACATGGAACGAGCTAATGTGGAAATGAGGTTGGCGGCTAAAGATTTGGGGTTAAAAACCCTATTTCTATTCCGCACACATGACATCTACTGTAAAGTTCATGACATGTGAATGTGTACATTTCTTCTATTGCTTTTTATTTTTTCCATGCTTTAATGAGGACACGCCATGACAACATAAATGCATGCCATGTGAGTTTCCTGTGAACTCCTTGACGTTTCCAAGTTGATGATGACACATCGTGTTTGAATTAAAACACGACTTGTATTATTCTAGAATATAGTTAGCATTCAAATGAACAAGATGATACAACATGTGTGGTTTCCCACATGTCGTGTTAGTTTCCAGTAACTCATTTCTAGAATGGCACAAGACATATCTTGTAGAAGACACACAGTGTGATATGGAGATTTGCTTGAATCAATATTTTATGAGTGGAGACACACCATGTACTGAGTCACACACGCCATGTCTCATTGAATATTTGCATCACTTGATTTTCTTTTCTCAACACATTCGATGACAATGATATATGTTTATAAGGTTCTAAATCATTACATTCATCCATGGAAAATTTATTTTAGAGAAAGAAAAGTTCTTTAGAAAATGCAAGTAAAGAAATATATCATAAACATGGGGTCAACTCCCACAAGGTCCTCCATTTTGATTCCAAAGTGGGACTCTTCATTTTCTTTAGTGTGCTCTAGAGAAGGAGCTAGATACAAAGACTTTCCTTTATCTTTTAGGTTCAATTCACACTGTCTTGGAAAAGAACATGTAAAGTTCAGTTGGTTTGCAAGAGCCTGTAGAACCAACTTGGTTCTCTAGCATATTTGTGTGTGTATCTATGCCATCCACTTTGTCAAAAATGTGCTAAATGGTGTCTTTCATTAGCTATCCTTGTTGATAAAATTCTTCATTTTGCTTGATCTAACATGAGACAAAGTTCTCTAGAAGTGACTCAAGATTGGGTTTTGAATATGACTGGAGTTGGTTGAAATCTTAGCTATTGTTATTGATTCCTAGAGGATTGTTTCTTACGTCTATTCCCAACATGTTGTGGTTGATTGTTCTGAGCTGGTTGAGGATTCTATGTGTTATTGTTGAGGTAGGAAAATTTTGGATGGTCTCCGCAACTTGGGTTGTAGAAGTTGGAGTATGGGTTGTAGAGTTGTTTGTTGCCATAGTTTCCTACCATATTGCACTACTCCAAAGTCTCCTTACAAGGGAACAAAAAAGGGTATCTAGGAGAAGTTGCCTACCCCAAAGTCTGGTTTTCATCACAAATAAGATTCATTGTTGAGTTGATGGAATATGCAACCTTTAAAACTTTTGAGTGAGGGCGTCTAAATTTCTAGAAATCAAATCAACTTCTTCAATAGCATGGACACATGCTTGTTTCCTGGAAGCAATAGAAGATGATGGTATTTGGGTACTCCTTTCAAAACTCCATTTGCAATGATTGATTGTCATGTCTTCAATCATACCATATGCCTCCCTATAAGACTTGCTCATTAGATATCCATTGGATGCAACATCTATAGACATACTAGTATTATATTAAAGCATGTTATAGAATGTTTGAAGAAGCAAACAATTGATTAGACCATGGTGAGGGCAAAGATGTTGGAGTTATTTGAACCTTTCCCATGAATCATATAGAGTCTCTCCATCTTGTTGAGTGAAATGGGTAAATTGGATTCTCAGCTGAGTAGTCTTTCTTGGTGGGAAGTACTTGGATAAGAAGGCTTTAAGGAGTTCATCCCAACTACTAATGGTGTTTCTTGGTAAAGAAGAAAGTTAAGCCTTGGTTCTATCCCACAGAGAAAATGGAAACAATAGTAGATGTATACCATCAGGATAAATGCCATTTATCTTGAACATGTTCAGATATTGCAAGAATTCAACTACATGAAGGTTGGGGTCTTCTATAGGAGTCCCTCCAAAGTGGTTTTGCTAAATCATTTGCGTGATTTTCGGGCTTATGGAGAAGTTGTTTGTCTTGATTTGTGGGTTTTTGATAGCCCCATTGATGTTGATTGCAATGGGAACGACAAAGTCCTTGAAAGGACGGTCATCTTCCATGATTGATTCTTGGCTGTCAGGTGAAGTTGGCAGGGAAGAATGAGGTGACGATGGCTTTGAGTTTTCCAAGCTTAAAGAGCCTTCACTCCTCCTTACTTGTCTATGGCTACTAAGAGTGTGTTCGATTTCTGGGTCTAGAAACACAGATGGTTCAGGACCACATTTTGATCTCCGCATGCAGTCCTACAAATTCACAAGTGGTGAGAACACTTATCAAACAATGCAAGAAACAATCAATCATATTAATAATGATGGAATGATGAAATGAGGGTTGATTTATGTAATCTCAATTACTAGTTAACACCTCTTACTCTAACAGAAAAATATCGATGCTCCCAAAAACAACGCCAAAAATTTGTTAGCTGAATTGTTCAAGTCTTAATATTTATAAACTCGAGCACTACCCCCGCAAGTATGCATGTGTGTAGTAACAAGATCGTAAAAGGGAGCAAGGCATTGTTATGCACAAGTGTATTATGGTTCAAAAATCTAGATCGGTTTTCAATAGTTGAGTTGGATTATGGTTCACTAACATTCAAATTAAATGAAATAAAGAACTAAATGAAAGGGATTTAGATGGTTTTAGGATATCTTGGTCATATGCTTTCACTTCCACACCATTACTCACATACAACTATGACATTAACATGTTAATTAACTTACAAAGGAGGTTGCCATCATCTTACACCTCCCGGTGATAAGAGAAGGTTCTCATCTTTACATAGCACTCCCGTGCTTATGTTCAGATTTCAACTGCAACCTTGGATCCTCAACATATCCCAACCACTCCTGTGGTCGTTGCCAAGAGATCTACTCCCTACTCCTCCATACATCCCCAAATCCCATGAAGAAGTATAAAACATGCATGTTTGATGGCCATACTAGCATACAAGCAGATCACAATGTAGAATCTCTTGGAGAAGCAAACTAACATTAGTTAAAAATTACAAGTTTACATGATTAATATCATGGGAGCTACTCTCACATCCCAAGAAAAGGGGTTCTACTCATACATAATGAATAAACACAAGTGTCAGGCACAAATTTTAAAGTTTTTCATGATTAAAGAGAAGAAAGAGAAAAAGAAACCACATGATGAAGTCGAGTAAGGTAAAACTCCATCTTAAGGATGGAATCCCACCCTTCTAGATACTTCTACTCTGATTTCTTTCCCTCCCGAGAAGCCTGTATAGAATAGAGAAGCTTTGTTTCACCCTTTGAAGAAGAAATTATGAAGAATGGACGTTCTTTCCCAAGAAACATCTCCTTCCTCTTCAAAATCACCTCCTTTTGCTCTCCACCTTTCTCTGGTAGTAGAGTGTTGCAAATGACGAGAGATAACTATCTCATCTAATTATTTTTTTACTTAAAAGGTGGGACGATTGTCTTTTTAAAATTACATAATTCGTCGAGGACACGATGTGTCTGACGATGCACACAACGTGTCAGTGTGTGTAACTACTGGCTGAAACTGCACTCATGAAAAGTACATGGTATGTCACTAAAAGACATGCCATGTAGATAAAACTTGAAGTTGGCTTGAGCGGATGACACACTACATGACAAGTTATGTCATCATGTGTAACTGCTGACTAAAACTGCTCTCATGAAAGTACATAACATGTCACTGAAAGACATGGCATCTAGATGCAACCTGATGTCAACGTGAGTGGATGACACACTATGTGTCTAAATAAATACACACCGCGTGACTTGACTGAACCTTGAAATATGGCATTTCAGCACACAAAATTCCCTATTTCAAGTAGCAAGATGTCGTGCGCTTTCTCTATAGCTTGCGACGCAAGTGTCTGTAAACTTACACGACATGTATAAAATAACACACACCATGTTCTCTTCCTTGTCATTGAGGAATGTATTTTCTGAAACAATACACACTGTGTGTAAAATGAGACACGTCGTGCCTTACTTTGAATCTTCAAGAAATCCTTTAGATCAATTGCAAATCATTGGGGAATCCAACTAAGGTCAGATTTGGGTTGGATTAGCACCATTTGATCATCTTTACCTTGTGCCTGCGATCCAAATTATGCATCAAGTACAACAACTAAAAAGATGGCAAATCAAGTATGGTTAGAGGCTAAATGGAGAACAAAATGGGCCGAATTTGTGTGCAAAGTGAGCAAAAAGTATATAAAAATGTGCACACCACATGTATTTCAAACTTGTCACTCAATCAACCATTTCCCCATAATTTTAATTGACCAATAGTTTAGGTCCAGGAAGTTGCACCAAGGTGCTTGACAAAAAATCTAATAGATCTCCCATAAAATTTAGTGCATGCTAGCCACCCATGTTCCTAAACTAGAGATGCCAACTAGCAAGCATAATATAAATTATTGTAATCAAGTTCTTCTTTTCCACCTAATTCAATTCATATTTCTTTTTGTGGGGACAAAAGATCATTACAAAAAGAAATCGAGTTAAATACTAGTCTTCAAATGAACTTTAAAAATTTATTTGTATGCTTAGGTAAAGAACACCCATGCTACCTATAATAATGTGAGGAAGTGTGATCTTTTTTTATATGTGAGGAATATATTTAACGATTTAATTTCTATAGAAAACCTATGAATATTACTCAAAGGGTACTATCATGGAACTAGATTCTCATTCTAACTCCACCAAACAAACATATCATCAAAGACAAAAATGTGAAATTAGAATACATAAATAATGAACTAGATGCATACACCATTTTTTCATTGCAATTGTTTTAACTTCAAGTGAAAGTAGGTAATAGAGAGGAAGATTCTCTTCTCCCTTGTGTTTATGCCCATGAGCTAGGGTTCTAGTAACTCCTCTCACAAACTCAGGGGAGGGGGTGGTCGGGCCCGCATATGTACTCTCTCCCCCCTGAGATTTCTCTTAGTAGGCTTTCCTTCTCCAAATTTGGTTGTGTGATCCTTTCATCCCAAATCGGGAGCCACTACCATCAGTGCTGATAGTCAGCCCCTCTTGGTGATTTGAAGCTGATGTTGGATGTGGTTTGGTTCTTGAATGTTTTCTGGGTGGTATTCAGAGGATCTTGCCACTGGATAAGGTTAGGTGATGTCATCAGACACTAGTGTACTGAAGGATCCATCACACTTGACCTAAGTAGGAGGCCGACTCTTTTCCCCCTTCTTCTTTTTATTGTTAGTGTAATGCCCGAGCCCACTACCCAAGGCTCTAGTAGAGTTTTAGGAATGACGACTGTCCCCACAGACCACCACTAGCCTTAACTGCGTGATTTTTCGTCACTCACGCGCATGCCAGGATCAATTTCCCGACAAGTCACCCATCCCAATACTACTCCAAGATGAGCATGCTTAACTATGGAGTTCTTTAGTGATGAGTTCCCAGAAAAGGAGGTGCACCTTGGGGATATGGATAGTCCAATCATTCCTTTTAAGATCATGTTATCTGAGGCCTCAAATCCTGAGATGTTACAATCTCCCCCACTTAGGCTCTTGACGTCCTCATCAAGGCTCAACTATAAGGCCTCATAATCTCTTCCCCATTTCAGTGCAGACCCATAATGGCCCATGGACACCCAGCTCCCGATCACGGAATACCAGCGCAGGGGAGGCTACGTCAACCATGGACAACCCTTTCCTACATGACTGGACCGCACGGCTCAAGACTAGCATGCCATTCCATGTGGGCCCCACATACTATAGGGGTTATGGATTTGACACCATTTGTAACACCCGGGCCCACTGCCCAAGGCTATAGTAGAGTTTCAAGAATGACGACTGTCCCCACAGAACACCACTAGCCTTAACTGTGCGCTTTGTCCTCACTCACACGCATGTCAGGATCAACTTCCCGACAGGTCACCCATCCCAGTACTACTCCAAACTGAGCACACTTAACTATGGAGTTCTTTAGTTATGGGTTCCCGGAAAAGGAGGTGCACCTCAGTGATATGGGTAGTCCAATCATTCTTTTAAGATCTTGTTATCTGAGGCCTCAAATCCTGGGATGTTACAATTAGTCTATTTTATCTTTATGGTGTGTGTGGTTGTTTGTTAGTTTGTGATCATCATTTTGTGGTGATCTTATCCCTTGCAATAAGGGTTTTTCTCCTCCTTCCATAGAGGTTAATTTCCTCCTCCCTTGTGGACGTCTTCGGGAACTGGGTTTTCCCCTTTTCCTGATGAAAAATGAGGTTTCCCCTCAGTAGATCGTTTTGTTATTAGATGCAGGGAGTGTTGTTATAGGTTAGGTTGTAATGAGAGATAAGGCTTGGGTTATCTATATGGTGATTCTTCTTCAGATTCATACACAGGTTACAAAAGTCAACTACCATTGTATGATGCATAAGATCGAGGAGGGATTATATCAAAAGACTGCTTTAAATGCATTAACAAAATTTCTATCCATAAGCATTGTACCTATTTTCATTCTTATCTTTGAAATGTAGTTGAACTCTTACTCCTGCACTAGATCTATTCTAATTTACCATGTAGATGTGGTATGGATTTTTCTAATAGAATTCTATCTAGTTACCCTAGCAACAATATGCATACACCAACTTGTTCTCAACATTCAACATGTATATTATTATTACAAAATCATTTATTACAAGTTAGTAATTAACCATTGAAAGGAGAATTATACAAGTCTAAACATGTAGACTAAAATAGAATCTTACAAAAGGTACATCTTGAACTACTTCTCACAAACCAACTTTCTCCCAAGCTATCCCTAAACCTAAAACATATAAGAAACAGGTGTATGAACACAGAAGGTGATGGTTCATGGCTATAAAGATACATATATCTAAGGTTTTTAAAATAAAAAGATTTGGATAAGTAAACAATCAAGAAAAATAAGAGATAATTTTGGACACCTCAACTTGTCCATGCATCTGTAGGTGGTAGGGAGTACCCAATTGGTGCTTCACCCCATACTTACTCAAAAAAGCACCAAACTTCCTGTTGGTGAAATGAGATCCACCATCACTAATGATCAAGCAAGGGACACCAAATCTGCAGAAGATATGATCTTTAACAAAACGACACACAATCTGTGCATCATTGGTGCAGGTTGGAATTGCTTCCACCCACTTTGATACATAATCAATGACAAGCAATATATATAAATTAGAAGATGAGGACACGAAAGGGCCCATAAAATCAATGTACCACAAATCAAACACTTCAATCTCTTAAAAAACATTTAATGGCATTTCATGTCATTTAGATATATTTCATGCACATTGACATGCATCCCAACAAAGAACAAAGTTGTATGCATCCCTAAAAAGTGTTGGCCAATAAAAACCACTCTCTAAGACCTTAGCTGCTATCCTAGAGGTAGCGTGATGCTCTCCTCTGGGTAGAGAATGACAATGTGACAAAATGCTCTCAAACTCACATTCGGGTAGATATCTCTTCAGAATTACGTCTCTACACTTGCTTCAGTAGTATAAGATCATCCCAGATGTTAAATCTCAAGGAATGGAAGAATCTCTTCTTCTCTTGGTATTCCCAATCCTCATGCATCTCTTTACATGATATATAATTGACAATGTCTGCAAAATAAGGATCTTTGGATTTTAGAGAAAAAAGTTGCTCATTAGGGAACTCTTCCATAACTTAGATATCTAAATCTTTGTCACTCACCCTTTCAAGCCTAGATAAGTGGCCAGATACCACATTCTCCATTCCTATCTTGTCCCTAATCCATATGTCAAATTTATATAGCAGTAATATCCACCTAATTAGTCTCGGTTTTACATCTTTTTTTTGTAACAGGTATTTGATGGCAGCATGATCTATCCAAACATTCACCTTGGCCCCTACTAGATATTGGTGATTTTTTTCAAAAGCAAAAACAACAGCTAGAAGTTCTTTTTCTGTGGTCGTATAATTAAGTTGAGCATCATTTAAAGTTTTAGATGCATATTATATGACTATAGGAGCCCTATCTCAATGTTGACCTAACACATCTCCCATTGCATAGTCTGGTGCATAACACATCAGTTCAAACGGTTGGCTCCAGTCTAAAGCCTACACAATGGGTGCGGAGATCAACTTTTCCTTTAACACCTTAAAAGATTTCAAGCATCTTTCATCAGAACAAAACTCAACATCCTTTTCTAGCACAATTTTGAAAGAGCTTTTGGGATTTTTGAGAAGTCTTTTATAAACCGACGATAAAACCTAGCGTGTCATAAAAATCTCCTCACTCCCTTCACCGATGTTGGTGAAGGTATCTTGGAGATGACCTCTATCTTAGCTAGATCGACTTCCATGCCCTTATGAATCATGTTGTCTCCAAGCACAATGCCCTCACTCACTGTCATATGACATTTCTCCCAGTTCAAGACTAAGTGAGTATCCTCACACCTTTGTAAAACCCTATCTAGATTATACAAACAATCATCGAATGACTCTCCATACACTGAGAAATCGTCCATGAACACCTCCAAGCATCGCTCCACCATATCATAAAAATGGCAAGAATACAACATTGGAAGGTGGCAAGTGCATTACAAAGGCCGAATGACATACCTCTATATGCAAATGTTCCATAAGGGTAGGTGAAGGTAGATTTTTCATGGTCCTTCAGCTCAATCAAAATCTGATTATAGCCGGAATACCCATCGAGGAAACAAAAATGTGAGCGACTGAAAAGTTGCTCCAAAATCTGGTAGATGAATGGAAGGGGAAAATGATCTTTTAAGGTGGCGACATTCAATCATTTGTAATCAATGTATACACACCACCCTGTCACTAACCTAGTTGAAATTAACTCACTCGTGGAATTGGTTGTGACAGTGATCCCCTCTTTCTTTGGAACTACCAGAGTCTGGCTCACCCACATAGAATCAGAAATAGCATAAATTATACCTGCCGATAGGAGCTTGACTATCTCTTTCTTTACCACCTCAGTCCTGATGAGGTTGAGTCTCCTCTGAGGTTGAACTATCGCCTTGGATCTGTCTTCTAGTTGGATTTTGTGCTGACACAAGCTAGGAGATATTCCCTTGATGTTTGCTATAGACCACCCAAATGCGGCTCGATGGTTCTTCAGAACAACTAATAGCTACTTCTCCCTCTCACTGCTCAAGGAAGCTGATATAATAACCAGAAGCTTCTCTTCCATGACTAGAAAGACATACTTTAAATGTGGTGGCAATGTCTTCAACTTCAAATCAGGTGGGCTCAATAAGGATGGGACCAATGGGGGAGGAGGTGGTCCAAGATCTTCAAAATGTCTTGTATAGCAATAGGGTAGCACTTTTAACAATAAAACACACTCTTCCAAAGAGAAGTTGCATGTACAATCATCCACTAGATTCACCAAACATGCCTCCAAAGGCAACTACGGATATGCCTGTACAAGAGATTCAACATCGACCTCTTCTATAATAGCTAAGCAATAATCTTCTTCCTCATCCTATGGATACCACACTGCTTTTACTAACGACACTGCCTTGGTGTTTTCCATGATATCTACTTCCAGGGTGCCCTTGTCTACCTTAATCATGACATGTGCCATGTCGAGAAATGATCTCCCTAGAAGCAAGGACATCTTTCCCTCTACTTGTTACAACATGATGCACTATGCTTTGTCCCCTGTGGCTTTGGATTACTCAGACATCTTGATCTCAAATCAGTCATCCTTGATACCCATGGTCAAACATCCTATACACATTTCCAAAATCATGTTGGTTGTAGCTTGGAATGGCCTTCCAAGAAAGAGTTCATTGCCATGATCGTCTTGCATTTCCATCACCATGAAGTTTGCAGGGAAAACAAATCTATCTACCTTCACCAGAACATCTTCACAAATGTCGTATGGCTTTACCACAAAGTTGTACATTAATTGAACAATAATTCTTGGACTCCTTGAGACCTAGCTTCTTGAAGGTTGAAAAGGTCATTAGATTGATGCTTGCCCCTGAGTTACAAAGAGATTCTCTAAAATTGGTCTTCCCGATGAAGCACGTAATGTTAAAACAACCTAGATCTTGTCTTTTCAACGGTAGCATTCCCAAAATGAATGCACTCACATGTTCCTTCAATACTACTACATAAGTATTAGGTATCCTACTCTTCTTGTTAATTATGTCTTTCAAGAACTTTCCATATGATGGTATCTTCTCAATCACATCAATGAGTGGAATGTTGAATGATAATTTTCTGAAACCATCTAAGAATTTCTTGAACTTCTCATCCACTTTCTTCACCTTCAGGCTATTTGGAAAAGGCATCGGGGTCATTGGTATCCTTTAGTGAGGTGGGATATATGATTTCTTTCTTATTTCCTCTCCATCATCAACATGTTCCTCTACTGTCTTTTCCTCTGATGTAACATCTAGTTCATCTACATCCACTATCACTATCTTATTTGGAATGTCATGTAGTTTCACCTGCATACTGATAATCGTCGTTTTGCACTATCAATCACTAAGATGATTAATCCTAGAGTTTAAACCTTTTTTACTTCCGGTTTTAAGGGTAGTATAAAGGGTCGATCCCACAGGACAACTTTAGAGATTGTTTCTTTATTCCCAATTATTTTTTGAAGAATTATTTTGTTATATATATTATTTTGTATTTTTAGAACAGAAAGTAAAAGTCGGGTTTGGGTGTTGGTGATTATACTAAGAATTGCAAAAGCACTTAATAAGATAAGAAAATGCACAAGGGAGAATTTAACTATTGTTAGCACAAAAAGAACTATATGAATTGAAAAGACTAAGAATTAGAGAAAGCGAAGGCAAACAAGAATTCGGTGATTGAAATCAAGAGAAGGGAATCGAGGCTCGTAGGGGTTTTCACCACCTTAGCCTAGGTGATATCAACTAAATCTTAACGGACGATTCGATGAAGGCTTGCAAATTTTAAACTCACAAAAGAGAAACTCCACATGAGCCCATTGGTCCTGGTGCTCATGCTTCCTAGTTTATCATCCTAAGAGACGAAAATCCACAGTCATATCAAAACGTCTATGTAATCGATTTTATTGTTCTAAATCCGGATTTCCATGGTCATATCCATCCGGATTAACATACGATCCGAAGATCAATCAAGTAAAATCGATTACCATCTAATCGTACGAGATTAAGTTGCTAAAACCATGGCTAAGGGGTTATTCCCCTTGCCCCGATAAGAAACTACTCACACATGGAAAAATAGGAGACGGAGGAAGAAAGTTCAAAAGCCATAGTCTAGCCCAAAAATCAGGAGATGAATCCTTATGCTAGAGTCAATGAAATGGCTTAGCCCTTTGTTCCTTGCTCCAAAAAAAAGTGTGAAGAAAAGAAGATTAAGGCAAAGCGAGAAGATGAGACAAGAACAAGGTTGGAAGAATGTGCTTGAAGTAAAACTATTTTATTGCATAAAAGAAAAGGATTACACTATTGCTTGCTGCAGAATTCCGAAAAATACAAGAAGACCAAGATGATCCTTGGGAGGAGGAAGTGCCCTTCCTTTTATAGGAGAAGGAGGGGTAGGATATCTAAAAAAAGAGGGGGAAAAAAGAGAGGGAGCCATCCTTTTGAATTTTCAGATCTAGTCAACAAACTCTTGATTGTCTTTCTTTAATGCAGATTTTCGCAACAGCAATTTCGAGCGAATTTCTGTTGTCCAGAGAATTTAAAGTGCGCCCGAAAATATGATTTTCCTGTAGGCCTTTGAATTCCCTTTCCAAATCATATTTGAACATTAAATTCCGCCTTAGGATGTGAGAGTTATGCTAATTTTGGTGCAAGGTATGCATTTAAGTCAGCATTGCGGGAAACTGAATTGCCTCCTATCTTCATCTCTTCTTTTCTCAATTTAATTACTTAGATAATTCCTGAAAATTAGGAAAAATATCATAAGAATTCAGGAAAAGTATATCAAGAAGATGAAAGTGCTATTTATTTTTGAATTAGCTAAAATTAACAAAAAAAGTCCTAATTACTTATTCTAAATGAAGTGAAAATAAGAGATGAATATGCATTCATCAAAATACCCCAAACTTAAACTTTGCTCGTCCCGAGCAACATTAAAATCAAGAAATACTTTCAAGACATACTCTCAACCTATCATCCTCACTCTCCTAACAATCACTGGATTCCTTCCACCAAAATATGGCCAAGCGACCCTGACTTCCTGAATTCACAAAAAGTGACTTTTATATTTCCTACTTTACAAACTTGCATTTATTCAAGACCTGCAATAAAACAGATTTTCATTTCACCTTTGCATTTGGTACTCCAATTTTTTTAAAAGTTTTACACAAGAACAGGGCTGATTTGGATAGTTGGGGTTTTTGTAGTTTCCCCTGGGTAGAAAATTGGAGTGAAGGAGGTATGGAAGAAGGACAGTCTCTCCTCTATTCGACTCGAGACCTTTTTATTTAGTGGACATGCAGTTACATTGACCGCATTTTTTTTCTTTGATTTTTGGTGATACACCCAATTGCATGGGTATGGAAGAAGCGAAAGAGGGGGAAGGGGTGCCACCCCAAACTTAGCCTTTTTGGCATTGTTGGCTTTTTTTTCTTTTTGATGAATGGAAAGATTTGGAAGTGGTAGAAGAAGAGTAGAAGAGGCTGTTCTTGTGCAACTTTTTTTTTTCATCTTTTTTTTTAGGAGTACCATGCATTGGTTCAACTATTACCGAATCATGCGAAAAATCAAGAAAAATTATACAAGTTGTACATGATAAGAAATCATCACTCTTGAATCCTATCAGTCCTCTATGGCTTGCCATCTTTTCCAAGGAGTGATTATTATTTGAGGTCCTAAGTGACAGGAGGATTTCTAGTCATGAAAGTTTCAAAATTTTAGTTGCAAGGAAGTTACATCATTAAGGGGAGTATTTTGACCAATGATCATATCAAGGCCGACTAGATAAAGGCCATTTTGTAACAAAAGAAATAAAAATATGGCCGACTAGATAATGGCCATGAACAAAACAACTATATGCAAAACCAAAAAAAAGGTAGAAATAATACAAGAATAAAAAGATAAGGGGTGGAATAGAAACATACCACCCACCTTCACCCCGGACTCAAATTTTTGCTCGTCCCGAGAAAAATCGAAACCCGAGATGGAGGGAAGAGAAGAGCAAGGATTTCCAGGTGGCCCTGGTAGCTCAAAAAAATCCAGCTGAAGGGGATGTGTATGAGGGCTGGGACCTTTATCTGAGGAGCTTCATAGTGTACCCTATGATAGGGTAATTGTAGAAGCTCAGTGGGGTGCTCATATTTGCTTTCACCTCACATTCCCTCCAATAGGATCCACAGATCTTCCATCAATAGCAAAGGAAGTGTTGAAGATGGATGTGGATTGGGGGAGGTTGGTGGGTACCCAACTAGTAACACATGCAGTGCCAGATGTGCAAAGTTAGGCGGAGGATCAGGCTCTGGTTTCCCTCGGTCATATTGACCTGCATATAAGAGAATTGGTGGTGATATGAAAGGGACAACTAAATTTAAATCAGCATGATAAGTAATTTTGCTCTGCTCAAAATTCATGCAACCAACCTTGTGATAGATGGGATTCATGGTTGATATAGCATGTAACTCTAGTTCCTCTATGCAAGGAGTTCCCAAGGGTTCATGAGGGATAAAATTGGGAACATATTCCTTGTAGTCAGTGGAAGGGGGTATGTAGACTTCTCCTAAGGGTTGTGTCTCTTCTTCTAAATCAATTGTGCATGGAATGGGAATTGGTTGCAACAGAACATGTGGAATCATTTTGTCAAAGGGGGTTGGATGCTTATTATCCAAAATAGACTCAAAATAAGGGTATTGGTCTTTGATGTCTATAGAAGACTCACAAATGGAAGCCAGCGGATTTGGTGTGGAAGACTCACAAATGGCATAATTGTCATCATAATCATAAAAAATGATCAATCTAGGTTGTTCCATCTCTATTGCGGAGTTCTCCATCTCTTCTTCATAAAAGATCTCATCAACATGGATGTCTATGGAATCAATTGGATCCTTTATTATACTGAAGGGGAGATCTAATTCCTTTATAGGACAAGTGCCCAACTCAATCGGCTCAGAAGGGATCACCTCACAATATAACAGTGTAATGTAAGGTTCTTGTAGTGGTAGAATCACCTCATCAGGTTCAACCAGATGCGGAAAAAGAGGTGGTTGAGTGAGGTCATAGTGCTCTTGATGATGAAGTCTTTCAAAAGAATCCATCAGTGCATGTTGGGTAGGTGATGGTACATTGGTCACAATAGACTCAACCAAGATGGGATGATTATTGCAAACATCTAAATATGGGCCTACAACCGAGAAGGGTGGAGTCTTAGGTTTTTGGGATGTTCTTTGAGCCCACCAGTCATTAACCTTTTTGTTAAAAGATTCTTGATTCATGAATTTATCAACATAGGCCTCCATCCACTCATTTTCTGACTTATATGGATAGTCAGGGCCCCATACAGCTGCAGCCCTAGCTAAACAAAGTTCTTCATTTACAGCATCCTGAATTTCTTTAAAACACATATCCATCTCCTGATCAAGGTTGTGTGGAATCTCAACTATATGACATTGGACTTCTTCTAAGGGTGGTGGTTCATTATAGAGAAAGGGTTCCAATGAAGTAGATTGGCCATTAGAATCAACTAGATTAACATCCACAATGGAAGTGGTTGGTGGAGCTTTAGGTACTCGAGTTGGTTCTACTTGATTGAAGATGATATAATCATCATCATCATCATCTATTAAAATCATCCTTAGCCTCTCTTGTTCCAGATTAAAAAATTGCACCGTGGAATTGACGTTCAGCGAGCGTCGCATGCACAAATAAAGCAGTTAATTCGTGTGCAGAAAAAACGTACTGCCGGAATGGAAACTCGGCAGAAAGAGGAGTACCCTTCCGGAATGTTACTCGGAAGGCATGAAAAAAAGAAAAAAAAGTTTTTCAAAAAATTTTGGGGGTTCGAAAAAAAAACAATCTGTTGTCCCCGGCAACGACGCCAAATTGATAATCGTCGTTTTGCACTATCAATCACTAAGATGATTAATCCTAGAGTTTAAACCTTTTTTACTTCCGGTTTTAAGGGTAGTATAAAGGGTCGATCCCACAGGACAACTTTAGAGATTGTTTCTTTATTCCCAATTATTTTTTGAAGAATTATTTTGTTATATATATTTTTTTGTATTTTTAGAACAGAAAGTAAAAGTCGGGTTTGGGTGTTGGTGATTATACTAAGAATTGCAAAAGTACTTAACAAGATAAGAAAATGCACAAGGGAAAATTTAACTATTGTTAGCACAAAAAGAACTATATGAATTGAAAAGAATAAGAATTAGAGAAAGCGAAGGCAAACAAGAATTCGGTGATTGAAATCAAGAGAAGGGAATCGAGGCTCGTAGGGGTTTTCACCACCTTAGCCTAGGTGATAGCAACTAAATCTTAACGGACAATTCGATGAAGGCTTGCGAATTTTAAACTCACAAAAGAGAAACTCCACATGAGCCCATTGGTCCTGGTGCTCATGCTTCCTAGTTTATCATCCTAAGAGACGAAAATCCACAGTCATATCAAAACGTCTATGTAATCGATTTTATTGTTCTAAATCCGGATTTCCATGGTCATATCCATCCGGATTAACATACGATCCGAAGATCAATCAAGTAAAATCGATTACCATATAATCGTACGAGATTAAGTTGCTAAAACCATGGCTAAGGGGTTATTCCCCTTGCCCCGATAAGAAACTACTCACACATGGAAAAATAGGAGACGGAGGAAGAAAGTTCAAAAGCCATAGTCTAGCCCAAAAATCAGGAGATGAATCCTTATGCTAGAGTCAATGAAATGGCTTAGCCCTTTGTTCCTTGCTCCAAAAAAAAGTGTGAAGAAAAGAAGATTAAGGCAAAGAGAGAAGATGAGACAAGAACAAGGTTGGAAGAATGTGCTTGAAGTAAAACTATTTTATTGCATAAAAGAAAAGGATTACACTATTGCTTACTGCAGAATTCCGAAAAATACAAGAAGACCAAGATGATCCTTGGGAGGAGGAAGTGCCCTTCGTTTTATAGGAGAAGGAGGGGTAGGCTATCTAAAAAAAGAGGGGGAAAAAAGAGAGGGAGCCATCCTTTTGAATTTTCAGATCTAGTCAACAAACTCTTGATTGTCTTTCTTTAATGCAGATTTTCGCAGCAGCAATTTCGAGTGAATTTATGTTGTCCAGAGAATTTAAAGTGCGTCCGAAAATATGATTTTCCTGTAGGCCTTTGAATTCCCTTTTAAAATCATATTTGAACATTAAATTCCTCCTTAGGATGTGAGAGTTATGCTAATTTTGGTGCAAGGTATGCATTTAAGTCAGCATTGCGGGAAACTGAATTGCCTCCTATCTTCATCTCTTCTTTTCTCAATTTAATTACTTAGATAATTCCTGAAAATTAGGAAAAATATCATAAGAATTCAGGAAAAGTATATCAAGAAGATGAAAGTGCTATTTATTTTTGAATTAGCTAAAATTAACAAAAAAAAGTCCTAATTACTTATTCTAAATGAAGTAAAAATAAGAGATGAATATGCATTCATCACATACGAACTAGAAGATGCACTATTCGACAATTTCCTACCACTGCAGAGCAAGATTGCCTGGACTTGTTGATTTCACGAAGGCACATTGGTGTTGGTTGGGAACCCCTACTGGCTTGGCTGCTTCAATGTGACCACTTCGGCTGCTATTTGAGAAATTTGCGTCTAAATACTGTACATCTGCACCCCTTAGTTTTGGAGTTCTCTTTGAGTCTGTCCAGTAAGAACTTCATTTTGGCTAACCAGCTTCCCAAGTATTTTTTCAATATGATCAATGTTATTGCCCCCCAGTCCTATTGATATTGTGATTGGACACTACCCTGTTGCAGCTTGGATTGTTGCACTTGAGACGGTTTTTTTTGAAAATTGTTGTGATCCTTCCTCCAAGAATAGTCATTGCACCTGTATTTTTGTTGTTGGCGTGCAAATTTTCATTCTTCCTCTTCTCCTTCCAATGAATTTTCATCCTTAGCACATAGATTTTTAGCAATCAAGTCTAGTTTTTTGTTCAATGCATAAATGACCTTGGACTCCCCAACACTCTTGAGGGTTGCTAGGCTTTCTCTCTCGTCTCCCCATGTCTGATTCTTAGACATGTTCTTTAAGATCTTGTGATAGTGGGCATGTTTATTGTTGAGGAAGAAACCTACTCCTACATTATCAAGTGTAGTCCTCTCCCCCTTATGTAGACCATAGTAGAAAATCTTTTCCTATCCTAACAAATCAATGTCGTGATGGGAGACCTTCTGCAACATATTTTGGAATCTCTTGCATGCTTTAGAATGTGATTTGTCAGCCTGCTATCTAAAATTGTGGATCTTCTTTATCAGGTCATTTTTCTTTTGTGGAGGAAAGTAGTGCTAGAAGAATGCATCAATCATCTACTCCCATGTCTCAATTCACTCATCATCAAGGTTGTAAAACCAAGATTTGGCACTGTCTGCCAAAGTTGATGGGAACAAATTCAAGTAAATGACAGTCGTCGATACCCTGTCTATCTTGATCATATCAAAGATGTTAATAGAGTTACTGATATGCATCATAGGATCTTCAAAACTGTGGCCATGGAAGCCATGTGACTAATGAGACCAATCCTGGATCAATCTTGTAGTTGTTGACATTGATTGCTTGTCTTTTGATTGGCCCTTTATGAATAGTAGAAGAAGAATCCTTGATCCTTTCCCAGATCTTCTATTCCTCTACTTGATTGCCCATTTGTGCTGTTTCAGGTTTCTCATGTGGATCAAGTTCTTTAGATGGATGTGTTGGTGGTGGGGTTCGGTTGAATCTGTATATAGATCTTCCAAATTCCCATTCTTTATGAAGGAGTTCTGCTTGACCAAAACCTTGTGAAGATGGCTCTCCGTAAGCATGGGCTTGGGTTTGTACCATGCACTAGTACCTGAAAGTAGTGAAAATACATGTAAAGGCACAATACTAATCTTAGAGACAATAGAGATAGTATAATTCATCTTAGATGAAATAACACTATAACACCAATCAAAGATTGTAGGTTGAGGTTGTTCTCCCACTTTTCATTTACTTGGGTAGAAATGATGTGTGACTAGGAACCACTCTTTGCTTGTGATGTCATAATTGGTTATGGACATTCAATGCTAACATAATATGGAACCTATAGGGTCACACATAATAATACACTTGAAACAAGGGTTTAATCATGAATGACAATTAAATTGACTACTAAAGTGTTTATGTACTCAATTTAAACAAAAATTGACTCACTAGACTCTGAATTGATCGATTCAAGTGTTGAACTACCCGGTTGGAGTGTCTAGTTGATTGGATATTACATTAGCTGAATTCTAGATGAACTAGGACATTAACCAACTGGTTCACTAAGTGAACCAATCGGCTCAGGGTTTTGGGACAACTAGTTCATGAGATGAACTTCCTAATTCACAAGAGCAATTTGATTGCATCAAGGATTAGTGTTGATGTCATGTTGTGCATTAATTGAATTAGATTTGCCAGTACAATTGCAATTTGGAAACATGTTGAAATGAAAAGTTTACTATGTGAGCCAATTGGCTCACATGCCAACCGATCGATTCACCTGTGAACTGATTGTTTCACTTCTCCCAAGTTGTAAAAATTAATGAAATTCTAGTCCCTTCCTCTCCCGCATAGATTGGGAACCTTGATCTTGACCCTCCTATAAATAGAGGTGTATTGGGGGCTTCCTAGAGACACAAGTCAATAGCTTCTGACAATTTTATGTCTTCTTTGGTTGTGGTAACCGAGAGAACCTGAGCAAGTCATATACAATAAAGAGAAGGACAACAAGGGAGAACAATTGTGGGAGAGTAAGTTGGTGACTAGTACGCTAATGTCAAGGGACAACTCCTTTTTGTCCATTCTTATAGAATGACATGGGTTCTCGGTGGCCTGTATGGGCTACTATAGAGGCGAGGAGGTCGTTTCCTACCTCTTGGAGGACAACGTCAACATGCTATCTGTGGCGATCAACTAGGAGGCCGACGTAGATGATTTTCGAGTTTTACTTGAAGAAAGGGTGCACACCATGATGAGGAGATTGTTGTTGGACTTGCTCTAGGACCATGTATATCCTCTAAACCATCCTTCTCATTGCATAGTTATTGATCCGTTCAATTGGTTTAAGGGAAATATGGAAGTTAATTTTTTTTAGCAACCTATTCTGTCACCATAATTTCCCCACAGGGGTATCAGAGTCACGCTAATCTACAATATTTTGGGATAATCAATATGATCGGATTTTTAGTTTTTATCATTTATTTATTGCATAAAATGCAAATACTTAAACTGATTAATGTGCATATCCAAGTTAAAGACCACATTTTAAATATATATATATATATATATATATATATATATATATATATATACACACACACATATATATACATATATATATACACATATATGTATATATATGTATATGTATATATATGTTCATATATGTATATGTGTATATATATACATATATATATATATATATATATATATATATAATTTACATGTGTCACCCTAAAAGTGAGTTTTGATGGTGGATGTGAAGGATGGTTATGGCCAATGACCCTATATATATCAGTGCATGGTTGGGTGGTTGGTTTTGTATCAGCTTGCATACTGAGCCTCTACCTCATCTTCCAATTGTAAAAGTATTATTCTATCCTACCTATGCTCCCTCAAATGTAACTCGAGGTTTTTCATACACTATGTAATAGAATTAGGATAGTTGAATTTCTTGTTTCAATGAAGAAGAAGACACTCAAACCAAACGAACTGACCATCTCAAAGGCTAGCCAAATGTTTCGACGACCGAGGAGGACAAGCCAAACCAATCACTTGGTGGACCAACTTATCGATTGGAGGACCCAAAAGATGGTGGACACAGACCAGATGACTAGTATGATGACTCGACCGACCAGGAGGCAAGTCGAATGGTTCAAGGTTTGAACCGATCAACCTAGATTGGCAATCACATACCTTCATCAACAACAAGTTTTTGCTTGAGATGTAGACCTAGGTGGTGGTAATTCCTTGTGGATCCAATGGATTACTATAGAATGGCCATAACCATTGCTTATATTTTTTTGCATGTTTTCATTGGGGATATAGCATGTATATGATACATACTATATATACATGGTGATTGAATAATGTATATGCATTTATAAATACAAACTCCCTCAAAAACATATTAAGTCTAAGATGCTTTGCATTAGAAAAAAACATGAAAATCTTATTTGAATAAGTGTGGGCACCCCAAGGGTGATACATCATCTATCTCATAGAAATGTGATGGTAATAATGTGGGCATACCAAGCTGGGTGCATTATTGTCGTGTTGGCTTTTGGGTCAGGCTTAACTGGGTGTCCTTAATGGGAATAATCACATAGAGGCATGCATATGATTATGATAAAGAGTTGTGCATACCATCTTTCTAAGAATAGCATAAGATGTAATTGGAAAAGGTTGACTACCTAAAGAATTGATTATGTACGCTGGAGTTGGTCAGGTAATAATTGAATATTTTGTATATTGGCTCACTAGAAGGTTGTACGCTATAATTTTCTAAATTGATATATGAGGGCTATCAATTTGAATAAAATAGTGGGGGTGATAAAATAGTAAAGGCCCAATTGAAATCTTCAGTTTTTCAAATCAAATCGAATAAAAAAGGATTTTGACAAAAATGCAAAAAAAGGCAATCAAATCATCATTGTGATTGGTTCTTAGGAAGGACAGATTGTATAAGACAAATTTCCACAACTAGTTTTGGATTTTGAGAAGGGCTCTCAATGAAGAGAACAAGCTCTTCGTCCTAGAACACCAATGCCAGAATTACCTACTCCTGCATTGCCTAGGGCTAATGTGGATGTTTATTGGAAGCATGCCAACAATCATTGGATATAAAGTAGCTTATGCTAATAAACTACATGAACTATGAGTTGCATGAGCAGTGTGAAGACATGGGTATACTTGAGATGGTAACACATATTAAGAACTTGAACCATAAGCACACAAAGCAATAAAAGTACATTATATCAAAGGCACTCATTGAGTGTAAGATGACAGAGGGATACTCAATGGAGACCCATGTTCTCAATATGATTGGACATGTGGAATCTATAGAAGAACTAGGATTCTCTTTGAGACAATAATTGGCCACAAATATGATTCTCCAATCATTGCCTAAATCACGTAGCCACTTTATTGAGTCTTACCACTTGAATAATATGGCTGGATCGTTGTCAGATTTGTTTGGCATGCTGATTAATGTCGAAGCAAGAATGAAGAAGGAAAAATTCATGATAGTGATCAACGGAGTTGAGTCCAAGGATGAAAGTAAGGACATAAAGAGTTATGTGGCTGAGCATAAATCCAGATATTCTATACTCAAGATAAGGAGAAAGAAAAGTACAAGAGGAATCTATCCTTTGTACTTGAAGGCATTCAGAAGAAGAAAACGGGGATGGTGATATCCAATTCAGGTATATACGTTATTGAGATAAACTTATCTACTTCTTCATCTTGGGTACTAGATATCGGATGCAGATCTGACATATGCTTGAATATGTAGGATCTCAAAAGAAGTAGACCTTTAGGAAAGGGCGATGTTGAATTACAAGTCACAAATGGAACAAGAGTTGTTGCCATTACAGTTGGAACCTATAGTTTATCTCTGCCCAGAAGTCTTGTAATAGAGTTATTTAACTACTATTAGGTACCTTCCATAAATAGAAACATCATTTATGTATCTTAAATGGACAAGGATGCATATGAATTTCATATTAAGAATAGTCGATGATCTATTTCAAAAGATGGGATCTTTTATGGCAATGCCCAAATGTCTTATGGTCTTTGTTTACTAGATCTATATCCTGATGTTTATAACATAAATACCAAAAGAATAAAACTCAACAACTCCAAAAAAACATATCTTTAACATTGTCGTCTAGGGCACATAAATGAGAATCACATATCTAGACTCCATAAATATGGTTATCTTGACTCTTTTGATTTTGAATCAATAGAGACATGTGAGTCTTGTTTGTTGGGTAAGATGACCAAGACTCCTTTCACTAGTAATAATGAGAGGTCTAGCAATCTATTAGGACTCATGCATTCTGATGTATGTGACCCTTTTAGAACAACTGCTAGAGGTGGGTATTAGTACTTTATTACCTTCACTAATGAATCTAGTAGGCACAACTACGTTTACTTGATGAACATAAGTAAAAAAATCTTGAGAAGTTCAAGGATTTTATGAATGAATTACAGAACCAACATGGAAAAAGTATTAAGGCACTTCATTCTGATTGAGGTGGATAACGATTAAGCTAAGAGTTTGAGGAACTTCTGCAAGCCTAAGGTATCACATCACAGTGGACTCCACCTGGAACACAACAACATAATGGTGTATCAAAAAGAAGGAATCACACATTTATGGATAAGGTGTGATCAATGATGAGTTTAGCTAATCTTCCTTCTACCTTCTGGGGTTATTCTCTTTAAAATGTCGCATTTAAAGTAAATCGAGTACCATCAAAATCGGTTCAAAAGAAACCATATGAGATATGGTATGGGAAGTGTCCCAATGTGTCTTTTAAAAGGATTTGGGGATGTGAAGCTTACGTCAGTAAAATGTTTGCTAAAAAGCTTGCCCTTGTTGGATATCTTAAGGTGACCAAATGATATTACTTCTATTCCCTATCTAACAACAAAGTGTTTGTGGCCAAAGATGTTGCATTCCTAGAAAATGATTTTGTTTCCAAAAGAATCAGTGGGAGGAAAGTAGAATTCAAAGAGGTTTGAAACCAACAAGAAAATATCAGACTGAAAGATGTATAAGAGGAACAAAGATAATCACAAAATGTTTTAGAATCTCAAATTCCTCAAGTAACATAGCTACCTCATAGATCTAGTCAGACACACCTTGAACATGAAAGATTTGTATATCTTGTGACTCAAGAAGGAAGTGAGTTGGCCATAGATGATGAACCAACAACCAATCTACAATCTACCAAGGGACCATAGTCTGAGAAATGGCTTGAGGCCATGAGATCTGAGATGGAATCTGCAACAAACTGAAACCTAGTCTTTTGACCCTAATCAAATGTCTTAGAGGATAGTCATCTTGGTTCTTTGGGGCTAGCCAAACAAGGATAAAGATATACCTAATAGTAGTTAATTGTTACCCTAACATGTTAAATGCATGAATAAATCGCCATAACATATTTGCATGTAAACAAGTATGACCCATTGCTTCAATAATAATCTTTAGACCAATAAAATATGTCACATGGGATAATATTGATTAAGGTAAATAATGTGCATAGGAGGACGAGGTGTACATAATTGAGAATATTGATACATAACTCAAATAAATAAGGAATTGGTGAATTTAATGAGTTCAATGATGAACATAAAGAAATTCATACACAATAATAATATATAATCCTTTTGGTGGTAATGTGATGATATGGGACACAATTAGAAGATTTATAAAAATAATGATGAAATAATATGTTAACTAAAATAATAATGGGCAACAAATGTTAATTATATAAATTCGTGAAAAGAAGACTAATTGGATAAGAATAACTTGAGATTCATTTTCCTTGGGTTTTATTTGGCTTGAAGGCCATGTTTCATAGTTTTAGGGTGTTAAAAACTATATCTATTTTAATTTGAAATAAAATGTTATTTTTATCCAAAATATGAAATAAAATATTTAATGACTCAAAAAGTGGAAAATAATCATAGATTCGTAATCTAAACATTAAAAATAGCCTTTGGGTGAATTTTCATGTAATTTGGATAATCTTTAATGGTCATGTTTATGTTAGGAGAGAAAAAGTGTGTAGAACCTTCAAAAACATTAAATAATGTACAAACAACTTCAACATGTAGAATTGATGGCAAATTCGTATCCAAGATACTTAATGTAATTTGTGGGTGAAGTTTCATCAAATTTGGATAACCATAGTGTCATTAATGCATGAGGAAAGAGAAAATATGATTTGCTTAATTCATGTATCAAAGTTTCCAAATATGAAATCTTATTGCATAACTAGAACATACATGCCTTAATTGGCCTCTGTGAAAAATTTCATGTAATTTGGATAACATTTGGACTCCCAATTGAAGAGAGAGAAAAATATGCAATAATTAATGTACCACTTTATTCGATTTCAATTATGACTATGATTTCTGATTTATCTATGTCACAGGGCTTAATTTCAGTTCTAATTTACCAGGTCGCATATGGTTTTACATGTGACATCTAGTTTCTGGCTTTGCTAGGTGTGGATTTAATGTGCACCATTTGATCTTGATCGGACACAGACACACGTTGCTTGTCTCCTACCTTCTGTAACGTGTCTCCCATTCCTTTTCTCGCACCCATTTCCTACTCCCTCTCTGACCCTGATCTCTTTCTCTCCTTTCTTCCTTTTCATCTGCTCCCTTCTCCTCCATGTTCCTTGCTTCCTCCCAAACTTGTTTATCGTATAAAAGCTAGGGCACGTAGCATCATAGCCCCAATTCGCAAGGTGTCGCCCCCTCATCCTGTTTCTCCCATGTTCTCCCATACACTCCCTTCTCCTTGCCTCTCTAGGTCATCAGATCTCCCAAGGACTCTCCCATGAGTTTGAACATGATGCTCAGTCTCGTCTTCAAGCTTTGGATTGGACTCATATGCTTCAAGACATGGTTCCCCTTCTCCCAACCACTCGATCGAAGGGCGTCGTAAGAGATTGGGCTCGTCACACTATCTATGACGATCATGAGTTCTGGAGTTGTTTAAGAATTCTTCCTCAATTCTTTGGGATGGTATTCCAGCCTACAATTTGTGTCTCGTGGCGGTAATCTCTTTTCCCCCTTTTCCATTACTTCTACAATTTGAGACCATTTTCCAGTATTTTGGTGCCCATGATTGTTGCTTTTCTATCCTTCAAACTCGTGTGGACCTAGTGAACCTTACCAGACTCTTGATACATAGTTTTTATCTTGATTCTCATCTTGACTTATCTTGCCCTCCTGCATGCCATGGAGGAAGGGTCTGCTTGAGATACCCATGGTCATGCTGGTCCCTTTTGGGTTCCTTTGGATCGTCTTCACATGTAGAACATTTTTGAGTTGTATCTTGACCTTGGTTGGTTGTCGATCAAAGGTACTTGGTTAGGTTTGTGATTCAATCTCATGAATGGTGTTCTTCATGAGTTCAACAATGAACATGATGAATCCTCTCCCTGTAATCTTTGGTTTACCTCCACTTTCTTTTTTGTTTTTTTACAACCAGGGGCAATATGGTCATTTCACCTCGATTTGCTTTTCTTGAGCATGGATCTGGCTGAATGCCAACTTGGATGAGTTGGCCTCTACTTATTGGGCCAGCTCAGCAAGGTTTGGTTGCTTGCTAGACTATATTTTGCAAACGTGGACTTTTAGAATTTTCTAAATGGTTGATTATTCCAAAATTAATAATAAATTATTTATATATAAAAAACAATGTAAAATAAGTTTTGAAAATGAAAAAATATAACCTATCAAATGGTGCTAATCTTGTTTCCTAAATATAATGTTAAAAATATATGATTTTTCATGGAATTCCCTATTTATATAATATCTTGCAAAATTATTAACTAAGAATCTATAATTCAAAAAAATATAATAAAATATGCTTTGAGCTCAGGAAAATATAATATAAAACATGGTATGGTTTTCATAACCTAATTCACATATAAGGAAAAAGGTCATTTTAGGGTTTGATTAATCAATATGAAATTGACTCAAGATCTACATATATGCTTAATAGGTTCTTGGAGGCCTAGACTTGGATCTAGAAGTGACTTTGGATTATTTAGACTCTAAAGAGAGGTATGATTCCATCCCATATTATTTCTATATTGAGCAATTTCTGAATCCTTTCTCTTAATGTATGTTTGCATCTCCTATTATTCTTGATGAGAAATAAACCTATGTTTAATTCATTCTCTTGGTCCTATGGACATTAGCCTACACATTATTCTCTTTTTATGAAAATGATGGTTCATGTGAACTACCTTATTTGTTACTAATCTTGTGATCATGTTATAATCTTTTGGACTCTTTTCATATGCTTTGTTCATGATGTAACATTATTTGATGATATATGTGATATCTTTATCCCACTTGTATGGTGGATGTTTATGTTGCCTATTAGTATGTTGGCAATATTGTGAATCTGACTATACTTTCTACTTGCCTCAACATTAAACATGCTATGTGATTCAGTGGAACTAGAGTAGTGTAATTGCATTGGTTTTTGGGAAGTATGTCCCTGTTGTTATTGGGATGGAGGTGGTGGTACCCCATACCTGGGTTTCAAGTTTGTGAGACTTGGCCCACTTTTATATATATTGGAAGTTTGATAATACTCCATCTCTATCAGGTTTCAAGTTTGTGAGGCTTGGCCGCCTTTATTTTTATGTTGTTCTAGTGTTATGCTTATTTGACATGCATGTAGGTTGATGATTATGGGGTGTGTGCCCTAATTTTTTATATGTGCTAGTATGGAACAATCTCATTTGTTTATTTAATGGCAACTATCCCTTTTGCTGTGATTCATTTCTCTTAATGCCCATTTGGGTAGTCCTTTTCTTTTCTATGGGAAGCCTTTTATATTGTTGTCCTTTATCCCATATATTGCTCAATTTCCTTTTTAGTATGCTCATACCATCCTTTGTTGATGTCTTTTATTTTTCTGCTCTTACTGGGGTGTGCTTCTAACCCTATGTGAAGGAAAAGGAGGTCATGGCATGAAGTTATGGACTTAGCTTAAGGAGTTAAAGCTTGGAGACAATTTTGATATGGTTTAGATTTCCCTCTACTTAGATCCATGCATTGTACCTTTTATGTAAACCCTGCATGGGAGATTATGAATGTACTTTGGTAATCTTGATGAAAAATTGAATAGAGTCATTACTTTTATTCTGCTTCTATACTCTTTGGTCTTTTGTATACCATTATATAAGATTTGAAAATTTTACACCCACTCTGGCATACCTTTTTGGGTGTGTTTGGACTGAACATTCTATTCTTCAAATTTTTAGTAGGGAGTGGATCCCCTATCGGGTCCCACTCTTTATAGCATGGTATTAGAGCCTATGATAGTTAGAATCTGATTATTTCAATTTTGGGTCCCGTATTAGAACCCTCAACTTGGATATTGCACCTAGGTGAGATGTTTTCGCTACATCTTGCCAACGTTTTTCATGAGATGATCTTACCATATCATATAGTGTAATGATGACATCTATAAAGTTAAGGGGTGTTTGCTTGAGGAAGGAGTCATGTTTTGAGGATGAGGTACTTGTAGGATGAAGAGATCTTATTATGGAAATTGTGGCTTGGTTTATCGCATTGATTTTGGTACCATCTTTGTTTTACCTCCAATGTTTCTTATAAACAAAAATTATTTTCATTATACTACGATATCTACAAATTTTTTTTCTGATTTGTCTATGTTTTCTTGAACTAAGTCACAATGAAGATTTACACAAGTATGTAGAGAAACCCTAGAATTAGTTGAAATAGAATCTAACCCTAGTTCTGATTATGGTGTGATGACTAGGAAACTATGTCTTGTATTGAAGGTGTAGTTGACCTACCCAATGACTAGGAAACTATGCCTTGTATTGAAGGTGTAGTTGACCTACGCTATGACTTATGGATGTTTATAGGGTTGTTAGGTTAGAGACACAAGGACCTAAAACTCAACCCTAGATGGATCTGACTTTTTAGTTGGATACATGAACAACTTAAGATATTCACAACTAAAAATATGCAAAAGTAACCATAGTACCTAGTTGTTGTTTAGCTTATTAGGTTAAACCTTTAAAGGGGTGGAGAGTAATTGGTTTATGAGATATGGATGTTTAGATTTTGAGGAGAAATCCTTTTAAGGTGTGGAGTGTAGTAATGAATTGAAACCTAGCCTTTTGACACTGATCATATGTCTTGGAGGATAGTCAACTTGGTTCTTTGGGCTTAGCCAAACAAGGATTAAGATATACCTGATAGTAGTTAATTGTAACTTTGACATGTTAATGCATGAATAAATCATCATAACATATTTTCATGAAAACAAGTATGACCCAATGCTTCAATAATAATCTTTAGACCAATAAAATATGTCACATGTGATAATATTGATTAAGGGAAATAATGTGCATAGAAGGACTAGGTGTCGATGATTTAGAATATTGATACATAACTCAAATGAATAAGGAATCAATGACTTTCATGAATTCAATTGTGAGCAGAAAAAAATTTGTGCACAATAATAATATTTAATCCTTTTGGTGGTAATGTGATGATATGGGACACAATTGGAAGAATGATAATAATAATTATGAAATAATATGTTAACTAAAATAATAATGGGCCACAAATGTTAATTATATAAAATCCAAAAAAGGAAGACTAATTGGATAAGAATAACTTGAGATTCATTTTCCTTAGGTTTAATTTGTCTTAGAGACCAAGTTTCATCATTTTAGGATGTCAAAAACTAGATCTATTTTAATTTGAAAACAAAAGATGATTTTTCTCCAAAATATGAAATAAAATATTTAATGACTCAAAAAGTAGAAAATAATCTTGATTTTGTAATCTACACATTAAAATAGCCTTTGGCTAAATTTTCATGTAATTTGGATAATCTTTAATGGTCATGTGTAGGTTAGGAGAGAGAAAGTGTGTAGAACCTTCAAAAACATTAAATAATGTACAAAAACTTCAACATGTAAAATTGATGGAAAATTTGTATCCAAGACACTTAATGTGACCTGTGGGTGAAGTTTCATCAAATTTGGAAAACCATAGTGTCATTTATGCATGAGGAAAGAGAAAATATGATTTTTTGAATTTATGTTTCTAAAGTTTCCAAATATAAAATCCTATTTCATATTTGGAATCTACATGCCTTAATTGGCCTATGTGAAAAATTTCATGTAATTTGGATAACATTTGGACCCCCAATTGAAGAGAGAGAAAAATATGAAATAATTAATGTACCACTATATTCTATTTCAATTCCGACTATGATTTTCGGTTTAATTGTGTCACTCAGCTTAATTTCATTTCAAAATTATCGGGTCGCATATGTTTTACATGTGACACCCAATTTCCTACTTTGCTAGATGCAGATTTAATGTGCACCGTATGATCTTGATCGGACGCGAGTTGCTCGTCTCCTACCTTCTGTAGAGCGGCTCCCTTTCCTTTTCTTGCACCCATTTCTGGATCCCTCTCTGACCCTAATCTCTTTCCCTCCTTTCTTCCTTTTCATCCACACCCTTCTCCTCCATCTTCCTTGCTTCCTATCAAACCCGTTGATCCTGTAAAAGCTAGGGCACGTAGCATCGTAGCCCCAATTCACAAGGTGCCACCCCCTCATCCTGTTTCTCCACTATTCTCCCATACTCTTCCTTCTCCTTGCATCTCTAGGTCATCAGATCTCCCAAGGATGCTCCCATGAGTTTGGCAATGATGTTCGATCTCATCTTCAAGCTTTGGATTGAACTCATCTACTTCCAAACCTGGTTCCCCTTCTCCCAGCCACTCGGCCAACGGATCTCGTAAGAGATTGGGCTCGTTACCCTATCTCCGGAGATCATGAGGTCTAGAGTTATTTGGGAATCCTTCCTCATCTCTTTGGGATGATATTCCATCCTCCAATTTGGATCTTGTGGCGGTAATCTCTTTTCTCCCTTTTCCATTGCTTCTGCAATTTGAGTATGCTTTCTAGTATTTTGGTCCCCATTATTGTTGCTTTTCTGTCCTTCGAACTTGTGTGGACCTAGTGAACCTTACCAGACTCTTGATACACAATATTTCATCTTGATTCTCATCTTCACAGATCTTGCCGTCCTGCAGGCCATGGAGGAAGGGTCTTCTTGAGCTACCCATGGTCATGCAGGTCCCTTTTGGGTTCCTTTGGATCATCTTCACATGTAGAACATGTTTGAGTTGTCTCCTGACCTCGATTGGTTGTCGATCAAAGGTACTTGGTTGGGTTTGTGATTTGATCTCGTGATACCCACGTGCAAATGGTGTTCTTCATGAGTTCAACAATGAACATGATGAATCCTCTCCTTGTAATCTTTGGTCTACCCCCGCTTTCTTTTTGGTTACATTTTTTCCATCCAGGGGCAATATGGTCATTTCATCTCAATTTTCTTTTCATGAGCATGGCTCTGGCTAAGTGCCAACTTGGCTGAGTTGGCCTCCACTTATTGGGCCAACTCAACAAGGTTTGGTTTCTTACAAGACTATATTTTGGAAATGTGGATTTTTTGAATTTTTTGAATGGTTCATTCTTCCAAAATTAATAATAAATTATTTATAGCTAAAAAATAATGTAAAATATGTTTTGAAAGTGGAAAAATTATAACCTATCTAATGGCACTATTTTTTTTGCCTAAATATAATGTTAAAAATATCTGATTTTTCATGAACTTTCCTATTTATATAATAAATTGCAAAATAATAACTAAGAATCTATAAGTCAGAAAAATATAATAAATATGTTTTGAGCTCAGGAAAAGATAATATAAAACATGGTATGGTTTTCACAACCTATTTCACATATAAGGAAAAAGGTGATTTTTAGGGTTTGGTTAATCAGTATGAAATTGACTCAAGATCTACATATATGCTTAATAGGTTCTTGGAGGCCTAGACTTGGATCTAGAAGTGACTTTGGATTGTTTAGACTTTGAAGAGAGGTATGATGGCATCCCATATTATTTCTATATTGAGCAAATTCTGATTCCTCTCTCTTAATGTATGTTTGCATCCCATATTATTTATGATGAGCAATAAACCTATGTTTAATTCATTCTCTTGGTCCTATGGACATTAGCCTAAACATTATTCTTTTATTTTGAAAATCATGGTTCATGTGAACTACCTTATTTGTTACTGATCTTGTGATCATGTTATAATCTTTTGGACTCCTTTCATATGCTTTGTTCATGATGTAACATTATTTGATAATTTGTGATATCTTTAGCCCACTTGTATGGTGGATGTTTATGTTGTCCATTAGTATGATGGCAATATTGTGAATCTGACTATACTTTCTACTTGCCTCTACATTAAACATTTCTATGTGATTTAGTATCACTAGAGTAGTGTAATTGCATTGGTTTTTGGGCAGTATGCCCCTGTTGCTATTGGGATGGAGGTAGTGGTGCCCCATACCCAGGTTTCAAGTTTGTGAGACTTGGCCCACTTTTATATATATTGGGAATTTGGCAGTACATCATCTCTATCATGTTTCAAGTTTGTGAGGCTTGTCCACCTTTGTTTTTATGTTGTTCTAGTGTCATTCTTATCTCACATGCATGTGGGTTGATAATTATGGGGTGTGTGTCCTAATTATTTATATGTGCTAGTATGGTAAAATTTCATTTGTTTATTTAATGGCAAGTATCCCTTTTGCTATGATTCATTTCTCTTAATGCCCATTTGGGTAATCCTTTTCTTTTCTATGGGAAGACTTTTATATTGTTGTCCTTTATCCCATATATTGCTCAATTTCCTTTTTAGTATGCTCATACCAGCCTTTGTTGATGTCTTCTATTTTTCTCCTGTTGTTGGGGTATGCTTCCAACCCTAGGTGAAGGACAAGGATGACATGGCATGAAGTTAAGGACTTAGCTTAAGGAGTTAAAGCTTGGAGACAATTTTGATATGGTTTAGATTTCCCTCTACTTCGATCCATGTGTTGTACCTTTTATGTGAACTCTACATGGGAGATTATGAATGTACTTTTATAATCTTGATGAAAAATTGAATATAGAATTACTTTTATTCTGGTGCTATACTCTTTGTTCTTTTGTGTACCATTATATAAGACTTGAAAATTTTACACCCACTCCAGCATACCATTTTGGGTGTTTATGGACTGGATATTCTATTTTTCAAAATTTTAGTAGGGAGTGGATCCCCTATAGGGCCCCACTCTTTACAGAATCCATGTATACCAACAAGGTATGGACCTTGGTGGATCCACCTGAAGGGGTAAAACCCATAGGGTGCAAGTGGGTCTTCAAGAAGGAGACCGACATGGATGGTAAAGTACAAAAGTATAAGGGTAGATTGGTTGCAAAGGGTTTCAGACAAGTTCAAAGTGTTGGTTATGATGAAACTTTTTCTCTTGTTTCCATAGTTAAGTCCATCAGGATCATGCTTGCTATTGCAGCTTGTCATGACTATGGAATTTGGCAGATGGATGTTAAACACAACATTCCTTAATGGGAGTATTCTCAAGGATGTGTACATGACACAACCTAAGGGCTTTATAAATCCAAAGGACGCAAATAAAGTTTGTAAGCTACAAAGGTCAATTTATGATCTGACGCAAGCATCTCGGATCTAGAATCTTCCTTTTGACCAGATAATCAAAGAGTTTGGCTTTACCCAAAATTAAGATGAACCTTGTGTACAAGAAGGTTAGTGGAAGCATGATTGTATTCCTCATATTGTATGTAGATGACATACTATTGACGGGAATGACATCCCTACTTTATAAAAGGTAATGACATGGCTAGGAATTTCTATGAAAGACTTCAGAGAAGCATCCTACATCATGTAGATAAAGATCTATTGATATAAATCCAGGAGTCATCGTGGACTGAGTCAGAGCACATACATTGTCAAAGTGTTGAAGAGCTTCTAGTATGGAGAGCTCAATGAGAGGAAACATGACCATGTGTCATGGAGTTTCCATGTCTAAATCTCAATGTCCTAGTTCATGTGAAGATATGGAGCCCATGAGTAAGATTCCATATGCTTTAGCAATTGGATCTATCATGTGCACACTATTGCATACCCGTCCCAATGTCTCATATGCCTTGAGCATGATGAGCAGATATCAGTCGGATCCAGGTGATGCTCTCTGGATAGCCGTGAAGAACATCCTTAAGTACTTGAGAAGAATTAAGGATCAGTTCTTGGTCTACAACGGAGAGGAAACGTTGGTGGTAAAGGGTTACATAGATTCAAGCTTCTAAACTAACAAAGATGATTACATATTGCAATCTGGATTCTTGTTTTGACTCAACAATAGAGCTACGAGTTGAAAAGTTCCAAGCAAGAAAGTGTTGTTGGTTCTATAATAGAGGTCAATTATATCGCTGCATCGAATGCAACAAAGGAGGTTGTTTAGATCAAGAAGTTCATCTATGAACTTGGGATAGTTCCAAGCATCAGTAACACAACTGAGCTATATTGTGACAACAATGGAGCTATTGTACAAGCTAAGAAACTATCATAAAACTATTTTTACCCTAAGCTGACACTCCTATTGGCTATAAAGCCAAAGGTGAATGGACTTGGGTGCCCGTCCGTAGAATGGTACAAATATTTCACACAAGAAATATATATCTAAAAGAAAGGCAGTAACAACAAGATAGAACAAGATAATAACACTAGAGATAAGAGATATGTATCCCTTTCTAAATTCAAGTATACCCATCAGTGTTTCATTTCTGATCTTAGAGTCTTGAGTGCAATATATCTTCATTTGGGAACTTTAAATTTGATAAACAAAATATATCAATGCAAGTGCATTGAGTACGCTATGAAAAACATGTTACCACAATTTATGAGAAATATAAAAGTTTCCTAGCTAGAACCATCATAATAAGAAAGAAGTAGAAACAAGGCAAAAACACTTAACTTCAACATTGTTTTATACAAAGTGTGTTTTAAGTATATTTCCATTATACTTAACAACATATTATGTCCATTGACTAGCTTCCCATTGGATGGGTTCGTAGGGATGCTCAAGATTAGCTAACCCTTTTATCGACATGGTCTGCCTTGTCTTGACATCTCAAGTAAGATGCCCAACCTTGTACTCTTACCTCGAGAATTTAGGCAGGTACATGAGGTTTCTATAATGGACAAGTTCAATTATGTTCAAGTTTTGTTTGACATATTTCAATTAAAAAAGGTACTAATCACAGGGAACAAGTAGCTCAAACAAGTAATTATCTAGCCAAGCTTTCGTACGAGCATACATACAAAAAAAAGCAATATCATAATAGGGTCAAGAGATTGAGTGTACCTTGTGAGTAGAAAACAAGTTATATTTCTTGAGTAGGATTCCTAGAGATGATCAAAACCAATGAAACCTTGCAACGAAAAGATATAGGATGCTGTCTTAGATGAAAAGGATTTGATAATTTAGTCATGATATGATTCATGTGGAAGTTCCCCTAGTCCTAGGTTTCAAATAGTTAAACATAGCTCCAAACTTCCAAACATCCATATCATTAATCAACATAGTTCAAGGATCAACATTTAGCTGTAGGTCTAGGTGAACCATCCACATTGTGAGTAGTGCTAGATAAATGTAAAGTCTGATTAGGAGTAAGAGAAGCCTGGCATTTATATCACATCATAGTCTATTCATACAAGATCATAATTAGCCACATTGGATTCATTTCATGCAATCGAGTCATATTTCCAAGTCATATAAATATTAAGAGCATAAGATAGACAAAGTTGGTATTTGGTGCTATGAGTCTGATAAATGTACTAATTTGAACTAGATAGATAAAGGTAAATGTAAAAGGTCACATTTCAACATGTGGAAACCAACTAGGTCAACTAGATCGTTTTAATGTGCCAAAATTAGGTCCTTTAAGATTTATAGAGATAATCATTGTTAACTATGCACATAGAAGCAAGATGCTACTAATTTTGGGTCATACTTAGCATTCTAATATTATTGGTCAATCACATATACAAGGTTCAAGATCTAGATACTAAAAGTTCATGAAAGTCACATCATGTGGCATATTGCACAACATAAAGCCATCAATAGAGCTAAGAATGATCAAAGTAGATCCCATGGTTCAAAAAGGTATTAAAGTTTACTTATTTAGAGGTTAGATGATCCTTTAATAATTAGATATGTCAAAGTCCCAACAAACAAGCAAGTAACATCATGTACAAGCAAACGGGTCACTTTTAGGTCAAAAGAATAAAAGTACACATCACAAGTGATCCAGTTGATGATTCAAGGAAAGATATGGTTAAAAAATACTATTGTAAAGATTAATAGTGATATAATAACCAACAAAACTAGATGGTAATAAGATACATCATCAAAAATTCAATTAGCATATAATAGACATGCTTTTTAAGATATTAGGAGAAAACAAAGAAGAACTAGATTCTAAAACTAGTTATAAAGGATACATCTCATTGAGAGGATCAAAATTCATTTATAACATGCCATATTTGGCTAAGGGATGTGGAAAATATGGATGTTAGAAGAAATCACATTAAAACTATAGGGACCGAGACTTAGGGAATTACATTTCATTTATTTCATGATCCAGAGTGTTGAAAATCTATTGGACAATGGCTCCTACCCACCTCACTTGTGCTCTATGCCTGGGGCCTCCGAGTGATGTGGAGCTCCAGGATTCACCACCTTCTCCAATGCTCCTTGCACTGGAACGATCACAAGCCTAGTCCACCACTAGACCATGGTTGCAAGTTTCTCACCATTTCTACGGGCTGCCAATGCGCCATCACACTTGTGCAATCATGAGCAAGGCAACACGGAGACACTAGCTACTGGTGCTCGTCGGATCTCCTAGAAAAGGGGGAAAGGCAGGACAAAAGGGGGGTTTGAAGGGCCATTTATGCTTGAATGGACCTCATGAAGGAAGAAACAAGGATAGAATGGTCGGAGGAGGCTTGGGGTAGAAATGCCCAAACAGGCATGGTGGTGGCACCACTGAAAAAGGAGAGGAAGAGAAAGGGTGGTCGGAGAGCTAGTGTTCGTGGAATGAAAGGAAAAGTGGGACAAAGAGCAATGGAAGAGGATTTATAGGCGGAGATGGTGATAATTTTGCATTAAGAGGCGGGAGAATGTGATGCCAAATTGGAGAGGTAGGTGTTACCGGTGCCATTGGCACTGGGCGATGTACGAAGCTCAAAGATGACTCCGGTGCCATTTGATTGGGAGGGGTAATATGTGGGTAAGGAATCAAGGGTTAAGATTTGACATCCGTGGAATCGAGACTTATGACCGATGGAGATAAGGTGACCTAGATTGGAAAGGAAAAGCAAAAGGAGGGGAAAACGGGCTGTGTGTGCCCAATTTGGCCCAATTAGGGTCACAAATCAATAAAAACCAAATAAAACATGTAATTGACCCAAATTTCAATGGTCCATAACATGGGATCTAGATGTTCGATTAAGGTGATTTTTGAACCATTGGATTTGAAATTGAATTATCTACATCATGGCATACATTTTTTAGCAAAGGGAGTTCATTGAAATGGTTCAATTGTGATTGCAAGTATATGAGACCTAATATGCATGGAACTTAATTGAAAACTCAAATTAGGATCATATATGAGTACAAGGTGATGTTTGATTGAAATGAATTCATCGATTGAGCATAAACTGACTTAAATTCATCAAGGTGTGGGTGAGGGTGCTTGTTGGGTATATTAAAGCATCAAATGAGTCAATATGCACATAAGTTGAAAAAGAGAGAAAATTTAGGACATCATAGGAACCCAATTCACATCAGTGTTCTAAGAATATACAAAGGCATTTACATATCATATGAGAGATCATATAATGAGGATATTTTAAGATTTGTAGAATACCAACCAAGAATAATATTGATGACCCCTTGACAAAAGCACTACCACATCAGAAGCATGATGGTCATGTTAGATCATTGGGAACAAGATTCATGGGTGATTGGCTCTAAGTGCAAGTGGAAGTCTGTTGGTATGTATGCCTAGAGAGCCAATAATATGATGATTGTAATGACATAACTTGTAAATTATTTGATTAGTATAAAGACAAACTTCAAATTTATTCTATTTTATTTAGTTGTGAGATAATGAAGTAACATAATAAATGTCTAGAGAATGATATTAGCCAATGATGTATGTCTTCATGTACGTGACTTAAACAAGGAGATTATACGATTCCTAAGAGTATATATATTCCTATTATGTCCCTAATAAGATGTTAAATTGGAAGGATGATAGACATCAATAACACATAAGGCTAGAGTGTGTGTTGGTTGATGAAAAAATCTCATCACTCATGATATGTGATATCAAAACAAGCACATAGATACTTGTTAAAGAACAATGTATTAGGCAAACATACCGTAAGAGTGATGCATGGAAACCGTAATTGGTAGTCAGAATCATATCTTATAGTATTGGTGGTGATTGTGGTTCTTAGACCTGAAGTCACTAAACTCATCACATATCGTTCGGTATACTTTGAAATCATCCAATGTGATCCTAAATAAGGGTTGCCATAAAGGTAATGATTGGGTGCAGTGTGACACATGGGGATGATTGTGAGTGATGTAGATGGGACTTGTCCCTTCTATAGGAGTATGATATCCTAGCCACTTGATAAGCAAGACTAAGAAATGCATGGCCATGCACTTGTGAGTCAATATGTGATATTGAGCTTACATATATCTTAGACAATTTTCTATGGTTCAAGGAACATGGATTGAATGACAAAAGAGGATGATGATTCCATGACTCGAGTTCAATAACAAATATTAGTGACAAAGGAACTATACAAACACTATAACACCAATCACAAATTGTTGGTAGAATTTGTTTTCCAACTTTCTATTTACTTGGGTAGCAATGATGTGTGACTAGGTACCACACTTTGCTTGTGATGCCATAATTGGTTATTGACATTCACTGCCAACATAATATTGAATCTATAGGGTCACACACATGAATTCACTTGGAATAGGAGTTTTATCATAAATAATAATTAAAATTCACTACTAAAGTGTTTAGGTTCTCAATATAAAGAATAATTGACTGACTGGACTCTAAATCAACCGGTTCAAGTGTTGAACTGACCAGTTGGAGTGTTAGGTTGATTGTATATTGAATTGGCTGAATTTCTAGATGAACTAAGACATGAACCAACCCGTCCATTGAGTGAAACGATTGGCTCAGGTTCGTGAGACGACCAATTCATGAGATGAACTGCCCGGTTCACAAGAGCAATTTGATTGCATCAAGGATTAGTGTTGATGTGACAATGTGACACTCCACAAATGAGATAACTCAAACCAAAGAACGGAAGTAACACTAAGCAAGTGGATTACCATAAAACACATGAAATTAAAATTGATTTTGTAGAAGCACCACAAACAAAATTTATTCACATATAAGTTCACAAGCCTGTCAAAAGAATTAGATATCTGATAGCAAGGTGCTTGCATCACTGTACTTAGAACATTCCTCTCATCAACATGTTACATGAGATACATGTTCCACACATATACACATACACGTGCAATATCTAGACAACCATGGAACATAGGCTAAACACCTCGTATCGATAATAGAACCACAAAAACCTCAAGAACACCTCAAAGACCTGAGTGTACAAGGATGACTCTAGGACTCTATCACCAAAAGACTAGCAACACATCCAACCTTATCAAATATTGTTCTTGTTGCTGCTCTTCCTCAACTGCATGACCTCTATCTCTTCATACACAATCACCTAAAAGATGTGGAAACCCACGGGGTGAGACCAAATGTCCCATTGAGAGATATAACTCTCTGCTAATGCTATTAAAGCACATATAAGGTAAAGAAGAGAAGAAAGTAAAGCTACATCATGATAAGCATGTATTAATAGTGAATCAGTATAAGTGATCGGCCTTTTTCTCGCGTCCGGAAATGAACGCGGGACAAGAGAAGGAATCAAGATTTAAATTTATAACCCAAAACCTTCTAGGACCCCGCAACTTTATTACAGGGTCGAAGTAGATATACGGGGTCGAACACAGGGACGTGGTGACGTTGAGGATGCCAAAGATCTTGTTCTTTAGTCAGATAAGCCAAGATGATAGTCGATAAAAGTAAGTGCTAGAACTAGTCTAGCGGGTTGTCACGATATAAAACAAAACAAAGAAAAGAAAAAAAAACAAAACAGAGCTCGTGAGTCTACTAATCAGAGAAAGAGAGTTCATGTCTATGTAACCACAAACGGGGCAGTCTATGCACTCGTTCTCGGGCATAGACAACCCTTGAACACCCAAGCAAGCATCTAGTATGCACGATGGAATCTGTCCTGTGGGGTCGTCCCACTCGCTCTCACGATGTGTGACTAAAACCATCAACAATATGTCAATGACCCTCTCTCGAGGAATGACATATCAACACCTCAGAATACACTAAGTTCCCTCTCGGGTCTTAGGATATTCTGGGGTGTTATGAACAGAATACCTCGGATCTTCCCCCTCTCAGGTTCGGATCCAAACTATCATCTCTTAGATATTCCTACAATGGATCTCTCGATACAGGCAGAAACAACAATTCAAGCGAGTAAGAGATCAACCAAACTAGCTATCATAACTTGGAAAGAGAAAATAAAACATGCAACATACTAGATCTGATATGAATCTACTTGCTTAAGGCAAAAGTATATAAACATTCCCAGATCGGGCTACATAGCCAAGAAGGAGCTAACTAGCCATAGACAAGCATAGCTGGCACCGAACAAAGATGGATAAACATCGTTTGTACAAGAAACAAAGGAATGCAGTAGAATGAAAGAGAAGAGGCAAGAGATATAGCCTGTAGAGGAGAGGTGGCTCTCGCTCCTCAGCCTCTGTGCAGGTCGGATCTCGGCCCTTGGGTCTTCTCTTCATCACTCTGGACTCCACAACTCTCTCTCTAAACCATATTAGGCAGTTGTATCGGTCAACCGTATCGGGCAGTAGACTCTTGGGGAACTCGACACACTATCTCCTTTGTCTAGGCACTAGCTCTTGCAGGGTCCTCCCTCTGACTCTCCCTTTGCTCTGTAAGTTGGCCGCTGCTATTTATAGGCAGTGAGTTGATGGGAGTTGTAGCTTTTATTGGTCCACGTGTCCTTCATCTGTGGCTTCGATCTTGAGGCATCAAGTGGGCCAATATGACTATCACCTGAAGACCGTATCAGGCAGGGGGAGTGTCTGGCAGCTGTATCGGACAAGCCGTATCGGCTAGACCATATCGGGTAGCTGTATCAGCCAGACCGTATCGAGCAGCCATATCGAGTAGCTATATCGGCCAGACCGTATCGGGCAGCCGTATCGGCCAGCTGTATCGGGCACCCGTTGGAATTCTTGTCTTTTCAGGTTCGGAACTTGAGAGTCCCAAAATTAGCTAGTTTCGGTGCCTGTAAGTCAAAAATTGTCTAATTAGCTACATTATTGGCTGTTTTTACTACTTTTATCTAATGTGAGACAGAAATCATAAAACATGAGCAAAAGAGTGTATATTAAGACTAAAGTGGCACAAAATTATAGATAAAATGCATAGAAAATATGCGCTAATTTGGGTGTTATCAATAAGCAATTGCAATATGATTGTAGAACATCTTATAATTTAAGAAGGAATATGAAGAACATGTATATCTTCTACCAATTAAACTATAAAAAAGCAAGGCAAGGGCTCATCCAATTGTATTCACATTTAACCCTATGAAAATATACTACATACCTATATTACATCTTTTACTAATACTCTGAGGATTTAATTCGTACAACCCAAATCCAACTGACCACTACTAAGTCGAAATTAGTTCCATACAAGGTCAATGGAAGATCTAGAATCCACAACCTCTCCAACACCACTACGTTAGTACAAGAGATACACCGTAAAGACATATCACTCAATTAAAAAAAGTGACATATAGTCAACAAAAGGATCATCTCATGCATGGCCGTCCATATATAACCACCTAGCCCACCTTGGTACATGTAACGATGCTAGAAGAACAAGCTCATGCATGGACGTCATAAAAGAAGGATTGGCTCACACATGGCCATCCAAATCACAAGGAGATTGGCTCACGCATGGCTGTCTCACACAACCTGCAATTGCAGACGCAAGGAGATAATCGACTTGCACCCCCACATATTCAAAAATATGCACTCCGAGTTAAACTCATTTCACCAATCCAGCAATAAAGCTGACATAGGAATGCAGGGCTAACTAAAAGATTATGTTTCACTTGATTAGTTAAGCCAACTGGGTGACTTTTAGGATAAATCAAGTAACAACATATAAATCCATAACAAACTCTATAAGAATAAGGATATAGTATAAGTTCATAAGATATAAAACATATAAGGTGTGAACATGTCACACTATCACTATATGATACTCATTACTCTATCATCCACAAGACATCGCCAATGTCACACCACTGGGGAATATCAATCCATCAATCATATCACTAGAGGCTATCACCTCACAATAGGCATCATGTCATCACTAGGTCATAGGACCCAATCACATAAACCCTACATGTACATCACCACATTATGCCTCAACAATGTGCATAATCACCACTCTATATCATATGATCATCAACACATCATACACAAGCCATGGAATTTATTTCACCTACAAGGTTAGGGATTTATAGTTAGGAGAGAGAAAACATCACAATATAGTTATCACTTCAAAGGAGACAAGCAAGCACATTATAGTTCCCAACATTAGGTTTAGGGTTACATGTGTAGCTGATTAGGGTTTTATAGTTGTGTTCAATCATCAAACCCTAGGTACACAATGTACCACTTTCTTGGAACATATTAGTATTAAGGAACATGATAAATTAGCCATGCTTAGATTCTTATGTCAATAACACTATGCATCACTATCATATGAATGTGAATTTACATATGAGATTACATTTCAAGTCTACATGTGTCACGACCTACCATCATACATAGAGATCTCAACCATTCACACACATGTGTGTCTTGACCAACAAACACATCTACACATGGTCATTACCGCGGCACACCATCACTTGGTAGTGATCGTGACACACCAACACATGGTAGTGATCGTGACACACCACAACTGGTCACAACCACCACATGCCTAGCATGTCTTGACCCCTCAAATAAAGACCAGACTCAATTGAAACTAAGGCAAAGCATTGCAAATGGAACCAGGGTTAGGCATCTTGACTGCTAGCAACACAACCAAGCATCATAGCCAAAACTAAACACAACATTGCGGCCACGACAAAACATACCCACATACATGTCTCAACTCTTAACCCATTATAGTTAGGGTTTCAATCGAGACCAGTAATTGTCATGACCCAAGCACAAGGCAACCTATTACGACCAAAACAAGGACCAACGCACATGCTTAACACCCCAAAATGTCAAACACGTCGCGACCAGAGCAAAACCAAGGTGCCACGACCCAAGAAAGAGTACGTGTTATGATCCAAGACAAAGCACATTCATGTCTCAACCTAAAAATAACAAAAGATGTCTCGAACACATCACAAGGTGTGTGTATTGACCCAAAGCAAACACTGTCTCAACCGAAACAAAGGTTAACATAAGGAAAACCAACCGTCACTAAGATCAAAACTCATGGATTCAATATCATCAAACCCTAGAATAAGGTCTATGACGATCATCAAGAAAAACCACTCAGGAGAGAGAAAAATCAACCATACACAAGTGTAAAATCATCCAAAGTTCCAAGGGAAAACATGATGTCCGAACTTAAAACATGGTGACAAAACCAAAGCTCAAGACACAAGCAAGATCATCCTCTCAAAATCACTTAGAAAAGGTGCACAAAGAAATTAGGGTTTCAGATTCTAAGCAAATCAAGCATCATAACCAGTATCAGTGAAGATCTAGAGAATGATATATTCTACTAGTATCTTAGAGTAACATTTTAGAGAGAGAAACAACAACATGCATGCAAAGAAAGGTGCAAGAATAGAGAGGGTAGAGGGTTATATCACCCACCTAAAGGAAGATCACTCCAAGGATCACAAGCTCCAAGCACACGATCACCAAGGATGATGAAGTTCCACCAAAAGTTCCACTCTCAGCCACAAAAACACCTCAAGAAGAACAAGATACCAAGGTCAAAGATTGCTTAATAAAAGAGGGTAAAATAACCCTAGGCCAAACCAAGGAAAGAAAGGGGTAAAAGAGAGAAGAAACTTCCTCTCACATGGGTGCTACCTTGTCAAAACATGGTCTATACCATTGTGATGAAGAGTTTACTCTCAAGAATGACCACCATGGATAATCCATGATCTAGGTCCAAGAAAAGAGAATAATATGGAGGTAGGAGATCCAAGACAATGCCACAAAAGAAAGGCAAACATTTACCAAGGTTGAAGAAGACCAAGAATCACCACATGCAAAGGATATCGGTCACCAAAGCTCCAAGGATCAACTCTCCTTGCTCCACCAAGCTCCAAGGATGAGAAAAAGAGAGGGAGGAAGGAGGGCCAAAAATTTCACTTGCATATAGAGGAGATGGTTTATATGGTAAAGGAGGAGGTAAGTAGGGTGGAGATGAGGTGTCAACACCCTAAGGCACCAAAGGGACACTTTTCCACCCAAGGAACCAACATAAAACCACTTAAAACACACATGCACAAGATGGGGATACAACCTATGTTGGGTCTCGACCACCTTTGGTTCCCAACATATGGTTTTGGTTGCTACACCTCAAGGGGGTCGAAACAAGACTCAAGCACATGTCTCGATCAAGACAAAAGATCACCACACATCCATGTTGAGACACGCATCACAAGAAGGCAAAATGTCTCAACCCAAACCACCATGATTGAGAACAAAACACCCAAGGAAGATGTCTCTGTCGAGACACCCTCAAGACACCCCCTAGGTCGAAACAAGGGTCACTACACTCAACCATGCTCAAAGGGTCGATAACAAGCAAACCCTAGAAACCTTAATCACCTATGGTAATTTCATCTCTCATCCAAGGCTCAACCAAAGTTCTCCAAATCATCACACTCTCTCCCACGAATGGGTACACTCCAGAGGTGAAAAATTGCAAGATAACCCTCACAAATGGGTAAACTGCAATTTGACCCAAAATAAGCATAAAAAGCACAAACATCACCAAAACAAGCTCAAACTAGAAAATTAAGTTTTCCACAAGCTCTAAAACATCTCAAAGGATTAGAGAAAAGTTCTAAGCACTTAATCAAGCCAAAGAAAATAGGGTTAGCCTAAAATACAGGTCAAGGGTCTTATAGTTGACATCATGTCGTGCATTAATTGGATTAGAATTGACAATACAATTGCAATTGAGAAACGTGATGAAACAACCAATTCACTGGGTGAACCAATCATCTCACATGCCAAGCAATCAATTCACCTATGAACTGATCGTTTTGCCACTTGTAGGTTGTGAAAATTCATGAAATTTCGGTCCTTCCACTCCCGTACAAATTGGGAACCCTTACCCTGACCCTCCTAAAAACAGAGGGGTACTGGGGGCTTCCCAAAGACACAAATCAATGGTTTCTGACAATTGTTTTTCTTCTCTGGTTGTGGTAATCGAGAGATCCCTAGAAATTTCCACCCAATAAAGGGAGGGATAGAAAGATAGAATGATTCTGAGAGAGCAAGTTGGTGGCTAGTACACCAATGTGAAGGGAAAACTCCTTCCTGTCTATTCTTCTAGAATGACAGGAGTTCCTAGTGGTCCATTTGGACTACTACAGAGGTGAGGAGGACGTTGCCTTCTGCTCGGAGGACAACATCAACCTATTGTTTGTGGTGATCAACCAGGAGGTCGACACAAAAACTGTTCAAGTGCAACTTGAAGAAAGGGCGCCCACCACGATGAGGAGATTGTTGCTGGACTTGATCCAAGACCAGGTATATCCTCTAAACTATCCTTCCCATTGCATAGTTATTGATGCATTTCATTGGTTTAAGGGGAATATGATAGTGATTTTTTTTGTTTCGACTGCCTATTCTCTCGCCATATTTCCCTAAAAAATATTTACAACAAGAAAAGGTATAACTACATATAAAGTTTTTACCTAAGTTAACACAAAAACATGGATTAAGAGTAATGTTAACAATAGAGACCACAAAAATAATAAATCATATTGTTACACATAATGAAACATCAATGCTTTGTTTCATTAGATTCAATTTTTATCTTGATAAGGAAAACTTAGGTGTGCAAAGTTTAAAATTAATAAACACTAAGATATATAAATTTGAAAGTTACTAATATTATAACAAAAATTGGCACAATGACATATTATGTAGTGTTGTATGGTTAATGCAGTTCAAACGTAACTTTAAGTATCAAATCACAACAACTAAAAGTTATGTAAACTCACTAATGAGAGAACAATAATCAATTATAAGAAATCTAAATAGACAACTATTGAAGAAAGTGTGCCTCAAATAAGTGTTAATGTCTTTGAGGCAAACCTCATACATTCCACGTCTTCATGATCCATCCAGGAAATTGACACAAATGGGATAGCCTTGGCCTCAAAATACATTTTTGATACCATGGAAGTATGAGTCAAGTGTGAGAGGAGCCAATAATTAAAGGGGGGTATCAAATTGAAGATACATATTTTCCAATAGTTTTTCATTTCAATAGGAGGCTAATATAAGACAATTCAAATAAAGTTTTTGATGAGAAAACTCAAACTACAAGTTCTAATGAAACATATTGTGAAAACCTAGACTTTTCTCTCTCCCCATGTGTGTGATACACACTTCATATTTTCTCTATTTTCTTCTCTTACCTTCAATTTCATAGTTTGTACATGATTTGATGCTTAAATGAGAAGTCTTGTGATCGTTATATAACTTGGTGATATTATTTAGACCATAATCTAGTTTCTAATTTTATCACTTGTCACTGCCTTTTTCTTTAATATTGACTTGATCTAATTACATCTCTTTAATCCATTCTTGTATTCATGATGTAGAAATTTATCTTAAGTTTTAGACACACTTTTTTTACTCAAATCCAAGTTAATACTAGGCAGATATGGTCTTTTTATTTTTTCAACCTTGAAATCAAATTCCTACTATTTCAAACTTTATTGCAGTTTTGGGGTGGTCCATTTTGGGCCAGAACCTGCCTATCGTATCACATGCCTCTTCTTCATTATCCTTTCCTCTTATACCCCCAAAATGGACCCACATGTTGCATTGTATGCCTCTTCTTCATTCTCCTTTCCTCTTATACCCCTATCTCATCATGACCCTTGGATCTTCAGGTGCCACAGACCACCACTAGATGTGATGTCCATAAAGCCTTTCCCTTCATTGGGTCAAGCTTTACTATAAGCAACAACTTTGTATTGCTCCACTACTACAAATGCTCACCTGAGGAGTCCTCAACTTCCTTTTGATCCCACCAAGCTCATGCTAAGCACCAATAAGGTGTAGAAAACCGTCTAGGAGAAATGAAACACACCTCTTTTACCTCCTTCAATGGCCGCTAGACATTTCCCAAACCCTAATGCTCGCACTTATTTCACTTGCCTCCAATAAATGCTACCATTCAAACCTCTAGACCTTCACCTTGATTTTTTAATTTCTTGAGTGTGACGTAAAACTCACTCCACTATCCCAACAACACCATCATCCCTTCCACAAGGGTTCAGAAATCATACTGTGTGAAATAGGATGACTTTTGGGGTGTTGGATTGATGGCTAATGGCCCAAAATGCGACCCACAAGCACCTACTCCCCTCTTCTTTTCCCTCTCACACACTCTTTCTCCCCTCTCATTATCACCCTCTCTCTCTGTCAGACACAAATCAAATCCTAGTGTTCCATACAGCAAGACAAGCCCTCACTTCTTTGCTGTGTGACGACTCTCTCCTCAATTGTTCTTGAATGAAGTGGCCTATGCTCAGCCTCCCGCTGGAATGCCTTCTCACCAACTGTCATGACATGAAACCCCTCGTCACCCATAGTCGTGACTGACTATGGATCTAGACACACACAAATGAGGCATGTAGTGAGGGAGTTTGACCACACCAGTAGGCAATCCCACACTAACACGTGGTATTTCTTGACCCAAAACATGTTTGTAGGCATTTTCTTTCTCCAAAATTTGTATCTCCCAAACCCTTTTCCTAAAATATGCAATGATATATTCCAGTTTGATAAAACATTATCTCCTTTCTAATGGTATTTTTATCTGTTGCTAATTTTACATGTTTCATCTCTGATTCGGTAAACATGACGCCTTTGTGATTTTTTGCTTATTGATCAACCTTAAAAACATATTTCTTGTATATTTAAATATCAACAACCCCACATCCATGCAAATTAGTAACATTAACTCTCTTTTTCTATGATGTTGTCTTGGACCATCTAATTGCACCCTAAGGATCAAATTGACCTTCTATATTTATCCTTGACCTATGGGTGACTCATTTATGTGCTTACATGCTATAACTTGACCAAATCCTGGATTTTAGCTTAATTTGTGATCATCTAATCCTGTAATCTCAAAATCAATAACCTTTGATATGCTGTGTGACATAATGAACTAAGATTCCATGCTATGTAGCCCATGTTTGACTCATGAGACCCCCAAATACCTATTTTATGCATGTAAAATGATCAAATTGATCTAATTTGTTTCCATGTGATGAAATATGACTTTTATGGTAAATATCATGCTCTATCTTGTTCCAAATCAGTAGATTTTTCATGTTGTAGCACAAAAATCCTCACTTGATTATCCTATGCTCTTTCACGATCATATGACTTTGAGATGTGATCTTATTGCATGTCATTGATCTAGTATTACTAGTTATGATCTTATATATTTAAACATTGATGGAAATCTAAATCTCATGTTTCCCCTACATCTAAACTAGAGGTTATCTTATCTAGTGGATGGTTCACCCAGACCTAGTCCATAATGATGATACTTGAATTGTGATGATTAATTGCATGCATGACCAAGAACTTGTATCTAAGAATGAACTAATTGAAACTTAGGCCTAGGGGAACATCCAAATGACACATATATCAATGCTCTACTTATCTAAGACCCTCTGTTATTTATTTGTATATCATAGATCCCCTTGAGTTTGGACCTTCTTTAGCAATCTTAGTCAAGAATCATAACTTGTTCATTACTCACAAAATACACTTAATCTCTTGACCTCATTACGATATTCACTTGTTTGTATGAACACTTGGAAACTTTATTACTTGATCAAAATATTATTCCCACATATACTACTTTCATGTTTGACTATACTATGTTGAAAAAACTTGAAAATAATGTAGAAATCCATTATATAACCTTTGTGTACCTGCCTAAGCTATCATGGTAAGGGAACAAGGCAAGATTCAAACATGGTTACCTTATTGACTTTGGTCTAGAGGTCCCTCACATAGAAATAGTACAACATATATGCTTTGATCGTGAAATGCCCCTCACAGTCCCATCCTCTAGAAGTGGTTAAAAGGCCTAATGTTGATATTATGGATAATGAAACCTAAAGCATCCTTTGTATAAAGGAATCTTGTTTAATTTTTATCACCTTGTTTATTATTCTTGCTTATTATAATTCCTCTAGACAATGCACTTTTATATACTCTTAAAATGTGTTTACATGCCCTTTCATAGTGTACTTAATAATTTAGCATTAATATATTTCATATGTGAAACTTTTATTTGCAATATGAAAATCTATGGCACTTAGACTCTAAGATCTGAAATAAAACACATATGAGATATCTTTGTAATAGAAATGAGTACACATCTCTTTCCTCCATGTTTAGTATCTTGTTATCTCTTTAGTTTTTTTTCATATATATTTCTTGAGTGAAACTATGTGGCATTCTGGGGACGAATGCCCAAGACCACTCACCTTTGGCTAGGTAGCCATTAGGAGTGTGGAATTTGTAATGGATGATTCTATGACATACAAATGTATATCTAAATCCACAATCTAATAAATATATATAAACATGTATTGATTCATAGAGTTATAAGATTCAAAGAAAACAAGGCGATTCTAATAGTAGGATTGATACAATCTTTCATATAATTTAGTCTCTAGAGTAATATGTTGATCTTCTCTTAATAGGACCCCCAATCTACAATTCTTTATACAATCATTCATTGGACTAAATTTAGATTAAATTTGTTGATTATAGCATCACATTGTTAAATCTCATTGACAATTTTTTTATTAATATGATTCATACGCTGAGAATTTTCTCACACTTATCATGTTTACTAATCAATTTTCACAAATCATTTATCCCTAGCATTGATCGTGTGCCAACACATGACATGATACAAAACTTGTCCTTGGTTGTCAAGAATACTCCTTCCCAATTATATATCTAGAGCTTACTCTTTCCCCTTCAAGCTTAAGAACTTATTTTAGGATCCCATCATTATCGAAACTAGTTTGACTTTGCAAATTGTAAGTTTAGGTTCCTCAACTGAGAACACCATCTTACTCTAGTTAATGCTACAATTACAAACATTTCATAATACAATTTAAATTTCATTGGTCTACCTTCCTTAGTGGAGAAACAAATCGACATAACCATACACCACGTTCTTTGGAGAGACATACCTAACACTAAATGATGTCATCTTGCCTTGTGGAACAATGTATGTATACCTAATAAATTTAAAGGATGTAGCATTATGGACACCAAACTACATTCTCATACTATATTTAGAAAAAAAAAATTACATATCTTTGTGAGTAAAGAATTTCTATTTGGTAAAACATGTACTCCATAAATACTATGTTAAGTAGACACCTTGCTACTCCATCACCTCCCATAAAATTTTAGTTTATTAGAAATACTAAATTCAATCTATATACATCATCAAAGTAACAACATACACACCTCTTGTATCTTTAAAAATCTCAATTTGGATTGGCCATTTGATGAAGAATGGTACCATAGTAAATATAGGAACTTCTTATTACATCAATGGGACAATAAATGATTAAAACATCAACAAAGGATGAAATCAACTTAGGTAAAATTGAAGTATCTTGATCAAACATAATGCCACTACTAAAAACTTTTCATTGCAAGGAATCTCATATATCACACCATATCTCACTATTCTCTCAAATCAAACTCAAATACCTAGCTGTGAGGTGATACCTTCAAAGCCTTTAAGGCAAGCCATCACTATGTTTTTTTAGGATATTGTATGTTGGTGATGACTTTTGGAAACTAAATTTCAAATGTAGGTTCTCATCTAGAAACACAAAATACTCATTATGGTACACATTGAAGTTCTTAAGGAATGGCAAGCCCACATCATTTTGACTTGTGTTTTCAAGACATGTATGATGATCTACATAATATCTTTACTTGAACTTTCACTATATAGTTTGTTGGATTACCATCATTTTTTCATAACTCCTATCATTAGACCCTTCACTTGATTTTTTATGGAAAATATCATAACATCGAATAGCATCAACATTGGTCAATCATCACCACACCCCTTTTTGGAACCTTTGGTGTAAGAGGAATAAATACTTCTCATGTAACATTGAATATAGTTCTAAAACTATACTCATATGTCATTCAACTCTTTCTCTCTCAGACCCCACCTTACAGGTGATACTTCCTTGATGAGTAGAAACAAGGTGACTCTCCCTTCTAGAGCCTTAATATGTGAAGAGGATAGCAGTTAGAGGACCTCAAGTGAGATATCTATTGGAATCCTTTCCAGGGGCCTCTTATGATTGAGGGGAATGATCTTAGGGGTACAGTGGGTGGATGACTTTGCAAGTACAATGAAGAAAAAAGATGTTATGTTATGTTACTTTTACTTCTTTTTCATTTTTTAATTTTTAAGTTTTATTGGGTCATTTTAGGGAATCCCCCCTTACTTGGCCATGTGAACAATATCTAATTCTTGGTACAATTTGTTTGAGGCTAAATTACAACATATAAGAGAGACATTCCTATAGCTTTTGTGATTACCTCTTGTAACCAAAAAAACTTCAATCTGATCAAACAATCTTTCTGGTTCTAAAACCATTTTTCACTAGTAGTGAGATCTACTATTGAAAAAATAGTAATCTGCACCCCATGTTTTCAAATTCAACCAACCAATGCACAATCTAATAATGTGCCAAATAGTGTGGGGTTGCAAACAATCCATCTTCCAAATTTCCAAACAAGGATATGGCTCCACAAATGTATGACTCTTTCCTATTTTTCCTTGTAATGGATATGTAACCCTGAATTTGCTCATGGTCGCCACTGTTAATTTTACATTTTTAAATAGACATACTTCACTGGTCTTTTATATGATTTTCTTCCTTTAGTCTTCTTTCATGTTACATACCATATTAAATCTTGATGAAGTTATTGATATATTTCTTAGTCTACTTTTCCCAATTTTGCATGAATTTCTTGATTTGGGTGTTTTTTTTCCTTCATGATACTAAAAAATGGCACTTCATTATTAATTGGTTTCATTTCAATCCTAATGATGACTAAGCTTTGTCTCCATCCATCTCAATCAAAGATTAGGAAGCATACCATGGTAAAGATAATATGACTCAAATTAATTATGGAGTAGTTGATTCATCAAAGACAATTTTCATGTAAGTCCACATATTGCAACTAATATGACATAGTAATTTTTACACTTTCAACTTTCTTTCTTTCTAGCACAATTTTTGTCGTTGCTATTCACATGATTGCTTCCTTGTTGATCACTGGTTGTTGTTTCTCAATGCTCTTATGAAAAGATAGTTATTGTGGACTCTTTATGTCATTAATTGCTTCAATGATTTTATTTCATTCTTTATCACTACCTCCTCATTGACATCTTTGTAATATTTTATTTTACTAGTACATACTGCTCAAGTCTTGTTTATAGAACATACCACCATTTGTATACTTGACTTAAATTTGATTGTTTTTTCTAATTGAGAGATTTTTATCTCCTTCATATGGTGAGATGGAGTGGTAAACTTATTAATTGAACACGATGGGCTCTTTGATTTTAACTTGTACTTAGATGATCAACTAATGCCCTTAACAAGCTTTAGCTAGATCATATATGCATATTTAATGCATTTTATCTTAATGGGTGCCATTTGATTAACCATTGTAATTTGGATAAAATGATTTCTGTAATTTTTGTATATATCTTTGTATCTCTCTAGAAATTATAAGATATATCTAAGACAACTCATATGTTTCAAAGAGTTAAAGAAAAGAAAAGTAAGAGGAATGTCAATAATTTTATTGCACTGTCAAAGTAAAACCATGGATCCCAAAACCCTTATTTTACCATGTGTTTGTTCATCTAAAAGTGATTCCATAGGTAGTAAAATTTATAGAGTAATTTTTTGTTCAATAACTGACAATAATTTCCCTAGTATCTTAAAACTTACTACGTAGAAATACATATATGTTGTAATTTCTTTTGACATCGATTGAACAAGTTGGATCCCAATTTAGAATAATTTGGTTTACTACTAACTATGCGATAAAATATACAAACCAATAGTCTGACTAGTTTATTCGCTAGTTTATCCTGACGACCTTAAGTAGAAATTGCATCAAAAGTAGTTACATAGAGTTATCTAAGGAAAAACTAATCATACATGTTTCATTTGATAATTAATTAGCTTGATCTAGTTGAATACATTTTAGAGTTTGGTATTTGCTGGCGACTAAGACCAAGGTCAAGGTGTTTGCATTCTTCTCAGCCCAGAATAATAATATGCATAAGTATACTTTTTTATTGCTTTTTCTCTGATATAGTTATATATTGTTTATGTCTAAGGTTATAATGTCCGACTGGCACAAGAGATTATGACTACATTATTCACATTAAAAAATGTGACAAGGCCTAGTAGAAGATGTCAATCTGTTGGCATACTCAAGGCTTTTGGGTGTCTTCTTATGTCAATGCATTGTACACTAGCCCACCATAAATTGGTCTTATGAAAGTACTTTCATGGGAAAGAACTAGCTAACCCTACTTAGTTGCTTCCTTGGTAGTCAGCCCGTGGCCGCACTCTCTAGTCCTTAGGGTTGATTCTGATGACATTGGTTTGATGGTTTGTAGTATCACACAACCGTCACATTTCATGCTCGCTACATTGCAATAGATAATTGTTCCATCAATCAAACATTAAGTAATTTTTCTACAACCCTTAAAAAGCATGTTCTACAAAGACATCAAAATCTCTTACAACACGAAACTAGGAAAATGAATATGACTTGGCCTAGACGTTAGTCAAACAATCTATATATCACACCCCTAAAAATGATGATTATGAGTTTGGGAAATGGTTCATAGTAGAAAGAAGGGAAAAGGTAAGTGTGGGTGAGCTTAGAAAACAAAGGCAACATGCGATGTATTTTACTAAGAATCTAAACTAGAACTGCCTAAACAATGTATAATCAAATAATGGGTTTAACGAATTTGCTGCATTGATCTCATCCTAATAGGAATCTTGATGCCAATTCTTTATACAACCATTCATTCATCTGAAACTCTAGGCTGGTGCTTTGATTTCAAACTAACAAGACTCTCGATGCATAACACAACCTATAGGTACCGTAACATTGTATGCATCTTCTCACCATTCCTTATAACTTGCCCAACAATTAAATTATAGAACACCAAGACTGGCTACTCCTCATCAGTTTCTAAGTCATAGCTTGTGTAGAAGATGGCTAGCTTGTTGTTTGTAGATAAAATGATTTATTTAGATTGTTTATATATCTTGGTGTTTCTAAATCATACCTAGTGTAGAAGATGGCTAGCTTGCTGTTTGCAGATAAAATGATTTATTTAGATTGTTTATATATCTTTGTATCGCTCTAGTATTTGTATGAATAGAGTCAAGCTAGCTCATATACTTCAACAAGTCAAAGAGAAAAAAAAGTAAGTTGAATTATGGTAGTTTTGACGCACCTCCAAAGTAAAACCTGGACCCAAAAACCCTCATCTTTACCATGCATTTATCCATTAAAAAGTGATCCCATTGGTAAGCGAAGTTATAGAAAAATTTCTTGATCAATAAGTGACAATACCTATCCCTAGTATCTTAAAACTTACAACAAGTACAAATACACATATGTTTTAATTTCTTACGACATCGATTGAACTGGTTAGATCACGATCTAGACTTATTTGGTTCATTGGCGACTACGTGGTTAAATGTGCGAACTAGTAGTCTGAATAATTGATTCACTAGTTCATGATGACCTTAACTAGAACTTGTAGCAAGAGTAGTCAGACATAGTTATCTATTGAAAAACTAATCATACTTGTATAGTTTGATCATCGATTAATTTCTTTTAGTCGAAGACCTCACAGAGTTTGGTATTTTTTGGCTACCAAGACCAAGGTCAAGTTGCTTGCATAAACTCCTCAGCCCAAAATAATAATACACACATGCTTTTGCTCTAATGTAGTTATATGTTGTTTATGTCTGAGGTTATAATGCCCTACTAGCACAAGTAATCATGACTACAACATTGACATTAAAAAATGCTACACGGCCTACTGGAAGATGTAAATATGTTGGCATATTTAAGGCTTGTAGGGTCTTATGTCAATGTATTGTATAGTAGCCCAACATAAATTGGGCTTATGAAGATTACTTTATTGAACAAGAATTAGCTAACCCTACTTTTTTGGTGCCTTCACAGTCAGCCCGTGCGCACACTCCCTAGTTCTTAGGGGTAACTCCGATGACATTGGTGTGATGGTTTGTAGTATCATACAACCGTGACATTTCATGGTTGCTACATTGCAGTAAATGAATGTGATATCAATCAAAATTTTATACAACCCCTAAAAATACTTACCTTACAAAGAAATCAAAATCTTAAATCATGAAACTTGAAAACGTCAAATAAGATTTGGCCTGGACATCAGTCAACCCATCTATATATTACATCCCTAAAATGATGATCACGAGTTTAGGGAATGGTTCAAAACGGTAAGCGTGGGTGAGTCTGGGAAACAAAGGGGCAAGAGATGAAGTATTTTACTAAGAATCTGCACTAGATCCACCCAAACAATGGATAATCATATTACGTGTTGAATGAATTTCCTGCGTTGTTCTTATCTTAAGAGGACTCTTGATGCCAACACTTTGTACAACCATTCATTCAACTGAATCTCTGGAGTACTGTTGCTTTGATTTCAAACTAACAAGACTCCTGATGCAGGACACAACCTGTGGGTATTGCAACACTGTATGCATCTTCTCACCATTCCTTATAACTTGCCCCAGCAGTTAAATCATAAAACACCAACACTGGCCACTCCTCATCAGATTCTAAATCGTACCTAGCGCAGAAGATGGCTAGCCTGCCGAGAACCCACGGAAGGAGAAGGCATACCAGGCAAGCGGGATGGAGAATTTCTTCGTCCAGCAGCAACTGGTTCCTTGGACTTGGGCGTGCATGCCCGTCTTCTGGTGGCATCATCACTCGCACATCATACCCTTCCTTGTGATTACAAAGCAAAGACAGCCATGGAGTTCCCTGCAGCGAGAGTCGTGATACCCACACACCTTTTCTTTAACAATGATGATTCAAGTAGTTCACGGAACACATGCATTTTTGCCTAGGTCAAATGAGACGGTGAAGAGGTAATCGGATTCCAGTTTCCATGCAACCCAGTAGTACACGTACGCCGCGCGGACACAAGCTGGAAGCTGCGTCCGTGGGAGCTTCCTTTGGGGACTCAGCCGCGCTCCACGAATCGGTTCTGAGGGAATAGACTTGCTACATTATCCTTAAGAAGTGTGTATTTGATGATTCGGACGATCTTATAGTCGTCGGTGTCAGAAACGTACCCGAAGCCATAGCTGTATGTCACATAGCAGTTATTGCTCGCTTTGTCGACGGCAGGGAGAGGAACGTGCTTTGTTTCTCCGGTAGCGGGGTTCCACAGGACGGCCAGCAAGTTGTTGTAATCGAATAAGCCGACGATCCCACTGCAGGGATCCGAAGCGTGGTGCCGGAGGGATCTCCAGTCGAAAGGGAGGGGAGTCGGCTCCTCCATAGCAGAGGCGTCAAAGATGGTGCCTCCGGGCTTGCGGTTGAGAGAGAAGAGGGTTTTACAGGAGAGTTTGCCGATCGGAAGCTTGTGGTAAAGCTGATCCCGTTGGAGTTGTGAGTGAGATTAATTCACGAAACCATGGCTCCCGATCAATGAACACCAATCTTCCGAGACGCATCGGAACCGCAGTACCGTCTCCACGGGAAGACGCACCAATATATCAAATACCATTTCCAGAGGCACGCATAAATCCGACTTCGCCGCTCTGCTTTCCATAACGGTGCCTGCCGCAGGGTTGTAAACGGGAGTACGCTACACTACGTCTTTAAATCCACCTATGATGATCAGAGCTACGTTAACCTCAGAGAGCAATTGCCATACGATGGGGACACTGAACGGAGACGGAGGAATGTAAAATTCTGTGGTTGTTGGAGCAGTTAGTATAAAGATAAGGCCAGATAATAATTAACTTACACGTGGTAATATATGCCAGAAGGAACAGCGTGATCCGCAGCCCAACGGATGTGTTTAGTAAGCAGTGAAAATGATGTACAAAAACAAATCTTAAAAGGATAGACGAGAAGGGGAAAGGGAAAAGAGGACTCAGATTCCCTGTTATATGTTCCTATTCCAGATCTTTTTTCAATGAATCACAACCACAAATCTATCACAAACACCCACCCCTAAAAAAAACTAATGGGTAGCTTTACGGCTGGGATTACTTGAAACACAGCTGGAACAGGATGTCTGAAACAGTGAATCGGCGCCCGGGAAAAGAACAGGAAGAATATCAAGAATTATTGGTTGTGTTATGTTTGTGCGGGGAAAAGGATATACAAAAACAAATCTTAAAAGAATAAAACTTGTTAGAGACCAGGATAGAGAGAGGATTGTTTATCATTATGAAACTCATCATAAATATATGTTACATGTGATTAAAAATAGATGGCCTTTTTATAAATTAATAATTACATAAAAAACCAACAAACTACCCTTTATTTTTGGTTTGTATACAACATCTGAAATCAATATATAATACAGATCAGAAACATTAATGATTTTTTTCAACAAATACTCGCACGAGAATTTTACTTAAGAGAAAAAACATATATTAGCTAATGATTTACTTGGAAGGAAATTGTTTTACTGGGTGTAATGAACAAATCCTTGGAGAGAAAGTAATATCTAGAAGAAAATATATATTAACAAAACCTTTTTCATTTGGAGGGAAATAATTCTTTTGAGAAACACAATTAACTTCGACAGATAGATGTTAAACTTTTAGCATGCAATTTTTTTTGGATACATATTTTCAACAAAAAAATTATTTGGAGAGAGCTTTTAAATGGAGGGAACAATATTTATGGAGGGTAATACACTTTCTAGTAGTAAATTTTACTTGAGGTAATTATATTTGTAGCAATGAGTTCCTTATCTTCAATAGTTAAATTTAACTGATAAAGTTTAGTAGATAAAATTGTTAGCATGGAGAAATTTTACTTGAAAGAATCGTAAGAAAAAGAAATAGTTACCAGAGTAGACTTAATTTTTGGTGGGAAAGTAATACTTATTGCCAGGAAAGTAAGCATATTTATGTGTGGAGATGGAAAATTTTAAAGAAAAGGTTTTCTTACACATGTAACCAAATATAAGTGGGCATTGAGTTTCCTCATAGAAACTTATTTTCGTATCATTCTCAATATTTTTCGTTGGGGATAGAAACATACAAGATTTTTCTGCGAATCATGCAAGATTTTTTTACTCCTCACCATGTTAACAAAAATCACTATTAGTTTTCCCACTATATCCCTTTTCATATTCATCATGTGCCAAGCACAATCTAAAAAGTTTAGTTGGAAGAGAAAATGTCTAGTACTAGAGAGAAAGGAAACATATTTCAAAATATACATAAAAATAAGGGAATAAAGGAAAAATCATATATCTATTAAATTATTTCTCTTTCAATTAATATTGAAGTGAAAACAAGCCAGATATAAACTATTTCAATTTTTTACAAAACTAATTATAAAGAACAGTCGGGGGTGTTCATATTTGAATTGAAAAAAATGAAATAGAATTTTCCTAGAAACATAGTCTGGAAGTTATAGTCTTCAAATGATGTTGATAGAAAATTCTAAGGAGATATTTAAAGTTTAAAGAAAAAGATATTTGGAAACATAAAAGAAGGGAAAAATGGAGGTGAAGCCGATGAGGGGCAACATGGGTCTTGCAAAGATGGAAATTTCATAGTACATCCATTATCCACCCAAATCCACTCCCGTTGACCAACTTTGAATGGTTCTAGATGAATGGTGTGGACCTCTTTTAAAGCATTAGTTATAAAAGGGTGATGGATGCAATCATCTATTCATAAGAAAAAAATGTAGCAAGCTAGCAATAAGTATTTATAGAGTGTCCATTTCATAATTTTCCTATATTATATGAATTGCAACCATTCCATATGTGAAGAATGCCTACACAATACACCATATGCATGTAAGGTTTAACAATACCAAACTGTTTGATTTTACAAGCACCCAAGTTACATTTGTCAATGCATATCTGTCTTAGAAACATGACAAGCGCATCAAGAATTCATGTTGCATTACCTTTTTTTGGGTGATGTTGTGATATGTCATATACTACACCTATCATCAGTGGATTACTAGGGTAACTGGTCACATGTACATATATATTGAAATATCTAGAGGTGGGATGAATAGAGAAATTTTGGTTTTATATAACTTAAAAAATAAGGTTGTTTAGTTGCAACTTGGTTATAGAGATAATACAATGGAAAGAGTAAAACAAGTAATTGATAAGAGAATCAACCACTAAAGACACAAGATATCAGTGGTTTTGACATGAAATGTCATAGATCCACTACCTAGTTATTTTCAACCAGGATTTTTCAATATGTAATTATTACCTTTTCTGTATCGATATAAAATACAATTGTCGGTGCCTTTTGTGGATCAAGATCAATCTTGTTTTCAAGAAAAAGGGATAAATTTCACCTTCTTAGCGGATGCTGAAATACCACTATAAGGAGTATGACTTGATAGGGCATCCACTAGTTACTTCTTTTGAGAAAAAACAACACACAAACCCTAACCATTCAACTGCAACATAATATTTGTAAACGTAAAGGGGTGCATGCCAATCTCTCAATAAGTTTGGTAAAGAAAAATAGTATTGTAGCAGTGGAATTTAAACTAAACTATTATAAAATTTATCATCATTCATATACTAGTTCTCATAGGAAAAACTAAAATAAAAGGGAATCTTTAAGTAGATAGACTGGTTGTAGTGGGTAACATAGTGAGGAATGCATATTTATCCTAGTTTAGTTGTGTTGACACCCCATTTTTTCACCACCTAATAGATAAGATTCTGATGTCTGAATAATCATAAAATCTTCTTCTTGACGTCTCACCATGTCTGAATCACATTACAACCTTAATTGAAATCACATATCTGATTTACACAAGAACCTTCAAATGAACAAATGTTGAAATAAGATTAACATAGCATATTCAATCATTATGTCCAGAACAAAGTTATTTGAATCTGACCCGAGGGCAATTAAATCAAATCAAGAAGAAAAGTTGTTCAATACATTTGGGGTCCTTAATCTTGAGGGATTATGACTACAATCAATTTTGAAAAAATATCACTCACACCCTTTTCAACTTGATCAATTTAATTCTATTATACATATTGTCTCTATCATCTACCATTTTTTCCAAAACATGTATTCTGCTAGGGGATCCATTTCGACATGAAAACCAAGCCACTTAAGATTAATTTTATATTTTTTTAGCTCACCACACATAATTCTTGGTGAGTTATTTTGAATATGATTTTAATTTTTTAACACACTAATTAAGTGATATTGTTTTAATATTTTTAATTTAGTCATGAGGCTCAGTCTGTCATGAACAATTTTATGAATAGTAATTTAATATTATTCTAGCTTCATTAAATACCATATCCCACCATGAAAATATTATTTTATTATTAAATTTTCTCATCATACATCTTTCCTCATGAGGAATTTAATATTATTCACGATATCCTCATATTCCAATCAACACTTTTTCTCTCAGTCTTGTTGTATAGGTTTTCACGAGAGACCCTCTCTCTCATGAAAATAGGCTGAGTCAACCAAGGCTTAATTGTCCAAGGCCCGACCCACGATGGTGAGAGACACTCTGATGTTGGACGAACTTCACTTAATTAGATTTATTTGTGTTATTTTTATATGTAGGGACCTAAGTGTAATTTATCTAGCTATATGTATTTAGTTGCAATTTTAAAAGCTTTATTTTTTTCATATTTTATTAGACAATTTGTGTGATTATCTCAGGTCTAAGGTTTTATGTTTTTTAGTATATAGACTAGCCTTGGGGGCTTGTCCCAGGCAGCAATATGAATTAATATAATGAATTGTCATTTTCTCATCTTGTCTTCTTCTTTCCTCGATGGGTTCCCCCATCAAATGGCATCAAAGTCAAACCCTAATCTTTTAGGGCACAATTCCTCTATCTTCTTTCTCATTTTATCACATTCCTAAGAAAACTTACCATTTGTTCTCATTAAAAATTAGATTTCTATCTCCCATCACTTGTCAGGCGTCCACTAGGAATCTCTATTCACAATGACACAATAGTAGGGTCTACCAACCTTTTTTGCCTCATGTATGATTGTCTAAACTTCCTTCATTAATACATATAACTGTCCAACTTCAATAACTGACTTTGTGTTGTTGCATGTCCAAGCAAACAGATGATTTGTGCCCATTAAAAACCACACCTTTTTCCCCCTGATCACTCTTACGACCTACCAAGTTGCCTACAACTTCACCGTCTGTAGCAAGCCTATAACATCCCTGAACTAGGTTATGAGGTAACCCTATTTGTTTTGGCTAATAAAGTTGCTTATAACATTAATTTAATCCTCAAAGGTTCTTGTTATCATGTGACACACTTATGTTTCAATTTTGGTCCCGATTGAATGTTGTTTGAGCAATTTTCCTTTGTTTTGGACCAAAGTGCAATTTACCCAAATTAAGGGCTATAATGAAAAATGTCACATGTTGAACATGCCTCGTGTGTTTTAGCATAATTATAGAGAGAATGATGCAAGGTGGTGGCTTGTGGAAAGCCTAAATTCCAAGTTTGAACTTGTTTGAACAATGTTGGTACCTTGTGCACCAATTTTGGTACAAATTGTAATTTACCCAAAATGTGTGGTTGATATGCAAATTACGACCTCTAGAGTGTTCCTACTTCCTCTATGTATCATTTATAGGAAATAGAATGAATGAGACACCATATTTGGATCAATTATGAATGATGATGCTCTTGGTGATGATATGACCAAGAAAAAGGGTTGAATTTGGAAGCTTAACTTGAGTTGTATCAAGTTGAAAAGCTTATATATGAGTGCCTATCGGCCATGGAGCCCAAGGAAGTGTCTCATATTGTCTTGTGAGCTCTTGGAAAAGGCCATATCATGCAAAGCACCTCAAGGAGGTGAGGTGTGATGGCCAACAAGTTTCCTTAGAAAAAGTGTATCGGCTTGATATAAAATAGTGATTAAACCTAGATGACTTATCCAAATGGATAAGCAATGGACGAATTTGCATCTCTAGATGATCATCAACTATTTTGCAAGAAAATATAAATGATGATGCATGCATGGACATGTGTCACCCATGCATGACACGTGGCACCTACTAGCTCAAAATGTTGACACCTCATTTTTGCCTTTCTTCATGATCAACAAGTATATATACCCCTAGTTTCACCCCTTGGTGCAATTTTGTGACCCTTACCACCCTCCTACCTTGTGTTATCGTGCATGGGGCTCTTTTATCGTGCAGGAAAGCAAGGGTATCGTGCATAGGCCCTTGGATATTGCCCATAGCAAAAGCATATCAGCCAAGTAGGTGAAATTGGCCATATAAGGTGATATCGGCCAATAGGGTGAAGAGTTGAGTGCCATATCGTGCAAGTGAGTGCCATATCATGCAAGTGAGTGCCATATCGTGCAAGAGGCTTGGCATATCGTGCAAGGGCACAAGGGTATCGTGCATAGGCCTTGGGTATCAGCCATAGCAAGTGTATCGGCCATACCATGTTGATATTGTCCATAGCAAGTTGATATCGGCCAATTGAAGTGATTTTGGCCACAAGTGAGGGGGTATCGGCCACAAGCAAGGTTGTGTCGGCCAAGAGGAAGTCCATATCGCCCAAGAGTGGTGGGGTGTCGGCCAAGGAGCTAAGGAACTCAAAACTTAACCCTAAGGTGAGGCAATGATCATCTTCAACATTGGATTGAAGCATGAATTTAGGGTTTTGATCTTCCTTTCTTTTCCTCTTCACCAATTGCTTATCCATGGTGATTCTTTGCATATAGAGGAGTTGTGAAGTCCATCTTCAACCTTAGGAATGTGGAGCTTTGGAGCTTGGATCTTTGAAGTCGTTCTTAAGGCGGGTTATATAACTTGAACTCAACCATGTTATTATTCTTCACCTGAATTACTATAATTAGTGAAATACTTTTAATTCCAAAATTTCCTAAAATAGTTGATGAGATTATGAGTTCTAGTAGTTGCTTAGACCTGTTGACATGAACTATAACAGCTATAACTAAGGTCTAGAGCTTGAAGATGGTGGTATCACTTTATAAAAGTGATATCGGGTGCAAGCACACAAGAAAGTACCTTTAACCCGATATGATGAAGCACCTACTTCACTTGAACGATATGGATATGAATGAATACATTGTTGCACGATATGGGGGTGTAGTATCCACCTATTGCATGATAGGGAGTCAAGTATAGACTCCATGCATGATACAAGGTCAATTGTATGCTTGTAAGTTGATGTGAAACCCTAATTTGGGTAACCCGATATGAGTAAAGAATAGAAAATGCTATTGAACGATATGGTAGCCTGTTACACAACCCTATTTGATGTCTAGCCTGACATGGTGATGGATTTATACCTCATGCACGACATGGGTAACACATATAAACAACTCTAGCCCGATATGAATGGTATTTATAAACTTCTAGCCCGATATGGTGGTGCTTATACACCTACAACCCGATATGGGGAACATATGCACACATTTAACCCGAGACACCTTGTAGAGGTGAGGGCAAGATACTCTTAGGAGTGATGAGTGAAACACCAAGTAATGGTTTGGCTAATACCTTGATAGGTAAAACACCTAGAGTGGTTGATAATGGAGAACCTTATATCAATAATGTCTCAACTTGAGATGAGTCCATATCAATTGATGATGGTTGGACAATTCAAATGTATGACTTATGATCAATACACTACATAATGAATGTGATGGGATAGTGCATAAAGTATTAGGATGGGAAATACCCTAATACAAGATAAGTTGATGAATTTAAGTAAGTTAAAAGTGATGAGGGAAGTGATACATCAAGACATGATAGATATCACATCCAGCATTTCAAGGTTGATGTACCTTGATGCACCTTAAATACAATATACTTGGATGAGTAACACATGAAGTGTGTTATGTCAATCATTACATTGAGATGTAATAAGTTTAATACACTTTGATAAGTGTGGGCTAACATACCTTGAGAAAGGGTTAAGCCAAGTTAATAAAGTATGATGTAATCATACCCTGGTAAGGATGAGAGACAAACTCATACCTTGTTTTGATGATTCATTTAATGGTAAATGATGAGAGGTGACAAGATGTTTAATGGCCTTGTGAGCCATGTGAATAGTTGTTGCCTAGTGAGAGGTGACAAGATGTTTAATGGCCTTGTGTTCCATGTGAATAGTTGTTGCCTAGTGAGAGGTGATAAGATGTTTAATGGCCTTGTGAGCCATGTGAATAGTTGTTGCCTAGTGAGAGGTGACAAGATGTTTAATGGCCTTGTGAGCCATGTGAATAGTTGTTGCCTAGTGAGAGGTGACAAGATGTTTAATGGCCTTGTGAGCCATGGGAATAGTTGTTGCCTAGTGAGAGGTGACAAGATGTTTAATGTGCCTTGTGAGTCATGTGATTAGTTGTTTCCTAATGAGAGGTGACAAGATATTGATCTAGAGATTGATGTAAGAATTGGTAATGTTTAAAATAAACCAAGTAAATGGGAACCCTGTAACATAATAATAATAATAAATGGTTACAAAGATAATATTGGAATCTTGATCATACATGCATTATAGTCATAGCCAAAATAGGGGCTATGATGCCTTGAATAAGTCAAAATGAGACATGAGGAATACTTGTATTATATAAAGAATGTAAATTGATATGATGGCTTTCCCTAGGGTATAATGCCTAGTAAAAGGATGTGATAACCAATGATGAATTTAAGGGATTGATACCCCATAACGAATGTGTAATTACGAGTGGTTAGAGTCCACTGCCTGGCTGTGTAATCAGGATTGGTTGCAGACCAATACCTGGCAGAGGCATGAGGCCTATAATCACAGGATTGGTAATAACCCAATACTGGAATAATTGCACAGGATTGGTAATAACCCAATGCCTGGAATAATATCACAGGATTGACATAGATCAATACCTGGAATGCACATGATTGGTAATAACCCAATGCCTGGAATAATATCACAGGATTGACATAGATCAATACCTGGAATGCACAGGATTGGTAATAACCCAATGCCTGGAATAATGTCACAGGATTGACATTGATCAATACCTGGAATGCACATGACTGGTAATAACCCAATACCTGGAATAATTGCACCGGATTGGTAATAACCCAATGCCTGGAATAATATCACAGGATTGACAAAGTTCAATACCTAGAATGCACAGGATTGGTAATAACCCAATGCCTGGAATAATATCACAGGATTGACATAGATCAATACATGGAATGCACAGGATTGGTAATAACCTAATGCCTGGAATAATATCACAGGATTGACATAGATCAATACCTGGAATGCACAGGATTGGTAATAACCCAATGCCTGGAATAATATCACAGGATTGACATAGATCAATATCTGGAATGCACATGATTGGTAATAACCCAATGCCTGGAATAATATCACAGGATTGACATAGATCAATACCTGGAATGCACATGATTGGTCATAACCCAATACCTGGAATAATATCACAGGATTGACAAAGTTCAATACCTGGAATGCATAGGATTGGTCATAACCCAATACCTGGAATAATTGCACAGGATTCTTCATAACTCAATACCTGGAATAATTGCATAGGATTGGTCATAACCCAATACCTGGAATAATTGTCGCAGGATTGACATGGTTCAATACCTGGAATAGTTGCACAGGATTGATATAGTTCAATACCTGGAATAGTTGCACAGGATTTGCATAGTCCAATGCCTGGACAGAATATGATGATGTATACTCACATGACTGATACAATTCAAAATTTGGTTAGCAGATTGGCTGAGGCCAACAGATAGAAATGAGAATGATTCATGGATGACATACCATGATAATGAGCATCACAGGATAAGCTTGAGATAGTATGATGGGTAAATGATATATGTGTTCTCCATATTCCTTATAAAGTGAATAGATGAATTATTGCTCTATCATAGATAGCTGCAATGCTTTAAAATATGAGAATGTTCTAAACTGCTTATCCTATGCTCAGTTTAATACTATTTAACTGTGATAATAATATGGTCGGCAGAGAGGTATATATCTCGCTGGGACAATTACAATTGTCTCACCCCCGTGGGATCCAAATTTTTAGGTGGATGTGCATGAGGAGGTGAAGACCTTTCTACAGAAAAAGAACAACAGCAGCAGGGACAGCAGTGACCGCTCAGGTTGAGTGTACTGTCTAACATGTCTTATAGATAGAAGTCATATGTATCGTCTCTGTACTCTCAGGTCCTTGGTGTTGGTTCATTATGGTTTCATGAACGATCTGAGGTTTTGGCTTGAATACCTCGAGATTTTATGTTGCTCCAGTATGTGTTTTGATAGAGCAACTGTTATATGTTGTCCTCGAGATGAGATGAAATAATGTTATACAATGTAAATCATGATACGTATGAGTTTTGGATCCTTCAGTAAAAGTTTTCTGTACAAGGATCTCCTTGTAAAATGGTTTTAAATTTTAGTGATTTTGTTAATCCGTTGTTTATGTTTATTCCGCTTAATTAGTAACGATTTGTTTGTCAGTTTGGCGACTGTCGTTACAAGTTTGGTATCAGAGCTTAAGGTTCGTTGAGTCTACAGAGACATAGGACTAAGGTGTTGAGTCTGTGTTAGTGTCCTCCAGTATACCCTATAGTGACTTCTACTTGTGCAGAAGAAAGGGTGAAGTTTATAAATGATTGGGGAACACGAGGAATACATTGTTGAGGGCAATGTTGTTGCACTAGGAAAGGGTGCAAGGGATCAGGCAAGAGAAGAATGAATGCCTGAGAATTCCCATCATGATACGATTAGGATAGAGAATCCTATGTTTATGCTCTTATTGGGTAGGCTAGGACAACAGTGATACATATAGTAGACTGGATACTAGCATTACAACCTAGGTTACCGGTCCTCAATATGGAAACTTTGGGCTTTTGAAAGGGGTCCTGAATGACATAGTCATATTGAAATAGTGGAAAATGTGGAAAATATTAACATGTGGCGAGGAAGTAGACTCTGCCATAAGTTTAGATAGATAGTACACCTGTGATGGTAATGCCCAAGATGGGGAAATAAGTTGAGAAATAAGGAAAGGTCTCTACAATTCTAGAGACATGTGCCTAGTTGTTCTAAAAAGACAAAGTTTTTGATGCCATCAGTGCAATAAATGCCTAGTATACCAGGGCAAGAGCCACTAAGTAAAGGTAAAGGTCCTAACTTTCCACCTGTAAGAACCCATGGCTTAGTCTCTACATCGGTAAGGAGACCGATAAGACTATGGATAAGACATGGACATGTTAAGCATACTAAACCCTTTTATTCAAAAAGAAGGGAGTAAATGACCCAACAACCGAGGTAGACTCAACATGGCTTATGAAAGTTACAACCTAATAGTATAAAAAGGCAAAAGAAACAACATGAAACAGCTAGACTCTATGTTTGAGTCAACCAAAAGTGGTGGATGACTGTGAGGGATGGCAGTCAGATAGAGCTTTCTCATTCTGATATGTCTTCTCTTGATTTTATCTGATAATCATAAGAAGGTAGTTGTTGTTGAGCTTCTTGTAATTAGTCCTGTGAGGACATGAGGAAGAGATAAGAAGAATAAAAACCTATATTTAGATTAATATTCTCTTATATGTTTCGAAATTTCTCTCTTCATGTAGAAAAGGAAGAGATGTAAAAGAAACACCTAGAGAAAATCTGAGATACAAAGTAGTAAAAATTTGAAGAAATGAAACATAATATAAAACAAACGCATACTACCTAATTTCAGTTCTTGAATACCCTAGCCAGGTATTCATCTATTGAAGGTAAGGTAAGTATGACACTCTTAGATTGTTATCTTTCTGATTACTCTGATCAAGAAGTCATTTTGAGACAATCTAAAGAGCATAATGAAGTCAAATATGTGGCATGGATATTTCTACCAAATCCTAATTGATATATGGAGAAATCTGAGTTAATCATAGATCAACTGATAAACAAAACAAGATGTTTAGTATAATGTATACCCTGGTCCTCATACCTAGAGGTAACAATTACTGATGAGAGGTAACAATGTTCAGTGATGGACTGAGGGTTTGAATACCCAGATCTAGTAATCATGATGATGATGTGATGTGTTTATGGAACATATAATGGGTACCAAGGTAAAGAATCCTAGTATCCAAAAACTTTCAATAATATGAGAAAATGGGAACATGACTCCTGATAAGAAGTAATGTTTGGTTACCTAGAGGGGCCAACTCTGAAATTTGTCTAGTTACATACTGAAGTATGAACATCACATGTTAGGGGTTTATGCTCCGCATAAACATGACATCAGAAAAGATGTAGGTTGAAAAGGTAACAAATCAGTAAGGTTTGACACCTGAGTTAAATAAGGTATGTATAATGATTCTCCGACTAAGAAAAATGTTACCTGACACAGAGTTGACTCTACATTCAATAATGAAAAGGACAGTGGAGTATGTGTCCTATGTGATAGATTATATAATAATCATGTGTGGAAGAACTTTGTGCTAGTAAAAGTTCTATGGTGTCTCCATGACATTAAGATGTTATGTGGAGACTTGATGGTATAATAAATAAATAAAATCTGTCTCTCCTTTACTTGGGATTTCGGGGACGAAATCCTTGTTAGGGGTTTATAATTGTAACATCCCTGACCTGGGTTATGAGGTAACCCTATTTGTTTTGTCTAATAAAGTTTCTTATAACTTTAATATAATCCTCTAAGGTGCTTGCTATCATGTGACACACTTATGTTTCAATTTTGGTCCCGATTGAATGTTGTTTGAGCAATTTTCCTTTGTTTTGGACCAAAGTGCAATTTACCCAAATTAAGGGGCTATAATGAAAAATGTCACATGTTTAACATGCCTCGTGTGTTTTAGCATAATTATAGAGAGAATGATGCAAGGTGGTGGCTTGTGGAAGCCTAAATTCCAAGTTTGAACTTGTTTGAACAATGTTGGTACCTTGTGCACCAATTTTGGTACAAATTGTAATTTACCCAAAATGTGTGGTTGATATGCAAATTACCACCTCTAGAGTGTTCCTACTTCCTCTATGTATCATTTATAGGAAATAGAATGAATGATACACCATATTTGGATCAATTATGAATGATGATTCTCTTGGTGATGATATGACTAAGAAAAAGGGTTGAATTTGGAAGCTTAACTTGAGTTGTATCAAGTTGAAAAGCTTATATATGAGTGTCTATCGGCCATGGAGCCCAAGGAAGTGTCTCATATAATCTTGTAAGCTCTTGTAAAAGGCCATATCGTGCAAAGAACCTCAAGGAGGTGAGGTGTGACGGCCAACAAGTTTCCTTAGAAAAAGTGTATCGGCTTGATATAAAATAGTGATTAAACCTAGATGACTTATCCAAATGGATAAGCAATGGACGAATTTGCATCTCTAGATGATCCTCAACTATTTTGCAAGACAATATAAATGATGATGCATGCATGGACACGTGTCACCCATGCATGACACGTGGCACCTACTAGCTCAAAATGTTGACACCTCATTTTTGCCTTTCTTCATGATCAACAAGTATATATACCCCTAGTTTCACCCCTTGGTGCAATTTTGTGACCCTTACCACCCTCCTACCTTGTGGTATCGTGCATAGGGCTCTTGTATCATGCAGGAAAGCAAGGGTATCGTGCATAGGCCCTTGGATATTGCCCATAGAAAAAGCATATCGGCCAAGTAGGTGAAATTGGCCATATAAGGTGATATCGGCCAATAGGGTGAAGAGTTGAGTGCCATATCATGCAAGTGCGTGCCATATCGTGCAAGTGAGTGCCATATCGTGCAAGAGGCTTGGCATATCGTGCAAGGGCACAAGGGTATCGTGTATAGGCCTTGGGTATCGGCCATAGCAAGTGTATCGGCCATACCATGTTGATATTGTCCATAGCAAGTTGATATCGGCCAATTGAAGTGCTTTTGGCCACAAGTGAGGGGGTATCGACCACAAGCAAGGTTGTGTCGGCCAAGAGGAAGTCCATATCGCCCAAGAGTGGTGGGGTGTCGGCCAAGGAGCTAAGGAACTCAAAACTTAACCCTAAGGTGAGGCAATGATCATCTTCAACATTGGATTGAAGCATGAATTTAGGGTTTTGATCTTCCTTTCTTTTCTTCTTCACCAATTGCTTATCCATGGTGATTCTTTGCATATAGAGGAGTTGTGAAGTCCATCTTCAACCTTAGGAATGTGGAGCTTTGGATCTTGGATCTTTGAAGTCGTTCTTAAGGCGGGTTATATAACTTGAACTCAACCATGTTATTATTCTTCACCTGAATTACTATAATTAGTGAAATACTTTTAATTCCGAAATTTCCTGAAATAGTTGATGAGATTATGAGTTCTAGTAGTTGCTTAGACCTGTTGAAATGAACTATAACAGTTATAACTAAGGTCTAGAGCTTGAATATGGTGGTATCACTTTATAAAAGTGATATCGGGTGCAAGCACACAAGAAAGTACCTTTAACCCGATATGATGATGCACCTACTTCACTTGAACGATATGGATATGAATGAATACATTGTTGCACGATATGGGGGTGTAGTATACACCTATTGCACGATAGGGAGTCAAGTATAGACTCCATGCATGATACAAGGTCAATTGTATGCTTGTAAGTTGATGTGAAACCCTAATTTGGGTAACCCGATATGAGTAAAGAATAGCAAATGCTATTGAACGATATGGTAGCCCGTTACACAACCCTAGTTGATGTCTAGCCTGACATGGTGATGGAATTATACCTCATGCACGACATGGGTAACACATATAAACAACTCTAGCCCGATATGAATGGTATGTATATACTTCTAGCCCGATATGGTGGTGCTTATACACCTACAACCCGATATGTTGAACATATGCACACCTTTAACCCGAGACACCTTGTAGAGGTGCAAGATACTCTTAGGAGTGATGAGTGAAACACCAAGTTATGGTTTGGCTAATACCTTGATAGGTAAAACACCTAGAGTGGTTGATAATGGAGAACCTTATATCAATAATGTCTCAACTTGAGATGAGTCCATATCAATTGATGATGGTTGGACAATTCAAATGTATGACTTATGATCAATACACTACATAATGAATGTGATGGGCTAGTGCATAAAGTATTAGGATGGGAAATACCGTAATACAAGATAATTTGATGAATTTAAGTAAGTTAAAAGTGATGAGGGAAGTGATACATCAAGACATGATAGATATCACATCCAGCATTTCAACGTTGATGTACCTTGATGCACCTTAAATACAATATACTTGGATGAGTAACACATGAAGTGTGTTATGTCAATCGTTACATTGAGATGTAATAAGTTTAATACACTTTGATAAGTGTGGGCTAACATACCTTGAGAAAGGGTTAAGCCAAGTAAATAAAGTATGATGTAATCATACCCTGGTAAGGATGAGAGACAAACTCATACCTTGTTTTGATGATTCATTTAATGATAAATGATGAGAGGTGACAAGATGTTTAATGGCCTTGTGAGCCATGTGAATAGTTGTTGCCTAGTGAGAGGTGACAAGATGTTTAATGGCCTTGTGAGCCATGTGAATAGTTGTTGCCTAGTGAGAGGTGACAAGATGTTTAATGGCCTTGTGAGCCATGTGAATAGTTGTTGCCTAGTGAGAGGTGAAAAGATGTTTAATGGCCTTGTGAGCCATGTGAATAGTTGTTGCCTAGTGAGAGGTGACAAGATGTTTAATGGCCTTGTGAGCCATGCGAATAGTTGTTGCCTAGTGAGAGGTGACAAGATGTTTAATGGCCTTGTGAGCCATGTGAATAGTTGTTGCCTAGTGAGAGGTGACAAGATGTTTAATGGCCTTGTGAGCCATGGGAATAGTTGTTGCCTAGTGAGAGGTGACAAGATGTTTAATGGGCCTTGTGAGTCATGTGATTAGTTGTTTCCTAATGAGAGGTGACAAGATATTGATCTAAAGATTGATGTAAGAATTGGTAATGTTTAAAATAAACCAAGTAAATGGGAACCTTGTAACATAATAATAATAATAAATGGTTACAAAGATAATAATGGAATCTTGGTCATACATGCATTATAGTCATAGCCAAAATAGGGGCTATGATGCCTGGAATAAGTCAAAATGAGTCATGAGGAATACTTGTATTATATAAAGTATGTAAATTGATATGATGGCTTGCCCTAGGGTATAATGCCTAGTAAAAGGATGTGATAACCAATGATGAATTTAAGGGATTGATACCCCATTACAAATGTGTAATTAGGAGTGGTTAGAGTCCACTGCCTGGCTGTGTAATCAGGATAGGTTGCGGACCAATACCTGGCAGAGGCATGAGGCCTATAATCACAGGATTGGTAATAACCCAATACCTGGAATAATTGCACAGGATTGGTAATAACCCAATGCCTGGAATAATATCACAGGATTGACATAGATCAATACCTGGAATGCACAGGATTGGTAATAAACCAATGCTTGGAATAATATCACAGGATTGACATAGATCAATACCTGGAATGCATAGGATTGGTAATAACCCAATGCCTGGAATAATGTCACAGGATTGACATTGATCAATACCGGGAATGCACAGGATTGGTAATAACCCAATACTTGGGATAATTGCACCGGATTGGTAATAACCCAATGCCTGGAATAATATCACAGGATTGACAAAGTTCAATACCTAGAATGCACAAGATTGGTAATAACCCAATGCCTGGAATAATATCACAGGATTGACATAGATCAATACCTAGAATGCACAGGATTGGTAATAACCCAATGCCTGGAATAATACCACAGGATTGACATAGATCAATACCTGGAATGCACATGATTGGTAATAACCCAATGCCTGGAATATTATCATAGGATTGACATTGATCAATACCTGGAATGCACAGGATTGGTAATAACCCAATGCCTGGAATAATATCACATGATTGACATAGATCAATACCTGAATGCACAAGATTGGTCATAACCCAATACCTGGAATAATATCACAGGATTGACAAAGTTCAATACCTGGAATGCACAGGATTGGTCATAACCCAATACCTGGAATAATTGCACAGGATTGGTCATAACCCAATACCTGGAATAATTGCACAGGATTGGTCATAACCCAATACCTGGAATAATTGTCACAGGATTGACATAGTTCAATACCTGGAATAGTTGCACAGGATTGATATAGTTCAATACCTGGAATAGTTGCACAGGATTGGCATAGTCCAATGCATGGACAGAATATGATGATGTATACTCACATGGCTGATACAATTTAATATTTGGTTAGCAGATTGGCTGAGGTCAACAGATAGAAATGAGAATGATTCATGGATGACATACCATGATAATGAGCATCACAGGATAAGCTTGAGATAGTATGATGGGTAAATGATATATGTGTTCTCCATATTCCTTATAAAGTGAATAGATGAATTACTTCTCTATCATAGACAGCTACAATGCTTTAAAATATGAGAATGTTCTAAACTGCTTATCCTATGCTCAGTTTAATACTATTTAACTGTGATAATAATATGGTCGGTGGAGAGGTATATATCTCGCTGGGATAATTACAATTGTCTCACCCCCGTGGGATCCAAATTTTTAGGTGGATGTGCATGAGGAGGTGAAAACCTTTCTACATAAAAAGAACAACAGCAGCAGGGACAACAGTGACCGCTCAGGTTGAGTGTACTGTCTATCATGTCTTGTAGATAGAAGTCCTATGTATCGTCTCTGTACTCTCAGGTCCTTGGTGTTGGTTCATTATGGTTTCATGAACGATCTGAGGTTTTGTCTTGAATGCCTCGAGATTTTATGTTGCTCCAGTATGTGTTTTGATAGAACAAATGTTATATGTTGTCCTCGAGATGAGATGAAACAATGTTATACAATGTAAATCATGATACGTATGAGTTTTGGATCCTTCAGTAAAAGTTTTATGTACAAGGATCTCCTTGCAAAATGGTTTTAAATTTTAGTGATTTTGTTAATCCGTTGTTTATGTTTATTCCGCTTAATTAGTAACGATTTGTTTGTCAGTTTGGCGACTGTCGTTACAAAGCCCATCAACTTCACCATCAACAACAAACTCCAACCCACCAGTGGCATCGTCTAGCAAACAATATACTAACCTACCTCTGCCTACCCCACTCCATAAGTTGTACAACACCCCTCTCTCAAAGACACTACTCCATTTCATCGTTTCGTTGGCGACACCCCGTCAGCTCGACTCCGCATTCTGCCTATTGATTCCCTATTGGGGATGTTGCACCGATACGGTCTCAGATGTGATGAAAACTTATTGTGGAAGTATTTCTGACAAGTGTATAAACCCAAAGAAGAAACACCAGATTTAACGTGGAAAACTCTCCCACAGACAAGGAGAGAAAAACCACGGGGTAATACCGGCCAACAAGTACTATGTAATTAAGATTACAACTCATAGTACTCGGATATAATTACCCCTAACGTGACATCCCGCTATCACACAGACAAAAAAATGCCACACAAAAATGTGCAGAACTTCAATAAACCACATATTACCAAAAACACAGGTTAATTAAAACTGATTGCAGAGAGAAAATAATAAAGAAGCTATTGCATCCAGATCCTCATCCTGCAAGGAAACATGTTATATAAATATACATAAACATTGATATATGTTGACAGCTCATAGGATCCAAATGTCACATAGGCATAAAGAGTTCACCACGTGTTTATATACAGAACATGCCATCCTAGGACAAAAGTAGGATAAACAAGCTACATCAGCTATACATCATCAAACGTCGTCAAAACACTTCCAAGGACCTAAGAGTACAGGGATGACTCTAAAAATCTACTACAAAACAACCAAAACAACAACATGTCCATCTCTTGCCTCCTACTATTCTTCTTGATGTTTGGCCGCAACCTCACGACCACCACCTCATCTAGCACGATCACCTAAAAAGGTTGTAAACTAGCGGGGTGAGACACACAGTCCCAGAGAGAAACATAACTCCTCTCTGAAACTATACAAATTCATAGAAGATTAAACAGATAACCAAAGTAAGCAGATTAAATGAGCAGCATACTGAGTAGGACTAACTTTATTATCAATCTTACCAAGATATCCAAGGGGCATATAACCAGATATTCTATATGGAACAGGATTGACAAGATAAGATATATAAGAACTTATCATAAGATATGAGGAGCGTGCAATTAATTGCAAGATATAACTAGAGCAACTATACAATCAAGGCTTCAACCAATGCCTTAAGCAATATATACTATTCGGTTGGGTTACGATTTATTATGCCTTGACGAAGTGAGTCGTACCGCTAAAATCAAACCTTCGGCTGCGAAGCCAAAAACCGGTGCCATACAAGGTCAATGGAAGAGCCGGACTCCATGACCTCACCTCCTCATGGTCAGTGCACGATAACCAAAGTACGACCGCAATATCTTGCTTGAGTGGCCTCAACCACAGGGTTAGCTCCGCAAGCGACCCTCTTCTCTAACCCACCTTGGTATAGGTCACATCACTAGTATATCATGAGCCACGTGCCTATTCACCATGCTCCTGAGCCATGAACGCATTCATGCTCCATCACACTGAGACATGGGCCTATTCACCGTGCTCTTATATACATCTTGAGTCTACAACTACAGTTGCACTTTAATCCTCCTACTTTCAGCTAGGAGAAACCCCACATATTCAACAATATGCTCTCCTGGTAATCCCATAGGATAAACTTGTTTCACCATCACCAGCTACTGACGATGATGGCTCTACGGCCAGGGAAAAACTACATGAAATGTTCATCTGTAATTAATTAGTATATTTTAAGTGGATTGTTGGGGCAACTCAGTTATAAAACATAAACAACATTGTGTCATACCATTACTGTCATTATCATATTGCCATGGGATCTCAATCCCTCATCATATAATGCCACTCCCCTCAAGGCTTCATCATCAAACATCATCATCATGGGATAACAATCCCTCATGTCATCTCAAACAGGCACTCAGCCTTTATCAGGTCATCAAACCTTTCTGATCATACTGGAAATACATGTTATCTCATCAACAAGGAACATCATAATTTAGTGTCATACAAAACGCATACACCTCATAGCTCTTACCTGGATATGAATTCAATTGATAACACCTGCATGGTTAGTATGTACATCAAGAGAGATAATTGGATTACCAAACACAGATCTTTAGAGAACATGTTATGATTATCGTGTCATTAAGATTTTAGGTGCATAAGATTGGGATAAAATTCATGATTATGAACACATGAAGCATAAATTTGTAGATGGTAATCCAAACAACTTATATTAATATTACAAAACTGTGAACATCCACCATGCCCTATATCTCATAACATCATGAGCACAACCATGATCTATCATCTCTCTTTATCATCAACCTTAGGTAACAAACATGGCACTGGTCACAACCCATCTTTCATATCTCATCAATAAGAGATCCCGGGCTAGGTGCATCCATCACCAAAGGTGTCACCTACCCTCACTAAAAGTGTGGCGGGTAGCACTATCCCTCACCCAAGGGATATCGGTCACCATAAAACCTAAGACGCCAAGCCACACATATTGGCCACAGGCATAATGTGCACCCATGCACAAGGGATAACGGGCAGACTAGAACCAAAGGTGTGTCGTCTAGCCATGAACCAAGAGGATATCACGCATCCAGGTACAAAAATGTATCGTGCAACCAGGGTGTATCGGGAAACACCTCCACTCTATCAACCAAGACACCCTATCACCCAAGCTAGGGTTTGGGTTTCCATATCGGGCAACCATCAAGACCGTGATGCCCACAGCCATATTGCCCAAGGTCAAAACCCTACCGCCCAACAAGCAACCCCTTGGCTCTCATATCTCCCAAGGCACACTTCTGCCATCCATCAAATGACACCATGGTGCCCAAGGTAGCCTATCATTCAAACTAGGGATGTCTACCAAGCATATCGACCAAAGGCATAATGCCCAACAACATCATCTTGGATAGAGGTTCATATCGGTCAGAAGGGTCATCTGAACACCACTTAGCATATCGCCCAAGACTCATCCCTAGAAGAGTGATATCAGGCAAAACACATCAAAGGGGAATCGTGTAAGGGTTCAAAGACCATAACGGGTTGGTCGCCTTCAACCTCAAGTCTGCTACTAAGAAGCCCTAAGACTTCAAGAGAGTTGGCTCACCTCTCAAGACAATTAAGTGAGAGAGGGGTATTGCACAACTTCCATCATCTATCAGGAAACAAGGAGGTCCATCATATCATATCAGCCAACCAACCAAAGCTCAACTCACCATTGGATTTGGAGACCCTAAGCTCACCTCTCAACAACTAAGTGAGAGAGGGGTTTTGCCCAAGGAACTCCACATCCATGGTTCGGCCAACCCAAGATAACCATCTCCACAAAGTCTAGTGTACATCTAAAGCAACCTTATATCCATTAAAGCAAGAAACATAGCTAAAAGATTACATGGCTGATCAAGATAGCACATATAGCATGCAACATGAAAAGAAGTAGTATAGCTAGGGTTAGGAGTTATGTAACCCACCTCAAGCTCTAAAGCTTTAAGCTCCTAGAACCAAGCTCCTAGCTCCAAGGCACCACCTTCGGCCAACACAAAGAAGAACACCTTGTACCCACCATGGCTGAAGAGAAGGAAGAAGAAGAAGATGACAAGGGAAGGGAGAGATACCTACCACAAGAGAAGGAAATGGACCAGCTAGCAAGGTGTGTCACCCAACACTCCAGCTATATCGGCCACCTCTTGCTCCACTCTTCTCCTAGATCGGCCACCAAAGGAAAGAGAAGCAGCTAAAGGAACCAAAGAGCCAAGCAAGAAAATGAGGGGTTCGTATATATACTATGGGGTGAAAGGGGGGAAAGCAAAGCAAGGTGGCACCCGCCCCTAGAACACTTTTCAAAGGAGTGTACCACATGCTAGCACCCCAAAAACCCATGCCCATGAGTTGCCACTCACTTAGCAAAGAAACATCCACTTGTCCAAAGATGGTGATATAAACGAGGCTAGGATGGAGGGTGTGTGTCGCCCAACATGGCAACTTGACACACCATGGCCGATACTGCCTCCCTGCCTGACACAACAACACCCCTTGGCCGATACACCAAGGTCCAGCCCGATACCAAGCTTCAAAAAGGCTCAACCAAGAAAAACAAAGCCCAACAAGGCTCAACAAAACCCAAAGATACTCAAACAAAGAGCCCAACCCATCCTCTCAACCCTGGAGGATGCAAGGAGAGAGAAATACATCTCTCAAGGTGACAAACTTGCACAACAAACCTAAAACTTGGCTAATTTGCAAGTTGCACCTCAACCTCTCAACAAAGCACAAACAAACCCTAATCACAACTTCATGTGATTAGCAAGCATCTCAACACAAGGTTTAGGCAAAGCAAACAGGGTAAGCCCAAAATGAAGGGCTGGGTCCTTACAAGCCATAAACTTCTACAAAGGGATTTCGCCCCCAAAATCCGAAGAGAAAAGTGAGGGATACTTCCTCCTCATCTCTTCCCCGAGCTCCCACGTGGCTTCCTTAATGCCATGATGATGCCAAAGAACCTTCATAAGAACCAGGTCCTTCCTCTTCAGCTTCTTCACCCTTCGGTCAAGGATCATCACTGGATCTTCCTTGTAGGCCACATCTTCATCAAGCTCAACTTCAATCAACTGTATCACTGTCTCTGTGCCTGGATGACTTTTCTTCAACATACTGACATGGAACACTGAATGTAACCTGTACAACTCTGGCGGTAGTTCTAACTTGTAAGCTACCTTGCCAACACGTGCTATTACCGGATATGGCCCCATATACCTGGGTGCCAACTTGCCTTTCCGGCCAAACCTTAGCATGCCTTTCCATGGTGAGACCTTGAGATACACCTTGTCTCCCACCTGGAACTCTAAAGGTCATCGAAAATTATCTACACACGACTTCTGTCTATCTTGTACCACTTTCAACTGTTGTTGTATTACTTTGATCTTCTCTATTTTCTGTTGTACCAACTCAGGACCCAAAAGTTGATACTTACCAGAGTCATACCAACATAGAGGACATCTGCACTTCTTACCATATAAAGCCTCATAAGGTGCCATGTCAATACTCCGTTGATAACTATTGTTGTAGGCAAACTCTATCAAACTGAGATACACGTCCCAATTGCCTAGGAACTACAAAACACAAGCTCAGAGAAGATCCTCCAAAGTCTGAATAGTCCTTTCAGACTATCCATCTGTCTGTGGGTGGAAAGTGGTACTGAACCTCAACTGCGTTCCCAACTCTTTGTGCAACTGTTCCCAAAAATGACTCGTGAACTGGGGACCTCTGTCAGAGACTATCGTTGCGGGCACACCGTGCAAATGCACTATCTCATCCACATATAGCTAAGAAAGCTTCTCTGCTATATATGTTGTCTTCACAAGTATGAAATGAGTAGATCTGTCCACTATCACCCAGATGGAATCATGATTCCTAGCTGTCCTCAGAAGACCAACTACACAATCCATGGTTACAAGATCCCATTTCCACTATGGTATTGGCATGGGTTGCAATGTACCTGCTGACTTCTGATGCTTAGCCTTAACCTGCTGACATATCACACACCTAGCCACAAACTCAGCTACGTCTCTCTTCAAGCCAGGCCACCAATATAGGTCCTTTAGATTATGATACATCTTGGTGATACCAGGATGCATGACATACATTGACGTGTGTGCTTCCTTGAGCACTAACTTCCTCAAATCATGAACATTTGGGAGCACCATCCTATTATGATAACAAACTAGTCCATCCTCAAACTCATGGAAGCCATCACGCTTCTCGCTACCAAACTCTGATATGATCAACTAAACTGTAGCATCTTCCTACTGTGCTTCTTTGATCTGCTGCCTTAATGTGGGCTTCACTTGCATTTGTGCCAATAATCTAGCCAATGAGGAGACTTCCAACTGTACATTCATCTGTCGTAAAGAGACGAACATATCCCGCCTATGGCATATCAAAGAACTCAACTGTGCCTTCTTCGTAGGAAGAGAAGAAGACTTCCTGCTAAGTGTATCAGCTACCACGTTCGCCTTACCAGGATGATACTCAATGGTGCAATCATAATCATTGATTAGCTCCATCCAGTGATGTTGTCACATGTTCAGCTCACTCTGCGAGAAGATATACTTCAGTTTATTATGATTCGTAAAGATCTAACACACTTCCCCATAAAGATAGTGTCTCCATATCTTTAACGCATGGACCACCACTGCCAGCTCCAAATCATGTGTCTGATAGCTCTCCTCATGTTTCTTAAGCTATCACAAATCAAAAGTGTGGCATCCAACTCACAAAAACAAGATTAACTTAAGCGGAAGCGAATTATTTGCAGTGGATTACTGAAAATCACTAAAAATTAAAACTTTTTGCAAAGTAATCCATACATAGGAAATCTTTCCCATCAAGAACCATTGTATAACATTTACATTCTGGTTCAAATGTACATAACATGTACCATCTCTTTTCAGAGATTACATCATCAACTGTCTTATAAACATTATATACAGATAGTATACGGATCTCGAGGCATCAAGCCAAAACCTCAGATTGATTCATAAAACACTGACTAAAAACTCTGAGGACCTGAGAGTACAGAGACGACACATAGGACTTTCTAACTACATAACTTGACATGCAGTATCTCCACCTGAGATATTACTACTGTCCTTGTTGTCACTACTGTTGTCTATTCCCTGCAATGAGATTATGCTTCTTTGTCCGCGTCCACCTAAAATGTTGGATCCCACGGGGGTGAGACAATTGTAAATTTCCCCAGTGGGAGATATAACTCTCTGCCAAAACATTAATATAGCAGTTTATTAAATTAAACTGAGCAGAAGGATTTATATATATAATCAACAATAGGAAAATCACTGTATGAACAAAGTGAAGTAATCTCCTTTTTCAAGGATAACATACATCTACTCATGGTAGACTCATAGTTCATCCATCTACTTGTAATGAATACAACAAATATGAACAACATCAATGAACTACATATATATAACAAAAATGTAACATCAGCCAATGAATTTCTGTATTCAATCCTTAAGAAAACATGCTATATGGCTGATTTCATTTTACAAACACACTTATGCCCTGAGGAGATGAGGTATACCGCTCATACTCCAACCGACCACTACGAAGTCGAAATCGGTACCATACATAGGTCAATGGAAGAGCCGGATTCCCATGACCTCCACTTTCTCGGTCAGTATGAGATAACATGCAGGACATCTTGTGTCTCTGCTAGATAGCTTACCAGGGTATACTGGCAACATCGCTATTAGAGTTATAGCCCGTAGCATATACTCTTTTTAAGATATGGCCCATAGCCAATGCCTGGTATTATATTGTGGAGTCATGTCCCGTAGCCATACTCTTATTGGGGTATGGTCCGTAACCAATCCCGTACATAGGACATAGCCCGTAGCCATTCCTATGGGGCATAAGGATATATTTGCCCAATTACCCCCACATATTAAAAAATATGTGTTTCGGGTTTTGCTACAGAGCACCCGTTTCACCATCACTTGTTCCTGACGATGATGGATCTATGGTCAGGGCTTCTACATGAAAAGATTTCACTTGATTAATTAAGTACATTTTCATATTCTTTTAGCATCAACCACTTTCTCAAACAAGACTTATTACAACAATGCTATAAAGAGACATGTACTACTTTCATCAGATACTTATCAGTCTTTCAAAGACCTTGGGAACTCAGTCCCTCATTTCAAAACTGGGAATTCTCATCCCTTCACATTCTCATCACCATAATCATATGGTTCTGGGTATTCAAACCCTTAACTCATCATTGAGCATTATTACCACTTTTTCATGTAACTATCACCTTCAGGTCATCTGACCAAGATAAATACGATGCTTGTTACATAAGCATCTCTCATGGCACTTAAGGCCCATTACTTCTCTTATTACCTCATACTAGGCAATAAGGTATAGCATGGCACATAAGGCCCAATAAACAATTTCAATACATATAATGTCATAGCTCATACCTAGCTATGTTCATCGTCACATCATACCTGCATGGTTAATACAAATGATTATACATCAATTTCATATCAGCACCATGCAAAACAATATATAACATCATTATTCAAGGGTAACACCACTATTCCCTTACCAGGGTTAGGGTTTCCCATTTCTCATTAATTAGGATTTCATGATCACATTATCTGTCCAACCCTTAATTCATTATTCCATGCCTCTGAGGCATTCAAGGATATCATATTTGATTATTCCAGAACATTACTTTCATCATATAGCATTAATGATCATCAACTCAAGGTATGAGTTCATTTCTCATCCTCATCAAGGTATGACTATATCATACTCATCATTTGGGCTTAACCCCATTCTCAAGGTACATTAATTAACACTCATCAAAGTGCAACAACTCATTACATTTCATTGTAATAGTTGCATAACACACTTCATATGTTTCTTACCCAATTACATTCGATTTGGAGTATATCAAGGTATATAAAACCTGGGGTGCTGAATGTGATAACTATCATATCTTGATGTATCACTTTCTCATCATTTCAAACTCTCTTGAGTTAACCAACTTATCTTGTATTAAGGTATTTCCCTCTTAATACATTCCATTGCTAAACTCTCACCTTTAGCATATAATACATAGGCCACACATTAGAATTGTGCAACTATCTTTAATGATATGGACTTGTCAAATGGTAAATACATTGCTTACAATTAGGTTGCATATAATCAACCACATGAAATGTTTCAGCTTTACAAGGTCATTCCTTTTATCTCATCATTAGGGTTTCCTTATACCCTTACTTAAAGTTAGAATTATGATTCATTGTCATATTGCCCAGGATTAGGGCTTTATGTATAATGACTTACATTAGATTCTCATATTCCTTCACCCTTCTTAGGGCCTCTCATCACAACATAGCATTAGAACATCATGTGATGTTAGTTATTAACCAGGGTTTCTCATGGAATCACCCTCAACCAGGGTTTCACATGGATTCACTCTCAACTAGGGTTTCTCATGGAATCACCCTCAACTAGGGTTTTACATGTCATTACATGACATCACCCTAAGTTTGATTCTCATATCACATCACCACATGAATGTTCCATATACCTCATTCTAACTTAGGGTTTCTCATAACATAACCCTAGAATAGGATTTCACATGGAATCATCCTTAATTAGGATTTCCACTATAGTCACCCACAATTTGGGTCTACAATTCATCTCCATTAGGATTTCATTCAATTATCCATAATTAGAGATTCACTATTCATCCCAATTAGGGTTTTACATATTATTTCCCTAAATTAGAGTTTCACACATCACTACCCTAGATTAGGGTTACATCATCACCCTGGGTTAGGGTTACATTTAGAATTGCCCTTAATTAGGGTTAGAACTTCAATAGCCCTGTTAATTAGGGTTTATGTACATGATTAGGGTTTCATGATCTCTATTCTTAAGGATCATACCCTTGATCACCACATGAATCATATTCATGTTATGAATTCATGCTAACATCTTCTCAACTTGATTAGGTCATATCATTCCTTCAATCAAGTACATATAACTATGAATGACATAGTGTACCAAGTCATTGATCCTATCTCAATTAGGGTTCATCCCTTAATTGGCATTAATCACTTAGGTACTATTAGGGGTTCAACCTTTGTACCTTCATTGATTATCATTACTAATCATCATTGGATCAATGGATCATTCATCATCTTTAATTCTCAAGAGATTCAATCACATTGAACCTTTCATTACATAAGGTATCCAATTGAATTGACCAATTGAATCTTCAATTACAGTAGGTGTCCAAGTGGATTAACCCATTGACTCCTCAATCAACCTTGACTACTTGAGCCCCAAATGGTCTTGGTCTTTCAAAGTTCAAATGGTTTGAAACTATTTGGTAAAGGTGCACACTCAAGACTGTTTGCTAAAGTAGTAGGTGAAGACCGTTTTCCCAAGTTTGACTTTTGAAACCGCATGGGCACAAACGGTTTGGGATCGTTTGGTCCCAAACAGTCTTGAGACCATTTGGAATCAAACGGTCTTGAGACCGTTTGGTCCAAACCTCCTCAAAACCTCATGGACCAAAGATGGTCTCAACCTATCAAATCGATTTGGGGTTCTCAATGTTGATTCCTTCAATCATTGAATTCATGTAACCAATCTTCAATTGGACCCATCACCATACTTCAATTGGGTTAATTAGTTCATCCTTCAACTGATTTGATACTCAATTAACCCTCAATTGATCATCAATTAGGGTTTGAATCAACGGAATTAGGGTTTGGAATCGATGATCCTTCAACATTAACCAATGCGAGTCTAGTTGCTTTAAAAGTATTGGACCATCATCCAAATTGGACATGACCTGACCCCAAATGGTCTTGAGGTCGTTTGGATGACCTACAAACGGTCTTGAGACCGTTTTCCCATGTCAACATCAAAATCCAAGTCAATCAATCAAAGTTTGGATCATTGGAATGATCAATAAGTCAGCATTTGATTACACTTCGACTCAGTACCTTTAGATCTTTAAACACCTAACCATAGTCAACCCTGGACCTCCAAAAGGTCTTGGGTGACCCCCAAACGGTCTTGATATCTTTTGGATGACCTCCAAACTGTCTGGAGACCGTTTGGTCATCATATCATCATCAACCATGTCATTCAATTAGGGTTTGGATCCTAGGATTGGTCACCAAATCAGCATTTGATTGCATTTCAATTTGGTATCTTTGGACCTTCAAACACTTGATCATACTTAACCCTAGGCCTCAAAACGGTGTTGGGTAACCCCCAAACAGTCTTGAGACCGTTTGGGTGATCCCCAAACGATCTTGAAACCGTTTGGGTCAATCAACCCAAAGCATCAACTCATTCAATTGCAAAATCAACACTTAGTCGATTAGGGTTTATACCATATGTTTGGATCTTCAAATACTTAACCATACTCAGCCCTACACCTCCAAACGGTCTTGGTTGACCTAAAAACAGTCTTGAGACCGTTTGGGTGATTCCCAAATGGTTTTGAAACCGTTTGGGTCAATCAACCCAAGTTTCAAACTCAATCAACTTGGAAATCAACACTTAAATCAATTATGGTTTGTCTAATTGAATAACCTTCAACTCATGATTCCTTTGGAATTAATTAACCAAATTTGGTGGGTCATCAACCAAAATAAGTAGGAACAGGATTATCAAACGGTAAACCCTTGGTCAACTCCCCCAAATGGTTTTGAAACCATTTGGACCCATGCGGTTTGATGAAACTGTTTGCTTCTAAACGATTTAAAACCGTTTGCCCCCAAACGGTTTGGGAAACCGTTTGAGCATCCCAAACAAGATCGTTTGCCTTAGATATTTATAGAGGTGTGTGCTTATCATATTCAACCTCTAAACTCACGAAACCTGATGTGGTTTCCATGGTAATTTCATCCATCAACCAAATCAATTATTGTAAATGTAGAAAAGATCATTATTTGGTATGGAATTGAATGCAATAAAAAATCAAGGGTTCAAGTTATAAAACCCGCCTCCAATTGAGATCCAAAGCTCCATGTCCACGTAAAAAATGGTGGATGCAACTCCTTTCACCATTCCAAGGCTCGTCCTCAAGGTTTGAGTGAAAAGGAATGGTTAGAATTGAAGAGGAGATCGAAATGGGAAGAAATCCATAATTTATTTTTGATTTCCACCATGGAATTAAGGTGAAATGGTTCAAGAACCTTACCAACAGGTTGGGGGTCGTCCTCCTGACCCTCCCAAGATCCCTTGGTCGTTTCCCAAGAAAGGAGAAGAAGTGGGGTCGAAAAAGCCTTCCATTTGGCTTGTAAAAGGTTCTTTTATAAAAATTCAATGAGAGAGAATGTACTGTGCAAAAATCCAATTAATCCCAAAAATGTGGCCGCCTCTTCCCCCTCATCTTCCTTAGGGACGAGGCTATCTTTTTTTCCTCTTATCCCTCTCAATTATCCATGATTTCAGGAAAAGCAAATTAAGCATCTCAATTCATATTATATTAATATCCATATGTGAGTGGATATTTCTTTTTCTTATAAAATTGTGTGTGAGTTATCCACTCCTTTGGATATTTTCGTGGTCCTTGCAAGGCTCAAGGACGTCACACACACATCTGAATCCAACCATTTTAATTTTTATTGAAGGCCCTTTAATTAATACATTTATTTTTGTCCTAAATCAAATTAGGGTTTCAATAAGGATTAAATCTTGATTATTTTAATATCAAGATTCTCTCTCCTCCAAATTAATTCAAATGAGGCACCCCTTTCATTTTCTTTGCTCTACATGATGCCAAGAAACATTAGGGACCTTATTGAAGTGGTAATTTACATATTGCACCCTAGGTCTTGGGTAAATTGCACATTACACCAAAACTAGGTTTTCATGCACATACATTGCTTTATCAGCTCTTTCTTGGTATTCAGGCTTCCATAAGCCATACCTCAACATCATTTTCACTCTCATGATGTTTCAACTCATGAGGAACATATTATCATGCATAATTACACTTAAACCCCTCAACTTGGGTAATTTGCACTTTAGTCTAAAATAAACAAAACATTGATTTCAACAATGTTCAAAAAGGACTAGAATTGCAACATAAGTTCCTCTTGAGCCGTAAATACTTTTCACAAGGTGAGATTAAGCATTTAATCAACTTTCTTAATCAAAACACATAGGGTTAGAGTATAACCCAGGTCAGGGACGTTACAAAAAGATACCACACGATCTTCCTGCATCAACACACATCCTAAGCCTTTCTTGGAAGCATCGCAGAAAACAACATAGCCTTTCCCAGGCTCTATCAGTACCAACACTGGAGCACTAGTCAACTTCTCCTTCAAAATTTGGAAATCTTTTTGACAACGATCATCCCAAACAAAAGGTACATCCTTCCTGGTCAACCTCGTTAATGGCAACATGATCACACCGAGGTCCTTTATAAACCTTTGGTAGTATCCTGCTAAATCCAGAAAACTACGAACTTCTGTCAGTGTCTTTGGTTGCTCCCATTCTGCAACTGATTCCACCTTCTTGGGGTCCACTCTAACTCCTTCTGTAGATATCACATGACCCAAGAAAGTCACTTCCTTCAACCAGAACTTGCACTTACTGAACTTGGCATACAAATGATGTTTGCAAAGGAGAGTCAACGCTTGTCGAAGATGTCGTTCATGCTCTTGACTGTCCCGACTATAAATCAAGATGTCATCTATGAATACCACAACAAACTGATCTAAAAATGGATGGAACACTCTATTCATCAGGTCCATAAAAGCAGCAAGTGCATTGGTTAGCTCGAATGGCATAACCACGAATTCAAAGTGACCATACCTCATCCTAAAAGCTGACTTTGGTATGTCCTCATCCTTGATCATCAACGGATGATATCCAGACCTTAGATCGATATTTGATAACACTGTAGCACCACACAACTAATCAAATAGATCGTCTATTCTCGGCAAAGGGTACTTGTTCTTGATCGTAACTTTGTTCAACTGTCGGTAATCTATGCACGGACGCATCGACCCATCCTTCTTCTTTACGAAAAGGACTGGAGCACCCCACAGCGACGTGCTTGGTCTGATAAAACCTTTATCCAGCAACTCTTGTAACTGCTTCTTTAGCTCTGCCATCTCAGCTGGAGCCATCATGTATGGTTTCTGAGCAACTGGCTGTGTCCCTAGCATCAGATTGATCTCAAAGTCAATCTCTTGAGGAGGGGGAACACTGGGAAACTCATCGGGAAACACATCCACAAACTCTCAGACAACAGGTACCTCCTTGAGGTTAGGGCCCTTCCCTTTGGTATCCACAACATGAGCTAAGAATGCCTTACATCCTTGCTGCAACAACGTTTCTGCCACTATTGCTGACACCAGACGCGTCAGAAGAATCTTCCTATCTCCTTGGAAGATCCACATCACACCACTGTCAGCAAACACCGCTTGCTTGGAACCACAGTCCAGCACAACCTTATACTTATCTAGGGTATCCATCCCAAGGATCACATCGAATCCATGCATATCAAGTGGTATGCAATCCACTTGTATACTATTTCCCAAAAAAGATAGAACACAAGAAGGACATACCTCTCGATGCATCGAGGAACCATCAAGAGGGTTTTCGAACAACAAGTTATCTTTCTTACAACTAACAGGTAAAAGACAGCTATTGAGCATACTATGAGTGATTAAAGAGTGTGTAGCACCTGAGTCAACCAGAACATATACAAAGCAAGAAGAAGACAAATCAGAATGAAATAACTCCATCTGACCTGCCACCACTCATGGGTTGACTATCGCTTCAGGCTGACTCATAGCATAGAATTGAGTTGTTTCTTGCTGTCATCGACATCCTCTGCTTCCTTAAGTAGACGATCCCGCTTGCGATGCTTGGTCGCATCCTCACCCTCTGGCGCCACTAAACTGCTATCTATCAGAACCTTGTTGACTATATCTTGATTGTTGTGTCACTTCGACATCTCTCTTTGGGCAATTTGACTTCAAATGCACGGTCTGTCCACAGAGATAGCATGACCTGTCTTCAAACTGCGGCCTAGATGGCCCTGTCACTGCTACTAAATCTATAATGCGGACTCTAGATGGTGAAAATCCATGCCCTCTTCCTTTACTCGGGGACCATTGTGATGGTGCACTGGAACTCTACATCGCATATGGTGCTGAAAACCTTGGCTTCTTAAAACCATCAAACCTCTACCTCTGGAACTGAGCAAGAATTTTCTTGGACATGGTTTCTCTCTTCTCCTTGACTAATAATTTGATCCTTCAGATAGACTCCACAAATGTGGCAAACTGCTCTCAGTTTTCTAAAACAACAGCAGGTGTCGTCATCTCAGCACTCAGACCTTTCTCAAACTGCTTGATTCTCTCATCATCTGTCACCGCCATGTGAGGATAAAACCTCAACAAGTCCATAAACTTGGCTTCATACTCGGCGATGCTCATCGATCCTTGGCGCAGATGCTCAAACTGGTTGATCTTCTCATCCAGATAGGTCTTCGGGAAGTATCGACTCATGAACTCCCAACGGAAGATGTCCCAAACTATCACCTCACCAGGTCACTTCTCCTCCTCGATGGCCCACCAGTGGCGAGCACTACCTTTCAGAAGATAGACAGTGTGCTTGACTTTGTCTGCTTTGGGGATGTCAAGGATCTGGAAGGCCTTCTCAAGACCTGTTAGCCAGAGATCTGCATCCGCTGGATCAGCCATTCTAGCATAATCCGAAGCTCTGACTCGGCCAAGCCGCTCGAAGGTCTTCCCAATACCCAAAGATTCACCATGGGGAGCCTATGCTCTTCGTAGAGGAACTGGCAATCTCTCCACCATGAGATTCATTGTAGCCATTAACTGCCCCATAAGATGTTGATAGGAAGGGTTTTTTAGAATGGCTGGGTCAAGTTGGGGGACCTCAGGCACCCGATCTTCATGTGCATGCACTTTTGCTCCATCAACAGATGGAATATCACTACTCTCGGTAGCATGTTCTTCATGATTTCCAGACATCTTTAAACATTATCTTCTGCTGGGGGCAGAAGGTTATTGTAAGAAAATTTAGAAAACTGACAAGAACAGAGAAAACCTAGTCCTAGATCCCTGTAGACTCAATGAAAGTAGAGCTCTGAAACCAAACTCATTGTGACATCCTGCTATCACACAGACAACGAAATGCCATGCAAAAATGTGTGGAACTTCCATAAACCACATATTACCAAAAACACAGGTTAATTAAAATCGATAGTAGAGAACAAATAATAAAGAATCTATTGCATCCAGATTCTCATCCTGCAAGGAAACATGTTATATAAATATACATAAACCTTGATATATGTTCACAACTCATAGGATCCAGCTGTCACTTAGGCACAAAGAGTTCACCACCTGTTTATATACAGAACAGGCCATCCCAGGCCAAAAGTAGAATAAACAAGCTACATCAGCTATACATCGTCAAACATCGTCAAACATCATCAAAACACCTCCAAGGACCTGAGAGTACAGGGATGACTCTAAAACTCTACTACAAAACAACCAAAACAACATCATGTCCATCTCTTGCCTCCTACTATTCTTCTTGCTGCTCGGCCACAACCTCACAACCACCACCTCATCTAGCACGATCACCTAAAAAGGTTGTAAACAAGTGGGGTGAGACACACAGTCCCAGCAAGAAACATAACTCCCCGCCGAAACTATAAAACTTCAGAGAAGCTTAAACAACTAACCAAAGAAAGCAGATTAAATGAGCAGCATACTGAGCAGGACTAACTTTATTATCAATCTTACCAAGATATCCAAGGGGCATATAACCAGATATTCTTTATGGAACATGATTGACAAGAAAATATATATAAGAACTTATCATAAGATATAAGGAGCATGTAATTAACTGCAAGATATAACTAGAGCAACTATACAATCAAGGCTTCAACCAATGTTCCGTATTTTTCCCTAAGTAGTATATACTATTTGGCTGGGTTACAATTTATTATAACCTGAGGAAGTGAGACGTACTGCTCAAATCCTACCTTTGGTTGCGAAGCCCAAAACCGGTGCCATATAAGGTCAATGGAAGAGCCGGACTCCATGACCTCACCTCCTCGTGGTCAGTGCCTGATAACCAAAGAAGGACCACCGTCTCTTGCTTGAGTGGCCTCAGCCACAAGGTCAGCTCTGTAGGCTACCCTTTTCTCTAGCCCGCCTTGGTACAGGTCACGACGCTAGTATATCATGAGCCACATGCCTATTCACCATGCTCCTGAGCCATGAACACATTCATGCTCCATCATACTGAGCCATGGGCCTGTTCACCATGCTCTTATATACATCTTGAGTCTACAACCGTAGTTGCACTCTAATCCTCCTACTTTTGGGTATGAGAAACCCCACACATTCAACAATATGCGCTCCAGGTAATCCCGTAGGATAAACCTGTTTCACCATCACTAGCTACTGACGATGATGGATCTATGGCTAGGGTAAAACTACATGAAATGTTCATATGTAATTAATTAGTATATTTTAAGTTGATTGTTGGGGCAACCAAGTTATAAAACATAAACAACACTATGTCATACCGTTACTGTCATTATCATATTGCCATGGGATCTGAATCCCTCATCATACAATTCCACTACCCCTCAAGGCTTCATCATCACACATCATCATCACGGGATAACAATCCCTCATGTCATCTCAAACAGACACTCAACCTTTATCAGGTCTCCAGACCTTTCTCATCGTACTGGCAATACATGTTATCTCATCAACAAGGAACATCATAATTTAGTGTTATACAAAACACATACACCTCATAGCTCTTACCTGGCTATGAATTCAATTGATAACACATGCATGGTTAGTATGTACATCAAGAGAGATAACTGGATTACCAAACACAGATCTTTAGAGAACATGTTATGATTATCATGTCATTAAGATTTTAGGTGTATAAGATTGGGACAACATTCATGATTATGAACACATGAAGCATAAAGTTGTAGATGGTAAGCCAAACAACTTATATTAATATTAGAAAACTGTGAGCATCCACCATGCCCTATATCTCATAACATCATGAACACAACCATGATCTATCATCTCTCTTTATCATCAACCTTAGGTAACAAACATGGCACTGGTCACAACCCATCGTCCATATCTCATCAAAAAGAGTTCTCGGGCTAGGTGCATCCATCACCAAAGGTGTCACCTACCCTCACTAAAGGTGTGGTGGGTAGCACTATCCCTCACCCAAGGGATATCGGTCACCATAAAACCTAGGGCGCCAAGCCACACATATCAGCCACAAGCATAACGTGCACCCATGCACAGGGGATAATGGGCAGACTAGAACCAAAGGTGTGTCGTCCAGCCATGAACCAAGAGGATATCACGCATCCAGGTACAATAGTGTATCATGCAACCAGGGTGTATCGGGAAGCACCTCCACTCTATCAGCCAAGACACCCTATCACCCAATCTAGGGTTAGGGTTTCCATATCGGGCAACCATCAAGACCGTGACGCCCACAACCATATCGCCCAAGGTCAAAACCCTTCCGCCCAACAAGCAACCCCTTGGCTCTCATATCACCTAAGGCACACTTCTGCCATCCATCAAATGACACCATGGTGCCCAAGGTAGCCTATCATTCAAACTAGGGATGTCTACTAAGCATATCGACCAAAGGCATAATGCCCAACAACATCATCTTGGGTAGAGGTTCATATCAGTATGAAGGGTCATCAGAACACCACTTAGCATATTGCCCAAGACTCATCCCTAGAAGAGGGATATCAAAAAGAACACATCAAAGGGGTATCGTGCAAGGATTCAAAGACCATAACGGGTTGGTCACCTTCAACCTTAATACTGCCACCAAGAAGCCCTAAGAGTTCAAGAGAGTTGGCTCACCTCTCAAGATAATTAAGTGAGAGAGGGGTATTGCACAACTTCCATCATCTATTAGGCAACAAGGAGGTCCATCATATCATATCAGCCAACCAACCAAAGCTCAACTCACCATTGGATTTGGAGACCCTAAGCTCACCTCTCAACAACTAAGTGAGAGAGGGGTTTTGCCCAAGGAACTCCACATCCATGGTTTTACCAACCCAAGGCAACCCAAGATAACCATCTCCACAAAGTCTAGGGTACATCTAAAGAAACCTTATATCCATTAAAGAAAGAAACATAGCTAAAAGATAACATGGCCGATCAAGATGGCACATATAGCATGCAACATGAAAAGAAGTAGTATAGCTAGGGTTAGGAGTTATGTAACCCACCCCAAGCTCTAAAGCTCTAAGCTCCTAGCTCCAAGGCACCAACTTCGGCCAACACAAAGAAGAACACCTTATAACCACCATGGCCGAAGAGAAGGAAGAAGTAGAAGAAGATGCCAAGGGAAGGGAGAGATACCTACCACAAGAGAAGGAAACGGACCAACTAGCAAGGTGTCTCGCCCAACACTCCATCTATATCGGCCACCTCTTGCTCCACTCTTCTCCTAGCTCGACCACCAAAGGAAAGGGAAGAAACTAAAGGAACCAAAGAGCCAAGCAAGAAAAGGAGGGGTTCATATATATACTATGGGGTGAAGGGGGGGAAGGAAGGCAAGGTGGAACCCGCCCCTAGCACACTTGTCCAAGGAGTGTGCCACATGCTGGCACCCCAAAAACCCACACCCATGAGTTGCCACTCACTTAGCAAAGCAACATCCACTTGTCCAAAGATGGTGACACAAACGAGGCTAGGGTGGAGGGTGTATGTCGCCCACCATGGTAACCTGACACACCATGTCCGATACAGCCTCCCTGCCCAACACAACAACACCCCTTGGCTGATACACCAAGGTCCAGACCAATACCAAGCTTCAACAAGGCTCAACCAAGCAAAACAAAGCCCAACAAGGCTCAACAAAGCCCTAAGCTACTTAAAAAAAGAGCCCAACCCATCCTCTCAACCCTGGAGGATGCAAGGAGAGAGAAAGACATATCTCAAGGTGACAAACCTGCACACCAACCCTAAAACTTGGGTAATTTGCAAGTTGCACCTCAACCTCTCAACAAAGCGCAAACAAACCCTAATCACAACTTCAGGTGATTAGCAAGCATCTCAACACAAGGTTTAGGCAAAGCAAACAGGGTAAGCCCAAAACGAAGGTCAGGGTCCTTACACCTAAATTCAGGTAGCCCTCCCCACACAAGAACAAAGGTGAGGAATAATATAATCACACTTAATGTGTACAAAACCTCCCTCTTTACTTGATCTCCTCATGAGGCCACTGTCGTTGCTGGAAACTATTTGATGCCATTGTGATCATTGACTGGGCCGGACCGTTGCCACTATGACAACACTACGTCTGTAACCACCAACTGTTACTTTGCTTCAAGGCATGTTGTTGGCCCTCTCTTATCAACCAAGAGAGTTGCTCTGTCAGTGCACCCAATGTGTCATCGACTATCATCCACTATTTTGCTTCAAGGAAAAGTCACTGATCATCTCTTATTCAACCAACTGAGTTCCTCTAGTTGTTCTTACTCTCTGGAACCCTCTACCACATAAGGCACCAACAAGAAACTGGAGGGATCACACCTCAACCGATGGTTGTCTCAATGGTCTCCTCCAAGGCCTCTATTTACAGGACTCCATGACATGTGGATGCAACTAGGAATCCTTGTCCAACTCTGAATTCAACTCCATGTTGCACGTAGGGAGCCATCTTATTTCCCTTTTATATTTGACTCCTATTCAGATTGGTAGGACAAGCCAACTCCTAATCAAGTCCAAATACAATTGGACATGGACCAGATCCTTTTCCTATTCCCAACAATCTCCCCCTATGGCCCATGAGGGAGATGTTGTCTTTAAAAATCATCTGGAGTAACTTATGGACCTCATCACCACATGTGATGGATCCATTATCTTTAAGCATGCCATCATCATGTCATTTTCATACATATTCTTGAAGTCTCATCCTGACTTCACTTTATTCCCAAGAAACTGAGAAGAAATATCCTAGTAGGGCCACTTCTCTCTCCATGCCCAGACCTAGAACTTTACTGGCTCCCCCTAACTGGTATGTCGATCCATCCTGGATGAAAACCTTGTTTTTGTTCTCCTGAACCAAGGCTCAGAAACCCTCTAATGATGGTCTCCTAGTCTTTGATCATATTCGTTGACAACTAGTCTGGCTTTGTATCTGACATGCTTGTTGTTTTCATCTCTCTTCATCTTATAGTCCCACTTAGACTTTAGTGCTCTCTGACGCTTAGGAAGCATCACAATCTCATAGGTATCATTCTTCTATAAAGAAAACATCTCCACCTGCATCACCTGATGCCACTGTGCTTTATCTCTATGAGTTTGTGCCTCATGATAAGTCTCTGGCTCCACCTGATCAATAAGGAGAATATACTAAGATGGCAGATATTCTGATGAAGCATGACAAACTCTATCAGACCACCTCAACTACTGCTCTGAGGGCTCTACCTGGTGATGATCTTGCTCCCCCTACCCATAAGTCTTTGACTATGAATTTGAGCCACTCAACTATGATTCTAGAATAGGAACACTCAATGTGCTCTCACTCTGCTACTCAGGATGATCTTGCTACTCTTATTCATCATCTAAAGACTACACCTGTGAAGAAGCTGAAGCATCCTCATACTCATCATCATAAGAACTATCACCTGATCCTGCAGCCTCTGCATCACCACTCTTAGGCTCTGTAACTGTCTGACTCTCACAGATGGTCACATCTCTGTGTCTGCTCATGGTCCTTTTTATGGGATCCCATAACCTATAGCCAAACTGATGATCTCTATAGCCAAGAAAGATACATGGCATCACTTTATCATCCAACTTTTGCCTCTTTTCCTTTAGAACATGTGCATAAGCCTTACACCCAAATACTCACAGATGAGCATAGGATGTATCCTTGCCTAACCATAGATTCTCAAGTATATCAAACCCCAAAGGAACTAATGGAGATTGATTAATCAAATAGTAGATAGTACTCACTGCCTCACCCCAGAATATCTTTGGCAACTTTGCAGTATTCAAAATGCATCTAACTTTCTCCACTATGGTACAGTTCATTCTCTCAGATATACCATTGTGTTGTGGTGTGCCAGACTCTATCCTTTCATGTTGTATGTCGTGTTATACACAGTAATCCTGGAACTCCCTGGAGGTGTACTACCCTCCAATGTCCATGTGGAGACACTTCAACTTTTTCTCTGTCTCCCGCTCCACCATGGCATGAAATTTCTGAAAACACTGAAAGACATGATCCTTGATCTTCAACAAGTAGGCCCACACCTTCCTAGATGCATTATCAATGAATGTGACAAAATACCTATTGCCACCCGGTGAAGCCACCTCAAATGGACCACAAACATCTGAATGAATTAATTGTAGAACATCTCACTTCACCTTTGATCTTGTCTTGAAAGAAACTCATCGATGCTTTCCCATCAGACACATATCACATGAATTGAGACCAGTATCCTTGCCAAAATGAATCAATCTCTACTTTGATAAAAGCTTCAAGACTTTCTCACTTATGTGTCCTAGCTATTTGTGCCATAAATCTATCTGGTGATCCTCAACTGCATATATATGACCGCCTTTGAGCACCTTAAGTTGGGTCTTGTACAATGTGTGACATGATTTGCCTCGTACAATAACCAAAGCCCCTTTGGTGATCTTGCATTTACCACCACCAAAATCCAACTGACAACCTTCTCTATCAAAGAATGAACGAGATATTAAACTCAACCACAAATATCGAACATGACAAATATCCTTTAATGTGAGTGTGGAACAGACACTTGTTTGAACACAAATGTCTCCAATCCTGATAATTCTAGAGAAGCTAGAATTTCCCATTTTCACCCTCCTAAAATCTCCCCTCTTGTATGAAGTGAATAATTCCTTACTCGGTGAAGCATGATAAGAAGCTACAGTATCCACCACCCATTCAGAATCATCATCCTCATCATGCAAACATTGCTCTTGGACTGTTAAGACCACATCGTCGTCATTGTCCCTGTCATCTAAAATTTCCACTGTAGTATTCTTGTCATCATCTTACTTGTCTTTGTCTTCAGACCCATGTTTCTTTTTTCAAACCTTACAATCCCTTTTGAAATGACCTGGCTTGCTGTAATGGAAGCACCCTCTATTAATCTTTGACTTGGATCTACCATGAGACTACTCACAGTTCTGGGACTCACCGTGGATCTTAGATCTACCACAATCTCTTAATCTATCAATGCCTCTGCTCTCTATGAAGTGCACCTCTGATCCACTGTCACCTGAGGCTCATCACCAAGTCTCTTCATTCAGTAGACTTCTCTTCACCTAGTCAAGTGTCAACTTTCCTTCCTGTATAAAATTGCTGACTGACACTACGAGCGTCTCCCAGTTGTCAGGTAATGATCCCAGAAGAAGTAGAGCATGGAGTTCATCATTAATAACCATCTTCATGGTCCCTAGTTGATTTACAAAGATTTGGAATTCATTCATATGCTCGACATTACTTGTACCATCCCGGTACTTGAGGTTCACCAACTTTCTAATCAAGCAAGCTTTATTTGTGACAATCTTCTACTCATATAACTTCTTGAGCTTCTCCCATCAATCTTTGGCATTGGTCTCTTCTAAGACGTGATGGAACATGGAAATGTCGAGCCACTTTCAAACTGTTCCAACAGTCTTCCTCTTTAATTTCTTCCAATCTGCATCAGACGTAGTCTATGGCTTGTGTCCCTCTATCAGATCGAATAGATCTTTGCAATAGAGAATATCCTCCATATTGGCTTTCCAAATATGCCAATTTGTGCTTGTCAACTTTATCATCATCGCATCTTCATCCTTCCTCATATAGACCAGTATCTACAACTTGTGCTCTAATACCACTTGTTAGGGATGTTGTACCGATACGGTCCCAGATGTGACAAAAACTTATTGCAGAAGCATTGTCGACAAGCATATAAGCCCAAAGAAGAAACGCAAGATTTAACATGGAAAACTCTCCCTAAGATAAGGAGAGAAAAACCACTGAGCAATACCTACCAACAAGCACTATCTAATTAAGATTACAACTCAGATTACCTAGATTTAGTTACCCGTAAATCTAGGTAGCCCTCCCCACACAAGAACAAAGGTGAGGAAGAAGAGAATCACACCCAGTGTGTACAAAACCTCCCTCTTTACTTGATCTCCTCACGAGGCCACTGTCGTTGCTGGAGACTACTTGATGTTGCTGTGACCAATGACTGGGCCGGACCGTTGCTGCTATGACAACACTACGTCTATAACTGCCAACCACTACTTTGCTTCAAGGCAAAGTTGATGGCCCTCTCTTTTCAACCAAGAGAGATGCTCTGTCAGTACACCCAATGTATCACTGACTATCAACTGCTACTTTGCTTCAAGGCAAAGTCATTGACCCTCACTTATTCAACCAAGAGAGCTCCTCCAGTTGTTCTTGTTCTGAGGCACCCTCTACCATAGAAGGCACCAACAAGCAACTAGAGGGATCACACCTCAACCGGTGGATGTCTCAATGGCCTCCCCTAGGACCTCTATTTATAGTCCTCCATGACATGTGCATGCAACTAGGAATCCTTGTCCACCTCTGAGTCCAACTCCATGTTTCACGTAGGGAGCCATTTTCTTTCCCTTTCAAATTTGACTCCTATTAGGATTGGTAGCACAAGCCAACTCTTACTCAAGTCCAAATCCAATTAGACATGGTCCATATCATTTTCCTATTCCCAACATCCCCAATGACACCCAGTTTGCTCCCACATCTGCCTTCTGACTACCTGATCCCCCTTCCTCTTTCTAAACCCACATAGCCACCTGCCATGATCCCTTCCTAGTAGCAACACAGGTGCATGTGATAACCTCCTTTTTTAGTAGTTTATCTTAGTCTTTTTCTTTAGTTTTCCATACCCTTTTTACGCTTATACTGTACATAAACCTAATTTTATCCCTTTTTGTAAATACATCATCAAACTAACGTTTTCCTTTTATACTTGCAGAAAAAGCACAAAAAAATCATAAAAGAATAATCCAGCCTCAAGGCCGAGTGAAGCCAAACGGTCCGAAGACCGCATGGAGTTCATACGGTCCCGAGACCGCATGAAGCCAAACGGTCCCAAGACCGCATGGAGTTCAAACGGTCCCGAGACCGCATGAAGCCAAACGGTCCCAAGACCGCATGGAGTTCAAACGGTCCCGAGACCGCATGAAGCCAAACGGTCCCAAGACTGCATGGAGTTCAAACGGTCCCGAGACCGCATGAAGCCAAACGGTCCCAAGACCGCATGGAGTTCAAACGGTCCCGAGACCGCATGAAGCCAAACGGTCCCAAGACCGCATGGAGTTCAAACGGTCCCGAGACCGCATGAAGCCAAACGGTCCCAAGACCGCATGGAGTTCAAACGGTCCCGAGACCGCATGAAGCCAAACGGTCCCAAGACCGCATGGAGTTCAAACGGTCCCGAGACCGCATGAAGCCAAACGGTCCCAAGACCGCATGGAGTTCAAACGGTCCCAAGACCGCATGGAGTTCAAACGGTCCCAAGACCGCATGAAGCCAAACGGTCCCAAGACCGCATGGAGTTCAAACGGTCCCAAAACCGTTTGACGCCAAACGATCTCAAGACCGTTTGACGCCAAATGATCTCAAGACCGTTTGACGCCAAACGGTCTCAAGACCGTTTGACGCCAAACGGTCTCAAGACCGTTTGACGCCAAACGGTCTCCAGACCGTTTGGACCTCACTCAAGGCCTATAAATAAGACTCCAAGGGCCCTCCCTGAAGGGGGGAGTCCAGACGTCCAGAGGCTGTCTCTCTACTACCAGAACAACTCCATCCACCGCCCGAGGCCGCCGGTCTGAGACTCACATTCCATTGCAAAGCTACCTTCTCTCTCATCAACAAAGAAGGTGAGAGGAGAAGATCCGTCATCAAGCAAGCCACGAAGGGTGAAGATCGTTGCTCTCTCCATCAAGGGTTCAACCTTATCTCCTCAGTGGAGATGATGTTCTTTCTATCTCTTCTTGCCTCCCCCTTTGTTGTTCCCTCTATGAGGAGCGAGTAGTTCCATCCACTGGGGCGCGGGGACTAGCCCCGCTGCCCATGTTTTGTACTTTGTACTAAAAGATGTTATCATTTCGTTTTAATACTAAATCGTTTCATACATGCTTGAATGATGGCCATGTTCTTGTATGCATCTATTGTCTTTTGTTGTGGTTTATCTACGACCGCTCTCGAGACTCGAATACCGATTTAGTGTTGGTTTCTGGTGTGTGTATCCACCACACATCCGTTTCGGTGTCTAGGAGTGTATCTCAAAGAGTGAAGTAAACTCACTATCATCCGTTGCACTTCCATCTGTATGGAAGTAACCTTGGTAAGTCGAGGAACACACTTCGCGAGGGGAATGATGTAAAGCATGTAACCATTTGATCGGGAATGGCTGGCGTTGCAACGTTCCCGCACTTCTCGTAGCTAGGTTATCCGAATAGGAGACTAGGCCTACAAGGATGCTATTCGATTTGATGATTATCGCTCGCTTGTTAGTTTTAGATGCACGTTTCATGAGGTTGAGTAAGATTCTCTCTTTGGAGACTACATCTCTTCATTGACACGTAGAAATGTACCGAATGAGAGCTATTTAACCCTTGAAGGATGCGATGCATTGCTCTTGTCTTATAAGGCATCGGTCTTGTGGAACATCGAAGGATGCAATGCATCTCTCTTGTCTTACGAGGCATCGGTCTTGTGGAACATCCTTGGATGCAATGCATCACTCTTGTCTTATAAGGCATCGGTCTTGTGGGATATCCATGTATCTAGCTTATAAGTCTTGCTTTGCTTAGTACATATACAATGCATGTGTAGCGGTGGTAAATACCTGCTTAACCCCAGTGATTCATCATCATTTGTTAAATCTTAGTTTTACTTGCTTTATTTACTTTTCATGCTTTAGTCTAAAAACCAATCAAAATCCAACTTTTCGATATAAGTGCCAATTAGTGAAATAACTAAGTGAAGTGTTGTACGTTTTCCATCTTGTTGCTTGCAACAAGACCGTTGTCTTTTGGGTTCGATCCTAAATCTGTACTATGATAAGGCTTCCATACTCTTATGGGGTTGGAGTTGTTATCTAAGCACCAGTTCTAGGTAAACCTAGAGAGAACATCAACTTTCTAGGGTTTTTGGTGCATACCCTGGGACTCCCATTGGAAGAGTAAAATCTTTTGGTGTAAGTCCTAGCTCCATCAGCATGTCACCATGAAAATACTAGAACCCCAACAAGAAACCCATTGTTAGCCATCCCCTCTCATCTCCACTAATCCCCTTCATCATTTTATGATCTTCTATCCATTCCAGAATCTCTATGCCGCCTGCAAAAAATCATCCCTTCACTCAGTCTTCATTCCTGCCAACACACACCTGACTCCAAAACCCAACTCCTGAGTTCCCTTCACGCCTGTAGCCATCCAACACCCAGTACTCCCTATCCATCAAATTTCCATCCCTCGAATCAAGCCCCCTAGATCTCCACCCTCTCCTCTTAAGGTTCTGACCCCTCCCTCATAAGGAAGACACAACCCCCACCACACATAGGTGGGAAAATTTACTACAAGACGACACTCCCTCATGTGTCTCAGTCTCCTACAAGCATCTATTCCCCGATCGCTATCACTTTGTAGCCATCCCCACATCACCAGATCTAGATCTTTCATGAATCAAGTACACTCGTTGATCGCCGGCTTCAGACAGGCCATCACCACCATCGAGGTCCCTTTTGTATCCCTCATTGCCAACATATGTTTCCACTTGTCTGTAGGTGTTAAACCCTCCAACAGTCCTACCCCCTTGCCTCGTAGGGCCATTGAGCCAGCCCTACACGACCATACTGATTGAGATCCCACCTCATGGCTTTTCCTACCAACACCAGTAGTTTGTGACTTGTGACTGTGGAACAACTCAAAACCCAAACACAAGCTTCATGAAGTCTTACGATCCTCCTACTTCTAGCACAACCATTGGTCATCCAGATACGTGACATGGGACATACGCTCCTAGTCAGGTACCTACGAATTAGGGGATTAGATCATGCTTTCAAGTTTTTCAGTGTATAACATGGTGCATGATGAGGATTCAATCACTAATGGGAATCTAAATGGGTTCAACTGTTCAAGAGTTCTACTGCGACATATTTAGTTATAATAGAACAACTTGTTCAACAATGTCAGAGATTTAGACTTTGACCTCATTTTTATCCCTTCCTTGTCGCCTACAATTACTAAGAAACAAATGACTGACATTGCACCAAATGACATACTCCCCTCTAGAAAGCCTAGTGATAACGAAGATGATGATGAATAAGTTCTCTCAACCAATGATGATGAATATGTCAACGATGATCCTGAGCAAGCTTATGTGCTACCTCTAGCAATTGATGGTTCTAGTGATCGTAAAACTAACAAGACAACCAAAAATTGCTTCTTTGATACATCTAGAAATTGATGGCGCCAACATTTCTTACACCATCAACATTGTGTAGTTCATCACTATGCACTTCTAACATATGGCGGCCTCATTCCTACACCACACCATCCATTGATAGATCCTTTCATCACATGCCTTGATAACATTGATGATTTCTATACCCCCTCCCTAGTGTTGTCAACAGTTGCTGATGTTCCAAAGATAAAACTAGTAAAAATGCTTCGTCCCTACTACATGCCTGAGGTTGACAACAGTTTGAGTTTGGTTTCCAAGAAACATCCAGTTCACTTGTCCTATCATCGACCAATGTTGGGAGATCCCACATAAGAAATAAGGTTGACTCACCAGTGGCTCGTCTTTTGAGCCCCAGGGGAGCTGATGCAGGATGAACTCCACTTAATTAGATTTATTTGTGTTATTTTTATATGTAGGACCTAAGTGCAATTTATTAAGTTATATACATTTAGTTTCAATTTTAAAAGCTATATTTTTAATTTCATATTTTATAGGACAATTTCTGCAGTTTTCTCAGGTTAGGTTTTTATATCTTTTAGTATATATACTATCCTTTAAGGCTTGTACCAAGCAGTTGAATATGAATTATTATAACTAATTATCATTTTCTCCTCTCATATTCTTCTTCCTTGATGGGTCCCCCATCACACTCTCTCTTGGATAATGAGAGTTTAGAAAATATATTCACAAGAGAGAACCAGTAAAATATATAAAAAAAACCAATGACCACATTTTTACGAGAGATCCTCTCTCATGAAAAATTGGACTTGGTCAGTCAAGGCCTAACTACCCATGACTCATTCAAAATCACAAAGAACGCTCCCTCGTAAGGAGTGGGAGTATGAAAATATATCCATGTCTCCCACTCATGTAGGAGAGAAGTAAGGAAAACCCCACAGATAAGTCACAAGACTGCTTCTTTCATGAAAAAGGAAGAGCCAGTCAGTTAGGAAGAGAGGGTGATAGACAGACTGAGAGAGCACTCGAGAGAGAAACCTAGAGCCAAGATTGTAGAGAAAATTCATGAGAGAACCTCTCTCATAAAATCCTTGGGACTTTCCTTTGACCTCCATTTTCCACAAAAGTTCACAAGAGAACCTCTCTTGTGAAACTCTATGAGTCTTCTTTGACCTCCATCCTTCAAAAGTCAACCCCTCTTTCACCCTTTCTCATGAAGAAAGATCAGCGGTGAGTCCAAACACAGAATCTTGTCAAGCTAAGAGCAACAAAACAAGTTGTTTCACTCCTTTTTTGTATTTATTTCAATCACAAATGTATCCACGATGCCACCCTTCTCTAGTGGCCTTCTCCTTTGATTTTAGATCAAACTCACCACCGCAATATTGTTTTTGATAGGGGGATTGGGGAAATGGCTTCACAACCCTTTCCCATTCCATAACTGAGCATGCCAATCCCATATCTCTACTGATCAACATACATCTCATCCTTAACGAATCATCCCAACATGGTTTTCTGGGTTTTACTGCATAAACCATGTTGCAACTCCATCGAATCCATTTATTTTTGCAATCCCATTTTCATAGACAAAAACAAAATGGAGAATTCATTGGGGAAAATTCAGTCTAAGTTGCATGATCATTTTGAGCTAGATCCTATTTTCAAGAGCCCCCTTTTCTCACAAGTTTCTTTTCAGTTTTCGTCAAGTCCTATTTTTCACATTAGGTTGTCCTAATCACAAATCTTCTCTTACGAGAATGATTTCCCCCCCAGGTCTTAGTTTTCACACTAGATGGTCTTGAGGACATTAGGGTTGTAAATGGGTAGGGTAGGGTGGGGTAAAGGCTTACCCTTACCCTTACCCGCATCAAAGATGTAGGTAGCGGGTGGGTAATTACCCTTTGCTTAAAAACGTTTACCCTACCCTTGCCCACACCCTTTTCCCCACAGGGTAAATGGGTAGGGTAAGGGTGAGATGGGTAAAATATTATGAAGATAGTATAAGGTATTTTTAACAAATATTTTATATGATATTCCCTACATCAAACACAAGACACTCTTTATGCTAGTTTTTGATAGCAATAATCATGTTTTTTATATGCAACAAATATAGTAATATTTAACATGATTTTTTTCTAAATATAGGGCTTAATATTTTAATATATTATTTCTTGTGGATGAATCTATAATTCTCTCAAAAAGATGATTATAAGAGGTAGTATCATGCTACCTATTGCCTATTAAAGTTTTGGGAACCATAATAATACAAATTGAGAAAGTAGTGGTGTTTCTTGTTGGGGGTTTTGGTAGGCATTAATACATATATTAGAAATTGAAATTATAAATTCATACTTATACTAATGGGTAAATGGGTACAATGGATAGGGTAAAGCTTCTCCCTTACCTTATCCTCTTTAGGTGTGGGTAAAGCGGGTAAAGGGTAAATGGGTGGCAGGTAAAAAATATGCTTACCCTTACCCTATCCTAAAGGGTATGGGTAGAGGGTAATTGGGCAATACCCTACCCATTTACTTCCCTAGAGCACATACCGTCTCTTGTGAGATTTTTTTTCTTCTTTTTTTAGTTTTTTGAGAGTGTGTCTCTTCTCACGTTACAATTTCTCTTGCGAACATTTATTGTCTGTCGATCATTCAATTTTACATGTTTGCTACATGTCCTTTTTTCACAAGACATCATCTCTCGTGAAAATAAAATATGATTAAAACTGTCCTTGGAGCCGATTTGTACAACAATGGATCTTGTTTTGTGTTTTTTTATTCTTTACTTCCTTTCACATCAGGTGTTTGTGCTAGAACTTCCTAACGAGGAAACCTATCTCGTAAAAAATGTTATTTTTCTATCTTTGTGCTATATTTATCTCACAAAAAAGCCTGTCTATAAAAAATTGTTTGTTTAGATTTGAATTTGTGCTAGACCTTTCTCATGACGAGGCCTATCTCATGAAAAAAAGTGTTGTTTTTTTGTGCTAAATCTTTCTCATGACCAAGCCTATCTTGTAAAAAAAAGTGTTATTTTTTTGTGCTAGATATTTCTCATGGCGGAGCAAGTCTCGTGAAAAAAATATATTTTTCTTTAGGATTTCATCTTTAGATCTCCCTCAACATAAAGCTTGTCTCGTATTTTTTTTTCTCTTTTCTTTTTTCTTTCATAAAACATTAGGTCTGAGTTTCTGCTTCAGATCGTTCTCACAATGGAGGGTGTCTTGTGAAATATATTTTTTTGGATTCAAATAATGGCTTCTATGCCATGTCGTCCTAACCACATACCTTCACTTGTGAGCATTCAGTTTCTGTAGGTTATTCATCTTACATGTTTTTTGTAGGTCTTTTTTTTCACAATACATCCTCTCTTTGAAATCGATATGATTGATAATGGGCTTTAAATCATATCTTCTCAGTTTATTCCTACTCTATGATGCTAAATATTCTCTACATGGTCATTTGATTTTTTAATTATTTAGATGTCAATGCCTTGGGGAGGGAACTATCGGTTTAAAAAGGGTGATTTTTGTGTGATTTGATGTGTTGTTGTCCTCCCAAAGTGAGGACAACTACAAGACTGGATGGTCCTTTGGGATCTATCACTTGGTCCCACCCCTTTCACTCATTTCAAGATATTTCATGTATGATGAAATAAATGCTTATATGTCTATTTACTTATGTTGGCATTTTTAAAAATATATAAAAAACACGAAGCATGGACAAGCATATGTCCTATCATCCTATTTGGTCATTAGTAGAAGATTTTTAGCCCACACAGTGACACTCTCCAAAGGGCCTGGGGAAAATTAGTATGGGTATGGCCTCTAAAATCATAGGTACGTGCAAAGGCCCAGAACATTTCCCCCTCTCCTAGTACCAAAGACCAACTATGGATGTCATAGTCATGACGTATATTGGAGTAGTACCTATATCCAAAAGACCCTAGTTGCAAACTACTTGAGAACTTCTTTTGATGCCCCTAGTGAATATAAGGACCATCATTCATATGGTTGTGATTCTCATGTGTGAGGCCACAAATCATCAAACTAAAATAGGTCTAATTTGGGGGGGGTTACATTACATGTTTGAGTGCTTATATTGTTTTTATGGCATTTTTGGAAGCAGAGTGAATATGTCCCAAATACAATCATATCATTGACACTGTAAGGCTGTCCAAAATTTGCATCAAAATTCAATCATTTTCTCACAATCATGTTTTTTGTCAGAAGGCTGCCAATTTTCCATCAAAATTAAACTATTTTCTCAAAATCATTCAATAATTTTCTCACAATCATGTTTGACACAAAGGGAGAAGGAAGTCTTCACACCCTTTTCATATCCAAAAGATCAACTACATCTTCACCTGCTATTCCAATCCATGCAAAAATAAAAAGATTGTCATACATCTACATTGTTTGACTTATTTTGGATGTTTATTCCTATTTGATGAATCATAGACATCACCCCACCATATTCATTTCAAAACCTTTTCACCTTGCTTTTGTCTAATCATATCAATGTCCATCTGGGATCCTTATACTTGGGGAAGTACAAGCTGCCCTTGTAGCCTCAACCAGCTAGCAGTCAGACAGCGCATCACCTTATGAATAGAGGACCTCAGATCCACGTTTGTTCTTCTTGAGCTATAGATTCCTTATATTCTCATGATATCCCTAGACCAACGAAATGGAAACCTACCCTTCTATGCATGTGATGGTTAGAGGTCGGGTAGAACATAACTTCTTGGGGGTATCTTTCTTGAGTTATACAAATTTTCCTTTTCATGACTCATACACTTCAAGGAACTTTTTTTCCTCTCTACCCATTGACATGATGTAGGGGTATCACATTTATATCCATCATCCAATGTGTTCCTTCATATAAGAATGAAAAACCAACATAGATTCTCCTGACTATACAAGTGGCAAAATTTCCACTTTCATCGTCACCCTAATTACACCTCCTAATTTATCTTACATGACTTATGAAAATCATGGACTGTTGCCCCTTTCCATGCAAGGGGAAAATTCCTTTTTCTATCCCACTTGGGAAACCTATACATCACCAAGACTATCGATTCCCCCAACCATGTAAGGGGTAAATTGCTCCTCCACAATGTCATATTGCATTAAGACATAATTTATTCTACTTCTAGAAATTCCATACATACAAAAATATTCATGTGAACGATAATATTTGCATGTAAGTGTTTTAGATCCTTTGTCATGAAGATCACATCAGCTACCATGCCCTATCAGTGTAGTCCTTCTTCTTCGATCCAATGCATGCCTATCTTCAACTTCATTGACAATTGAAAAGCATACGACTACTACCAGCCAACATGACCTTGATGAACCTATAATCCAGTTTGCTTGTCCTGTTTGCCATCTCCACGAAGAGTTGGGATTGTAGGTCAATCATGGGCCAATATTTGATCAATTAATAGCACAACAACAAGATCATACTGCCAATAATGACTAGATTGCAATGAAATCTATAATTACTAAGAAGCAGAAGCAGAAGTAGAAATAGAAATAGAAGTAGTTAACAACTCCAATACCAAATAACTCTAACAGTTCTAATGAAGAAGAAGATGTTGAATATGCAATGTGTCCTCAAAGTAATCAGGGTCATAAGAAAGTTAACATCTCCACTGGGTGATACCAACCGTCACCATACCCTCCTCAAATGTATCCATATGGCATGCCACCAATGTACCCACCTATACAAGGACAGGGTCTCCTCAATTTTCCATGAGCCCCTCTTCATGGGTAACTATCCACAACCTCCCACCATCACGCCACCAGTCCAACAACCATCAATGATGCCCTTACACTCTCCAGTTAAAACTGAACTGACTACTGACCCTTTAAAATCTCCTGAATTGTCTATAAAAAATGCAACAAACATTGAACTAGAGAAACAAAAAAAGAATAAGAAGTCAATCAAGACATCATAACCAACATAGTATTAGTTTGTACAATGTCCACAACTAGGTCCATATGGGTTTCATCCTCACATGTCTTATGGCATTCAATACGTGTAAGACTCCTGACCTAGTTTTATGCTTAATTGTTATTACTTTGCATAATGAGATGCTTAAACCTTAATCTAACTTTTAAGATGTCTTAATATCATGTGACAGGCCTATATTTTCATTTTGGTTCAATTTGATTGATGTTTGAGCTATCTTGTAATATATGTGCTTGTTTTGGACTAAATAACAATTTACCCATACATGAGGGTTATCTTGCAAATTATCACATGAAAAGAGTGTTTATTGTTCTTTAGCGTAATGAAAGAGAACATGATGTAATGGAGGGCCTTGTTTGAATCATGGTTGATGATATGACATCTCATGGAAAATCTAGAGTTTCAAGGGTTTGCTTAAGTTGATAGAGTGATTAACTTAGGGTTTGATGTTTTGACCCCTACACAACTTTTGATGAGGCTAGGAAAAAAACACATGCTTTGATGTGTTGTCTCGACCAAGAAAACCAAGAGGTGCGGATGGTCGAGACAATTTGTCCTCTAGTGTCTCAACCATGTACAATGGTGACTTAGGGTTTTGACCTAGACAAGTAGATGGAATGTCTCGATCGAGACAAGGAGGTAACCAACCTAGTTGGTTACAACATCTTTTTGTATAAATATTAACCTTTTGAAATATGCATTCAATTGGAAATAAGGTATTATTTGGTAGGACATGTGTCCCTAGCTATTCTCATATGTTGACACCTCAATAATTCCTACTTCTCTTATCATTTGTATATATAAGCCTTCCCTTCACTCGTGAGCAATCTTTTTTGGATCCACACTCCTTTTTCTACCTTGAGATCGTCTTTGGAGCTTTAGGAACAAGGAAGGTCAGATCTTGAAACCTTGGGTGGCCAATCCATCTTGGATATTGAAGATCTTGTGCTAGGATCAACTTTTGGTGGTGATTATTGGTGAAAATTCTCTTGGTAAGTGATCTTCTTCTTTTGATCACATTTTGCCCTCTTTTGAAATCCCCCTCATATTCTTCTTCCTCCTTGTCCCTAGACTATGGACAATACATGGTGTCTTTTCTTGGAGATCTCCTCTTCATAAGGGTCATAAATCATGTTTCGACAAGATGGAACCCAAGTGAGAGGATTATTTCATCTCTTTCTCCTATGGTTCGACCTAGATCTATTTTCCCTCTTTCTTGAACTCTCTTGTGATCATAGTTTTCTTATTTATGGAGGTGATCCTTTGGATGGAGATTTGAAGCTTGGTTGAAGATTTTGGAGCTTGAGATCTTAGGAGATAGTTTCTCTTCAGAACATGCATGTTTTATAACTTTTCCTACCTCTATTATGTGCATCTTAAACCTGATCATAAGTTTTTGTGTTAATATCTAAAAATGGATCTCTGATATGTTGAATGATATAATATGTTTAGGGTTCAACTTTGGAGCATTCTTGAGAAAGTTTATTTCTTATAAACCCTAAAAATCGTGTACCCAATTTTGTCGTAAATGGAAGATTGATCTATATTCTTTGAATCTTGATCTTTAAGACTAGGATACATTCCATATATTGCATTTATACTTGAAGAACAGGAAGTTTCTTGTCTATTTATATACATGAGAATCTTGGTTCTCTCTCTAATATTCTTCTTTGATGATCATCTATTACCCATGATCTAGGGTTTGATGCATATCTTTAGTATGGAGATTTACTCCTTAGTTAATGTTTGTTCTTCTTAGTTTGATCTCTATTCTGACCTTTCTCAGATGTGCAATAGTGTTGGGCATGTGGTCGAGACATACTTTGGTCTTCCATCATGGTCTACACCCTTGAAGTGGGTGATTTTGACTGCGACACCCTCGTAATCCTAAGGGTGGTCACTACACTGGTAAAACAACGTTGTTGCATGGTCTCCCAACCTTTTGGTTGACGTTGCAAGTAAGTTTGGCTAAATCTAATGGTCAGAGATACTTGTTCAGTTTTTGTAAGTTTGGTAACTGGTTAAGGGTAGGTTGATTATGGTCATGACACTAAAGGGTTAGGTCATAACATCTTATGACTATTGGGTTGATACTTTATTGTATCCTGGTCATGACAGGCCCTGTGGTGTGATGGTCGCGACACTCCTTGGTGGAGTTTCAGTCGTGACGTCCCGTTGCATGATTCCTAGTGTCGTAGTCATGACACCCCGTCAGGGTCATGTTAGGATCATAATACCTAGGGTCGAGACCATGTGTAGTGTCTCGGTCTTGACACGGGTTGTGAGAGGTCGAAACCATGGAATGTGTCTCGATCAAGACACATGTGTTATAGTGGTCGAGACTAATATGTTATGAGAGGTTCACACCAAGTGTTGAAGGAGTTCGAGATCATGTGTTGCGAAATTGTCGAGACACCTATACACATACATGCACATGATCAATACATAGTGAAATAGTTTACATAAGGTGATGATATTAAGGATGCCTAATCATAAATGATAATGCTTAACCCTCGTACTCCCCAACAATGTGGGAGGTGATGAAATTAGGGTTAGAGGTTGAAGAATGATATGAAACCCTAATCTTGTGACAATGTTATATATGTGCTTATTCTACTTGAAGTGATTATTATATGATGGTGTTTTCTCTCTCCTACTTGTGTAATACTAAATTGCAGGTGAGATGAATGTCATTTATATGAGTATGCTATGATGATCCTTATGTAATATAGGGTGGTGACTATGAGTAATATTGAGGCGTACTATGATAATTGAAAGAGAAAGAGTTGCATGAAATGGTCTAAAGACCTAGCAAGTGATTTGTGCATAAAGTGAGGGATTGATATTCCATTGAGAGGTGACATTATTGATGACCTTATAATGGTGGCAATACAAGTGTCATGTGGTGATGAGACAAGTTTTCATTTTGTACATTTTATTTCTTCTGAAGTTGTATCCTACCTTTAATTTTGTAGAATTTGTTTAGGGTTAATATGTTGTAACTTGATTGATGCATAAAAAGATACCCAATTGGATATCTAATCAAGTGAAACCTTAATCATGTAGTTTCCCTGTACCATAGATCCATCTTCAGCATCAGTAACTAGCTAGATGGTGAAACGAGTAACTCCTACGGAAACTCAGAGCACATATTATTGAATATGTGGGGTACCAGTGGAAATAACACCGTGTATCCTTAAATTGTTGAAATAGTGGTAAATTGTTTATTATTGAACGTCCATGTGCGAGCCAGTTCTCTAGTGTTGTGCCATATACCATGCTAGACTAGTTGTTTTACAGGACCATAACATTGACTATGAGTTGTTGTCTCTAAAAAATTATAGCTATGTCTATAAGTTGTTGTTGTTTAGTAGTTTGACTGTTATGTCACTGCATTGCAGACTCAAACTGACTGAGTAGTGCTGGTGATGATCGTGGAGTCCAAATCTTCCATTGATCTTGTATGGTACTGATTTTGACTTAGCAGTGGTCGGTTGGATTTAAGTGGTATGCCTCTAATCCTTAGGGAATAATAATAACCTTGATAATAAAGTCGTGTAGCATATTTTCTTAAGTCAAATATGAATCACATTGGATGACCCCATGCCTTATTTCTTGTACTGGCTAGTTTATAACAATTATACATGTTCTTCATATTCCTTTTAAGAGTATAAATTGTCCTACTGCTCAGTTGTAACTACTTGAACTACTCAATAGTAATACCTGCTTTATTTATCTACTTTATTATATAAAAATCTTATAATAGATGTTGGTGATGAGTTATATCTCTCACTGGGATGTTTAGTCTCACTCGATGGGTTCCACAACTTTTTAGGTGATCGTGGATGAGGAGGTCGAGGTCCTGGTGCATGTGTTGAGTAGTAGGGAGAGCAGTAGCTATTAGAAGGTTGGACATGGTACTAGTTAAAGTCTTGTAGTAGAGTCCTATGCATCATCCCTATATTCTTAGGTCTTTGGGGAGATTTTGTTGTTTTATATATCAACATGTAGATTTTGGCTTTGTTCCATGAGTGCATAGAAATGGCATGTGTATATAAATAGGTTGTAATATGTAACAGTTGTGGCTTGATAGCCTTTAAACTTGGTATGTAATATCTTTTGGCATATATGAAATATAGATTACCTGAGTTGAAGGCTTGTTTATAAAACACTTCCACTTGAGATATTGAATTGTAAATGGATTTATTTTACCATGTTTGGTGGTAATATTTTTAGTAGTCATAATTCCGCTCTTTGTATTGAGTAATCTTTCTTTGTGTGGCATAGGGTGTCACATTTTGGTTGGTATCATAGCTATAGGTTTGCTGAGTCTATAGGGACATAGGGCTAGGGTTTGAGTATGTTCCAATGTCCTCCTGTATATATTATGGTCACTTACACTTATGCAGAAGACGAAGAAGAATAAAAGAAAAGATGTCTGGAGAACATGAAGAACATGTTGTTGAAAGCAGTGTAGATGTACCAAGAGGTGGTGCAAGGAGGAAAGAAAGGGCAGAAGCTATGCCAGAATTGCATCAAGTTGATGCACCTATGTATCCAACCCAACATTCCAAAATATGTTTGGACAATTCGTGGCTAGAATGACACACATGGTGGATAGGATGCATGCAACCCAACCTAAGGCAACTGTCCTAGGCATTGAAACACATGGGTCAGGAAAGACTTTTGAAAGACTTTGATGTGTAGGAGAATTGGAGTATGTGGGAACATTTGATCCATCTGATGCATACATGTGGTTGACTGAGCTGGAAAAGGCCTTTAAGATCCTTAACATCCCTAAAAAAGATAGGGTGAAGCATGTTATATATCTGTTGAAGGGGAGTGCTAGCCACTGGTAGGCCATAGAGGAGGATAAAAGGTCAGGTGTTGTGATTACTTGGGAAGAATTCTGATGATAGTTTGTAAGTTGGTACTTTCTGAAGACTTACTTAGATGATAATATTGTATAGTTTGAGAATTTCTGACGTGAATATATGTTAGTTAGTGCTTATGAAGACAAGTTTATGGAGCTTCTAAGGTTTTGTCTATATATGGCTACAACAGACAAGGAGAGGATCAGATGCTTTGAGAAAGGTCTGAGTTCTGAACTGACAACCCCAATTTCATCCTTAGAGAATAGAGAGAGGTTTGCCACTTCTGTGGAATCAATTAGAAGAGTGGAGAGGTCTGTGATAGAAAACCATGAGACAAAGGCCAAGAAGAGACATGCACTGTACTAAGGACAATCTTCTAGAGGCCGCAAGAAGACTAGGTTATCAGCACCTCAGTCTCAACAGAGGTCAGTGACTCAGTTGCAGTGGACAAAAAGTAGAGTTAGAGGTCATTGTCTTCCACCTCTGGGAGCTCATAGTGCCACGTCAATGTCTCTAACATGACCATCTTGGCCGTGGTACGAGAGTAAGACCTATTTCAAGTGTGGATAGATGAGGCATACCAAGTGGTATTACCCTATGAAGGATGAATAGGTGACTCTACATTCTAGGCAGAGTCAGCAAGGGTCACAACAGAGACAACAACCCAGTGGTAGAGGACATGGACAAGCATGAGAGACTGATTCTTCAGGAGAAGCTGGCAGAGGAAGGGGGAGACAATAGGTGACAACTAGATTCTATGTGATGAGTCAGTCAAAAGGATTCATTAACCCTCGAGTAGTGACTGGTCAGATGGAATTATTTCATTCTAATTTGTCTTCTTCATGTTTCATATATGTTTTGATTGACATGGGTGCAAAACACTCCTTTTTTTTGGTCGGTCAAAAAGTGTGTTACTATATACCAAAAACTTTGGGAACAAGGTAACCCAATACAAACCAGAAGCTATAAAAGCTCACTCTAGGATCAAATACCCCACGCATGGGGTATTAACAAAATCACAGGACAAAGAAACCAGAAAGAAGGAAGACCAGAAAAACTCATCAAGCTAAAAATGAACAAACCATCTAGGAGGAAGCCAGTTAAGAGAAGTAAGTACATGCATTTAGCCCACCCACAAAAAGTAAAAACAACTTTAAACAAGGCATCCTCCAGGAAACCTGCCAGGACATAGCTTGAAAGCATCTGATCTTCACCGACTACAACAATGTTGGTACCTTATGCACCAATTTTGGTACAGATTATAATTTACCCAAAATGTGGGGTTGATATGCAAATTACCACCTCTAGAGTGTTCCTACTTCCTCTATGTATCATTTCGATGAGATATAATGAATTAGAAACCATGTTTGAATCATTTATGAATGATGGCAATCTTGGTGATGAAATGACCAAGAAAAGGGTTGAATATGAAAGCTTAACTTGAGTTGTATCAAGTTGAAAAGCTTATATATGAGTGTCTATCAGCCAAGGAGCCATAGGAGGAGTCTCATATCATTTTGTGAACTCTTGGAAAAGGTCATATCATGCAAAGAACCTCAAGGAGGTGAGTTTTGTCGAGTTGAAACTTCCTTAGTAAAGTTGTGACGAGTTGTGAATAAAATGATGAATTAATTTATATATCTTATTCAAAGGGATAAGTAATGGACGAATTTGCATCTCTAGATGATCCTCAACCATTTTGCAAGACAAGATAAATGTTGATACATGCATGTACACGTGTCATCCATGCATGGACATGTGGCACCTACTAGCTCAAAATGATGAGACCTCATTTTTACCTTCCTTTGAACAACAAGTATATATACCCCTAGTTTCACCCCTTGGTGCAATTTTGCGACCCTTACCACCCTCCTACCTTACTTTATCGTCCATATAGCTCCTATATCGTGAAGGAATGCTGTGGTATCATGCATGGGCCCTTGGGTATCGCCCATGACAAGATCATATCGCCCAAGTAGGTGATATCGACCATATAGGGTGATATCGCCCATAGTGAAGTGTTTTGATCATAAGTTAGTGGCATATCGTGCATATGAGTGTCATATTGTGCATGGGTGATGACATATCATGCAAGAGTATTATGTTTTTGTGCAAGGGTTCTAAGGAGCAAGAAGGAGCTCATACTTAACCCTAAGGTGAGGTAATGATCATCTTCAACCTTGGATTGAAGCATGATTTTAGGGTTTTGATATTGTTTTCTTTTCTTCTTCACCAATTGCTTATCCCTGTTGATTCTTTGCATATAGAGGAGTTGTGAAGTTCATATTCAACCTTAGGAACGTGGATCTTTAAATTTGTTCTCAAGGCGGGTTATATAACTTGAACTCAACCATGTTATTATTCATCACCTAAATTGCTACACTTAATGAACTACTTTTAATTCTGAAATTTCCTGAAATAGTTGATGCAATTATGAGTTCTAGTAGTTTCATAGACCTGTTTCCATGAACTATAACTGTTAGAATAGAGGTCTAGAGCTTGAAGATGATGATATCACCTTATAAAAGTGATATCGGTGCAAGCACCTCTAACCCGATATGATGATGCACCTACTTCACTAAAATGATATGGATATGATTGTATACCTTATTGCATGATATGGGGGTGTAGTATACACCTCTTGCACGATAGAGAGTCAAGTATTGACTCCATGCACGATACAAGGTTAAATGAATACTTATAAGTTGACATGAAACCCTAATTTGGGTAACCCGATATGAGTAAAGAATAGCAAATGATATTGCACGATATAGTAGCCCAATACACAACCCTAGTTGATGTCTAGACTAACATGGTGATGGCTTAATACCTCATGAACAACATGGGTAACACATATAAACACCTCTAGCCCAATATGAATGGTGTGTATATACTTCTAGCCCGATATGATGAGTGCTCATATACTTACAACCCGATATGGTGATCATATGCACAGTTCTAACCCAAGACACCTTGTAAAGGTGAGGGAAAGACACTCTTAGGAGTGATGAGTGTAACACCAAGTAATGGTGTGGCTAATACGTTGATAGGTGAAACACCTAGAGTGGTTGATAAAAGACAACCTTATATTAACAATGCCTTGATCTGAGATGAGCCCATATCATTGATGATAGCTGGGTAATTCAAGTGTGTGACTTATGGACAATACTTTACAAGATTAATATGATGGGATAGTTCATAAAGTATTAGGATGGGAAATACCCTAATACAAGATAAGTTTATGAACTTAAGTTAAAAGTGATGAGAGAAGTGATACACCAAGGCATGGTAAATATCACATCCATCACTTTATGGTCGTTACACCTTGATGCACCTTAAATCCAATATACTTGGATGAGTAACACATGATGTATGTCATGTCAATTGTTACATTGAGATGTAATGCACGTTGATAAGTGTAGGCTAACATACCTTGATAAATGGTTAAGCCAAGATAACAAAGTATGATGTAATCAATATCCTAGAGAGGATGAGAGAGAAACTCATACTTTGTGTTGATTATCATTTAATGATAAAAGATGAGAATAAATAAGTATAATTGAATACTTATGATATCAATGTATGCTCCTACATGTGTGGAGCAATGAATTAGGGTTTGAATTAATAATATGAACTTGAAACCCTATTCGACTAAAAAGGGAAACCCTAACCCTAATAGTTGTTTCCTAGTGAGAGGTGACAAGATGTTGAATGGCCTTGTGAGCCATGTGAATAGTTGTTTCATAGTGAGAGGTGACAAGATGTTTAATGTCCTTGTGAGCCATGTGAATAGTTGTTGCCTAGTGAGAGGTGACAAGATGTTTAATGGCCTTGTGAGCCATGTGAATAGTTGTTGCCTAGTGAGAGGTGACAAGATGTTTAATGGGCCTTGTGAGCCATGTGAATAGTTGTTGCCTAGTAAGAGGTAACAAGATGTTTATAAAAGTTTCATGTAAGAAATGATAATGTTCAAATAAACTAGGAAATGGAAACTTAGTAACATAATAATAATAATAAATGGATACAATAATAATAATGAAATCTTAATCATGCATGCTTTATGCTTATAGCCAAATAAGCGCTATAGTGTTTTGAATAAGCTTAAAGGAGATAAGAGGAATACTTGAATTACATAAGGGATGTGAATAAGTATGATGGCATGGCCAAGGTTTAATACGTAGTAAAGGTGATTTGGTATCCAGTGATGATGCACAGGATTGACATAGTTCAATGCCTGGAATTATGTCACAGGATTGGTCATAACCCAATACCTGGAATAATTGCACATGATTGGTAATAACCCAATGCCTGGAATAATATCACAAGATTGTTCATAACCCAATACCTGGAATAATTGCACATGATTGGTAATAACCCAATGCCTAGAATAATGTCACAGGATTAGTCATTACCCAATACCTAGAATAATTGCATAGGATTGGTAATAACCCAATGCCTGGAATAATGTCACAAGATTGGTCATAACCCAATACATGGAATAATTGCACAGGATTGGTAATAACCCAATGCCTAGAATAATTTCATAGGATTGGTCATAACCCAATACCTGGAATAATTGCACAGGATTGGAAATAACCCAATGCTTGGAATAATGTCACAGGATTGGTCATAACCCAATACCTTGAATAATTTCACATGATTGGTAATAACTCAATGCCTGGAATAATGTCACATGATTGGTAATAACACAATGCCTGGAATAATGTCACAGGATTGGTCATAACCCAATACCTGGAATAATTGCACATGATTGGTCATAACCCAACACCTGGAATAATTGCACAAGATTGGTAATAACTCAATGCCTAGAATAATGTCACAGGATTAGTCATAACCCAATACCTGGAATAATTGCACAGGATTGGTCATAACCCAATACCTGGAATAATTGGATAGGATTGGTAATAACCCAATGCCTGGAATAATGTCACAGGATTGGTAATAACCCAATACCTGGAATAATTACACAGGATTGGTCATAACCCAATACATGGAATAATTGCACAGGATTGGTAATAACCCAATACCTGGAATAATGTCACAGGATTGGTCATAGCCCAATACCTAGAATAATTGCATAGGATTGGTCATAACCCAATACCTGGAATAATGTCACAGGATTGGTCATAACCCAATACCTGGAATAATTGCACAGGATTGGTCATAACCCAATGCCTGGAATAATTGCACAGGATTGGTAATAATCCAATGCCTGGAATGTTTGCACAAGATTGGCATAGTACAATACCTAGAATGTTTGCACAGGATTGGCATAGTCCAATGCCTGGAATGGTTGCACATGATTGGCATAGTCCAATTCCTGGACAGAATATGATGATGTATACTTACATGATTAGTACAATTCAATATCTGGTTAGTAGATTGGCTGAGGCCAGCAGTAAGAAATGAGAATGATTCATGGATGACATACCATGATAATGAGCATCACAGGATAAGCTTGAGATGTTGATATAGTATGATGGGTAAATGATATACATGTTCTTCATATTCCTTATAAAGTGAATAGATGATTTACTTCTCTATCATAGATAGTTGCAATGCTTTAAAAGATGAGAATATTCTAAACTGCTTATCCTCTGCTCAGTTTTTTTTTTTGAAACGCTTATCCTCTGCTTAGTTTAATACTATTTAACTGTGATAATAACATTGTTGGCGGAGAGTTATATCTCTCGTTGGGACAATTGTCTCATCCCCTGGGATCCACATTTTTTTAGGTGGACGTGCACGAGGGGGATTGAGACCGTACTGTAGAGAAAGAACAACAGCAGTAGGGACAGTAGTGACAGCTCAGGTTGAGTGTACTGTCTGTCATGTCTTGTAGATAGAAGTCCTATGTGTCATCTCTGTACTCTCAGGTCCTTGGATTTAGTATTTGTTGGTTTTATGAACAATCTGAGATTTTGGCTTGTATGCCTCGAGGTTTGATGTTGCTTTAAGTATATGTTTTGAAAAAGCAATTGTTATATGTTGTCCTTGAGAAGAAATGGTACAGTATATGTACAATATATGATCAATGTGAATATCAGGTTTTGGGTTCTTCCTTAAAGAGTTTTCCTAGAAATGGATCTCTTTACAAAGAAAATGGTTTTAATTTTTAGTGATTTTTGTTAATCTGTTTCTTATGATTATTCCGCATAATTAGTAACAATTTGTTTGTCAGTTTGGCGACTGTCGTTACAAGTTTGGTATCATAGCTTAAGGGTCACCGAGTCTATAGAGACATAAGACTAAGGTGTTGAGTCTGTGTTAGTGTCCTCCAGTATGCCCTATAGTGACTTCCACTTATGCAAAAGAAAGGGTAAAGTTTATAAATGACTGGGGAACATGAGGAACACATTGCTGAAAGAAATGCGGTTGAACCATGAGAGGGTGCAAGAGATCAGGAAAGAGTAGGACGAGTGCCTAAGAATTCCCATCTTGACCCAATCAGGATAGAGAATCCTACTTTTTATGCTCTTGTGAGGCAAGTTAGGACAACAGTGATGCATATAATAGACTGGATACTAGCATTACAATCGAGGTTACCAGTCCCCACTATAGAAACTTTGGGTTTTGAAAAGGTTCCTAAATGACATAGTCATGTTGGAACAGTGGAAAATGTGGGAAGGAATGACATATGGCAAGAAATTAGACTCTTCCATAAGTATAGATAGATAGTACATCTGTAATGGTAGTACCTAAGGAGGGGTACTAAGCTGAGAATGAAGGAAAGGTCTCTATAATTCTAGAGACATTTGCCTAGTTGTTCTAAAAATCCAAAGTTTTTGGTGCCACCAGTGCAATAAATGCCTAGTGCACCAGGGTAGTAGTCACTAAGTAAAGGTAAAAGTCCTAACTTTCCACCTATAAGAACTCCTGACTTAGCTTCTACATCGGTAATGAGACTGATAAGACTATGGTACGAGGATAAGACATGGACATGTTAAGAATACTAAACCCTTTTATTCAAAAAGAAGGGAGTAAATGGCCCAACAACTGAGGCAGACTCGGCAGGGCTTACGAAAGTTACAACCTAATAGTGTAAAAAGGCAAAAGAAACAACAGGAAACAGCTAGACTCTATGTTTGAGTCAACCTGAAGTGGTGAATGACTGTGAGGGGTGACATCTGATATGTCTTCTCTTGATTTTATCTGATAATCATAAGAAGGTAGTTGTTCTTGAGCTTCCTGTAATTAGTCCTATGGGGACATGAGGAAGAGATAAGAAGGATAAGAACCTATATTCAGATTAATATTCTCTTATATGTTTTGAAATTTCTCTCTTCATGTAGAAAAGGAAGAGACATAAAAGAAACACCCAGAGAAAATCTGAGATACAAAGTAGTAAAAATTTAAAGAGATGAAACATAATATAAAACAAATGCATACTACCTAATTTCAGTTCTTGAATACCCTGGCCAGGTATTCATCTATTGAAGGTAAGGTAAGTATGACACTCTTAGATTGCTATCTTTCTGATTACTCTGATCAAGTAGTCATTTTGAGACAATCTAAAGAGCATAATGAAGTAGAAGATGTGGCATGGATATTTCTACCTCATCCTAATTGATATATGGGTGAATTTGAGTTAATCACAAATCAACTTTTAAACAAAAGAAGATGTTTAGTATAATGTATACCTTGGTCTGAGAACTTAGAGGTAACAATTACCCGATGAGAGGTAACAATGTTCAGTGATGAACTGAGGGTTTGAATACGCAGATCTAGTAATCATGATGATGATAATATTGAGAGGTGGTGACATGTAATCATCTATAATTCCTATGATGAAGGCAAGGAACTTAAGAGGAAATAAGATTGAATGACACATGAACAATTGAAAGTTCATGCAATAATCGGAGGAGATGATAATCTCTTCTCTTTGATAAACAACCCTGAGTAATGATGGGGTGATAAAAGGAATATGTTCCTTTGCGTTCTTTCCCTTCAGGGACATGGCAATCAAGTGGGTCTTATGACACTTGATGAGCATAAGTTAAAAATGTTCAATTGTTGGATACTTAGAAAAGTATCATTTTGTCTTGGACTTTGGTTCCAAGATAAAGATATGTGTATCAAGTAATGTCCCAAGATGAAAGAAAGATGATTTATGTTGGTTACCTAGAATGGCTAATTGTGAAATCAATCTAGTTACATACTATAGTATGGACATCATATGTTAGGGGTTTATGCTATGCATAAACATAACATCGATAAGGATGTACTAATTGAAGGAACAATTGTAGAATCATTGTGGGAAAAACTTATCAAGCTAAAAATAATTCCTTAGAAAGTGTTAACTCATACAGAGTTGACTCTACAGTCAATAATGAAAAAGATAGTGGAGTATGTGTCCTGTGTGATAGATTCTATGATAATCATGTGTGGAAGAACTTTATGTTGATCAAAGTTCTATGGTATCTCCATGACATTAAGATGTTATGTGGAGACTTGATGATATAATAAATGAATAATATTTGTCTCCCTTTACCTGAGATTTTGGGGACGAAATCCTTGTTAGGGGTTTATAACTTGTAATGACCCTGACCTGGGTTATGAGGTAACCCTATTTTTTTTGCTAAAAAAGTTTCTTAGAACTTTAATATAATCCTCTAAGGTGTTTTTTTATCATGTGACATACTTATGTTTCAAGTTTGGTCCTAATTGAATGTTGTTTGAGCAATGTTCCTTTGTTTTGGACCAAAGTGCAATTTACCCAAGATGAGGGGCTATATTGCAAAATGTCACATGTTGAACATGCCTCATGTGTTTTAGCATCATTATAGAGAAAATGATGCAAGGTGGTGGCTTGTGTAAATCCCAAATTCCAAGTTTGAACTTGTTTGAACAATGTTGGTACCTTGTGCACCAATTGTGGTACAGATTGTAATTTACCCAAAATGTTGGGTTGATATGCAAATTACCACCTCTAGAGTGTTCCTACTTCCTCTATGTATCCTTCAGATGAGATACGATGAATGAGATACCATGTTTGAATCATTTATGAATGATGGTAATCTTGGTGATGAAATGACCAAGAAAAGGGTTGAATGTGAAAGCTTAACTTGAGTTGTATCAAGTTGAAAAGATTATATATGAGTGCCTATCATATAAGGAGCCATAGGAGGAGTATCATATCTTTTTGTGAACTCTTGGAAAAGGCCATATCATGCAAATAACCTCAAGGAGGTGAGTTTTGCCGAGTTGCAACTTCCTTAGTAAAGTTGTGACAGGTTGTGAATAAAGTGATGAATTAATTAATAGATCTTATTCAAAGGGATAAGTAATGGATGAATTTGCATCTCTAGATGATACTCAACCATTTTGAAAGATAATATAAATGTTGATGCATGCATGTACACGTGTCATCCATGCATGGACACGTGGCACCTACTAGCTCAAAATGATGACACCTCATTTTTACCTTCCTTCATGAACAACAAGTATATATACCCCTAGTTTCACCCCTTGGTGCAATTTTGCGACCCTTACCACCCTCCTACCTTAATTTATCGTGCATAGAGCTCCTATATCGTGAAGGGATGCTGTGTTATCATGCATGGGCCCTTGGGTATTTCTCATGACAAGATCATATCGCCCAAGTAGGTGATATCAGCCATATAGGGTGATATCGCCCATAGTGAAGTATTTTGATCATAAGTGAGTGGCATATCGTGCCAATGAGTGTAATATCGTGCAAGAGCAGTATGGTATCGTGCAAGGGTGCTAAGGATCAAGAAAGAGCTCATACTTAACCCTAAGGTGAGGTAATGATCATCTTCAACCTTGGATTGAAGCATGATTTTAGGGTTTTGATCTTGTTTTCTTTTCTTCTTCACCAATTGCTTATCCATGGTGATTCTTTACATATAGAGGAGTTTTGAAGTTCATATTCAACCTTAGGAACGTGGAGCTTTGGATCTTTGAAGTTTTTCTTAAGGCGAGTTATATAACTTGAACTCAACCATGTTATTATTTATCATCTAAATTGCTATACTTAATGAATTACTTTTAATTCCGAAATTTCCTGAAATAGTTGATGAAATTATGAGTCCTAGTAGTTTCTTAGACCTGTTTCCATGAACTATAATAGTTATAACAAAGGTCTAGAGCTTGAAGATGATGATATCACCTTATAAAAGTGATATCGGGTGCCAGCACACAAGCAAGCACCTCTAACCTGATATGATGATGCACCTACTTCACTAAAATGATATGGATATGATTGTATACCTTATTGAACGATATGGGGGTGTAGTATACACCTCTTTCATGATAGGGAGTCAATTATAGACTCCATGCACGATACAAGGTTAAATGAATACTTATAAGTTGACATGAAACCCTAATTTGGGTGACCTGATATGAATAAAGAATAGCAAATGCTATTGCACGATATAGTATCCCGATACACAACCCTAGTTGATGTCTAGCCCGACATGGTGATGGCTTAATACCTCATGCAAAACATAGGTAACACATATAAACACCTCTAGCCCGATATGAATGGTGTGTATATACTTCTAGCCTGATATGGTGAGTGCTCATATACTTACAACCCGATATGGTGATCATATGCACACTTCTAACCCGAGATACCTTGTAAAGGTGGGGGAAAGACACTCTTAGGAGTGATGAGTGTAACACCAAGTAATGGTGTGGCTAATACCTTGATAGGTGAAACACCTAGAGTGGTTGATAATGGACAACCTTATATTAACAATGCCTTGATCCGAGATGAGCCCATATCATTGATGATAGCTGGGTAATTCAAGTGTGTGACTTATGGACAATACTTTACAAGATTAATATGATGGGATAGTGCATAAAGTATTAGGATGGGAAATACCCTAATACAAGATAAGTTGATGAACTTAAGTAAGTTAAAAGTGATGAGGGAAGTGATACACCAAGGCATGGTAAATATCACATCCAACACTTTAAGGTTGTTACACCTTGATGCACCTTAAATACAATATACTTGGATGAGTAACACATGATGTGTGTCATGTCAATTGTTACATTGAGATGTAATGCTGTAATGCCCGGGCCCACTGCCCAAGGCTCTAGTAGATTTCAGGAATGACGACTGGCCCCATAAACCATCACTAGCCTTAATTGCGCACTTTGTCCACACTGACGCGCAAGCCGGGATCAACTTCCCGACTGGTCACCCATCCTAGTACTACTCCAAGCTGAGAAAGCTTAACTATGGAGTTCTTTAGTGATGGGCTCCCGGAAAAGGAGGTGCACCTTGGTGATATGAGTAGTCCAATCATTCCATTTAAGATCATGTTATCCAAGGCCTCAAATCCTGGGATGTTACAATCTCCCCCACTTAGAATCTTGACGTCCTCGTCAAGGCTCAACTATATGGCCTCATAATCTGACCCCATTTCAGTGCAGACCCACAATGGCCCATGGACACCCAGCTCCCGTCCACGGCTACCAGCGCAAGGGCGGCTCAATCTTGTCTCTACGGATAGCCCTTTCCAACTTGCCTGGACCACACGGCTCAAGACTGGCATGCCACATGCCCATGTAGGACCCACCTACTGGAGGGGTTATGGCTCTTATACCATTTGTAATGTCCGGGCCCACTGCCCAAGGCTCTAGTAGAGTTCCAGGAATGACGACTGGCCCCACAAACCACCACTAGCGTTAACTGCGCACTTTGTCCACACTGACGTGCAAGCCGGGATCAACTTCCCGACTGGTCACCCATCCTAGTACTACTCCAAGCTGAGCACGCTTAACTATGGAGTTCTTTAGTGATGGGCTCCCGGAAAAGGAGGTGCACCTTGGTGATATGGGTAGTCCAATCATTCCATTTAAGATCATGTTATCCAAGGCCTCAAATCCTGGGATGTTACAAATGCACTTTGATAAGTGTAGGCTAACATACCTTGAGAAAGGGTTAAGCCAAGATAACAAAGTATGATGTAATCAATATCCTAGAGAGGATGAGAGAGAAACTCATACTTTGTGTTGATTATCATTTAATGATAAAATATGAGAATAAATAAGTATAATTGAATACTTATGATATCAATGTATGCTCCTAGATGTGTGGAGCAATGAATTAGGGTTTGAATTAATAATATGAACTTGAAACCCTATTCGGATAAAAAGGGAAACCCTAACCCTAATAGTTGTTGCCTAGTGAGAGGTGACAAGATGTTTAATGGCCTTGTGAGCCATGTGAATATTTGTTTCCTAGTGATAGGTGACAAGATGTTTAATGGCCTTGTGAGCCATGTGAATAGTTGTTTCCTAGTGAGAGGTGACAAGATGTTTAATGGCCTTGTGAACCATGTGAATAGTTGTTACCTAGTGAGAGGTGACAAGTTGTTTAATGGGCCTTGTGAGCCATGTGAATAGTTGTTGCCTAGTAAGAGGTAACAAGATGTTTATAAAAGTTTCATGTAAGAAATGATAATGTTCAAATAAACTAGGAAATGGAAACTTAGTAACACAATAATAATAATAATAAATGGATACAATAATAATAATGAAATCTTAATCATGCATGCTTTATGCTTATAGCCAAATAAGGGCTATAGTGTTTTGAATAAGCTTAAAGGAGATAAGAGGAATACTTGAGTTACATAAAGGATGTGAATAAGTATGATGGCTTGGCCAAGGTTTAATAACTAGTAAAGGTGATGTGGTATTCAGTGATCATGCATAGGATTGACATAGTTCAATGCCTAGAATAATGTCATAGGATTGGTCATAACCCAATACCTGGAATAATTGCACAGGATTGGTAATAACCCAATCCCTGGAATAATGTCACAGGATTGGTCATAACCCAATACCTGGAATAATTGCACAGGATTGGTAATAGCCCAATGCCTAGAATAATGTCACAGGATTGGCCATAACCGAATACCTGGAATAATTGCACAGGATTGGTAATAACCCAATGCCTGCAATAATGTCACAGGATTGGTCATAACCCAACACCTGGAATAATTGCATAGGATTGGTAATAACCCAATGCCTGGAATAATGTCACAGGATTGGTCATAACCTAATACCTGGAATAATTGCACAGGATTGGTAATAACCCAATACCTAGAATAATTGCACAGGATTGGTCATAACCCAATACCTGGAATAATTGCACATGATTAGTAATAACCCAATGCCTGGAATAATGTCACAGGATTGGTCATAACCCAATACCTGGAATAATTGCACAGGATTGGTCATAACCCAATACCTGGAATAATTGCACAGGATTGGTAATAACCCAATGCCTGGAATAATGTCACAGGATTGGTAATAACCCAATACCTGGAATAATTGCATAGGATTGGTCATAACCCAATACCTGGAATAATTGCTCAGAATTGGTCATAACCCAATACCTGGAATAATGTCACAAGATTGGTCATAACCCAATACTTGGAATAATTGCACAGGATTGGTCATAACCCAATACCTGGAATAATTGCACAAGATTGGTCATAACCCAATACCTGTAATAATTGCATAGGATTGGTCATAATCCAATACCTGGAATAATTTCATAGGATCGGTAATAGTCCAATGTCTGGAATGTTTGCACAGGATTGGCATAGTCCAATGCCTGGAATGTTTGCACATGATTGGCATAGTCTAATGCCTGGAATGGTTGCACAGGATTGGCATAGTCCAATGCCTGGACAGAATATGATGATGTATACTCACATGATTGGTACAATTCAATATCTGGTTAGCAGATTGACTGAGGCCAACAGAAAGAAATGAGAATGATTCATGGATGACATACCATGATAATGAGCATCACAGGATAAGCTTGAGATGTTGATATAGTATGATGGGTAAATGATATACATGTTCTTCATATTCCTTATAAAGTGAATAGATGATTTACTACTCTATCATAGATAGTTGCAATGCTTTAAAAGATGAGAATATTCTAAACTGCTTATCCTGTGCTCAGTTTAATACTATTTAATTGTGATAATAACATTGTTCGCGAAGAGTTATATCTCTCGTTGGGACAACTGTCTCACCCCATGGGATCCACATTTTTTTAGGTGGACGTGCATGAGGGGGATTGAGACCGTACTGCAGAGAAAGAACAACAGTATTAGGGACAATAGTGACAGCTCAGGTTGAGTGTACTGTCTGTCATGTCTTGTAGAAAGAAGTCCTATGTGTCGTCTTTGTACTCTCAGGTCCTTGGATTTAGTACGTGTTGGTTTTATGAACAATCTAAGATTTGGGCTTGTATGACTCGAGGTTTGATATTGCTTTAAGTATATGTTTTGAAAAAGCAACTGTTATATGTTGTCCTTGAGAAGAAATGGTACAGTGTATGCACAATATATGATCAATGTGAATATCAGGTTTTGGGTTCTTCCTTAAATATTTTTCCTAGAAATGGATCTCTTTACAAAGAAAATGGTTTTAATTTTTAGTGATTTTTGTTAATCTGTTTCTTATGATTATTCCGCATAACTAGTAACAATTTGTTTGTCGGTTTGGCGACTGTCGTTATAGTACATATCACCAAAGGCACACAAGACAAAAATTATGTATCGATCATCATGTCATCAGAACACATAGAGAACACTCCAAAGGACCTGAGTGTATAGGGACGACACATAGGACTCTAGTACTAGACATTATCCATAAACCATGATCCACCAAGTGTAGTTCCTCTTCGGATTATATCCTCAGCTATCCGATTTTTAGTTTGGCATGCGTGTCCACCTAAAATATATTTAACCAACGGGGTGAGACAAAAGTCTCAGCAAGAGATATAACTCTCCACCAACTCTATTACTATCATAGATAACTAAGTAGAAAGGAAAATATTTAATAGATGAGTAGGTTCAACAAATTCTTTTAACCAAGGCAACTATCACTTGTTTAAAAAGTTTAGGCATCTACACTACACAATAGATTATCTTTATGCTTGAAAAGGAATATGAAGAACATGTATAACTTTTATAAGCTAAGCAGTATAACATCAAGGCAAGGCTTCAACCGATGTTCTCATATTTGACCCTAACAAAATATACTACATGGGTGGTTACATATTTTATTATGCCATGGGGAGTTTGAGTCGTACCACTCAAAGTCCAACTGACCACTGCGAAGTACTATTCAGTTATGTATAAGATCTAGGAGTGTCAGAATCCTAAGATCTCTCCTCTACCTAGTCAGTACGGGCAAAAAAGGTAGTGACATCAATCAAGCTACCACTACAACAACATATAGTCAAGCTACTAACAACTAGTCCGTCCTTGGTATAGGTCACGACACTAGAGAATAGGCTCATGCATGGCCATTCTATAAGAGGCATCCTGTAGTTATACTGTTTCCTTTCACACATCACAATATCACACTATTCAAGGCATGACTGCACCCATCCTCAATTGCTTGATATTAGGGTACCAAGTTATCCCGCATACTCAACATGTTATGTATGTGCTCTGAGTTTCACTTAGGAATAGACATCTCACCACCAGTAAGTTCTAAAACTGAAATGGTTCTACGACACAAAGCACTACATGATTAGGATTTCACTTGATTAGTTATCTACAATTGGGTGAATTAAGGCTACATCAAACAAGTGGACAAACAGACCCTAATTCATTTCTAAAAAACAATGATATATAACAACTTTAGAAGATATAAAATGTATGAGACATAATTTCTCAGCTCAATATCATAGGGAACTATTCACCTATCAATCAAAGACTATATTTGTCATAACATCATCATCACATGGTACTATGCATTTACATTCAAGAGACTATCACCATCAACACATTATCATGGGATATCAATCCCTCATTTCAGTACCAGAGGATTTCACCTCAACTAGGAACTAGGCATCTGCCAGGTCATAAGACACATCACATCATTCTTGTGATTTATCGTGATCTCCTCATGACTTATTGAGCATATAGGCATTACTGATGCCAAGCTCTCTTGTGCCACATCATATATACACCACACCAATCATTAGTTACGACATCCATCTCCCCTACAAGGTTAACGTTATACAAATAGAGGGAGAATATGTCTCAATACACTAAATACTTTTAGGTAAAGCACGCCTTGCATCATATGTCCTATTAATTAAGGTTAATTTCATGCTTAACCACAGAGGGTTCCCAAGCATCATCTATTTTCCAATCTTCTAATTTCACCACCTGCCACAAGTTTGGAATGTATAAGGCTATGTATTATTTATAATAACCAAGACTACACATTCACATATTCATACTTGTTGTGTTCCCTTATCGAGGCTCATAGTCATCACTTATTATTAGTAATCATCTTCATAGAACTCACAAGCTATAATTATCCATAAATATGTAAGATTAACGTTATGTGAATAAAAGAGAGAGAACAGTCTCATGCTTTTAAGCATGTGTACTCACAAAAAGTAACCTTCCCTGAGATTAGGGTCAGTGTTCTTTACACATAACCTATTTAGAATTTTACCTCATAATTATTATCACCAAACCCTAAATACATCATTTCCCACTTTCTTGGAATTGATCTAGGATTGAACAACATTACTAGGTATCACCATTGCATACATGTATATGTGTATTATCTTGTTAGGTTATGCATGTGTTACAACCATGCATTATATAAACATATTGGTCATGCACCCACATAATGTCTCATCATTAAGCGAACCATATGTTATGCACCTCACAAGTCATTAACCATATCATATTACTAAGGTTGTTAATCATTAGATTACATATCTAGAGGATTTTACTTCAAACTATACATAAGGCACTTATTAGCTCATTAACTTATTCATATGATTCCTACACAATTTCTAACACCCTTTATTTCAATAAAGCTTATAATCATCATATGCACTTTATAAGGTTCACTTGAGTACTCACATGGTTTCAACATTAATCTTCACCATCCAATCATGAATCATATGGAAAGGGATCAGAGAAGATATATGTCATGAATTACAATATCTCAATAGGGTGAGCACATAGGTCTTATTATCTCAATATTAGGGTTGTTATATGATTACTTCACCACTAAACCCTACTCCCATTACTTTTCGCATGTTTTGAGAGTCCTAGGATTAAGCGTCATAGTTATGGATTGGCCATTCATAGTTATATCATCTTAGATAGATTATTACACTATAGTTATGGATTGGCCATTCATAGTTATATCATCTTAGATATATTATTACACTATGTATTGATTATGTCACTATTTAAGAGTATAGGTGTGACGACTTCATCACACATGTGCTAACTAATCAATTGCATGGTATCTTGTTCTATCACCTAGCCTAAGATATCAATTTCACCTTCATTATGAGATATTGATTTCACCTCCCAAAAGGAGGTATCATCTTAGCACTTCAAGTGTATCAGCCTCTCACTCAACAAGATAGTATCTTGTCTTAGCCTCACCCTGATGTGTCAACCACTTACGCCAAAAAGTGTGTCGTCCACTCTCCTATGGGAGGGTACCTTAGTTTAGTACCTACATGGTGTGTCGGCTTGACCTTATCAAAGTGTGTCGAATGCCCATAAACATACTGTGAAGTATTATGATTCTCAAGGTGTGTTAGGCAAGTCATTAGCAAGGTATATCGGTTAGTCATCTCTTGGTATGTTGACTTGGTACTTGACCTAAGATGGTGGGCTAGTTCACAATATAGGGTAACGGCTTAAGCACTTCATATTAGCATGTTGGGTTAGCCTCATCAAAGCATATCAGTTTGATACTTCCATGTGTGTTGACTTAGTACATGGTGTGTTGACTACTCAGAAGCAATGTATGAAGGGTTAACCTCCCCAAGGTGTGTAGGTTTAAGTGCCAACTAAGCATGTCAGGTTAATCACCACATTGCATTATTCGAATTAGGGTTTCCCATATCATTACTCTTTAATAGGGTTTAGGGTTTCACATACTATCATACTTCATTAGGGTGAGGATTGCATATAACATTACCCTTCATTAGGCTTTCACATCTTATTGCCTAAAATTAGGGTTTACTATTCATCCCAACAATAGTTTCTCATAGCATCACCCTCAATTAGGGTTTCTCATGGAATCAACCTCAAATAGGGTTTCACATTGAATCAACCTCAATTAGGGATTCATATGGAATCAACCTCAATTAGAGTTTCACATTGAATCAACCTCAATTAGGGATTCACATGGAATCAACCTCAATTTGAGATTCACATTGAATCAACCTAAATTAGGGATTCACATAGAATCAACCTCAATTAGGGATTCACATTGAATTAACCTCAATTAGGGATTCACATGGAATCAACCTCAATTAGGGATTGGGGTTCAACTACCTTCTTGATTAGGGTTTCATGATCTCTATATTATGGATCATACCCTATTCATCACATGATCACTACTCATGTATGAATTCCTTTCCATCATCCCCTCAACTTGATTAGGTTACATCAACCCTTCAATCAAGTACATACAATTATGATTAACATAATGTACCAAGTCATTGTTCTTATAAGCAATTAGGGTTTATCCCTTAATTGGCACTAATCACTTAGGTACTATTAGGGATTCAACCTTTGTACCTTCATTGATTATCATTACTAATCATCATTGGATCAATGGATCATTCATCATCTTAATTCTCAAGAGATTTGATTACGTTGGACCTCCATTACATAAGGTATCCAATTGAATTGACCAATTGAATCTTCAATTACAAAAGGTGTCCAAGTGGATTAACCAATTGAGTCCTCAATTAATTTTCACTACTTGAGCCCCAAACGGTCTTAGTCATTCAAAGTTCAAATGGTTTGAAACTGTTTGGTAAAGGCGGTGCTTGAGACCGTTTGCTAAAGCAAGTACTTGAAACTGTTTGCTAAAGCACCTTTTGAAACCACATGGGCTCAACCGGATTGGGATCGTTTGGTCCCAAACGATCTTGAGACTGTTTGGTCCAAACCTCCTCAAAACTGCATGGACCAAAAATAGTCTCAACCAATCAAACTGGTTTAGGGTTTCTAATGTTGATTCCTTCGATCATTGAATTCATGGAACCAATCATCCATTGGACCTATCCTCATACTTAAATTGAGTTAAATAGGTCAACCTTCAACTGATTTGACCCTCAAATAGTCATCAACTAGAGTTTGAATCAATTAAATTAGGGTTTGGAATCGATGATCCTTCAACATTAATCAATGTAAGTTTAGTTACTTTGAAACCATTGAACCATCATCCAAATTGAACATGACCAGACCCCAAACAGTCTTGAGGTCGTTTGTATGACCACCAAATGGTCTTGAGACCGTTTTCCCATGTTAACATCAAAATCCAAGTCAACCAATTAGGGTTTGGATCATTGGATTGATCACCAAATCAGCAATTGATTACACTCCAACATAGTATCTTTGAATCTTCAATTACTCAACCATACTCAACCCTAGACCTCCAAACGGTCTTGGGTGACCTCCAAACGGTCTTGAGACCATTTGGATGAGCTCCAAATGGTCTTGAGACTGTTTGGCTCATCCAACCCTTGGATTCTAGTGAAATTTCATCAAAGTTTGGTCTATTGAGTCGATCAACAAATCAGAAATTGATTGCTTTGTAATTTGGTAACTTTGGACCTTCAAATAGGCAACCATACTTAACCGTAGACCTCCAAATGGTCTTAGGTGATCCCCAAACGGTTTTGAAACCGTTTGGGCTAATCAACCCAAAAAGTCCAATCGATCAAGTTGAAAATCAGCACTTAAATCAATTAGGGTTTGTCTAATTGAATAGCCTTCAACTCATGATTCCTTTGGAATTAATTAACCAAATTTGGTGGGTCATCAACCAACATAATTAGGAACAGGATTCTCAAACCGTCAACCCTTGGTCAACTCCCCCAAATGGTTTTGAAACCATTTGGTCTCATGCGGTTTGATAAAACCGTTTGCTTCTAAACAGTTTGAAACCGTTTGCTCCCAAACGGTTTGGGAAACCGTATGAGCATCCCAAACAAGATTGTTTGCCTTAGATATTTAGGGAGGTGTGTGCTTATCATCTTCAACCTCTGAACTCACGAAACTTGCTGTGTTTTCCATGGTAATTGCATCCATCAACCAAATCAATTATGGTAAATGTAGAAAAGATCATTATTTGGTATGGAATTGAATGCAATAACAAAATCAAGGGTTCAAGTTATAAAACCCACCTCCAATTGAGCTCCAAATCTCCATGTCCACGGAAACAATGGTGGATGCAACTCCTTTCACCATTCCAAGCCTCGTCCTCAAGTTTTGAGTGAAAAAGAATTGTTAGAATTGAAAAGGAGATCGAAATAGGAAGAAATCCATAATTTATTTTCGATTTCCACCATGGAATAAAGGTGAAATGGATAAAGAACCGTACCAACAGGTTGGGGGTCGTCCTCCTGATCCTCCCAAGCTCCCTTGGTCTTTTCCCAAGCAAGGAGAAGAAGTAGGGTCGAAATAACCTTCCATTTGGCTTGTAAAAGGTTCTTTTATAAAAATTCAATGAGAGAGAATGTACTTTGTAAAAATTCAATTAACCCCAAAAATGTGGCCGCCTCTTCCCCCTCATCTTCCTTAGGGACACAGCTATCTTGTTTGCCTCTTATTCCTCTGAATTATCCATGATTTAAAGAAAAGCAAATCAAGCACCTTAAATCATTTTATATTAATATCCATATGTGAGTGGATATTTCTTTTTCTTATAAAATTGTGTGTGAGTTATCCACTGCCTTGGATATTTTTCACATGCCTCGCTGTCCCTCATCATTGACTATAGAGTCCACTTTGTGTCAAATAACACTTTTCTTATTCAGAGAAGCATCATACATTCTTTATTAATATCATGTTTATGAAGAGCATAAACCCCTAACATATGATGTTCATATTATTATAATCACACTAATTTCACAGTTGACCACTCCAGGTAGCCAACCTAACCCATCTAATAACTCTCAAATACCAGAATCTTTCACCTTGGTATCTATCACATGTGTTGGAAACACATCATATATATCTCTTCCTTTCATCTTGGAACATTAATTATTTCATATGTCCTCATCTTGGGACCAAAGTCCAAGATAACTGATACTTTTCTAAGTATCCATCACATGAACACATTTATCTTATGCACATCAAGTGTCCTAAAACCCACTTGATTGCCATGTCCCTGAAAGGAAAGAAAGCAAGGATTCATATTCCTCTTATTAATTCATGTATTTCAACTATTCATGAACCATTTACTCTTTATCTCATCCTAGGTTCCTTGCCTTTAGCATTGGAATTTTTAAGGATGATAGCATGTCATTATCCCTTTCTTTATTATTATCTAGCATGTTCATGATTGTCTCATTATCTCATCACATTTCCCATTTCCTCATTATGGGAAAGATCTTTATTATGCTGGCAACATTATTGAATAGGGTTCATCTCTGTCATTCTTATTCTTATCTTATGGGGAGTACACTTTTAGTTCCTCATACAACATGCTTATCTGAGATTATCTCAGACTTCTCTTTCTAATGCATGGGGTATGACACATTTATTCATTCCATATTTCTGATTTCATGATACTCATTAGATTGTTTTAGAATGACTACTTGATCAGAGCAATCAAAAAGACAACAATCTAAGAGTTTCCATACCCACTTTATCATCAATAGTTGTATACATGGCCAAGGTATATAAATACTGAGATTAAATGATATGCACTTTGTATATTATCATATTTCTTCTTTTCATATTATCACAAGCATAAGGCTTAACATCCCTGGATTTTGTCCAGGCACCTCTTATATACCTCATCTTTTCTTATAGAGGTAAGGACAACATAAAACATTTGTAATGTCTTACCATGCAAAACATAAGTCTTCATAGGACTAATCAAGTAGAGTTCAATCATTTCCTTTTTCAATTAATCTAGGAATTCATAAAATGACATATTTGAATGACATTATCTTGTCTAACTTGTCATAATTCATGAATTGCTCACTGCCTCAGGCTAACTTTGCCTGAAAGATTGATTCAACAGGCTAAGGTTGAGCACATACTCATTTTAAGTCTGGAAATTCATCATTTCCTTTTGCTTCAACTTGCAGATGCTGATTACAAATCATGTTGATATCTAAAACATCACCATTGGGGTTGGTAATCTAGGTTACACTGCCAATGCTTGATCCACTATATACATTAGTGTTGCCCTAAATTCTCCAACAGTAATACTTTAAAGAAAAAATTTCTTATCATAGATGGATGAGCTAGGGGATTCTCAGGCAAAATTCTCTCTCTTGCCTGCTCCCATGCACCTCTTCTTGGTGCAACATTGCTGCTCTCAGCAGCAACCTCCTCATGTGACCCAGTCATCTTTAAGTTCTTCTTCTCTTATATGAGCAGAAGACACTATCAGATACACTGGATGACACCAGAACAGACTCTACTACCTTAGTCCTATGTCTCTGTAGACTCAGCGAACCTAGAGCTCTGATACCACTAAATTGTGGCATCCAACTTATAAAACACAAGATTAACTAAGAAGAAGAGAATCATTTGTAGCGAATTACTGAAAATCACTAAAAATTAAAACTTCTTGCAAAGAGATCCACACATAGGAAATCTTTTTCATCAAGAACCAAAGTATAATATTTACATTCGGTTCCATAAGTATACAACATGTACCATCTCTTCTCGAGGATTACAACATCAGCTGTCCTATTCAACAATATATACAGACAACATAAAACCTCAAAGCATCAAGTCAAAATCTCAGATCGATTCAATAAAAACACTGAATACTAACTCCGAGGACCGGAGAGTATAGAGACGACACATAGGACTTTCTAACTGTATGACTAGACAGGAAGTATCTCCACCTTAGATATCACTATTGCCCTTGATGCTGCTGCTGCTGCTGCTGTTCTTTCTCTGCTAAAGGTTTCCTGCCTCTTTGTCTGTGTCCACCTAAAAACATTGGATCCCACGGGGGTGAGACAATTGTAAATTGTCCCAGCGGGAGATATAACTCTCCGCCAAAACATTATTATTGCAGTTATATACATAAAACTGGACAAAGGATATGCAACTTAAAGCATTCTCGTCTTAAAGCATTCTAACTATCTATGATAGAACAATGGATCAACTTTTCTATTAATAGGGAAAAGGAAGAACATGTATATCATTTATCCTCCATATTATACCATCATGTCAAACTTCTCTTGTGACACTCATTATCTTGATGTTTCACCCATGAGACATTCTTGTTTCAACTTATTGGCCTTAGCCAATCTGCTAAACAGACTTTGGTCATATTGGACATTAGAGTGTGTATCATCATGTCTTATTCAGGCATTGGTCTATACCAATCCTATATAAATATTCCAGGCATTGGATTACACCAATCTTGTGCAACTAGTACACGCATTAGACTTATATTATTCCTGTGTATCTATTCCAAGTATTGAACTATGTCAATCTTGTGCAACTATTCCAGGTATTGATCTATGTCAATCCTATGCAACTATTCTAGGTATTGATCTATGTCAATCCTGTGTTATTATTCCAGGTATTGGGAGTTAGCCAATCCTGTGTTATTATTCCAGGTATTGGGAGTTAGCCAATCATGTGCATTCCAGGTATTAGACTATGCTAATCCTGTGGTTTATAGGCTTCATGCCTCTGCCAGGTATTGGACTTTAACCAATCCTGATTACACAGCCAGGCAATGGAATCTAACCACTCCTTATTACACATACAGGCAGTGAATTCTAACCACTCCTGATTACACATCCAGGCAGTAGACTCTAACCACTCCTGATTATACAGCCAGGCAGTGGACTCTAACCACTCCTGATTACATGCTTCATGCCTCTGCCAGGTATTGGACTTTAACCAATCCTGATTACACAGCCAGGTAATGGACTCTAACCACTCCTAATTACATAGCCAGGCAGTGGATTCTAACCACTCCTGATTACACAGCCAGGCAGTGGACTCTAACCACTCCTGATTACACAGCCAGGCAGTGGACTCTAACCACTCCTGATTACAGGCTTCATGCCTCTTACAGGTATTGGACTTTAACCAATCCTGATTACGCAGCCAGGCAGTGGACTCCAACCACTCCTGATTACACAGATCATGGGATATAAATTCCTTTAACTCATCATTGATCATCACATCCTTTTCTAGGCTCTGAACCCTGAGGTTAGCCTTCATAGCTTTGCACATTATTTATTGAATACAATTGTTCCTTTTATTAAGTTTATTAAAACGTTATCATTTCTTACAATAAACTTTTATAATCATCTTGGTACCTTTCACTATGCCACAATTGTTCTCATGGCTCATAAGGCCCATAAAATATCTTGTCACCTCTCACTATGCAACATCTAATCATATGGCTCACAAGTCCATTACACATCTTGTCACCTCTTACTAGGAAACAATAACATATCACCTCATCTAATACAATAATAACACCACTATTCCCTCAATAGGGTTAGGGCTTACTATTCATATCATATTATGATTTCTCATGTCCCATTACCCAATTTAGGGTTAAGGTTTCCCATCTCATATTAGGATTTCATAGTTATCAAAGTATATCAACTTTGAGATGCTAACTGTGAAGTCTTTCATATCTTGATGTATCACTTACCTCATTATTTTCAACTTTCTTGAGTTATCAACTTATCTTGTGTTAAGGTATTTCCCATCTTAATCCTTTCATCCACTAACCTATCACTTTTATCATGAAGTGCATAGGTCACGCATAAGAATAGTCCAATTGTCTTTAATGATATCGACTCATATCAGGTTAAAGCATTGCTTGCTATAAGGGTATCTACAATCAATCACTATAGGTATTTCCCCCATCAATGTATTGGTTACCATTCCATTATTCGAATTAGGGTTTCCCATATCATTACTCTTTAATAGGGTTTAGGGTTTCACATACTATCATACTTCATTAGGCTGAGGATTGCATATAACATTACCCTTCATTAGGCTTTCACATCTTATTGCCTAAAATTAGAATTTACTATTCATCCCAACAAGAGTTTCTCATAGCATCACCCTCAATTAGGGTTTCTCATGGAATCAACCTCAAATAGGGTTTCACATTGAATCAACCTCAATTAGGGATTCATATGGAATCAAACTCAATTAGGGTTTCAAATTGAATCAACCTCAATTAGGGATTCACATGGAATCAACCTCAATTAAGGATTCACATTGAATCAACCTCAATTAGGGATTCACATGGAATCAACCTCAATTAGGGATTCACATTGAATTAACCTCAATTAGGGATTCACATGGAATCAACCTCAATTAGAGATTGGGGTTCAACTACCTTCTTGATTAGGGTTTCATGATCTCTATATTATGGATAATACCATATTCATCACATGATCACTACTCATGTATGAATTCCTTTCCATCATCCTCTCAACTTGATTAGGTTACATCAACCCTTCAATCAAGTACATACAATTATGATTAACATAATGTACCAAGTCATTGTTCTTATAGGAAATTAGGGTTTATCCCTTAATTGGCACTAATCACTTAGGTAATATTAGGGATTCAACCTTTGTACCTTCATTGATTATCATTACTAATCATCATTGGATCAATGGATCATTCATCATCTTAATTCTCAAGAGATTCGATTACATTGGACCTCCATTACATAAGGTATCCAATTGAATTGACCAATTGAATCTTCAATTACAAAAGGTGTCCAAGTGGATTAACCAATTGAGTCCTCAATTAATTTTCACTACTTGAGCCCCAAACGGTCTTAGTCATTCAAAGTTCAAACGGTTTGAAACCGTTTGGTAAAGGTGGTGCTTGAGACCATTTTCTAAAGCAAGTACTTGAAACCGTTTGCTAAAGCACCTTTTGAAACCGCATGGGATCAACTGGATTGGGATAGTTTGGTCCCAAATGGTCTTGAGATCATTTGGACTCAAATGGTCTTGATACTATTTGTTCCAAACCTCCTCAAAACCGCATGGACCAAAAATAGTCTCAACCAATCAAACTGGTTTAGGGTTTCCAATGTTGATTCCTTCAATCATTGAATTCATGGAACCAATCATCAATTGGACCTATACTCATACTTCAATTGAGTTAAATAGGTCAACCTTCAACAGATTTGACCCTCAATTGACCCTCAAATAGTCATCAACTAGGGTTTGAATCAATTAAATTAGTGTTTGGAATCGATGATCCTTCAACATTAATCAATGTAAGTTTAGTTACTTTGAAACCATTGAACCATCATCCAAATTGAACATGACCTGACCCCAAACGGTCTTGAGGTCATTTGATGACCACCAAATGGTCTTGAGACCGTTTTCCCATGTTAACATCAAAATCCAAGTCAACCAATTACGGTTTGGATCATTGGATTGATCACCAAATCAGCAATTGATTACACTCCAACATAGTATCTTTGGATCTTTAATTGCTTAACCATACTCAACCCTAGACCTCCAAACGGTCTTGAGACCGTTTGGCTCATCCAACCCTTGGATTCTAGTGAAATTTCATCAAGGTTTGGTCTATTGAGTCTATCAACAAATCAACAATTGATTGCTTTGTAATTTGGTAACTTTGGACCTTCAAATAGGCAACCATACTTAACCCTAGACCTCCAAACGGTCTTGTGTGATCCCCAAATGGTCTTGAGACCATTTAAGTGATCCCCAAACGGTTTTGAAACCGTTTGGACTAATCAACCCAAAAAGTCCAATCGATCAAGTCGAAAATCAGCACTTAAATCAATTAGGGTTTGTCTAATTGAATAGCCTTCAACTCATTATTCCTTTGGAATTAATTAACCAAATTTGGTGGGTCATCAACCAACATAATTAGGAACAGGATTCTCAAACGGTCAACCCTTGGTCAACTCCCCCAAATGGTTTTGAAACCGTTTGGTCCCATGCGGTTTGATAAAACCGTTTCCTTCTAAACGATTTGAAACTGTTTGCTCCCAAACGGTTTGGGAAACCGTTTGAGCATCCCAAACAAAATCGTTTGCCTTAGATATTTAGAGAATTGTGTGCTTATCATCTTCAACCTCTGAACTCACGAAACTTGCTGTGGTTTCCATGGTAATTGCATCCATCAACCAAATCAATTATTGTAAATGTAGAAAAGATCATTATTTGGTATGGAATTGAATGCAATAATAAAATCAAGGGTTCAAGTTATAAAACCCGCCTCCAATTGAGATCCAAATCTCCATATCCATGCCACAAATGGTGGATGCAACTCCTTTCACCATTCCAAGGCTCGTCCTCAAGGTTTGAGTGAAAAGGAATGGTTAGAATTGAAGAGGAGATCGAAATAGGAAGAAATCCATAATTTATTTTCGATTTCCACCATGGAATAAATGTGAAATGGATCAAGAACCTTACCAACAGGTTAGGGGTCGTCCTCCTGATCCTCCCAAGCTCCCTTGGTCGTTTCCCAAGAAAGGAGAAGAAGTGGGGTCGAAAAAACCTTCCATTTGGCTTGTAAAAGGTTCTTTTATAAAAATTCAATGAGAGAGAATGTACTTTGCAAAAATCCAATTAACCCCAAAAATGTGGCCACCTCTTCCCCCTCATATTACTTAGGGACGCGGGTATCTTGTTTGCCTCTTATTCCTCTCAATTATCCATGATTTAAAGAAAAGCAAATCAAGAACCTTAAATCATTTTATATTAATATCCATATGTGAGTGGATATTTCTTTTTCTTATAAAATTGTGTGTGAGTTATCCACTCCCTTGGATATTTTCATGGTCCTTGCAAGTCTCAAGGAAGTAACACACACATATGAATCCAACCATTTTGGTTTTGGTTGAAGGCACTTTAATTAATACATTAATTTTTTCCCTAAATCAAATTAGGGTTTCAATTAGGATTAAATCTTGATTATTTTAATATCAAGATTCTCTCTCCTCCAACTTAATTAAAATGAGGCGACCCTCTAATTTTCTTTGCTCTGAATGGTGCCAAGAAAAATTAGGGACCTTCCTTATTGAAGTGGTAATTTGCATATTGAACCCTAGGTTTTGGGTAAATTGCACTTTACACCAAAACTAGGTTTTAATGCACAAACATTGCTTTATCAGCTTTTCCTTGGTACTCAGGCTACTACAAGCCATACCTCTACATCATATTCATTCTCATGATGCTTCAACATATGAGGAACATCTTATCATGCAACATTTGCAATTTAACCCCTCAACTTGGGTAATTTTCACTTTAGTCCAAAATAAGCAAATATTGATTCAACATTGTTCAAATAGGACCAAAATTGAAACATAAGTTTCTCATGAGCCCTAATTACTTTTCACAAAATAAGATTAAGCATATAATCATCTCTCTTAATCAAAATACCTAGGGTTAAACTGTAACCCAGGTCAGGGATGTTACAAATTATAAACCCCTAACAAGGATTTCGTCCGCAAAATCCCAGATAAAAGAAGCCAGATGTATTTTATTCATCATACTATCTAGTCTTCACATATCATCTCCTTATTATAGAGACACCATAAATCTTTGATCAGCACAAAGTGTTTCCATACAAGATTCTCATAGAATCAACACACAAGGTACATGCCCCACTGTCCCTCATCATTGACGATAGAGTCCAATTTGTGTCAAATAACACTTTTCTTATTCAGAGAAGCATCATACATTATTTATTAATATCATGTTTATGCAGAGCATAAACCCCTAACATATGATGTTCATATTATTATAATCACACTAATTTCACAGTTGAGCACTCCAGGTAGCCAACCTAACCCATCTGATAACTCTCAAATACTAGAATCTTTCACCTTGGTATCTATCACATGTGTTGGAAACACATCATATATATCTCTTCCTTTCATCTTGGAACATTAATTATTTCATATGTCCTCATCTTGGGACCAAAGTCCAAGATAACTGATACTTTTCTAAGTATCCATCACATGAACACATTTATCTTATGCACATCAAGTGTCCTAACACCCACTTGATTGCCATGTCCCTGAAAGGAAAGAAAACAAGGATTCATATTCCTCTTATTAATTCATGTATTTTCAACTATTCATGAACCATTTACTCTTTATCTCATCCTAGGTTCCTTGCCTTTAGCATTGGAATTTGTAAGGATGATTGCATGTCATTATCCCTTTCTTTATTATTATCTAGCATGTTCATGATTATCTCATGATCTCATCACATTTCCCATTTCCTCATTATGGGAAAGATCTTTATTATGCTAGCAGCATTATTGAACATGGTTCATCTCCATCATTCTTATTCTTATCTTATGAGGAGTACACTTTTAGTTCCTCATACAACATGCTCATCTGAGATTATCTCATACTTCTCTTTCTTATGCATGGGGTATGACACATTTATTCATTCCATATTTCTGATTTCATGATACTCGTTAGATTTTCTCAGAATGACTACTTGATCAGAGTAATCAAAAAGACAACAATCTAAGAGTTTCCATACCCACTTTATCATCAATAGCTGTATACCTGGCCAGGGTATATAAATACTGAGATTAAGTGATATGCACTTTGTATACTATCATATTTCTTCTTTTCATATTATCACAAGCATAAGGCTTAACATCCCTGGATTTTATCCAAGCACCTCTTATATACCTCATCTTTTCCTATAGAGGTAAGGACAACATAAAACATTTGTAATGTCTTACCATGCAAAACATAAGTCCTCATAGGACTAATCAAGGAGAGTTCAATCATTTCCTTTTTCAATTAATCCAGGAATTCATAAAATGACATATTTGAATGACATTATCTTGTCTAACTTATCATAATTCATGAATTGTTCACTGCCTCAGGCTAACTCTGCCTCAAAGATTGATTCAACAGGCTAAGATTGAGCACAAACTCATTTTAAGTCTGGAAATTCATCATTTCCTTTTGCTTCAACCTGTAGATGTTGATTAAAAATCATGTTGATATCTAAAACATCATCATTGGGGTTGGTAATCTAGGTTACACTGCCAATGCTTGATCCACTATATACATTACTATTGCCCTAAATTCTCCAACAGTAATACTTTAAAGAAAAAATTTCTTATCATAGATGGATCAACTAGGTGATTCTCAGGCAATTGTCTCTCTCTTGCCTGCTCCCATGCACCTCTTCTTGGTGCAACATTTCTGCTCTCAGCAGCAACCTTCACATGTGACCCAGTCATCTTTAAGTTCTTCTTCTCTTATATGAGCAGAAGACACTATCAGATACACTGGATGACACCAGAACAGACTCTACTACCTTAATCCTATGTCTCTGTAGACTCAGCGAACCTAGAGCTCTGATACCACTAAATTGTGGCATCCAACTTATAAAACACAAGATTAACTAAGCGGAAGTAAATCATTTACAGAGGATTACTGAAAAAACACTAAAAATAAAAAATTTTGCAAAGAGATCCACACATAGGAAATCTTTTTCATCAAGAACCAAAGTATAATATTTACATTATGTTCCATAAGTACAAAACATGTACCATCTCTTCTCGAGGATTACAACATCAGTTTTCCTATTCCACATTATATACAGACAACATAAAACCTCAAGGCATCAAGTCAAAATCTCAGATCGATTCAATAAAAACACTGACTACTGACTCCGAGGACCGAAGAGTACAGAGACGACACATAGGACTTTCTAACTATATGACTAGACAGGCAGTATCTCCACCTTAGATATTACTGTTGTCCTTGATGCTGCTGCTTCTATTCTTTCTCTGCTAAAGGTTTCCTGCCTCTTTGTCCGCGTCCACCTAAAAACATTGGATCCCACGGGGGTGATACAATAGTAAATTGTCCCAGCGGGAGATATAACTCTCCACCAAAACATTATTATTGCAGTTATATACATAAAACGGGACAGAGGATATGCAGCTTAAAGCATTCTCATCTTAAAGCATTGTAACTATCTATTATAGAACAACAGATCAACTTCTCTCTTAATAAGGAATAGGAAGAACATGTATATCATTTATCCTCCATATTATACCATCATGTCAAACTTCTCTTGTGACACTCATTATCTTGATGTGTCACCCATGAGACATTCTTGTTTCAACTTATTGGCCTTAGCCAATCTGCTAAACAGACTTTGGTCATATTGGACATCAGAGTGTGCATCATGTCTTATTCAGGCATTGGTCTATACCAATCCTATATAAATATTCCAAGCATTGGATTACACCAATCATGTGCAACTAGTACAAGCATTAGACTTATATTATTCTTGTGTATCTATTCCAAGTATTGAACTATGTCAATCTTGTGCAAATATTCCAGGTATTGATCTATGTCAATCCTGTACAACTATTCCATGTATTGATCTATGTCAATCCTGTGTTATTATTCTAGGTATTGGGAGTTAGACAATCCTGTGCATTCCAGGTATTAGGAGTTTGCCAATCCTGTGTTATTATTCCAGGTATTGGGAGTTAGCCAATCTTGTGCATTCCAGGTATTAGACTATGCTAATCCTGTGGTTTATAGGCTTCATGCCTCTGCCAGGTATTGGACTTTAACCAATCCTCATTACCCAGCCAGGCAATAGACTCTAACCACTCCTGATTACACAGCCAGGCAGTGGATTCTAACCACTCCTGATTACACAGCTAGGCAGTGGAATCTAACCACTCCTGATTACACAGCCAGGCAGTGGACTCTAACCGCTCCTGATTACATGCTTCATGCATCTTCCAGGTATTAGACTTTAACCAATCTTGATTACACAGCCAGGCAGTGGACTCTAACCACTCCTGATTACACAGCCAGGTAGTGGATTCTAACCACTTCTGATTACATAGCCAGGCAGTGGACTCTAACCACTCCTGATTACATAGTCAGGCAGTGGACTCTAACCACTCCTAATTACAGGCTTCATGCCTCTGCCAGGTATTGGACTTTAACCAATTCTGATTACACATCCAGGCAGTGGACTCCAACCACTCCTGATTACACAGATCATGGGATATAAATTCCTTTAACTCATCATTGATCATCACATCCTTTTCTAGGCTCTGAACCCTAAGGTTAGCCTTCATAGATTTTCACATTATTTATTGAATACAATTGTTCCTTTTATTAAGTTTATTAAAACGTTATCATTTCTTACAATAAACTTTTATAATCATCTTGGTACCTTTCACTATGCCACAATTGTTCTCATGGCTCATAAGGCCCATAAAATATCTTGTCGCCTCTCACTAGGCAACATCTAATCATATGGATCACAAGGCCATAACACATCTTGTCACCTCTCACTAGGCAACAATAACATATCACCTCATGCAATACAATAATAACACCACTATTCCCTCAATAGGGTTAGGGCTTACTATTCATATCATATTATGATTTCTCATGTCCCATTACCCAATTTAGGGTTAAGGCTTCCCATCTCATATTAGGATTTCACAGTTATTAAAGTATATCAAATTTGAGATGCTAACTGTGAAGTCTTTCATATCTTGATGTATCACTTACCTCTTTATTTTCAACTTTCTTGAGTTATCAACTTATCTTGGATTAAGGTATTTCCCATCTTAATCCTTTCATACACTAACCTATCACTTTTATCATGAAGTGCATAGGTCACGCATAACAATAGTCCAACTGTCTTTAATGATATGGACTCATCTCAGGTTAAAGCATTGCTTGCTATAAGGGTATCTACAATTAATCACTTTAGGTATTTCCCCCATCAATTTATTAGTTACCATTCCATTATTCGAATTAGGGTTTCCCATATCATTACTCTTTATTAGGGTTTAGGGTTTCACATACTATCATACTTCATTAGGGTGAGGATTGCATATAACATTACCCTACATTAGGCTTTCACATCTTATTGCCTAAAATTAGAGTTTACTATTCATCCCAACAAGAGTTTCTCATAGCATCACCCTCAATTAGGGTTTCTCATGGAATCAACCTCAAATAGGGTTTCACCGTGAATCAACCTCAATTAGGGATTCATATGGAATCAACCTCAATTAGAGTTTCACATTGAATCAACTTGAATTAGGGATTCACATGGAATCAACCTCAATTATGGATTCACATTGAATCAACCTCAATTAGGGATTCACGTGGAATCAACCTCAATTAGGGATTCACATTGAATTAACCTCAATTAGGGATTCACATGGAATCAACCTCAATTAGGGATTGGGGTTCAACTACCTTCTTGATTAGGGTTTCATGATCTCTATATTATGGACCATACCCTATTCATCACATGATCACTACTCATGTATGAATTCATTTCCATCATCCTCTCAAACTGATTAGGTTACATCAACCCTTCAATCAAGTACATACAATTATGATTAACATAATGTACCAAGTCATTGTTCTTATAGGCAATTAGGTTTTATCCCTTAATTGGCACTAATCACTTAGGTACTATTAGGGATTCAACCTTTGTACCTTCATTGATTATCATTACTAATCATCATTGGATCAATGGATCATTCATCATCTTAATTCTCAAGAGATTCGATTACATTGGACCTCCATTACATAAGGTATCCAATTGAATTGACCAATTGAATCTTCAATTACAAAAGGTGTCCAAGTGGATTAACCAATTGATTCCTCAATTAATTTTCACTACTTGAGCCCCAAACGGTCTTAGTCATTCAAAGTTCAAACGGTTTGAAACCGTTTGGTAAAGGTGGTGCTTGAGACCGTTTGCTAAAGCAAGTACTTGAAACCGTTTGCTAAAGCACCTTTTGAAACCGCATGGGCTCAACTGGATTGGGATTGTTTGGTCCCAAACGGTCTTGAGACCATTTTCACTCAAATGGTCTTGAGACCGTTTGGTCCAAACCTCCTCAAAACCGCTTGGACCAAAAATAGTCTCAACCAATCAAATTGGTTTAGGGTTTCCAATGTTGATTCCTTCAATCATTGAATTCATGGAACCAATCATCAATTGGACCTATCCTCATACTTCAATTGAGTTAAATAGGTCAACCTTCAACTGATTTGACCTTCAAATAGTCATCAAATAGGGTTTGAATCAATTAAATTAGGGTTTGGAATTGATGATCCTTCAACATTAATCAATGTAAGTTTAGTTACTTTGAAATTATTGAACCATCATCCAAATTGAACATGACCAGACCCCAAACGGTCTTGAGGTCGGTTGGATGACCACCAAACGGTCTTGAGACCGTTTTCCCATTTTAACATCAAAATACAAGTCAACCAATTAGGGTTTGGATCATTGGATTGATCACCAAATCAGCAATTGATTACACTCCAACATAGTATCTTTGGATCTTCAATTGCTTAACCATACTCAACCCTAGACCTCCAAACGGTCTTGGGTGACCTCCTAACGGTCTTGAGACCGTTTGGATGATCTCCAAATGGTCTTAAGACCGTTTGGCTCATCCAACCCTTGTATTCTAGTGAAATTTCATCAAGGTTTGGTCTATTGAGTCGATCAACAAATCAACAATTGATTGCTTTGTAATTTGGTAACTTTGGACCTTCAAATAGGCAACCATACTTAACCCTAGACCTACAAACGGTCTTGGGTGATCCCCAAACGGTCTAGAGACCGTTTGGGTGATCCCCAAACGGTTTTGAAACCGTTTGGGCTAATCAACCCAAAACGTTAAATCGATCAAGTTGAAAATCAGCACTTAAATCAATCAGGGTTTGTCTAATTGAATAGCCTTCAACTCATTATTCCTTTGGAATTAATTAACCAAATTTGGTGGGTCATCAACCAACATAATTAGGAACAGGATTCTCAAACGGTCAACCCTTGATCAACTCCCCCTAACGGTTTTGAAACCGTTTGGTCTCATGCGGTTTGATAAAACCGTTTGCTTCTAAACGGTTTGGGAAACCGTTTGAGCGTCCCAAACAAGATCATTTGCCTTAGATATTTATAGAGGTGTGTTCTTATCATATTCAACCTCTGAACTCACAAAATGTGCTATGGTTTCCATGGTAATTGCATCCATCAACCAAATCAATTATTGTAAATGTAGAAAAGATCATTATTTGTTATGGAATTGAATGCAATAACAAAATCAAGGGTTCAAGTTATAAAACCCACCTCCAATTGAGCTCCAAAGCTCCATGTCCACGGAAACAATGGTGGATGAAACTCCTTTCACCATTCCAAGCCTCGTTCTCAAGGTTTGAGTGAAAAGGAATGGTTAGAATTGAAGAGGAGATCGAAATAGGAAGAAATCCATAATTTATTTTCAATTTCCACCATGGAATCAAGGTGAAATGGATAAAGAACCTTAACAACATGTTGGGGGTCGTCCTCCTGATCCTCCCAAGCTCCCTTGGTCGTTTCCCAAGCAAGGATAAGAAGTGGGGTCGAAAAAGCCTTCCATTTGGCTTGTAAAAGTTTCTTTTATAAAAATTCAATGAGAGAGAATGTACTTTGCAAAAATCCAATTAACCCCAAAAATGTGGCTGCCTCTTCCCCCTCATATTCCTTAGGGATGATGCTATATTGTTTGCCTATTATTCCTCTGAATTATCCATGATTTAAAGAAAAGAAAATCAAGCACCTTAAATCATTTTATATTAATATCCATATGTGAGTGGATATTTCTTTTTCTTATAAAATTATGTATGAGTTATCCACTCCCTTGGATATTTTCGTGGTCCTTGAAAGGATAAAGGACGTCACACACACATCTGAATCCAACCATTTTGGTTTTTGTTGAAGGCCTTTTAATTAATACATTTATTTTTGCCCTAAATCAAATTAGGGTTTCAAATAGGATTAAATCTTAATTATTTTAATATCAAGATTCTCTCTCCTCCAACTTAATTCAAATATGGCGCCCCTCTCATTTTATTTGCTCTAAATGGTGCCAAGAAACATTAGGGACCTTATTGTAGTGGTAATTTGCATATTGAACCCTAGGTTTTGGGTAAATTGCACTTTACACCAAAACTAGGTTTTAATGCACAAACATTGCTTTATCAGCTTTTCCTTAGTACTCAGGCTACCACAAGCCATATCTCTACATCATATTCATTATCATGATTCTTCAACATATGAGTAACATCTTATCATGCAACATTTGCAATTTAACCCCTCAACTTGGGTAATTTGCACTTTAGTCCAAAATAAGCAAATATTGCTTCAACATTGTTCAAACAGGACCAAAATTGAAACATAAGTTTCTCATGAGCCCTAATTACTTTTCACAAGATAAGATTAAGCATATAATAATCTCTCTTAATCAAAACACCTAGGGTTAAAGTGTAACCCAGGTCAGGGATGTTACATATATACTACTCTTCACAAAACTGATACACCCCATGGTCAAAACACACATTGTCCATAGATCGTTATTACTATGAGGATGCACTTCTTGCCCGAGATCCAAACTATGTGCCCAATTCTTTATCTATCTTATAGATTATGTCAAACAAGAGAAGGAGCACTCTAGAGATGCTAAATTTCTTGTTAACCCTTTACTTTGGGTAAATTACAATTTACACCAAAACTAGCACACATAGCACAAGCATCATCCACACAAGCTCAACTTGAAACTTGAGCTCTCCACAAGGCACACCATAGAATCTTCCTCTATTTCATGATGATAAAGTAATTTGGGCACGTTCAACATGTGACATATTGCAAGATAACCCCTCATCTTGGGTAAATTGCACTTTGGTCCAAAATAAGAAAACATTGCTCAAATATTATCCAAACAGAACCAAACTTGAAACATAGGTGTGTCACATGTTAGTAACACACCTCAAAGGATTATATTGAAATTCTAAACAACTAATTTAAGCAAAATAAATAGGGTTATCCCAAAACACACGTCAGGGTCCTTACAAGTCATGAACCCCTAACAAGGATTTCACCCCTAAAATCCCAGGTGGATACTCTTCATGCTCCATACCTTTAGACTTTTACATGGATCCTTGATGTCATGGTGAGGTCATAAGACTTGAAAAACAAAAGGTTATTTTATTCAGGGTTAACATAGAATTTTTCACATAGGCCATATACTCAACTATCCTTTCCAAAATTATTGCAGAGTCAACTCTTTGTCAGGTAACACTTTCTTAGTCACAGAAACACTATATGTACCTTGTATAACTTAGGTGTCAACTCTCATTGATGTGTCACCTTATCAACTTACACATTACATGATAAGATTCTCAAACTTGGAAGTTTACCATACCCTTCTCAAACCTCAGCACATCTCCTCCAAAGAATTACTAGAGATACATTCTGTCACCCACTTGGGACCACAAGACCTACCATGCTTTTGTTGCGCTACTCTGATCTGTTGACTCATCACTAATCTCACTTATGACTTGTACCAACTGGCCTGCTATTATGTACACCCCCCGCTATACATTATCTTATCATAGGAAGATGTCACAAGTCTAAGGGAAAACCACTTCAGAGATAAAACAAGATAGTATATGTATATGTCACCTCAACTGATCTAGGTAGGGATTGGAAGCCTTGTTTGTCTATCCATATTCAATGTATAATTCTCATGGATCCTTTATTACGTGCAATCCTGATAGGAGTACTCCAAGGGATTTTGCTTATCCTAATAAACTTTTCCCAAGTAGATCTTGCAACTATCTCTTCAAATTATGCATCCTTTCTAATGTCATCTTATGCGGTGCATAAACCCCTAACATGTGATATCCTGACCATAGGCTGAGCACATGTAACCAGGTTGATCCCAAAGTCAACCTTTCTAGGTAGTCAAACACTTAATCATCTTATCAGGAGACATATCCTTGGGTCCAAACACAACTGGCACTTCTTGGATACTAGGATTCCTCACCTTGGTATCCATCATACATGCCAAAAACACATCACATCCATTCTCTGTTGCTTTTTCCAAACCCAATCATATTAGAAGAATCTTTCTATCATCTTATAAGGTTCATAAAACATCATCATTCTCAAATGTCACCATCTTAGAACTAAAGTCCAAGACCAATTGATACTTATCAGAGCATCCATCTTAAGATCACTTCTAAGCCATGCACATCAAGTGACATAATACTCACTTGACTGCCACATCCATGAAAGGAAAGAACACAAGGGAACATACTCCTCTTATTACAACATCATCACCCAAGGATTTCTTATCAAGAAGAAGGAATTACTAACTTCCTTTGGTTATTATACAAGTTTTCAACTGTTCATGTGTCATCCAATCTGGTTTCATCTTGGGTTCCTTTCCATTGGCACAGGAATTGTAAAGATGATTACATGTCATTACTCCTTGTTTAGTTATTTGTTATCATTTTCATGAATATTTCTTGGCTTTACCATATTTTTCTTCTTTACGTCATGAAAAAATATAATTATTCTTTACATATTCTTTATTGACCAGGGATCATCTCCCTTATTCCCTTTCACATATCATGAGGATTGTACTTTACACGTTATTATACTCATAGGTTGGTCTAAGATTAACTCAGGTTCCACTTTATTTATTCATTATTCATTCTTATTTATCTTCTCACTTCATCCTCTATTCAGAAATTTTCTCCATCTTATGTGGATTTTACACCTTGACTTACTTTATTAGATCACATTTATCTGCCTTTTTCTCTATAAATATCTTGAAATTACAGCCTCAAGAACCTTTCATATCTTATTCACGCTTAGATTTAGGTTTCATGGGCTGTATCATTCTCTTTTAATTGCCAAACATTCAAGTTTTAGTAAGTTATGGTGTATTTTTCATCTCTTTTAAAGTAAGATGGAGGTATTAGTATCATGATTCCTAATTTGTTATGCTCTTTAGATTGTTTCAAAATGTTTACTTGATCAGATTAATCAAAGAGAAATCAATCTAAGAGTTCCATACTTACCTTTTCTTCAACATTTGAATACTTGGACAGGGCACTCAAGTACTGAGATTAGGCAGCATGCACCATGGTTTTTATCATGTTCATATCTTAGACATCATCCTAATCCTAGTTCTAGTGTCCCTATAGACTCAGCAAACCTATAGCTCTGATACCAACTAAATGTGACACCCTTTTCCACACAAAGTGAGATTACTCAAAAATTAATCACGATCAACCACTAATTAGTGGATTACTAAAAATCACAGGAACTTAAAACTGATTTGCAACAAGAACCATGAGCTGGGATATATTACACATGAGTCAACACTTGCATTTCATAAAATATATTCAAGGAGCTACATCATTGTTCTCCAATCAACCTATTACATAAGATAACAATTCCACCCTTATGTACATACCACTAAAGGCACACAAGCCAAAAACCATGTATTGATTATCATGTCATCAAGACACACCGAGAACACTCCCAACGACCTAAGTGTATAGGGACGACACATTGGACTCTATTACTAGACATTATCCATATATCATGATCCACCAGGTGTAGTTCATCATCATATTATATCCTCATTTATCCGATCTTTAGTTTGGCATGTGTGTCCACCTAAAATATATTTAACCAATGGGTGAGACAAAAGTCCCAGAAAGAGATATAACTCTCCACCAACTCTATTATTATCACAAATAACTAAGTAGAAAGGAATATTATTAACAGATGAGTAGGTTCAATAAATTCTCTTAAGCAAGGCAACTATCACTTGTTTAAGCATTTTAGGCATCTACACAATAGATTATCTTTATGCTTGAAAAGGAATATGAAGAACATGTATAACTTTTATAAACTAAATAGTATAACAACAAGGCAAGGCTTCAACCAATGTTCTCATATTTGTCCCTAAGCAAATATACTACATGACTGGTTACATATTTTATTATCCCTTGGGGAGTTTGAGTCATACCACTCAAAGTCCAACTGACCACTATGAAGTGTTATTTAGTTCTGTATAAGATATAGGAGTGTTAGTATCCTAAGATCTCTCCTCTACCCAGTCAATACATGCCAAAAAGGTAGTGACATATCAATCAAGATACCACTACAATGACATATAGTCAGGCTGCTAACAACTAGTCTGCCCTTGGTATAGGTCATGAAACTAGCGAATAGGCTCACCCATGGCCGTTCTATAAGAGGCATCCTGTAGTTATAATGTTTCCTTTAACACATCACAATATCACAATATTTGAGGCATGACCGCAACCATCCTCATTTGCTTGATATTAGGGTACCAAGTTGTCCTCACATACTCAACATGTTATATGCACTCTGAGTTTCCCTTAGGAATACTCATTACACCACCAGCAAATTTTGCAGTTGAAATGGTTCTATGGCATAGGGTACTAAATGATTAGGATTTCACTTGATTGGTTATCTCCAATTGGGTGAATTAGGGCTGCATCAAACAAGTGGACAAACAAACCCTAAATCATCTCTAACAAACATTGTTATGTAACAACTTCAGAAGATATAAAATGTATGAGACATATTTTCGCATCTCAATATCACAGGGCGCTACTTACTTGTCAATCAAAGACTATATTTTTCATAACATCATCATCACATGGTACTATGCATTTCCATTCAATAGACTATCACCATCAACACATTATAATGGGATACCAATCCCTCATTCCAGTATTGTAGGATTTCACCTCAGCTAGGTACTAGGCCTCTGATAGGTTATAAGACCCATCACATAATTATTGTGATTTATTGTTATCTCCACATGCCTTGATGAGCATATAGGCATTACTCATGCCAAGAATATCTTATGCCACATCATATATACACCATAGCAATCATTAGTCACGATATCCATCTCACCTGCAGGGTTAACATTATACAAATAGAGGGAGAATATGTCTCGATGCACTAAATACTTTTAGGTAAATTACACCCTACATCATATGTCCCCTTAATTAAGGTTAAGTTTCATGCTTAACCACATAGGGTTCCCAAGCATCATTTATTTTCCAATTTCTAATTTCATTACCTTCCACAATTTTGGAATGCATAAGGCTATGCATTATTTATAATAACCAAGTCTACACATTCACAAATTCATACTTCCCGTGTTCCCTTATAAGGGCTCACAACCATCACCTAGTATTAGTTAATCATCTTCATTTAACTCACAAGCTATACTATTCCATTAATCTGTAAGATTAATGTTATGTGAATAAAAGAGAGAGAGAACAGTCTCATGCTTTTAATCATGCATACTTGGTAAAAGTAACCTACACAGAGATTAGGGTCAATGTTCTTTACACATAACCTATTTAGAGTTTTACCTCATAATTATTACCACCAAACCCTAAATACACCATTTCCCACTTTTTTGGAATTGATCTAGGATTGAACAACATTACTATGTTCTACCATTGCATACATTCATATGTGTATTATCTTATTAGGTTATGCATCTGTTACAACCATGAATTATATAAAAATATTGACCATGCACCCACATAATGTATCATCATTAAGTGATCCATATGTTATGTCCTCTCACAAGTCATTAACCATATCATATTACTAAGGGATGTAAATCCTTAGATTACATATCTAGAGGGTTTTACTTCAAACTATACACAAGCCGCTTATTAACTCATTAGCTTATTCATATGATTCCTACACAATTGCTAACACCCTTTTATTTCAATAAAGCTTATAATCATCATATAAACTTTATAAGGTTCACCTGAGTACTCACATGGTTGCAACATTGATCTTCGCCATCCAGTTATGAATAATATGGAAAGGAATTAGAGAAGATACATGTCATGAATTACAATCTCTCAATGGGGAGAGCACATAGGTCGTATTATCTTAAGATTAGGGTTTGTTATACGATTACTTCACCACTAAACTCTACTCCCATAACTTTATGAATGTTTGGAGAGTCTTCGGATTAAGCGTCATAGTTAAGGATTGACCTTTCATAGTTATATCATCTTAGATAGATTATTACGCTATGTATTGATTATATCACTATTCAAGAGTATAGGTGTGACGACCCTTCATCACACACGTGCTAACTAATCAATTACATGGTATCTTATTCTATCACCTAGCCCAAGATATCAGTTTCTCCTTCATCGTGAGATATCAGTTTCACGTCCCAACAGGAGGTATCGATTTAGCATTTCAAGTGTATCAGCCTCTCACTCAACAAGATAGTATCTTAGTTTAGCCTCACCCTGATGTGTCAACCACTTACTCCACAAAGTGTGTCAACCTCTCTCCTATAGGAAGGTACCTCAGTTTAGTACCTACATGGTGTGTCGGCTTGACCTTATCAAAGTGTGTCGACTACCCATAAACATAGTGTGAAGGATTATCATTCTCATGGTGTATCAGGCTAGGTATTAGCAAGGTATATCGGTTTGTAATCTCTTGGCATGTCGACTTGGTACTTGACCTAAGATGGTGGGTTAGTTCACGATATAGGGTAACAATTTAAGAACTTCATATCAGCATGTCAGGTTAGCCTCATCAAAACATATTGGTTTGATACTTCCATGTGTTTCGACTTATTACATGATGTGTCGACTACTCACAAGAAAGTTATGAAGGGTTAACCTCCCCAAGGTGTGTCGGTTGAAGTGCCAACTAAGAATGTCAAGTTAAGCACCACATTGCATCTCGATTTAACCCTCTTAGTGTTATGTCAACTTGTAATATTCATGCTTAGGATATCATCCACCAACCATTACTATTGCTAAGGAACATCAACATAATCCAAGTAAGAAAGAACAAGATCTGAAACAACAAACTAGATAAGATTCCTTCATGAAAATAATCCTCCAGATCATCATCATCTATTAGCATGTAAAGAAAACGATTTAGAGAAGAATAAGAGTGAAATAATAGTGTATGCTAAGATTTATATAACCCACCTCAAGATGATCTCCACCCAGGGTTCAAGCTCCATGATCAAAGCTCCAAAGAATATGTTTTCTCAAAGTTGAAGCTGATCTATCAAGAGTCCCAAACTCGACCTCAACCTTATCTCCAACAAAGAAGAAGAAGACGCCAATGTTATGATAGCTCAAGATGGAGGGAAAGAGATATGCTTCATCTGACATGATATATGACCATAGAGATGAGAGTTCTTCCTCAAGAACACCTTCATCCAAGGTATGATTAATGTTCAAGATAAGGTAAAGAAGATGGAGAAGAGAGCTCAAAGAAATCATCATCAAAGAAATACAACTTACTAAGATAGAAGATGAACAAGGAATCACCATGAGCAAGGAACTCTACCTCTAAAGCTCCATGGGGACTTCTTCTAGCTCCCAAGCTCGTCCACCAAGAAGAGAAGAATAAGAATGGACAAAAGGGTTCACTTGTGTGAAGGGGGGGAGGTTATATACTTGAGGGAAGAAAGAGAGATCAAAAGAGAGGTGTCATCCACTTAAGAGTCAAGGTGACAGTTGTCCATGTGCAAAGGCCACATGCAACTACTTTATCATAGGGAATATAAATGACTAATCCCCTCATTCATTTCTATGTGGGGAACTTCTTCCAACATAGTTTGGTAGGTAGACAAGAGCAATGTAGATAGGGAATCACATGGTGCATCAAGCAGATGGCCTATTGACTATGATGTTAATGTCTTCAACGGCCGTTTTGGGGGCTTCATGGCACGGCCATGCTGGGTAGCATGACCATGGTGGCTAAGTTGATGTAGCTTTCAAATATTTGGAATTTCCATGTAACTTGTTTATTAGCCAGCATGGCCGTTCCTTGGCACCACGATCATGCTCGGATCTTCAATGGAAAAATTAACTTCAATCTTCATCATCAAGGGGCTTGTTTGCTTGATGTCGAATATTGTCCATTAGGAGTAGGTTGAGGGAGATTTGGGGCCTTCTTTGAACCCCTCCATGAGCGGAGGAACCCTAGAACTCCTTTCTTCTCTCTCATCCATCCAAATCATGGTCCAAGTACCTGAAAATAATGCAAAGAATGTCCATAAGTGCATTTCATAATAATACTCACATTGGGGAATTTAACTTGCATTCTACTATGTTTAGATGTGAATGAACTACAAAATGGCACAAGATGGAGCCCAAAAATAGGGTTGCATCACCACCCAAAACTTAAAACATACTTGTCCTCAAGTATGCTCCAACTTAATCTCTCTTTTTAGTTTTCTTTTGATAAACGAGAATGACAAATGCATAGCAATAGATGATTATTGACTAAGTGGTCTTGGAAGTGACTAAGTGCATGTGTTCCACCTCTCTCCTCTCCTCTTTCACATACCAATCATGAAATGAGCACTGAGCATACAAACTTCAAATATAAAGCATAGAATATACAAGCTTTCCATATGTCCTTCATATCATTATGGGTAAACCGTTTCATGTTGGTGTTAATCAAAGATGACTAGGAGTGTTGTTTCACTTTCACGCATTCAATCTTATGTCTGAAACCACACAAAATTACCAACATGGCTGTAGAAAAGGGTAAAGTGAGCTAGACTTGATGTTTTCTAGCTCAATGAGTATGAAAATAGAATAAAGGGTTGTAGAAAGTTTTTTGGAGTGCTATTACATAGAGCACTCATCTTTTCTTTATTTAAATTCTCTTAAATGGGAGCATCCTTTTATTTTATTTTTTTTTCTTTCTTGTTCTTTTCTTTTCTTTTATTTGCCCTTGATGTAGATAGGGCATATGGTGGATAGAGTGAAGTGGGGTGATGTAGGTATGGCCACCCCAAATTTTTGGAGGTGGCCAAGGATGATTATGTGCACTAGGGCATCTTTTCATGAGGCAGAGAACTATGAAGATGGTGAAAGAAGAGTCAGGTCAAAGAGGCGTCATTAGCATAGTCTTTAACATAAGATTTCCTGCATGAAAACTAATCCAACACTTCATCAAATGATATCACACCACACTGATTGAACAACATGAGATTCCCAATTATATCAAGTGATTCCATAGGCTCTAAGCATTTGTAGCTTGCTCAATTCACAATTAAACCAAAACATTCACAAACTTGAGAGAAGTGGTGCACATGTAAAAAGTCAACAATCAAAACCACATAGCAATAAACTCTAAGAAATGACATGCATTTGTCAAAAGAATAAAATTTTCATTTCAAATAGTGGAGATTAAGTCAAAACGTTGCTTTAGGCAAGAACATTCAAGTTTGGACAAAATTGGCCAAAATGGTGCCAATTTGCATTCAATCACATCTAAACCTACTTTAGGGAAATTGAAAACATTAAGCAGTAAAATCTAGCTACAAATTAGAAAAAACTACATGAAAGTGCAATGCATGTTATGGAGTGAAAAAAAGAGCAAACATTTTGAAAAATTATGCAAAAAATGTATGAAAGTAAACTACATGTATGCATGAATGCAGGTAGGAACACAAGTTCAGGATACAACTAAGAAATTCAGACAAACTATTTGCTCATCTTGCAAAAATTTAGCACATGGTACATAGATAAGAATGCAGTGAAAGATGGGCTTATCGCCCTACCACCCCAAACTTTTAAATCATGTTGTCCTCAGTGTGAAATAGAAGTTTAGAATAGTAGGGTAAAGGGCATGGAGTCATGGAAGACAACCACCAAGAGATAGAGTGATCAATGTAGCACTAGGTGAGTAGGGCGAGACCACCACGGCCGTGCTAAACAACATGGCCATTCTGTCTTGCCAGTCACACGGCCGTTCTGTTTGGCACGGCCATTTTAGACGACTTCCTATAGCTTCTCTACTATTTTGCAATGTCTTCTCCCACTTTGATCTTCTCCTTAGATAGACCCTTTCTGCATCACTTTTTCTTTCTTGCACCTATACTAACATGATTCACAAATAGAAAACTATCAAGTATAGCATGTGTGTGTTTCTTGGAAAAAATGAAAGTGTGATAAAACAACAAGGTTTGAGAATCTCAAACCACGCAAGTTGCCTCCCACTAGCGCTAAGTTTATAGCCTTCATCCAGGCTTGTTACTTTCTTCAATAAGTGTTGACACCCACAATGTCTCCCTTTTCTTCCACAATGATTCTTTCTAGAGTTTTAACGATGTGGGCTTCATCCCAAGGAGTGTAAATTGATCAAAAGTAGGGACTTGATATCCACTATTCTAGAGGATCATAATAACTTAGACTATCATTGAAATCTTCTTCACCCAGTCGATACCTTTCTTCCTCAGTGAATATAAAGAAGTCAAACTTTATCCTTTTGTAAGTGACTATAAGAGTGCCCATACGAACATTAATCTCTACACCCATGGTGGACAAGAAGGGTCTACCCAATATGAGGTATTCTTTTCCATCAATAGGTCAAGAATCCAGAATCAGAAAATCAGTCAAGTATGCAATGTTTATCCTTTGATCCATTGCCACTGTTGTATTTAGTAATATCCCCAAGGGCTTCCTCTTAGTTCAATCACTCAAGACGATGACACAATCCACCAGTTCCATTTTCTTGAGGTTGAGCTGTAGGTACATGCTAAATGGCATAATGCTTGTCCCTGCACCTAGATCAAGGAGAGTGTGCTCAATTGGTTGTGCACCAACATAACATGTGATAATAGGGACTCCCAGATCATATCCCTTTTTTTAAGAAAACCAATGTCCAAGATGAAATTCACTGATCTTGTTGCAACAATTTCCTTGGGTGGCAATAACACTAGTTTTCTCTTCCTCGTGCAAACATCCTTCACCAATGAAAAGAATGCTTTGATTCCTATTGTTCCTTGCTTCAAGGAGCCTAGAAGGTTCATGATACTTCTATTCTTTTCTTGGAGAAAGGGGCCTTCTATAGCCTCATGGAATTGCTCCCCATTTGCATCAAATGTTTCTACATAAATTTGTGGGCCTTGAGGAGGTATGATGGTGATTCTTGTCTCATTGGGAGGTTTTGTCTTCCAACAAGGCATTGCATCAAGTGTTTCCATGTCAATGGTATGTGGTGCAGCAAACATGATTTTATTACCAAAGGATGGAAGAACCGAATCTCTAGCACTTTCATTACTTACAAGAAAGGGTGGGATAGATGAGGGTTCTTCTCCATACACAATGGGGGTAGAGAAAACTTAACTTCACTCAGTATTCTCAAACAACAACTGGGCAGCAAACTCTTTGGCACTTTTGTGATCTACTAGACTCTTCTAGCATCGAGTCATCATTACCAACCTTAATCATTTCTTCCTCCCCTTTTTCAATCTTTTGAATTTCTTCCCTTTCCCGTATGATAGACACCATATTCACTTGTTCATGGGAAGGAGGGGCTTGTGAAGATGAAGATGGTGGCAGTCTTTGATGAGGTGGGTTAGGATTTTAGAGTATGCAAGTTGGTTGTTGGGGTGGTTTTGTGGAGGTAGTGGTTGATAGGTGTGTGATGGAGGTGGGGGATATTGATAGTTGAATGGGGTTTGGTGAGGTGGCGGAGCATATGGATGTGGTGTTCCTTGGTACTGGAGAAGTGGGGGTGCTTGGCCTTGTGGTGGGACATATGCACTTTGAGTAGTGCTCACATAACCACCATTGTTATTTGGATTGGCCATGGGTTGAGATGGAAGCCTTCCCTCTTCATGGTGAGCAAGTGAGATTGAGATTTGATCAAGACTATGATCAAGGCGGCTAATATTTTTCCCTTGAGAGGGCACCTCTTTCTTTACCTCATCCAAATTTCTCAATCTCCCAAGCACTTCATCTTCAAATTTAGAGTTATGCCTTGGCCTTGGCTGCCCTTGTCCTTGACTATCTTCATTCTGTTGTTTCCATGAAAAGTTAGGATGTTTCCTCCACTCGGGAGTGTAAGTTTTGGACATAGGATATTGGTTGTTTCGGTTTCCAAAAGAGTGTAAAGCGTGAACTTTTTCATCTACAGAATCAACCGCTATGGTGTATTGACTAGAAGAACCACCAGCTTGGCTCTTCATCATATTCATCATGTCTGCCATCATCTTCATCATATTTTGGGTGGAAACAGTGCGGGCTGGAGCTACAGGAGGAGGTGGAGGGACGTAGTTCCAGTTACAATGTTCCACTTTAGTAGAAACTTGATGGCGGGAATTTTCAGCAAGGTGTTGAAACAATGGACATGACTCCTCGGGTGGCTTTGCAATGAATGTGCCTCCACATGATGAGTCAACATTGTTCTGGCTTACCTCTTAAAGATCAATGTAGAAGGCTTGGATGAGCTTCCACAATGGTACCTCGTGATGGCGGCAATCATGAAGGACCTTTTGGAACCTTTCCCACGCCTCGTGGAAAGGTTCATTTTCCTTTTGGTCAAAGGTAGTGATACATCTTCTCATGTGAGTCATCTTGGAAATTGGAAAGAACTTCTTGAGAAACTCATTTTTTACCACATTCCAAGGCACCAGCTCTGATTTTGAAATGTACCATTTTTAGCCTTTCCTTAAGAGAGAAAAGGAAGAGAGTTCTCCAGATGGAGTCATCGGTAGCAGCGGGGGTACAGAAGGTGGAACAAGTCTCAAGGAAGGCGTTGATGTGATGGTTGGGATTTTCATTTTCCATCCCATAGTAGGTAGGGAGGAGTCCAAGGAGTGTGTGTGGAATGGAGAACTATTGACCCGACATTTGGTCAACAATGGTGGCGATGGGAGAATTGTAGTTCCCTGGGGTGAAATACTCATGGAGGGGGCGGTTGAGATGTAGTGGAGGTGGTTGAGCATTCCCATGAGGGTTGTTGTCTTCCATGTGGTCACCTATCTCGGTTTATCGATGTTGTTTTGGCATCTCCTTCTACCTAACTCAGGGTCGTACAACATCAAGTCGGTACAAGTAGAACATGTATGGTGCATGCACAACTGTAAACTACACAATACACAAACAAACAACAAGAAACCAAGTTAGAATGGAAATATGCAAGACTGAACAAAGAATAAATAATAGCAATTATGAAGGCAATAGGAAAGGCTAAGCTACACTAACTAGCTAGGTCGAGCGCCTCTATCCCTGACAATGGTGCCAGAAAGCTTGGTGCGTCCTCCAGAGGGGCACACCCTAACCGATTAGATTCGACTAGATGCACCCCATGAGATCGGAACACACTTGGGATCTTTCCATATTTATAGAAGACTTAACAAGACTCGATCAAAACACTAAATAGGTCACCCGCAAGTGCATGGGGTACTATTATAGCATAGGTGATAGGAAAGAGTAGGGGTCGATTCTCAGGGACAGAGGGGGCACTAGAGCAAAGTTAGTGTTGTCTAGGTTCCTAGAGTGGAGACTAGGGTTGAAGGGTTGATTGGTTGTTTTGATTGTTAAAATAAGTGAACATGAAAGTAAAAGCAATATGAAATCTAAGTTATTGCAAACCCTAAATTATCCTAAGCAAGCAAGTCTAAGGAACTAGATTAAGCAATTAGCTAAATAGGAGCAAGGGTTAACTACACTACACTAGTACAGTAATTAGAAACTAAGAACTAAGTTAATTGCTAGAGAGAGAAATAGCCTAAGTTAACCCTAAGGAACAAGACTAAGAAATTAAATAGAAGGAACAAAATCAATTAAGCTACACTAGCATTAACAAGCAAGAAGATTAAGAAGGGTTTCAAGCAATGGATTAGGTAGGTGGGCAGTTTGGAAATATGATTTGATATCAGTTGGGGGTGTCAAAATGGAATGCAATTATTGTAATTCACTCTAGGTTGCCAAACCAAACAACAAGGCAAGTTCTATTAGAATGCACCCTATACTACTTAGTTAGAGAACTAGGGTTAGGTGTAATTCTAGTAGGACTTGTCAAGTCTAGGTCTCTAGGGTAAGTGGTATTAGGGTAATTGAGAGCCAAGGGTAGGAATGGGAGTAGAGATAAGGGGTTCTTCACATCATGCTACTAGCCATCTAGCCTTTGGAAAGATCTAGGCAATTACACTAATCACACTTACACTAGTCACTTACATCTCACACTCAGAAGGAGGAATATGTATGTAGGAACAAAAAGGGCTAGCTAGGGATCCACTAATTTGACCTAGGAGCCATTCCTAAGATTGCTACATACACTCTAATTCCTCCTAAAAGCTAAGTGTCATCAAACATCACAAAGCAAGCAATTTAAGTTTAAGAGCAAAAATCACATGCAAGATGATGGGAAATGAGATAGAAGCAAAGAGAATCATCATATAATGAAATTATGTTCATTAAAAATTATTCTCCCCCAACATGGTATCCAAGTCACGTTTTTACCCCAAACAACCCACCACTAGGGGCTTAGCTACACATAATCAAAGAAAAGGTAAAAGAAAGGGGAAGAAGGGGATAGGACTCCTTGGAGCTCGAAGTAGATATTCCTTCTTCACCTCCTAGCTATTTTCGGGCAGCCTCCTTCCTCCAAGGTAGATGATGGGCATGAAAATGGAGGGGGTTATGGTAGAAAACCTATAAATGTAGGTTTCTATGGTGGAAATGAGGCGGAAATGGGGGTGGAGAGCATAAATGCAAGGGAAGTGCAATGAATGCTCTAGAGTGGGTGGAGAGGAGTAATGGAAGCTAACCTAGTACTGTGGTTGTCACCCCTGTATATATAGGTGGTGGTGGAAGCACTAGGGTAAGTAGGGGCATTGTTGGAATAACAATGTAGAAAATTGTAGGGTTTAGGTGGTAGCATGGACGTGTTGGGTAGCACAGCCATACTGGGTAGAGGTGGTAACGGCCGTGGTGGTGGGGAACGGTCGTTCCAAGAAAGTGGAAAAATCACGTGTTGAAGTGGTGAAATGGAGGTTGGTAGCACGACTATAGTGGAGGCTGGGTAGAACGGTCGTACTAGGTAGCATGGTCGTGGTGTTGGAGTTGGAGAGGAGGTTGTTTGCTCTAGCACGCCCATTCTGTCTTCAACTAGCACGGTTATTCTAGGTAGCATGGCCATTTTGGGGGCTTCATGGTTTGGTCATGCTGGGTAGCACAGTCGTGGTGGCTAAGTTGATGTAGCTTGTAAATCTTGGGAAATTCCATGTAACTTGTGTATTAGCCAGCATGACCGTTCCTTGGCACCACAGTCATGTTGGGTCTTCAATGGCAAAATTAACTTCAATCTTCATCATCAATGGACTTCTTTGCTTGATGTCGAATACTGGCCATTAGGGGTAGGTTGAGGGATCTTTGGGGCCTTCTTTGGACCCCTCCATGAGAGGAAGAACCCTAGAACTCCTTCCTTCTCTCCCATCCATCCAAAGCATGGTCCAACTACCTGAAAATAATGCAAAGAACGTCCATAAGTGCATTTCATAATAATACTCACATTGGGGAATTTAACTTGAATTCTACTATGTTTAGATGTGAATAAGCTACAAAATGGCACAAGATGGAGCCCTAAAATAGGGTTGCATCAATATCCCTATAAGCTCGATGTCTCGTTACTTACGGATCATCTATCCACTACTCTAGAGACTTTCCATCAGAAGTTCTCGTCAGAGTGTCAACCAAAGCTAATTGGTATCCAAATCTTAAACATTGAAGTTCTCATTGTAAAATATTATAACAAATCATGTAAAGTGGTTGATCAATCCATAACACATGTGATAAATGATTATCTATTAATTATATGGGTCCATACAAGAATTGGAACATGAATGAAATTTCAAGAAATGGGTAGTGGGGCTAGTTCCCACACTCTAGAGAAAAGACTAATCCCTCAACATGGCGAGATTAATATCACAACAAGAGGAAGTGGTCATGAGCATGGTCATGATCGTGGTAGAAGTGGCTCAGTGTGGTGTATGACAGTGGACTTCCTTCCTCCTTTCTCCTTTAGGAATTAACCTTGACTTGTTGTAGAAGTAGGTGGATGCACAATAGCTCAGAGAAGAGATCTATCGCCTTGGAGAAGGAAGATCGACAACATTTAGAGTTGGGGACGAAGGAGATCTATAGATCTATGCTTGAGGTCGATAGGTGTTGACCAACTCGGTTGATAGAACTAGCTAGGTTGACAGGCGTTGTCCTTGCTCCGATCTTAGTGGCAGCATTTCAGCGTTTCTATCTCCATAAAATCTGAGATGAGTTGTACGACTGTGTTGGGGGCCTATTTATTGGGTTGAAGATTTCAACCTCTTGAGTGTCAATCACTTTCCATCAGTGTCAGTTGACAAGTATGTCGACCTTGAGGCTCAATGGCTTTTGGACTTCTTGTCATCAGTCTTGGAGGTTGATGAGACTGTCGACTTGATGGTCGATAAGGTTGTCAAGTAGTTATGGTCATCGATAAACGTGTTGATAGGATTGTCAACTGATTGCTGATTTGCTTGTCAGTTATTGCTCGATGACATTGTCAAGGAGAGGGGTCAACAGGGCTATCGACCTTGATCATCCATGAGTTTGGGTGTCGTTTGGCATGGATGTTGACCAAGGGGGTCAATACAGGTGTTGAGCATTGTTGTCGATGAGGTTGTCAAGAGATTAAGTGTCGAGCAGGGAAGTCAACAAGGTTGTTGACCACTTGATTGCTGGTGGATTTTGATGTCGATTTGCATGTCAATCGATAGGTAGACTTTGGTCTTGGATAAAAATATTGTGTATCGATCTACCTTCTGAAAGTACTCAAAATATAATTTTCTCTGCGGCGCTGCCCCGCACCTAGCGGGACCCCCTAGGAAAACTTGCCACAGAGTTATATAATTCAAAACCTACAAAGGGAGTCAAGAAAATAACCTAGAGTTATCATTAATGCACCTAGCTAATTCCTAAACCACTACAAAAGTGGGGTTTGTCTTTCTATAGGTAGTGTATTATACTACAGGAGTGGGTAATACTTGCTATAGGTCCTTAATCCACGGTTAAGGGTAAATGATTATTAATGAAATGGAGTTAAATACAATGCATACAATGGTGAAACTATAATCCTAAGGAATCCATAAATTCCTGATCACATTCCACTTAATGTAGATTTTATTCTTGCACTTAATTGCAAAACAACAAATCAACCACCTTTTCTAGACGAAACTGATTAAGTTATAGTTAGTAGTCGTATCTATAGAAATGTTTCTATGAGTTCAACATTCGGGCCTCATAGGCCTATGCTACTAAATGCGTAAAATTGTGTTTTACACACATAGTTTAGGCTCACCACCCTATTAGCATCTTATCTATATAATGGGAGACTTAATACTAACACATTTGAATATGCCCAAGGATATATCACTAGGGTTGGTATGTTACATCACTAGGGATAAAGAACATGATAAGAAAGTAACATTTCTAAATTTGTAGTGGAGGCTCATGGAAATTCTTATAGGAGAAGAGGGTTTTATAAGATAACTGGCATATTAGAATCTCACGGAGGGACCAATTACTTTGGTGTACTGTGTGAGATTTCATAAAACTAGGGTTTCCAATAAGTGAAAACTAGAATTGTGAGTCACTTTATTACCACAATAATGTCTCTATAGGTAGGCTCACCAATGTCTTTTACATCACATCCAGAGACACGGGCAGATCTGATTTATCCACTCCACTCTCCATCTTGGATTGGTTCCAATTGACAAGATTGTGCATGTGGGTGCCCTATAGGTTTTTTTAACAGGAAGGAATGGGTTGATAATGAAGTTAACGTGAAAAAGTTGGAACGCTAGGATGGTGAAAATAAAGGGAAAATGTGTGTTTTCTATAAAGTTGCTCTTTCCCTCAAACAAAAAAGTATTAAATATAATAAAGTAATATATAAAATATATATATCAAGAAGGGAATAAAAATATAAAATTATACATATTCTTCTATCACATGTCTTCTTAAAGTATAGTGAGAACAAGATGAAAGGAGAAGACTTGGCATAAATTGTATTTAAATTATCCGACATCGATTTAAGATAAATATGGAAATGGGAAAAATATAATGAATTTAGTAGGTAACTAACAGAAGAATCTTTTTATTTTCTATATAAATATATAGAAAACATTGAATATAGTAATGAAATATGGATAGAATATTGATAAAACTATTGAAATATCTTTTTATAAAAGTCAACCAACCTTTATATATCATGCTTTCCTCATGCAGGGATCGGTGTTTGTCTCTACATCATCCACATATGAAGTAGTATTTATTACAAATGTTATTGTGAATTAATAGATGACTATAGATAAAGTCAACAAGGTAAGAATTTAGGTGCAAGTTAGAAAGTGTATCTGCATCAATATTTGCATTTTTTTGTATGTAGAACAATTGCACATTCCAATCACTTCATATTATATATCTTATATTCTTTTCCCATGCTTTTAAACATGTACAAGCCTCTGAGTCATATGCACTATGTATAGTGTCAAGAACAACTTTTGCATTTGATTTAGTAGTAATAAAACTCCATCCCTTATGTCATGCTCTTTCAAGAGATATGTTTATAGAAGAAGTCTTAACACATAGAACCAAAGAAGTATGTAGTAGAAGTCCCAACCAGAGACACAACCACCTTTTGTATCTTTCTCAACCACATCCACAACAACATGTATTCTTGTTAAGGCAACGTCTACATTTAGTTTTTCCCAAGTATATGGAGGATAATACCAATTGGACCCAGTTGATGGGATTGTTTTCCATATTTGTATCAGATAGTTGTTCCCAAGAATCTTTGAATATTGATACATTGAACAAAATTGACTTACATATTCCATCACTATTGTAATCAGCAGATTTAAATGTAGACTTGTTCCTATGTAACCAAATTTTATCAAAGTCATCACAGACAGTGTTTGAGAGGAGACTAACATCAGCTTGTTATTTAACCATGAAGATCTATTCAAACTAAATAAATTATGTGATAGATATATAATAAGTTTTATTTATACTATATTAGCAACTTGACAGATACATAGAGCATGCAACTTTGTTTCAATATCTGATTTACATTGTGGGGAAATTGGATCATGTAGTAATGTTTACTTTGATATCATTCATTTTTCACAATCTCTGAGTGAGATATCAACCAAAAAAAATCTTATATTTGGAGGCAACATTCAAGTGCCATATAATATTCTACAAGACACTGAAAGATCCTCCTTCATTCACTCTGAGAAAATGATATGCAAAATTTGTTGTAAATTTTATTGAAACGGTCGTTGACCATGCATACTAATCATTTTCACTATTACAAGATGGTATAAGAAGACTTGCAATCTTCCTTATGATATGATTAGGTATGTAAATTTTTAGGAATTAATGTTCCACTACCCTCCTTATCTACAAGTGAAGAAACTTTAATATCTAACATATAATTATCAATAGATTTGATATATTTTTCGAAGTACTTGGGATCCCAATTTTGGGGGGTAGGGGAAGAGGAAGTGGGTAAAGATCCCTGGTGGACAATCTTAGAATGATGATTAATAAATGGTCACATAGTTCCATTTCTTTGGGGGGCAGATTAGTGCTATGCAATATGGTACTTTTAGCCAAAATCATGTTTTGGTGTAGACAAGCTTAAATCCCCCTTATTATCATTGACAATGTGAGAATTCTAATTAGTAGATTTGTTTGGGGTGGCAAGGCACATGGTGTTGCATGGGACACCATTACCATAGAATGAGAGTATGGGAGTCTTGGTCTTAAGGACCTCAGAGATGTGGCTGAGAGATCCACTTTGTAATGCATTGACAAGTTCCTAGTGGAGCCGTCTTCTACATGGAGTAGGTGGATGAGGCTGAGATATGGTGGGAGGAGGTAGGGGCTGATTCAGGGTGCTCCCTGGCTTGGTGGCGCATGACACAGAACTTGAACTAGATGAAAGGCTCTTATAACCAAATAAGTGGACACCTGTGGGAGAGACAAGTTCTCCAACCTTTGAACCTCAAATCGTGTGGTCCGCCAATTCCTTGGATTGAAATGGTGCGAAACATAAGGCACACCCCAAAGTGGAGTTATTGCCTATACAGGGTGATCTTGGGGAGGCTTCCAAAATTTTATAGGATCATGAGATAGAACCAGAGTGTTCATCCTCTATGCTTTCTTTTAAAAAGTGAAGTGGAGCTCACAACCACTTGTTTTTTGCTTGTAGTTTCTCTAGATATGTATGAAGCCATTGGGATATCAAATGTGGGTGGGGAGGGACACCTCCTTCAAATCTATTACATGTGATCTAGTGGGTTCTTTCTCTTACCAACAAAAACCAATATATGAAATGCTTCGGTAGTTTGGGCATCGCCGCTATTCTCTATGTCGTTTGGAAGGAAAGAAACATTAGGCTTCATGGTGGCAGAGAGAGACACATTTGCTTATTTTGATGTTTTATCAGATAGGCTCACCCTAGTTTGTAAGGCCAAACCAACATTATATAAATGTTTGGACCTTTTAGTAAGATTACAGTGGGGTTTTGTAGTTAACCTACCCTTTGTACAATATAGGTCTTCCTGTACAGTTTTTTGGCTATAGTAATATTATACCCTATCCAGAAAAGGTAATGGACCCTCTTATTGAACCCAATGATCATGTCATGCAAATGTATGATCACCATTGATAATAACGTTGGTACTTTTATGATTTACAAAAGGTAGAAAAGTTTGAATATATAGGCTGTCAAAAGGAAGTGCATACCATAGTGGGCTTTTGTATGATTTATATTTTTTTCTCATGCCAAAGAACTAGGAATACTCTTGTTGGAATAGATATTCAAAGAACTTATTTTTAATAATGCTTTATTCCAATAATCCATAAAGAACACTCCATGTCCTCCATTTTGTATTGATCCAACAACCTAATGCCAAGTAACTAAAGATATGGATGTTGATTATGTTACTTTATCCAAATAAACTATTTGGCTCGTCTATCTAGCATTTTTCATAATACTTTTATTAGCATAGAGTCTCTACCAGATATGGATATTAATCTAGAGGACCATCCATCAAGATGACTCTCTACCATATCAATTGCCTAAGCATATGTAGACTTGGTTTTCTTTCCCAATAGTGACTTCAAAATACTTAGGGAAGTATTAGTTTTATTTATTCCTAATTTCTCAGATCTAGCATTCTTCATAGATGTAGAAATAGAAGGAGAAAAGAATAACACTATTTTTTCTATAGATATTTCTTACCCTAAAGATTTTTGAAATTGGTTAAAAAAGTTCATGATGAGAAGAATATGTTTACCATCTACTCTTTTAGAAAGTATTATGTCATCTGCATAATCTACATGAGAGAGATGGCCCTTGTTGAGAAAGTTTTATGGGTTTCCACTTTCCTTCAGACACTAAGGAATCTATTAGTTCACCATTAAAGTTTAGACACATGACAAATTAATAGGAAGATAAGGGTTTTCCTTGTCTTGAACCCTCAAAGACTTGAACCTCTTTACTTTATCACCATTTCAAAAAATGTTAATTCTACCTAAAGACAAATAATTTGTAATATTATTGATAATTGTAGGAGTTACTAAAACTTTGATTTACATTTCAAGGATTGTATGAAAAATTAGATAGATTTTTTGTAAAAAAATTGGTTACAATCATTCTCAACTTATTATGTGAAGCATCTACTTCGAATTAATTTTAATCATAAACTATTTTATATTTACACCTAAAGGAAATAAATACTAGTACATTTTTAAGACAAAAGCATCTTAGAATAGATACACTAACTTTAAAAAACTTCTTCAAGATAATTGGAACTCTAGAAATCTACTCACTGACTCCTTGACTTATGTCAAATCACTTATTACTAAATGGGATCAGTTGAACAAAAGGATAACATAGAGGATTGACATGAGCCTTCGACAAGTATTGATCAGGCTTATCATTCTCTTTCCAACAAATTTTATGCTAATCTAGATGAACAATGTCACAAATTCATAAAAGATATGATAAGTTTCTTTCTAGTGAGGATGAAGCATTTTGAAAAGAAATCCCACCTAAATTAGTTAACAATCGGTGAAAATAACACATGTTTCTATCATTATTTTATCAAAGGTCAAATATGTCAAAATAATATAAGTTCTTCACAATATGATCACACATAGTGGATTACGAATTTGGTACATTACACAATGTTTTACAAATTCACTTAGAAAATACAATTCCCTTCTTCTACGACTATAACCAGTTGGATTTGATTTGCATCATGGCTACTTTCTTGACCTTAATTTTAGTAAAAACAACAAATATGAATACTTTATCTTTTGAATCTAAAATCTTGTGCACTCTAAGTAGAGTGTGAAAATATAAAGTTGAAGGTGCTAGTGGGGTTGATTAAGAGTTTATTAAATCAAATTGGTGTGTAATAAAACAATCAATGATAAGGGGAGTACATAGTTCCCTACAAGGTTTACCATCATTGAATGAACTTTGTATTGTAATTATTACCCTTATCCCTAAAAAGGAAAACGAATCAACATTTATGAATTCAAGACCTATTTCTTTAAATGATACATGTCTTTAATTGATTTCAAAGATAATTACATAACTATTGAGGTCGCATATGCCAAAATGGATATCAATAGAAGAAAGCTATTTTTTTTCTTTTGAGACATTACTGATAATATTGTTCGCGTGCAAGAAATTACACATAACATACATAAAAATATATATACTCTCTTTATTGATGTTATACTGGACCTAGACAAAGTTAAGTTAAATATGAGTTGAAGAAGACAATTTCATTGAGGCCATAATGTTTTTGGGTTTCTTTAAAAGTAGATGATTCATTATGATTTAAAAGATTGCCACCGCACTTTTTAGATGGGTTGATTATGATATTCAAGTCTCTAGACACAACCCAAGTCTTATCAGTTTGTACACCAAGGCAAATTAGATGTGTCCATAGTAACATTTTAGTGGTGGGGTTTAGATGAGCACAATAGTTAGTTCAGTCTATAATTCACACAACAAACATTGTATTTTTGTGACTCTTGAGGATACTTAATTAAACATTTTCTTCCATCCACATCATCCAGATTCCACCTAAGAATCTTTAGGCTTCCTCTTTGCAACGTCCCAAGATTTCAAGCCTCAGATAAAAATGATCTTAAAAGGAATGATTGGACTACCCATATCACCATGGTGGACCTCCTTTTTAGGGAGCCCAATACTAAAGAACTCTTTTGTTAAGTGTGTCAGTCCAGAGTAGTACTAGGTTGGGTGTTCAATCGAGAGGTTGATCATGCCTTGCACGTGAGTGAGGATAAAGCACGCAGTTAAGACTAGTGGTGGTGTGCCAGGCCAGTCATCATTCCTAAAACTCCACTAGAGCATTGGGAAGTGGGTCCTCTCGGGCATTACAAATGGTATCAGAGTCATAACCTCTCTAGTAGGTGGGGCCCACATGACCATGTGGCATGCCAATCTTGAGTCGTGTGGTCCAGGCATGTTGAGAAAGGTTGTCCCTGGTGACGTAGCCATTTTTTCTCTGATATTCCATGATTGGCAGCCAGGTGTCCCTAGGTCATTTTGGGTCTTCACTGAAATGGGGAATTATTATGAGGCCATATAGTTGAGCCTTGACTAGGATGTCAAGAGTCTAAGTGGAGGAGATTGTAACGTCCTAGAATTTTAGCCCGTACATAAAAATGATCTTAACAGGAATAATTAGACTAACCATATCACCAAGTGCACCTCCTTTTCGAGGAGACCATCACTAAAGAACTTTGTGGTTAAGCATGCTCAGCCCAGAGTAGTACTAGGATAGATCCTAGATTGTGTGTGAGTGAGGACAAAGCACACAGTTAAGACTAGTGGTGGTTTTTGGGGCCAATCATCATTCTTAAAACTCTAGTAAAGCATGGGGCAGTCAGTCCTCCCAAGTGTTACACTCTCTATGTGAATGGTTGAGCAAAATTTTTCTGATGATGTTTAAGGCAATTATACTACATACACAAAGTTGAACAATGGAAACAAGTTCATGTGGATGTTGATAGATAATTTTTTCAATGTGTTACAGGTAGGATCATTCCATAAGTTTAGGCACATCATTACCAAATGCATTGTCAAAGTGTGTCATGTCTTAGCCACGAGTAAGGTATGAAACTATATTCATCATATATCTCATGGTTTTTGTCTCATGAATTTTTTTTCTCTCATTCTTTGAGAATAATGATCTTCATGTTGTTGTCAAACTAGTTGATTATCAATTGTATTGTGTTGTCTGTTGACACCAACATGAATAGAACTGGATGGTATTTCCACATTTTCTAACATAATTGTGTTATCTACTTGTGTGTATATTATAGTGTATGCTTCATCTTCTTCACTAGTATTATGGTGAATATTTCCAAGTTGAGCATAATTATTAGATTAGAACACCACATCTATTTAAAAAACATATTGAGTAATAGGAACACTAGTATCATCATTTATTTTTGACATTTTCCTCTTCCTATATATATATATATATATATATATGTGTGTGTGTGTGTGTGTATGTATCCTCTTCTAGGACCTTGTGTACAATTCTATCATCAAAAAAATCCATCCTCTATGTTATTAGTTGATATTTTATAAGTCAGACATTCCTTCTGGTCATGGCCCAATTTCCCACATCCATGCAAACAATAGGTAGTTATTAGCATTCAACTTAATGTATATATCCATTGATAATAACAACCTATTGAAGTGGAGGAGTTGAATAAATTACAATCACAAATTTTCCAAAATGACTTAAGTGTAGTTACTTATGTGTCTAGGCACTCAATCAATTTACTGACTACTTCAACAGTCCTCTTGAAGATAATTTTATTATATTAACAAAGTGGGAGATCGATGCCAAAACCCTTTGTATATATGTATGTGAGGGAACACAATTGTGGGGTATGAACTTAGCCTAAAACTTCCATACCATCAAAGAGAATACAAAGATAGACCAAGGGTGACTAGTCAGGGCATTCATGAAATCTTATATGCATGATAATTGACCATAAAAATGGTTCATGTTTAATTCTTACACTCTCTGTCTACCAATAGGCTTCCACAATAGTCATATTTAGTCGTTGATAGTTAGGTACCATATGTTCTTCTTGATGGCTTAATAATTACTAAAAACTTCGAAGGTTTATGGAGTATGTATGTCTTTGAAAAAAAATGAAGACTTGTGGAAATCCATGATCATGGATTAGTAAAATGTCTTTCAGATTAACCACTTCCGGTTCTTCAATTAAACAAGAAACCACTAGTAGAGTTTGTCTTACTTCCAACAACTGCATATTTAAAAGTCTTCTAAAACTTTGTGACTGGGCATCATTTCAAAAGAAGTTTCAAGTTATGGATGATCATGGTGAGTATCACTAATAGCCTTTCAAAGAGACTAAATGTGTGAAGATGATTATGAAGAATCAATCATATCAATGGGTGTTTCCTATCTTCCCCAAAGTCCACCATAAATTAGATAAACCCCTACATCCCTAAGCATTAATCGGGAGGTATAATAATTTTTGGTTGGAGTAGATTTCTATTCATCTCCCACCATGCACTACGAAAAAATTGTCTTTAACTACAAAAAAAACTGTAGCAAAACCCCCAAATTTTGTAACTAAAATCTTTAGTTGCATTTATCATTACATATAACATATATAGCTAATACCTGTGTAACTAATAACATTTGCTACTTTTTTTGAATATGTAGTTAGATATTCATTTATCTACAAATTCCTATGTAACCCTAAAAGTAGTTCAAAATTGTATTTATGCATACACATGTAGTTGCAAATGTAAATAAATATACACCAACAATTGTATATGTAGTTGTGATATGTAGGGGAAATGTCATTTACTACAATTTGATATGTAGTTTGTGTGTAGCAAAAAATAGAACTTACTACAATTGTAAATGTATTTAGTGTGTAGTGAATGACATCATGTACTACACATAAATATGTAGTAGGATTTTGTATCCAGTTAGTAACTTGCTAATATAAAATTATTTTTTAGAAAGAAGAAAAAATCAATATTGATCCAAACAAGTTGTGCTTGTAATGTCAATAATCACACTTTTATTAATATTTAAACAATGAGTAAATATGGGGAGGACATGAACCTTGCCCCTATTTTAAAATATATGCATGGATAAATCATACATGTATACAATGACCTCCCGTGAGAATATAAGTTTACATCATTCTCAAAGTTTCACCTATATCATACTCTAGATCTTACTACTTTTTCTAGATTGACATCAAAACCATCACACAATCACCATTGATCCCCAATATCTTGTTTATACTCATAATCACAAGCTCAGAATCATCCCATGAAATCCCTTTGGCCTCTATACACCTCATGATCATGTATATTACGTTGATGTCCACTTTTGACTACCTTCCTTTATAGCAGGAGCTGCTCCAATTTGTTTGAAGATGTTTGATCTGCTGAATTTGAGTGTATATTTAGAACATATATATGATTGGGTGGGTAGATCTAGATATGGAAAGAGGTTAAGAAAAGTAATCTAATATTAAATTAATGAACTATAGAATACATTTTTTCTTAGTAATAAATTGCATACAAGTTCAACTATTGGAATAATTATGTCGAGAACATTGAGATGATTACCTTGATTTTGTAATTAGGGAAAGGATCCAATACTTTGAGCAGACATTGTATACTACACTTTGCTATCCCGTCGTATGTAGAAACCATTCCACAAGGAGCATATCCTAGGATTAAATTACTGAAGCCGCTTTCATGTATAAAAGAATGATGGAAAGGATCCACTGCAACAGTTACCTAGTTAGTAAATCAGTGATGTTATTGATCCCTTGAATGAATACCAAAAAATGTTTTAAGCTCTTGTCATGAATAATTGTGAATGTAGGATTCAAAATCTATAAATATAAGAAGCATATCATAAAATAAAAGTGGATTTTAGTTCATGCAAGACATAGATTTCAAAGACACGATTTAACATTCATCAATCAGTAATTCACTAGATTATAACTTAAGTCTCATATTTCAAGTGGAATACAACCATTAGCATACCCATGCATTTATTACTAACAGAAGGGCATATTATTCTCTAAAACCAATAAGGATAGGGACAGTTAATATAAAATTGCACTTGTAACATCCTCAAACTTAGGTAAATATCACCTGTTACTCCTTTTTATTTTAATATTTTACTTTGAACCCTCTTTTTCGATATATAGGTACTAGGATGTTGAAATCATTGAATATAGGAGTTTAATGCAAAAGTACAAATATTTTATGGTTTTCATATAAGAAAATAAGGTTATTCATTACTTATGGGTTGCTTGTGCAAAATTATCAAAATAAGGCATTTAAGATTAAAATCATCCTTTTATAATTTTCCTGTAAGTAGGTTTGGTTAAGAGAGAGTTAGCAACGAAATTTGGTTAAGAAATAATAAAGGAATAATTATATATAAAGAAAATACACTTTTTATTAGATTGGGAGTTTCAAGCATTAAAGTTTTCCAAAAGTAAAATTTAAATACAAAATCAGATTCCTTGGTTTTAGTTAGTCTACTTGCCAAATTTCATCTTATTTTCACTTTATTTGCTACCCCAATTGGGTTTGGTAACAAAAAGGATAATCATTCCATGCTACATTATCCAAATCTGAATTGTTTTCTATTTATTTGGGTGTCACACTTCTTTTTTTTACTTATCTAGCATAGGCACATGCAACTGATGGCTCGGATGTCCTCCCAGATGTGTGCCCACAAGATTGAGTGGCTCCTCGCTCATCTATTTCCCCAAGACCAGCGCGAGTCAGAACAGAGCTAGCAAGGAAACTTCCTCGTGTGATTTCTCCCTCTCAGATCAGCTCACTTCTTGTCAGTCAAGACGATATATACAACACAGAAGTTGGCACATATATATATATTGATGAGATAGTACACTTTCCATGGTATTCCAGTTACCATAGTATCTGACAGAGGTCCATAGTTTACAAGTAGGTTTCGGGGGCGTATGCATACAACTATGGGGACACAAGTGAGGTTTAGCACAAGTGTCCACCCACAGACAGATGGTCAGTCTAAGAGAACCATTCAGACCTTGGAGGATCTCTTAATAGTGTATTCTTGCAGTTTCTGGGTGGTTGGGATGTGAATCTGAGTTTTATAGAGTTTTCCTACAACAATAGTTATTAGAGGAGTATAGATATGGAAGCATATGAATATTTGTATGGGAGGCGTTGTTCGTCACCTCTTTGTTGGTATGAGATTGGTGAGTATCAGCTTTTGGGTCCTGAGCTAGTGTAGCAGACTACAAAGAAGATCAAGGTGATAAAGTAGAAGTTAAAGAAACCTAGGATAGATAGAAGTCTAATGTTGATAACCACCTATAGACTTGAGTTCTAAGGTGGAGATAGGGTATATCTCAAGGTTTCCCCTTAGAAGGTCGTGTTGTAGAAGGGTAAGTTGGCCCCGACATATATGGGACCTTACCATGTTATAGCACGTGTTGGGAAGTTGGATTACAAGTTGGAGTTACCATCAGAGTTGCACAGGTTGCATCATGTTTTGCATGTCTCCATGATGAAGAAGTGTCACCCTGATATAAAGTAGATTTTTCATCCTATGGAGGTTGAGTTAGAGGGGGATGTGTCATATGTTGAGGGTCAAGTGTTGATCCTGGATAGGAGGGTGAATAAGATGAAGAAGAAGGACGTAGTCATATTTAAGGTTTTATGGCATCATTGTGGTGTGGAGGAAGCCACATGAGAGTTAGAGGATGAGATGTGTAGGAAGTACCCATCTTTGTTCACATAGGATTCTGAGGTAGAAATCCTCAACACACCTTTCTAAGGAGAGACTATGAGATATACCATGTGTCCCACTTGGAACTCCAACAACCTTCGACGATTATCAACATAAGATTTTTGCCTGTCCTGGGTTGCCTTGAACTATTGTTGAATCACTTTGATCTTCTTTGTCGTCTACTGCACAAGCTTAGGACCCAAAAGCCAATATTCGCCTAACTTGTACCAACACAACGGAGATCTGCAACATCTCCCATACAAATCCTCATAAGGTGATAAGTCGATGCTCCTTTGATAACTGTTATTGTAGGCAAACTCTATTAAACTGAGGTCATCCCAACTGCCCAAAACCTACAAGACACAAGCTCTCAACAAATCCTCCAAAGTCTGTGTAGTCCTATCAAATTGACCATGTAACTACATGTGGAATGTTGTACTACTAAACCTCAAATGTGTACCCATGGTTGTATGTAGACGCTCCCAAAAGTGACTGGTAATTGAGGACCTCTATTAGACACAATGGTAGATATGATACCATGCAAACGTACGATCTCATCAACATAAAATTGTGCAAGCTTCTCAGCTATGTACGTTTTCATCACCAGATGGAAGTGCGATGACTTGGTCAACCTATCCACTATCACCCAGATGGAATCATGACCTTTTCCTATCCCAGGAGGTCCAACCAAAAATTCCATCATGATATGATCCCATTTCCACTACGGTATGTATTGGTTGCAAAGTCCCTGTAGTTTTCCGATGATCTTCCTTAACCTGCTGACACACAGGACACTTTGCTACAAACTCAGCTATGTCTCAATTCAAGTCGGGCCACCAATACAAATGTTTTAGATTACAGTACATTTTGGTACTACTAAGATTCATAGATTACTTTGAAGAGTGAGACTCTTCCATAAAAAACTTCCTCAAATTATCAACATCAAGAATCATTGTGCTGCCATGGTAACATATTGTCCCATCCTCTGATTCATGGAAGTTGTCATGCTTCTTGTTTCCAAACTCTACTTGGGTCCGATGTACCATAGTATCATCACGTTGCACATCTCTAATCTACTTCCTCAACATAGGATTCACCTATAACTGTTCCAGTAGACCTGTCAACAAGGAGACCTCAAACTACACATTCATCTAGGGAAGAGACACTAACATGTCTCACTTATGGCACACCAAAGAACATAACTACACCTTGTCCATAGATGATGACGAAGAAGACTTCCTACTCAAGGCGTCTGCCACCACATTTGATGGTATCTTATGGTGCAATCATAATCTTTGATCAACTCCATCCAGTGTTGTTGTCGCATGTTCAACTCCTTCTTTGATAAGATGTATTGTAGGTTCCTGTAGTCGGTAATGATCTTACACTTGTTTCTATAAAGGTAGTGTTTCCATAAATTAAAAGTGTAGACCAATGTTGCAAGCTCCAGATCATGTGTTGGGTATCTCTCCTGATATTTATTAATTTTTCACGAAGCAAAAGAAATCACATTCTTATCTTGCATTAGCATGCAACCCAAACAATTCTTCAACACATCATAGAAAATGATATATCATTTTCTTTGCTTTAGAAGAACTAACACTGGTTCATTGGTCAACTTTTTCTTCAAAATCTGGAAAGAATGCTTACACTTGTTATCCTAGACAAATGACACACCCTTCCTTGTCAACTTTGTTAGGGGTAATGCCACTACATTGAAATTCTTAATGAACCTCCTATAATAGCATGCCAAGCCAAGGAAATTTCCAACCTTCGTCAATGTTTTTGTATACTCCCACTCTAATATAGATTGAACCTTCTTGGGGTTTTCAACAACTTCACTGAAAAGAAAGGAGGTTTGGTTACGTTTGGGGACAACAAGAAAGGTAAGGTCAAATGTGAGGGTGATGTAGGTGAATCCTTGTGTATCAAGAATGTTCTTTTTGTGGATAGACTACATAACAATTTAATTAGTGTTAGTCAATTATGTTATAATGGTTACCTTGTGTTATTTACTTCCTTTGAATGTTTGATTCTATATATCCTCACCTATAAAGTTATATATAAGGTAACTAGAAGTGGTAATATTTATGTAATTGTTCTTGAATCTATTAAGCCTGATGTTGGTAGATGCCTAATAGTCAATTCGAATGATATTTCTCTTTGGAATCATCGGCTTGGTCATGTAAATATGCATCAGTTGAAGAAGTTGAGCAAAAAGGACTTGGTCAAGGGACTTCCCAAATTGGATTTTGAAAAGGATGAGGAATGCCAACCTTGTTATCAAAGAAATAAAACCAAGTCCTCCTTCAAATACAAAGGAGTCCTTAGTAATAAGAGAGCTCTTGAACTTCTTCACATTGATCTACTTGGACCAATGAGAACTCAATCGCTTCATGGTTCCAAGTATTGGGTTATTATTGCCAATGATTTCTCTAGAAATACTTGTACCTTCTTTCTCATTGTGAAGAGTGATACGCTTGATGTTTTCTTAAGCTTTTATAAACGAGTTGAGAATGAAGCCTCTTGCCACATTGTTTCCATCCGTAGTGATCATGGGGGGGGATTTGAAAATGATCATTTTGAACATTTTTGTCAAGAATCTGGTTATGCACATAACTTTTCTTCACCTCAAACACCTCAACAAAATGGGGTTGTAGAGAGGAAGAATAGGTCACTATATGAGATGGCTAGGACCATGCTTTTAGAGTATGATACTCCAAAGAAGTTTTGGGCTGAAGCCATCAATACCTCAGGCTTTGTGCAAAATAGGGTTTTTACACATCCTTCTTTGAAGAAAAACCCCATATGAGCTATGGCATGGTAGGAAGCCTTCTATCAAGTATTTCCATGTTTTTAGATGTCCTTTTTTTATACAAAAGATTCTCTCGATAAGTTTGATCTGAAATCTTACAAGGCTTTCTTTCTTGGCTATAGCACTACTAGCCAGGCTTATAGAGTGTTTAATATTGATCTTGCTAAAGTGGAAGAATCTATAAATGTTAAGTTTATTGAGACTAACCCCTATATTCCCAAAGATATTGTTCCAAATGATGTTGTTGCAAGTGAGGTGAATCCCATTCTAAAAGAGCTCAACATCACTCAAAAGGGAAAATAGGTGGTCATTCAAGAAGAAGAGAAAGATGGAGAGAAGAAGGATCCAACTCCCCGGTTTGCAAAGAATCATCCAAAAGAGCTAATTTTAGGTGATCCATTTGAAAGAGTGAAGATGCAGGCTGCATTTAACAAGGAACAAGCCAACAACACCTTCATCTCACAACTCGAGCCAAACAAGGAAGCTCTTGGAGATGATGAGTGGATCCTAGCTATGCAAGAAGAGTTGGAACAATTTGAAAAGAACAAAGTATGTACCCTAGTGCCAAGACCAAGTGATAGAAAGATCATTGGCACCAAATGGGTCTACCACAACAAGCTTGATGAAAATGGCAATGTTGTAAGGAATAAAGAAAGGTTAGTGGCTCAAGGATATAATCAGTAGGAAGGTATAGATTTTGATAACATATGCACCTGTAGAGAGACTTGAGTCCATTCGTATGTTGCTTGTCTTTTCTAGTTATAAAAATTTTCTTCTGTATCAAATGGATGATAAAAGTGCATTTTTGAATGGTGCAATTGAGGAGGAAGTGTATGTTGCACAACCTCTAGGCTTTGAACATGATAGTTTACCTAACCATGTTTATTTGTTGCAAAAAGCTCTCTATGGACTCAAACAAGCACCTCAATCTTGGTATGAGAAATTAAAGAAATTTTTGTTAGATCATGGGTATATCATGGGCAAAGTAGATTCTACCATATTTCCAAAGCACAGTTCTAACAATTTTCTTATCATTCAAATATATGTTGATGATATCATTTTTGGCAGAACTAACCTTGATCTTTTCAAAGAATTTAGTGATTTTATGTAGAATGAATTTAAAATGAGTATGATGGGTGAGCTCACGTTCTTCCTTAGCTTTCAAATCAAGAAAACTAAGATGGGAACTTCATCAACCAAGGAAAGTACACAAGTGAGATACTTAAGCACTTTGGGATGGAGAACATCAATCGATGGACACAACCAAGTCAAACACCACCAAACTTGACAAAGATGAAGAAGGTGAGAAGGTAGATGAGAATCTCTATAGAGGTATGATCAGAAGTTTACTTTACTTAACTGCCTCTAGTCCTGATATAATGTTTAGTGTTGGCTTGTGTGCTTTCTTTCAATCAAATCCTAAGAAATCACATCTTATAGCTGTTAAGAGGATTTTAAGGTACTTAGCCAAAACCCAAAATTTTGGACTATGGTTTCCCAAGTCAAGGGACTTTACTCTTACTTCTTATAGTGACACGGATTATACAGGATGCTTGATTGATAGAAAGTGCACAAGTGGCACTTGCTTTCTCCTAGGACCATGCTTGGTGTATTGGTTCTCCAAGAAATAGAGCACAATGGCATTATCAACCACTGAGGTTGAATACATTATAGTCGGGATTTGTTGTGCCTAGGTCCTATGGATGAAGGACACGATCCAAGGCTTTAACATTCATTTTGATGCTTCTCCTATCTATTGTGATAATACTGGTGCAATAAACTTGTCATATAATCATATCTTGCATAGTAGAGCTAAACATATAGAGGTTCACCATCATTTTCTTTGTGATCACATTGCCTAAAAGGATATCTATAGCAAGCATGCGGACACAAAAAATCAGTTGGTGGACATTTTCACTAAACCTCTAACTAGAGAGCAATTTAACTTTATTAGATCTAAACTGCTCATAACTGCTTTGAATGAATATAATATGCCTTCTAGCTAGTTGTCATCTATCCTATATGATTTGGTTATGTTTTGATCATCATTTCTTGCTAATATGCTAAAAATCAGTTTTCATGTTCTTTTTGCCTTATTTTTCTCTAGTTTGTAGGTATTTTTTGCAAATGGTTGTTTTATCACAAAATAGTACCCAATGATGAGTGATATGTGCCTAAGTATGTTCAATATTCAAAATAAACTTGAAAAATAAATTTAGTTAGCACTCTAATTGCTAGAAATTAGAATTTCTAAAGTTGGTTTAGGTTGACCATCGATCGATTTGCCAACTTGACCGATCAGTGGCTGAGAGCTTTTCTAAAGAGCCTATCAGTTGAGTTTATGAATCATAGAACTCAACCCATGGCCAGGATAGAGCAAACATAAGTTAGGTTTGGTTGACTTTTCTCCCTCTCAATTAGAGAAAAATTGATCGATCCAACCTCTAGCTCCCTCAAGCTCTCAACCCTAGCCCCGACCTTCCTCTCCCTAGCCCTAGTTCTACCTAGATAGAGATTCCTTGACCTCCTTCCTATCAACCCTAGGTCTATGGATGGGTTTTGGTGGTGTTTCTCTAGCTTTTGCTCTCTCTTTCCTCTCCATTTTTATCTCCATGGCATCCAATAGGAGAAAGAGGGCCTCCCTGACTAGTGCGCCTTCTTCTTCATCCAACTCTCTCTTGATTCCCTTTGATGACACTTTCTTCGTCTCAAATAAGGCTCTTAATAGGTACAAGGAGCTCCTTCCTAGGAACCCCTTTCCATTTTATGCCTTGTTTGAGCCACGCCCACAAAGATAAGACGTCATTGACCAAGTAGCTGAGTTGTTGTATGATCACCACCTCTCTTCCTTGTGTATCAAACGTCTGTGCTACAACAATTCCTTAACTAGCACAAAGACAGTTCATGAATTCTATACAAACTTGCAATGGAATTATGACACACTCGTACCACCATCCAATACTCAAGTAGTCCTCATTTCTATGATCACCGGGAAGAAATTACCTAGTCTCTGAGGATACCCTGAACATCTTTTTAGGTATTGAAGTGACTGACACCTAGCGTAAGGACTATCCCAAGTATTTTGACCTAGTCGAGCCTGAGGCCTTCTACAAGCAGTATGATCGTACTCTCCCTGATATTCATAAGTTATTAAAGAAGCCTCAATTCCCATATAGGAAGAAGTGCACCCTTCCCTCCTCTGCCCTATACCTCGAGATGCATACTTGCCTTAGTTGTTAACTGCAATACTCATCCAAAGAAAAACCAGACTGAAATTGTAGAAAACACTATGGTCATTATGTACTACCTCTTAAAGAATATAGGAGTCAAGTGGGAAAGATATGTTCTCCATCATATGACCTACTTTGACTCAGGAAAGAACACCTGTGGCCCCCACCCACCCTACCCAACCCTGATCTGTGGTCTTTTCCAGCTTGCCACTAGCAAATCTCTTTTCCATGACCTATACTACAAACCTGCTCGGAAAGGTGTTTGCATCAGTGAGACCACACTTCAAAAGTATGTGCCTATCGCATCCTCCACCACACCTGGTGCCTCTACCTCTACCTCTACCCGAGCACCTCATCTTACCCGTCTTACATGCACCTCATTCCATGTATCCAATGAAACCCTTATGGGGTACATGATGCATCAACAGGCGTACAACCTTTAGGTTCAGGAGCACCTACATCAAGACCTCAGTTCCATCATGCCCAACATGAACATGTCATGTGTTCACCCTTATCCTGCCTATCAGTCCTATCCAGGAGGTGACTATGCATCCTATGCATATGATCACTTTTACCATGCCCCTTCACCTGTTGCTGCTTCCGCTGCTACACCCTCTGTTGCTGGTGGATCTACCCCTGGAGTGTTGCCTCTGACAGTTGGCCCCTTAGCCACTCTGCTTGCTAGTCTTGGTAGTTCTTCTCCTTCCATCCCATAGGCCAATGAGCTCCATGCTCTTGGCATGACTTGGGATGAGTAGAATGCCCGTTGGCTTGGTCAAGGTTTTGGTTCTTTAGCTGATGAGGAGATGCCATACCAGGATGAGGAGGAGGTTGTTTTTGCTGCTGCTGATGATGATGATGATTATGATGATGATGGCTTTGTTGGTGCCTCTGGTTATGAAGGTGATGTTGTTCTCTCTGTTGCACCTTCAGACAGAGATGATGACTATGAGCCAGAAGCTTCTAATGTTGCTGATGATGATGATGTTGTGTATATAGATAGCTTAGATATTTAGGTTTTCTAGTTTTTAGTCTAGATGTTGATCATATATGTCTTTCTAGGCTATTTTGCATTAAAAACATCTGGGCACATTTTCTGAGCTATACTATTTTATCATCTAACGTTCATCATTTTGGCTTGTAGTTATTTTCTGAGAACATACTTTCTAGGTTTTAATCTTAATTCTTTGTACACTTACTCTTTGATTTACTTTATCTAATGAGTTGGTACCATGTTTACCATATTTTGATTATGACTTTGATTGTTTGTTTCTCTCATCTCTATTTGGTGTATGCTTTGATATTGCATGTTATGGATGTATGTTTAGTTGTGCTTGGAGAAGACCCACTTTTGTGCTCTTCTACCCCCTTCCTTTTTGATAATGTCAAAAGGGGGAGAGAAGTTCAATGCTTTGAAGCTCAATCATATTGCTTTTATTGCCTATGTGATCCTTTTTCTTGTTCATTATATGCTTTATCATGCAACTTGCTAAAGGACCATATAGTACATATGTCATGTTGCTTTGTGTAGATAGACTAACTATGCAGGTAAGAGTAAGCATAGATTGAGGGGGAGCAATTCACATTGTTCAAATCATGAACCCCCCCTACAATTCATAAGGCAAAGGTATAACTTTACATATCCTTTTCAATATCATTGTTAAAAAGGGGGAGAATGTTGACTTGAGAGTTCTACATTGTCCATATTTTGATAATGACTTACAACTTCATTCCTATGTATCAAATATGTTTGTTCAAGATTGATTTCAAGCTTTAGGTACATGAAAAGGATCAAATTACACAAGCCCTAGCTAGTTCAAGTTCAAGTCAAAAGCAATGCAAGTGTGTATTTTGGGAAATCACTCCAAATGACCTTAGATGATTTTTGTAATCACTTTTATTGATGATATGGCGTGTAACTAAGATGAGAAAAAATTAGAGACCCTTAATTCCAATGTTTGATCACTCAAATGTCAATTTAGAAAATTTGTCACGACCTGTTTATCGGTCGACTTGGAAACTCGACCGATCCAGTGATGGATTTTCTGGAGAGACCAATCGATTGAGTCGCACACTCACGGAACTTGACCGACCGACTCACTGAGCAAAATTGATTTTATCTCATCGATCGAGTTTCTCAGAACAAACTCGACCGATAGTTTGAAAATTGGCTTTGTCTCTTAGTGGATCAGTCAAGTTACTTTTATTGAAACTCGACCGAATGTATTGTACGGAAAATAAAGAAAAAATAATTATAACCATTGGTGAGTTGTTTTCAGCGAGAATAGATCCATTGGAATTTGAAAAATGCCTATATTTTGCCCTTAAGTGATCCCACACTCAAGGGAACACTCCAGCTATAAATAGGACCCCTTGGAGTTCATTCTAAGTTTGCTCATTCATGTTATTCTAAGTCTTTGCTATAGTTGAGTGTGTTACAACTCTTTGAGCCCCTTTCTCTCTCTCATTCACATAACATTTTATGATATGAGTGAGTTAGGCTAGTTGTAAGAGAGCTACTTCCTTGTGCTTGTAAAGTTTTCATTCCATTTCATTTTTCCTACCCCTTTCCTCAAAGAAGCAAAGGTGAAGCAAGCTACTCCGAGTGAAGGTGAAGTTGTTGTTCTTCTTCTTCAAAGTTGAAGAAGAGGTGAAGATCTTCTCCATGTGAAGGAGAAGGAAAATGTTGAAGATCTAAGAAGAGTGGGTAATTCCTTGAAGGGTGAAGACTTGTGCAAGAGTAGGTAAGTCTTTAGAAGAAGGCAGAAGACTCTTTGCAAAGTGGGTAAGTCCTTGGTAAGGTTGAAGACTCTTTGTAATGGATAGGTAAGTCATTTGGTGGGTCTTATATTGTAACTCTTATTGGTGAATATATAGAGAAAAACACTTGCAAAGTCCTAGAGGTTGACCTCTCTAGGTAGTGGATTGACTCTCTCCTAGTTTGGAGAGTGGAACCATTCTAAACAACCTTATCCAAGTGTTTGTTTCATTTTCTCTCATCCTTGCTATGCTTGTTAGTTAGAACTTCAAATTGTACTTAAGCTATTGGTTTTGATTGATATAATTTGAAGGTCTAACGTATCTTGTGAGAATTTTTAACGCTCTATTCACCCCCCCTCTAGAGCCCTAGATCCAACAGAAGTATCTAGATGTTGAATGTTAATGAGTCGTGACAAGTAATACTGAAAATAACCACATGAATAATATGAATGAAAAGATCACCGGGTTGACACACTTAAAGCTTTTGAGGGTCTTATTATTTTGGAGCATTTTACATTCAATTAGCTCGTATATATTGCTTTGATGCACACGAACTAGCTAAGCCTACTTGCTTCGTGCCATGGAAGTTAGCCCCTAAGAAAACTCCCAAGCTCATAAGGTGGACTTTATTAACATTGGTGTGAATGTTTTTATTGCATATAGACAGCATGTTTCATGGTTAACACGTAAATTTAGGTAAGGGAGTTCCTAATCATTTTTAATCTTCACATAAAAATAAAAAAACATCATCGAAATCATTTTTATCAAGACTGCAGAAAAACGGAAATATAATATTCGAGCAAAAAAGCAAGGAAATTTAAATAGTGCTTGACCTAAACATTAGCCAACACATCTAAATTACTCAGCGGCACATTGGGTGTATATACTGACAATAAGAAAACTATGAGCTGGGAAATTACTCGTGAATGAGAAAGACTTGCTTAAGACATGTAGACCAGTGTTTTAGATCAAACTCAAATCAACCGCAAGTTTCTATCGGTAACTAATATGTGTACATACAGTAGGAATGCACATATATGATATATCTTCATACTAACATAATGCTTGAACCAAAAGGGAATATTTCTTAGACACAAGATAAAATACAGCCTCAAATATATAATTGGATATAAAGTAGCGGAGATTCATAATGTTATCATCCGCAAAGAAAACATGGTAATGCTCACGATGTGCTTGATGCAATCATTCATGCAATTGAATCTCAAGACTACTGCTTTGATTTCAATTTAACTGGTACACTCGATGCAACATTTGATTAAAAACATTCATAATCCCGTTGAATCCCCAATTACCTGCTCCGATTTCAAACTAACAAGACTCTCAATGCAGGACACAACATGTGGGTAGGGCGTATTTGTATAAATCTTCTCATCATTCCATATAACCTGCCCAGTAGTTATATCATAAAACACCAGGAACGGCATCACCGGAACACTGCTATTGCAGAAAATGACTAGCCGAGCACTAGCAGAAAACCCACGGAAGGTGAAGTATTGACAGGAGAGAGGGATAGAGAATTTCTTCCTCCAGAAGAGACCAGTTCTTTCAGCGTGTCCGTCTACTGGTGACATCATCACCCACACATCGTACTGGAGCTGCCCACCCATCAGTACAGCAATGGAGTTCCCAGCGAGAGCCGTAACAGTAGCATGGCCCATCTTAAGGAATGGTGGTAGAGATAGTCTATAGAACACATGTTTGTTCAGGTCAAATGAGAGGACAAAGTAGTAGTTGGTTAGCTCATCCCACGCAATCCAATAGCACACCCCGCCGACACAAACTGGAAGCTGCCTCTCCTGCTCGATGATGCACACAGAAAGCTGTGCAGATACCTCAGTGGTGTCAACATGGAACAAGACTTTGACTTCGAGTTGACTTCGACAGTTGTGGAAGTAGAAGTTTGTAGAAACATCGTGGAAACTTTGAGGATTTTTACAACCAAACTTCGACACATCTTTGACAAAAATTACGCTCAAATAGTGATTTCATGATGAAATTTGATAAATTTCATCAAATCTATCTTAAAAACTAAATATATGTCTGTATATAGTCATTCATACATGTTTACATATAATGAAAAACACAGTCACGTCCAAATGTAAAAGGCATCTTAGTGTCAACTTCGACAAGAAAGAAAGTGGAAGTTTGTGGAACATGTAAGGAAACTTTGAGGAAGTCTTGGACTAACACTTCGACGCAAAATAAGCTAAAAAATAATGAGATTGAGAGGGAATTCGGCATAAAACATCAAATTTTTAGTAAACACATACTCTGTCTATAATCTTCTATACAAAATATTTAGAACTTAGATTTGTTCTATATATGTGTTCTGTATGTACAAAAATCTCAATTGGATCACATTCTAGAATTAAAAAATATGAGCTTATTTTCAAATACATCAATTTGTCAAGAGGGGAAAAAATAACAGAGGTGAAATTTTATTAGGTTTACACCAAATTTTGCTGAACTTGTGGAAATCTAATAGAGGAATAAACTTAACATTACTCTCTAGTAAGAAACCAAAGAAATAGCCATCTCAATGTGAAGAATGGTTTTCTACAAGTTCTTTATGTCTTCACTATGTGTGCAACAATAATAACTACAAAGATCATCGAAAAGATGGGAGGCTTTGAGCTAGCTAAGTCAATTTCATCACCAAGTAGGCTGAACTCATTGACACATGTCAACAAGTAGGCAACATCGATGTCGAAAAAGTTTACTAGGTTTCGACGTCGACAGGCGTAGAAATATGTAACATCGAGGATATATCACCAGATGTATGTCGAGGATGTTTAGTACCATGGGTGTCAACCACGCTCTAAGAATCAACGCTCAGGGAATAGACTTGCACATTGGGACACGTCCTTGCGTGGCGGGTACCGAACGGCATACAAAGAGTGATACGGTCGATCTTATAGTCGTCGGTGGCAGGAACGAACCCGAAGCCATAGTTGGAGTATGCATGCCAATCATGCCAATCATCGTTGGGCTTGTCGATAGCAGGGAGGGGAACGGGTCTGATCTCTCTCGCAGCAGGGTTCCACAGAATTGCCAACAAGCCCCTATTATCAAATAAGCTGACGATCCCGCTCCAGGGATCCATGTCCAGTCGAACGGGATCGGCACCTCTGGAATAGAGGCATCACAGATGGCATCTTCGTCACCGGAGAGCAAGTAGATTGAAGGGAAGAAGCGTTCACAGTGTTCCCGCGGAGGTGGAGGCGTACGGTAGCGCTTGCGGGAGAAGAGTGTTTCGCGGGAGAATGTAACAATCGGAAACTTATGGAAGGAGCACTGCTGTCGGCGTTTTGTGTGAGATTTCACAAAACTAGGGCTTCCGATCAATGAACACCAATCTTTCGGATGATGTAAAAGTGATGATGTAAGAGTGACAGGTCATGAGTTCAAACCCAGGCGACGGGATGAATGAATCGCCAATTTTAAAAAAAAATGAATCACGGTGATAGGGAATGATGGAGGAAACAAAAATGTTGTTTGTTTGCAATGGTGATAGGGAATCATGGTTAATCCATGCTGAATCCATGGTAAATTTTGATCTATTTTTGTCTCATGAAAAAACATGGTGAATCTGGTGAATCATGGTGAAAGAAGTTTATTTCAAGACTCCACTACTTATTTAGACAAATATGTAAAAAAAAGTTTTAATAAATATGATTTTTGCTTGTGTGGGGTGTTTTTTATAAAAAAAAAATTTCTCTCCCCCATCACTATAACCATGTAACAAACAATTTTTTTTAAGTTTTTCACCATCACCATCCCTATCACCATACACATGTTACCAAACAACATTTTAATAATTTTTCTATCACCTGTCTCTATCACTATCACCATCACCATCAATTTTATCACCATGTACCAAACACATCCCTAAATGTGCATGCCAATCCAACTCCATCTTGGATCTGTGCCCGTTGGCGGGCCAAGAAACGGCGGCCTCTGCAGGGGCGAGTGGATGCATGTTCGGTGTGGATACCCTAACATCGTCGTCCTTTGGCTATAAGAAATAAAGAATCGCTGCTCTTCAGTGGCTGAGATTTCTTTAGGCTGCGTTTGTTTGGTACATGATGACTCTTTTTCCAACCGTAAACCATGCATGATTAAATTATTCTCAGCTCACGTCCTCCACCGACATTCTCACTTCTACTTCGAGACTTAAATGATGATGATGTTCTTTGAAATGTATTTTGGGCTAATTCAAGATCGATACATACTTACAAATACTTTGGTGATGTAATCATATTTGATACTACACACTTGACCGGCGTTATGAAATGTCTTTTGCTCCATTTGTTGGTGTCAATCACCATTCTCAAAATATTCTTCTTGGATGTGGTCTTCTATGTGAAGAAACCACTGAAAATTATGTTTGACTTTTCCAGACATGGCTTAAATGTATGGGCTAGTCACAAATTCTGTACAATTTAAGCATTGTTATATATTTTTATTAGTACTGATATATATATTATAAAGTATTATTCTCACAAATTTGCATAATTCTAACATATCAATTACCTTTACAGGTGCCCCTCCAAAGGGTATAATAACATACCAGACACAACACATCATGAACGCGGTCAAAGTTATTTTTTCAAATATTTGTCATTGTCTTTATTTGTGGCATATAGTGAGAAAGCTACCTGATAAGCTTAGCAAGGATTGGTATACTTCTTTTATGTTTAGACGTGTTGTTTATGATAGTATTGCAGTGGACGAGTTTGAAGCTAATTGGTATAAGGTTGTACAAAACTATAATGTCAAGGAGGATGGATGGTTGAATATGATGTATCAACTTAGGAAAATGTGGGTAAATGCCTATGTTGAAAATTATTTTTGGGCTCTTATGACAACCACACAGCACAGTGAATCAATGAATGCATTTTTTACGGCTATGTGAATTCTATACATCAGTGAAGCAATTTGTTTACCAATATGAGCTTGCTTTGTGCTCCAAATATTAGAAAGAGAGACTTGCCGAGTATGAACCTATACATAAAACAACACCTACAAGGACATTCTATATGATTGAATTTCAGTTCAGAGATCTTTACACTATATCCTTATTTAAGACATTTCAGGAGTAACTTTCTGGTATGATTTTATGTGACACTAAAATTGTATTTAATGACAGGGTCAATGCTAATTTTAATGTAATCAAGCATTGTAGCATAATTATTTCTCCAAATGCATCCAAATTTTTTAAAAAATATTTTATTGTCATGCATGAATATTCTTCACAAAACATGAATTGCTCATGTAGATATTTTGAATCTAGTGGTATCTTATGTCATCACATGTTATGTGCTATGATTCATATTTTGAAGTTTGAAAAAGTTCTCAATCAATACATATTGGATCGCTGGAGGAAAGACATAACTCGTTTTTATGACGAATCAAATTTAGACTCGCTGCAAAACTCACTCAGTGCAAATTCTAGATTTAAAGATATTATTAAATCTTGTCATAGATTTTCCTTTCACAAAATCATCAAAGGAGAATTTTGATCAGGTCAAATAGATTCTAAATGATGCTTATAAAAAGTTAAAACTACCAAATTCAAATCAAAATGTAAGTGTTAGCACATTTTCTATGCTACGTGCATGTATTATTATATTTTTATCAATTTGCATGTTTTTTACAGTGTGAACAATTTTCAAAACTATTCGTACGTGATCCATTTGTATGCAAAAGAATTAGATGCCCCTCATCGGTGCGTAAGAAATCATTTAAAGAGGAACAATCAATTAAGAAGTCAAAGTCAAAGAAGAAGAAGTTGAATACTCTTCCACACATAGAAGAAGAACAAGTTGCAGATCAAGCTGACAACAACATAGAAACAGATGGAGATGATATTGGAGATATTCCACGTCCAGACGTTACAACAGATCCTCATAATTCTACACAGCAGTACAACAATTCTACATATTCAGATGTCAAGTCCAAGCGATGGAATCACCCTCAAACAGAATGGTGGATTGATCTATGTTCAATGTCCAAAAGAAGCAATATTTGACCTATGTTCAATGTCCAAAAGAAGCAATATTTGAATGTATTATATATTGTTTATCAATGTCAACCCTACTACGCTACATAACCGAACAAAGTATCCAATAGTACCAATTAATAATGTAACACATACCATTAACTGTGATATAAATAACCTAAAAAAGAATTCAACAATACCAATTAAGGACCCATACACAAGTAACTGTTCTTTCAACAATTTAGCCATTGTTGTAATTATTGTATATAACAAACACTATGTATAACATAATCCAATCATATGATACACAATATCAGTACCTATCCCACCAACAACACATACCATTAACTGTGATATAAGTAGCCTAAAAAAGAATTCAACAATACCAATTAAGGACCCCTACACAAGTAATTGTTCTTTCAACAATTTATTATACACAACAAACACTATGTATAACATAATCCAATCATATGATACACAATATCAGTACCAATCCCACCAACAATGTATACCAACAACATTTCTCTACATAACATAACAAAGAATATAACAGTACCAATCAACAATAGTGCACTACATAATATATCAAATATTTTGTGAGTACCAATTGCTCCAACAACTATTTTCCAGATGTATAACATAGTGCAGTATGAACACAATGTATAACATAATATAATCAGATGATATACAACATCAATACCAATTCCTCCAACAACACATACCAATAACTGTTATGTAAATAACTTAACAAAAACTCAGACAATACCCAACCATTGTCAATAAACTCTATGTAAATGTGTTAATCATTGTATACCTAATATAATTAAATAGTATACAATTAGCACCACCAAACCATATACAATAATAGTACCAATTCAAACATAGTGGAAGTACCAAAACATATTCTATGCAATGCATAACTGCTCTAACGGGATAGCATTAACAAATAAACCCTAAACCAATTCCTGCAAAAGTGGAGTAACAGAACCAATTGCAAAACATGCATAGCGAGAGAGCAGTAACAAAGACCTAATATAATACCAAAACATATAAATAGCAGTACCAAAGCACATACAATAATAGTTTCAAATAACATACCGTGTTCCTTAACAACACAACCATAATTTCCCAGTTGTTTACCTTCCTTACAGGATTCAAAGTTTACCCATCAAAATGTACATGATTCAAAGTTTACCCATCAAAATATAACCTCTCCAAAATTTCTAATTAGTAACACATAGATACTCCTTCTGGTTTAGTAGTCTCATTACATAAGTTCCTCTCAGCAGGTGAACATTATCTCCCCTTGTACCTTCAATGTCTAAATCCTGCAATACTTCTTCTATCCATCTAATCACATAGAATCCACATTCATTGCTTGTAGGATCTTGTTGTGGAGCTCTTCTATCATAAATTATCTTCCAACCCTGATCTGATATTCTAGCTTTAATCTTCAGTGCATACTTTATTGCTTGGGCCTAATTTCATCACACAAAAAAACATTTTCAGAATAATACTTAATTACGGCTTATAAATGTATACTATATTTTCATTCAATAAATAGTTTCATACCATCATATGTGCATCTCTATCATATGTATTGTACACAATACCAGTATCAACATTCCTTTCCTCCTCAAGACTATTGTATTGAACAAAACTTTTTCTTCCCAAAGTTCCTACTAGCAGATGCTAGTGTGATGTTGTCAATATAGGCATAACCATAGTTTTTTATTCTAATATTTTGTCCATATCTTTCAAAAAATAATTTGTCAATCATGATTCATTATGTGTTCTAATAGTGTATGGCAATAACGAATGGAAAATAAAGCACTTTGTACGTTTGCCTTTACTATCTCTCCTCTTTAATTCCATTATCACCTCCATAACCTAAACAAAAGTAGAAAGATACCATTTTTAACAGCATTACCAATTTTTCTAAATAATAATATCAACTGTACTTTGTAATTCCAAACTCAATTGCTCAACATCCCTTCCTTCTTCACCATCTGCTTCAAATCACTTCTCATTAGTGTTGAGTGTGGCGATGAGTATACAACATCACCGTCATTGCTTCCTTCCCTTGTTATCTATAATATAGAAATAATTGTATAAAGAATCACAATACTGTAAAATATAATACAACAAATCTATATTACCATTTCAAGCATTTTTATTTCTTCTTCCGACAGTGTCTGCATTGTACTATTATCAAAGTCTTTCATAACACTAATAACTAACATATCATCATCGTCTCCCTTTTCTTTCCTCTTCAATTTCACTCTTCTAACCATCGACATTTGACTTTTTCCCTTTTGTTTCATTTTTGTAGCTTTGATGTCAGCTTCCAGTCTATCAACATGCTCACAAACCACAACAATCTAGTCTTCTGTCTCCCCCTAAATAATAAACAATAAACATTTTATCATAGTTATTATAGTTGTCAAAACAATAAATAATAAACATCTTATCATCATACCTTATTTGTTGTTGTAAGCTCATCAATCAGCAGATTTCCATTCATGCACTTAATCGATGTTCTGCCAAAACTAGATGGTAACAAAATTTTATTATATCATCAATTTGTTTATCTGGTTTTGTGCTTGAATACTCAGGACGATCCTGCAACAATCATAACATTGACAACACAATATATAAATTGTACCAAAATATATATTCTCCAATACTTGTTTCAAATACCAATGTACCATTTGTTTTTCCAGCCCCTACCTTTCTTCATCTTCATTATTAATTGTTGTGTTTCCTCTATTAGGAGTTGTAAGTGAACTACTCTCAACAGCCAATTTTTCAATTTCCTTTTCAGGACTTTAGATATGTGTTTCTTCTTGACCATGATCTGCTGTAGTAGTAACACTCTCCTTGACCTTAAAAAAATAAACTTTTTGTCAAGTAGATAACATACTAATTAAAATATCAACAAACCAATTTATCATTTTGGACAAACCAATTTGACTTCCTTTTCTTTTCCATCTCCACTAATTGGAGTTGTAAACGACTCACATTCTACAACCATTGTCATATTCTCTCTTTCAATACTGACAGACTAAATTGGTTTAGAGATAGAAATGATACTAATCTCCTAATATTCAAATAATTAAACTATCATATACTTATAATACTCACATCCAATATGTATCAATTTTAGTTTGTTCCCCAATAGTTAGTTTAACTTCTTCTTCAAGTGCTTCACATTCAAATGTTGAATGTGTTTCTGCTATGCTATCCTTTGGATCAATTCCTTCATTCTCATTGATTTTCTCCTTTTTCCTTTATAAAAAACAAAAAATGTATCAATTTTCAATATATTTATTGTTGAAACTAAAAAAAACAATATTAGTGTACTAACATTTGCAAACAATTTCTAGCTTAATTTTGAAGAAAATTTCCTTGTATTCACACTTAGTTTTAAATTCTTCGGTTCATACCTTTTTTTAGCACGAAATCCTACATAAAATGAAAAAAACATATTTTCAATTATTAAATAGTAATAAAAGAACTAACAAAAAAATAATGACAACACTAACATTTGTATCTTCTTTGTTATCTTCATCCTCTGATTCTTGAACATTCCTTTTATTTTTCATCTGTAATCATTTACATCAGACATGACTATTGACTTATTCATAATATTGTAATTATTAATGTGTACCAAATATAACAATAATATTATACCTTCAAATTATCCCTCATCTCTGTAAGGGTATTTCTGTGTGATCCTTCTTCCTGGTAGTCACTGTCTGCACTCTCAGAGTGTTCAGTACTTGTATTCTCCATTATTGGATCAGCCATGCCATGTGCAGCCACCTCCTCCTTCAAGTATACACAATCATTTTGACTTTTTTTCAAAGCAATATGCAACCCATCAACCTTTATCTTCAACTCATCATTTTGTGCATTTAACCTTCCCACATCTTTCTCATATTTTATTTCTTGTTTTTTCAACTCTAATCCCAACTACATCTTGTCAGCTTCTACATATGCTAGTTTCACCTTGGTTGAATTTAGCACATGAGTTTCATCAAAAACTACCAAGTTTTTTTCCCAAATCCCCAACTTTCCCGTCATCATGGATATATAACTCATTAAGTTCAGCAATTTTTTTGTCATTTTTAGATAAATAATTGTTGAACTTGTGGTCATACTTTCATTTGTTTATGTGTGGTATTCCGTCTGAATAATATTCCGGCAACATCTCCTGAGCTTCTCTAAACCAAACCTTGTTGATAAAAAAAATTGTTAATTTTAGTACATGCAAATGCTACAAATTAGTAATACCATAAAATCAAAGTAACAGTACCAAAACTTACCATCAACAGTGCACTGCAACCCTTCAAGTAACCTTTCTATTTATAGACATCTCCATCATTCCCAAATGCAGGTAGTCATGAATTGATTCAGCCCAATTAAATCCATCTATTTTTGTTAGATCATCAACCAAATCAAACAATACTTTTTGAATTCCAAAGTTATCGTACTGAAACAAAAAGTTACTCAGAAGCATTAAAATCTAAATCTCGACGAAGTCTTCTTTGCTCTTAGTATCTTCCTTTTCTACCAGTTCCTTTAGAGTGTTAATAGCATCATTCACTTTTGGATCTCCCTTAAAATACTCACACCTTATCTTACTTCATTTACCTGCTGGTTTCCCAAAATGTAAGAAGCTTCTAACACCTAAACAAACACAACACATATAAATTTTATAAATATCAATACATAAACTATCACTAAAATATATATATAATTGCAAACATAATACATGTTGCAGGTAAGCCAAGTATTGCGATAACTTGTTGAGGGTTAAATCCAACTAACATGCTTCCAATCTTGAAATCCATCTTATTTTCATCATATTCTTAAAAAAGATCTTCTATCAGATTCATGTCCAGAGAAGTAGGACATCTCATGCCAATGAACACATCAAAAATAGTTTCCTTGAACATTGTCTTGTGTTCACCTTTAGCAATCCCTAACACAAACTTAAACTTTCTTATGCGACATCTAGTCCCAAAATGCTCAGTAATTATCTGCTCTTCAGTTGACATGTCGAGGTCTATTCACAGTACCTATAGTTACATAGAACAAAACCAAAAATAATTCAAAATCAAACCCAAAAAATTGTCAAAGAAATACTTATAGTATCTGTTTGTTTTATAGCAATGAAGTATATACCAAATTTCATTCACATATCAAATATAAACTCAAAAAATTTATAAATCTTACAACATAGTACATATTATTAGAACGCACAATACCAAATAATTCATCTAATATTGTGGATATACATACTTTCTAGATATCAGTTACAATAAGTCCTATATGTAGTTCAGATCTATTAACAATACCTACAGGTACAAAGAACAAAATCAAAAAATATTCAAAATATTACCAAAAAATATCAAAACAATACCCCAAATATATGTTTGTTTACAACATATATTCTACGTAGTTGTTATAATCATTCCTATATCTAGTTCACATTTATTCACAGTACCTATTATTACAAATAATAAAATAAGAAATTATTCAAAACATTACCAAACATTAACATTAACTATTATTACAAAGAAAACAACCAAACAAATTCAAAATATTACCAAAAATAATAAAAACAATACTTGAAATATATTTTGTTTTATAGCAGTATAGTATTTAACCATTTTATTCACATATCAAATACAAACTCAGTTCTCATTGTTTGTACTATATTTTTTATAAAAAAAATATTTCCTGCAAGATAGTACTTATTATTACAAAGTATAATGGCAAACAATTCATCAATAATTACGCATAGCACTTTTAGAGCACCTATTATTACAAATAACAAAACTAGAAATTATTTAAAATATTACCAAAAAATTATCAACACAATACTCCCAATATCTGCTTGTTTACATCTTTATTTACAAAAAATTATCATCTTAATTTACACTTGTATAGTATTTACCAATTGCATTCACATTTCAAATATCAAACAATTCATCAAAATTTACGCATAAGCATATTTCCTGCATATTTTGTTCAGCTCTATTAATAATACCTACAGGTACAAAGAACAAAACCAAAAAAAATAAAAATATTACCAAAAAATCATCAAAACAATACCTGAAATATATGTTTGTTTACAACATATTTTCTACGTAGAAGTTATAATCATTCCTATATCTAGTTCACATTTATTCATAATACCTATTATTACAAATAACAAAACCAAAAATTATTTAAAACATTACCAAAAATAAACAGTAACTATTATTACAAACAAAAAAACCAAAAAATATTCAAAATATTACCAAAACATCAAAACAATACCCGAAGTATATGTTTGTTTTACATATCGAATACCAAGTCAGTTATCATTATTTGTTAAGCATATTTTGTACACAGCAGTTATAGGAATTACAGTATATCAAAAATTGAGCATATTTTGTACAGTTTTTGGCTTTTTTAAGAAAATAATTGTTTCCATGTTTGAAGTGGTACTCTGTAGCTCTAAATCAACTTCCAAATTTCCAAATTCGTGTTTTGAATCCTTAATTGCAAAACAAAAAGTCAATTTCAGAGTAGAATACCCTATTATGTTGACATGCAACTAAAATGTAGTCTTTTAATCACTTTTAGTACAGGTAAGGTAATGCAACTCTAAAATGTGATTCCTAGTAATAATGACTTACTATAGCCGCTTAATCAATGTACATCTTCATCTTCGATGAAGCTTTAAGTTGCCTCCACGCCTGAAGCTTTCAGTCCCCTCTTTTGTAGAGCTCGAGCGTCAGAATCTCCACCTGAAGCTAGTCGGCACCGTGCTTCATCTCCAAAGCGACTGACTCCCGCACTGTGCTTCGTCTGAAACTAGTCGGTACCTGAAGCTTTTAGTCGTCCAAGCTTCGGTGACAGCGTTCGTGAGAGATCGCCAGAGAAAGAGGGAGGAACAAGAGAGAGAAAGAAGAGAGGGAATCGTGACTCCATAAATGAAACCCCACACACACAAAGGGTAGGAGTCAAAGTCTTTGTCGGTCACCGAGCGATCCAATTTCGGTGTGCGTTGGTAACTGAAAAGGTACCTCTTCAACTTCTGGTACTGTGTCGGTATAAAATGCGCACATTGCGGATAGTGCTTCGAGAATACGCAAAGATATGGAATCATGCTGCCTGTCAGATGGCCATTGTTGCATCCTAAGGTCTGGGTGTCTATGTTGGTGTGGATAGTGTGCTCTATATCACTACTCTTTCTAGATACCCCACGCCATTGGTTTATGTAAATTGTATATAAAGTCATCCATGTATTATACTCTATAAATGAATTATGGCTTCCTCACTGCAGTTTCGATCTTGTTAACTTTTTTATGTAGTCTCATGATCATGGTTAGTTTGGGTCACGTGTGATTTGAGCATAGTTCTCATTATTTGGGTCCACTTGAATGTATCTCTTGTCTTCTTATCCATTTGCATGTTCTCACCATCTAGCATTTCTCACACATTCACAAATGGTGCCACTTGATCAATGCAAAATCATGTACCAGATCCTCACTCACTCATTATATTATATTAGTTGTGTTCATGGTATGCTAGGATTGTTATTCTTTTTCCCATTAATGTTTTCATCATGATCCCCTCCCCCTACTAAAATAAATGCTTCATTAACTTGCCCCTCCCGTGCCTATTTAAATTTTCCGTTAATGAAGTTTGACTTTTTAATTATTTTGAGTACCGACACATGCTCACTGTTGAAGGTTTTGAACTAATTTTGGATGTATTTGATGGTCTTGTTGCAACAACCACTTTTGGTCCAATGGATTTAGTCCTCCATGCCCTAACATATTATTTATGACTCCTTCTCTGGTTGCTTCAATCAGTTACTACACCAATGGAATTGTGAAAGTACTGCTTTCCAACTTCGTCACATCAGATGACTTCCCCTCTAATCTTGAATGGTTTCTTCTATTTCTCCCAAAAATATAATCAGTGCTTCTTTTTCGGCATGTAGATCATGCATCATGAATGGATGTGGTAATTCTCTTCCCAAGGTGAATATGATATCAAACTCTAGGTCTAATTCATCTTGATAATAGAAGTAATAAATTTCAACTTTATGAAAGTTGGGAGACATTAAAGTTATTTCTATAAATGGTGATTTCAATTGGTGAAAATTCTAATAATTAGTGAAAACCCAACTTGAAAAGGGCATCCAAAAATGCATTTTCATCTAATTATTTTTAGAATTAACTAGACGACCCCACCTCTAATGATTTAGCTTCGTTTGGTTGGCTACAATAAAAAAATAAACCAATAATAATGAGTTTTTTAGACTAATACATGGTGGTTGGATCTAAATTATGACCATCACTCAACCTTATAAAGTTAATATTTAGGAGTCTAATCAACTAAAATGAACTATATCAACACATAGTTACCCTAGAACCTCTCATTCTCCATTATGCTATCTAGAGTTTCTTTTTTCTATAGTGAGAGGAAGAATTAGGCTTTCTTAGGAGTATTAAGTTTGGAAAGTTGATTAAGGGTGTTGTCTTCCTAGAAGTGGTAAAATCAAGTGTGTTATTATTCTTTAGATGGGATTGTAAGGTGATCATTATCACTTAGGTCTGAAGGAAGGAATAATATATATTTTGTTTAAAATTTTCCTAAATGAACTTCATTTCTTATTCATTCTATTATAAAGTGTAATTTTGTACATAGCAGACCTAATCACTCTTTTTCCCCTCAAATATCTTGTTTTGATTACTCTTGATATTTACCATGCTCAATGATCTTATGAAACTCTCTAGATTGATAATTAATTATTTGAATTGAGTATCTACACCTCATTTCATTAAACCCTAGCTTGAATAATATCTTGAATCAATTTTTAGATTTCTTGTTCTTCAGTGCCTTATTTTCCAAACTTATCAAGTGAGTTTATACCCACTTAAATTGGAAATGGTTAAATTTTCATCTTATTTTGAAGCGTCCTATTAATTTTCATGATTTTTTTATGGTTTAGCCTAAAAATACCTCTAGTTATGCTTTATTATTTTGGCCCAAAACCTAGTGGAACCCACTGGTTTTCTCTTGAACCAGAGGTCTACCCACCCTCAACGTCCACTTTGATTGCAACCCATCTAAGACAACAACTATTGGATCAAGATCCATCAGTACTGATTTCATCTTCTACCTCGTATCTGCTTTAGGAAACTTAAGAGTAGTAATCTCACAATTTCCTCTTCTCTCCCTACTTTGGGCACCCCTTCCCTCCTTAATTATCCTTCATTTCTCTCCCTTTTTTTTCATCAACCCTACTCCTAGCGATTTTATTATGTTTTGTTCCTTGTCCACCAAGATTTTCCTTCACTTCTAGACCTCCTCTCAACCCATGAAATCCTAATCTTCGAAATCCTTAACCCATTGTCCCTCACCCTTCATAAAATCCCCCTTTCACTTCATTTTGTCCCCTCAATTTCCAACGTGTACCTTTTTAGGAACTCTAGTGCCCTCAACCATCTCTTCTCTAGTGTCTCTAGTAAATCCTTGCACTCCAAGTTAATGCATCTTCTCACATGTGAAATAAACATAAGAATGATGTTGATCTTTATGCAGATTGTCCTTGATAGAATTAAATAGTCCTTACATCCCCACTAATACCTCTTTGTCTCTCTAACCCCACACTCTCTCTCACTATTTATGTCTCTCAGTGGGCACTTGTCATAGAGGATATATGATCATCACTTTGTTCAAGGATGATTAGGGACGTGTGGCGTGCATTGTAGCCATGACACTTGTTTTGTCAAGGCTGAGTGAGATCTAGAGGCCCTCATTTTGTAATGATAAATGTATTTTCTTCTCCTTATATAAAATACTAGAAATGACCCTAATCTTCCTTAATTTGTAGAAAATCTAGCTTAACACCACAAATAAAAAACATATAATCCATTTTCATCAGGAAAATGTGATGGGTCTAATGGAAATATGTTCAACACCTAAATGTTGTTCCTTCTATATCGAGATCATAAAATTATGTTTTATGATTATATGAAAATCAAATATGATCTTTCTTGCTAAACTTGATCTTAATGGCCTGAACCTAATTAGGTCACAAGTTGGAAATCATTGTGAAATCTAGGTCTCAAAAATGATGATGATATTAATAATGATGATTTGAATCTTCGTATGGAAACTTTGGGTTATTTTGAATTCCTAAATCCATCTATAGGTGCAAAGAGGGTTAGATGCCTCAAATATTCTAGAACAGAGGTGGTAGAGGAACTAATAGCCATATTTTGTGTAATAAAGTATGTGATAAAACACATTGTGTTTTCAAAAAAATAAAGTTTTATAATGTTGTTCCTCTTATTTATTATATGCAATTTCATTTGTTTTACCATTAATGTACTAGTGCAGTTGCATTGACCATGTATTCATTTTTCCGCTTATGTTAAATAAGGATATCTCTTGAAGGATTGTAAATATCTCACCTCCGCACTAGTTTTGATACTTTAATGATCAATGATAAAGTTTCACCACACTTTTTCATGTGAGATATTCTTAATATGAAAGGGTTGTATAGTTTGTTAGTTATTTTTCTCATGTATTTTTTTAAGTTTGCCTTTGGGCTATTTTGTAAATCATGAATGGTTCATTCCATCAATGCAAATGAAAATTCATGTAAATTATTACATATTTTGTGTGTGATTTTCAGGAAGCTCTGGAACAGATGCTCAAATCCTTTTAAAATTATATACCCAGTCAGTGGGATTGGGATTACGGTAATATTGGGTCTGTGATAGTTGATATCATAGAAAAGCACATAGTCTCTATGTGATAATTAATTAAAAATTAAAAATCTTTTGAACTAAGGAAACCCTAAATTCTACAATCATGAAAGTAAGGTATCTAGGACTGAGCTAAGGGGTTGTGACTAGTCATCAACTCCTATTTGTATAGATAAGCTAATTGAGGTTCCCTGATCAATATGACCCTAATGGATCTAGAAATAGACCTAAAGGTTCTCCTATTAGAAAATATAGAGTCATCCCAATCGCATCTCTTCTTTAAGGATTACCTTAAACCAGTATTATATTGAAGTAGGATGACTCCTCATGATTTATCTCTCTATGTTATGGTGTCATAAATTTATTTATGCTCTCTCAATTTTGGGTAGTATGGGAAACAATGAAAATGTGAAAGAATTGACAAAATATGGATTAATGTGATGAATTAATATTGTCTGATGTACTCTTGACTCAAATTATATCATAAGAGGACTCACACTATAAAATATTTTGCAGATGCCTCCAAAAACTCATTGCAACAATATGAGAGTAGGATCTTCTAGAGTTAAGAATAAGAGGTTGAAAAAATAAAAGAATTTGCAAAGAACAAGGAGGATGAGAAGAACAAAAAAGTTGACAAGGAGGAAGCTAAGAAGGATAAGACAGATTGGTAATGATGAAGAGGTTGATATGGACAAGAAAGTGGAGAATGATAAGGAAGTTTAGAATGATGTAAAAGACAATGGGAACGAGAGAGTTGATAAAGGTAAAGGGAAGAAAAGAGATAGAGGCCTTGACAAGGATGATGTTGAAAAACTAGATAAAGCTTCAAAACATGAAAAGTGGGAGGAGCAAAACAAAGTATGCACGGATGCCATGATCAACTTAGCAACACACACAACATCATTAGTACCTAGGGTAGTTCATATCAAAAACCCTAAGCCAAAACCTATTGATGTTTCTTATTATCTTATGTTGAACCCTAAAACCTTGTTTGATGAGATAAGGAAGATATTTTAGGTAACACTAAAGCATGGTAGTTTTTGTGGAGATAAATTTAGAGTTGTAGGGTTCATTAAAACAAAAATGTAAACTTTTCCACTACTAGCTCAAGGGGGAAGATAAATTATGGTTAGAGAAATACACCTACTAACAATAGTACAATCCCTTGATCTGGGAAGCCTTCAAGCCTATTATCATCACCTATTTTATTTCCACATCTAAATGGAACGAAACACATAAAAATTTCCTTGTTGTTACCCATAGTGACAACTCTTTTGCCAAATATTGCCATATTTTCTACCTTTTGGAGAGCCAAGAATCTGACTAATGAAGAAAAATTGAATCGCTTCATCGAAGGACTCCATGTAGCTTTACAAATGTAAGGAGTGGGATCCCAGAGAGGAACCACTCCCTACTAAAATAAAAGGGAAACATCCCAAACCAAACATCAACATATTTTTTTCTCAAAAGGGATGAAACTAATTTATTCAACATGAATGTATCATAACACCAAAGTAGTAGTGAAATTTAAATATGTATCTAACCATTACAAAACTTCGTATCATTACTAGTTTTTCACCACGCACAGTGATATAAAGGAAAAACTAACTACATATAGGACTAGATAAGGATCACCTAACAACTTGAAGCAAGTCTCCTGTGAGGTCAGCTACATTGCTTGTGGTCTAGGTCCACCTTGATTGTCCTCTCCTTGTCCAACACCTGGGGTTGGAAGCGTACCCCACAAAAAGGAAAGGAAAAGAGAACATCAGCAAAAATATGGTATGTGCATACTAAAATAAAGTTGAACAATTATGTAATAAGAGGTTATCAAGTAAACAAGGCTTCCCATATAAAAGTAAAGGATTACCCAATCAGGCATAAAAGAAAGAACAACAACAAAAGAGATACTTGCCCATAACCAAACAAATAAAATTGTGCCATACTAGCACATATAAAGGATTAGGGCACACACCCCGTAATCATCAACTTGCATGCATGTGAGATAAGCATAACACTAGAACAATATAAAAACAAAGGCGAACAGGCCTCACAAACTTGAAACCTGATAGAGTGACATACTGCCAACTCTCAATATATATAAAAGTTGGGCCAAGCCTTAGAAACTTGAAACTCGGGTATGGGGAACCACCACCTCCATCCCAATAATAACAAGATCATACTGCACAAAAACCAATGCAATTACACTACTCTAGTGCTACTGAATCACATAGCATGTTTAATAGAGAGGCAAGTAGAAAGTATAGTCAGATTATAAAGTAGTCACCACAAAAGTGACAAACATATACATCCACCTCATAAGTGGGAAAAAGACATCATATGTCATCATATAGAGTTCCATCATGAACAAAGCATAATAAAGACCAAGAGAATATCAAATCATGATCATAAGGTCAGTAACAAATAAGGTAGTTCACATGAACCATGATTTTCAAATAAAAAGAGATAATGTGTAGGCTAATGTCCATAGGACCAAGCGAAAGAAGAAAATAAGTGAATCACTCAATAAGAATAATAGGAGATGCAAACATACCTTAATCAAGAATCTAAATAGTCCAAAGACAGTCCTAGATCCAAGCCTAGGTCTCCAAAGCACCTATGATGCATATATGTAGAATTGGGGTTAGATTTTCATTAAGTATTCAAAACCCTAAAAAATTGCCTTTTTAATATTAGTGAAATAGGTTATCAAAACCACACCTTATTTTAGGTTATATTTTGTTGATTTTAAAATATATTTTATTATATTTTTTACTTTTAGTTATGAATTTTGCATGTTATTATTTGTTTAGATTAATCCATTGAAAAACACCCTTTATAAAATATTGGATTGAGGCAATGAAACCAAAAACATTAGATAGATCTTATTGTTCTAAATTTATTGAACATTTATTTGTATTTTTCTTATCAGTAAATAATTAGTTATGAATTTTTGAAAACCGGCCAATAGGATAAATCCAAGTCAGCAAACTAGTTGCGAGAAAGAAAGAGAGAGAGGGAGAGCATTGTACATCTGAGTTGGCCCAATCAAGGATGGCCAACTCGGATGGCCACTCATCCATGTCAGCGGCACTGAGGCACAAAGAAAAGAAACGAAAGGGGTGTAAAGATGAAAATTCCCTCGATCAAAAAACACAGTGAAAAAGAAAATATTGGAGGTAAAGAAGAGATTACACTTGGGGCTTTGTTTCCCCATTGCTCTTCACGATGCAAGATCCCAGCAAGTGAATCTTCAAACCATAGATCACAATTTTAGGGAAAACCAAGCAAAATGGACTCTGAGATCTTGTTCCTAATATGCCAACAGCTCCAACGAACCGTGGCACAGGTACAATGGCCAACCATGGCCCAGAGAAAGCTTTATGTGCCACTATAGGAGGAACTGTGAGAATGCAAGACGGCGAGAGAGAGCCAAGAAAACTCAAATTCGATAAAAGTGATAGAGTCAATAGCCAACGTCAAAGCCAAAGGTGAAGGAAATGGAGACCATAACGAAAAGGATCCCGTCAATTGTCGTGAAGGTCATAAACCAAGAGAAAGAGACAAATTGTGTATACCTAAAATTTGGCCGATTTGAGTCCTTTGGTAGCGGACCCACACCACCAGGAGTTGAAGCTGACCACAAGAGGTTGTTGTCGAGGTCAGAGAGTTGCCGATGAACTCTCCGTTGAAGGTCCAGGTAAACAGAGTAGGGGGAGATGGGTGTGGGGCATTCAGGACCAAGAAGGTAGGTGGGGACATTTGTGGTGAGTTCAAGGAGTGTTTCAAGAGAGTTATATATAGGGTAAAACCTTGGGCGACTGGGAAATCAATCGAACCAAGAAATAGGGGAGGATGAGAAATCATCTTGTCGATCGGGAGTTTGGCTGAGGAAACATATCAAAATCAGGGTCATATAGATTCAGAAAGATGTGATAATGGTGAAAAGAAAACTGGATTGAGGCGAAAAGCAAAGGCAGGAGAGATATTCGTGAGAGGGAAATCAAAACACTATAGCTGGAAAAATAGAGTCTTATTGGAGGTAGGAGACAACCCCTCCTCCGTTAGATCTTGATCCAAGGGTTGCAATGGAAGCCAACATTAATAAACCATGTGAGAGAACTAACTTAGGAGACCCTAAAATAAAATGTGCCATTTGAGTCAGTCGATTTAGTAAAGTGAAACTTGTATTTAATTTTCTTTTTCTCTTTCTTTATATAAGGGTGCAAACATAATCTAAATTAAGTGAAATTTTACACTGAGGCCAATTAAGGCTTGTAGATTATGATTATGAAAATATATTTACCTTTTGAGAACTTTCAATGTGTTAAATAAACCAAAACATATTTTCTCTTTCCTCATGCATTAATGATTATTAGATTCTCCAAATTTGATGAAACTTCAACCACAAGTCATATTTCATGTGTTGGATATGAATTTGGCATCAATTTTACATGTTGGAGTTGTTTGTACATTTATATAATATTTTGATGGTTCTTTACACTTTCTCTCTCCTGATTTATCTTTTAATCAAACTTTCTCCAAATTGAGTCAAAATTCACCCAAAGGCATATTTTACTGTGTAGATTACGAATCTAATATTATATTCCACTTTTGGCATCATCAAGTATTTTATTTCATATTATGAAGGAAAAACACTTTTTCTTTTCTAAATAAAATAGATGATTATTATTATCCTAAATTGGTGAAACTTGGCCTCCAAGCCAAAGTATATCCAAAGAAAATGAATGTGAGGTTATTTCTAATCAATTACTTCCACTTTTATTAATTTCGTCCCATTATCCATTATTTCCATTATTTCTCTTAATAAAAATTCAATATCACATTACCTTGCTTAAAGAGTTATTATTTATCTTTTTATCCTTCCTTGTTCTAAAAGGCTAAGGAAAGATCTAGAGCAAATCTACTCTAACATTATCTCACATTAGTTTACTTATTTCATATTTTGTTGAATTATATATCATTATTCACAATTATGGATACCTTGTCCTTTTATGCACATTATTACCTCATGTGACATATCTTGTGTACCCTTCATTGATATTGTGATTAATTTGAAGGTATTAGGTAATATTTATTTATGTTCTACATGTTAGGGTGATTTATTCATGCATTAACATATTTATGGTCACTAAATAGCCTACCCTTATGCTTGTTTGGCTAAGCCCAAAGACTAAGGTTTCTAACCTCATAACCCTAGAATAAGATTAAGTTCTCAATTTCGGTATGTTACAACATACCATCCTTTAAAGGGATTTCATCCTCAAAATCTAGACATCCAAAATGAACAAAGAACTATTTACGACCCCTTAAAAAGTTACATCCTAATAAGTCAAGCAAATCTATAGGTACAAAGGTAACTTCCTTACATATATCCACAAGGTACCATGCAAAAAGGAAACATAACTTGAAAGTCTAACTATGGGACTAAGGGTTACCTTCAACATGATCATCATCATAGACTTCTTGACCATACAAAGCAAAAAATCTTCCAGCTCGCCTTTCCACAGATCTTCTACCAATATTGTTACCATTATTCTGATGAGGCACTTGAGGTTGTTGTTTTTGTTGAATTGGTGTAGATCCATTATGAAGCTTGGGGCACTTAGGTCAAATGTGTCCAGGTTCATTGCAATAATGACATATCACTGGAGTGCCATGTCGAGGTTTATCCTGAGAACACTTCCCTGGAGGATGGTAACCATCGCACTAAGCACACTTATCTCTTATCTATTCATCTCCTGAGGGCTTCCTCTTCTTGTCAAACTTCCTAGGTTGAAACCATGGGTAAGACTCCACAGCAAAAGCTTTATCAACCATCTGCTAAAAGGTCAAAGGCAGTTGTGGAATAAGAGCACAACCCACATTGTAGTTGAGTCCCTACAGATATAGGTCAGCTCTACGTTCTTCACTAAGTCCAGAAGCATATCTCTCAAGTAACAAGAACTTTTTCACATCAGCAGAAATGGTCATTCAACCTTGCTTCAGACTGTAAAACTCAACTTCCTTCCTCTTTAGGATAGCAGTGCAAATGTACTTCCCAAAAAAAAGCACCATGAACTACTCCCAGGTCATGGTTGAGATGTCTCTAGCTCTTGCAATTCCATTCAACCAAACTCGAGTGGGTCCATCCAAAACATATGAATCAAACCTAACCTTCTAGTGTGGAGGACATGCCATACCATCAAAGTCCTCTCATGGCTAGTACCCAATCATCAGCTTTGTCGACAATCCCTATTTCACCTTCACCCTTGAAGGAGGGTGGTTGCATCTTCATGAATTCCATTATAGAATACTCCTTAGGCTTTTTAGGCACAAATGGGTCTTCCATCTTCCCTACCATGGTAGTAGAAAAACATTGTAGAAACATGGCCAACTCTTGCTCTAGAGAGATGACTATGCTCGTACTAGCAGAGATTGTGGTTTCATGACGTACTGATGGTCCACTTCCAGTGGGAGGAGTACCTTGAGTCACTAGTGTGGTAAAGGGTGGATCCATCCTTGGCATCCCAACCCTAGGGTTCTTGGGTGTCTTGTAACCATACTGGTTGTCAACAGTCGAGTTATCTCCCGCCATTAGGGTTTTTGCCTACACAAGGCAAGGATACTAGGTATAAGCAACCTATAGAAAAAGGTAAACATCCCAAGGGAGACAAGATTGAAAAAGTTAGATAACTGACATCCACTAGCTCGGATATCATGATGTAAGGAGTGGGATCCCAGAGGGGAACTACTACCTACTAAAATAAAAAGGAAACATCCCAAACCAAACACCAACATAAAAAATTTCTCATAAGAGATGAAACCAATTTATTCAACATGAATTGATCATAACCCCAAAGTAACAGCGGAATTTAAAGATGTATCTAACCATTACGAAGCTTATTATCATTACTAGTTTTTTACCATGTAGGGTGATATAAAGGAAAAACTAACTACATATAGGACTAGATGAGGATCACCAAAACACTTGAAGCAAGTCTCCTATGAGGTCAGCTACACTGGTTGTGGTCCAAGTCCACCTTGATTTTCCTCTCCTTATCCAACACCTAGGGTTGGAAGCGTACCCCACAAAAAGGAAAGGAAAAGAGAACATCAGCAAAAAAGTTGGTATCTACATATTAAAATAAAGTTGAGAAATTATGGAATTAGAGGTTATCTGTAGAGAAGGCTTCCCATATAAAAGTAAAGGACTACCCAATTGGGCATAAAAGAAAGAACAACAACAAAAGAGATACTTGTTGTAACCAAACAAATAAAATTGTGCCATACTATCACATATAAAGGATTAGGGAACACACCCCCATAATCATCATTTTGCATGCATGTGAGATAAGCATGACACTAGAATAATATAAAAACAAAGGCGGACAAGCCTCACAAACTTGAAACATGATAGAGTGACATACTGCCAACTCTCAACATATATAAAAGTTAATCCAAGCCTCACAAACTTGAAACCTGAGTATGGGGCACCCCCACCTCCATCCCAATAATAACAAGGGCATACTGCCAAAAAACCAATGCAATTACACTAGTCTAGTGTTACTGAATCACATATCATGTTTAATAGAGAGGAAAGTAGAAATTATAGTCAGATTATAAAGTAGTCACCACAAAAGTGACCAACATATACATCCACCTCACAGGTGGTCAAAAGACATCACATGTCATAATATAGAGTTCCATCATGAAAAAAGCATAATAAAGACCAAGAGAATATCAAATCATGATCATAAGATTAGTAACAAATAAGGTAGTTATTATTTTACTTTTAAATATTTAGTTATGAATTTTGCAAGTTACTATCTTCTTAGATTAATCCATTGAAAAACACCCTTTATAAAACATCATATTTAGGCGATGAAACCAGCACCATTAGATAGATCTTTTGTGAATTTATTGACTATTTATTTGTATTTTTCTACTCAGTAAATAATCAGTTATGAATTTTTTAAAATCAGTCTATAGGATAAATCCAGGTCAACAAACCAGTTACTAGAAAGAAAGAAAGAAAGAGGGAGTGGGTCGTGCATCCGAGTTGGGCCAATCAAGGATGGCCAACTCAGCTGGCCACTCATCCACGGAAGTGAGGCAGAGGCGCAAAGTAAAGAAATGAGAGGGGTGTAAGGATGAAAATGCCCTCGATCGAGAAACACAGCGAAAGAGAAAATACTAGATGGTAAAGTAGATATTACACTTGGGGCTTTGTTCCCCCATTTCTCTTCACGAAGTAAGATCCCAGCAAGTGAATCTTCAAATCATAGATCACGATTTTAGGTAAAACCAAGAAATATAGACTTTGAAATCTTGTTCCTGGTATGCCAACGGCTCCAACAAACTGTGGTACAAGCACAACGGCCAACCATGGCCTAGAGAAAGCATTCCGCCATTACAGGAGGAACTGTAAGAATCCAAGATAGTGAGAGAGAGCCAAGAAAACTCAAATTCAATCACAGTGACAGAGTCATTAGACAACGTCGAAGCCAGAGGCGAAGGAAATGGAGGCCATAACCGAAAGGAACTCACCAATTGTCGCAAAGGTAGGAAACCAAGAGAAAGAGGTGAATTTGTTATACCTGAAATTTGGCCGATTTGAATCCTTCGGTAGCGCACTCACGCCACCAGGAGTTGAAGAAAACCACAAGAGGTTGTTATCGAGGTCAGAGAGTTTCTGATGAACTAACCATTGAAGGTCCAGGTAAATGGAGTAGGGTAAGATGGGTGCGGGGTGTTCGAGACCAAGAAGGCAGGTTAGGATGTTTTCGGTGAGTTCAAGGAGTGTTTCAAGAGTGTTATATATAGGGTAAAACCCTAGGTGATTGGGAAATCAACCAAACTAGGAAATAGGGGAGGATGAGAAATCATCTTATTGAATGGGAGTTTGTCTGAGGGAAACATATCAAAATCACAATCCTATATATTTTGAAAGACATGATAATGGTGAAAAGCAAAACTGGATTGAGGTGAAAAGGAAAGGCAGGAGAGATATTCATGAGCGGGAAATCAAAGCATTGTAGCTGGAAAAAGAGATTCTGACTGGAGGTAGGAGACAAACCCTACTCCATCATATCTCGATCCAAGAGTCACAATGGAAGTCGACATTAATAAGCTGTATGACAGACTTAACTTAGGAAACCTAAAAATAAAACGTGACACTTGAATCAGTATATTTAATAAAGTGAAACTTGTATTTTATTTCTTTTTTCTCTTTCTTCATTTAAGGGTGCAAAAATAATCCAAATTAAGTGGATTTTTTTACAAAGGCCAATTACGGCATGTAGATTTTGATTATGAAATTATATTTTCCTTTTGAGAACTTTCAATGTGTTACATAAACCAAATCATATTTTCTTTTTCCTCAGGCATTATTGATTATTAGATTCTCCAAATTTGATGAGACTTCACCCACAAGTCTTATTTAATGTGTTGGATATGAATTTTCCATTAATTTATATGTTGAATTTGTTCGTACATTTATTTAATATTTTGAAGGTTCCTCACATTTTCTCTTTCCTGATTTCATCTTTTAATGAAACTTTATCCAAATTGAGTGAAAATTTACCCAAAGGCATATTTTAATGTGTAGATTACAAATCTAAGATTGTTTTCAAATTTTGGATTCATTAAGTATTTTATTTCATATTTTGAAGGAAAAACACTTTTCTTTTCTAAATAAAATAGATGTGATTATTATTATCCTAAATTGGTGAAACTTGGCCTCCAAGCCAAAGCATATCCAAAGAAATTGAGTCTAAGGTTATTTCTAACCAATTACTTCCTCTTTTATTAATTTTATCCCATTATCCATTATTTCCATTATTTCTCTTAATAAATAATTCAATATCACATTACCTTGCTTAAAGAGTTATTATTTATCTCTTCCTTGTTCTAAAAGGATAAGGAAATATCTAGAGTGAATCTACTCTAACATTATCTAACATAAACTTTATTTATTTCATATATTGTTGAATTTTTTATCATTGTTCTCAATTATGGACACCTTGTCCTTTCATGCACATTATTACATTGTGTGACATATCTTGTGTACCCTTCATTGATCTTAAGATTAATTTGAAGGTATTAGGTAATATTTATTTATATTCTAGATGTTAGGGTGACTTATTCATGCATTAACATATTAGGGTCACTAAAGAGCGTACCTTTATCCTTGTTTGGCTTAGCCCAAAGACTAAGGTTTCTAACCTCTTAACCCTGGAATAAGATCAAGTTCTAGGTTTCGGTATGTTACAACAAACTCTTTTTTCCTCTTCCAAACTTGCCACCTTCCATAATGTCTTTAATCATGCCCAAGAGATGAAGAGAACCCTTGCATGGGATAACAAAAAAAACCAAGAAGGCTTACCTAGGGTTGACATATGTGTGTTGGATGATCCCGAGAAATGAGAGTGACTATATAATGATAAAAATGGCAACAATAACATAAACATCAACTTCGCAACGATTCCTACCACCCACAACTACCAAAATGGACCTAGTGATAACACCAAATTTTGTGACGTTTTTGCCCTTTATTCTGTTATCAAAACTACCCTTTTCTGCTATTTTCCTCTATTTTATTAGCATTTTTGCAATAATTGGCCAAGCAACGCTCTTATTCCAATTTTTCCTATCTTCTACAGAGTTTTCCTCATTTTTGTGCAATAAGGCCGATTCCGGCCCACAATAAGCCTAAGCCCGTCTAGACCTTCCTGACGCCCGATACAACCCAGCCCGACAGGGGCTGGGCGACACGAGAATGATCAGCGGAGAAGGCGCTGTGCAAGAAGGATGTGTCGGCTGACATACCGTCTACCCGACAGGGAGCCAAAGCCGCATCGACGACCAAACTCATCGGGCGACACAGCCACCCACTGGCAGGCGTGCCGCCAGCCACGTGACCGATAGCCAGCGCCTCGCGCCGAGACATACCTGTATCGGCCGTCCACATCCATCGACCGGCGTATAAGGGAGCTACGTGGCGTTTCCAGCACCATAACTCCTTCAACCGCCGCCTATAAATAGCAGCTACAGGAAGCTGAAAATACAAGTTGGATAGGTCGGACAAGGTCGGATAGGTCGGACAAGTCGAGAGAGTCGGAAGAGAATTCGGACAAGACAGTTCGGAAGTTCGGGAGCCACCTTCGAAGGAAGCTGTGAGAGCAAGAGTATCGCGCCCAGTGCTTGTGTCGGGCGACACTAGGTGAGCTTTCCCTCATCCCGAGAGGGAAGGGATGGTTCACTTAGTGTTGTCCCGGGCGACACTACGGGCCGGTATCGGCCAGTGAAGATGAGCGACACGAGTGCCCGACAGTAGACTCGTAGCTCTTTGCCCGACACGATATCGAACCCGATACGCTCCGCCCGTCATGCGTGCCGCCCGAGAGGGTGCGCCGCCCGACATGAGTGTATCGGCCAGGGTCCTTGAGCGATACAGTCAGTCGTCAGTCGGCGCTGCCCGAGAGGGGGTGCCGCCCGACACTGTCGTATCGGGCTCGGCTCCTGACCGGTATCGGGCAGGAGAGCTACAGTAGTCTGTCATTCTTCTACATCAAGAAGGCGACATCTATCTTTAATTCTGTTATTTAAATTCTTAGCTTATGCATTGTATTAAGACCCTTATTGCTTATGGAAATAGAAATGCTTAATTGCTATTTGTTTAATGCTTGGTGCCTTATGATTGGGTAACTGCTGTGTTGGATATCTGAACTCTAGCTTGCATGTTTTGGATCGCGTTTCGCTTAGCTACTGAATCGTCTTTCCCGTCGCAACTACTTCGAGAGTTGGGTTGTGGCTCTAGTGTTTGGTTCGGTTCTGGAGTACGAGAGTGCCCAGAACGGAGTTGTTTTAGTATCATTCCACTCTAACTTGAGCCCAGCAACCTCGAGAGGGGTGTTGAAGCTTGGTTAGAGGCACCCGCTCTGAGAGGAGGGGTGTAGGGTGTTACTGCTACTGCTTGTCTTACTGAAGTCGTATCCCTTGCATTACGCCTTAAACTACAGTTTATCTTTCTATTTTCTGTTGCATGAAAATTCCTAAAAACTGCTAAATGACAAAATCTTAATCTTTCTTGTAACTCCAGTTGGAGATAGTTTTCTTTGATTTAATCGTGACAGCTTGTTGTTCCCCTTCGGGGAACTTTAATATCTCTTTATACCCACCGGAGTGTAGAGTGTCGATTCAGAGTCGTCAACACGACCCACCTTGTCCCTGTGTTCGACCCCATATGACTACTTCGACCCCGTAAACAAAGTTGCGGGGGCCTAGAAGGATTCAGGTTATAAATGTGAAGGCTCGACTACCTCAAATGTGCCTCCAATTTTAGGACGCGCGATTTAGGCCGGTCAACTTTCTGGCACAGCTAACCGGGGAGTCATCTTTCAAACCCGGGAGCAAGGTGGCGGCAGTGCACTCATGCTTCTGGAGGATAATGCACAAGCTGGTGGTGTGCCTCCTCTTCAGCAAGAATGAGTCCAGCAACATTTACTCCGAGGAACTCCACGTCATGTGGCACATGATGGAGGGCCGGACTATCAACCTGGGGCGCTTCTTGCTGAACAGGCTGCACCCAATAAAGGATGCCACCAAGGAATATTGCATGGGTGGCATCGTGAACCTAATCGCGGTGGGGTTGGGATACCCGCGCGAGCCGCACAGCCTCTCAAGAACGAGAGGGGACGAGTTGATCGACCTCAAGTACCTCATGAGGTCGGGTATAATAAAGAAGGAGGGGCGGAGTTACTTCTACAAGTTCGCAAGGACAAAGATCCTTCTCCCGCTTCCTCGTTGCGCCGCCTACGACGTAGAAAAGCTAGTCTTCACCACAGTTGAGATCGAGGCTGTGGTAGCAGGCGCAAGCTGCGCTCCACCCCCAAGAAGCCAAGAACAGGGAATCACCAGAGGGCCCATCCCGCTGGGTACTCGGCAGGACGTATCTTCAACAGCTCCTGCCGAGCGGCTCACTGCCTTAGAGCCACCAACGACAGCCACAACAACAAGGCCAGTGGTGGCAAGAGAAGAACCGGCGATCGTGGAGGTCGCCGAGACAAGAACTGGAACTGCAGCGAGAGAGACGGCTGCAGTCCCCGTAGTTTCTGTTGCGCCCTTAGGGGCAATTGATGAAGTACAACCGGATGTCAGCGATGAGCTATTCGCCGACATCCTACAAATGGAGCTCGAAGGAGCACAGGTGATGCCGACACCACCACCAAATTCACCTGTAGCAGTTGTTGAGGAGATCGTCGACAACGTCGATATGGGGCAGCATCCGTCCCCCCACAACACGGTCTCCTCTGATACAACAAGAGGGTGGGGCAGCACCGACACCTCGCCCAAAAGCATCAGCCGCGCGGACGATAGAAGTAGGTTCTACCTCGTCAAGCAGACCATCGCGCGGGAGGAGCATTTCGAGGTCGAAGGGGAGACAAGCAGAAAACCCTCCTTCGCTCGGAATGATGTTGGGACAAGAACTCGATTTCTTGCGGGAGGTAACAGAAAACCATTCTACTACATTTCTTTCCCTAACCCGCAAGTTGTCATTTTTCGAACAAAGGCTGGATAGCCAGGAACGAGAGCTGCTGGCTTTGGCCAGCCTACCTGGCCGGCTAGAGGTAGTGAATGCCACGCTACAACAAGTTCTGCAGTGCCTTAGCGAGATCGAGGGGAGGCTGAACAGGGAGGACGACCATCCACGCCCAAGGCAGCCGAGAAGATCACCGTCGCCTCCTGGTCCGAGCTCTCAATCCTCGTCGTAAAGAGCGTCGTTAGGATCGTCATCATCCACCTCCTCCTCCGGCAGATCTTCATCAGCAACCGGAGGAAATTCATCACAAGGGCAAGGCTATGAAGCTCCATCCAGACAAGGAAGCCCTTTTGACCTGAATGAGGCCGCTCCCTCAGCCCCCTTTGACGAAGCTGAGGATAACGACAAAGATATCAGCGTCGGGGAGGGCTCTTCTGATGAATCCGAGAGAGAAGGGGGGGACATCTGCACTGCAAACGAAAGACGTCTCCCCAGAGGAAGGAGTTCAAAGGCTGACCTCACTGATTTCTCCGCACCGACAGAGATACCTTCCTTCGAAATGACTGCCTTTGACAGAAGGGTCATAGGGTATCTAACGATCAGAGACCAGAAACTACTCAACATGGTCCTGAGATCGCAAGCCGATGAGGAAGAGGTACTCTGGAGCGACGGTTATTTTTCAGTGCAGCGGGGAACTCTGAGAAACATCTTCCGCGCCAAGGCCGTCGTAGGGAAGAGGTTGTTCAGAGTACTACAAGGGGCCATTATAGAAAACGCCGACAAGAAGAAAGGCCAACATACAGTTTATGCTGCCACCCCGACCCTAGCAAGAAGACTAATGATGGGGTTGTACAATTCTACGCAGGTAGAAAGTATGTTGGATTACATTGAAGTGCACAATCCGAAACTGGTGTTGACCCCTTACAAACATAGAAACAACTGGTTCTTGTGCATTGCCGACCTCCAAAATCATGATGTCCAACTGCACTGCTGTTGCAGCAAAGAGGTCCCGCACACAGGAAGTACGTTCCTACACCCAAAGGACGTAAGGCTAAGACTGCTGCCGCTACGTCTCCACCGGGTCATCAAGTATGGAGTCCAGCGCCACAGCGGCGTCTGGAATTTCTACTCACTAAGGGACTTCCCAGTCCAAGAAGAGGAGGGAAGTGGAAATAGCACATTCATAGTCCTCAGAGCCATGGAGATGATACATATCTTCGGATACTTCAAGCAACTCCAGAGTAATAACTTCTACTGTCTCAGAAGCAAATATGCATTGCTGCTGATAAAGGACAAGCGCTACTTCCGAGACGCGGGGATACCAGAAGAGCTGCTGGATAGTGAACAAGAAGAGGAGTCATCTCAACACAGTAGCCCTCCTGAAAAAGAAGCAGAAGCAGAGACGCACGTCTGTGGGGCAGGCAAACAGATAAACATCTTGCGACAAGTTTTCGGACACGACGAACAAGCCTCGCCCCAAAACCAGGAGGAGTCGATCCACAACTTCGACCGTTTCTCATGCGCTACCCTCACGCAGGAATAGGTCAACGAAATCCACATGAAGTTGGCTAACTCCAACCCTACAGACGTAGCCTACTCGGCAGGCGATGCCATAGTCCCGATTGATGACTTAAGGGACATGGTAAAAGAGGGAGGATGTCTGGCGTTATCTGTGGCGGTCGCCTACATCCAGATACTACGAAACAAGTCTGAACACGCATGCATAGCAGATCCAATGTTGTTCAACGACATTTTCCTAGCCGATGAGCAAGGGGCGAAGGAAGCTTTCCTAGCAGAGTTGGAATGCAGAGTCTCGGATACCATTCTCCTTCCCATCCTGCACAACAACTACTGGACGCTCTTAGCGGTGTACACCCAACAACGAGCAGGGATTTTCTACAACAGCTCGGACAGCAACAAAGACCATCCAGTGCCTTGTACATCGACAGCGCTGACATCTCTCGAATGATTAGTATGAAAGTACTATATCGATATAGCAGAGCTGATACAACCATTCCTGGGAATGCAAGCAAGAAGCTGGCATGAACTCCAGTTTTGCCACCGCAGCCCGCAGCAAATTCAACTATCCAACGACTGCGGCATCTTCGTCCTGGAATGGATGGCAAACGAGGCAACGCCTGATCAGCTCCTCCACATCGACTATCACAGTAAAAGAGGAGAATATGTGTGGGAGCTCTTATCTAGCCCAGGCGCGCTGATCATCTAACCCTCACTGATTAACATTTCCTTACCTCATCTACTTCACAACTCTGGGACAGAGTGTGGAGTAAGTTTGGGGGGGGGGTACCATGTACCAGTGAGGGAGGTACAAAACTTTTCTCCTTTGATCCCCCTCGTCCTATCCAATTCAATTAGTGTACATATAACCTTTTTAGTGTACATATAACCTTTTTAGTGTACATATAACTTCTTACACAACCTTTTTCCTTCTTGCTAAAAGTCTTGAAAACTTTGAAAATTTTTGCTTATAATTCCCTATACTTATATATGTATAAAGTTGCTATAATAATAATAAAAACCTGTTGTGACTTCTTGCAAAGTTTACTTTCTGTATATTTAACGAGTTACAAGTTCTGTCATATCTTTCTGATAATGTTGTCTCAAACAAACAAAAGATTGTGCCTTGCCATCCAAAAATTTTCAAAAAATAATAATCTCGCAAACAGCTAAGAGACGAGTATGGAGAAGGAAAAAGCTGCCCAAACAGCAGATATCTCTTTTGTTTTCCCTTACCCAGCAAAAATCCCAAAAAGAGAAAGAAGCCTTATGAGCGTGAATAAAAGCATGAGAGTTGTGCCCAATAAAAGAAATATATATATATATATATACACACTTGTTTTCCAAAAGTACCCATCTTTAGGCATGGTAGATCCGGGGCAGTGGTACGTAGGATGTGAAATCACTACTCTAAAGCCAACTGGCTTGGACAGCAGGGACCACTTGCCCGTTAACGGACCCTTACCTGGATGGACTGATGGGAAACAAGAAGAAAAACCCAAAAAGCCTTAGCCTACCCTATACACAACTTTCTGCCCCTAAAATAAAGTTGTTTGGTGTGGAAGCTAACTTCGGAATCATACACCAAAGTCTCGCTGAAGCTGTGCAGAAGAAAAATTTTACTTAAATAATAAGGCAAGTAGGGCAAGGTCTTTCGTTCGCATTAAGACAAAATTACCTCCAAGACATCGCAAATATTGTGCTACCCTTTAGCCTTAAAGTTTTGCTGTGCAAGAAAAAGCAACACAAAGTTTAGTTTAAATATTGATTGAGGACAATCAAAAAGCTAAGTTTGGGGGAGTTGATAACACCAAATTTTGTGACGTTTTTTCCCTTTATTCTGTTATCAAAACTACCCTTTTCTGCTATTTTCCTCTATTTTATTAGCATTTTTGCAATAATTGGCCAAGCAACGCTCTTATTCCAATTTTTCCTATCTTCTACAGAGTTTTCCTCGTTTTTGTGCAATAAGGCCGATTCCGGCCCACAATAAGTCTAAGCCCGTCTCGATCTTCCTGACACTCGATACAACCCAGCCCGACAGGGGCTGGGCGACACGAGAATGATCAGCGGAGAAGGGCGCTGCGCAAGAAGGACGTGTCAGCCGACATACCGTCTACCCGACAGGGAGCCAAAGCCGCATCGACGACCAAACTCGTCGGGCGACACAGCCACCCACCGGCAGGCGTGCCGCCAGCCACGTGATCGATAGCCAGCACCTCGCACCGAGACATACCTGTATCGGCCGTCCACATCCATCGACCGGCGTATAAGGGAGCTACGTGGCGTTTCCAGCACCATAACTCCTTCAACCGCCGCCTATAAATAGCAGCTACAGGAAGCCGAAAAGACAAGTTGGATAGGTCGGACAAGGTCGGATAGGTCGGACAAGTCGAGAGAGTCGGAAGAGAATTTGGACAAGACAGTTCGGAAGTTCGGGAGCCACCTTCGAAGGAAGCTGTGAGAGCAAGAGTATCGCGCCCAGTGCTTGTGCCGGGCAACACTAGGTGAGCTTTCCCTCATCCCGAGAGGGAAGGGATGGTTCACTTAGTGTTGTCCCGGGCGACACTACGGGCCGGTATCGGCCAGTGAAGATGAGCGACACGAGTGCCCGACAGTAGACTCGTAGCTCTTTGCCCGACACGATATCGAACCCAATATGCTCCGCCCGTCATGCGTGCCGCCAGAGAGGGTGTGCCACCCGACACGAGCGTATCGGCCAGGGTCCTTGAGCGATACAGTCAGTCGTCAGTCGGCGCTGCCCGAGAGGGGGTGCCGCCCGACACCGCCATATCGGGCTCGGCTCCTGACCGGTATCGGGCAGGAGAGCTACAGTAGTTTGTCGTTCTTCTACATCAAGAAGGCGACATCTATCTTTAATTCTGTTATTTAAATTCTTAGCTTATGCATTGTATTAAGACCCTTATTGCTTATGGAAATAGAAATGCTTAATTGCTATTTGTTTAATGCTTGGTGCCTTATGATTGGGTAACTGCTGTGTTGGATATCTGAACTCTAGCTTGCATGTTTTGGATCGCGTTTCGCTTAGCTACTGAATCGTCTTTCCCGTCGCAACTACTTCGAGAGTTGGGTTGTGGCTCTAGTGTTTGGTCCGATTCTGGAGTACGAGAGTGCCCGGAACTGAGTTGTTTTAGTATCATTCCACTCTAACTTGAGCCCAGCAACCTCGAGAGGGGTGTTGAAGCTTGGTTAGAGGCACCCGCTCTGAGAGGAGGGGTGCAGGGTGTTACTGCTACCGCTTGTCTTACTGAAGTCTTATCCCTTGCATTACGCCTTAAACTGCAGTTTATCTTTCTATTTTCTGTTGCATGAAAATTCCTAAAAACTGCTAAATGACAAAATCTTAATCTTTCTTGTAACTCCAGTTGGAGATAGTTTTCTTTAATTTAATCGTGACAGCTTGTAGTTCCCCTTCGGGGAACTTTAATATCTCTTTATACCCACCGGAGTGTAGAGTGTCGATTCAGAGTCGTCAACACGACCCACCTTGTCCCTGTGTTTGACCCCGTATAACTACTTCGACCCCGTAAACAAAGTTGCGGGGGCCTAGAAGGATTCGGGTTATAAATGTGAAGGCTCGACTACCTCAAATGTGCCTCCAATTTTAGGACGCGCGATTTAGGCCGGTCACCTAGTCAGAAGAACAACTGAGGACCAAAACTAGACAGTTGTTTTGACTATGAAAAGAGGAACATGAACCTTGTTTTCGTCAAAATCTACAATATTTTACTAAAATGAGGAAGGACCACTTCAAGAACCAGTTCCCCTACATGCCTCCTCGATGGGTCATGCCAACCCTACCAATATCCAGGAGGATAAACAAGGAAAAGTAAATTAGACTTATACAAATCTATATTCTATTCATCAAATCTTTTTGATCTTGAAACTGTCATATGTTTTAATGGTGATCCCATGATTTCCTTGTATATTTGGGAGAAATCCACCTATCTGTGACTTGGAATATATCTAGTGCTCAAATTGAAAGCTAGTATCTTTTAAATTGATCATCTCAATTGTGGACTCGAGTTGTTTTATATAGTTAGTTGTATAACTAGTCTAAATGTGATCTAATTATGATATCATGATGATGATGATGTGGAATATAACACTCAGGGAACTTTGATGATATCAAAATTTTGGGGATAAAATTCTTTTTACTATTTGAAGTATGTGATGAAGTGCACTTTTGTGCATAACTGGCCTAATTATTTATTTGCCCCTCAAATATCTTGTTTTTCTCACTCTTGATATTTAACATGCTCAAGGATCTAGTGAAACTCTTGAAATTGGAAGTTCTTGATTTGAATTGATTCTATTGACCTAATTTCACTAAAACCTATCTTGAATATTTTTTTGAATCAATTTGTTAATTTGTTGATCTATCATGCTCAAAATATCTTCAAACTTGCATGATTTCATACCCATCTAAATTGGGCATGGAAATTTTTCCATATTCCCATAACAAAAAGATTGTGTCAACTACTACGAAATATGAAGGATGGTTTTAGCGAGTTATACCTGGTCCTAGAGAAAATCTAAAGAAAAAAACTCACTTCTTTGTAATTGCTGACAAGTTTCTCTTGGATGGTGGTTGTGCAGCTCCTGGTCTTCATCATGAACAACTATTTGTGCAACCTCTATAGCAACTCTGATGGTATAGCAATGCATTGTAGGTTAACTCTACTCTCCAAGCATCAGCCAAAGGACTCCTACCTCTAGAGTAGTCTACACCAGTGTTCTGAAAAGCAGTAATCGGTGTACGGGCGGAGAGGGTACCGAATAGAGTATATACGGTATGCGAGAGTATAAGCGGGAGAATATTCGGTTTTAATCGGTTTTGATTTTTTTTAAATATTAATCATAAAGATATGTAAATTATATATTGACCATATAATAATGAAAATGATAAGTAATTAGAAACATTTATAAGTAATAGAATAATATTGCATTCATAAGTAGTCGAAACATTGATGAAATTAGAGAAGAAAACTTTGATAAGTAATTACAAACATTGATAAGTCATATACTAATATCACATTAATAAGTAATTAGAAACGTTGATAAGTAATAGACTAATATTGCATTAATAAGTAATTAGAAACATTGATAAGTCATAGACTAATATTGCATTAATAAGTAATTAGAAACATTGATAAGTGATAAGACTAATATTTCATTAATAAGTAACTTGAAACATTGATGAAATTAGGGAAAAACATTGATAAGTAATTAGAAACATTGATAAGTCATAGACTTATCTTGCATTAAGAAGTAATTAGAAACATTGATGAACTTAGAGAAGAAAACATCAAAAGTAAGGATCAGTTCAATAAACACTAACTATAAACTTATAGAGAAAACATGAGGAGAAGAACAAATATGTAAATTGGAAGAAGAGAATGTAATTGTAATGACCAATAGTAGTATTAGAAAAAATTAATGTAAAAAAATTATTACTAGCATTTGGTTTTGAAAATCGCCGATTAATCGGCCGATTATTCCCCTGATCGGCTGATTAATCGGTCCTGGACCGATTATAGGCCGATTATTGATAATCGGTTCGGTAGACCCCCAAAAAGGAATATTCATCCAATTTTCCAAACAGGGGTCTACACAGACCAACTAAAACTCATGTCGTTCACAAATGGACAGGAAGGAGTTGTCCCTCCCATTGGTGTACTAGTCACCAACCTACTCTCCCACAACGACAACTTCTCATTTGTTGACCAAGAACGGTCAAGAAGGAGATGTCCCTCCCTTAGTCGGGTAGGACTTTTCTGGGCTCTCTTGGTTACCAAAACCAGAGAGGACAAAAATTATTAGAGGAACTGATTCTCAATTGTCTGTGTTGTATTTTGAGAAGCCCCAAGTACTTCTCCTTTTATAGGTGAGGTTAGGGTCAGGGTTCCCAGTCTGTACGGGGTTGTGTGGGAGTGGAAAGGATCTAAAGAACTTGAACTATTGCATCATGGGACAGACAAAATGACCATTTCACATACCCATATGACCACATCTGGTGTGTGAGATGGACTTCTCTCATTGTTAAATGTTCATTTGTCAGTTTTCCAGTCGCATACCAAATTGGAAATTTTGATTCTAATTAATATACATATTAATTTTACTTGATCTCCAAGTATGAAAACGAAACTATTTGGGAAATATCTTGAACTTTTATTCGGCCCCAACTGGGCCATCTCACCCAGGAGAGATGCATGTATCACTCACCCAAACGACCATCTGGTGAATTGAGATGAGCTAGTCGGTTCAAGGGCAGAACTAAGCCAATTCAAACTTCGATCATCCTGACCCTGAAATGGCCATCTCAACTTCTTGAGACGTCTGTCTGGCTACACAAATGGCCTTCTCACCCAATGAGATGGTCATTTGCAAGACCTAGTCAGCCAATTAAGCAATCAATTGCATGAATTGAATACCTAAATACTTTAGTAATCAATCCAATTGTCATTCAAGATCAAACTCCTCTTCTAGATGAGTTATAATGTGTGTGACCCTATATGTGACAACCCCGCCTCCCAGTAATCCCCAATTAAGGGAAACCAAGAGGTCAGAGTACTGTCCCAATATTTCAGGATCCATGATTTGACATTTAATCAAAAATAATTATCAAATTCTACTAATACTAAACTGAAAAGTTGGATCAAAATAAAACTTTTGCATACCTTGTAAAATTAGGATCTAAGACTTCTATCCGCGGATGAAATCTATCTATCTAATCCTCCTTTGGATTACTTAACTTTATCTGCACAGATTCCACTTTATTGTTTGTCCAATTTCAGATAATTCCTAAAATGCCGAAAAACAAAACGTCAGTCAGCATAAATGAATATGTCGGTATGTGGTGACAACCAAAACATTGAACATAAGTTTTAACAACATAATAACATCAAAAAGTTGTTAACAATGCAAGATTACATTTTCAGTATGACTCCTCAACCGCTTTTACCACCTCTAGGATACCCTCTCTAGGGTTAAGTCCTTGCAAGTGACTTTAAGGCTACCTTCTCCATCCTAAGCTTGGTACCTGGGGTCACCTCTCTGGGTGGCTTGTGGTCTTCCCTCTGGGGGTTGACCACCTTGACCTTCCCTCCAGGGCGTGGTCCATTATCTTACATCCATAGGGGTAGGTAGGTTCGAGCGAGTCACACACATATATAATTTGTGATAATCATATTCACTTTAAGCATTGCAGTAATGAAACATCCAAGCAGTTTAATTGCATTGCAGTCGATAAATCCTTGAGAAACACCAGGAAACATAATGCGGGTATTCATAATTTAACCACATATCTTATTTGCAGATTTTACAAGCAATAAGCAATTCCAATCAAGCAATCCAATCCAAGCAAGCAATTCAATCACACAATCACAGAATCCTGAAAAGTGTATGTAACCTATTGACTTCATACTTCTTAAGAATCTACTTTATTGAGTTGAAATTGCTTCCTAGGGTTTCCTAATCCATTTTAGGGTTTCATTAGGGTTCTTTTAGATCTATTTACAAATTTTCTCTTTCATGTACACAAAACCCTAAAACAACATATGTAGATGTAAAACCCTAGTTGTTCAACTTAATCGCATTAACCCCTTATTATCATCTAATAGGATTAGGATCACCCTAATATCACTTTTATTCATTAACTTTCGAAGTATATCTCATTAGAATCTATTAACACCAAGATTAGGATTTCAAAGCCCATTAATGCATATTAAACATATAAAACCCTAAATTTAAGATATTTAGCACATGGATTATCTACTTAAACATTCACAACATCTTTTTATTAACAACAAGTTAATATGCTTGTATATTATCCATGTTACTTATCTCAATTTCATAGAATCATCAAAACTTAGGGTTTTCCATTAATAACACCATTAACGGTGACATGTTTAAGTACTTTTCGAGTTATGATCATATTTAGGCTCTAAAACTATTTTTAATGGATTCTTTAAGTTCTCCTGATCAAAATTCATGTATTACATGTTTTCATCAGAGCTATAAATAATTTGTACAAATTGTTGTGAAATTACCTTTAATCGGCCAATCGGAAACTGACATGTCATCTGTTTCTTTTCTTTTTCCTTCTATTCTTCTCCTAGCTCGTGGATCTTCCTCCGGATCTGTTTAACTGGATACCCAATCCGACTCCGTCTTCTTCATCGCAGAACCCGCGCGACGTTGCTCTATTTTAGCGGCAGAACAGGGGTCCACTGCCTCCTCCTCGACGGCGCCCTCCCAGGCCCAACCTATTGGCTCATGAGACTACAGAAGATAGGAATCGACCACCCTTCTCACGCACCCTGATCCTCCCAGCCTGCACTGATCCCTACCTTGGTTGGTAGTGGTAGGAGCAGAAACACAGGCCTGTCATCATTCAGCCTTCTTACAAACAGCACACACGTGCAAAGGAGGGGGACGATACGCTTCAGCCCTCACACCCTTTGGGGTGTTGGTTCCAAACTTGTGGGAGTATATGGGGTCTTATATAGACATGGATCCAAGGAATCCCTTAATCCATTGAGTCTGCTCCTCCACACAAATTGGGGAAAGTCCTCGATTCCCACCGAAACATGGACTTCTAGAGATGCCTGGGTCCGGTTTCACACCCTGAATGCAATGGAGAAAACTCTAGATTCATTCATGGATCGAGTGTAAAGAAAATTGATTGTGAAGTTTCCATCTATTGTTCCCCCTTTCTTGATTGAACCTGGAAAGTAGCTACCATTGGATCAAGGATCCAACAGCTAGCTGGCCACGTATTCGAACAATAGTCAGAATCAAATTGTGACATTTAATGTTATTCTTTACACTTTAGGAAACTTGCAAAATTCTAATTTCCCAAACCGTTTATCCTTTTAATCCTAAATTTTAGAGGAAAGTCCATAATGACTTAACTACTTGTGTACCAAGTTTGGGACTCAAACTCAATAGTATGAGGGGTGTTTCTTCATATGCAAGTTATCTCTTAATAAGGCATATTTTAAGCATATTTTCTCTCTCTTAATCTTTTATTTTATTTTTGATTCCTTTTACCATAAGAAACCATGTGGAGTCAAAATCTCATTCATAATGATTCCATTATCCATATTTCCACATATTTCTCATATTTTCATTATTATCTCAATTTTTCCTTCTTAATATTGTTTTATTTGATTTTATCTCTTTCTTCTCCTATTATCTTTACAACTTGGACTCCTTGGAACCCAAGAAATCATAAAGATACAAAATCCCTCCTTGAAGGATAATTCTTATCTTTCTAGATGCTTCCACATCTTTCTTTTCTCATTACCTTAGTTATTCTTTTATTAATTGATTCATTTTCCTTTTTATTTCCTTTTTCTTGTTATTGGGCCCAATAGCCAACAAGGCCCACGAAATCAAACATATAAGGCTATTTATCAAAGGAATCCACTTAATTACTTAAATCATACAAATTACAAAATCATACATTTATTGGGGAAATTGTATTTCCAACCAAAAGAACCTGAAATTTTGGTTTGTAACATCCTTCCCCTCTTATGGGAATTTTGCCCTCAAAATTCCACCAAACATACAAACAATTCAGGATAAAACTTCCCCATGCCCATCATTGGCTCCCATGTGGCCTCATCCTCTCCATGGTGCTTCCAAAGAACCTTTATCATCTTATATTCTTACATCTGAGTTCTTTCTCACCTTGGTATCACGTACCCTCATAGGTGACTCAGGATATTTCAGCCTCCCTAGAAACTCAACAGGCTCATGGCTCAGCACATGGTTTGGGTACATTACATAGTGCTCTAGATTGGACTCATGGCACATCATACATCATGTTATCTTGAGGGGTAAGGCTAAACATAAACATATCTACCACTCCATCTCAAATGGATCCATGTATTGGGGACTCAGCTTTAGCTATAGCACAAAGGGTTTGGGTTTTCACAATACATATTCACCCACAGCGAACTACATGTTAGTCTGCTTTGCATCATCTCACGACTCTTGTCACCCTTGGGCTTTCTCAGCCATCGCACAATCAAAGCAAATTCATTTTTATACATTGTGGTCTCTCTAACCTTCATAAGGTCCACTTATCGACATCATCCAAATGAAGCAGTGACCGACATAGCTTCCCTTATAGAGATTCTTACATCCCGATACCGACTATGGTGGTTATCATAACAAGAAAACTCTGCTAGGGGCAGGAACTGCTCCCATGTATCACCCTAAACGATCACACATGCTCTCATCAGACCCTCTAAAGCCTGGATCATACTCTCTTGACTGTCCATCAATCAGGGGTGATATGTTGTACTCAACTTCAAACTAGCATCAAGTTCTTCTTGTACTTACTTCCACAACATGGAAGTGAACTTGAGGTCATACTCATGATATCGAACTCATATCACAGTGTATATGAACTATCTCTCTCTCATATATAGTTCAACTATATTTGTCACACTGACAGTGCTCTCTCTCTTAGGTAAGGGATTAAGTCAACTTGGTAAGGCGATCTACCATAACCCATATTACATCATGACCTCTCTTGATCTAGGGGAGACTCACCACAACATCCATGGTGATCCACTCCCATTCCCTCTCATGGACTCTTCATTATCTATAGCAACTCACTGGGTTACTGGTGTTCGACCTTCACCTTCTGGCATGTACGACAATCGGCACATGCAACACTATACCCTTCTTCATCTCTGGTACTCAAGGATCACATACAAACCTTAACCATCTTAGTAGTACCACGGTGTACAATGTACTTAAAACCATGAGCTTTTGGCATGACATGATTCCTCAAGGGTGACTCCTCAGAAACCCTAAAACACTCTTGTAGCGGATTTCACCACCTTTTTTCCTGAGAGGTGTATATGAGGTTCTTACAACCTTCCTTCTCTCTCATCAAGCTCTAGGCTGGCTAACTAAGCAACCACCAAATCTACCAATGGGTCTGGTTGTATATGAGTGTTAGACATACATGTCTAATCTTCAAACTTAGGGTTCACCTAACAACCTCTTCTAGTCTCTCTACTAGCTAAACAAGATAGTTGTGTCTCGACTAAGAGGATTGGTTACCACATTAAGTCCTTATGTGCTAGGTAACAATGAAGACATAAACCTTCATATACTCCACTCATCATCCTCATCTTGGATTTAGATCTAACTGAGTCAAGAAAACTTTGAGCTCAACATCTTGGTTATCAAACTTAAACTTATATAACTCATAAATTCCATATTGCTCTTGATAAGAACATCCTCATATGATGACCAACTTAGTTCTCTTCGGGTTTGTAAACCATCCATTCATCATACTCTCTGAAAGGTATGATACTTCCCAAATCATATAAATGTTTCAAATCACATCATCTTTATCCCTAGTGTATGGCATGTGTTTTCCCTATCTCTCACACCCATAATGAGAGGAAATAAATATTTGGTTGCAGTCCAAATACAGAGTTCATCCCGTTCCAAGAGTAGAGATGGTGCATCACACATCGCCAACACACTTACCAATCTAAGTTGAAACGTGCATCACATGTCTCCACATCAAGAACATGTCCAATCTATGTTTACATCCATGGAAAGGTTGTTTCCAAACACTCTTGGGTCATCACACAATCCTTAGTCATCTCCTCAAGGTCTGTAGGGTGCCAGTACTTTTTGGGGTCATCCCTATCCCTTATGCATCCAGGGAGTTCCCACCTCATTTTCCCTTTGGGTCCCATGAACCCATGAAGGTGATCAATCTCCTAACCCATGGTCCTCAGACAAAGATAGCTATTACCTCCCGACCCTATGGTCTTGTGCATCTAGGGAACAGACAAATCCTATTCCCATCGGTCTTATCCCCACCTAACCTGGGTATTGGCTTAGGATTCTATCATGGTATATCTCAAACTTGAATCCTCACCCAAAACTCCATCTTTATGGGCATACATGGTCAAACTTACATTCTTTCATAGGGATCATGGAGACCTACCTACCTTGGTATGGCCCCATATAGGTTACCTCCATGGCGACCTATCCTCATGCCCCTTAGAGATGGCCACACATGGGTCTATAGATTCATGCTCAAACTATGTGTTCTCCACTTAGCTCATCAAGCTCCAATGAGAGACCTCTTTAGGTTACCTTAAACCTAAACAAAAGTTGATACTCACCCTAAAGAAGGGTCCTTCCCCAGGATGGGACAAAACTATCTCTTGATAGTTACAAAGGTCACAAACGTCCTTATTTCCAAGGATTACACCATCGTGTACATGCTTAGTCCTATCATGCTACTTAGGCACGTAGCTAGCAAGACGACAATCTACTAATCCACTCTAAGTTCCTTGGTATATCATACTTACACGTGTGAGGGGTTCATTAAACATATACCTTAATCCAAGGGGGGTTTCCTTTTCCTCTAAACATGAGGGGGTGCCATGCTCGAATATGTAGGAACTCAAACATCATTATGAGAATCAGGTGCACCAGGTACTACTACTTCCCCTCTTAGGTCTAGGAACCCTAGGTTCACTTCTTGTGCATTAGTTGTCCCATCGCGAACCAGACATGCACAAGGTAGGGCATACACTTCCCACGATTCTTCCACATGAACAACACCTTAGATTCCTATCCAAGGACAATCAACTCGATGTGAGACCTCATAACTTGTTACCGTACCTCCCTATGGCCTAAGGAACTCTCCTTTCTAGACTTATAAGGTAAGGTAGGCATCTACAACTTCTGTACAATGGTTCAATAAGCCTCTTTCTCTTTCTAGGATTTGGTTCTTCTAAAGGCACCCAAGGTACAAAAAGCCTCCAAGGATCATGCATGAGGCAACCACATACACCCACATAAGGTTGTCCATTCTAGGAAAAATCCAAACCCAACTTCTTATGATCCCTTATGTCTCGTAATCCAGGTCTCTAACCTTCTTCAATGGGTCTTGCCCTCTCTATCTAGAGCAAACCCTACAACTGGTCCTACAACTTGAGGTTTTCTCCTATAAGATTGATTAAGATCTTAAGGATACACGTCTATCCCTACTTGGGTGAAACATATGATCCAAACCTATGTTTGACTAAGATTATCCAAAGCTATGCATGCTCATCTCATGAACATCAGGCATGACCCTTCAGGCCTAGGTCAAAAACTTGCTATCGTTCTTGTTGTCATACTCTTCTATGTAGGTGCATGCCTCTCATGCGTACATGAAACCTATATGCATGTCAACCCACATACATACATGCATGGTCAACTATGATATCCAACTCATCATGTCATCTCTCTCTAGCAACCACTTAGGGTTTAGGGTTAGCACCATCCTCAGAGGATGCACCAAGTCTCTACCTCTTCCTAGAGGCCTCTGCCTCTAAGGCTAATTCTCTCCTCTTCCTCCTACAACAAGGTCTAACCTCAGAGCTCACTTGAGGGCACGGAAACACATGCCATGCAACCTAAGCATGTAACTATTCTTTAGTTTACACTTAAACTATTAAAACTTATGTCCATGACATCTTGTTTACATGCTTTTTATTAATTTGGTGGAGGATTCCTTAATCCTTATTGTACTTACCCTAGCCTCAAGCGGGTGGGGAAGAGAGAGAAAAACCCTAAACCTTAGAACCTTACTTGAATTAGGGTTGAGAAGGGAAGAAGATAGATGAGAGAGTCCTAAAGGTATCTTACTTCGAGTCAGAACCTCAGACTTTGGCCAAGCGGTCACACAATATCTAGGAGTCCTCGTAGATCGACTAGTGGGGTGGAGGAAAATATTGCCAACCCCCAGATCGTGATCCCTTTCTAGACACCTTCGTCATCGGAAAATCCTCTAATAACTCCCTTGGGTTCTACAGAGTTTGTAAAATTTAATAATTAGTAAGGATTAAATGAGAAACCATTGGCTCTGATACCAAATGTAACGACCCCGCCTCCCGGTAACCCCCAATCAAGGGAGACCAGGAGGTCAGAGGCGCTATCCCAATATTTCAGGATCTATGGTTTAACATTTAATCAAAAATAATTATCAAATTCTACTAATACTAAACTAAAAAGTTGGAATAAAATAAAACTTTTGCATACCTTGTAAAATTAGGATCTAAGACTTCTATCCGCAGACAAAATCTATCTATCTAATCCTCCTTTGGATTACTTAACTTTATCATCACAAATTCTGCTTCACTGTTTGTCCAATTTTAGATAATTCTTAAAACACCGACAAACAAAATGTCGGCCAGCATAAATGAATATGTCGGTATGTGGTGACAACCAAAACATTGCACATAAGTTCTAACAACATAATAACATCAAATAGTTGTTAACAATGTAAGATTACATTTTCAGTATGAATCCTCAACCACTTTTACCACCTCTGGGATACCCTCTCTAGGGTTAAGTCCTTGCAAGTGACTTTAAGGCTACCTTCTCCATCCTGAGCTTGGTACCTGGGGTCACCTCTCTGGGGACCTGTGGTCTTCCCTCCTGGGCTTGACCACCTTGACCTTCCCTCCAGGGCTTGGTCCATTATCTTACATCCAGAGGGGTATGTAGGTTCGAGCGAGTCACACACATATATAATTTGTCATAATCATATTCAATTTAAGCATTGCAGTAATGAAACATCCAAGTAGTTTAATTGCATTGCAATCGATAAATCCTTGAGAAACACTAGGAAACATAATGTGGGTATTCATAATTTAACCACATACCTGATTTGTAGATTTTACAAGCAATAATAAATTCTAATCAAGCAATCCAATCCAAGAAAGCAATTCAATCACACAATCACAGAATTCTGAAAAGCGTATGTGGCCTATTTACTACATACTTATCAAGAATCTACTTTATTGACTTGAAATTTCTTTCTAGGGTTTCCTAACCCATTTTAGGGTTTTAGTAGGGTTCTTTTAGATATATTTTCAACTTTTCTCTTTCATTTACACAAAACCCTAAAACAACATATGTAGATGCAAAACCCTAGTTGTTCAAATTAATCACATTAACTCCTTATTATCATCTAATAGGCTTAGGATCACCCTAATATCACTTTCATTCATTAAATTTCAAACTATATCTCATTAGAAGCTATTAGCACCAAGATTAGGGTTTCAAAGCCCATTAATACATATTAAACACATAAAACCAAATTTTAAGCTATTTATCCCATGGATTCTCTACGTAAACATTCACAACATCTTTTTATCAACAACAGGTTAATATGCTCGTAGATTATCCATATTATTTATCTCAATTTCATAGAATCATCAAAACTTAGGGTTTTACATAATAACACCATTAACGGTGACATCTTTAAGTACTTTTCGAGTTATGATCATATTCAGGCTCTAAAACTATTTTTTATGGATTCTTTGAGTTCTCCTAATAAAAATTCATATATTACATGTTTTCATCGGAGCTACAGATAATTTGTACAAATTATTATGAAATTACCTTTAATCGGCCAATCAGAAACTGACACGTCATCCATTTCTTTTCTTTTTCCTTCTATTCTTCTCTCAACTCGTAGATCTTCCTCTGGATCCATTTAACCAGATACCCCATCTTCTTCTTCGTGGAACCCGTGCGATGTTGCTCTGTTTTAGCGGCAAAATAGGGGTTCGCTGCCTCCTCCTCAGTGGCACCCTCCCTGGCCCAACCTATTGGCTCGCGAGGCTGTAGAAGATAGGAATCGACCACCCTTCTCACGCACCCTGATCCTTCTGGTTTGCACTGATCCCTACCTCAGCTGGCAGTGGTAGGAGCATAAACACGGGCTCGTCGCCCTTCAGCCTTCTTGCAAACAGTGCACATAGGGAAAGGAGGGAGACGATACGCTTCGGCCCTCACAACCTTTGGGGTGTTGGTTCCAAACTCATGGGAGTATCTGGGGTCTTATATAGACATGGATCCAAGGAATCCCTCAAGCCATGGACTCTGCTCCTCCATGCAAATTGGGGAAAGTCCCTGATTCCCACTGAAACATGGACTTCTAGAGATGTCTGGGTCCGGTTTCTCACCCTGAATGCAATGGAGAAAACTCCAGATTCGTTCATGGATCGAATGTAAAGAAAATTGATTGTGAAGTTTCCACCTATTATTCCCCCTTTCCCGATTGAACCTAGAAAGCAGCTACTGTTGGATCAAGGATCCAACGGGTAGCGGGCCACGTATTAGAACAATAGTCAGAATCAAATTGTGACATTTAATGTTATCCTTTACACTTTAGGAAAGTTGAAAAAATCATATTTCCCATACCGTTTATCCTTTTAATCCTAAATTTTAGAGAAAAGTCCATAATGACTTAAACTACTTGTGTGCCAAACTCAAAACTATGAGGGACTTTTCTTCATATGCAAGTTATCTCTTAATAAGGCATACTTTAAGCATATTTTCTCTGTCTTAATATTTTATTTTCTTTATTTTGATTCCTTTTACCATAAGAAACCATGCGGAGTCAAAATCTCATTCATAATGATTCCATTATCCATATTTCCACATATTTCTCATATTTTCATTATTATCTCAATTTTTCCTTCTTAATAATGCTTTATTTGATTTTATGTCTTTCTTCTCCTATTATATTTGCAACTTGGACTCCTTGGAACCCACGAAATCCTAAATATACAAAATCCCTCCTTGAAGGATAATTCTTATCCTTCTAGATACTTCCACATCTTTCTTTTCTCATTACCTTAGTTATTCTTTTATTTATTGATTCCTTTTCCTTTTTATTTCCTTTTTCTTGTTATTGGGCCCAATAGCTAACAAGGCCCACAAAATCAAACATATAAGGCTAGTTATCAAAGGAATCCACTTAATTACTTAAATCATACAAATTACAAAATCATACATTTATTGGGGATATTGCATTTCCAACCAAAAGAACCCAAAAATTGGGGTTGTAACACTATAGGTCCTATATCATGTTGGAAGTGAATGTCCATAACTAGATTATGACATCACAAGAAAAGAGGGGTTCCTAGTCGCACATCAATGCTACCCAAGTGAATGGAAAGTTGGAGAACAACTTCAACATACAATCTATGTAAGGTGTTGTAGTGATTGTATAATTCCTTTGTCTCTGATATCTAGGATGAACTCGAGGCATGGAAGGTCATCCTCTCAATGTTCAATCCATGTTTCTTGAACCAAGAGAAGACTCTCTAAGATAATGTGACCTCAATATCATATATTGATTCACACATGCATGCACATGCATTTCTCAATCTCTCTTATCAAGTGGCTAGGATATCATACTCTAGTAGGAGGGACAAATCCCATTCACAATCTATCCCCATGTATCAAAGTCACCCAATCATCACTGTTATAGCAACCATGTTTCATGATTGTGCTTGATGATGTCAAAGAGTACCCAACAACATGTGACAAGTGTAGTGATTTCAGGTCTAAGAATTACTATCACCACCTTCACTATGAGAGATGACTGTGACCATTACAACTATGTGTCACTCTCAAGGTGGGTCTGTCTGATACACTGTTCTATAACATGTATCTGTGTGCTTGGTTTGATGTTGTCGTATCATGACTAATGAGATTTAGTCATCAACCACTCACACTCTGATCTTATGTGTTATTGTTGTCTATCAACATTCCACAATAACAACCAGTTAAGGACATAATGAGAATATGTATATGTACTCCTGACATCTGTATGATCTCATACACATGGATAGTAACTTGACAATGTACGTAATTGAGTAATATAATTCTCTATACATTCACTTTGTATCCTCATTATCCCATAACTGAGTGAAACAAATGAATTGGAAGCTTGCCTTTATTTATGTTATTATTAATCAAATCCTTTTAGGTAATTATGCCATGTCAATCGTCATATGATTGGCTCTATGAGAATACCTTAACAACAGACTCCCACTTGCACTTAGAGACAATCACCAATAGAGCTCATCCTTAGTGACCTAAACATGTCCAACATGCTTCTTCTGTACTAGTGCTTATCCAACAGGTTAGCAACACTTTGGTTATAGTCGGTATATTGCATGTTTCTTGTCTCTTCGCTCTGAGATGAAACCGCCGCAATATGATATTTGATATTCCTTACCTAACAATTATCCCCATTGTTGTTACAGTACCTCTACTGAGTCATCAATAGTCAGAACATCTATAAATTCATCATATGAACTTTTAGATCCATATAGTATCACTATGTGTTTGTAACACAAGCATACTCGACTTCTATTGTAGAATAGTATTAAAATCTATTAGTTCATAACCTTTCCAACTAATCAACACTTTTCCTTTTTAAATCAAAGCATATTTTAATTTGTGTTCAGCTCTATCACTTGTGAAAGCTTGTATTGATGTAGCCCTTTACATCCAACTCTTCCTTTTATTACTATCATTACTGACTAGCAATCTATCCTTAGGTACTAATAGAAATCCTTATGAAATTTCCAATAACCCTTATTGGAATATAGTGTCATTCTTGTCATGTCCAATACATATAAGATTGTATGATATAAGCATGTTTAGTAGCTTACATGATAGATCCACTATTAGGCTGGCCCATGGAATCTTATTCATGATATTTCCATTCTTGACAAGAATCAAATTATAGGGTTCATGAGATACTAATCTAAATTCTCTCTCATTCCTTACATGTTGAACTATTTCAATATTTTTCTTTTGTATGTGCTCAAACTTCCCTTTTGTGAAACTTTCAAGAACTAAATATATAGGTCTTGATTCTTATCTCATATGATGTTTCACCTTATCCTTCATTATTGAAGGTGTTTTTGTACCAGTTCTCAATATTTACAATATTGAGATGCCATTCCTCATCACATGTGGAATATTCATATATGCTCCCACTAAATCTTTTGTAATCATAGATTTCATCTTTTATCTCGACTAAATTCAAACTCTTTGACTATCTTGTCAAAACAAAAGATCCCATTTCTGGGATGCTTGTTTCAATCCCAGATTGAACTTTGTAGTTTATAGACTTTATTTGCATTCATGAAGTTATAAAACCTTTTAAGATATGTCACATACTCATCCTTTGATGTATCTCCTTAAGGAATCTAGTTTCAATATTCATATTGCTAAATCTCTTAGTCTATTTAACTACAAAAACAAGCTTGACAATTGGTAAATGAATTTCTATCATGTTCAACTACTTGAACTTGATTCAACCAATTCGTCCTTTTATGTTATCCATGTAGGCCTTGATAATAACACCATATTGCAACCTTTAAGTGTTACCCCTTTAGGTGGCGCTATCAAGGTCCTACCTTGTTAGCTTACATGGATTCCATATTACTTAGAAATAACTTCTAGTTGACTAGTTGGATCAACCTGTATGACCAACCCATCTGAATTGTTGGATTTATAATCCTCAATCTCATATGTGTTCTGTTAGAAATATTTTGTTCTATGTTATATGATGAACCTGAGATTCCACAACAAATTGTGATTCTCATTGTTCTAATTGTAACTATTTGTTGGACTCAAACACTTTGAGTATTACTTTTACTCTCATGGAATCTTTAAGAACTCAGTTATCCTAATAACAAAACAATTTTGTTATTGGATTGATGTTAATAGTAATGTTCAACTATCATGGTTTATGGATAAACCTTCTCAAGAAACTACTTTCTCAAGGTGGGTTTCAATCCTTTAGACCTATTGGGACATTCCCAAATCATATCATATATGATGTCTTACAAACCATTCATGTGGTACATTATTTAGTGATAGGTATTATATGTGAGGATATAATAAGATTAGATTAACTGATAATCATATCATGACTCATCATGGTACAATTCCTTCATTCTGACACATCATCATGTTTAGATGGATTTGACTTGTGATACATTATCACAATTCATTCCATAAGGTACTCAAGGTATTGATATAAAGTATTTCAACATTTGATCATATCAAAGTATCTTAATACTTTCATCAATGTCACACTTCATTTACAACATCCTTGAATATTTTCAAGAGATTAATGCTTTCATTTCATTTGGTACATATCATCATATTACTATTAAATGAAAATGAAGTATTAGTTAATTATTTGTAGCATTCATTCCACAAGATCTTCATCCATCATATGTATGAATTCTAATGGAAGACTTATCCTACCACTATATCCAGTGAAGGATGTCATGTCATATTTGTGCATAAATAAGATTTGCATGTTTCCTTAGCTTCAATAATCAAGGGAATCTAGATCAACATCGATATGCATTCTAGGCATGCACTTATCATATTCGTACAAAATGATTAATTCTAGTGATGGTCTTGAGTTATCAATTATAATCCTTTGGTATAAACATTATAAACATTCATCTTCGGATCATTTTAGATAAATATTGCAAGTTGTTTTAGGTCCAATCACATGCAAGATCATATCTTTGAAATAGAAGCACTAACAAATATTTATTGATGATCATCCTTGTCCATACAAGATACATAAAGAAAACATTTCTATTATAATGGCATAATGAAATAACAGTTCTAATAACTCTATTACATGCCCATTGGGCTAAGATAAATTTAAATATAGACTATGGCTTCCACAACACTTGCTCTGCCTTGTCCACCTTTGTACTTCTATGAGGGCTTTTACTTCTTGTTAGATCCTACACATCAGTATGTCAAATCTCTTATCTGGTATCATATACCAAGATTTAAGAAGTAATTAAATTTATCTTATATTGTTTATACCTCAAGTGGAGGCCTCAATACCATCCTTCTTCTTCTTTAGTTCCTTTAACTAGAGTGGGTAATTTCTCTTCCAATGTCCAGGCTGGTGACAATGATGACAATTGCCTCTTTGTTTCTTCACTCCACCTTTTTCCTTGACATATGAAGACTTGGGCTTCTGGCTAGCTTTAGAACTCTTCTTATCTTTGCCTTTGCCTTTTCCTTTGCCTTTGCCTTTGCCTTTACACTTCCCCTTTGTCTTTTCAATCATCATCACAGACTTGGGCTTGTCTTACTTCATTTGTGTCTTAATTGTCCTCAAAATGACCAACAACTCTGTCAACGGTTTGTCAAAGTCATTCATGTTGTAGTTCATGACAAACTGACTATATGACTCTGGTAGGGACTACAAAATCATGTCAGTGGACAACTTTTGGCCCAAGGGGAATCCCAGTCTAGCTAGGTTCTCCACATACCCAATGAGCTTGAGTACATGAGGAACTACTAGATTTCCTTCTACCATGTTGCACTTGAACAACGCCTTGGAGACATTGTAGCTCTCCTATTTTTCCTAATCTTGGTCATGTTTTTGAGATGTGTGACCATCTCAATCACCCCCATGTTCTCATGTTGCCTTTGCAACTCATGGTTCATGGAGCATAACATCATACACTTGACATCTACGACGTCCTCAGTATGCTTCTTGTAAGCATCCTTGTCAACCTTTGGAAAAGTTTGAGTTGGTTCCTCTGGTTCTGGCATTTCCAAGACATAAAGCTTGTGCTCCTGCATGAGAACAATTCTCAGTGTCTTGAACCAATCATGGAAGTTGTTCCTAGTAAGTTTGTCCTTCTCAAGGACCGATCGTAGAGAAAAGTGATTTTTTGTTGTTGCCATTTGATTCTACAAAAGAATTTATAATTTTTTTCATAAACTCAACCTTTTGATTTGATTTGATTTGATTAAATTTGGGAAATAACAATTAGGTTTTTAATTAATTATCATTCTCATAGTTTTATTCAAATTGACAACCCTCAAGTATTAATTTGAAAAATTGCAACGGATAATTTGCTAATGAGCCAAGATCTAAAATGATTCAATTATTACCCGGCCTACACCAGCGTCCATAATCAACCATGGAAGGTATCCAATCACGCCAATTGCATCATATGCAACTCTTGGATAGATGATATGCGCAACTCCATGCCATAATCATCTGCATACTTCTAGGCCTAGAATCTCTGAGAATCACCCGTTAATCCTAACCCAATAGCCAATATGATAATGGTGCACCCCACTTTGGAGGCACCTACATTGCTACCATTATACTTCTATGAGGTAGACGGAACACCATGCTTTGGTATAACCTGTACTTGGTTGAACAAGTTTTTCATGTGTATTGCTATTGGAAAACATCTTAGACTTTATATATTTGATTGAGGGGTTTTATATATATCATATATATAAACATATATTGTATCCAATCACCACTTATATAGTATGTATCATATATATGATATATCTCACAACGTAACCATGCAATATAAACAAAAAGTGATAGTTATGGCCATGTATACTTGTAATTCCTTGGAGACACAAGGAAATACTTCCACCTAGGTTAATCATCACATCACATGTATGAACTTGTAGTTGATGTAGATCTATGTTTTCCAATCTGGCTAGATCGATTCAACCCTTGAACTGGTCGTATCGCCTCTTGGCCGGTTGGTTGGTGATCTGGTCCAACTGATGTTTGGACTCCTTCCAAATGGTCGGCTGGGCCTACTGGGACGGTCATCTGGTCTCCTATCCAATTGATGTTTGGACTCCTTCCAAACGGTCGGTTGGGCCCACCAGGAGGTCATCTGGTTCCATCACTCTGTCCTCCTTGGTTCTCCATATGGTCGACTTGTCTCATGAATTGGTCATCTCAACTGACGATGAACATCTTCAACGTCATTGCAAGAAAAGAAACTATCTTGTTGCTACTTGATTACATTGAATAAGAGAAACCTCGAGTTACATTAGAGGGGAGCAAAGGTAGGAAAGCATTAATTTTAGGGAGGAGGGAGGCAAAGGCTCAGTATGCAGACCGAAATAAATAGGAACCAAATCATCCAATCACACAAAAATTTAGGGTTTAGGCCATAACCAAGCTACACATGCAACAGAAAAACCACTTTTAGGGCGACACGTATAAATTGCATATATATATATATATATATATATTAGTTTGAAATTATGTGGTCTTTGATCGTATACACATATGAGAGAAGTTTAAATATTCACATTGTATGCAATAAAGAAATGGTAAAACCAAAATCCGATCATATCAATTATCCTAAAATATAGTAAATTGGCGTGGCTCTGATACCACTATTGGGAAATAGGGGCACAGAGTATAGCAGCAGAAACAAAAATTTTAACTATCTATATTCCCATAACAACAAGATCACATCAACTACTATGAAATAGGAAGGATGGTTTTAGCGAGTTGTACCTGGTCCTGGAGCAAGTCCAGTGAAAAAAAATCACTTCTTTGCAACTACTGACAAGTTGCTCTTAGACGGTGGTTGTGCAGCTTCTGGTCTTCACCACAAACAACTATCTACACAACTTCTATAGTGACTCCAGTGGTGTGGTCACAGACTGTAGGTTGACTTTTCTCTCTGAGTAGCAGGCAAAGGACTCATGCCTCTAGAGTCATCCACATGGACCAACTAGAACTCCTTTCATTCACCAAGAACGGATAAGAATGAGTTGTCCCTCTTATTGGTGTACTAGTCACCAAACTACTTTCCCACAATGACAACTTCTCAATTGTTCTCTCCCATTGGATATCCCTCCTGTCGGGTAGGACTTGTTGGGGATCTCTTGGTTACCACAATCAGAGAGGACAATAGTTGTTAGAGGAACTGATTCTTAGTCATCTATGTTTTGTCTTGGGAAGCCCCCGGTACTCCTCTTTTTATAGGCGAGGTTATGGTCAGGGTTCTCAATCTGTACGAGATTATGTGGGAGTGGAAATGACTAGAAGAACTTGAACTTTTACAACCTGTGACAGCTGAAACGACCATTTTGCACACCCAGAAGGTCGTCTAGTGTATGAGACAATCGTCTTGCACTACCAAATAGTCGTCTCACACTGCCAAACAGCCATTTGGCAGTTTCCCAATTGCACACAAATTTGGCAATTTGATTTCAATTAATATACATATTAATTATACCTTCTCTCCAAGTATATACAATCGAAACTATTTAGGAAACATCCCGAACCTTTGTTCATCACCAACATGGCCGTCTCAACCAAGGGAGATGCCCGTTTCACTCACCCAAATGGCCATCTAGTGAGTTAAGATGAGGTAGTCGGTTCAATCATATTGAATTGGTCGATTCGAGGGCAAAACTAAGCCAATTCAAACTTTGATCATCCTGACCCCCAAACGACCATCTCAACTTATTGAGACGCATGTATGGCTTCCCAAACGGCTGGCAGACCTGATCAACCAATCAAGTAATCAGTTGCATGAATTGAATACCTAAACTATTTAATAATCAATCCAATTGTCGTTCAAGATCAAACTCCTCTTCTAGATGAGTTTCTATGTGTGTGACCCTATAGGTCCCATATATCATTGGCAGTGAATGTCCATAACTATCGTATGACATCACAAGCAAAGAGTGGTGCCTAGTCGCACATCAGTGCTACCCAAGTATATGGAAAGTTGGAGAACAACTTCAACCTACAATCTATGTAAGGTGTTGTTGTGATTGTATAATTCCTTTGTCTCTGATATCTAGGATGAACTCAAGCATGGAAGGTCATCCTCTCAACGTTCACTCCATGTTTCTTGAACCAAGAGTAGACTGTTTGAGATAATGTGATATTGATATCATATATTGATTCACATGTGCATGTGCATGCACATGCATTTCTTAGTCTTGCTTATCAAGTGGCCATGGTATCATACTCCAGTAGGAGGGAAAAATCCCATATCTATCACTCACAATCTATCCCCATGTGTCAAAGTCATTCAATCATCGCCTATTACAAACCATGTTTCAAGACTGCGTTTGATGATGTCAAAGCGTACCCAACGAAATGTGACAAGTGCAGTGATTTCAGGTCTAAGAATCACAAATCACACCTTCACTATGAGAGATGACTGTGACCGCCATAATAATGTGTCACTCTCAAGGTGGGTCTATCTGGTACACTATTCTCTAACATGTATTTGTGTGTTTGGTTTTATATTGCCATATAATGACTAATAAGATTTAGTCATCAACCAACTCACACTCTGATCATATGTGTTATTGTTGTCTATCAACCTTCCACAATAACAACCAATCATGGACATAATGAGAATATGTATATGTACTCTTACCATCTGTGTGATCACATCCACAAGGATGGTAACTTGACAACATACATCATTGCATAATATAATTCTCTAGACATTCACTATGTATCCTCATTATCTCATAACTGAGTGAAACATATGAATTGGAAGCTTGCCTTTATTTATGTTATTATTAATCAAATCCTTTTAGATAAATATGTCATTTCAATCATCATATGATTGTATTTATGGGCATACCTTACCAAAAAATTTGGCCTATAGAAGCACATTGATGCTCGGTTAGTACCCAAACAACGATACACGGTCCCCTAGTGACACCCTAATGGTTAGAAACATTTAGTCATCTAAATAAATCCTGCAAATATAAGTGACAAAGAAGCTTCAAATCGACTACATCGATGTCTGACCTACAAACTATCATTGATGGAAGTACTACGAGCCATCACACACTAATGGATTCTCTATAAAGCCTCTACTGGTATGATTAGTTAATTACTTTCCCTAAGGCACATGCCTCAAGACTTAAAGTGCAAGCATGGTACCCCTATACTCAAGTACCTTGCACACAAACTATCGCCTATAAATAGGGGCACCCAACCTCCACATAAGTCATTTCTTACACAATACAAGTGCAATATTTCCATCAACCCCCATAGGAAGGGAAGGACTAGAGTCCAAACCTAGTTGGTTCTCACTTCATGAGTGTCTGCATCCATCCTTCGAGAGAAGGAGGATCACATAGTCCATCTCCTTCATCATTACCATCTATGTAAATAGGATGTCTTCATCAACATTCAATACCTCTACGACTACTATTTTATTGTGGTTCCTCCTTCCCTCATTCCATCCATATCCTTCCCTTTATCTTAAACTGTAGCCTTCATCATCTATATATTTGTGTCACTTATCAAGAACATGAGTGGCTAAACCACTTACTTGGTTTAGGAGTAGCCACTAAATCTCTCCTAACATGTAAGTTTTCATATTCCATTGAATGTATATACTCTTAGCAATGTTTATTTCTTTAATTTATTCTTGAATGATTCACTTGCATGATTAGTTATCATCTTGTGATGTTGATTTCTAATGCCTTGAAATACTAGCACTAGTTTAGATGTGGATTTAAGGAGTGTTATGAACACACAAAAGTGTTGGGATACTAGATGTAATGGTCACACATTAGTACGCTTGATTGTTGTTTGTCATCTCAATAGATAGAGAGAGATGCCTATGGTCTAGATTTACACTGATCCCAAGAGAGCAGGGAATAAATATTAATGATGATTTCTCATGAACTATGCTAAGGGTTTATAAATGGTTATGAGTGTTTTCATGTTTATGAGACTACATAGATGGTAAAACCCAATCTAAGTTATATTTATATACTGAAACTTATCAAAAATATCTAAATCATGTTTTGTTTTGTTCACTTAGTTTTCTTTTACTTCTATTTCCTTATTCTTTGTTTGGTCACCTCATTACGAGGAACATTTAAACTACCCTTTGGTTTGACTTAGCTAAGCCAAGACCTTAAATCCTAAACAGCTTGTCACTATTGTCCCTATGCTCGACCCATTTACTACACAAGATCCCATTTGATCATTGTAGATATCTGAAGTATCATGTATAAATTTAAAGTTTGAATACTCCCAATCGATGTCCATTTTTGACATATGATTCACAGATGCCTAACTTTTACCCCGACATGAATTCTTAGTCCCTGACCCACACTCTGATATATGTTCAACATTGAGCCATCAATGATAATTTTGCATACAACCATTATAGAAGCTTCAGGAAGAATATATCAATGCCCATCATGTATAATTTCACTGATGGACGTACAAAAAGCCCCCACACATCGATAGATTCTCTACAAATCCCCCACTAACACAATTTGTTAAGTGCATGCCCTGATGCCAGAAGCACAAGCAAGATACCCCTATGCTTAGGTACCTCAAACATAGACCATACCCTATAAATAGGGGCTTCCAACCTCCAAAGAAGGTACTTCTGTCACAACAACAAAGTGGTGGCCAATTGCAACCTCTGCATGAACCCCCATAGGAAGGCAAGGATTAGATTCCAAGCCTAACTAATGCTCACTTCCATGAGTGTCTACATAAATCTTTAGGAGAAGAAGGATCAAAGTGTCCATCATATATTTCATCATTGCCATCCACATGAAGAGGTCTTCATAGATGCTCATCACCTCTATGGCTAATGTTTTATTGTGTTTCCTCCTTCCTCATTCCATTCATCCACCTCCTTTTCCCTTGGCCTGTGGCCTTCACCATCTATAAATATGTATTGTTTCTCATGAACATGAGTATATAGACCACTTACTTGGGTTGAGAGTAGACACTAAGGTTCTCCTTACATGTAAATATTAATATTCCATTGATGTATGTACTCTTAGAAATGATCTCCTTATTTCTATTTGCGAACGATTCACTTGCATGATTAACTGCCATCTTATGATGTTTGATTTCTAATGCCTCAAAAGAGTAGTATTAGTTCAAATATAGAGTTAAGGAGTGGTATGAACACACAACTATGTTGGAATATTGGATCTAGTAGTTATATGTTTGTATGTTTGAGTGTTTGTTTGTCATCTCAAGAGAGAGAGAGAGAGAGACCTATGATCTAGATGTACCCTAATATCGAGAGAGAGGAGGGAATAGACACTAATGATGATTTCCAATAAAAAATTCTAAGGGTATACAAATGGTTATGGGTGTTTGCATGTTGGTGAGAGTGATTAGTTGGTGAAACCCATTCCACATTCTGTTGATATATCAAAACAAATCAAAAAGATCTATAACGTAATTTGTTTTGTTACCTTAGTTTTCTTTTATTTTTGCTTCTTATTCTTTGTTTGGTTACTTCTTTTGTAAGAGATAATTAATCTACCTTTTGGTTTAGCTTATCTAACATAAGGACTTAAATCCTAAACACCTTGTCGCCCTTGTCCCATTGTTTGACCCCATTTTCTATACAAGGCTCTATTTTATAGTTATAGGCGTTTGAAGTATTATGTATAGCTTTAAAGTCTGATACTCTTGATCCACCTCCATTTTGAACATGTGATTCATAGGCAACCAAATTTTACCCCAACACTAACACCCAACCTCGATCTTCACCCTGATTGCTAGTCAACATTCAATAATTGAGGACAATATTACAAGTACAACCGATAGAGAAGCTTCAAGCTGACTACATCAATGCCCTTCGACCCCCATAGGAAGGCAATGACAAGAGTCCAAACCTGATAAATGCTCATTTCCACAAGTATATACATCCCTCTTTGAGAGGAGGAGCATCATAGAGGCCACCATCTTCATCATCACGATCAACGTAAAGAGCTCTTCACCGAAACTCAGTACCTCTACAACTATTGTTTTGTTGTGTATCTCTCCTTATCTAATTCCATTCATATCCTTCCATTTCCCTTGGGCTATGACCTTCGTCATATGTAAATACATATTGTATCTTGTGAAAATGAGTGTTTACACCACTTACTTGTGGTTGGGAGTAGCCACTAAGGCTTTCTCAACATGTGAATATTCATATTCCATTAAATGTATATACTCTTAGTAGTGTTTATCTTCTTACTTCTATTCTTCAATAATTCACTTGCATGATTAGCTACCCTCTTGTGATGTTTAATTTCTAATGCCTAAAAAGAGTAGTATTAGTTTAGATCTAGAGTTAAGGAGTGGTATGAACACATGAAAGTGTTGGAATACTAGAGGTAATGATTATATGTTCCCATGTTTTATTGTTTTTTTGTCATCTCAAGAGAGAGACACACTTGTGATCAAGATCTAACCCAATATCAAGAGATGAGGGTGTTGGGTTTTAGGGGAGACAGAGAAGGCAGCGGAAACAAAAAAATTTCTCCCCAACCCATACCGAGGAAACGCGTCAACGTCTATATAATAGGAAAGGATGGTTTGTGGAATCATACCTTGTCCCGAGGCTTGCTCGGCGACAATACCTCGCGCAATGCGCGGTCTTCAACTCCGGTCTTAGACGGTGTCTGTGCAGCTCCTGGTCGCACCGGGACTGACGACTCCTACTCCTACCGGACTGTCGGATGACAGTTGTCCTCCTAAGTGGCAGTGTCCTCCCACCTCTGTAGTAGTCCACACGGACCACCTAGAACTCCACTCTCCTTGTCCCACAAGGAAGTGGAAGGAGTCGCACCCTCCTATTGACGTACTAGTCGCCAACACACTCTCCTGCTACCAGTTGTAACTGCAGTTGTCCTTCCCTTGTTGCACCTCCCTTTTGCGGGAAGCACTTGCTCGGGATCTCTCACGGTTACCAAAACCACAGAGAACGACAACTTCGCAAAGCAACCGGCTTGCATTGAGTTGTACTCTGAGAAGCCCCCAATACCCCTATATATATAGGCGGGTCATGGGACAGGGTTCTCTGTGCCCGACAATATGGGACTAAAGTAGGAGTAGAAGGGTTCGAGAATTTTCCACAAAAAGCAACCGGTTCGCAACTTGAAATGATCGGTTCACAACTGAACCGATCGGTTCGGCCATTGAGCCGATCGGTTGGACCTGAGCCGATCGTTTGGGGCACTCCAACCGATCGGTTGGTGCCCTGAACCGATCGGTTCATAGTCCTAATCTGGCTCAAAAAGACTTTCCTTGTTTCGTTCCCAATTGGTATCGAATACCAATGTTATTCCCAATCGAATTGGGCAATTTGAAACCAAAGGAAAATTCTTGCCGACATGACTTTCCCAACTGGTCGGTTGCACCAGTTGAGCCGATCGGTTCAACTCGTTAACCGGTCATTTCAACCTGGGTATGAGCCGATCGGCCTGGACACTCCAGCCGACCGGTTCAGCAACCTCAGCCGACCGCTTCATCACATAAGCCGATCGGTTGGGAGCACAGGTTGGGCAAAATCAGTCAATTGCGATTTCAATCAATCTGATACTCCAATCAATGTGTCCAACACCTTGAACCATACGATATTGAGCCATCGACTGATTGAGTGTTTAATTGAACTACTAAACTCCTTTAGTAATCAATCTAAACATTGCTTTGTGGACAAAACTCCTCTTCCAGGTTAAATCCTATGTGTGTGACCCTGTAGGTCCATTTCACGTTGGCAGTGAAATTCCATAACACTTATGACTTCACAAGCAAAGAGTGGTGCCTAGTCACACATCAGTGCTACTCAAGTGAAAGTAGAAAGTTGGAGAACAACTTTCATCCTACAATCCATGAATGGTGTTACAGTGAATGTATAATTCCTTTGTCACTGTTATCCTGAATGAACTCAAGGCATGGAACAGTCATCCTGTCAACGTTCATTCACTTTCTTGATCTCAGAGTAGATTGAAGGAGATATGTATGACATCAATATCACATACTGATTCATACATGCGTGCGCACGCCTATCTCAATCCTACTCATCAAGTGGCCTTGGATATCATACTCCCTCAGGAGGGACAAATCCCATATCTATCACTCACCCCTCAAAAGCCCCATGTGTCAAAGCCACCCAATCATCACCTTTATAACAACCCATGTTTCAGGACTGCGTTTGATGATGTCAAAGTGTGCCCAACGACATGTGTTGAGTGTAGTGATTTCAGGTCTAAGAATCACACTCACCACCATCACTGTGAGTACTGACTGTGACTACCATCTCATGGTTCCATGTGTCAAACTCACGGTGGGTCTGTCTGGTACACTTGTTCTCTAACAAGTACCTATGTGTTTGGTTTGATATCTCTATATCATGACTAATGAGATTCTGTCATCAACCAACACCACAATCTAGTCTTGTGTGTCATTGCTATCTATCTACCTTCCACAATGACATCCGACTAGGGACATAATAAGAATGTACAAACTCTTAGCATCCGTATGATCTCATCGTTCAGGTCATGAACCTGAAGGCATACGTCATTGAGTACTGTCATTCTCTAGACATTCAATCTGTTCTATCACTATCTCATATGACTGAACCAGAAAGAATTGGAAGCTTGCCTTTGATGTTTATCAAATCAATCTTAATGTATCCCACCAATCATCCCATGATTGGCTCTCAGGGCATACATACCAACAGAGGGAATAAACACTGACAATAATTTCTTGTAAACTATGCTAAGGGTATACAAACGTGTATTACTGTCTGCATGTTGGTGATAATGCTTAGATAGTGAAACCCAATCCAAGTCCCATTCATATATCAAAACATTGAAAGAAAGAAAATATCAAAACATCGTAGAAACATTTAAACCACATTTTAATTTGTTAACTTAATTTTATTTTACTTTTGTTGCCTTATTCTTTGCTTGGTCACTTTGTTTCATAACAAAAAATTAATCTATCTTTTGGTTTGACTTAGATAAGGAAAGGCCTTAAATCCTAAACACCTCGTCATCCTTGTCCTTGTGTTTGACCCTGTTTACTACATAGGACCTAGTTTTATCACTGCAGGCATCGAAAGCATCATGTATAAATTTAAAGCCTGATTACTCTTGAGCTACCTCCATATTGGAGGCATGATTCATAGGCAATCATCGACCCAACACGCCTAAACCCTCTAAAAGGGGTCGAAGCGGCCCATTTCAAGCCAAAAATAAGCCTATCAATTGATCCGCCTTGCATCGACCGATCTAATCAATTAGTGCAACCTATAATGTATATTTTCTTAAGTCCATCACTTCCAAAACTTGTTGATGTTTTGAACATAGATTTTCCCATCACTAAACAATATGTGGGCATTGTTACACAAATTGATTTTTAACCCTCTTTCTTTTGAGGAAAAAAATTGGAGTCCATGTTGTATCACAGATTACATTGACCGTGAGAGCAGAAAGTAAATCAAATAAACATGCAAATTTGGCAAAATAAAATGTGACTAAAGCAAAGAGTACCTCACATTAACTTTTTCATAAAGGTTCACATGTATGCATACAAGAGGCAAGGTCTCACAACTCACACATACTAATAAAATTTCTCCCTTAATAACCCTAAACAAATTCATATATGATCAACTCATCTTCTCTACTAACTCCCAGTGTCCTCCTCAACACCTTGGTGATGTCACGACACCTTTACTAGTTGTATATATTTCCTTCTCAACTTCTATACCTACATGTTGAAGATATGAAACAATCCTTCGCCGCATGTGACATACTCTTTCAACTAAACCTCAATCGGAGATAAGTTCAAATATTTATTGGTATGGAGCTTTCTCAACATGTAATCTGCTCAGCTTTAACAAAAAAAGTTGAATCGATGCAATTCTCTTCCAGCACACTCTAAGATAGTATAGTGCACCATGTAATATGGATCAAGCTTACCCTTCTTCCCAAACCCTTAACTCCATTCCAAGGTGTCATATTTAGGTAAAAATTGTATCCAGCCTAGAATTCAAGCGGTCTCCTTGATTATCAACATAAGACTTCTATCTATCATGTGCTACTTTCAACTATTTCTTGATGACTTTTATATTCTTAAACACCTACTACACGAACACTGGATCAAAATATGATACTCACTTATCTCATGACAACATATATGTGATATGCAATGACAAAGATATAAAGCTTCATATGGCGACATGTCTACACTTATTTGATATCCATTATTATAGTAAATTAATATCACTACAAGAAATCTTGTCTATACCGACACCCTATCCCGACACCATGCATTTTAAGCCAGTATAAATTGCATTTAGCAGGACTCATATGTCATCTGTCGGGAAAGAAAATCCAGGCACTAATAGATAAGGCTCACTTTCTCGCCTTATGCATGCCGGCCCTAGAATTCCCCCACTAGCCAACTTTTTTTTCTCCTCCCAGATTTTGTTCCGAAGTCTCTCCCTTTCTAGCCCGTAATCCAACTTTCTCGTTTATCCTGATCTAGATCGACGAAAAGACCCTTTCCTTTGCTCAATTGATAGTTCGCTCCATTGATTTGTACCATTCACTTTACCCTTGCTACATGTTGTGTCTCATACAATCATGTCAAGCGTGATAGCAAAATCCATACAATGTTTTGATAAGGACATACACACTAATCAATACTGGTTGTTATGATGTGCAAGATAGAGGAGGTGGCAGATGGTTAATTTTAATTAGCTTTCATCACTAGTCCTCCTTTTCTGTTCAGCGGCATAAACAAGTGAGCCTTTGTCTCACTACTACATATGAGATTTTAAAACTTAATTCGTTTTTTTTTTGCTAATCCTGAAAATGACTTTCAGATCTTGTACCCATCGAGATCAGGATGGGTGATCCCAGATCATTGTGATTTGTATCTCATATCTACATGCTGTTCTGATCCCAAGGCGAGTAACTGGAGATCAATATTATAAATTTTCAAGTGCAAGGCATGGTGTCCAATAGAGTGTTCAATGTGTGGATTAATATCGATGATTCGAGAAGCCAGTGTTAGATTTGGATTCCGTACGATATACATTACATGTTGAGTCAGAACTAGCATCCTACTACGGGTGGTGCATTCTCTTATCCGATTTTTATGATTGATAGATAGTAAAACAAGATTACTTAGAGATCTTTACATGTTTGAGAAAATGCATCAGTGGTATAAAAATCTTGTCTGGACTCCAAAATATGTTTCCAGGGTACTTGAGTGGTCGGGCTACGACTCGATATAGATCTGTTTAGAAATGCGTCTACTGGCGTTCGGGCAGTGGTAAGACTAGTTTACTAATCTTGGGCAACGATTAATTAGAATGTTAAAACAACATATTAATGGACGCAAAGTTTGTACGTGTAATCTGCATTTTGCACAATTACCAGTGACAGGGGAACCGTATCTTTTCACTGCATAGAGACAGTGGGGTGTTCAGTCGGCGACGGTACACCGTGATGGTTCCCAACGCTTTATTGAACAAAACCATAATTATACGCCATTTAGATTCCAGGTTCAATTCCATCCAGAGCTATTATTTCTCAGACATGGTATACATAGAGCTGGCTAATTGTTCAATGTTGTGTGTGCAGCGTTTGGAGATTTTACTCTACCTAGAGGGTCACTAAGCGGCCCTTCTATGCGGATGATTCTCTCAACAAGAAAATGTATTTTGCGGATGAATGATTAATCTCTTTTGTGTGCGTAGCAGTTTTGTCTCAACTATTTGATAAGATGTTATGTTTCCCCTAATCTTTTCTCATGCATGATGAGTACTTTAAGTTTTTTATGTTGATTTTACACAACAATGGTTAAGAATGAGTATTGAGGCAATCTTAACCATCATCAACAAGTAACACTATACTATTGAATTAATTAAAATAATTTTCAAGTTTAATGTTCTCGCTTGTTTTTGTCACTTTAATTGAAACAACTATCTGTAGTGCCTAAGAATGTGTGTTGGTATAGTGATGGTCTTGTATGCCAGTATTGTTTTAGATGCAATGAACATGTTCTATTGGTATAGAACTTCAAATATATGCCTACAATTTTGTTTTGTTTTGTGTTTGACATTTTGAACAATAATTGTATACGTTCCTGCATGTATTGTGCTAAATATTTCTTAAAATTTGCCCTCTGCATTGGCATTACTTTTAGTACTATTTTGTTTCAACTACATGTCAAATAATTTTTCATTCTTTATGTTCTTCCCAAAATTTATACTTCTACATATGTCTACATACCAATAAAGTGTTATCATTTCAGTTGCAAGTAAAATATATAGAAAAAATAAATACAATAGTGCATCTCCTACTATCTTTTTTACATATTAAGTGTAATTAGATAAATGTTATAACTATCTAAGAAACCAAAAGAAAACCATATCAATTTCCCCTGACTAATTTTGTTGCCTATTCCATAATAACTTGATGCCCCATAACATGTTTTTAATATTGTTAAAGAATATTTTGAATAAGCAAAGATCAATCAAATGATATTTTAGTTTATAATAGTGAATCACATCAAAATGTTGATACTTATGACTAGTATTTATCTTCCTTCATTAATTTAAGTCAACTTTGGATTTAATGATTATTATATTTTTCTTAGGGTTAATGGTGCTTAACATTTTCTTATCCAGTGGAGGTGAATCATCCATTGTCTTATATGGATTAGCTTTATTTCATATTTTTTATGCATCACACATCATACTTATCATATATGTCATGTAATAGTTTCCAATATTTTCTCTTACATTTCCATCGTGGGAGTCACATTTGATGCTATGATATAGAAACCTAGGTTTCTTTATACTACTCAATATCCACAAAAATAATATGGTAGTACATTTTTTCCAACATATATATAAGAAATTTTCTTCTAGTTGTTATAATACCCATACCAACACCTTCTCAGTGCTAGAATATAGGTCACAATTTTGTTATTTTGGCGCCAATAGTACATATATCGAAAACCCTGAAACTTATGTTAGCACTTCAAATGTGATGGTATAGAAGGAAAAAATGAGCGATAGGAGCTATCCCGACATAGTTAAAACCACTGCTCGGGAAATTGGTCCGCGCGGCCGCATATACTCCTGTATATACATATTCAGTCACCCTACCGCACCGCATATTACTAATCGGTCCACTAAGCAGTCATGAGCTGCATATAGTCCCGCTTGTCCGATTAAGCGGCCGATTAAACTCCACTTTTTAAAATCCCAGAACTTATGTCCATGTATCTCATACATACATGCATTCATAAAACACACATTTTATTATATATTTATGTTTAAATATATAGTCATTGATTTTTATGTATACATTGTAATACATATAAAAATTCTCACACACATTTGTACATTTATATGAATACTTTTTGATATATTAGCATATATACATACATATACAATATACCTAAATATACAATCACATATGTGTACATGTATATATACATTTTGATTTATTCACATTTATACACATGTCTAGACATATTTGTACATTGATTTACATAAATTTTAGTATTTGTACATATATTACAAACACATTCCATATATATACACATATATATACATATAATTACATATATAAGCATATCATACATCAACATGCATATTAAATTGTTTACATGTAAATATGTATACGTTCCTACTCTATATCTTTTAATTTATAATCTCAATATATTATTTTATATATGATTAGTTTATTGAAATTATAAAAAAAATCCAGAACTGCATATACTCCTGTATATACTCTCACATACCGCATATACTCTATGTAGTACCCTCACCACCCGTACACCGCATACCGCTTTCTTGAACATTGGTTAAAACAGCAACCACAAATGCTAGTATAGTCTCAAAAAATGTTGGTAAGGGGTTATGCCACATTGTTATAACCAACATTTATTGACCACTGGTGTAGCCTAAACCAGCATTTTTGGGCCTATACCAACATTTTATTGGCCAGTAGTATAGGACCATATTGTTGTAGTGACCATATTGTTGTAGTGTATTAAAGTAAGGTGGATCTCCCTGCTACTTAGGAACTACTTTGCAGAAAATTTGAAAATGTGTTGTTTATTGACTCCACAATGCACGTTTGAAAGAATGTGATAAAAAAGTTGAGATGTTTATGGCAACTGATTTTATCATGAAAGAGAAAATATAAAATACAGTAAATATTAAAAAGTAGAGAAAAATTATGAGAAGAGAGAGAATCAAGGAGAGCACAGCATGAACTCGCTCTTTTTATAATAGTAGTAGTAGTAGTATATATATATATATATATATATATATATATATATATACATATATATATATATATGTATGCATATATATTCATAACAAGAAGTAGTGAAGTCCAACAATTTACAAAAGTGATAGTCATTACCATGTTGATATTTAATAATATTAATATAATGGTATTATAACTCTTATTATCAATTACCATTTATTTTTCAAAGTATGAACACAATATATATATACATATATGTATATATAGACATCATTTCTGTCATATTCTAGAATATGAACAAGTTGTGCTTTTGAAAAGTATATAACTCTTTCTAGGTTGTCACGTTTTTCTTGGGTTCATCTTCCTTCCATGAAGCTATTCAACTACTTCTTCACATATTTGTACTTTTGTTCTCGCCATTTTACAAGATTGGTTTCTTAAGTAGATAATGTTTCTATGATGTTGCATTTATTATTAACGTATCCATCATATTAGCTCAATTCAAAAGCTTTCCTTGATTGTTTGTATACTTAAAATCTTTTTCCCACTTCTTATGTGATTTCTTCTAATCCTTCTTGCAATGAGAAAAATTAGGGTCTGGATCATCACCAAGTGATGCATCCTAAAGTCTTAGTGGTTGGTACTTCAAGATTTATAGACACGCTTTAGAAATCCTTATCAGGATCCTCTAATTAAGAAAATAAACTTTTTTAATTTCCCCCATAAGTATCTCATGGTAAACTCATTTGTACACCTAACTCGATGAATTCATCATTAAACTTGTCACTTAATTATCTTACTCATGTTAGACAGATATAACTCAAAATTAATCATTTGTGTCTATCTCTAGAAAATAGAATAAGATGTAGTGTATTAGGGTTTTCATGAGATATAATTAACATTAAACAAATACATCAATCTTTTACTAATAAAGCATAAGTTTCATTCCCATTCCACAACAAGACTTTTGAATCATCACTTACAAAACATTAATTCTAAATTGAATCCCAATCTCATGTTTTTAAACCAAAAATGATGTAAAAGGTAATATGAATTTACATGTTATGATAATCTCATGCTCCACACTCATCCTCATTTATTCATATTTCACACTCAAAATAAGCATTCATAGAAATAATAAGTCCAACAATAATAATGATATCAATACCGTCTTTTACTTGAATTGAGATACATCCAACTAGTTAAGATAATTAATATTTCAGTATAGAAGCATTCATTATTACTTCTTGACTCATCATTTTAGGGTTAGGTTTGGTATTACTAACTCCATACACTAATTACTTAGATTATATATCATCTTCATTAATTACTCATTCACTTATTGATATATTATTTATTTTATTCTAAAAGATATTCTTTTTTATTTTGTCAATGATCCATCATAACTTCCCAATTAACTTACTTATTGATCTTAGCATGGATATATTCTCTACAAAATAATTTAGATATATTAAATTAGGTAAAACTACATTAAATACTTATTGGGAGTCAATTACAATACTATCCAGTCATTTTTTACCATCTCAAACTCAATCCATTTTTTCCACACCTTCTCACATCTTAAGATACTCATTCTCCATAACATTTAATCTCTAAGTGAAATTTTGGTAATTAATGGTATAATATTCCATTTATGATAAAATTACTTAATTCAAGAAGTTGTATAGGTAAGTATCATCAATACTCACAACACATGGATTATTCTCATTTAATAATTTTTAAAAAAGCATATTGACACATAACAAACCTTCTAACTTGAGATTAGGTCCTCATCATAGGCAATATTAATTTTCCCAATTTTTCAAATTCATTTAAAAGTAGTCTGAAGTTTTCCACCAAGCACGTAAGACTGACGAAATTCACATGTACTTACTCTAAAGAAACATATACTAAATTTCAAAGTTAAATCCTTCACATTTGACTTTACTATAACCTTGGAAAAGTAAAAATATATCATGTACTAACATTTCACTTATACATTTTGTAGACCATATAAAATTTTCTTCACTCTCACTCTCACTCTTACATGCCCAAGACTAGAGGAAGACCAATAAGTCAATCCCTAACTAACTATTACTCATATAAACACTTCTTCACTACTACTCATACTGGTAACAAAGTCATCCTACTGATATGTACCTAAAAATGTTTCAATAATACTGGATTAATTGCCCACTTTGTGGAAAGTCACATATTGGCCATGATTACCCATATATAATTTGTTAAATAAATTACATGTAGGAATAATTTACTCATGTAAATTGCATAATGAGTTAAACAATTAAGTACTATGATATCATAAAACATGGTAAGTTAATAGACTACATTTTAATAAATTAATTAATTAATTCTAATTAATGAATCTTCATCTCATATGCCATGGACCTACATGATGTGTACTACAACATGTGAAAGTTTCACAATAGTCAATGATCTCAATGTAAAAGACACAACGTAGACCCAAGACTCTAACTTTAATAAACTAATTATCAACTTGTAATGGAGATTTCCATGTCTAGCCTTAGAGGTAATACAAGATAAAATGGATCCTTCATCAAAGAAATATACTTACACTATCTACATTTGTGGCTCCTCAATGAGTGACTCATTAGGTAGTAAGTTTATTTGAATATATTATCTAAAAACGTCCTACCACCAGATCTATGAATATTGATCGATACAAAACAATATTAGGGAGTTCTCCATCACTGAACTTAATCCCTCATAACCGAGTAGTATGCCATGTATACATCATACTAAACTATACTAGTTGGTATGCAAACCTCCCTAATAGATTGTAAAGTGTTATGGGAATATAGAGTTGAATTGATACTTTAGTTCCACTACACGATCATATACTAAAAATGTTTTATCTTAAATTAATATCTCGTCATGTATATTTTTCAATTCTACACTAAAATTGAGCTAGTAATATTTCATACTATATACTATTTAGAATGATATAATCAAGATATTTTTTTTAAATAACTAGATTGTTTCATACATTATCTATATGTTATTAATACAACTAATCAATCAACTGATCCTAATTTAGAAATTTTATTTTGAAAATATGGAAGTTGAAAAAAATTGGGTTTACCAGTGCCCCCTGACTCAAGTTTCTTTAAATATTATAAAATTTAATCACAATAATCTTAAAGGAAATTCAAACCTAATCTATCATTGTTACATATTCATTTATATCACAAAAAAATTCAACTTAATCTTTAGAGAACACAATAAAAATTCAAACTCGACCATCTTAGAGTTATTCACATATTGTTTGGTTTTATGTAGAATCTTAATAAATCCAAGACTTACCATTCACCTTTATATTAAAATCTACCTCTTCACTTGAGTATAAGCTTGCTAGACCCAATTTGGATGACTAGATCCAAAACCACTTATACTAGATTTTTACTATTATATTTCATATGTCATCTAGATCACTAGGAAAAGGAAGAGATGGGGAAAGAAGACATGATTCTCTAATCAGTTCTCACTACTAATTTCTTCCACGGATTGCATATAAAAGAGAAGAAGAAATTGTTTCATAATATTTACCTTAGTTTATCAATATATGTTCTTATTCTTATACAATTCTTCATGTTTTTGTAAAATTTCCTCTAAAATTGCAACAAATCAACTCTAGAGTTTAGTGTATGTGCATAATGATAAAAATAGTACTAGATCTCCATATTTATAATTCTATATCTAAAAAAAGCTAATATATATTTGTTATAGAAATTTCATGGAAAAATAATGTTAGTAGGCCAATAGTTGACCAACTTCTTCACTTGCCCCTAATACTGGAATGGGAGTGACCCAACTAGTTGCTTCCAACAACCAATTTGGTGAATCACTCCTTGACCCTAGAAGTTGTTGGAATTGAGCATATTAGTCGATCTCTGAAGTCTAATGACCCATTGGCCCATTGTCATTGTCGCCCCAACTACAGTACAAAGCATTATTATGGTTCTTCACTTCTATGTAGTCAATTTTACTATCCAAAGGTTGCTAATTTAGTATGTCACAATTATGATCCTTTTTATGTGCTTCTCAAAGAAACCCTCACAAAAACCATTTAAAATGTCCCTTGCCTCCATTATTGCACTAATCAGTCCAAATGCCAAATGAGTTGGTTGAATATTGGAGTACAACCATGACAAATCAAGTTAAATGTTCAATTGAATACTTCACCTAATTTTGACCCAAATAAAGGTTCTAAAGTACTGATCTATGTATTTTGGTCTATATCTTGGTTCTTTGTTGAGACAGATAACTTCTAGCATAAATTTCTTTCAAATGCAATTTCTGATTTATATGCTTTAATTTAATATGCAAAGAAAAAAAACTCATTTGATTAAAGCAAAGTAAACTATTCAATTAAAAATTAAAAAACAAGTATACTCATCAAGATTTATCTATTCAACATATTAATCATTAACTAGACATGATATTATGAATATAAAATGATACAACTCTAAACTAAGATCAACAATTCCATAACCCTAGGATTACCAGTTCAGCTCAAACTATATTGTAACATATTTTGTTTCACATCATATTTTTCATTGTAACTTAAAAATACCCATTAAATGGTATTAAATTTGACTACCATGGTAACACTAACAATTTCTAAATAATGAATAAATATGGAATGACAGTGTTCCTTCTACTTTCATGATCTAGTCTAAAGTAAAGGATTAACCTCTCATTTTAAGTCAATGTAGGATTTTCATGATGTAAGATTTGTTTGACATATTTTAATACAATCATGAATGAGTCATTGATCAATAAGACAATTAGGGTCTACAAAAATATATTCTTTTAACTTATTCATAACAGTTAAGAACCTTAATTCTTATTGTCATGGAAACAACTCATTAGTTGCAAACCAACATCATTTAATTCACCCATTTGGCTTTTTTATTTGGCATGAATCCAAAGCATGGAAAACTCCATACAAAGCCTCCTAATAAATTAAAAAACAAAAAAAATCTTATACTCATAAGTAAATCAGTAAGAAAAATTCAAACACATTTTACTAGAACATACCAATTTATTAGTAAGAATTCAATATGTGATCATTTTTCTCAATTAGTTCAACTTGAGATATTTTGACATGAACTAGGTGAATCTCGTATACCTTTCATCCTAGTTGTATTCCAACTTAAAACATTATTTTAAGAATATATTTTTAATCAAATAATATTATATCATAGAAGTATATATCTAATTCAAAATAATTTCCTAAAAGTTCACCCTTAATCATATATATACAAGCAACAAAAGCACTTAGTTTAAATTTGGTATGATAAAGCTTAGAGATGTTTAAATCTCTAAAAGGGTAATAAACCTTGACAATATGATAAAAACATAAAAATACATAGTATAGAAAATGATATTCCAAAAATACTATCGCCTCTCCAGTACTTTAATTCTTTTCTAGCTTCTTTCCTCTCAACAATGCCAAAAATGTTGAATCTAAAAGAATGTATCATGGATATATTATTACCTCAATCACAATGTCACTGCTTGGGTAGATAGTGCTAAAGGGACGTCTGTCCCTGATCTGCCCCAAGACCACACATGCATATGTAATAATTGAGGTAAATTTTCATTTGCATTAGTGGAAAGAACTTTTTAAGGTTTACAACATGGCTCAAATAAAAACTAAAAAAATACATTTCAAAACTAACTTACAAACTAGACAACCCTTTTACACTAAGAACATAACTTTTGAAGATGGTATGGTGGAACTTGCTCATTAAATCACTGGAGTATCAGAATTATTGTGAACACGAGATATTATAAATACTCTAACATATATCCTTGTTTAACGTAATATGGAAAATCTAGGCACGACCAATGCAATTGCATTAGCACACTGGTGATAAAGCATGTGGAATGCATACTAATATAAACACTTTCCAATAAATAACAAACAAAAGGAATAACATTAAACACCTTTTTTCTTCATAAAACCACAGTGTATTTAATCACATATTTCCATTACACAAAATATATCTGATTTACTTCCTCTATCACGTAGGTTATAGTATATTTGAGGCATTAGACCCTATATGCATCATCACGTGAGGATCTTTTTATGTTACACATGAGATCCTATCTAAACACATAGGTTTGGATATTTCTATGTGTTAATGTTCTTTAGACCCTTTCTACTCACACCAATGAGCGTGCACCCATGCATTAAATCTTTTATACACCCCAAGGATGAGGATCTTGTTGCATGTCAAGGTTTAATATCTAGGCATAATAGATTCATACTCTATGTTTAAGGTTCTTTTGAAACATAATATATATTGTAAACAAGACAACATATCAGCTCTGGTCAGTAAGTTCAAACAATTTACTATATGCAAAGATAGAAGACATACATATATCATACAATCATAAATAGGTTGATGAAAGGGTAAAAGTGTACCTTTGAGATTTAGAGTAATAAGACTCAACTAGGAGTAATCAAAGTTTCAAATCATATATTGGTAAGGGATGTATCGATAAAACATCAAGATGGGTACTGAAAAGTTAGGGTTTGAATGTGTACAAGGTAGGGTATATTATTCTTATTTGACTCTGGTATGATCATTCATCTCAAAATAGCAAGTCTAGAAATTTTTCAAAGTGCATCATGGATGTCAACATCAAGTGTTTTTATTGGATAAATGATCTACCTAGGTCATAGTTAGGAATCCAAAATAACACAAAGTTCCACATTAAGATTCAAATCATCAATTTCAGCACCACCATCAATTTCTAGATCTAGGTTTCAAATAATTTCCAACTTCAGACCTAATTAGGGCTTATGCCAAGTTTTGATAAGAAAGATCATATTTTCTTTTGAGATATTTGTAAATAACTTTTTATAATAACATTAGACTAGGAAAAAAAATAGGTCTTTTAAATATTTCCATTAGATCAATCACATTTTCCTGATGAAAATGAAATATATGTTTGATATTTTTGGAGTTATGATGGATTTTCTACAAATTAAACAAGATTAGCGTGGTTTGTAGTATAATCTGTGAGGGCAAGAAAATACCTTTATTGTAAGAAAATGAGGTTTTTGGATATTGATTGGCCTTAATTTTTTACTCAATCCACAAGTAAAATGAGTTTCTGCACTAGTCGATCATGCAAAGGAGAGAGGGGTCACTACTGGCAATGTGGTAGCGATCTGTGCCACACATTCCTACCAACCTTAACCGAAGTGACAATCAGAGGTACGTTGTGACTTGGACTGTTACGACCCCACCTCCCGATAACCCCCAATTAAGGAAGATCAAGAGGTTGAGCCGCACCCATTAATCCCGGATCAAAGGTTCGACATATAACCATAAACAATTATTAAATTCTAACAGACTATATTGGAAATGGTAATAAAAATTTTCTTTACATACCTTTTGAAAACTTGGTTTTCTAACCACATCGATACTAATCTATCTAATCCTCCTTTGTACTTTAATTCTCTTTTAGTATCACAAGTGCCACTTTACTGTTTGTTCTTTTCATTGTACCTAAAACGCCGACAAACAAAACGTCGGTCAGCTGAAGCTGGTATGTGGAGGAAACAGATAAAGTTCAACTATGGTAACAATATAATCATTCAATTAATCATTTAACAATCAAGATTACATTTTAAACCATACAACTCAATCCATACATATTCTCGAACTCTGGGCTGTCCCTGCAGTGGACATAGATTTCACCTCTCTTTTAGGTAATAGAGTCGCATGGCACTACCCGAAGGTAGTCCAATATCTAACTCAATGTGACTTGATGGTCCTACCTCCATGGTAGCCATGTACTAAGTCATCCATAGACCTGATGGACCTACCCAATAGGTAGCCATGTACTAGGTCATCCATAGACCTGATGGACCTACCCAATAGGTAGCCATGTACTAGGTCTTTCTCTAACCTGATGGTCCTGCCCATAGGCAGCCATGTACTAGGTTAGCTATTATGCCACAGAGAGAACCAAGATCTGAGTTTGTAGGCATATACTCTTTGTGATAGTCATAGCCACATTATAGTTTACATGAACTAAATAAACATCCAACAGTTTATTTAAAGCAATCGGTAAAACATTCGAAAATCATCGTGAAACTAGAATGGTTATTCGTAAGCGTAACCACATACATGTTCAGTAGATTTCTCAAGCTAATATCAATTCCAACCAAGAAAGCAATCCAAGGAAGTAATTCAACCACATATTCAAGAATCCTGAAAAACGCATGTATCCCATTTACTACACACTTTATCAAGATTCTTTCTATCCAACTTGAAATCGCTTCCTAAGGTTTCTGTATCCATTTTAGGGTTTCATTTTGCATTTAGGGTTTTCCTTCATCCTTTATCATATTAAACTCTATATTTATGCCATTACTCACAAACCCTAATTATCTCATCTATTCTTCAATATTAAGGTTATCTTAACCAAAATATAATCCTATTTTCATATTATAGGCACATTAATTATCAATTAAGCTTCTTTTTCATTAAAGCTACTATTTTATCCTTTTAATCCATAACGAGATCATTATCATCATCAATCATCAATTTCCAAGTTCATTAGAGCCTAACTAACATATAAATTCATTTGCCATAACTCTACCTTTTATTCCTGAGAAAACCCTAATTACTACATTTTGGGTTTTATCCATAATTAGGAACTTTTATATTCAAACTGTATTTATAACATCATAACTCTATCCTATTCATGGATTTGCACAATTAAAACCACTAAAAGGCATATTTTCCCAAATTAGGATTTCTAACTCCATTAATGCAAACTTAGGTATAAGAAACCCTAAATTAAACCAATTATGTATAAAGATCATCCGTTTAGATTCAAACCATCCTTTTTATCATTAACAGGCTAATACCAACTTTAATCATCTATTAAACCCTACTAAACACTTTAATAATACCAAAATAGGCTTCTTTAAATATTAATACATTAGAGTTGATATCTTTAAATATTATAACTTATCCTAATCGGAGTTACCAATCATTAGATATGATTTTTTTAATAAAACACTTACTTGGCCAATCCGGGAGTGCCACGTCATCTGCTCCATGCAACGTTGGCTAGATGAAAACATTTTGAAATTACGTGATTGCCCTCCACTTAACCAGTGCGTTCTTTGTCCCGCGGAGGGGCAGAACGGTCCAGTGAATAGTCGATCGTCTTCCTCCTTGGATCAGCCGCGACACGGCTACCCTAGCCGCCCATGGCACGCCCCCAGCACTCATCTTGGACTCTTCCAGCGACCGGCGGCGGTCCCGTTCGATCGGCTACCCTCCGCCGCACCCATTGGTGTCCAGAACCACTGCCATAGTGGTGGAACACGGGCCGGACACACCTGTCACACGGCCGCCCTAAGCAGCCATGCCGCTGCCACCACAGCCGTCTAGAGCGAGGGAACGCTCACCCAGGTGTCTCATGTCGTTTTATATGTGGCAGGACTTCCTTGCTACCTCTCCCCAACCTCGTACAGCTCCAGGTTAGGGCTACGTTCTAGGATTAGGGTTTACGTATGAAAGCAAGGAAGAAGAAGATAGGGAAGAGAGAGGAAGACGTGGGCTTCTTCTTTGAAATCGACCAGGGGGTATACCCCTTTTATAGGGGAGGATATCCTCGCCCTAAGATACCTACCTAAGAGGAAACAAGTCCTCTCCTTATTAGGAAACCACCTTCCTTCATTATAAAGCAAACTTTCTCTCTCTTCTTTATCCTTTGGATTTTCCTCATTTTATGGATATTAGGAAATTCGAAATTCCCCTTCTCTTATTCACTTTATGTTTACTTTTTAATTCTTTGGCACGAATTTCTATCTTCTTTTAATATAGATCACTTCCTTTTTCATAATGCCACCAAAATCATTAATAATGCAACACAATCCTCTTATTTTGCCTTTTTAGTATTTTCTCTTTCTTTCCTCTTTATTGGGACTCCTTGGATCCCAAGATACTCCATTATTTCGAAATTACTTTTTAAGGATACTTATTATCCTTCTAGATGCATCTTTATGCCTTATTTCACATTATCTTGTTTATTTCTCATTTAAATATTCCTTTTTGAGGATTTCTTTTTATTTCTCTTTTATTTTCCTCATTGCATTCCTTTTAATATTAACAACCTCATGGATACGAAATTTCCCAAAGACATCTCATTTATGCCTCTTTTCATTTATTATCCACATTATATCATTATTTCCCAATTTCTTTCTTCATAAAGAAATACTTAATTAATCTTTTCTTTTCCTATTGCTTTCTTTTTGCAACCTTGGACTCCTTGGTACCCAAGGAACCCAAGAGGCACGAAATCCTCTTTGGATTTGCCTTCTAGAGGTTTCCACATATTTCTTTTATCAATTATTCAATTATTCATTCACTAATTGAATTTCCTTTGTTATTTTCCTTTTTATTGGGCCCAATAGCCAATAAAGCCCACAAATAAAATAACAAGGCTATTTTAAACGAAATCCAATTATTCCAAACAAATCACATCATTATTTGTTCAATTATCCTTAATATGAGAAATTGCATTTCTCATCAATTGAACCCAAAAATTGGGGTTATAACATCCTTCCCCTCTTATAGGAATTTTGTCCTCAAAATTCAAACAAGCAACAAACAATTCAGGATAAGATTTTTCCATGTCCATCATTGGCCCCTATGTGGCTTTTCCGTACTCATGGCGCTTCCATAGAACCTTTATCATCATTTATTATTTTCCCTGAGTTCTTTCACTCTGGCGTTTATAAACTGCACAGGTGACTCAGGTCATTTCATCCTCCCTTGGGGCTCACTAGGTTCATTGCTCAGCACATGGTCGGGTACCTCACATAGTGCTTTAAATTGGACACATGGAAAAACATCTCCCATTACTCTATCCTGAGGGGTAGGGTCAAGCCTAACCTTCTCCACCCATCCATCTCTAATGGACCCATGTATCGGGGACTCAACTCTCTTAGTTATAACTTAGAGGGGTCGGATTTCATGTCACATATTCTCCCACAGTAACTTGTATGTCAGTCTACTTTGCATCTGCTCACGACTTTTATCGTCTCTAGGCTCTTTTCAACCCTTGCACGATCAAAGTGACTTCCTCTACACGCACTGGGGTCCTTTTCTAACCATCATGTGGTCCTTTTCTAACCAGCATGTGGCCCTTTTCACCAACATCACCTTGCTGAAGTGGTGACCGACACAACCTCCTTTACAGAGCTTCATATAAAACCCGATACTGGAGACGGTGGTCATTGTCACATCTTTCATAGGACAAGAACTCTCTCTAGATATCACCCCGAACGAGCACACATGCCCTCATCAGACCCTTTAGTCTGGACCATACCAACCATAGTTAGGGGTGATAAACTATACTAACATTGAGTTCTTCATGTACCTACTTCCACTTTATGGAAGTGAACCTTTAGGTCAAACTCAAGAACCTTTGAACTCACTTCATGGTGTAGTCGAACCATCTCTCTCATGGATAGTTCAACTAGATCTGTCCTTTCACAGAACTCTTTCTTTCTTATGTCATCTAGGTAAGGCGATCTACCATAACCCTTATTGTATCTCGACCTTCCTCGATCCAGGGAAGACTTATCACAACATCCATCGAGCTCTCATTCCCTCTCAGGGATTCTTTTGTCCTCCATATCGATACACTGTGTTACTGGGATTCGTCCTTTACTCCTGGCTTGCATGGCCATAAACCACATGCAACCTCATCTTAAGCATCTAACGTGCTATTGCCTTTTTCCATGGTGTATCATGATTTCCTGTATGTCATGATTCTTTCAAGATCGATTCCTTCGAAACCCCAAACCCCTCTTGTCAGGGTTTCATCACCTCCTTTTCCAAAGAAACGCACTTGAGGTTCTACCACCATCCTTTCATTGCATCAAGAACTAGGCTGGCTAACCAAACAACCCTTAACTTTTCAACGCGTCTTGTTTCATCTGAGTGTTATCCAAACACCTCTCCTTTTCAAACTTAGGGTTAGCCAAACAAACTCTTCTAACTTCTAGTCAAACAAGTCTTAATCAGAGCATTCATTATCACTTCACATCCTTAGGTAACATTACACTTCCATGTATTTTGCTTATCATGTCACCTTAAACTATATGTTCATCTTCATAAGAACACTCTTTGATTCTATCATCATGGTGATCAAACTCAACTTGGTATATCTTGTAAGTTCCACATAGCTCATGATACAAACATCCTCATAAGGAGACTACCTCATTTCTTATCATTGGTGTATGACATGCATAATGTCCTATCTCTCACCCCCATAACAAGAGGAAATAAGCATTTGGCTGTAGTCCAAATACAGAGTTCTTCCTATTCCAAGAGTAGAGATGGTACATCCCACCTTGCCAATACACCTTTAGATCTAAGTTGCAACGTGCCACATATGTCTCTTCATCACAAACATCATGATATCAAACCAGTCTTGAACCTACTGAGGTTTATATCCTTGGTCATCTCCTCTAGGTCTATAGGGTACCGAATCTTTTGGGGTCATCCCTCTTCCCTCATGCATCAAGAGAGTGCCCTGCTCATCTGCCCTTTGGGTCCCATGAGTTCATGAAGGTGATCAATCTCCTAACCCATGGCCCTCAGACAATGATAGTTGTTACCTCCCGACCCTATGGTCATGTGCAACTGGGGAATTAGGCAACTCCTACTTTCATCGGTCTTATCCCTACCCGACCCTAGGATAGACTTAGGATTTACCATTATAGTACATGTTCACTTAGAACCTTACCCAAGTCTTCATCATCTCTCTTTCTGCATTCATGGGCTGGCCCTCATCCTTTCATAGGGATCATGGCAACCTGCCTACCTTGGTCAAGCCCTATATTGGTTACCTCCATGGTAACGCATCCATACGCACTTAGAGATGGATATCTATGGGCCTACGGGTTCATTCTCATACCATGTACTTTTCAATTAACTTCTCAAGATCATGTGAGACCTCTTCAGGTCACCTTAAACCATCAAAACTGATATACACCCTACCAAAGGGGTCCCTCTCCCAGGATGGAAAGAAAACCATCTCTTGACAACAAGATCACAAAAGCTCTAAGGTATAGGGTTTACATCCACAGGAGCCTATTTAACCCCAACAAACCATTAAGGCATAAGTAGATCACCTACTGTACCATGCTAGGTCATTCTTGTCCTCTTTCCTCAAAGTTGGATCAAAATCATACCTTTCTTTATCATCAACCTAGCTGTGAGGGGTTCATCAAACACACCTTAAACTTCAGGGGCTCCCTTTTTCCTCTATACATGAGGATTACCATGCTCACTTCTATAGGAATTCAACTTCTCATCATGAGCATTAGGTATACCACTTCCCCTCTTAGGCCTAGGAACCCTAGGTTCACTTGTAGGTGTCCAACTGCATGCTCTATCTCTCAACTACGCCCCAAGCATGCAAAAGGCATGACGTGCACTTCTTGTCATCCCTCAACTCGAGCAACACTTAGGGTTGGGTCCTTCTTAAGGACAGTCATCAAGGTACAAGGCCCCATAACCTTCTACCAAAACCTTTCTAAGCCTAAGGAGCTCTTCTTCCTACCTCAGAAGGTAAACATACCTACCATGGGAACGTAGGTACCATAAGCTTCCTCTTCTCTCAAGGGTTGGTCCCTCTAAAGTCAACCAGGGTATGATCAACTTTCAGGGACCGATCATGAGGCAACCATTATCATCCATTGTTCAGGGTTTTAGGCTTCCGACCTTCTTGATGCGTTTCCTACTCTCCCTAGAGCTAACCCCACATCCAACCTCACCATTAGAGGTCCTTTCTTCACGAAGGGTCAACCTCAAAAGCATTCTCTACATGGGTGAAGCCTAGGTTCGAACTTATGGTTGCTCAAGATCATCCATAACCCCTTTATGCTCCATCATGACTCCTTATCCAGGGTTTCATCTTGTCGTCAGCACGATGACGTGCCCTAGTTTCCAGCTATGCCCTACAAGCCCATGGGGTTTCTATGGTCCTTCACTAACATCATCATCCAAAGAGCTATCATGTACTCTAACATGTACGACCCTTCCCAGGGTTGGGGTTGCCAAAGGTGTTAGGTCACCCATGGATTCTATGGCATCCCAAAGGCATGTCCTTTCAAACACCTGGTCCAACTATCTCTCTCTAATCATCACTTAGGGTTAGGGTTAGCATCATCCTCATAGGATGTGCCAGGTCTCTTCTAGCAATGGAGATCTCTATCTCCAAAACGGACTTATCCTCCTGACAAGAAGGTCTAGCCTCAGGTCTCTTCTGAGGTCATGACATCTCATGTCATACGACCTAAGCATGTATCTATTATTTATTTTGTGCTTAATCTATTAAGCTTATGTCCATGACATCTTATTTACATGCTTTTCATTAATTTGATGGAGGATTCCTTAAACCTTATTAATCTTACCCATACCTCGAGAAGGTGAGGAGAAGAAAGAAAACCCTAATCCTTTAGGTCCTTATCAGAAATTTTATGATGAGAAGAGATGAATATGATGAGAAGTCCTAGAGGTATCTTATTTCGATTCATACCCTAAGACTTTGGCCAGGCGGTCACACGGGTCCGGGAGTCCTCGTATTCCGACTAGCGGTGCGGAGGAAAATCTTGCCAGCCCCCGGTCATGATCCCTTTCTAGACACCTCCGTCTTTTGGATACTCCTCTAATAACTCCCTTGGGTTCTATGGAGTTTGTAAAATTTAATAATTATTAATGGTTAAATGAGGAACCTACGCTCTGATACCAAATGTTACGACCCCACCTCCCGATAACCCCCAATTAAGGAAGATCAAGAGGTTGACCCGCACCCATTAATCCCGGATCAAAGGTTCAACATATAACCATAAACAATTATTAAATTCTAACAGACTATATTGGAAATGGTAATAAAAATTTTCTTTACATACCTTTTGAAAACTTGGTTTTCTAACCACATCGATACTAATCTATCTAATCCTCCTTTGTACTTTAATTCTCTTTTAGTATCACAAGTGCCACTGTACTGTTTGTTATTTTCATTATACCTAAAACGCTGACAAACAAAACGTCGGTCAGCTGAAGCTGGTATGTGGAGGAAACAGATAAAGTTCAACTATGGTAACAATATAATCATTCAATTAATCATTTAACAATCAAGATTACATTTTAAACCATACAACTCAATCCATACATATTCTCGAACTCTGGGCTGTCCCTGCAGTGGACATAGATTTCACCTCTCTTTTAGGTAATAGAGTCGCATGGCACTACCCGAAGGTAGTCCAATATCTAACTCAATGTGACTTGATGGTCCTACCTCCATGGTAGCCATGTACTAAGTCATCCATAGACCTGATGGACCTACCCAATAGGTAGCCATGTACTAGGTCATCCATAGACTTGATGGACCTACCCAATAGGTAGCCATGTACTAGGTCTTTCTCTAACCTGATGGTCCTGCCCATAGGCAGCCATGTACTAGGTTAGCTATTATGCCACAGAGAGAACCAGGATCTGAGTTTGTAGGCATATACTCTTTGTGATAGTCATAGCCACATTATAGTTTACATGAACTAAATAAACATCCAACAGTTTATTTAAAGCAATCGGTAAAACATTCGGAAATCATCGTGAAACTAGAATGGTTATTCGTAAGCGTAACCACATACCTGTTCAGTAGATTTCTCAAGCTAATATCAATTCCAACCAAGAAAGCAATCCAAGGAAGTAATTCAACCACATATTCAAGAATCCTGAAAAACACATGTATCCCATTTACTACACACTTTATCAAGATTCTTTCTATCCAACTTGAAATCGCTTCCTAAGGTTTCTGTATCCATTTTTTTCGTTTTGCATTTAGGGTTTTCCTTCATCCTTTATCATATTAAACTCTATATTTATGCCATTACTCACAAACCCTAATTATCTCATCTATTCTTCAATATTAAGGTTATCTTAACCAAAGTATAATCCTATTTTCATATTATAGGCACATTAATTATCAATTAAGCTTATTTTTCATTAAAGCTACTATTTTATCCTTTTAATCCATAACGAGATCATTATCAGCATCAATCATCAATTTCCAAGTTCATTAGAGCCTAACTAACATATAAATTCATTTTCCATAACTCTACCTTTTATTCCTGAGAAAACCCTAATTACTACATTTTGGGTTTTATCCATAATTAGGAACTTTTATATTCAAACTGTATTTATAACATCGTAACTCTATCCTATTCATGGATTTGCACAATTAAAACCATTAAAAGGCATATTTTCCCAAATTAGGATTTCTAACTCCATTAATGCAAACTTAGGTATAAGAAACCCTAAATTAAACCAATTATGTATAAAGATCATCCGTTTAGATTCAAACCATCCTTTTTATCATTAACATGCTAATACCAACTTTAATCATCTATTAAACCCTACTAAACACTTTAATAATACCAAAATAGGGTTCTTTAAATATTAATACATTAGAGTTGATATCTTTCATTACTTTTCGAATTGCATAAGGAATCAGACTATAAAACTATTTTTAATGAATTCCTTGCATTTTTCTGATCAAAATACATATATAACTTGTCCTAATCGGAGTTACCAATCATTAGATATGATTTTTGTAATAAAACACTTACTTGGCCAATCCGGGAGTGCCACGCCATCTGCTCCATGCAACGTTGGCTAGATGAAAACATTTTGAAATTACGTGATTGCCCTCCACTTAACCAGTGCGTTCTTTGTCCCGCGGAGGGGCAGAACGGTCCAGTGAATAGTCGATCGTCTTCCTCCTTGGATCAGCCGCGACACGGCTGCCCTAGCCGCCCATGGCACACCCCCAGCACTCGTCTTGGACTCTTCCAGCGACCGGCGGCGGTCCCGTTCAATCGGCTACCCTCCGCCGCACCCATTGGTGTCCAGAACCACTGCCATAGTGGTGGAACACGGGCCGGACACACCTGTCACACGGCCGCCCTAAGCAGCAATGCTGCTGCCACCACAGCCGTCTAGAGCGAGGGAACGCTCACCCAGGTGTCTCATGTCGTTTTATATGTGGCAGGACTTCCTTGCTACCTCTCCCCAACCTCGTACAGCTCCAGGTTAGGGCTACGTTCTAGGATTAGGGTTTACGTATGAAAGCAAGGAAGAAGAAGATAGGGAAGAGAGAGGAAGACGTGGGTTTCTTCTTTGAAATCGACCAGGGGGTATACCCCTTTTATAGGGGAGGATATCCTCGCCCTAAGATACCTACCTAAGAGGAAACAAGTCCTCTCCTTATTAGGAAACCACCTTCCTTCATTATAAAGCAAACTTTCTCTCTCTTTTTTATCCTTTGGATTTTCCTCATTTTATGGATATTAGGAAATTTGAAATTCCCCTTCTCTTATTCACTTTATGTTTACTTTTTAATTCTTTGGCACGAATTTCTATCTTCTTTTAATATAGATCACTTCCTTTTTCATAATGCCACCAAAATCATTAATAATGCAACACATAATCCTCTTATTTTGCCTTTTTAGTATTTTCTCTTTCTTTCCTCTTTATTGGGACTCCTTGGATCCCAAGATACTCCATTATTTCGAAATTACTTTTTAAGGATACTTATTATCCTTCTAGATGCATCTTTATGCCTTATTTCACATTATCTTGTTTATTTCTCATTTAAATGTTCCTTTTTGAGGATTTCTTTTTATTTCTCTTTTATTTTCCTCATTGGCATTCCTTTTAATATTAACAACCTCATGGATACGAAATTTCCCAAAGACATCTCATTTATGCCTCTTTTCATTTATTATCCACATTATATCATTATTTCCCAATTTCTTTCTTCATAAAGACATACTTAATTAATCTTTTCTTTTCCTATTGCTTTCTTTTTGCAACCTTGGACTCCTTGGTACCCAAGGAACCCAAGAGGCACGAAATCCTCTTTGGATTTGCCTTCTAGAGGTTTCCACATATTTCTTTTATCAATTATTCAATTATTCATTCACTAATTGAATTTCCTTTGTTATTTTCCTTTTTATTGGGCCCAATAGCCAATAAAGCCCACAAATAAAATAACAAGGCTATTTTAAACGAAATCCAATTATTCCAAACAAATCACATCATTATTTGTTCAATTATCCTTAATATGAGAAATTGCATTTCTCATCAATTGAACCCAAAAATTGGGGTTATAACATGGACACACTAAGTGAGAGAGAGTTAGAGAAAGAGAAAGAGAGAGAAGATATACTTAGAGAGAGAAATGATTAGGAAGATAGAGATAAAGTTTGCTAATGTTAATTTCTCTGTGGGGAATGGCAAACTTGTTAAACTTTGGAGGGTCCCTGGATTCAGGGAGGTTATCTTGAAGATCTGTTGGGCAGTGGTGTTGTCATGAGAAGTGGGACAGGCAAGTTTGTGAATGTCGAATGCCTTATGATCAGGGAGGTTGGATATCTTCTAAGTCCAGGCACGTGTGTTCTGTTATTGATTATCTTAAGAAGCATGTTGTTGTCAGCTTTTTTTCTGAGGATAAAATTTTGCTAAAAGGGATTGATGTTTGTAACTTGAAGAATGCTTGGGAGGCTATCAGGCAGAAAGCGGATAGTCCTGAGTGGGCAGATTGGCTATGGGGTACTAAAGGGCCAAGGAGGTATGTTATTAATGGATGAAAGTGTTTCTTGAACAAATTATCTACTGATGATAATTTGCGGAGGAAGGGGTTTGTCATGGCTTTGAGATGTGTTTTGTGTAAGGCAGATGCTGAAGATTTAAATCACATTATGTTTTGCTGTGAGTTTTTGCCTGGTATATGGAATCTAACTGTTAAGGAGTTGTACATTCTGAAGATATCGGGCTCTCTTACTGATGTCTATCTAACTAAAGATATGAGATTTAGGATTACAGTTTTGGCAATTTTTCATTGCTTATGGAAGGAGAGGAATATGAGAATCTTTACTAATACGTGTCTAAGTATAGATAGGTGATGGTCTATTGTCAAGAAAGACATTGACTTGTGTATATAGGATCTTGTTTTCTATTTGAGCTTTGCTCGAGGTTTGTACATATTTCATAAATATATATAAAAAAAAGGGGGCAACATGCTTTTCTGATCAAAAAAAAGGAAGAGAGAGGGACTACAAAGGGATGTAATGGCCATTCTTCTTGGTCAAGCATTGATTTCCTATAAATCAACAACCCTTATTTATTCTTTAGTTCATATCACACATGATAAGATGTACAAACTCATGATGGAAGGGTTCAATGAATCCACATGGGAAGAGTTGCTTGGGACCACTAGAGTTTCAAAATGTCAGAGAGTGGCGATCAGAGGGACAAAAAAAGTGTAAGGGTGTTTTATATAGAGAGAGGGACAAAGGGCTTAGGCTTCTTAGGGATAGACTTTCATGGTTTGAGTGGAGGATTGTTGTCTGGGGGGGAATCTTGGCATCCATCGATGACAAATAGTCAAATAACTATGAGTAGGGATCAAAAAGAGAAAATGGAGAGAAAGAAAGGGTAATTAGGGAGGGAAAGGGTGTCATGAGGGCATGGAAAGGAGAGGAAAATGCAAGATTACTATTCCCAACTTTCCTAAAGTGGTTGTGAGGTACAAGATTAATCGATTGATGGATATTGAGCCAAAGGTTACTTTATTAGATTCTAGTAGTGATCAAAGAGAGGGTCTAGGGTAGTAGACTGTTGATTAAAAAGAAAATCGGTTGGTTTACTAGGTTTTTGGCTAAAAAGGGGGAACTAAAGGCATTTATAGAATAGAGTTCAAAAACATAAATAATTAACTAGAAGCTATGATTTCAAGTGAAAATTTAACCATCCCTAGTTTAGGTGGGCAGGAATATGTAAATTGTTTGAAGAAAATGTAAGCATGAAAGATCAATAAATCAACAAATTCATTCAAAAGATTATTTGAGCTAGAACTTAATGAAACTATCTGCATTTAATAAAGTCAAATAATGGATTTTCAATAAAGATGGTTTTGGAAGATCTTCGATCATGATATATATCAAGATTGATAAAAATAAAGTATTTGAGGGGCAAAAGAGTAATTAGGTGAATTACGTACAAAGGTGATCTTCATTACATCGTTTTCACCTCAAAATAATTTTGATCCAAGTGTTTTGATATCATGGCAACATCCATGAGTCTCATATTCCATGTCATCAACAGTCAATCATATCATCATTAGATGACATCTAAACTAGTTGCACAATTGAATATATAAAACCACCCAGCCTCACAAATTAGATGCCCAATTTTGTATAAAAAACTTGATTTTAATTTGAGTACCAAATTGAATCCAAGTCATAGACAAGTGGGTTTATCCCAACAAAGCAAGCGATTATTGATCCAACATTCAAACAATGGTAGTTTACAGATCATATAATGTTTGGTGCATAAATAAAAGAGTTTCATGAACCTAATTCTAGTTTCCTTATTTCCCTTCGTAGCGATTAAAAAGGTTGTTATTGGTTTCCAATGAAGGAGAGGTAGGGGCACTGATTCTTGAAGTTTCCTTCCTCCTTGTACTAGAATCAAAGTGGACTTGATGCCAGTTGGGTTATGGGTTCCTCTTTCCACACTTGAAACACCTATATAGTTTTGGTCTTCAATTGTTATTTTGATCAGATTCATTAGGGTAGTTCTGAGTGGGAGTATTCATGGTGTGATTGTTATTTTTGTTATTTCTACCACTATTGTCATTGTAAAGACTATCTCCTTGATGAGGATTGGCCAACACAATATATATTAGCCCTACGTAAGCCAAACTCGAGGGTTTTCTCTATTCCATCCCAAAGGTTCTCACCATATTTAGGACATTATTAAAGACATCTTGAAGGTGGTATGTTTAGAACAAGAAATAAGAGTTTTTAGAGATACTTGGATCCCATCAATGAAGTAGTCCAATATCTCTTAAATAGTCAAGTTCTTGGCATGGTGTTGTGAAAGGCAGAAAATCCAGCTATATTCAACAACAAAGTTGCTACCCTCAATAATAATGATGAAATGTTTATGTTTTTTCTCCATTTTAGATATGATAATGAAACATGTAAGAAAATAGGATTGAAGGCTTTTCCCAATTTATAGGAATGACATGCTATGAGTGGGTATAGTTCTCTCACCACAGTTTGTCTACCCCTTGAGCTAGTAGGTGTCAAAGGTCAATTTATTGTTTTCTAGACACCCTAAAACTATGAAGGTATTCCCCATGGAAACTAGCATGTGTCTGCCTTATCCAAAACATCTTCCTTATTTTTCACCAAAGAAGGTTTTAAGGTTAAGCTTAAGAGACTCATCAACAATGATAGTTTTTGGGTCAGGGTTTTTGATATAGACTCCCTCAGGTACTAATGATGTTGTGTGTGTTGCCATCTTGATCATGGAATCCATCGGTACTTTTTTTTCTAATCCTTCTAGTTTTTATTGTGAGGATCTTTGTAAAAAATATGGTTTTCCAGGTCTCATACTTTACATTAATGCAATAAAGCACTAGAATCCCGATATTTATTTTTTAATTATTTAGTTGATTTAGGGGATTAATTTACTCATATTAACAATTTTGTCCTAAGGAATTCATAATAGAGGAAGGATAAATGGGGTATCATATAAAGCCATCAAAAATCTTAAATAATATCTGGAAACATCAATATATGCTATATCAAATGCATGATATTTACAAATCACATGATTACACTAATTTAGGAAAACTTACGGATGACAACACTTGACTTCCTCATCTACGTGCCAAGCTTAAGAATCTATAGTATTCTATTTTTAGGTATATTATGTATATATAGTTTGAAATAAAACTGAAATGACTGGAGATAAATAAGAAAATAGAGAACCATCCACAAATGTTGGTATCTGCTACCAATGTTATTTGGGCATAGTAGAGTAAATTTGAGGAAGGAAATAAGATGCAAAGAGATGACTTAATGAGAGGATAGGAAATTCAATAAATAAGTATAGATAAATATACAAGTAAAAATTGATAATGAGGAAATTATCCACTTTAAATTGCCATTAAAATAAAAGAAAACTACATAAATAATGAACATACAACATATAAGTTAACAATTCAATTAGTAACATCTAAATATATCAAAAGTAGTAGATTCATGACCACAAACTACCTATTTTGGGACTAAAAGACAAGGAGAATGTGAAACCATGGCCATCTACCCTTTATTGAGAGACAGAGTTCAAGGAATGTGTGCAACTAAGGATATTCACTCCAAATTTAGGGACTAAGACCAAGGAGTGTGTGCAACTAGCCCAAGGAGCATGTGCAACTAAGGCCATACATCCGACTCATATGTTACACTATACTAGGTAAATGTCATAATTGCTTGTATAATAGGACATGTCAAGTAGTAATTAAATTATTGTCACCGCTTCAATTTCAATATCACAAGGTAATTACATCAAAATATTTTTTTGGTTACAACACGAATGAGGATATCAATGTTTTCATGAACGATTCAATATGATCATGAACAAATAAGAGTATTTTGAAAAGATCAATGGATTTTAGAACAATCAAATGATTATACCTAATTAAATAAGGGTTCAAAATAAAAGGGTATGAAAAGAAAACAAATGGCCAAACATCTCAAGTGAGAATCACATACCTGTAGATTCACAATCTAATTGTTAACAATTTACTTTGGTCTACGATATCTCCATTTCCTACTAGAAACACATTATTTTATGCTAATCAATCATACCATACTTATGTATATATATTAGTGTTAACCTCAACTAAAATAATTAATAGAATGTTAAATTTTTGTATCTAACTGTCGCGGACATGATGGGAATGATTATTATAGGTATTTTGAAGTTATGGGTTCTAATATGCCACCTTGGTTGAGAGTAAGAAACTAGGGTTTGGCAAGTTTTAACAAGTGATCAGTTTAAGACACAAGTATCGCCCAACAAGTAAAATATCATGATATTTATTTTGGGTAAGAGATATTTGATAGTTTCATATTTTAAAGTTTTGAATTCCATCAGACCATGCATTTTGATGGGTTTTATTTAGACAAATAAGGAATACCAAATCATAAATATAAAATATATCATGTACACTTGATTGGTTTGATATGGAGTACACTACATTAGTTTAAAGTCTTAATTCTCAACACATTGACTAGTATGCTTTGAGAAAGGTATTTAGAAACTAAGTAGACCAAATTGATTTACAAGAATTATTAGATATTACCATTAATAGGGCACCAAAATGGTATATAATATGTTAAATTAAACACTAAATATGTTTATGACATGCTACATGCATATCATTGGATGTGAAACAATTATTTAGGTTAATTAGACTGAGTGATAGAAACATGAGAAGGAAATGGGAAATATTTACATCTATGAATCATTTGTTAGGTCATTTAGCATGATATCGATCAACACGATGGATATAAAACTAATCATTTACAACTAACTACAATATAAACTAGGTTCATATGCATGAGATTGGTGTTACAAATGCACAACGTAGCAAGAGGTAACATAGAGGAGAAAGTGGTGTTTGAGGGAGCATACAAACCATGATGGTTGGCTACAAAGAGTATGATAGCAATGTTATGCCTTAGTTTTGTGCTATACTTTCCATTGATATCAAGCAGGAGGCTTTGTCCTCTAGGGTGTTTCTATAAGCTTTCATCACCAACATTGGTCGGTGCATGAAAGGATAGAGGCCATGGGGTGGTTGTTGCCTTGGTGGTCAAGAGAGGTGATACACTTAGTCTTCATCAGAGGTCATTACAATCAAAGTGGTCAGGCAGTGCTCTCTCTCCCTACTATGACAACCAAGTGTGAGGCAGAAGTACATTAGCTAGGTTGTTATATGTCGTGGAGAGGAGAGGGTAGGTCAAATGGAAAAGAATGGGTCTAGGGTGACAAAGGATGTCAAGGTGTCAATGTAGTTGCAAGTGGTGACCATGGATAGAATATAGAAGAAGAAGAAGAATGTAGAGGAAGGGGTAAGGGGTTTTCAAAGATATTATGGTTGGGATAGACCTGAATGTTAATGAAGGAGATTTGGAGTGTGGAAGCAATAAGAAATTTGCCAGTTCGGGGCAGTTTGACTTTGTCAATAGAGAACACATGGAGGGAAAGAAGATTGAGGTGTTTAGGATTAGGTTGGTTCAATGGAAAAAGAGAAAAGGTAGAGATAGGGGAGAAAGGAGCTGAAGAGGAAGAGTAGAAGAGGGTGCAGAGGTCGGTGATTATGCCCAGTGGCCATCTGTGGCCTTGGTCCATCACAAATAGGAAGAATGGTGAAGAGGGCATTAGCAAGCTAAATTAATGGAGGATGTCAACATATGTAATTCATGTGAACTATATCAATATTTTAAAATAAATAAATAAATAGGTAAAATAGGTCCATTTGGGTTCAAACTTTTGATTATGGTAGAACCCACCTAGAAGTACTCATGTAGATTATTAACTTGTTTCATATAAGTTTAGATTGATAATTAGTATAGGAATATACTAGTCATTTTATGAATCTAAAATAGTATAATGGTGTAACCAATATTTTATATATTACTAAAAGTTACAATACATTATGTAATAATTGTATTTAGTGTCTTTGAGAAATTTTAGGGACACATATAACTTTAATCCACAATTTATTAAATATTTGTAATTAAGTTATTTTTTACATTATTAATTATGAGAAATCTTTTGATTACTGAAATTGCAAAAAATCATATTATACATTATATCATCTAAATAAATTGATACAATAGGTTTTCTATGACAGTTCAGGCACTTTACTAAACTAGGGATACAAAAGCCATTTCAGATGAAAACTAAAGGTGTAAATGAGTTATATGTTCAAATACATGTTAATCACTATCTTGTTATTTAAAATTAATTTGGACATTTATTTTATCATATTCAAATACATAATATCTAAAATAATATTTTTTTATTATCTGGGACCTAATATAATGAACTAGTATATATAATCTAGTCTATTACCAGCTTTATTTGGTTCCTCAACATCATCCACTATAGGACGTCTAACTCCTTTTTCCCCTTTGCCTTTATCAAATACTTTCTTCTTATTGGATTCCTTATCTATATTATCCTCTTTACCCTTCTTGTCTTCCTTTTCCATATTTTTCTCTTTATCCTAGTCAGCTACATTCTCCTTCTTAGGTTCTGCATTCTCATCCTTTTTGTTCTTCCCAGCCTCCCTTTTCTTCTTGATTTTTCTATTCTTTTCAACCTTTTCTTTATTGACTCTAGAAGATCCTGCTCTATTATTATTTCTAAGAGTTTTTAGAGGACCTACATGATATTTCACACTGTGAGTCCTTATATCATACATTTTGAACCAAGAGTATAACTGATCGAGTACTTCATGATATTAATCCATATTTTATGAAGTGTTTCACATTTAGTTGTTATCCATACTGCCAGAATTAAGAAAATATATAACAAGTCAAAACACCTTAGCATAGAGTGAGAAAAGAAAAGGAGTCATCCTAAATCAATATAACATGTGGTTTAATATAGTCCTTAAAAATATATGAGATTCTGGAATGACTCTATATTGGTAATAGGAGAACCTTTAGGTCCTTTTCTGGATCCACTAGGTTTAGGTAGAGCGGAAACTTTAGGCATGATAGCTAGAGGCAAAAAGGAGATTTCTATCCAAAAACCCTTTTTCTCAATGTGAACCATCTTAGTTTCATTTTTGTGGATTTTAGGGTTTCCTTATTTTAATACATTTGGAATTTTAATTCATTATCACAAAGTGTTATGTGTATGATACCATCACATGTTGTTACCCCAATCCCAATCCCAATGTTGGGGTAGATAGTGTTAAAGGATTAGAGTGTCCATCCCTTTACTGGATAAAGATCATGCATGTCATATTTAATAGTTGGGGAAAAAGTTCATTTGCTAATGGAAAGAACCTTATGGGTTTTACAACATGTCTTAAAAGCAAAATTGGAAAAGCTACATGAGAAAACTAAATTACAAACTATACAATCCTTTTGCATTAAGAAGATCCCACATGAAGACATTATGTTGGAGCTTTCTCATTAAATCACCAGATTATCAGAAGTAATGCGGAAGTGAGATCTTAGCACTCCCTTAAGAGATATCATTCTTTAACCTCATATGTGAAAACAAGACACAATCAATGAAATTTCATCAGTATGTCGATAGTAAAACATGATAAATTGCATAATAATCTAAACACTTGGGAATAATATAATAAAAAAATAGGAATAAAATTATAAATATTTATTATTTATGAAAGCACAATTATTTTATCACATGTTTGCATTATAAAATATATGAATATTAATTCCTCTCCCACCTAGATTCAAATGTAAATAAGGTATTTGCCCCTTTCTACACTCATAGATGAGGGTCTTTTTATGTTATACATGAGACCCTCTGTAAATCCACATGTGTCAATATTTTTGTGTGTTGATGTGTATTAGGATAGTCCTACCCCCTCGTGTGAGGATCCTATTTGTACTCATGTATTAAATCCTTTCTACACCCTAAGGTGAGTATCTTGTTACATGTTAAAATTTGATATATAGGTCTAATGGATCCATAAATTTATGTTCGAGGTTCTTCCAAAACATAAAATATATGGAAATAAGAAAGCATATCATATGAGGTCACATAGTTCAGATAATTTATACTAGTACATAAACTATCTCTAGCGTCCGTTAAAAAAAATCCTATAACATCAGTTATAGACTGACACTTAAGTGGGTGACACTATAATCGCATGTATAAGACATCAGTTATTGGGGGACGTAAAAACCAACGATAGATATCTAGCCTCAGTTGTGATGATAAAAGAAACAGACACAGATAGGAGTCTGATTCGTCAGTTATTTGAAAAAATTGACGTCGCAAAAGCCATATTGGGTCACATTTGTAGCTGGTAAAGGATCCTACATTGTCGGTTTTGAAATAACTGACACCTATGTAGCATTAAGTCATTGGTATCAACTCATAAAACTAACGATTAAGATGTACAATGACGGTTAAATCTAGTAAACTGATGACTATCACGTGCTATGGCCATTTTAGTTTTGTTCTTTTATGTGGATTGTATTACTAAAATTGATGACTCCGGCCTATAATATCAGTTTTATTTAACAATTGTCGACTATATTTAAAATAGCAAGCATGCAAACGTGTTGTGTGACTGGTCAGTAAGATGTAGAATCTGCAGTTTAGAATTGGAGTTCTAAAATGTAGGTTAACAACATCCTATGGGTTCAACTTAACAATAAGCCACCAAACCTACAATAACAAACATAATATGCACATAATTCTATTCATTTTCCAATTTTATTTCATCACATGTGTAGACATAATTCTATTCATCTTTAGATTCATTCACACACATGATACTTCATTTATATATACACCAATTCCATTTTCATGATAAGTAGAAACATGATTCATTTATTCATCTTCACATCCACACACATGTATATTGATCATTATTCACACATTCACCAATAATTTACTTGTATCAAATTTAAAGTTACAAAAAGTCATAAGCACCACATATATATAGAAATAATGAAATCAAACTTTAGAAAAGTCCTTGAGTCCCAATCATAATTAAATTTGTCATCCTTTTCTAAGGCTTGTGCCCATTGTTGTCATATCTCATCTAGTTGTTCTATTGCATAGGGCATTTGTATGTCTTCTAGCTTTTTTAGCGTATTGAAGTCCTTCATTTTAAACACATGCAAAGAGAATGATGTATATAATTAATACGTTTGATATTTTCATATTATCTAATGAGACTATATACTTATGATGATCAAGACTATATATATAGATTACATTTTATATCTTATCGATGTCAAGTGCCCCATATCTGACAATCATGTCCATATACCACATCACATAGTATTTGCATGCCCAATCATTGTCTTGTGTAGAACATTATAAATTTCAACATACAAAATGTTAATAAATAAAAGTAAGTATAGTTGGCATAAATATGCATTGGAGTTAGAAAACTACCTCAACATTCTACCAAACTATTGATTTCTTTTCTTATCCACCTTTCCTCCAACTATTTTGAATTCTTTTATAGCCATATACGTTAATGTAACATATTGAATTGTATTATTAAATAGTCATGTAATATATATGTTAACAAATATAAATATAAAACATTTCTCACGTGAATCATGCCTTTTTCAATATGTGTCCCCCACTATCTACTTCATCACCCTTAGGATCTAGATAATACATAATTAGCATCGCGAGGATAATAACCAATAACACCCAATGTTTATTCCTGAGTGAAAAGAAGGCAAACAAAATAAAACTCAAAATCAACAATGAAATGTAATTACTAAGTTAAAATTATAACCAGAGTAAGTAAACTTACCCAATATTGAACGGAGTTAACATTAAGCTCTTTTTCTTTTTACCAAAATATTTAAATGTGGTAGAGTAGTATTGGATAAAATATGCATGGTCTTTAATTATATGTCTAATTAAGGATCGAACTAGAAATACCACATGGGGTAGTCAAAACTCTATACAGACCCTATGTAAGTGGCTGCAAAATATATATTATGTATGCATTAATATATAAGAAAATAGATCAATATATATAAAGCAAGGTATATAATTATATAAGATCTCACTATATCTAAAGTTCTACCATAGATGTATTCAACCAAGTAGAACCAAACAACTCCAAAACATCTTGCAAAAATATACTAGTATCATGAGGTTGAACAACATCGTCCTCTTTAAGATGGATCATCATAGGCAACCCTTCTTCATGTTCGCCTATCTAGACTACCATACCCCTGTACTAAGGACCTAATGAGTAGAATAGCTCTTTTGTAATCCAACCAGGTAATTGAGGAGGAGGTGGAGGTGGAGTACGAGCTATAAGAGATTTCTTAGGGCCTATGTCATGTACATATATAATCTTATATCAATGGTTTCATGTATTTCAATATACAAACACAATGTAAATTTACCATACATTAGTATAGACAACTCCTGCTATGGGCCATGCGACCATGCTGCCTTCTGCATCACCTATGGTTCATGCTCGGAGTGGTCATATGACAGTGCAGTCTTCTTCCAAGGGGCGTAGGCAAGCAACAACGCCATGTGAACTGCATCGGTAGGAAATGGTGCACCATGAATCATGTCACCTCTAAGGCGTGGGTAAGCCTCACCTAGTGCAACGACATGGCCTCAACCCCTACAAATTTGCATAATGTGTTGTATATATTATAGAAATCATTCTAAAAGACTACTATGTCATAAAATTACTTACAACAGACATACTAAGTGGTGGGTCCACATGGTTACTCTCAACCATCTCTGTCGTAGGAGGGTCCACCTCATATGAAAAGTGGGGCAACACATGTACTGTCTAAACTAAATGAGAAGCATGATACTGGCTCATTGCTTCCTAAATTCCCTTTGCAATTAACTCTTATACCTCCTCTTTTGAGAATCCCCCTTTCTGGATAGATTTTCTCTTATGCTCTAATGGCCCAAAGAACACTCTTATATCAATACTAGAGCCTACAACCCTAACACGCCCAGGATGCTTTGGGTTATCTAGAGAAACTATCAATTCATCCTCTATGACCTTAGGGATAAACTTGCCTTGTTTTCTTTGCTCATGGAGCTCCGCTAATCATCATCAATAGTAATTGGTAAGTAAAATATAACAATGATTAATATTAATTGCTCTCAGGGTTGAATTTTATAATTTTTGTAGCCACCTCAGCAGTTGTGGGATTAGGTATATCTCCAGATTTGTTCTGCCTCCCAGCTATCCACACATCATGGTGAAGTAGAGGTCCAGTAGTAGTAGATGACTCAGTAGTCCCAAGAGTAGGCTGCTGAGAACAAGATGTCTATAGTTGATTTTAGAGAAGACTTACATAGCCATGTGAACCCATCGTGTGGTTGTGCACATTCTTTACGCACCTTTCTCTTTGAGCATCACTTGTAGCATGGTTAGTAACAATCATCAATAGTAATTGGTAAGTAAAACATAAGAACCAAGGTCAAGGTAAAATAATGAATTCATAAGAATGTATTCAAAATGGGAAGTGAGGTTTAATACCTTGAATTCATTGGCTTTTTTCTTATCAACAAACACCTCCCACATTTCCAGGTCAAGATCGATCCATTGCTCAATGACTGACTTCTTCCTCTTCTCAGCATCCCATATGTATAGTCTTGTTAGAGTTGTCATATAATTCCTTAGTACCCTCCCACAATGTTGCATCACCTTTTACGATGTAGTTTTTCATCTAGGTCTTATATGCTCTGAAAAAGTGTATATACTTAATGTAATATTGTTAAAAATAAGATTGTAAATGGCTTTAAAAATATAGTTGTAAATGATAATATCTCACACATAATTCTTTCCATAGGAACTCTTTCTTGCTTTTATCAATTTGATGCTAAGATTTTATTGCTACATGATAATGGCTACGAGTAAGAACCCCTAGATGTTCCACAAAAGAGTTGCGCTTCTTTCCAAAAGGATTACTTGCATCATCAAACTCAACAACCAACTTCGCTATGTAACCCCTTTGTTGTACTAGCTTGTTCATCATGGTGATGCCCCTTATTTTTGCATACTGACAACGCTGCTCATCAAGCTGAAAAATATTTTGAGGGCGTACATCCTCAACCTAAAATTTATAAAAAAAACATAGATAGGTCATAAAAAGATATAACTTATAAATGTGATAAAACAATACAACAATACAACAAGATATACATATTGTAAAATACACATCTCTGTAATAAAATAATACAACTTGCACTAGTGTTAAGGTGCACATCGTGATGCTTCTCATTCTCATGGTAATCATCATCACGGTCATCATAGTCATGGTCACTCGCCATCTGAAATGTCATATAAAATAGTCAAACAATAAAGTATAAGATTGCAAAATGCACATCTAACATTTAAAAAGATAAAAGTATGTGTTACACCCCGATCTCACAATTATGACTAATCATGAGATTAGGGCATAAATTTAGGATTTAACGTAATACAAAGATCGCCATTAACTTTTTCTTATTTTTCAAACTCTTTGTTTTCTCGCATTGAACCACATAAACTAACTTTATAAGGGAATCTAAACATTGATTTCTCTGATCTGATTTCAATAGTAAAAATGCATGTATGAACATTCATTATGTTTCTCATACTTTTAACCACATAAGATGTGTTGTTTCGCATATATTGCTAAAGAGGAATAATGTTATACATCATAATTTACAACTCTCTCATATCTATACAAGGACCTAAAGTGACAGGGACCGACTGAACTTAACTAATCTCATACTTAACTCATGTGGTAGATCTACTCTGATGCTTTGACCTTCTTCAAGTCCATGTGATTTCCCTAAAAATTGTGAGTAGAGGGGTGAGCCTACTCGCTCAGTGAATGAGTACTTCAAAGAAATAGTCTAAAGCACTGATATAATTACAGATATACTTTTGAGCAACTAATATCAATTATAACAGCAGTAAGCTTAAAGAGAGTGATCATTGACAATCATAAATATGGCAGGATACTCTAGATATTAACAAGAGTAAATCAATATATGAGCATGCTTGATTAATTTCAAAGAGAACTAATAATTTAGAAACATACAAAGAATAATTACTGGGAAACTATACTCAAATCTTTCTTAGCCTTTCTTACTTATAAGAAACTCGTTTAACCTATATGAACATATTTTAACTCATGCCCTAATCATATGCAGTGTACTCTACATATGAAGACTCATAGCGACTCATAGTGAACTACAATCTCACCGTACAAGACTTAGCTTAAAACCCGGAAAGCTAAGCCTAGAACTGAATCCGGATCTACTTGACTCGAACTGTCATGTCTGACTAAGGCAGCTAAACAGCTGGCCTTTAACTAGACCTCTCCTTCTAGATTGAGTACACAGGTGGAGGGTCTGAGACGCTCTATGGGCCTCATCTTGGTACGCTCTGTGGGTACCTATGGGTTACCACCAGGATCTCTGATTCATATTGGGTAACCTATCTTCTCTTAGGAGACTTCCTCAAGGGCCTCGTCTCCCCGCATGCTCTGTGGGTGCGATCTGATACCCGTATACTGGTCGCTGCCAGGGTGGATCATTTCCTCCCTACAGTGCAGACATCCGTAGGGAATCTAAGGTGTTCAGGGCACCTATGTCTATTATTTTATTATTCTTGGAAAGCACTTTCTACATTGTACCTTTCTCGTACTTATAATTGACTCTAATATCTCTATGGCACCGCATCTATTTAATTGAAATTTATAATACAACATGTACATCATTCTAATCTTGGCAGAGAAGTATATTTAAAATATTGTAATTTACTGAGAAATCAACATACTGTAAATGCAGGCAGACTAAAGTTCTTAAATAAACTGAATACATGTCAACTTTTCACTTTATGCACTAGAATCATGAAATTGAACTTCTTAATACACTGATAAGAGTTAATTACTTAACATATGAATAATCGTCATTAGCACTTGTAAACTATTCGTTTCATAGACCATCTGATAACATTTACCACAATTGAATTGTTAAGCATCACACATCTCATACTGAGAACATGGTAATAAAAATTCTTAATTCATTGTACACCCTGTCCTTAGGGTTTCATTTACCTCATTCACTTATCACATTGCTCTCATAAGGATTTCATGCGACATAAGCATTCACTGAATAAAGACTACAATCAACAAATCATATAAAATCAATATATATATGAGACCTTGGAACTGAGCTAAATTTGGGTCTCCATGTCATTCACTGAGATAACATGCATAAATAATAAGATTGAATAAATAAATTCTATCATGTCAAGAAAATCCGTTCAAATGGATTTCATGACATCTATTCACAAATATCCAACTTTCCTCGCATCTAGGGTTTCACCCTCTTTACTGAGATATCAAACAAACACTATTCACCTTAAATGAAATTCAAGATAGTATCTAACATATATGTACTATGATTTCAGATAAACAATCATTTATAACCAAGGGGATCTAGATAAACAAATTTCTCTATTTAATTATACAGCAATTTCAGTCATAGACAAATTCCCTATATTTCAGTTTACTCTTATAACCTCTGCGAATACTTAGGGAATTCTCATTAGGATGTATTGTATACATTTATAATATGATTTTATCATCTGAAATTCATCCAAACAGAGGAAGATTCCATTTCATATCATTTTGCAACAACTTCGATCAAACAGACAGTTCAAGGTTTGTAGTCGCATACTAAGAAATTAAAGATTATGGATGATTTAACCAATATTTGTGCAATATACTATTTAAAGGAAGTTCCCACTCACCCTAATGTGTGAAAACACCTTAAAAATGTAGATCATCCCTGAAAATCTCGATCTCATATCAAATCCCTAGCAATTCACCTGATTCTTCTTCCTTTCAACTCAGAAACCCTAAAATGAGGGATTATGAAGAAAGAGTGATAAAAGGACTTGATTTGATATGATTTCAAATCCAAATAGGGGAGGGATGGAATCTTGACATCTGAGAGAAGATTCACCATGAAACAATATCCAAGGAAGCTAAACTTACATGATTTCATCATTCCTCGGACCGCAAAACCCTAGGTTAGCATCTCCATCAATTTCTCCTCTCAAACCCTAACTCTCCCTCTCTCACTAGGATTTCATTTCTATGGTTTGAATCACGAATTATGAGGGCTCCTTGTGTGTTAGGTTGACAAATATAGAGAATTGAGTTGCTTGGGTCAATTGCACATTGACCCCTCACTATACTTTCTCTTATTTAAGCTGAATTTTTTGTCATAAAAATATTACTATAATTCGTCTATTTATAAGGTCTAAATGTATCCAAAAATTATGAAATGATTGAGTTTCATATCTCCAGTTAAAATTTCAGATCGTTTGGAGTTACCAATAAAAAAATAAAAATAAAACACTACACTGCTAAAAAGCACTTTGTCGACATTTTGGTTGGAGTATAGTTCGACCGAGAACCACATTCAAAGAACACTCAAATATTCTGAAATTTTTCTCCAATATGCGTGATTGAGTTATCCATATCATATCAAAAATTCAATTAAATACAAAAATTTTAGAAAATATGAAAAACTATTTACCACACTATTGTCCTGATCAAATTCCATATTCATGTACTATCAAAACCCTAATTTTTTCCGATTAGGGTTTACATTTCTCAAACCCTAATTCTTCAAACTAAAATCATAGTTAGAGTTTCTTCTTAGGTTTGAAACATCACAATTGATCTACTATCATTAATCAAGTCTAAATGATGTTCAATCTAATCAAGCATATAATAATTCAGGTAAACCCTAGTTTACCAATTAAACACAAATGTGGTCATTAAAATTCTCACCCCCTTAAAAAATTCACCCTCGAAACATAAATATGAAGGCAAGGTACTTTTAAGGATTATTTTAAGCTTCTGAAATTTTACATGTCATTATATTCTTGTATTTTATATTTGAATGAAGTTTTCAACGTTAAGTCCTTTATTTCTTTATAAACACAACATGTTAAAACAATTCTCAATGATAACAAACAAATTCTCTATGCCACAATCAATCATAGAGTAGATAGAGAAGCACCCATTTCAATATTTTCATACTCTTGAGGTGTTACCTCAACATTGATAATTTGATCCAACCATCTCAATTCATATGACTCAATATGTACTATTATTTTATATTACCTATGAGTCACAAAAGATAGTTCACCATGTTGTTTTGAATATTACTATTGTGCTACTCAAATAGCAAAATAGTCTAGAGTTGGAAGACTAGATTCAACAGCAATTGCACAATACTACTCACGGCATCCCCATTGCATCATGGATGCATAAGGTGAAGCATTACCATCACATTCCATATTATTCTCTAGTATGAACCCACACATAATTCAAGGTGTAACCATCGGGTTATAGCATACTAGGGTTTCAACAACAGTAACAATGTACTCCATGATTGTATTAGTCATTCCAGGACTATCCATACCCAATTACCATCACTGAGTTATATTAAAGCTAGGTATAACAAGATATACCTCATTAGGGTTACATATCAATACAATATGGTTATCATCCCTTCTATTCATATGAGTGAATAGGTAAGACTACCTTATTTAGGGTAACCCTTCATTTGTTCCATCATTATTCAACTCATATCACCATACCACAATTGTACAATACTAATATGGATTATTGGTATGAATGACTACAACTATCAGACACCCTTAATTAACATATTGCTTGCACATTTATAATGAAATCATACGTAGAACCAATTTACATCCTTTAATATACCTTCAACAAATTATAATTCTAAAAACAAATTCACATATTACTAAAAGCCATTATTTTCTCTTATCTCTTTCCTCATTCACTACTACATTCATTTTGCTACTTATCCTTCTCATTTTAATCGTGTAGATTAAACATTCCTAAAATTGAAACATACAAGGTACAAATAGATTATTCATCATTCTTGCTATCACTGCAAGAATTTATCTGATATCGCACTTCACTCATATTGTATTTCTCCTTTTATTCAAAACACACTTGTTACATTTCAAATTTATATCTTACTCATCACTCAGAATCATTTCCATATTGTTTATCTACCTTTCAGATTAGCTATCTTTAAACCCTGGATTACTATCAGTGCTAGTTTACTTCTCATAGTGCAAATCTCATGATCTTGTTTTATAGAGATGCTAGTATTCAAGGTCAAATCACTAGTGACATCCCTTGAACTACTACAACTCTAAACATTCTAGGGTTTGGTCCTTACCAGTAGCATGACATTATTGTGATGTGACTTTGCTCCCTTAATTTGAAATTCAAAGTTTGCATCTCATGAGTTTTACTAAAGTCTTCTTTATATTATCGATTGAAATTCCTTTCACTTACTTAGCCATTCAGATAGATTACATTCTCAATTACCCTACTAGGGTTTCATCATCATATTGTGTGTCATTATTACATTCACTAGATGTCTCTACCACGGTTGATTTGCATCATATATGATTCATTTTCTTATTACTTCATTCCCACATTGCTCTCATTAAGGAAGATATGAAAGAGAAGATGATTTTGAGACTTAGAATTCTTATCTTCAAACATTCAATAATACATTTCTCATATGTAGGTTTAATTAATTATCAAAAAGGATACTTGACTAATTAGTACTTTCTTGAATCTCGCAACCTCTTTCTTTTATAATTTATATTACTCCATTACTTTTCAAACCCTTCTTTACTTTCCATAATCCCCTTACCATATACTACTATTCCACATGTCATCTTTAACATCTAGTTTTCTCTTATGATCATGTTGCTTCTTTTATGTGTATGATTATGTATACCATGTTGCATATATTTCCTTTTATCCTTCTACTAATGTGAAGTGGAAATTCTAAATCAATAATCTCTCTACTAGTATCACCTCATGTTTAATACATTAAATATCCTTCATTTTAAATCAAACAGCTCATGCATGGGTGAAACATAGTTTCTCTTTCAATCAAGTTTTTCCTTCCTAAATATAGTCTACCTTTGTATGACTTATTCATTTATTTAGATACACTTGTTCTTCTTTTAGAAACTAGTTTGTTGTTCTATAAAGACTTAGAATCCAAAGGCAGAAAGGATGAATGTATTAAACATATTAATAAAGGTATACATTCCATGCTCTCAATTATATCATAACCCTCATTCCTTAATCAAGCTCATTATTTCCAACATTTCTCTTTGTTTAAACTAAGTTTCTTATCCTAGTTTTATGATTTACATGTTCATCTAGTTCTCTACACTTTAACTCTTCTAAAGACTCTTCACCTCTATGTACTTATTGTATACTTAACTCTTTTTTTCTATTTTCCCTTTGCTTTGGAGTACATAAAAACATTGTGCTCGATTATATAATCCATTACTCATGATGTATTATTACTATCTTGGCCCCTTACATACTTTTCGCATATCTTTTCCATATTTCATATTTAGAGTTCATATAATACTAATCATTAAACTTAACCTGAACCTTATGTCGTGTTCCTTTATTCCCGATTAAGGGACTCTCATATGAGGCCCCAAAGTTGGATCTCAGATATCATTTCCAACTGATTCTTAGCTATTCCAATCTTTCTCATATGTTTCAACATCTTAGTGTATGGACATTCTCACTATGATGTGTGTCTCATTTATCCAGAGTCTACTCTTATATTATTAATAGGAGTCATTAGATCCCAGTAACACATCCTACCAACTAAACTTTGGGATAACATGCATAAATAATAAAGTTGAATAAATAAATTCTATCATGTCAAGAAAATCTGTTCAAATGGATTTCACGATATCTATTCGTAAATATCAAACTTTCCTCACATCTAGGGTTTCACCCTCTTTACTGAGATATCAAACAAACACTATTCACCTTAAATGAAATCTAAGATAGTATCTAACATATAGGTACTATGATTTCAGATAAAAAATCATTCATAACCAAGGGAATCCAGATAAACAAATTTCTCTATTTAATTATATAGAAATTTCAGTCATAGACAAATTCCCTATATTTTAGTTTGCTCTTATAACCTCTACGAATACTTAGGGAATTTCACATTGACCCTTCACTATATTTTCTCTTATTTCAACTAAATTTTGTCATAAAAATATTACTGTAATTCATCTACTGATAAGGTCTAAATGCATCCAAAAATTATGAAAATTTTACATGTTTATGATTGAGTTTCAGATCTCCATTAAAATTTTAGATCATTTGGAGTTATCAATAAATAATTAAAAATAAAACACTACACTGCTGAAAAGCACTCTGTCAGCATTTTGGTCAAAGTATAGTTTGACCGAGAACTACATTCAAAGAACACTCAAATATTCTGAAATTTTTCTCCAATATTCGTGATTGAGTTATCCATATCATATCAAAAATTCAATTAAATAGAAAATTTTTAGAAATGTGAAAAAGCATTTACCACACTGCTATCCTGATCAAATTCCATATTCATGTACTATCAAAACCCTAATTTTTGCCGATTAGGGTTTACATTTCTCAAACCCTAATTCTTCAAACTAAAACCATAGTTAGAGTTTCTTCTTAGGTTTGAAACATCATAATTGATCTACTATCATTAATCAAGTCGAAAGGATGTTCAATCTAATCAAGCATGTAATCATTCAGGTAAACCCTAGTTTACTAATTAAACACAAATGTGGTCATTACAATTATCACCCCCTTAAAAAGTTTTGTCCCCGAAACATAAATATGCAGGCAAGGTACTTTCAAGGTTTATTTTAAGCTACTAAAATCTTACATGTCATTATATTCTTGTATTTTATACTTTTATGTAGTTTTCAACGTTAAGTCCTTTATTTCTTTTCTAATCACAACATGTTAAAATAGTTCTCAATGATAACAAATAAATTCTTTATGCCATAATCAATCATAGAGTAGATAGAGAAGCAACCATTTCAATATTTTCATACTCTTGAGGTGTTACCTCAACATTGATAATCTGATCCAACCATCTCAATTCATACGGAATAATATGTACTATTGTTTTATATTACCTCTGAGTCACAAAAGAAAGTTCACCATGTTGTTTTGAATATTACTATTGTGCTACTCAAATAGAAAAATAGTCTTGAGTTGGAAGACTAGATTCAAAAACAATTGTACAATGCTACTCATTCACTTGACATTCATGAGACCATACTTGTCATCACATCATCACTATAGGACACCAATCCTTATCACATTATTCTAGGGTTCCAACCCTTGTCACATCATGAAGAGGATTATACCCAATTTAGGGTTCAACCATGCCTAAAAGTGATTAAAACCATCACAATATTCCCTACAAGTTCATCATTGCCTTTCCATGCCATATGAAAAGGTTTTAGTAAACATCACTATACATGTGATACATAGGCTCACCATGATATTTCATTAAAAAGATAAAAGATGTTCACAAGATAACATCGCATGGTTATCTTGGAATTTAAGAGTGTGCCTTTATTATATCAACATATAAGGAAGATAGGTATGATTAACCACCATTATACTCATAGTGAACATATAAGAGAGAGTCCCCATTGCATCATGGATGCATAAGGTGAAGCATTACCATCACATTCCATATTATTCTCAAGCAAGAACCCAAACATAATTCAAGGTGTAACCATCGGGTTATAGCATACTAGGGTTTCAACAATAGTAACAAAGTACTCCATGATTGTATTAGTCATTCCAAGACTATTCATACCCAATTACCATCACTTAGTTATATTAAAGCTAGGTATAACAAGCTATACCTCATTAGGGTTACATATCAATACAATATGGTTATCATCCCTTCTATTCATATGAGTGAATAGGTAAGACTACCTTATTCAGGGTAACCCTTCATTTCTTCCATCATTATTCAACTCATATCACCATACCACAATTGTACTATACTAAGATGGATTACTGGTATGAATGACTACAACTATCAGACACCTTTAATTAACATATTGCTTGCACATGTACTCTGAAATCATACGTAGAACCAATTTACATCCCTTAATATACCTTCAACAAATTATACTTCTAAAAACAAATTCACATATTACTAAAAGCTATTGTTTTCTCTTATCTCTCTCCTCATTCACTACTACTTACTTTTTGCTACTTATCCTTCTTAATCATGTAGATTAAACATTCCTAAAATTGAAACATACAAGGTACAAATAGATTATTCATCATTCTTGCTATCACTGCAAGAATTTATCTCATATCGCGCTTTACTCATATTGTATTTCTCCTTTTGTTCAAAACACACTTGTTACATTTCAAATTTATATCTTACTCTTTACTCTGAATCATTTCCATATTGTTTATCTACCTTTCAGATTAGCTATCTTTAAACCCTGGATTACTATCAGTGCTAGTTTACTTCTCATAGTGCAAATCTCATGATCTTATTTTATAGAGATGCTAGTATTCAAGGTCAAATCACTAGTGACATCCCTTGAACTACTACAACTCTAAACATTCTAGGGTTTGGTCCTTACCAGTAGCATGACATTATTGTGATGTGACTTTGCTCCGTTCATTTGAAACTATAACTTTGAATCTAATGAGTTTTATTAAAGTCTTCTTTATCTTATCGATTCAATTTCCTTTCTATTACTTGGCCATTCAGATAGATTACATTCTCAATTACCCTACTAGGGTTTCATCATCATATTGTGTGTCATTATTACATTCACTAGATGTCTCTACCATGGTGTTTATGCATCATATATGATTGATTTTCTTATCACTTCATTCCCACATTGCTCTCATTAAGGAAGATATGAAAGAGAAGATGATTTTGAGACTTAGAATTCTTATCTTCAAACATTCAATAATACATTTCTCATTTGTAGGTTTAATTAATTATCAACAAGGATACTTGACTAATTAGCACTTTCTTGAATCTCGCAACCACTTTCTTTTATAATTTATATTACATCATTGTGTTCCAAACCCTTCTTTACTTTCCGTAATCCCCTTACCATATACTACTATTCCACATGTCATATTTAACTTCTAGTTTTCTCTTATGATCATGTTGCTTCTTTTATGTGTATGATCATGTATACCATGTTGCATATATTTCCTTTTATCCTTCTACTAATGTGAAGTTGAAATTCTAAATCAATAATCTCTCTACTAGTATCACCTCATGTTTAATACATTACGTATCCTTCATTTTAAATCAAACAGCTCATGCATGGGTGAAACATAGTTTCTCTTTCAATCAAGTTTTTCCTTCCTGAATATAGTCTACCTTTGTATGACTTATTCATTTATTTAGCTACACTTTTGTTCTTCTTTTAGAAATTAGTTTGTTGTTCTATAGAGACTTAGAATCCAAAGGCAGTAAGGATGAATGTATTAAAATTATTAATAAAGGTATACATTCCATGCTCTGAATTATATCATAACCCTCATTCCTTAATCAAGCTCATTATTTCCAACATTTCTCTTTGTTTAAACTAAGTTTCTTATCCTAGTTTTATGATTTACATGCCCATCTAGTTCTCTTAGCTTTAACTCTTTTGAAGACTCTTCACCTCTATGTACTTAATGTATACTTAACTCTTTTCTTCTATTTTCCCTTTGCTTTGGAGTACATAAAAACATTGTACTCGGTTATATAATCCATTACTCATGATTGATTCTTACTATCTTGGCCCCTTACATACTTTTCTCATATTGTTTCCATATTTCATATTTAGAGTTCATATAATACTAATCATTAAACTTAACCTGAACCTTATGTCGTGTTACTTTATTTCCGATTAAGGGACTCTCATATGAGGCCCCAAAGTTGGATCTCAGATAACATTTCCAATTGATTCTTAGCTATTCCAATCTTTCTCATATGTTTCAACATCTTAGTCTATGGACATTCTCACTATGTTGTGGGTCTAATTTATCCTTAGTCTACTCTTATTATATTATTAATAGGAGTCATTAGATCCCAGTAACGCATCATGCCAGCCGGACCAGGCCAAACCTACAGTCCTAAAGCCAAGAGCTACTCAGGATTAACTAAGTATTAATCTCAAACATGTGGAAAGAATATCCACTTAGGGCAAACTCATTCAAACATAACTTCTGGTCTACTTGATACAAAGAATATAAACAATAACTGAATCACTTCATGATACACAACAATAATAAAGAACCATATATATTCTACAAACTGATAATCTGAATTCATACATATAGGAGCATTTCTATTGATTTCCATTCATAGAAACAATATAAAACAAGAGTTGCATCACATTCTACTCTTATGCTCAAACCATTTATTTCTTTCTAGTCTTCTAACCCTAATATTTCTAGGGTTTCTCTCTAGCCCATCCTTCCACTGCATGCCTGGCCAGGGCATTCAAAGAAGAATAGACAGAGTAGCTTGATACTGGTCAACCTAAGTATTCAAATATCGGGCCAGGGTATCTAAATACTCTGACCTCCCAGAGTTATAGACACATCATCTCCTATCTGCCACACTTATAACTCTAACTTTCTATCCTAATGGTCCCTGACGACTCAGCCTAGGCTCTGATACCAAGTTTTACACCCCGATCTCACAATTACCACTAATCATGAGATTAGGGCATAAACTGAGGATTTAACGTAATACAAAGATCACCATTAACTTTTTCTTCTTTTTCAAACTCTTTGTTTTCTCACATTGAACCACATAAACTAACTTTATTACGAAATCTAAACATTGATTTCTCTAATCTGATTTCAACAGTAAAAATGCATGTATGAACATTCATTATGTTTCTCATACTTTTAAGCACATAAGACATGTTGTTTTGCATATATTGCTAAAGAGGAATAATGTTATACATCATCATTTACAACTCTCTCATATCTATATAAGGACCTAGAGTGACAGGGACCGATTGATCTTAACTAATATCATACTTAACTCATGTGGTAGATCTACTCTGATGCTTTGACCTTCTTCAAGTCCACATGATTTCCCTAAAAATTGTGAGTAGAGGGGTGAGCCTACTCGCTCAGTGAATGAGTACCTCAAAGAAACAGTCTAAAGCACTGATATAATTACAGATATACTTTTGAGCAACTTATATCAATTATAACAGTAGTAAGCTTAAAGAGATTGATCATTGACAATCATAAATATGGTAGGATACTCTAGATATCAACAAGAGTAAATCAATATATGAGCATGCTTGATTAATTTCAAAGAGAACTAATAATTTAGAAACATACAAAGAATAATTGTTGGGAAATTGTACTCAAATCTTTCTTAGCCTCTCTAGTTCATGTTGGATAACCTATCCTCTCTTAGGAGTCTTCCTCAAGGGCTTTGTCTCCCTGTACGCTTTGTGGGTGCGATCCGATTCCCGTATACTGGTCGTTGTCGGGGTGGATCATTTCCTCCCTACAGTGCAGACATCTGTAGGGAATCTATGGTGTTCAGGGCACCTATGTCTATTATTTTATTATTCTTGGAAAGATCTTTCTACATTGTACCTTTCTCTTACTTATACTTGACTTTGATCTCTATGGTACTGCATCTATTTAATTAAAGTTTATAATACAACATGTACATCATTCTAAACTTGGAAGAGCAGTATATTTAAAACATTGTAATTTACTGAGAAATCAACATACTATAAATGTAGGCAGACTAAAGTTCTCAAATAAACTGAATACATGTCAACTTGGCACTTTATGCACTAGAATCGTGCAATTGAACTTCTTAATACACTGATAAGAGTTAAATACTTAACATATGAATAATCTTCATTAGCACATGTAAACTATTCGTTTCATAGACATTTTGATAACATTTACCACAACTGAATTGTTAAGCATCACACATCTCATATTGAGAACATGGTAATAAAAATTCTTAATTCATTAAACACCCTAGGGCTGGCAAAACCTGACCCGACCCGACTAAAGCGGGTTCGAGTCTTGATTTTTTCGACCCGACCCGAAATGACCCAAACCTGAAAAACCCAAAATTTTTTGCGGGTCAGGTCCGGGTTTGCAATTCTCGACCCGCAAAACCCGCTCGACCCAATTTTCTATCTTCGTATGTATATATATTTTTCCATATTCTAGCCATATAAATTTTTAACACATACAAACATAAATTTTTGATAGTTTATATAAGTCTTTGCTTGCAAAACAATAATTAATTAGCAAATTCTACAACAATTTCGGGTCTAGCGGGTTTGAATTTTCGAGTTTTTTAGGTTTCTATTTTCGGGTTTTTTGGGTTTGCATTTTCGGCTTTTTCGGGATTGCATATTATATAATATTTTCGGGTCCATCGGGTCAGACCTGCAAATATGAATTTCGGGTTCGGGTCAAGCATGTATGACCTGTAATTATTTTCGGGTCGGGTTCGGGTCGAGTATATTTGATCTGACCCGAATTGACCCGAAATAGGACCCGCTCAACCCAGACCCAATTGCCAGCCCTAGAACACCCTATCCTTAGGGTTTCATTTACCTCATTCACTTATCACATGGCTCTCATAAGGATTTCATGCGATATAAACATTCACTGAATAAAGACTCCAATCAACAAATCATATAAAATCAATATATGTATGAGACCTTGGAACTGGGCTGAATTCGGGTTTCCATGCCATTCACTGAGATAACATGCATAAATAATAAAATTTAATAAATAAAGTCTATCATGTCAAGAAAATCCGTTCAAATGGATTTCACGATATGTATTCACAAATATCCAACTTTCCTCACATCTAGGGTTTCACCCTCTTTACATAGATATCAACCAAACATTATTCACCTTAAATGAAATCCAAGATAGTATCTAACATATATGCACTATGATTTCAAATAAACAATCATTCATAACCAAGGGGATCCAGATAAACAAATTTCTCTATTTAATTATACAGCAATTTCACTCATAGAATTCACTATATTTTAGTTTTCTCTTATAACCTCTGTGAATACTTAGGGAATTCTCATTAGGATGTATTGTATACATTTCTAATATGATGTTATCATATTAAATTCATCCAAACATAGGAAGATTCCATTTCACATCATTTTGCAACAACTTAGATCAAACAGGCAATTCAGGGTTTGTAGTCGTATACTAAGGAATTAAAGATTATGGATGATTTAACCTATTTTTGTGCAATATATTGTTTAAAGGAAGTTCCAACTCACCCTAAGGTGTGAAAACAACTTAAAAACACAGCTCATCCCTGAAAATCTTGATCTCATATTAAATCCCTAGTGATTCACCCGATCCTTCTTCCTTTCAACTCGGAAACCCTAAAAATGAGGGATTAAGAAGAAAGAGTGACAAAGGGACTTTATTTGATATGATTTCGAATCCAAACAGGGGAGGTACGGAATCTTGACATCTGATAGAAGATTCACCATGAAACTATATCCAAAGAAGCTAAACTTACATGATTTCATCATTCCTCAGACCGCAAAACACCATCAAGTATAGTTCGACCGAGAACCAAATTCAAAGAACACTCAAATATTCTAAACTTTTTCTCCAATATGAGTGATCGAATTATACATATCATATCAAAAATTCAATTAAATACAAAATTTTTAGAAAATATGAAAAATCATTTACCACACTGCTATCCTGATCAAATTCCATATTCATGTACTATCAAAACCCTAATTTTTGCCGATTAGGGCTTACATTTCTCAAACCCTAATTCTTAAAACTAAAATTATAATTATAGTTTCTTCTTAGGTTTGAAAAATCACAATTGATCTATAATCATTAATCAAGTCTAAACGATGTTCAATCTAATCAAGCATATAATCATTCAGGTAAACCCTAGTTTACCAATTAAACACAAATGTGGTCATTACAATTGTCACCCCCTTAAAAAGTTTCATCCCCGAAACATAAATATGCAGGCAAGGTACTTTCAAGGTTTATTTTAAGCTTCTAAAATCTTACATGTCATTATATTCTTGTATTTTATACTTGAATGTAGTTTTCAATGTTAAGTCCTTTATTTTTTTTCTAATCACAACATGTTAAAACAGTTCTCAATGATAACAAACAAATTCTCTATGCCACAATCAATCATAGAGTAGATAGATAAGCAACAATTTCTATATTTTCATACTCTTAAGGTGTTACCTCAACATTGATAATCTGATCCAACCATCTCAATTCATACGGCTCAATATGTACTATTGTTTTATATTACCTCTGAGTCGTAAAAGAGAGTTCACCATGTTGTTTTGAATATTACTATTGTGCTACTCAAATAGAAAAACAATTTTGAGTTGGAAGACTAGATTCAACATCAATTGTACAATACTACTCACAGCATTTCCATTGCATCATGGATGCATAAGGTGAAGCATTACCATCACATTCCATATTATTCTCAAGTATGAACCCACACATAATTCAAGGTGTAACCATCAGGTTATAGCATACTAGGGTTTCAACAATGGTAACAAAGTACTCCATGATTGTATTAGTCATTCCAGTACTATTCATACCCAATTACCATCACTTAGTTATATTAAAGCTAGGTATAACAAGCTATACCTCATTAGGGTTACATATCAATACAATATGGTTATCATCCCTTCTACTCATATGAGTGAATAGGTAAGACTACCTTATTTAGGGTAACCCTTCATTTGTTCCATCATTATTCAACTCATATCACCATACCACAATTGTACAATACTAAGATGGATTACTGGAATGAATGACTACAACTATCAAACACCTTTAATTAACATATTGCTTGCACATGTACATTGAAATCATACGTAGAACCAATTTACATCCCTTAATATATCTTCAACAAATTATACTTCTAAAAACAAATTCACATATTACTAAAAGCTATTGTTTCCTCTTATCTCTCTCCTCATTCACTACTACTTACTTTTTTCTACTTATCCTTCTCATTTTAATCATGTAGATTAAACATTCCTAAAATTGAAACATACAAGGTACAAATAGATTATTCATCATTCTTGCTATCACTGCAAGAATTTATCTCATATCGCACTTCACTCATATTGTATTTATCCTTTTGTTCAAAACACACTTGTTACATTTCAAATTTATATCTTACTCTTTACTCCGAATCATTTCCATATTGTTTATCTGCCTTTCAGATTATCTATCTTTAAACCCTAGATTACAATCAGTGCTAGTTTACTTCTCATAGTGAAAATCTCATGATCTTGTTTTATAGATATGCTAGTATTCAAGGTTAAATCACTAGTGACATCCCTTGAACTACTACAACACTAAACATTCTAGGGTTTGGTCCTTACCAGTAGCATGGCGTTATTGTGATGTGACTTTGCTCCCTTAATTTGAAATTCAAACTTTAGATCTCAGGAGTTTTACTAAAGCCTTCTTTATCTTATCGATTGAATTTCCTTTCTCTTACTTGGCCATTAAGATAGATTACATTCTCAATTACCCTGCTAGGGTTTCATCATCATATTGTGTGTCATTATTACATTCACTAGATGTCTCTACCACGGTTTTTATGCATCATATATGATTCATTCTCTTATCACTTCATTCCCACATTGCTCTCATTAAGGAAGATATGAAAGAGAAGATGATTTTGAGACTTAGAATTCTTATCTTCAAACATTCAATAATACATTTCTCATATGTAGGTTTAACTAATTATCAACAAGGATACTTAACTAATTAGCACTTTCTTGAATCTCGCAACCTCTTTCTTTAATAATTTATATTACTCCATTATGTTTCAAACCCTTGTTTACTTTCCATAATCCCCTTACCATATACCACTATTCCACCTGTCATCTTTAACTTCTGGTTTTCTCTTATGATCATGTTGCTTCTTTTATGTGTATGATCATGTATACCATGTTGCATATATTTCCTTTTATCCTTCTACTAATGTGAAGTTGAAATTCTAAATCAATAACCTATCTACTAGTATCACCTCATGTTTAATACATTACATATCCTTCATTTTAAATCAAACAGCTCATGCATGGGTGAAACACAGTTTCTCTTTCAATCAAGTTTTTCCTTCCTGAATATAGTCTACCATTCTTTGACTTATTCAATTATTTAGCTACACTTTTGTTCTTCTTTTAGAAACTAGCTTGTTGTTCTATAGAGACTTAGAATCCAAAGGCAGTAAGGATGAATGTATTAAACTTATTAATAAAGGTATACATTCCATGCTCTTAATTATATCATAACCCTCATTCCTTAATCAAGCTCATTATTTCCAACATTTCTCTTTGTTTAAACTAAGTTTCTTATCCTAGTTTTATGATTTAGATGTGCATCTAGTTCTCTTTACTTTAACTCTTCTGAAGACTCTTCACCTCTATGTACTTATTGTATACTTATCTCTTTTCTTCTATTTTCCCTTTGCTTTGGAGTACATAAAAACATTGTACTCGGTTATATAATCCATTACTCATGATTGATTCTTATTATCTTGGCCCCTTACATACTTTTCTCATATCTTTTCCATATTTCATATTTAGAGTTCATATAATACTAATCATTAAACTTAACCTGAAACTTATGTCGTGTTCCTTTATTCCCGATTAAGGGACTCACATATGAGGCCCCAAAGTTGGATCTCAAATATCATTTCCAATTGATTCTTAGCTATTCCAATCTTTCTCATATGTTTCAACATCTTAGTGTATATACATTCTCACTATGATGTGGGTCTAATTTATCCAGAGTCTACTCTTATTATATTATTAATAGGAGTCATTAGATCCCAGTAATGCATCCTACCAGCCAGACAAGGTTGAACCTACAGTCCTGAAGCCAAGAGCTACTCAGGATTAACTAACTTCTATTAATCTCAAACATGTGGAAAGAATATCCACTTAGGGCAAACTCATTCAAACATAACTTCTGGTCTACTTGATACAAAGAATATAAACAATAACTGAATCACTTTATGATACACAACAATAATAAAGAACCATATATATTCTACAAACTGATAATCTGAATTCATACATATTAGAGCATTTCTATTGATTTCCAATCATAGCAACAATATAAAACAGTAGTTGCATCACATTCTATTCTTATGCTCAAACCATTTGTTTCTTTCTAGTTTTCTAACCCTAATATTTCTAGGGTTTCTCTCTAGCCCATCCTTCCACTACATGCCTGGCCAGGGCATTCAAAGAAGAATAGACAGAGTAGCTTGATACTGGTCAACCTAAGTATTCAAATATCGGGCCAGGGTATCTAAATACTCTGACCTCCCAGAGTTATAGACACATCATCTCCTATCTGCCACACTTATAACTCTAACTTTCTATCCTAATGGTCCCTGACGACTCAGCCTAGGCTCTGATACCAAGTTTTACACCCCGATCTCACAATTACCACTAATCATGAGATTAGGGCATAAACTGAGGATTTAACGTAATACAAAGATCACCATTAACTTTTTCTTCTTTTTCAAACTCTTTGTTTTCTCACATTGAACCACATAAACTAACTTTATTACGAAATCTAAACATTGATTTCTCTAATCTGATTTCAACAGTAAAAATGCATGTATGAACATTCATTATGTTTCTCATACTTTTAAGCACATAAGACATGTTGTTTTGCATATATTTCTAAAGAGGAATAATGTTATACATCATCATTTACAACTCTCTCATATCTATACAAGGACCTAGAATGACAGGGTCCGACTGAACTTAACTAATCTCATACTTAACTCATTTGGTAGATCTACTCTGATGCTTTGACCTTCTTCAAGTCCATGTGGTTTCCCTAAAAATTGTGAGTAGAGGGGTGAGCCTACTCACTCAGTGAATGAGTACTTCAAAGAAAAAGTCTAAAGCACTGATATAATTATAGATATACTTTTGAGCAACTAATATCAATTATAACAGTAGTAAGCTTAAAGAGACTAATCATTGACAATCATAAATATAGCAGGATACTCTAGATATCAACAAGAGTAAATCAATATATGAGCATGCTTGATTAATTGCAAAGATAACTAATAATTTAGAAACACACAAAGAATAATTACTGGGAAACTGCACTCGAATCTTTCTTAGCATTTCTTACTCAAAAGAAACTCTTTGAACCTATATGAACATATTTTAGCTTATGCCCTAATCATATGCAGTGTACTCTACATATGAAGACTCGTAGAGAACTACGATCTCACCATACAAGACTGATAACACCAATTTTTGTGATGTTGTTGGCCTTTATTCTGTTATCAAAACTGCCCTTTTCTGTTGTTTTCCTCACTTTTATATGCATTTCTGTAATAATTGGCAAAGCAATGCTCTCAGTCCAATATTTCCATCTTTTGCAGAGTTTCCTCCTATTTTGGTCCATTTAACACCAATAAGGCCGTTCCGACCCGCAAATAAGTCCAAGACTGTCTTGCCCCCCCCTGACGCTCAATACACACGCTGACCGGCAGGGTTGCGCGATGGACGACACGCCTCTTTACCCGAAAGGGATCCAAGCGCGCCACAACTACTCCATGTGCCGCACGATATCGGCCACCCACCGGCAGGCGCCTCTCGCCACGACACCCGACAGCCGACCACCAACTGAACGGCGGAAAGGAGGACACGTGGCGCTTCGAGCACCATATCTTCTCACAACCAGCTGCCTATAAATAGCAGCTACAGGGAGCCGAAAAGACAGCTTAGACAGTTCGGACAAGCTTGGTCACTTCAGGTTTCGGATAGTCGACGGATCTTTGGAGGAAGCTGCGAGAGCAGGCGTATCGTGCTCCAGTGTTCGTACCGGGCGACACTAGGTGAGCTCTTCCTCATCCCGAGAGGGAGGGGATTGGTTCACCTAGGACTGTACTGGGCGACACTGGGAGCCGATATCGGCCAATCTAGATACGCGACACGAGTGCCCGACACCAGTGCCTGGCAGTAGGATACGCAGCTCCATGCCCGCACGATACCGAACCCGATACGCTCTACCCGTCAGGTGTGTCGCCCGAGAGGGTGTGCCGTCCGACTTGAGCGTATCGGCTAGGTCCTTGAGCGATGCAGTCGCCCATCGCGGTGTGCCGCTTGAGAGGGCGTGCCGCCCGATGCGGCTGTATCGGGCTAGGCCCCTGTCCGATATCGGGCGGGATGGTTACTGTAGCTTGTCGTCCTTCTACATCAAGAAGGCAACACATATCTTTAATTCTGTTATTTAATTCTTTACTAATGCATTGTAATTAAGACCTTTAATGCTTATAGAAATAGAAAAGCTTACTTACTTGTTGCCCTATGCTTGGTGCAATATGTTGGATGACTGCTATGTTTGGTATCTGAACTCTAGCTTGCATGTTTTGGATCGCGTTTTGCTTAGCTATCGAATCATGTTTTCCCGTCGCAACAACTTCGAGAGTTGTGTTGTGGCTCTAGTGTTTGGTCCAATTCTGGAGTACGAGAGTGCCCGGAACAGAGTTGCTTTAGTAACCTTTCCACTCTAATTTGAGTCTGGTGACCCCTAGAGTGGAACTGATGCCTTGTTAGAGGTGCCCGCTTCGAGAGGAGGGGTACAGGATTGGTCCTACCACCGCTTGCTTTACCGCAGTTTTATCCTTCGTACCTCGCCTTAGCTCCGAGTGTATCCTTCTGTTTCTGTTGCATGAAAACCCCTAAAAACTGCTAAATGCTTAAAACCTTAAATATTTCTAGTAACTCCACTTGGAGATAGTTTTCTTGTTCTGTTCGTGACATCTTTATGTTTCCCTCCTAGGGAATTTATCATCTCTTTATACCTGCCGGATTGTAGCGTGTTGATTCTGGGTTCTCAACACTACCCCCTTGTCCTTGTGTTCGACCCCGTATATCTACTTTGACCCCATAAACAAAGTTGTGGGGGCCTAGAAGGATTCGGGTTTATAAATGTAAAAGCTCGACTACCTCAAATCCGCCTCCAATTTTAGGACGCGCGATTTAGGCCGGTCAACTTTTTGGCGTCGTTGCCGGGGACGAGGCAAAAATGGTACTGTTGATGAATCTGAATCCACTAACTACACTCCCATGCCTCAAGCTTAGTAATGAGTTTGACAGCACCCTTTTTCTTTTCCTTTTTCCTTGCTATTATTCCTTGCCTAAGCCAAATAATTCAATTTTCTAACTTGATTTTATATGCTCTTACAGGAACCTTGGAAGATGACTTGCTCCACCGAGTCTTGATACCATGTCTCGTTGTGAGCAATCTCTTCTTGAAGGTGAATGTCAGGGCTGAGGCGAGAGGGTGAGCCAGCCTAGCTTGGTTGGTCAGCTTTCAACCTACATAAAAAGACAGGACACCATTATCAGCAAACTGGTACAGGGTGCGCTTCCCGGACCCAGAGTTCAGAATTCCATGCAACACCAGATGGCGAGTCTGCAGATGCGCCAATGGGAAGTCGATCAACGATTGGCCCAAATGGCTGCACTGATGAAGAACCCTGCGGGAAAGACACCCTCCTACCCGGAAACTACCAGAATGGAGGTACTAAGGTCTGGGAAAATGGTGGAGCGCGCAGCTGAAGCCGAACCAGAACCTGAACCGAGGTCTGAGAGCACCATTCTAGCAGAGGGCGAAGGTGGACAAGCAGAAGCTCAAGAGCCAGCACGGAAGCCTTCAGACGAGCTACCTGGTGGGAGGAATTCCTACGCCCCAAGGCCGCTGTTCCCGTATAAGCTGATAAAGGCAAATGTGAAGAGGTGTCATGAGAGGTTCATGGACTCGATCAGGAAACTACATCTTGAAGTCCCCTTCCTTGATGCATTGGAAGATATGCCTATGTATGCCAAGTTCCTCAAGGACCTTATCACAAAGAAGAGAAGGGGAGGAAGGACAGAGACAGTGTATCTAGCTTCCGCCTCCTCCACCTTCTTGAAGCCCGACACGCTTATCGCCCGACACCCTTATCGCTCGGCAAGCTTTTCCCCGACAGGCTTATCGCCCGACACGAGTCCTATTGCGCGCTGCCTATCAGGATTACGAGCCTTGTCGGATTTTGTATCGCCCGGTGCGGTTTTGCACGACATAACGACAGATGGTGTTTGCCCGATACGCCATATCGGGAGGCATGTTTTCCTTTTGTGACGTTCTGTCGGGCAGTTTCTCTTTGGCGACCTTATCGCCCGATATACCCGTATCGGGAGGTATGCTGTGTCGTGCAATCCCTCCTCGTATCGCCCAATCTTGTATAGACTTATGCTTTCTTTTGACGGACGATACCTGGATTTTGAAATAAGTCTAGCATTATCGATCTTCTTTAACTTTTTCTATCTAACGATTTATAATGGTTGATGAACTTGATAACAGGCAGAATAGATGTCGCAGCTGAAGCAACAACTGTCGGTCAGAAACGTCAGCACCCCGAAGTGGGGCAATTCCTTATCATAGTCTATCTTCTGTAGTAGCCTGGGGCCAACTACAGAGACAGCACGAGTACAGCCCCGGTGACTGCCGGGACAGCACAAGAGCTCTCTGTCTACCGAGAGCTATTGCGCATGTTCCGGCTGAGATGGGAAATAAAATGGAGGGTGAGCTGGGGAAATGTTTTGACGGCGACCTCCAGATGGAACCTGGGCATCCCGGTTCTAGCTACTTAATAAGGAGGAAGCAGCCACAAGTGTCTGCACTTGTAGAAGCTGTTTCCAAATGAGAAAGAAGGAGGCGGCAGCAAAGAAGCATATTGCAGCTAGCGAACCTGCTAAATAACCTTCACTGGACTAACATGAACTCACCCTCTTCTTCACTACTCTGGGACAGAGTATTGGATAAGTTTGAGGGGTACCCATGTACCAGTGAAGGAGGTATAAAAATTCTCTTGTGCCATTTTGCCTTTCCACTATATCATGTGCTTCCACCCTTGCTCATATAAAAATTTCGATAAGTTTGCTCATTTTGTTCCCATGCATATGTACAAAGTCGCTATTTTAGTAAAAACCCTAATGCAACTGCTTACAAAGTTTGTTTTCTGTATGCTTAATGTGATGCAAGTTTTGTTATATATTTTTGATAATGCTGCTTCAAATGAACAAAAGAATATGTTTTGCCATGTCAAAAATTTCGAAATATACAATAATCTCACAAACAGCTAAGAGACGAGTATGGAGAAGGAAAAAGCTGCCCAAACAGCAATAATCTCTTTGTTTCCCTTACCCGACAAACATCCTAAAAAGAGAGAGAAGCCTTATGAGTGTGAATAAAAGCATGAGAGTTGTGCCCAATAAAAGAAAAAAGAAATATATATATATATATATATACACCTCTTGTTTTTCCAAAAGTACCCATCTTTAGACATGGTAGATCCGGGGCATTGGTACGTAGGATGTGAAATCACTGCTCTAAAGCCAACTGGCTTGGACTACAGGGACCACTTGCCCGTTAACGGACCCTTACCTGGATGGACTGATGGGAGACAAGAAGAACACCCAAAAAGCCTTAGCCTACCCTATACACAACTTTCTGCCCCAAAAATAAAGTTGTTTGGTGTGTAAGCTAACTTCGGAATCATACAATAACGTTTCGCCAAAGCTGTAGAGAATAATCTTACTTCAACAATAAGGCAGGGAAAACTAAGTCTTTTGTTCGTATTGAGACAGCATTATCTCTAAAGGCATTACGATACTTTTTTTACATCTTGGCCTGAGAAGCATACTTCGCAAGAAGAAACATCGCCAAATAAAGTTTATATATTGATTGAGGACAATCAAAATGCTAAGTTTGGGGGAGTTGATAACACCAATTTTTGTGATTTTTTGGCCTTTATTCTGTTATCAAAAATGCCCTTTTCTGTTGTTTTCCTCACTTTTATATGCATTTCCGTAATAATTGGCAAAGCAATGCTCTCAGTCCAATATTTCCATCTTTTGCAGAGTTTCCTCCTATTTTGGCCCATTTAACACCAATAAGGTCATTCCAACCCGCAAATAAGTCCAAGACTGTCTCGCCCCCCCCCCCCCGACGCCCGATACACACGCTGACCGGTAGGGTTACGCGATGGACGACACGCCTCTTTACCCGACAGGGAGCCAAGCGCGCCGCAACTACTCCATGTGTCGCACGATATCGGCCACCCACCGGCAGGCGCCTCTCATTATGACGCCCGACAGCCGACCACCAACTGGACGGCGGAAAGGAGGACACGTGGCGCTTCAAGCACCATATCTTCTCACAACCAGCTGCCTATAAATAGCAGCTACAGGGAGCCGAAAAGACATCTTAGACAGTTCGGACAAGCTTGGTCACTTCAGGTTTTGGATAGTCGACGGATCTTCGGAGGAAGCTGCGAGAGCAGGCGTATCGTGCTCCAGTGTTCGTACCGGGCGACACTAGGTGAGCTCTTCCTCATCCCAAGAGGGAGGGGATTGGTTCACCTAGGACTGTACCGGGCGACACTGGGAGCCGATATCGGCCGATGTAGATACGCAACACGAGTGCCCGACACCAGTGCCTGGCAGTAGGATACGCAGCTCCATGCCCGGCATGATACCGAACCCGATACGCTCCGCCCGTCAGGCGTGTTGCCCGAGAGGGTGTGCCGCCCGACTTGAGTGTATCGGCCAGGTCCTTGAGCGATGCAGTCGCCCATCGCGGTGTGCCGCTTGAGAGGGTGGGCTGCCCGACGCGGCTATATCGAGCTAGGCCCCTGTCCGATATCGGGCGGGATGGTTACTGTAGCTTGTCTTCCTTCTACATCAAGAAGGCGACACATATCTTTAATTCTGTTATTTAATTCTTTACTAATGCATTGTAATTAAGACCTTTAATGCTTATAGAAATAGAAAAGCTTACTTACTTTCTGCTCTATGCTTGGTGCAATATGTTGGATGACTGCTATGTTTGGTATCTGAACTCTAGCTTGCATGTTTTGGATCGCGTTTCGCTTAGCTATCGAATCGTGTTTTCCCGTCGCAACAACTTCGAGAGTTGTGTTGTGGCTCTAGTGTTTGGTCCGATTCTGGAGTACGAGAGTACCCGGAACGGAGTTGCTTTAGTAACCTTTCCACTCTAATTTGAGTCTGGTGACCCCTAGAGTGGAACTGATGCCTTGTTAGAGGTGCCCGCTTTGAGAGGAGGGGTACAGGATTGGTCCTACCGCCGCTTGCTTTACCGCAGTTTTATCCTTCGTACCTCGCCTTAGCTCCGAGTGTATCCTTCTATTTCTGTTGCATGAAAACCCCTAAAAACTGCTAAATGCTTAAAACCTTAAATCTTTCTAGTAACTCCACTTGGAGATAGTTTTCTTGTTCTGTTCATGACATCTTTATGCTTCCCTCCTAGGGAATTTATCATCTCTTTATACCTGCCAGATTGTAGCGTGTCGATTCTGGGTTCTCAACACTACCCCCCTTGTCCCTGTGTTCGACCCCGTATATCTACTTCGACCCCGTAAACAAAGTTGCGGGGGCCTAGAAGGATTCGGGTTTATAAATGTAAAAGCTCGACTACCTCAAATCCGCCTCCAATTTTAGGACGTGCGATTTAGGCCGGTCAAAGACTTAGCTTAAAACCCGGGAAGCTAAGCCAAGAACTGAATCTGGGTCTGCTTGACTCAAACTGTCACGTCTGACTAAGGTGGATAAACAGCTGGCCTTTAACTGGACCTCTCCTTCTAGGATGAGTACACAGGCGGAGGGTCTGAGATGCTCTGTGAACCTCATCTTGGTATGCTCTGTGGGTACCTCTGGGTTACCATCGGGATCTCTGGTTCATGTTGGATAACCTAACTTCTCTTAGGAGACTTCCTCAAGGGCTTCTTCTCCCCGCACGCTCTGTGGGTGCAATCTGATCCCCGTATATTGGTCGCTGCCAGGGTCGATCGTTTCCTCCATACAGTGCAGACATACGTAGGGAATCTACGGTGTTCAGGGCACCAATGTCTATCACTTTATTATTCTCAGAAAGCTCTTTCTACATTGTACCTTTCTCTTACTTATACTTTACTTTGATATCTCTATGGTGCCGCATTTATTTAATTGAAGTTTATAATACAACATGTACATCATTGTAAACCTGGTAGAGCAGTATATTTAAAGCATTGTAATTTACTGAGAAATCAACATACTGTAAATGAAGGTAGACTAAAGTTCTTAAATAAACTGAATACATGTCAACTTGGCACTTTATGCACTAGAATCATGCAATTGAACTTCTTAATACACTGATAAGAGTTAATTACTTTACATATGAATAATCATCATTAGCACCTGTAAACTATTCGTTTCATAGACCATCTGATAACATTTACCACAATTGAATTGTTAAGCATCACACATCTCATACTAAGAACATGGTAATAAAAATTCTTAATTCATTTAACACCCTATCCTTAGGGTTTCATTTACCTCATTCACTTATCACATGGCTCTGATAAGGATTTCATGTGACATAAACATTCATTGAATAAAGACTATAATCAACAAATCATATAAAATCAATATATGTATGAGACCTTGGAACTTAGTTGGATTTGGGTTTCCATGACATTCACTAAGATAACATGCATAAATAATAAAATTTAATAAATAAAATATATCATTTCAAGAAAATCTGTTCAAATGGATTTCACGATATCTATTCGCAAATATCCAACTTTCCTCGCATCTAGGGTTTCACCCTCTTTACTGAGATATCAAACAAATACTATTCACCTTAAATGAAATCCATGATAGTATCTGACATATATGTACTATGATTTTAGATAAATAATCATTCATAACCAAGGGGATCCAGATAAACAAATTTCTCTATTTAATTTTACAGCAATTTCATTCATAGACAAATTCCCTATATTTTAGTTTACTCTTAGAACCTCTGTGAATACTTAGGGAATTCTCATTAGGATGTATTGTATACATTTATAATATGATTTTATCATCTGAAATTCATCCAAATAGAGGAAGATTCCATTTCATATCATTTTGCAACAACATAGATCAAACAGACAATTCAGGGTTTGCAGTCGCATACGAAGCAATTAAAGATTATGGATGATTTAACCAATTTTCATGAAATATACTATTTAAAGGAAGTTCCCACTCACCCTAAGGTGTGAAAACACCTTAAAAATGCAGCTCGTCCCGGAAAATCTCGATCTCATATCAAATCACTAGCAATTCACCTGATTCTTCTTCCTTTCAACTTGGAAACCCTAAAAATGAGGGATTATGAAGAAAGAGTGAGAAAAGGACTTGACTTGATATGATTTTGAATCCAAACAGGGGACGGACAGAATCTTGACATCTGAGAGAAGATTCACCATGAAACTATATCCAAAGAAGCTAAACTTACATGATTTCATCATTCCTCAGACCGCAAAACCCTAGGTCAGCATCTCCATCAATTTCTCCTTTCAAACCCTAACTCTCCCTCTCTCTCTAGGATTTCATTTCACTGGTTTGAATCACGAATTATGAGAGCTCCTTGTGTGTTAGGTTGACCATATAGAGCAATTGAGATGCTTGGGTCAATTGCACATTAACCCCTCACTATACTTTCTCTTATTTCAGCTGAATTTTCTGTCATAAAAATATTATTGTAATTCGTCTACTGATAATGGCTACTTGCATCCACAAATTATGAAAATTTTACATGTTGTTTATGATTGAGTTTCAGATCTCCAGTTAAAATTTCAAATCATTTTGAGTTACTAATAAATAAATAAAAATTAAACACTATATTGTTGAAAAGCAATCTATCAACATTTTTGTCAAAGTATAGTTTGACCAAGAACCACATTCAAAGAACACTCAAATATTCTGAACTTTTTCTCCAATATGTGTGATTGAGTTATCCATATCATATAAAAAATTCAATTAAATACAAAAATTTTATAAAATATGAAAAATCATATCCCACACTGCTATCATGATCAAATTCCATATTCATGTATTATCAATACCCCAATTTTTGCCGATTAGGGTTTACATTTCTGAAACCCTAATTCTTCAAACTAAAATCATAGTTAGAGTTTCTTCTTAGGTTTTAAACATCACAATTGATCTACTATCACTAATCAAGTCTAAATGATGATCAATCTAATCAAGCATATAATCATCCAGGTAAACCCTAGTTTACCAATTACACACAAATGTGGTCATTACAATTCTCACCCCCTTAAAAAGTTTCTTCCCCAAAACATAAATATGCAGGCAAGGTACTTTCAAGGTTTATTTTAAGCTTCTAAAATCTTACATGTCATTATATTCTTGTATTTTATACTTGAATATAGTTTTCAACATTAAGTCCTTTATTTCTTTTCTAATCACAACATTTTAAAACAGTTCTCAAAGATAACAAACAAATTCTCTTTGCCAAAATCAATCATAGAGTAGATAGAGAAGCAACCATTTAAATATTTTCATACTCTTGAGGTGTTACCTCAACATTGATAATCTGATCCAACCATCTCAATTCATACGGCTCAATATGTACTATTGTTTTATATTACCTCTGAGTCACAAAAGAGAGTTCAACATGTTGTTTTGAATATTACTGTTGTGCTACTCAAATAGCAAAATAGTCTTGAGTTGGAAGACTACATTCAACAGCAATTATACAATACTACTCACGGCATCCCCATTGCATCATGGATGTATAAGGTGAAGCATTACCATCACATTCCATATTATTCTCAAGTATGAACCCACACATAATTCAAGGTGTAATCATCGGGTTATAGCATACTATGGTTTCAACAACAGTAACAAAGTACTCCATGATTGCATTAGTCATTCCAGGACTATTCATACCCAATTACCATCACTTAGTTATATTAAAGCTAGGTATAACAAGCTATACCTCATCAGGGTTACATATCAATACAATATGGTTATCATCCCTTGTATTCAAATGAGTGAATAGGTAAGACTACCTTATTTAGGGTAACTCTTCATTTGTTCCATCATTATTCACCTCATATCACCATACCACAATTGTACAATACTAAGATGGATTAGTGGTATGAATGACTACAACTATTAGACACCTTTAATTAACATATTGCTTGCACATGTACACTGAAATTATACGTAGAACCAATTTACATCCCTTAATATACCTTCAACAAATTATACTTCTAAAAACAAATTCACATATTACTAAAAGCCATTGTTTTCTCTTATCTCTCTCCTCATTCACTACTACTTACTTTTTGCTACTTATCCTTCTCATTTTAATCATGTAGATTAAACATTCCTAAAATTGAAACATACAAGGTACAAATAGATTATTCATCATTCTTGCTATCACTGCAAGAATTTATCTCATATCGCACTTCACTCATATTGTATTTCTTCTTTTGTTCAAAACACACTTGTTACATTTCAAATTTATATCTTACTCTTTACTCTGAATCATTACCATATTGTTTATCTACCTTTCATATTAGCTATCTTTAAACCCAGGATTACTATAAGTGCTAGTTTACTTCTCATAGTGCAAATCCCATGATCTTGTTTTATAGAGATGCTAGTATTCAAGGTCAAATAACTAGTGACATCCCTTGAACTACTACAACTCTAAACATTCTAGGGTTTGGTCCTTACCAGTAGAATGATGTTATTGTGATGTGACTTTGCTCCCTTAATTTGAAATTCAAACTTTGGATCTCATGAGTTTTACTAAAGTCTTCTTTATCTTATTGATTAAATTTCTTTTCCCTTACTTGGCCATTCAGATAGATTACATTCTCAATTACCCTACTAGGGTTTCATCATCATATTGTGTGTCATTATTATATTCACTAGATGTCTCTACCACGGTGGTTATGCATCATATATGATTCATTTTCTTATCACTTCATTCCCACATTTCTCTCATTAAGGAAGATATGAAAGAGAAGATGATTTTGAGACTTAGAATTCTTATCTTCAAACATTCAATAATACATTTCTCATATGTAGGTTTAATTAATTATCAACAAGGATACTTGACTAATTAGCACTTTCTTGAATCTCGCAACCTCTTTCTTTTATAATATATATATTACTCCATTATGTTTTAAACCCTTCTTTACTTTCCATAATCCCCATACCATATACCACTATTCTACGTGTCATCTTTAACTTCTAGTTTTTTCTTATGATCATGTTGATTCTTTTATATGTATGATCATGTATACCATGTTGCATATATTTCCTTTTATCCTTCTACTAATGTGAAGTGGAAATTCTAAATCAATAATCTCTCTACTAGTATCACCTCATGTTTAATACATTACATATCCTTCATTTTAAATCAAACATATCATGCATGGGTGAAACATAGTTTTTCTTTCAATCAAGTTTTTCCTTCCTGGATATAGTCTACCTTTGTATGACTTATTCATTTATTTAGCTACACTTGTGTTCTTCTTTTAGAAACTAGTTTGTTGTTCTATATAGACTTAGAATCCACAGGCAGTAAGGATGAATGTATTAAACTTATTAATAAAGGTATACATTCCATGCTCTCAATTATATCATAACCCTCATTCATTAATCAATCTCATTATTTCCAACATTTCTCTTTGTTTAAACTAAGTTTCTTATCCAAGTTTTATGATTTACATGCTCATCTAGTTCTCTTCACTTTAACTCTTCTGAAGACTCTTCACCTCTATGTACTTAGTGTATACTTATCTCTTTTCTTCTATTTTCCCTTTGCTTCTGAGTACATAAAAACATTGTACTCAGTTATATAATCCATTACTCATGATTGATTCTTACTATCTTGGCCCCTTACATACTTTTCTCATATCTTTTCCATATTTCATATTAAGAGTTCATATAATACTAATCATTAAACTTAACCTGAACCTTATGTTGTGTTCCTTTATTCCCAATTAAGGGACTCTCATATGAGGCCCCAAAGTTGGATCTCAGATATCATTTCCAATTGATTCTTAGCTATTCAAATCTTTCTCATAAGTTTCAACATCTTAGTGTATGGACATTCTCACTATGTTGTGGGTCTAATTTATCCAGAGTATACTCTTATTATATTATTAATAGGAGTCATTAGATCCCAGTAACGCATCATGCCAGCCGGACCAGGCCGAACCTGCAGTCCTGAAGTGAAGAGCAACTCAGGATTAACTAACTCCTGTTAATCTCAAACATGTGGAAAGAATATCCACTTAGGGAAAACTCATTCAAACATAACTTCTGGTCTACTTGATACAAAGAATATAAACAATAATTGAATCACTTCATGATACACAACAATAATAAAGAACCATATATATTCTACAAACTGATAATCTAAATTCATACATATAAGAGCATTTCTATTGATTTCCAATCATAGCAACAATATAAAACAAGAGTTGCATCACATTCTATTATAATGTTCAAACCATTTATTTCTTTCTAGTCTTCTAACCCTAATATTTCTAGGGTTTCTCTCTATCCCATCCTTCCACTGCATGCCTGTCCAGGGCATTCAGAGAAGAATAGACAGAGTATCTTGATACTGGTCAATCTAAGTATTCAGATATCGGGCCAGGGTATCTAAATACTCAGACCTCCCAGAGGTATAGACACATCATCTCCTATCTGCCACACTTATAACTCTAACTTTCTATCCTAATGGTCCCTGATGACTCAACTTAGAATCTGATACCAAGTTGTTACACCCCGATCTCACAATTACCACTAATCATGAGATTAGGGCATAAATTGAGGATTTAACATAATACAAAGATCACCATTAACTTTTTCTTCTTTTTCAAACTCTTTGTTTTCTCACATTGAACCAAATAAACTAACTTTACAAGGGAATCTAAACATTGATTTCTCTAATCTGATTTCAACAGTAAAAATGCATGTATGAACATTCATTATCTTTCTCATACTTTTAAGCACATAAGACTTATTGTTTCGCATATATTTCTAAAGAGGAATATTGTTATATATCATCATTTACAACTCTCTCATATCTATACAAGGACCTAGAGTGACAGGGACCGACTGAACTTAACTAATCTCATACTTAACTCATGTGGTAGATATACTTTGATGCTTTGACCTTCTTCAAGTCCACGTGGTTTCCCTAAAAATTATGAGTAGAGGGGTGAGCCTACTCGCTTAGTGAATGAGTACTTCAAAGAAACAGTCTAAAGCACTGATATAATTACAAATATACTTTTAAGAAACTAATATCAATTATAACAACAGTAAGCTTAAAGAGAGTGATCATTGACAATCGTGAATATGACAGGATAATGTAGATATCATCAAGAGTAAATCAATATATGAGCATGCTTGATTAATTTCAAAGAGAACTAATAATTTACAAACATACAAAGAATAATTGATGGGAAATTGTACTCAAATCTTTTTTAGCCTTTCTTACTTATAAGAAACTCTTTGAACCTATATGAACATATTTTAGCTTATTCCTTGGTCATATGCAGTGTACTCTACATATGAAGACTCATAGCGAACTATGATCTCACCATATAAGACTTAACTTAAAACCCGAGAAGCTAAGCCTAGAACTAAATCTGGGTCTGCTTGACCCGAACCATCACGTCTAACTAAGGCGGCTAAATAGCTGGCCTTTAACTGGACCTCTCCTTCTTGGCTGAGTACATAGGCGGAGGGTCTGAGACGCTCTGTGGGCCTCAACTTGGTACGCTCTATGGGTACCTCTAGGTTACCATTGGGATCTCAAGTTCATGTTGGATAACCTATCTTCTCTTAGGAGGCATTCTCAAGGGCTTCGTCTCCCTGTACGCTCTGTGGGTGCGATCTGATCCCCGTATACTGGTCGCTATCAGGGTGGATCGTTTCCTCCCTACAGTGTAGACATCTGTAGGGAATCTACAGTGTTCAGGGCACCTATGTCTATTATTTTATTATTATCGGAAAGCTCTTTCTACATTGTACCTTTATCTTACTTATACTTGACTCTGATATCTCTATGGTACCGTGTCTATTTAATTGAAGTTTATAATACAACATGTACATCATTCTAAACTTGGTAGAGTAGTATATTTAAAACATTGTAATTTACTGAGAAATCAACATACTGTAAACACAGGCAGACTAAAGTTCTTAAATAAACTGAATACATGTCAACTAGGCACTTTATGCACTAGAATCATGCAATTGAACTTCTTAATACACTGATAAGAGTTAATTACTTAACATATGAATGATCGTGATTAGCACCTGTAAACTATTCGTTTCATAGACCATCTGATAACATTTACCACAACTGAATTATTAAGCATCACACATCTCATACTGAGAACATGGTAATAAAAATGCTTCATTCATTGAACACCCTATCCTTAGGGTTTCATTTACCTCATTCACTTATCACATGGCTCTCAAAAGGATTTCATGCGACATAAACATTCACTGAATAAAGACTACAATCAACAAATTATATAAAATCAATATATGTATGAGACCTTGGAACTGAGATGAATTTGGGTTTTCATGCCATTCACTGAGATAACATGCATAAATAATAAAATTGAATAAATAAAGTCTATCATGTCAAGAAAATATGTTCAAATGGATTTCATGATATCTATTCGCAAATATCCAACTTTCCTCGCTTCTAGGGTTTCACCCTCTTTACTGAGATATCAAACAAACACTATTCACCTAAAATGAATCCAAGATATTATCTGACATATATGTACTATGATTTCATATAAACAATCATTCATAACCAAGGGGATCCAGATAAACAAATTTCTCTATTTAATTATACAGCAATTTCAGTCATAGACAAATTCTCTATATTTCAGTTTACTCTTATAACCTCTGTGAATACTTAGGGAATTCTCATTAGGATGTATTGTATACATTTCTAATATGATTTTATCATCTAAAATTCATCCAAACAGAGGAAGATTCCATTTCATATCATTTTACAACAGCTTAGATCAAACAGACAATTCAGGGTTTGTGGTCGCATACTAAGCAATTAAATATTATGGATTATTTAACCAATTTTCGTGCAATATATTGTTTAAAGGAAGTTCCCACTCACCCAAATGTGTGAAAACACCTTAAAAATGAAGCTCATCCCTAAAAATCTTGATCCCATATCAAATCCCTAGTAATTCACCCGATTCTTCTTCCTTTCAACTCAGAAACCCTAAAAATGAGGGATTATGAAGAAAGAGTGAGAAAAGGACTTGATTTGATATGATTTCGAATCCAAATAGGGGAGGGACGGAATTTTGACATCTTAGAGAAGATTCACCATGAAACTATATCTAAAGAAGCTAAACTTACATGATTTCATCATTCCTCATACCGCAAAACCCTAGGTCAGTATTTCCATCAATTTCTCCTCTCAAACCCTAACTCTCACTCTCTCTCTAGGATTTCATTTCTCTGGTTTGAATCACGGATTATGAGAGCTCCTTGTGTGTTATGTTGACCTTATAGAGAAATTGAGGTGCTTGGGTCAATTGCACATTGACCCCTCACTATACTTTCTCTTATTTTAGCTGAATTTTTTGTCATAAAAATATTGATGTAATTCGTCTACTGATAAGGTCTAAACATATCCGAAAATTATGGAAATTTATATGTTGTTTATTATTTTGTTTCAGATCTCTAGTTAAAATTTCAAATCATTTTAAGTTGCCAATAAATAAATAAAAATAAAACACTATACTGTTGAAAAGCACTATGTCAACATTTTGGTCGAAGTATAGTTCGACCGAGAACCACATTCAAAGAACACTCAAATATTCTGAAATTTTACTCCAATATGCGTGATTGAGTTATCCATATCATATCCAAAATTCAATTAAATAAAAAAATTAGAAAATATGAAAAATCATTTACCACACTGCTATCCTGATTAAATTCCATATCCATGTACTATCAAAACCCTAATTTTTGCCGATTAGGGTTTACATTTCTCAAACCCTAATTCTTCAAATTAAAATCATAGTTAGAGTTTCTTCTTAGGTTTGAAACATCACAATTGATCTACTATTATTAATCAAGTATAAAAGATGTTCAATCTAATCAAGCATATAATCATTCAGGTAAACCCTAGTTTACCAATTAAACACAAATGTGGTCATTCAAGTATGACTCAAATATTGAGATCTTTAATCAATTAACATTCCCTCAGCTTGATCTCCATACACATATAAGTCAGCATCAACTTCTATATTTGGTGTTGGCAAGCCAACTGAGAATGGACTGGAAATGATAATGTACTTAATTAGTCAAGTGAAATCATATCATGTAGAGCCCTGACCATAGATCCATCATCGTCAGCAATAGGTGATGGTGAAACGGGTGCTCCGCGGCAAAACTCGGAACACATATTTTGAATATGTGGGGGTAATGGGTGACTGTATCCTGATGTCCTAATGAGAGAATTGATGAAAGGTAAATAACAAACCTCTCAATCCTTCATTACTTGTATCGGGATGGATGTATCACGAATCCCCCGATGATTGGGACAGATGTGGTACACATCTCCCAATAATGTTAATGTCAGATCGATGGAGATAAACATGAAATCTCACGATCGCAAAGAGAGTACAGCACGCCACTGTAACTCTAATAGTGAAGTTACCAGTATACCCTGGAAAGCTATATATAGCAGAGACACAAGATGTCTTGCATGGAATCTCGCACTGACCGAGATATGGGAGGTCTTAGTAGCCGGCTCTACCTTTGACCTTGTATGGTACCGATTTCGACTTCGCAATGGTCGGTTGGAGTATGGGCGGTATACCTCATCTCATCAGGGCATAAGTGTGATTGTAAAATGTAACTAGCTATATAGCATGTTTGCTTAAGGTTTGAATATGGAAACTCATTGGCTGATGTTACATTCCTTTTATGCAATTTCAGTTGATAAATGTTATTCATATCTCTTTACATTCCTTGCAATTAGATAAATGGATTATGAATCTACCATGAGTAGATGCAATGTTCTTCTTAGGAAAGGATACTATCGTTCTCTGTTCATATAATGAATAATGTTGTTGTTAATATGTAAGAACTCATGTTCAATTTTAATATAATAATCTGCAACAACAATGTTTTGGCAGAGGGTTATATCTCATGCTGGGACAATTTACAATTGTCTCACCCCTGTGGGATCCAATATTTTTAGGTAATCGCAGAAGAAGAAGCAGGAACCCAATAGCAAGAGAAAAGCAACAGCAATATCAGGGATAGCAGTGATGACTCAGGTGGAGGCATTGGTTGTCAAGTTTTGTCTAGATAGTAGTCCTATGTGTCGTCTCTGTACTATCAGGTCCTCAGAGTCAATAGATAGTGTTTTTATCATCGACTTGAGATTTTGGCTTGATGCCTCGATGTTATATGTTGTCTATATTTTATTTCTGGAGACAGCTGATGTTGTAAATCTCAAGAAGAGATAGTGCAAGACATGTACTTTGAAATGAAATGTAAATGTTATACTTTGGCTCTTGAAGAAAAAGATTTCCTATGTGTGGATCTCTTTGCAAAAAGTTTTAACTTTTTAGTGATTTTCAGTAATCCGTTGCTAATAATTCGATTCCGCATTAGTTAATCTTGTTTTCGCTAGTCGGTCATTTTAATTAGTGGTATCAGAGCTCTAGGTTCGCTGAGTCTACAGAGACATAGAACTAAGGTAGAAGAGTCTGTTCTAGTGTCACCCAATGTATCTGAAAGTGTCTTCTACCCATATAGGAGAAGAAGAACTTGAAGATGACTGGGACACATGAGGAGTTTGCTGTAGAAAGTAGCAATGCTGCACCAAGAAGAGGTGCAGGGGAGCAGGCAAGAGAGGGACAATTGCTTGAGAATCCCCTAGCTAATCCAATTGTGATAAGAAATCCTTCCCTAGGTATCACTGTTGGGGAACTTAGGGAAACCATGATGTATTTAGTGGATCGAGCACTAGTAATACAACCTAGATTACCAGCCCCCAATAATGATGTTTTGGACATCAACAGGATATGCAATCCACAACAGCAGGTTGAAGCAATGGGAAATGATGAAGTTTTAGACTTAGAACAAGTTTGTGCTCAACCTCAGCATGTTGAATCAATATATAGTGATGTAGGGATTAGAATACAACCTGAAACCAGGATCTGCCACAAGTGCAGGGAACCTAGACATATCATAAGGTTTTGCCCAGAAAAGAAAAATAAGATGATGATTAAGAAAAGGCCTATCCAAATCCAGAAACAGAGGCCTAGTAGTTCCAAAAAGGGAAAGACTTTGGTATCACCAGTACAACCAGGACCTAGTGCATCAAGTCTATGGTCATCTAGAAAGGGTAAAGAACCCTCTAGACCATACCTGGCACCCAGAATTTGCTACCTATGTAGACAGGTAGGACATCTGGAAAGAAATTGCTTAGCTAGAAATGTTATGGTGAATCAACCTCTGAGGCAAAATCAGCCTGAGGCAGTGAATAATCCACGAATCATGACAGGTTAGACAAAATAATGTCATTCTTATATGTCTTTTTATGGTTTCCTGAGTTAATTTGAGAAGGTAATTGATTGAGCCTTCTTTGAGTAGTCCTATGAGGATTTATATTTTGTATAAATATTATAGATGTTTCATGTTACTCTTACCTCTATGAGAAGAAGATGAGGTATTGAAGAGATGTCTGGATAAAATCCAGTAATGAGTCTTATTTTTTTGTAATAATATGAGAAGGAAGGAAAATGATAGTATACAAGTGCATACTACCTTATCTCAGTATTTATATACCCTGGCCAAGTATACAACTATTGATGATAAAGCGAGTATGGAAACTCTTAGATTGTAATCTTTTTTATTGCTCTGATCAAGTAGTCATTTTGATACAATCTAATGAGTATCATGAAATAAGAAATATGGAATAAATAAATGTGTCTTGTCCTAAGTATAAGAAAGAGAAATCATAGATAACCTTGGATGAGCATGTTTTTATGAGGAAATAAAAGTATAATCCTCATAAGATAAGAACGAGAATAAGGGAGATGAATCTCATCTAATAAAGTTGTAAGTATCATAAAGATCCTTACCATAATGTAGAAATGGAAAATATGATGAGATCATAAGATGATCATAAACATGCTAAAGGGATAATGATATGTAATCATCCTTATAAGATTCCTATGCTAGGGCAAGGAACCTAGGATGAGATAAAGAGTAAATGTTTCATGAATAGTTGAAAATACATGAAATAATAAAAGGAATATGAATCCTTGTTATCTTTCCTTTCAGGGACATGACAATCAGTTGGGTCTTAGGACACTTGATGTGCATAAGATAAAAATATTCATGATGATGGATACTTAGAAAAGTATCAGTTTACCTTGGACCTTGGTTTCAAGGAAAAGATATATGTAACAAGTGATGTCTCAAGAGGAAGGAAGATAAAGATGTGATGTGTTTCTAACACATGTAATACATACCAAGGTAAGGAATCTGGGTATCTAAAGAAATGTCAGATCGATCGTGCAAAATATTATGAACCTCACATGTTAGGGGTTTATGCTTTGCACAAACATAACAATTAATGATATCTTTGAGATAAGTTCTCAATTGATAAGTAACTTTTCCTTATGATAAGAGAATGTACAACTAATGAGATAGTTAGTGCGAGTATAAGGAAAGTTAGTATTGTGTTATCAGGTAAGATGACACAATCAGAGTATGAAAAGACTTATAGCCTCAAGTAGATGATAGAATATAATTGTGATCTTGAAAGAGAAATACTGAACTAACTAAGGAACATGGGAGTATATGCTCCATGTGAATCATTCCATGATAAACTTGTATGGAATAACTCTGTATTGATCAAAACTCTATGGTGTCCCCATAATAATGAAATGTTATGTGATGACATGATGATATGATGCATGAATAATATCTATTCTTCTTTATCTAGGGATTTCGGGGACGAAATCCTTATAAGGGGTGGATAATTTGTAACATCCCTGACCTGGGTTATGCTTTAACCCTAGGTGTTTTGATTAAGAAATATGATTATAATTTTAATCTTATCTTGTGAAAAGTAATTAGGCCTCATGAGGAACTTATGTTTCAATTTTGGTCCTATTTGAACAATGTTGAAGCAATGTTTGCTTATTTTGGACCAAAGTGCAAATTACCCAAGTTAAGGGGCTAACTTGCAAATGTTACATAATAATATGTTCCTCTGATTTTTATACATCATAATAGTGAATATTATGTAGTAGTATGATTTCTACAAGCTTGGACACCAAGATAAAGCTTGTTGGACAATGTTTGTGTATTAAAACCTAGTCTTGATGTAAAGTGCAATTTACCCAAAACCTAAGGTTCAATATGCAAATTACCACTTCAATAAGGTCACTAATGTTTCTTGTAATCATGTAGAGCAAACAAAATGAGAGGGGCAACTCATTTGAATCAAGTTGGAGGAGAGAGAATCTTGATATTAAAATAATCAAGATTTAAGCCTAATTGGAACCCTAATTCAATTTAATGCAAAAATAAATAAAATAATTGAAAGGGATTTCAACCAAAATTAAAATGGTTGAATTCAGATTTGTGTGGACTAGCTTAATACTTGCAAAGGCACGAGCATATCCTAAGGAGGTGGAATTCCACTCACCATTATTATAAGAAAAAGAAATTCCACTCAAAAATGGATATTAATATTATAAGGGTTAAGGTGCTTAATTTCTTTTCCCTTTATTCTTGGATAATGAAGAGGTTTTGCAAGAACATGAATATGGATTCGTGGCCAAGAAATGGAGGGGGTTTTATTGGTAATTATTTTGGGAATTAAAGGAAATAATCCCATTTTCTCTCTCCTTGGGATTTCATATACATATCCCTTTTTCCACTCACTTAAGGACTTCTTTTCAGATTTCCTTTCTTCCTTTGCCTTGGCTGACCCCAATAGAATCTCCGGAACAGGAGGAGGACGACCCCAACCTGTTGGTAAGGTCCTTGACCTTCGTTCTCCTTGATTCCATGGTGGAAATCAAAAATAAATCATTGATTTCTTCTTATTTCGATCTCCTCATCAACCCTAGCCAATCTTTTCAGCCATAAGCTTGAGGACAAGCTTAGGAGTAGTTGCAAAAGCTTCATCCACCATTTTTGCCGTGATATTGGAGCTTTGGAGTTAAATTGGAGGCGGGTTTTATAACTTGAAACCCTAACTTTGTTATTGCATTCAATTCCCCATCAAATAATGATCATTTATCTATTTACAATTATTGATTTGGTTGATGATGCAATCTCCATGGAAATCATAGCAGGTTTCATGGGTCTAGAGCTTGATGATGATGACATCATCATAAGCACACACCTCCCCAAATATCTAGACCAAACGGTTTCAATCAAATGTCCAAACGGTTTGTGTTTGGGAGCAAACGGTTTCAAACCGTTTGGAATGAAACGGTTTCACTAAACCGCATAGAAGCAAACGGTTTAAGACCGTTTGGTGATGTTGACCAGGGTTGACCATTTGGGGAATTGTTCATAATGATCTAGGTTAATGACCCACCAATTATTATTGATTAACTCCAATTGGTTCATGAGTTGAAGGTCCATCAATCACCTAAACCCTAATCGGGTTGAGTGCTGATTTCATAAGTAATTTAGTTTGAAACTTGGGTTGATTGACCCAAACGGTTTCAAAACCATTTGGGAATCACCCAAACGGTCTCAAGACCGTTTGGAGGTCAACCAAGACCGTTTGGAGGTCTAGGGTTGAGTATGGTTAGGTATTTGAAGATTTAAACATATGGTATAAACCCTAATCGGCTAAGTGCTGATTTTGCAATTGAATGAGTTGATGCTTTGGGTTGATTGACCCAAACAGTTTCAAGACCATTTGGGGATCACCCAAATGGTCTCAAGACCGTTTGGGGGTCACCCAAGACCGTTTGGAGGTCTAGGGTTAAGTTTGGTCAAGTGTTTGAAGGTCCAAAGATACCAAATTGAAATACAATTAAGTGTTGATTTGGTGACCATTCCTAAGATCCAAACTCTAATTGAATGACATGATTAATGATGATATGATGGGAAACCGGTCTCAAGACCGTTTGGAGGTCAACCAAATGATCTAAATACCATTTGGGGGTCACCCAATACCGTTTGGAGGTCTAGGGTTGACTATGGTTAGGTGTTTGAAGATCTAAAGGTACTAAGTTGAAGTGCAATCAAATGTTGATTTGGTGATCAATCCAATGATCCAAACTTTGATTGATTGACTTGAATTTTGATTTTGACATGGGAAAATGGTCTCAAGACCGTTTGGAGGTCATCCAAACGACCTCAATACCGTTTGGGGTCAGGTCATGCCCAATTTGGATGAAGGCTCAATGGTTTCAAGGTAACCAATCTCACATTGATTAATGTTGAAAGATCAATGATTCCAAACTCTAATCCAATTGATTCAAACCCTAATTGATAATCAATTGAGGGTCAATTGAGGGTCAAATCAGTTGAAGGTTGACCTATTTAACTTAATTGAAGTATGGTAATAGGTCCAATTGATGATTGCTTACATGAATTCAATGGTTGAAGGATTCAACATTGGAAACCCTAATTTGATTGGAGTGGTTGAGACCCTTTTTGGTCCTTGCGGTTTTGAGGGGGTTTGGACCAAATGGTCTCAAGACCATTTGGGACCAAACGATCCCAAACCGTTTAGGTGCATGCGGTTTCAAAAAGTCAACTTTGGCAAACGGTCTTCACCACCTACTTTACTAAACGGTTTTGAGTATTCAACCAAGACCGTTTGAGGTATGATTGGTCAAGACCATTTGAGGTCTAAGTGACCAAGATCATTTGGAAAGTAATTAATCAAATTGTATGAACACTTAAAGTGAATAAAGGTCAATGGTTTAAGTTTTCAATTACATGATGTAAATCAATTGTGTTTATAATAATGGTACCTTTAATGGGATAGGGTGATTAGTACCCTTCAAGTAGCTAAGCCCTAATGATCATGGTGACAATGACATAACCCATGATGTCAATTCTTCTTCTAGATTGAGTTGACTTCGCTTAATCAAGGCTGAAGTAAACATCATCTTGTAGAAGATGATAGAGAAGATTTCCTACATGATTGATAATCAAGTAATAGACTTTCTATATGAATGGATGTTTAATTAGGGTATGATCCTTCATAGTGAGATCATGAAACCCTAATTATGAGGGTTAATGAATCATAACCCTAACTGAGAATATTAATGGAAGTAATCTTACTACATGATGATGGTATGATCTTAATTCATAGTGATGGTAGGATAAACCCTAATTCGGGGTACTTTGATGATCACTCCTACTTGGGGTGAATAGTAAATCCTAATTTAGGGTGATGTGATATGAATAGTAAATCCTAATCTAGGGTGATGTGATATGAATAGTAAATCCTAATCTAGGGTGATGTGATGTGAATAGTAAACCCTAATTGTGGGTTATGGAATAAGAAACCCTAATGGAGGGTGATGACATGAGAAACCCTAATTGGGGGTGATGTCATGAGAAACCCCAATTGGGATGAACAATAAGTCTAATTATGGTTTATTGAATATGAAACCCTAGTTTTAAGTGATGTTATGTGGAACCCTGATATTATGATATGGTGTAAAACTCAATTCAGGGTGATGTCATGTGATGATATATGAAACCCTAGAGATGGTTTAATAGCCAGTACACCAAAGAGAAGTGTGGCTAAAATAATTAAATAAGATGAATATGTTATAGACATGAAGGATAGGGTTGATGAACCATGTGAATGATAAGGTGGTGATTTTAATGAATAAGGATCTAAGAGACAAGATGATGCCTAGATCCTTGTACAACCATCTCTATATATGAGTAATAGTCTATACACCTTACAATGATGAGGACATGAAACTTTTAGGAATGATGTATGCTATACTAAAAAATGATGTGGATAACATCCTAAGAGTTGAAATACCTAAAATAGTTGATAATGGTTTATCTTATATCAACAATGTCTATTAGTTGGATAAGTCCATATCATTAAAGTCAATTGGACAATTCTAATGTGTGACCCATGCACCATATGATGAAAGTAACAAGTTAGTGGATAAAGTATTAAGAGGGAAATACCTTAATACAAAGTTATATGGAAGTGAAAAGAAAGTGATACATTCAGATATGATAGATATCACATTTTGCATTTCATTGTAGACTTATCTTGATGAACCTCTAATCCAATACTCTTGGTTAAGAAACACATGAAATGTGTGATATGCAATCGTTACAATAAAGATGTGATGAACTCAATATACTTTGATAAATGTTGACCAATATACCTTGAGAATGGGGTAAGCTAATCAATGAGTATAATGTAATTATATCATGACAAGGATGAGAAATGAACTCATGCTTTGAATTGATGATCATTAATGATATATGATAAGAATGGTAATCATAAGAAAATACTTATGATGTCTTGGATGCTCCTAGAGGTGTGGAGTAATACATTGGGGTTTAACTAATAATGTGAGCATGAAACCCTAATTAAAGCATGACGGGAAACCCTAACCCTAATTTTGGGTAAAGGGAATGAAAATCCCTAATTGATAGATAACCCTAATCCTGATAAAGGATGGTGGTGTTACTAATGTTTCATATGATGTGACAAATGACTTACATGACTGTTATCATAACCATGTAGACATCAAGAGATGATGAACATAGCCAGATATGAGTTATGACTTTCATATAATTAACATGTTGCATGGACTTATGTGCCTAATGTTGTTGTTGCTTAGTAAAAGTAACAAAATGTGCATGAACCTTATGAGTTCTGTGGCAACATATCCCACTATCACACAGACAGCGAGGTGTTACGCGAAAACGTGCAGAAGACACCATATTCCACATACTACCAAAAACACGGGTTAATTAAAACTGATTTCGGAAAGTGGATAAACTAAGAAACTATTACATTCAGATCCTCATCCTGCAAGGAAATAGATTATATAAACATTTACAAGTCTTGATACGTGTCCACAGCTTAGGAGATCAGTTGTCAAGCCATCACATGAGTTCATCACATGTTATATATACATAACGGCCCACAACCGGCCAGCAGCAGGATATACAAAATGTCATCGGCTATACATCATGAAACAACATCAAAACACCTCCAAGGACCTGAGAGTACAGGGATGACTCTAGACACTACTACAAAACAACCCAAACAGTAGCATGTCCATCTCTTGCCTTCTACTGCTCGTCTTGCTGCTCAACCGCAACTCTGCGACCACCACCACGTCTAGCTTGAACACCTAAAAAGGTTACAAACCAGCGGGGTGAGACACACAGTCCCAGCGAGAAACATAACTCACCGCTGAAACCACAAACCTCAGAAGATAAAGCAACAGCAGTAGATTACTGATAAAAGGTACAACAAGAGCAGTCTATATAGCAAGGCTTATTCATACCATCAAGCTTACCAGATGTATGGAAGGCATATCACCCATTATCTCTTTATGGAACATGATTGACAAGATAAGATTTATAAGATCTTACTACATAACATAAGGAACGTATAAGCAATTGCATGTATAACAAAATTAACAACACAAGCAAGGCCTCAACCAATGTTCTGTGTTTTGCCTTAAGCAGTAAATATTATTCGGATGGATTATGTATTATTATTCCCTGAGGAAGTGAGTCGTACTGCTCAAATCCAACCGACGGCTGTGAAACCCAGAGCCGGTGCCATACAAGGTCAATGGAAGAGCCAGACTCCACGACCTCCCACCTCATGGTCAGTGCACGAGTACAACATAGCAGGACCGTAGTCTCATGCTTAAGTGACCTCAGCCACAGGGTCAGCTCCCGCAGGCTACCCTCTGCCTAGCCCACCTCAGTACAGGTCTCGGAGCTAGTGAAACTGAGCCACGGGCCTGTTCACCGTGCTCTGAGCCATGAACGCATTCATGCTCCCATATCACATATCCTGAGCCATGGGACTGTTCACCATGCTCTATACATATCCCGAGTCTGCAACCCCAGTTGCACTCGAAACCTCACTATTTTAGGCTAGGAGAAACCTCGCATATTCAACAATATGTGCTCTGGGTTAACCCGCAGGAGAACCAGTTTCACCATCACCAGCTCCTGACGATGATGGATCTATGGCCAGGGCAACTACATGATATGTTCCACTGTGATTAGTTAGTATATTTTAAGTGGATTATTAAGGCAATCAAGTTGTATAGCATGCAGATTATAATAAGAAGAAATAACATGAAACTCAACATCATGCTTTTACTGTCATCAACATCATCCTGATCCATCACAAGGATCCAACATTACATTGCCATTGGGATCTCAATCCCTCATCACATAGTGTCACTACCTCTCAAGGCTTACATCCTCACCATGGGATAGATCATCATCAGAGAATAACATCTCATCAAGGCACTTTAGCCATCTCAGGTCCTCATACCATAACACATCATGCATGTTACCTCATCATCAAGAGTAACCATCAGAGCAGTGTTACTCAAACATATATACCTCTTAGCCCTTTACCTGGCTATGCATCTGTACCTACATGGTTAGTATACACAGTCATCATAGATTAACAGAAGGATCATATTATCAAACATAGGGTGACATTGATGATTACATACTTTGTCATTCATGCCTCAACATGTGACCATAGGCATAGGCCATATCATCATGCAAGCATCTTATATGCTTATCATTTACTCAACATCATACAAATAATTCAAGATAATTATAAACACATGTAATGTCTTGTCAATATACTTAGATGTGATCTACTATAACGATTACCATCAAGCACATCAGGATCATCACCGTGACTGCATGTACAAGATCTAACATATCGGTTTCCATACAAGGAACAAGACCCTCACTATAAGCGCCCACTACCCTCACCAAAGGTAGTATCGGGCAGGGCACTCTCCCCTATCGCCCAACACTCCCACCACATAACGGTCAAGCAACCATCTACATATCGGCCAAGCAAGTTAGCCACACAACGGCCAAGCACACAGCAAGGTATCAGGCTACCACATATATCGGGCAACAAGGAACCAAGCCATCTCGTGCACTCATGTGTATCGCGCAATGCGTGTCATGCACCTCAAGTCGGGCAACGCTGTGTCGGGTATCAAGGGTACAATGGCCACAAAGCCTATCGGGCAACTGAGCCTATGGGTGTGTCGCTCATCAGGTGCAACGGGAATCTATATGCAATGGCTTAGGGATACTAGGTGACACTTTTTCAGGCATCACCACAACGCCAGGATGCCCGGCACCATCTAGCCACATACTCCATAATGTCTAAGGTACGGACACAAGGCTACCACCTGAACCAGTCTTGTCGGGCAGAGGACACAACCATGTGTGACGCCCGACACACAAGGGTAACAACAAACATTCTACTCATCTACGTATAACGACCAGGGCACAACCTCAAACGATAGCAAAGAAAACATGTCGTCCAGCTAGCTAACCTCATCTATTGGCCAACACACAAGGCAAGGGCTAGGGAAGACGCCCACTACAGAACTAGCTATCAAAGCTTCACAACATCAAGGTATAAAGAGGTTAAGGGTGTCGGGCAGGGTACTCATCAAGGTGTGATGCTCGACACACACGAGGCAGGAACTAGGTGCAACCCCCGACACAGCCACAACAACATAACGTCCAAGGCTCTAGGCCAAAGAGGGATATCGGATGACAGACAACCCCAAGACCATATCGGGCAAGATGCAACTCAACTAGGTCGTCACCAACCTCAAGCACAAGGATACCAAAACCCTAAAGGATCAAGAAGATGACTCACCTCTCAACAACCAAGAGAGGGGTCTTGCACAACTCCTTATCACCAATCGGGCAACACAAGGATCAAACCCAACAAGATCTACATCCACCACAAAGCTCACCTCTCAAATCCATGGTGAGAGAAGGGTGTTGCTCAAGCAACTAGAACACAAGCTCACCTCTCAACTTAAACGAGAGAGGGGTATTGCCCATATTACTAGAGTTCAAGCTCACTTCTTTAGACCAAGGAGGGAGAGTGGTGTTGCTCAACAAGAAACCCTAGAACATGGTTCGGCCAACAAGAAGCAACTAAGCAAGAAACCCAAACTAGCAACATGCATAGCCGATCATAAGCAACATATAAACAAGAACATAGAAGATGGTAATGTAGTCAGGGTTAGGAGTTATGTAACCTACCTTAAGCAAGCTCCAAGCTCCAAGCACCACCACAAGAAGGAGAGCAAGGCACTCTAGGGTTCGGCCACCACTAGAGGAAGAAGGAGACTCCAAGGCAAGGATCGGCCACCAAGCTTGCAAAAGAAGAGGGTTTCGTGCACCAAGGGAGAGGGAGACTAAGGAACTAAAAGGGATCCTTATCAAGAGAAAGGAAACACATATATAGAAGAGGATGGAGGAGAAACCAAGAAAAGACAAGGCAAGGTGTCACCCACCTAGGGACACTTGTCCATGGGCAATGCCACCACTCTAGCTTGTCTTAAACACATGTCCAAGGCCATTGCCACATGCAAGCATCAAGCTCCAAGTGTCCACTAGAGGTTACACAAACGAGGTCAAAGAAGGTCAAAGAGGTCCATGGGTGACACACCTCCACACCATGGCTGACACACTCCCATGGGCGACACAACTCAAGACAACACACACCCTGGGAGACACACCTAGGCCGACACAAGCACACATGCCCGACACAAGGTCCAAAAAGGCAAGGCAACACTCAACAAGGCCCACCAAGGCTCAACCAAGCCCAAAGGAACTCAAGCAATGAGCCCAACCCTTCCTCTCAACACTAGAGGAAGTAAGGAGAGGGAGGAACACTTCACAAGGTGACAAACTTGAGAACAAACCCTAGACTTGGGTCAATTGCAAGTAGCACCTCCAGCTCTCAACAAAGCACCAACAAACCCTAATCACTACTAAAGGTGATTCGCAAGCAACTAAGCACCAGGGTTAAGCAAAGCAAACAGGATAAGCCCTAAACGGAGGTCAGGGTCCTTACAAACTAACCCTCTACAAAGGGATTTCGTCCTCAAAATTCGAAGGAAAAAGCAAGGGATACTTCCTCCTCATCTCTTCCTCAAGCTCCCATGTGGCTTCCTCAATACCACGATGATGCCAAAGAACCTTCACAAGAACCAGGTCCTTCCTCTTCAGCTTCTTAACCCTTCTGTCCAGGATCATCACAGGACCTTCCTCGTAGGTCACATCTTCATCAAGCTCAACTTCGACTAGCTGTATCATTGTTCCTGTATCCGGATGACTTTTCTTCAGCATACTGACATGGAACAGTGGATGTAACCTATGCAACTCTGGTGGCAACTCTAACTCATAAGCTACCTTGCCAACTCGTGCTATGACCGGGTATGGCCCCATATATCTGGGTGTGAGCTTACCCTTCCGGCCAAATCTTAGCACACCTTTCCATAGTGAGACTTTAAGATACACCTTGTATCCTACCTGGAACTCCAAAGGTCGTCGTCGATTGTCTGCGTAAGACTTCTGCATGTCCTGTGCCGCTTTCAACTGTTGTTGTATCACTTTGATCTTTTCTGTTGTTTGTTGTACTAAGTCAGGACCCAGAAGTTTATATTCCCCAGACTCATACCAACACAATGGAGATCTGCACTTCCTGCCATATAAGGCCTCATAAGGAGCCATGTCAATGCTCCAGTGATAACTGTTGTTGTAGGCAAACTCTATAAAACTGAGATGTATGCCCCAATTGTCTAGGAACTGCAAAACACAAGCTCGAAGGAGATCCTCCAAAGTCTAAATAGTCCTCTCAGACTATCCATCTGTCTGTGGGTGGAAGGTGGTGCTGAACCTCAACTGTGTTCCCAACGCTTTGTGCAACTGTTCCCAGAAACGACTCATGAACTGCGGACCTCTGTCGGAAACTATCATTACTGGCACACCGTACAGCCACACTATCTCATCTACGTATAATTGAGAAAGCTTCTCGGATGTATACGTTGTCTTTATAGGTATAAAATGGGTAGACTTCGTCAATCTGTCCACTATCACCCAAATGGAATCATGATTCCTAGTTGTCCTGGGCAGACCAACTACAAAATCCATGGTTATATGATCCCATTTCCACTGTGGTATCGGCAGGGGTTGTAACGTACCTACTGGCTTTTGATGCTCAGCCTTGACTTGCTGACATACCGCACACCTAGCCACAAACTTGGCTACATCTTTCTTCAAATCGGGCCACCAATACAAGTCCTTTAGGTTATGGTACATCTTGGTGACTCATGGATGCATAGCATACATCGACGTGTGTGCTTCCTCGAGTACTAGCTTCCTCAGATCATCTTCATCAGGGACCACCATCCTATCTTGATAGCAAACTAGTCCATCCTCAGACTCATGGAACCCATCACACTTTTCACTGCCAAACTCTGACCTGAACAACTGCACTATATCATCTGTTTGTTGTGCATCTTTGATCTGCTGTCTCAGTGTAGGCTTGACTTGCATATGTGCTAAAATTCCAGCTAACAAGGAAACTTCCATCTGCACATTCATCTGTCGCAAGGAAACAAGCATATCCCGTTTATGGCATACCAAGGAACTCAACTGTGCCTTCTTTGTAGAAAGAGAAGAAGACTTTCGGCTAAGCACATCGGCTACCGCATTCTCTTTACCATGATGATACTCGATGGTGCAGTCATAATCATTGATTAACTCCATCCATCGTCGCAGTCGCATGTTTAGCTCATTCTGTGAAAAGATGTACTTCATATTCTTATGATCTGTGAAGATCTGACATACTTCCCTGTAGAGATAGTGTCTCCAAATCTTTAACGCATGAACCACTGCTTCCAACTCCAAATCATGAGTCGGATAGTTCTCCTTGTGTTTCTTAAGTTGTCGAAAAGCAAAAGAAACCACATGATCTTCCTGCATCAGCACACAACCTAAACCTTTATTGGAAGCATCACAGAAAACAACATATCCCTTCCCAGGCTCTGGCAGGACTAACACTAGAGCACTAGTCAGCTTCTCCTTCAAACTTTGGAAAGCTTGCTGACAACGGTCATTCTAGACAAAAGGTACATCCTTTCTAGTCAACTTTGTCATCGGTAACGCAATCGCACTGAAGTCCTTGATAAACCTCCTGTAGTAACCTGCTAGACCCAGGAAACTATGAACTTCCGTCAGCGTCTTCGGCTGCTCCCACTCTGCAACGGACTCCACCTTCTTAGGGTCCACCTTAACTCCTTCTGCAGATATTACGTGGCCCAAGAAAGTCACTTCCTCCAACCAGAACTCACACTTACTGAACTTGGCATACAACTGATGTTGGCAAAGAAGAGTCAACATTAGTCGAAGATGTCGCTCATTCTCTTTCCTGTCCCGACTATAGATCAAGATGTCGTCTATAAAGACTACAACAAACTGATCTAGAAATGGACGGAACACTCTGTTCATCAGATCTATGAAAGCAGCAGGCGCATTGGTTAGCCCAAACGGCATAACCACAAACTCAAAGTGACCATACCTCGTTCTGAAAGCTGACTTTGGTATGTCATCTGCCTTAATCCTCAACTGATGATATCCAGACCGTAGATCGATCTTTGAAAACACTGTAGCGCCACGTAACTGATCGAACAGATCATCTATCCTCGGAAATGGGTACTTGTTCTTGATCGTAACTTTGTTCAACTGTCGGTAATCTATACATAACTGCATTGATCCATCCTTCTTCTTAACAAACAACACTGGAGCACCCCAAGGCGACGTACTCAGTCGGATGAAACCTTTCTCCAACAACTCTTGCAACTGCTTCTTAAGTTCTACCATCTCCACTGGAGCCCTCCTATATGGTATCTGTGCAACTGGTTGTGTTCCTGGGACCATATTGATCTCAAAATCAATCTCTCAGGGTGGAGGAACACTGGGGAACTCATCAGGAAACACATCCGCAAACTCTCAGACAACCGTCACCTCTTCAAGGCTAGGACCTTTTGCCTTGGTATCCACAACATGAGCTAAGAATACCTCACATCCTTATCGTAACAACTTCTCTACCACCATAGTTGACACTAAGCATGTCGGAAGAATCTTCCTATCACCTTGGAAGATCCACTTCTTACCATCATCATCAAACACAGCTTGCTTGGAACCACAGTCCAAAACAACCTTATACTTCTCTAAGGTATCCATCCCAAGGATCACATCGAAACCATGCATATCAAGTGGTATAAGATCCACTTGTATACTGTGTCCCGAAAAAGATAAGACACAAGATGAACACTCTTCTCGAAGCATCGAGGAACCATCAAGAGGGGTTTCTAACAATAAGCTATCCTTCTTACAACTAATAGGTAAACGACAGTTCTCAAGCATACTATAGGCGATAAAAGAGTGTGTAGCACCCGGGTCAACCAGAATAGATATAAAGCAAGAAGAAGACATATCATAATGAAATAACTCCATCTGACATGTCACCACTAGTGGGTTGACTATCGCCTTCGGCTGACTCATAGCATAAAATCGAGTCGTTGCTTGCTGCCCACATCCTCTGCTTCCTTGAGCATACGATCTCGCTTATGACGTTGGACCGCGTCCTCGCCCTCTGCTACTACTGGGATGCTATCTATCTGACCCTCGTTGATTCTTCCTTAGTTGTTGTGTCACTTCAACATCTCTATTCGGGCAGTTGAACCTAAAATGCCCAATCTGACCACAAAGATGGCATGACCTATCTTCAAACTGTGCCCTAGATGGCCCTGTCACTGCCACAGAAGTTGTACTATGTGCCTTTGATGGTGAAGAAACATAACCTCTTCCCTTACTCGGAGACCACTGTGACGGTACACTGGAACCTCTCATCACGGAAGGTGCTGAAAACCTTGGCTTCTTGAAGCCACAAAATCTCCATCCTTGGAACTGAGCAGACCTCTTCTTAGACATGGATTCTCTTTTCTCCCTTATTGATCGTTCAATCCTCCGAAAAGATTCCACAAACATAGCAAACCGCTCACGGTTCTCTAACGCAAAAACAGGTGTTTTCAGCTCAGCACTCAGACCCTTCTCAAAACGTCTGATCCGCTCCTCATCTGTTGCTGCCATGTGAGGACAAAACTTCAACAAATCCATGAACTTGGCCTCATACTCGGTGATGTTCATCGTTCCTTGGCGCAGGCTCTCCAACTGACTGATCTTCTCATCCAGATACGTCTTCGAAAAGTATCTACTGACGAACTCGCGCCACAAAACCTCCCAACCGATCACCTCACCAGGATGCTTCTCCTCCTCGATGGTCCAGTAGTGACCAGTACTACCTTTCAAAAGGTAGACAGCGTGCTTTACTTTGTCTGCTTCAGCAATGTCAAGGATCCAGAAAGCCTTCTCAAGACTTGTCAGCCACAGATCTGCATCCATTGGATCAGCCGTTCCAGCATTATCCGAAGCTCCGACTCAGCAAAGCTACTCAAAGGTCTTCCCAATACCTGATGTTTCACCATGGGGAGCCTGTGCTCTTGGCGGAGGCACTGGAAATCTTTCTACCATGAGATTCATCGTAGCCATCATCTGCCCCATAAGCTGTTGATAGGCAGGGTGTTCAAGAATGGCTGGGTCAGGTTGGGGGACCTCAGGCACCTGATCTTCATGTGCCTGACCAAAAGCTCCATCAACTGATACAGCATCGCTGTTCTCGGCAGCGTGTTCTTCATGGTTTCTAGACATCTTGGCTTTTCTTCCACTGAGGGCAGAAGACGATGGTAAGAAAATCTAGAAAACTCACAAGAACAGACACAACCTAGTCCTAAATCCCTATAGACTCAGTGAACCTAGAGCTCCGATATCAAAACTTGTGGCAACACATCCCACTATCACACAGACAGCGAGGTGTTATGAGAAAAATGTGTGGAAGACACCATAATCCACAGATTACCAAAATCATGGGTTAATTAAAACAGATTTCGAAAAGCGGATAAACTAAGAAACTATTACATTCAGATCCTCATCCTGCAAGGAAATAGGTTATATAAATATTTACAAGTCTTGATACGTGTCCACAGCTTAGGAGATTAGCTGTCAAGCCATCACATGAGTTCATCACCTGTTATATATACATAACGGACCACAACTGGCCAGCAGCAGGATATACAAAACATCATCGGCTATACATCTTGAAACAACGTCAAAACACCTCCAAGGACCTGAGAGTACAGGGATGACTCTAGACTCTACTACAAAACAACCCAAACAGCAGCATGTCCATCTCTTGCCTTCTACTGCTCGTCTTGCTGCTCGGCCGCAACTCTGTGACCACCACCACGTCTAGCTCGAACACCTAAAAAGGTTACAAACCAGCGAGCTGAGACACATAGTCCCAGCGAGAAACATAACTCCCCGCCGAAACCACAAACCTCAGAAGATAAAGCAACAGTAGCAAATTACTGTTAAAAGGTACAACAAGAGCAGTCTATATAGCAAGGCTTATTCATACCATCAAGCTTACCAGATGTATGGAAGGCATATCACCCATTATCTCTTTATGGAATATGATTGACAAGATAAGATTTATAAGATCTTACTACATAACATAAGGAACGTATAAGCAACTGCATGTATAACAAAATTAACTAGACAAGCAAGGCCTCAACCAATGTCCCGTGTTTTGCCTTAAGTAGTAAATACTATTCGGCTGGATTACGTATTATTATGCCCTAAGGAAGTGAGCCGTACCACTCAAATCCAAACGACGGCTGTGAAACCCAGAGTTGGTGCCATACAAGGTCAATGGAAGAGCTGGACTCCACGACCTCCCACCTCGTGGTCAGTGCACGAGTACAACACAAGCAGGACCGTAGTCTCATACTTAAGTGGCCTCAGGCACAGGGTTAGCTCCTGCAGGCTACCCTCTGCCTAGCCCGCCTCGATACAGGTCTTGGCGCTAGTGAAACTGAGCCACGGGCTTGTTCACCGTGCTCTGAGCCATGAACGCATTCATGCTCCCATATCACATATCCTGAGCCATGGGCCTATTCACCATGCTTTATACATATCCCGAGTCTGCAACCGCAGCTGCACTCGAATCCTCACTATTTTAGGCTAGGATAAACATCACATATTCAACAATATGTGCTCCAGGTTAACCCACAGGAGAACCCGTTTCACCATCACCAGCTCCTGACGATGATGGATCTATGGCCAAGGCAACTACATGATATGTTCCACTGTGATTAGTTAGTATATTTTAAGTGGATTATTGAGGCAATCAAGTTGTATAGCATGCAGACTATAACAAGAAGAAATAGCATGAAACTCAACATCATGCTTTTACTGTCATCAACATCATCCTGATCCATCACAAGGATCCAACATTACATTGTCATTGGGATCTCAATCCCTCATCACATAGTGTCACTACCTCTCAAGGCTTACATCCTCACCATGGGATAGATCATCATCAGAGAATAACATCTCATCAAGGCACTTTAGCCATCTTAGGTCCTCAGACCATAACACATCATGCATGTTACCTCATCATCAAGAGTAACCATCATAGCAGTATTACTCAAACATATATACCTATTAGCCCTTTACCTTGCTATGCATATGTACCTGCATGGTTAGTATACACAGTCATCATGGATTAACAGAAGGATCATATTATCCAACATAGGGTGACATTGATGATTACATACCTTGTCATTCATGCCTCAACCTGTGACCATAGGCATAGGCCATATCATCATGTAAGCATCTTATATGCTTATCATTTACTCAACATCATACAGATAATTCAAGATAATTATAAACACAGGTAATGTCTTGTCAATATACTTAGATGTGATCTACTATAACGATTACCATCAAGCACATCAGGATCATCACCGTGACTGCATGTACAAGATCTAACATATCGGTTTCCATACAAGGAATAAGACCCTCACTATAAGCGCCCACTACCCTCACCAAAGGTAGTATTGGGCAGGGCACTCTCCCCTATCACCCAACACTCCCACCACATAACGGTCAAGCAACCAGCTACATATCGACCAACCAAGTTAGCCACACAATGGCCAAGCACACAGCAAGGTATCAGACTACCACATATATCGAGCAATAAGGAACCAAGCCATCTCGTACACTCATGTGTATCGCGCAACGCGTGTCGTACACCTCAAGTTGGGAAACGTTGTGTCGGGTATCAAGGGTACAATGGCCACAAAGCCTATCGAGCAACTGAGCCTATGGGTGTGTCGCTCATCAGGTGCAACGGGCATCTATATGCAACGGCTTAGGGATACTAGGTGACACTCTGTCGGGCATCACCACAACGCCAGGACGCCCGGCACCAGCTAGCCACATACTCCATAACGTCTAAGGTACGGACACAAGGCTACCACCTGAACCAGTCTTGTCGGGCAGAGGACACAACTATGTGTGACGCCCGACACACAAGGGTAAGGACCAACATTCTACTCATTTAGGTATAACGACCAGGGCACAACCTCAAACGACAGCAAAGAAAACATGTCATCCAGCTAGCTAACCTCATCTATCGGCCAACACACAAGGCCAGGGCTAGGGAAGACGCCCACCACAGAACTAGCTATCAAAGCTTCACAACATCAAGGTATAACGAGGTTAAGGGTGTCGGGCAGGGTACTCATCAAGGTGTGATGCTCGACACACACGAGGCAGGAACCAGGTGCGACGCCCGACACAGCCACAACAACATAACGTCCAAGGATCTAGGCCAAAGAGGGATATCGGGCGACAGACAACCCCAAGACCATATCGGGCAAGATGCAACCCAACCAGGTCATCACCAACCTCAAGCACAAGGGCACCAAAACCCTAAAGGATCAAGAAGATGGCTCACCTCTCAACAACCAAGAGAGAGGGGTCTTGCACAACTCCTTATCACCAATAGAGCAACACAAGGATCAAACCCAACAAGGTCTACATCCACCACAAAGCTCACCTCTTGAATCCATGGTGAGAGAAGGATGTTGCTCAAGCAACTAGAACACAAGCTCACCTCTCAACTTAAACGAGAGAGGGGTATTGCCCATATTACTAGAGTTCAAGCTCACTTCTTTAGACCAAGGAGGGAGAGGGGTGTTGCTCAACAAGAAACCCTAGAACATGGTTCGGCCAACAAGAAGCAACTAAGCAAGAAACCCAAACTAGCAACATGCATAGCCGATCATAAGCAACATATAAACAAGAACATAGAAGATGGTAATGTAGTCAGGGTTAGGAGTTATGTAACCCGCCTTAAGCAAGCTCCAAGCACCACCATAAGAAGGAGAGCAAGGCACTCTAGGGTTCGGCCACCACTAGTGGAAGAAGGAGACTCCAAGGCAAGGATCGGCCACCAAGCTTGCAAAAGAAGAGGGTGTCGTGCACCAAGGGAGAGGGAGACTAAGGAACTAAAAGGGATCCTTAGCAAGAGAAAGGAAACACATATATAGAAGAGGATGGAGGAGAAACCAAGGAAAGACAAGGCAAGGTGTCACCCACCTAGGGACACTTGTCCATGGGCAATGCCACCACTCTAGCATGTCTTAAACACATGTCCAAGGCCATTTCCACATGCAAGCATCAAGCTCCAAGTGTCCACTAGTGGTGACACAAAATGAGGTCAAAGAAGGTCAAAGAGGTCCATGGGTGACACACCTCCACACCATGGCTGACACACTCCCATGGGCGACACAACTCAGGCCGACACACACCCTGGGATACACACCTAGGCCGACACAAGCACACATACCCGACACAAGGTCCAAAAAGGCAAGGCAACACTCAACAAGGCCCACCAAGGCTCAACCAAGCCCAAAGGAACTCAAGCAACGAGCCCAACCCTTCCTCTCAACACTAGAGGAAGCAAGGAGAGGGAGGAACACCTCACAAGGTGAAAAACTTGCCCACAAACCCTAGACTTGGGTTAATTGCAAGTAGCACCTCCAGCTCTCAACAAAGCACCAACAAACCCTAATCACTACTAAAGGTGATTAGCAAGCAACTAAGCACCAGGGTTAAGCAAAGCAAACAGGATATGCCCTAAATGGAGGTCAGGGTCCTTACAAGTTCCATGAGTAAGTTGTTGCCTAGTGAGAGGTGGAAAAACATTTAATAGGCTTTGAGAGCCATGTGAGATGCTTGTGTAACAAGTATTATGCATACCTCGATCTAAGGACCTAGAGGTAATAGTTACCTAATAAATGGTAATAGTGATAGTGATGAATTGAGGGTATGAATGCCCAAAGTTGATAAGTATGATAATGATGCTGCTGAGGGAAGTGAACTTTCAAAGAAATGAAATGAGAGATTGAGATCCCAATGTCTTATAAAGACTGACAAGTGATTGATGAAAATAGTACTTGTTTCTTAATGGCATTTGTCTGAGTAAGTTATGTTTGAGAACTTGACTGATTCTAAAAGAAAATGATAATGTACTTAATTAATCAAGTGAAATCATATCATGTAGAGCCCTAACCATAGATCCGTCATCGTCAGCAATAGGTGATGGTGAAATGGGTGCTCTGCGGCAAAACTTGGAACGCATATTTTGAATATGTGGGGGAAATGGGTGATTGTATCATGATGTCCTAATGAGGGAATTGATGAAAGGTAAATAACAAACCTCTAAATCCTTCATTACATGTATCGGGATGGATGTATCATGAATCCCCCGATGATTGGGATAGATGTGGTACACATCTCCCAATAATGTTAATGTCAGATCGATGGAGATAAATATGAAATCTCACGATCGCAAAGAGAGTACAGCACGCCACTGTAACTCTAATAGCAAAGTTGCCAGTATACCCTGGAAAGCTATATATAGCAGAGACACAAGATGTCCTGCATGGAATCTTGCACTAACCGAGATATGAGAGGTCTTGGTAGCCGGCTCTACCTTTGACCTTGTATGGTACCGATTTCGACTTCGCAATGGTCGGTTGGAGTATGAGCGGTATACCTCATCTCCTCAGGGCATAAGTGTGATTGTAAAATGTAACTAGATGTATAGCATGTTTGCTTAAGGTTTGAATACAGAAACTCATTGGCTGATGTTACATTCCTTTTATGCAATTTCAGTTGATAAATGTTATTCATATCTCGTTACATTCCTTGCAATTAGATAAATGGATTATGAATCTACCATGAGTAGATACAATGTTCTCCTTAGGAAAGGAGACTATCTTTCTCTATTCATACAATGAATAATGTTGTTGTTAATATGTAAGAACTCATGTTCAATTTTAATATAATAATCTGCAACAACAATGTTTTGGCGGAGGGTTATATCTCCCGCTGGGACAATTTATAATTGTCTCACCCCCATGGGATCTAATGTTTTTAGGTAATCGCATAAGAAGAAGCAGGAACCCAATAGCAAGAGAAAAGCAGCAGCAATATCAGGGACAGCAATGATGACTCAGGTGGAGGCATTGGCTGCCAAGTTTTGTCTAGATAGTAGTCCTATGTGTCGTCTCTATACTCTCAGGTCCTCGGAGTCAGTAGATAGTTTTTTTGTCATCGACTTGAGATTTTGTCTTGATGCCTCGAAGTTATATGTTGTCTATATTTTATGTCTGGAGACAGCTGATGTTGTAAATCTCAAGAAGAGATAGTGCAAGACATGTACTTTGAAACAGAATGTAAATGTTATACTTTTGCTCTTGAAGAAAAAGATTTCCTATGTGTGGATCTCTTTGCAAAAAGTTTTAAATTTTTAGTGATTTTCAGTAATCGGTTGCTAATAATTCTCTTCCGCATTAGTTAATCTTGTTTTCGCGAGTCGGTCATTTTACATTTGATATTTTAAACAACATTATTTGGTATTTGAGATAGTTGACATAAGACTTTATCTTCAAACCAAACAATAAATGTCTTATTATCCTCTCTAATAAGCCACATTGAATTGGCTCGAGGATATTTTGTCTTGATGGAATTGGTATGTTCGATGATATAAATACTCACTTCATCAATGTTGTGTAAAATATACAATTGAACTTTTTCTCATAGCTCACAACTGATTACTTTCACTGTGGTCCTAAAGTCCCTTTGTCGGAACAGTCCTCAATATTTTTTCATTTATAAGAGCTTCATTACAATTGGCCTTAGGTCGGGGTTACGACTCGCGGCTGTGGAAGTAAGCAAGGGTGAGGAAGGACCTACGAGCGGTGATGGGGAAGGACATGGGGGCAATCGTGCAGAGCGAGGGCGCGGTACTCATAGCAGAGGAGGACATGGGCGAAAAGGTAGGAACCAGGTGTCAATGTCAAAAAAGAGGGTGTTTGGCCGGCACAGCAAGACCGGGTGTGGTAATGTGCTCAAGCACCAGGGCTATGGTCGGGGGAATAGGGGTACTCACGTTGATGATGCCCTCGCCCGACCAAGTTGAGGGCAGTGAGGGAGAAGAAAATATAGATGAAGCTGAAGGCAGTGAAGGAGAAGAAGAAAACAAGGATGATATATATGAAGCCAAAGGTAGTGAAGAAGAAGAAGAAGAAGAAGACAATGACGAGATGACAATGGAGGAATATAATAAAATGTTGGCTGAGTTAGCAGAAGTCATTCGTGTTAAGCAGTCAGAAGAAAGAAAAGATGAGGCTGACAGGGAAAATGCTGAGAGGGCAACAAAGTATGTAGGAATGAATCCCTTAATCCTGAAGATTATGAAGGGTACGACAGATCCAGTGGTGCCCAAGGATGAGGGCAGGTTCCGGGTGATCACGGAAGTCAAGGACAAAGAAGCACTGATGGTCTGACTCGTCCCAGCGATGCAGGAATAGGTTATGTCGGCCAGTTCATCGCAAGTAAAGCTGAATCAATCACCAGTTCTTTTTAGATATTGGGAAAGGCGGTAGCCTCAGTCCCATGGGCATTTCATTCTCAAGATCACATTGAAGTTCACTTGGGTTAACGTATTGATGGGAAAAGGGGAATAAAAGGGGTGTTGGTTTTTTGGTCTCTGTTTTTTATATGAACTCATTCAACGTCAGATCCTAGGAAGACAAACGAGCCTATTTACGTGTTACCTTTTGTCTCAAAAAAAAGCTTCATTACAACTCATAAAGTCATTATAAAAGTCCATAACCTCCCTCACCACATAACCCTCAATAATACTCCCTTCTCGTTGATAACAGTTTCAAACTTCACCTTTAAAAGCACTCATGTACCATTCAAAAAGGATACATCCAATGCAAAAAAATTGGTCCCAACATTTTCACTTCCCTAGTCAAATGGAAAACAAGATGTACCGTGATATCAAAGAATGAAGGAGGAAAATACATCTCAAGTTGGCATAGGGTAACAACGACTTCTCTTTGCAACTTGTCGAGATTCTTAGGATCAATAACTTTGTTGCATAGAGTGTTAAAGAAGAAACAAAGTCTGGTGATTGCAAACCTTACATGCTTAATAAGTATAGATTGAATTGTCACATGCAATATTTGTTGCATTAGAATGTGACAATCATGATATTAAGACCTATTAGCTTCAAATATTTCATTGATGTCAGTCTACAGATATTGGAAGAGTATCCCTATGGTACCTTAACATTAAGCAAGCACTCAAAAAAAGTTTTCTCCTTTCTACACAACATATAACAAGTAGGAGGTAAATATGTTTTTCGATCACTCCTAACTACTATTAATTTTTTCCTTATTCTCATTTCACATAGGTCCATTCTATATTTGATTCCATATTTAGTCTTACCTTGTATATTCAACGGAGTACCAATGACGCTATCACAAACTTTTTTCTCAACATGCATAACATTGATACAATGCCCAACTGCCAAAGAACTCCAACAAGGAAGATCCCAAAATATTGACCTCTTCTTGAATAAAGATTTGTCACTCTGTGTGGGAATGGTAAATTGTGATCTCTTACTAAATTTATTGACAAAGTCTTTTACTCTTTCATAAATAAACTCCCCTGATATAGGTTTAGAAGTACTTCGTTCCTCATTCAATCCATTGAATGCTTTGCGCAACCTTTGATAAGGATGAATTTTTAGAAGAAACCTTTGATGACCAAGATATATAGTCTTTCTACCATGTTTTAGTCGTATTTAATCAGTAATCTCTTCACATATAGGGCATGCTTTAGATCCTTTTATAGTGTATCTAAACAAATTCCCATACGCTAGAAAGTCATTAATAGTGGAAACAACATAGCATGCAAATGAAATGTCTTTCTACATGAATTATCATAGGTCATCACATCTTCTCCCCAGAGTTCCTTTAAGTCATCAATCAGAGGTTCAAGACAAATATCGATGTCATTGCCAGGTTGTTTAGGGCTTGATATCAACAACGACAACATAATGTACTTATTTTTCATACACAACCAGGGAAGACGATTGTATATAAAAATCGTAACATGCCAAGTGCTATATTCATTGCTCAGTGTGATGTATGGATTCATCCCATCGATACAAATACCAAATCTTATAATTCTGACTTCTTCACCAAATTTAGGGTATAATAAATCATTGTTCTTCCACCGTGTAGAATCAAACACATGTCCTAGGATTCCATCATTATTTTTTTTAACCTCTGCATGCCACCTTAAATTCTCCATATCCATTAGATTGGCAAACAAGCATTGAAACCATGATGTTATAGATAAATACCACACCACTTTGGTAGGAGATCCAGTTTTGGACTTTCGCAAAGTCATCATTTTATACCTTGACGCCCCACATTTTGGACAATCTTTAAAATCGACATAGTCCTTTTCAACTAACACACAATCATTTAGGCATGCATGTATCTTCTTAGCCTTAATTCCCATTGGGCATAACATTTTCTTTAATTTGTATGTCGAGATTGGAAGCTCATTGCCTTCAGGAAGAATTTCTTTCAACAAAGACAATAATGACATGAAGTTTTTGTTGCTCCATCTATTGTTAGCCTTTATATTATACAATCTCAACACACCGGTCATCTTCGTAAACTTAGTACAACCTATGTATAATGTTCTCTCAACATCATGTACAATGTTCTTAAATAAGGAAGGTGGATCAGTGTGCTCTACCCCACAATTATATAGCATCACATTAACCATGTCTATCTGAATCAGTTCATTCACATCTACATCATCGGAGGTAATTTCTTCTTCAATGCAAATTCTTCTATCGACATCTACTGATCTCACGGTTGGATTCTCTCCATGCCAATACCATTATCTATATCCCTGTACAATCCTGTTGCACATGACACGACTTTTGGTTTTTTCACCAGTGTTGACTTTCAAGTTGTTACCGCAATGCCTACATGGATAATAGAACCAATCTCCAGGTTGTTTCCTTTGTTCCTCCATAAATCTTATAAGTTGATAAAGACTAGTAATAAACTCCAAGTTTTAGGGATTTGGAATGGACATCCATAATCTATCCATTCTATGATCAAAGAAAAAACAAGTTTTAGGGTTTAGTATTTACAGATTAGGCTTAGGATTTATAGATAGATCAGGGTTTATTATTTTGCATTTAGGGATAAGGGTTTATATATTAGGCTTTATGGTTCATAGATTAGGGTTTAGGGTTCAGTAATGAATGCATGTACCACCTATCCCATTCTTGAACACCTAATCTCACTAGTAAGTGTATAATGTGTATTCAATTTTGAAGAAAATTTTGGTAGTATTTCCACGTAGTTCTCCAAGTACACCGATGTAGATGGGCAAATGTCCATCAATATATGTACTTAGATAGATAATAGGGAAATGCTGATGAAACATCTTGAAAACTGAATATACTTTATACGCTTACATCCTAAGTGAGATTAAGTGTTCAAGAACAGTCCCAAACTAGGGACTATCCAAGATTTACTCCTAATGAGTAAATCTCGAACGGGTTTCTAGGACAAAGTCATTAATTAGATATTAGGATTTATAAATTTGGGTCGGTTTTATGCCACACATCTATTGGTCAATTATCAAAATTTATAAAAAAAATAAACAAATAATTACACATGTATTTTGAAAATTATATAATTTGCATACCAAATATGCATATTGTTACTAAATATACATGCTTAACGTTACCAAATATACATGCATAATGTATAATGCGATGATATATGATGAGATAAACATAATTTGACCTAATGAGAGATGACTAGTATAAGGATGAGAAAAGATTATATGAGATGATAATAATTTGACCCAATATTTCCAAAAAGAATAAAAAATTAACATAACTATATCATTATCACAGGTAAGCATGACATTGTTTTACCTAAATGTAGAATTAATCACAAATTTATGTCATAATCATGTCATAATTAGAGGTAGGCATCACATGTAGGTGATGATAATAATTAGACCCTAGAATTTTCAAAATTGACCTGAATAGCAGAAGTAGAGGACCTCTGACAGTAGCTTTAGCAGTATCTTGTATAGTAGCTCAGGTAGTAGAATTTGGGAGCTCCACCGACAGCTCCGGTAGTAGCGCCGTGAGTAGTAGAGGCCGCAGATGCTAGAGCAGGTGGTGATGGTGGCCCGAAGCATGAGCAGCAGCAACTTTGCTGGCGTGACGATGGGGGAGGCAGGAGCAGGTGGTGACTATGGCCTGAGTACCTAGTAGCGGTGCCAAGCAGAGCAAGAGTAAGAGCAGGAGCATGATGGCATGAGCAGGAGCACAACAATGGTGGCAAAGGTCAAAATGGCCAGAGAGAGTGGCGGAAATATGGGGGAATAAATGAAACAGATATGGGGGAAAGTGTTTCACGCAGGTTCTATTGAGTGGAACATAATTGCCAGTTATCATAAAAAACTGACATTGGAAGTCTTAGACATTCGTTAAACAAACCAAACTGACACATAACCTAGTGCTGACAAACATAGCCATGCAGACCAGTATGGCCATGTTGGAGACTTATTTGTTGGTTCACAAAGGCTAAAATTGATAACAAAAACCGTAATCCCAAAAAAAAAGTTGGTCTTTGTTAAAATCAATGAATAAGTAAGCACATTGACGTCGGTTTCTTTAGCGACACCGAAAACAGAGACCTATCCCCAAATAAAAAATTTTAGCCTCAGTAAGGTAACCTAGTGGTCAGTTTGGCAAAGAAACTGACAACACAGAAGAAATTTGAGGGGGGGAAGAAATATTTTTGTGGGGACAAGGCGTGAAAGTACTTAGACGTCGATTTTATATCTAAAACTAATGACAAAGATCCTTCTACAAACAAGAAAAGTGGTATTCAGTAAGGGAACTGTGTCGTCAATTCTTTCTCATAACCAATGATTGAGAAGTAGTTTGAGGGGATAATTTTTTCCGTGGGGACATGACGTGAACTTTGTGTCATCAGTTCTTAGATAAACTGACACTACACGTAAAAATTTTGGAGGCAAATATTTTTTCTCTAAAAAAATTCATTTCATTGGTTATCTAAGACGTCGGTTTCACTCAAACACAACCAAAGTTATAGTTAAAGTCGTACCCATGTCTTTTCTAAATGGCAGAACTTGACCAATGGTGATAGTTTTTCTTACAAACTAAAGTTAGTGATAATATGGTGTTGGTTTTGCTTTGGAAATGATGTTATCAAAAGTGACATTAGACATCAAAAATGTACTAGTGTTACTATAGGACAAGATAGAAGACATACTTACATCATACAACCAATCAATGTAGTAAATAGAATAATATAATGATAAAAGTGTATCTTTGAGATTAAAAGTAATAAGATCCAAAGATCTTGGTCAATGGTTGTGTAGATCATACAATCAAGATTTTGTACAAAAAAGTTAGGCTTTTCAAGTACTCAAGGTCAAGTTGACTCTATGATGATCATTGATCTACAAATATCAAGTCTAGAAAGTTTTCAAAGTTTATCATTGACATCATCAAGTATATTTGAATGGATGAATGATATACCTAGCTCATAATTTAGGAATTCAAAATAACTCAAAGTTTCCATATCAGTATTTACATCATTACTATTATTATCATCACACCATCAAGTTTCAAGATCTAGGTTTCAATTATACCAACTTCTGACCTAATAGGGGTTAGGCCATCAAGATCAAGTTTTTTATAAAAATATCATATTTTCTTTTCAAATAATAATATAAAATCACTTTAAGAACAAAATAGAATAGTAATGAGAATTATATCTTGAAAATAGAGGTCTAAACCTATCAAATTTTCTTGATGAAATGAACTATAGGTTTAGAATTTTTAGCTAAGATGGATTTGCTACAAATGAAAAAAGATTACGGTGATTTCTAGTATTTTCTATTAGGAGGAGAAAATATTCTTCTTCTGATGAAATGAGGTCAGTGTATCTTGCTTGGCCTTAACTATTGACTCAACCAATTGTTGTTGTTGGTTTCTCTACTATCTAATCTTGCAAGGGAGAGGGGCACAAATCGCAACACAACTGCAATCTGTACCACACATGTGGTCAATCTTGACCAAAGTGAGGGAGGGGGCACAACTGGCAATAAAGACACAATCCAGGCCACATGATCTAGTTGGTTTTAACCAAAACAATGACCACAGTGCTATTGTCACAAGTTCTGCTTAAGAAAGAGAAATATAGAGAGATATGATAGAGAGAGTGGGAAAGAGAATGAGAGGTATTAACGAGAATGCAAGGTCTGTTTGATTCGATCAATCTTGGTTTCACATAGATCAACAACTCCAAGTCATTCTTCTATTCTTCTTGTGTGTGAGAAGATGCATAAACTCACAACAAAAGGGTTTGTAAGAGCCTCAGGGCATGATATGGTCAAGGCCATTGGAGTTCTCAAAAAGTTGGTTGATGGAGATTAGGGGGACAAAATGAAGTATAAATGTTTTTTTTAGTATGTGGTGCATTCTAGAAGGTTTAGGGTTTCTAGGGATGGACTTTCATGGTTTGAGATGAGGATTGATGGTGAGGGGAACTCTTGGTAGGCAAGGCATGAATTACATTCAAATCACTATGAGTATGGGTCAAGGAGAGAAAAGGGAGAGAAAGAAAGGGAAAGTAGGGAGGTAAACGGTTCCATGAGTGTAGGGAGAGGAGAGGGAATCATGAGACTACTGTCCCCAACTTACATAAAGCAACCACAAGGTAGAAGATGACATGTGCACCATTGGATCTTGATTCAACAGTTGTTGAGGAAGATCTTGAGCCATGACCAAAGTGAGGGTTTAGGGTGGTAGACTTCCATTTCAGTAGAGAATCGTCTAGTCCTATAGATTATTTGTTTAAAAAAAGATGAATTAGGGGTATTTTTAGATTAAAATATCAAAAAAGCATAACTATTAATAGGAGATAAATTTTTGTTTCCGCTGCTATACTTTGTGCCTGTATTTCCTAACAAAATGTCAGGTTGTGGGGCCAATTGAGCATTGGTGAATGGTCGACAATGGTCATTGATGTGCTCGTCATAGACTAGGGGTCGATGAATGACCTAGCATAGGCATCAGAGTTGAAGTTCTTTGTCAGAGTCATCATCGGCGAGGGAAATAAACTTTGCATTGGTGTGCTAACACCAATGAAGTGCTTGTTTCTTATACTGTCGGTTGTTGGTGCGAGTGGCTCTAGGAATTTCCACTGATCGTTGAATGAATAGATTTATTGTGTTTCTCTTTGGTGTTGTCTGATGTCTCTCACTCAATCATTGATTACTGACTCCTCCATATCAATGGAGAATGATGTGCACTTGTTATTTTCCTACAAAAAAGATATGAAATTATAAACGAGAGAGGTAATATTTCTAGATGTGAGTAAATGAAAGACTTATCAACTTAATGTCTAGAATTATAAGGATAATGAAGGGTAAATTAGGCATGTAACATCCACCGAATTAGATGTTATCAGTTGATCTCTTTGATCACTTTATATAATGACCTCCTCCTCCCATAGTTTTGTAATTGAGGATCGGAGAAGCTAGGGTAGTTAAGCAATATGTCCAAGACCTTACTTGCAAATATAATCAAAAATAACCAAGAGAAATAACAATATGTTCAACAAGATTGTGCTCCAAATGAAGGTACATAACTTGGAAGTGAAAAACAAGAACTTACAACCTAAATTGTATAGATAACTGAAAAATGAAGACTAATATCTAATCCTCCATGGTTGTGTTAGGTCATAATTCTTTTCTCTTGAGTGTAAACAGCCTCATATTTGCATTTGAATCCTAACATTAACTTAAAATGATGACAAAACATAGTTCATTATATTTCTATGTCGTGTACATGGATACAACCATAATTACACATATAACAGTAAAATGTTTATGGTATCAAATGATCAAATAATTTCATGCAAGTAAAAAAAATATACAATTTCATTTCTAATTCTTAACCATATATTAGATATTTGATATGTGAACTAGTGTTTCTTCTGGTATCAAATTCTATCTCAGTTCTTGTAATCAACTTCATATTATGTTCCAAAAATGGAATCTAAATTATGTTCCATCATTTTGCATTCTTGCTCTTAGAACTTTATGGTTGTAAATGGGTAGGGTATCATTTGTTTACCCACTAGACATATCCTTTAGGGTAGGGTTTGGGTAAAAATACTTTTACCCATCACCCATTTACCCTTTACCGACCTCAACCGCACCTAAATAGGGTAGAGTAAAGGGAGAAGCTTTTCCCAACCCATTTCACCCATTTACCCAATAATATAATGTCAAATTTATAATTTGAACTCTAATACATATATAATTCATATTAAGAAACCAACAAGCCTTACCACTATTCTCTTGATTTTTAGTATTATTTTATTTGAGAACTTTATTGAACAAATGGTAGCATGTTTCACTTTTTATAATTAAATAGAAAAAGAATTCATCAATAATACATTAAAATTTAGATTTTTATTTGTACCAATAAATATCATGTTGAATAGTAGTATTTATGGTGTATATCACTAGAAACATGGTTCATAATATTGTCTAAAATTCATGTAATGTTTATCTTGTTTTTGATGTAGGGAATATCATATGAAATTATCATTGAAAATATCATATATTATCTTCACGATTCTTTACACATTTTACTCTAATCGTACCCATTTACCCTACAAATAAATCGATGTGGTTAAGTCTAAGGTAAAGGTCTTTAAAGGGTAATTACCCTACCCATTACCTACAACTTTAATGCGGGTAAGGGTAAGCCTTTACCCTATCCTACCCTACCCATTTACAAACCTATGGAACTTTTAGGGGTATACTGGTTTTTATCCACCTTCTCTAATGATCATACCCTCATGAGATCCTAATCTCATATTCAAGCATTATTCTTTAGCGCAATGATACACATAGGTTTTTACCTTGTTCAAGCAACGAAGCATATAATACATTTTTTTAAAAATGAATGAACTTCAAAAAGAATCAAAAATTAGAGAACAATTAAGTCAACTAAACATATCAGCCCACATACTTGTTTTGGAGAGATAAGATGTCCAAGTCAACTAATTCAAAAAGGATCCAAGATCTAATCTAAAAATAATCATTCAATCCAAATTGTTACAAACTTTCAAAAAAACCTTTTCTAGGGATTTTAGCAGGGTTCCTAGTGGCCGGGTTTGGGTTGGACTAAGATCGGATGGAACCTATGGTTTGCATTATTTCAACTCAAAAGTTTTGGTACAAACAATAAGTCATCCAAAGTGGTAATTTCATCATGTACATTCAAGGTTGTAATAATCATGATTTCTTTGAGGAAATCATAAGATATGAATAGATATTAGGATTAAAAGTTATAAAAACACCAAATTTGATCGGTAATCCTAAGGGCATATTATTGTCCCATTGATCTTCATTAATGTCAATCATTGATTTTAGGATTAAATTGAGGTATTGTCTAGATCAGGCTATATATCAAGGGGTCTCATTTCATTAAGTTTGATTACCATTTGATGTTAAGTTAAGTTCTACATCATGAAATATTTCAACATATGTAGTATTACAAGTGAATATGATCTACGATTTCAAATAATAGTTGAGTTCTTTATAGTTATATCTAGGGTTTTTCAAAAGACTTCCAAATTCTAAACCAATTAGGGTCCAGGCTCCATAGGTCAGGTAAGGATTTTTCTTTTACCCATAATTAAAAGGACATAATCTAGAATTAGTCTATAAGAAATCAGATCTGTCATAAAAATATTTTGTTAATGTTCACTCATTTTTTTATTAAATGTAAACTACTTAGTTGTATACATTAATTACTACTAGAATTTTCTAGGTTTTTTAGAAGATTCACCTTTTTTGGTCATTGTATTTGACACCTAGTGTCCTATCAGCATGGCTCCCTTCTCCTTGGGTTGTTTGGGTTGTAGGATATTGATCTCGCGGACACTTGGATTCAGAAGGATCATATGGTGGAACGAGGCATCCTCCATTGACATGAGCAAAGCAGCGATAGGCTTGTCCACATGGCTTGCAAGCTATTGAATCATAGGTCAAGCTTACATGTCTTTCATTTGACAAATTCAAAGCCTTCTCTCATGAGATAGCTAGTTCATGCAAGAGGAGTAGGCTATGACAGCGGCCATCACCGTATTGGAAAAGAAAGGAGAGGAAGAGGCCATGATAGGGCTCCAGAATAGGTTGATGTAGATTGGGTGGATACTACAAAGTGGAAGGGGGTTTCATAGTGCATAGAGATATAGGTTTAGTGTTTAATGTATGCAACAATGAGATGGAGTGTCAATGGGGTTTTTTTTAATGTCTAATATGGAACCAAAATAGTTCATTTGAAACATGGTTCGAGTCGGTTGACAAGAGGGAGGGAGAGAAGGGAAAATTAGTGAGAACGGAATTGACACAAGGGATGGGAAATCATGGAAAGCTTGGGGAAATATAGCTAATTTTCCTAACTTGAGGCTACAATTAATATGACCATGACACCATTAGATTAAGATCCAATGGCATCTAGCCATGCATGTCTGCTTACACATCCAGAGGTCAAATCTTGGCCCCGCCTCTATAGTTTCATGATTCATCTATCAATGAAAGAAGTTAACACCTACCAAATTATGGTTTCAATTTAAATAAAAGCTTACAACTTTGCAAAATTCTCTACGACACTAGGCTGGTTCAATTCTTGAAATTTTGGAGTTTCCTTCCTGCCACTCTCTTCTTGATATATTAAAAAGTTGGAAACAAAATAAACTTGTTGAGTGTCCTTTTATGGCCCTTAATTTAATGTTTTATTGATTCGAAATGATGGTTTGAAAAGAACATATATTTTCCAAATTCGGTTTTGAAAACACATGAAAATATTATAGGAAAAAGCATCACAATCTATTGACATTTACAACTTTGAATCATAAATTTTTAAATCCTTTCTATGGAATTAAAATTCAAAATACAAAAATCATTATCTATCTAAAACATTATATTGAATAATCTTTTTCAATTACATCTTCCACTAAAAGGAACGGGAAATACCATGTCCTCACACTTTGGGTGGTCGTATTGGTCGAGTAGTGATCAATGTGGGTGGTTTTTGTTTTCTTGGTGAATGTGCCATGACATGTGAAAGCATGTTTTCTCGGGGTCTATGTGGTTGGTTTTAAATACTTTGATAAAATTGAAGTGAGCCTTTTGGGTCAATGTGGAGGTTAAAGTGGCACAATTTTGGACTATTTTATCATTTTCTTACATGCTTGCCTATATGTTTTAGTTCCCTTTAACACTAAACTCGTGTTCGAGTATTTGGATCTACAGAGATGTTGTTGGAGATGAAAGAGGGTGATCCTTTGTGAAAAGTTATTACATGTTGGTGATTTAGCAAGTATTTGTAGGATCAAAGCTAGACCCATGTTTGAGTATTTGGAGATACATAAATGTTGTTGGAGCTAAAAGAGGGTCACCCTTTGTGGAAATGTGTTGCATGTTGGTGATTTAGCAAGTATTTGGAGAATCAAATCTAGAAAAATGCTTTCCTAACCTTGAAATGGTAAATACATATATGTAAATTCCGTACCTTTGTTCTCATATTTTCTTATTTTGTCTGTCTTATTTGACCTCTTGGATGAGATTCTTCTATATACATAGTGGGAATTCGTCTTATTTACCTAAAGACCCCCTTCTTTTCATCTTCTTTGGCCTAGTTGGTGTTTGAGTTGTCATAAGTGAACATGTTTGAGTTGTTTTGCTTTAAATCTACGTTTCATGCATGAACGTTCTATATATGTGAATTTCACCTAAGGTAAGTGATTTAGCCGCTGTTTCATAATCTTTTTGTGCATCTCCTACATATAATCATAAATTTACACCAAATGCATAAAAGATGAGCTAAAGATATATGGGGTGTTTGGTATAATTGTAGTAAGTTTGAAATTGTCAACTTCTTCACTTTAACTTGTTTCTCTAAAATAACAACTAAATGTGTCCATCATGTTGTTGAATGTTATAACATTTACACGCAAATTGTCATAAATTTCCTATTTAGGCAGTTTTTAATAGTTTCTATATTGAGCTCACATGAATTATTTTCTTATTAAACTTTCTAGGATGGATTGTCACTATTGTAAGACGATTTTCGATAAGTTAAAACTGGATCTTTATCCTTTTTCGTGATATGGCCTTGCATGGCTCAAATGGTGAAATTTGGCCATGAATATGCATGTTGAGCAGGAACTAGGGTTTTATACTTTTCTTATATAATTTATCATATTATAGTAGGATGTTTTGAAACATATCTTCTTTCTCAAATAAAGTTGAGTAATTAGACTAATTAATGAAGATAAAACATGATATATGTAGTTGTCTAGAGTCTATATAACCACCTGGTGTTTGAAAGTTAGGATAGTAAAATGGGTATCTATGTAGTCTTGTAGAAATCTAGGAATTGTGAGAAGGTACCCGGAGTCATATATTGTTGAATATACAAGAGATAGCGAGAATCCATTTAAGGTATGGTCTCCTCAGATTCCAGAATTCACATGTCTATATTAGTATCGTCAAGTTTGCATATCCTATTTTTGTATGATAATTTTGCCAATGTTATTGAAAAGTGTGTGATATGATGATAAAAAGAAAGTATTGCCTATGTTGTATAATAGGTATCCTAACTTGAGAACTCATGATGGACATAATATTTCTATGTAGGTCACTAGTTGATGAGCCCAACCTTCTAGACTTGCATGGACTGAGGCGTGGTTGGATATATGGAAATCTGACAATCATAATATCCTAAGGTGGACTAAGAGAGTTCACAGTTAGTAGTTAGTAGTTAGTAGTTTTGACGGTACTACCCAGAGTTGGACACTAAACTATGTAATCAATTTGTATAGTTTACTTGTCTAGTATCTTATCGTTTCCACGTTGTATTGCTTCTACTTCTTCAATGCCTTGTAAATATTACTTGTCTGTATATTATATTGTCTTTATAATTCTCGTGTTTTTTAGTAAAATTGGTGTTTAACATAGGATTTCCCAATTTTAGTATGTATTGTATAGCATGCAATCTCTAATAACTAATTAGATATTTTATCTCTTTTTGTAACTTTATTCTTACTCTTGTGGTTTCCTACTCTTTTTAGGTTTTAGTATCATACCCAGGGGTTTGACAATGAGTAACCCTCCTTCATTGGGTCAGAATTGAGCTGAAGTTGGAGGTTTAGACTTTAATGTGTCTTAGATTTTTCAATCTACACTCAGGACAGGGTGTTGTATATGATGATGCATTCCTGACTCAATTTTTTATTCTTGGGCTTGTATATGAACTACATGTTCATGAATAGACAAATCTTTTGTATATAGAGGTAGTAACATTGGTCACTTATAATGACATTGTACGGTTTCTTGAATATTAGTGAATATGATGGACCTTTACTTGTGTGCTTGTGTATTAACATTTAGTGGAAAGTTTTAGTTGAGCACCTTCTTGAATGATTATTTATGTGTTTGATTAAGATCAATTCAGCTTTTTGCTCCAAGGTTTTCTTCTCAAAGTGTTGTCATTCAGATTTGGGGCATGTTTATGGGTTGATCTCAGGGTTGAGTTCCACACTAACCATTCAACATTTAATTACAAAATGTATTATTACAACTGGATATTTCATATTGAATAGAAAAGTCTTACATAAGTCCATACTACATCTACAATGAGATCTTCTAGAAAATATTCCATGTGTAAATATGCATGCTACACAACTCCCACACTAACAAGATCATCTTATAATATTTGCAACGATACCTACAAAATGAAAAGTGCCAATGCATAATCGTGATGATTGTGCATGAAGTAAAACTATAAACCTCTTTAAATATGACTTGACAGTATATATATGTGAGAAAAGTTGTTATAAATGAATGTATTTATTTACTAAAGAACGTATTTTTAGCACTTTCCATTATAATATCCATGCATTTGCAACCTGAGGGATAAATGAGGTCTCTCGACTCTCTAAGAGTTCACAATTCAGGGCCTTATGATCCATTTACCAAAGAGATATATTTTTGGATAAGGTGTTCTCCTTACCAAAGATATAGTTCATTCACAAGCACGATGATTGCCTAAGATATATAGTGATATTATATAAAAGAACAAAATATATTATGTTTTATAGGTTCAAATTATATATAGAGGAAAACAAGAAAGACAACATACAAGGATAGTTATATTAGTCAAGGGAATATGCCAAGTCTTTTGTACATATATAATGCATCCATACCGCATACTATAGTATGAGGTAAAGCATATCATGAATCCAGACAGCCTACTCCACATATTCTTGAGGTCAACTACAGCCTTGGTCAACTTTTTCTCGTAATTTAGTTAGTTGTAAAATTGTTAGTATCAATTTAAAAGAAACCATCTTTCATCTATAGTAACACCTATATCTAATTAGTTCTACTTATATATCTATCTAGTGAGCTCATTTATGAACCACTATTTATTTGTCTTTTTGGTTGTTTTCTAGGAGAATAGCTATTTTTGATCTAGCATGTTTTATGTATAGCACTGAAACCTACTTAGATCTACCTAGATCCATACTTAGTCAACTATTTATGACCACACTGAATTTTTTCCTTGTTTGTTGGCAACGATCAAACAGAATAATTCATATTTTTATTTCTAATATTACTAGACAACATATAGGATGCAAGCTATAGTTCCATACAACAAGTAACAAATATGGTTGCGGCCGATTTCATATTTTGTGTATATTTTATGATTGATATCAATAGCATGTAAATATACTTCCATTTCCTAAAGTTCATGTTGAAAATCTATGTTTTTATTAAGTTTCCATAATCTTTGTGGTTTGTCAAAATCTCCATTATTAAATCACAATAAAGGTGCATTATTTGCAAAGTTTAATTTGTCAAGTCAAATTCTTTCGCAGGAACTATTGACAGTACTGATTCCATTCACACAACGTGGTATTCTTTACCATTCATTGTTGCACTAGAGAAAACTATAAAGGGGTATCAAAACATTCAGATTATGCTGAAAGATTCCTAACGTTCACTAACCGTTAGGTGTCATTATCCCTCCGTTTTGATTCTTTCTCTACTACTTTATAAAATCATGGTAAACACTTATTTTAAACTTCATGTTCCAAGTTTGCATTATTTGCAAACTTGGAACATTATTTCCTTGAACTTTGTGCTATTAGTAGAGTTGAATTTGCCAAGTCAAACTCTTTCCCACGGAACTATTGACAGTAGTGATTGCATTCCCACAACGTGATATCTTTACCATTCATTGTTGCAGTAGAAAATTATAAAGAGATACCAAAACATTCAGATTACACTGAAAGATTCTTAACGTTCACTAACAGTTGGGTGCCATTATCCCTTCATTTTGATTCTTTCTCTAGTACTTCAAAAAATCATGGTAAACATGTGTATTTCAAACTTCATTTCCAAGTTTGCATTATTTGCAAAACTGGAACATTATTTCCTCAAAGTTTGCATTATTTGTAAAGTTGAATTTGCCAAGTCAAATTCTTTTCCACGAACTATTGACAGTAGTGATTGCATTCACACAACAAATATTATTTACCATTCATAGTTGCACTAAAATTTATAAAGGGGTGCCAAAACATTCAGATTACACTGAAAGATTCCTAACATTCACTAACGGTTGGGTGTCATTATTCCTTCATTTTGATTCTTTTTTCCACTACTTCATAAAATCATGGTAAACAAGTATTTCAAACTTCATGTTCCTACATATCCATGCAAACCACAAATGCATGAACTTGGTACTCAACATTTTGATCCTAAAGCAATAATGAATTGCATATTGTTCAACATAAAAATCAAGATACTTATCTTAAAATGTAGAGAGGACCACAACCACACGGAATAACGATAGTTTATAAAAAAAGCAAACATGGGTGCATTTATTATGATCGCCCTACGTCTAGAAAAAATCGATAAGAGTATTCTTAAAATATTCTTTCTCATGTTTAATGGTTGAGCATAGCATATCATAGGCGTCACACCATGTGTACCATAGTTGAAAAAGAAGTTATAGATTGTGTAGATGATGTATTAGATGTTCACCATATCAAACACAAAGATGATGAATGTGTGCCCTCGCAGTGACTGTGACCTTTTCAAGGCTATATTTCACCTGGAATCAAGTGTCTTTTTTCCTTGGGTGTTGTGTCACTGGAAATATGGAGTGTGCATATTGTCAGAGTTAGTGTTGGCGTAACTAAAGTTACTACAATAATTCAAGTTATTGGGCATTTAAATAAAGACATTAGTGTTCGATGTCTTACCAAATTTACCTTCACTATGCCTGTTGACCATGTTCATCAATCATTCCTTTACTAGACACACCTACTTTATGCTAATGGTCGATGTCGTCTGGGCAGTTCCATTGGAAAATCATAGCTCACGGCTTTGACTGTAAAACATACCGCACAATTTAAGTACATTGTTACAAGTTAGTGCATCATAAAATTAAAGATGGTTAGCACATTCCCAAACCAGCATAATAAGGCCCCAATGTTGTGGCATGACATCCAAGATGCAAAAAGAAATAGGATAGGAAGGGCGCCTTCACAATGGGGTAATCTTTTTTTTTGGTGAATAGTCGTATTACGTGTTCGACGTTCAAATGGTAAAGTTAATAAGTCTAACAATGCGACGTATAAATCATAAATTTCTTTCTGAGATGGAGACGCGCTTCACAACGAAGGAGATAAGCTGCGAATCTGCAAATGACTCTAGAATATTATATATATATATATATATATATATATATATATAGAGAGAGAGAGAGAGAGTCAGGCTAGAATATACTCGAGTGTATCCGGAGCAGAATACACTCAAGTAGTTTTTCATGATGCAATATTTTTTTTGAAAATATAATCTGTTGATCTTCTTAAACATCTCGTGAACAACTCCTACACAAAATTTGAGCACATTTGGATATGTATAGCTCATATTATGAACACCGCAAAAATTATGCATTTCAAATTAGTTTCGCGCGTTGATTTTGTTGCCCTTGGATGAGTGACTTACACTCATCCAAATGGGCTCAAAATTTATATGTAGCCTACTTATAGTATGGCGGTGAAGATCAACGGTTTACATTTTGCAAAAAAATAGTCTTGATATGCAAACACACTTGAGTGTATTCGTGCGATCCGTACACTCGAGTGTATTCTAGCTTGACTATATATATATATATATATATATATATATATATATATATATATATATATATATATATATATATATATATATGTTTTGAAACTGTAAAAGCATAAATGCGCAGATATGAGGGAAGCCCAAAAGAATATACCGAAAATACTGCAACGGTCTTCGCTTTAGGATTATTCTATGCATGTTAGTTTCCTACCAAAAATAGCAACAAAAAAAAACGGGCCGGAGACGTCAGAATACGCGGATGAAAAAAGAGCGACCAACTAGCTCGACAAAAAAAAAACAAGTGTTAAGATTTTGAATGAGAGAATACGTGTATTTGTGTGGAATAACAAGATAAGAGAACGGTCACACAATCAAAGAATACAAGATTTATGTGGTTCGATCAAAGAGACCTATTCCACAAGAAGGGATGAGATTTTCACTATTTCAAAAAAGAAGGTACAAGAGGAGCGCTTTCGAAAGAGTCAGAATACATCCTGGAATATGGTGGTGGTCGTCTCAATACATAATACAAGATGATGTTAAAATCTTAACCAGGACGCATATATTTATACATGTAGAATCATAATCAGATTCATATTCGGATCTGAAATTTAAACAGTACCATACTGCGGGGCTCCGACCACCGCACCCCCTTGGTTAATCGGGTAGGTGAAAATCCATTTAACTTTATACAGGATCAGCATAATTCTTCGAAGTACACAACAACAGGCACAGTGCATAAGAAACAAAATGAATGAAGAATAAAAGAAAATTGAATGCGCAAGAGTATTTCCAAAATGAATGTGCAAGAGTATTTTCAGGCTGTATGCACAACAGTGATACGCAAGAAGGAAAATCACGGCGAGTTAAACGAGGCACTGTGGAGAGTGCGTGGTACCAACACAGGAATATTTGGCATGCAAGGGTGTTTTCAGTTATTAAATTTAAACTCAAATGGTTATTTGTAGCGTATTGTAGTTATTTTTGAAAAGTCAAAATTGCTTGTGTCCACATGTAACTCCACAATTAAAATTTATACCAAAATTAATTATAGATTGTGCTTCTTTGAGAGTGCATGTGATGCATCATCCATTGGAAAGGAGGGGTCGGAAGCTTGTCAACACCTTGAAGGAAGCATCGCTTTGTTAGACTGAATTTTTGCAAGCAAGTTCACGGATCTTCTCACACCCCTTCATCAACTTTTTCAGCATTTTATAAAGTTGACTGTACTATTTGACTTCTCACGTTCCCACAATTAGTCAATATTAATACATTTGAATGACTTATGAAAAACCAATGTGATCCAGCGTTTTTTTACCAATTACCATCCCATCAGTTGCGCAAGCCTAGTGAACTAGCGACTTAGGCAACACGCAGCAGGTAGCACCACAGTACTTCAAAGCAAGGTGGTTAGTAGGACTAGGACATCACCACTACCACAGATCACGAAGGCATCCAGTGAGGATCACACAAGCCTAGATAACCTGTGAAAGGTCATCTCTCAAATACAGACAAGTTTTAAGGAAGATCTTGTCTAAACAAGTGCAAGTCATAATCAATTGTGTGTGACCAATTATAAGGTCGAATAATCTTAGGGTTGGCAATCGAGTCAGGTCAGATCAGACCTGACCCATAAAGTGAATTCGGTCAAATTCAGGTCCTAAATTGAATTTGTACTACAAAGCTTATCCAATTCATAAATTTGTGAAATATCTTTTTAGTCAGGAGGTCTTATTTATCCTACTCTCATGTAGGCAGTGTCAATTAAAAAAGTATATCTACCACTTATATCCCACAGTTTTGACGCAAAGCAAAAAAACAGTTTCCCAAAACCTTTGTACATGTATGGAGACTATGTATGATTATTCTTCTGTGTATATGTCCACCTAATGTTGATATAAGGTGTGCCTCTGCTTTCTAGAATAATCATTCCTCTGATGCGGATGAAGAGAAGCGGCTGTTTAGGTTATAGAACATGTTCAGGTTATAGAACATGACAAAGATGTTATGCAGTATGACTATTTAATAAATTCTAACAAAGTTCACCAAAAATCATATTTTGGGTCATTTCAAGTTATCCTTTGATTGAATGGGTCGCATTCAAATTATTTAGATCCCTACAAACTAAAATTTACACACATGACTGAATTTTAATTTAAAACTGAATTATCACTTCCATATTTAATTCAGATCATTTCGGGTCTGAATTTCATATTGGATCGGGTATGAGTTTGCCAACCCTAACTAGCTTATACAATATCTTGGTCCATTACACATCAATTTTCATTATAAAGAGCGTGGTTCTTGAACCCGATTGGCCAAACAGATCGGACACCCAATTGAAAAGGTTGGAAGTAGTGCGTACCTCAAGTAAGATATCTATGCCAACAGCTGTTGGATACTGTCTTCGTCAATGTCTGATTATCCTTTTAGGTTTCATAATTTATGTGAAATGAAATTTTCTTTTAGTCTAACCACAACACCTCAATCTGTAACCATAATCTAAACGTCTAGCAATGAGATGAGTACAATGCGAACTACTATTTTATCCGTATCTGTCTGGCTATTTTGTAATAAAAGTGTGCAAAGATGTATTGAGATGTACATTGCAGCACTAACACATTTAACATTAATTTTAGCTCGATCAGGTACGTGGCCCTGGAATAAGGTAGCGTACAAAACTGCCCACGCTGGGGAGTGGAATTCAGAAATAAAATAGATATGTTTGCTCCGCGCACATCATTCAAAAGAAGTGAGAAACAGCCAATGAGGTGGCACCCAGATGGTAAAAATATTGATGTAAGACCGAGAGGTCGCAGGTTCCAAACCCCCTGGCCATGGGATGAATGAATGGCCAATTTATTTTTAAAAAGAAGTGAGAAATACAATAACTCTAAAAAGACAACAATGTATACACAGTAGAAAAGGAAAGATAGATTTCACATCACAGCAAAACGAATCGACATCATATTTCTCAACGCTACCGGCCATAATATCATATATCTCGCCGCTACTGAATCAACTTATGAGAAGTCTGATATAAAAAGGCACAAGGCTTCCGTACTTTAGACAGACGTTGCAGAATATAACTGGATCCAAGCAAACTCCTCCTTGTAAGCTACACTGCCCTCACAAGATGCTTCACAGGCGTACACGACCACGGTAGCCCAATCAAGCGAGTCTGGGTCGTTCTTCACCTTAAAGTAGTAAAGTAACTGAGGCAGAATCTGCAGATTAACAAAAGCACACGATAGATTTCTAGTCTGGAAGAGTCAAAAAGAAGAAATACAATTAAAACTATGTAAATTTTATCATTAAAAGAAAGATAGTCTACCCATAGTGCATTCTACCTGAAATTCGTAACACATAGGAGCCCCACAATAGCTGCATTTTGGGATGTCATCCTTTGTAGGCCTGCCAGTCGTCACTGGCCATAGTGGCTTAGCATTCACATCTCTACAATACCTATTGCAACTCAAGAGGAAAAATTATTTATCGTTGAACTGATCAACGCAACAAGCAACTCACAAGATATGCAGTTGTAAAACCGCAAAACGGAAACAAATGGCATAATTATATTGATCCAAACAGATAAATTCAAGAGTCATAGAACCATTGGCTCCTTCAACGGTGAAGGTGTACAAATTAACAATTTAAAATCTGACTAAAAATAATGCGACTATATCTGAGATGGTATATAACAGCAAGTTCAAAGCTTTGTATCACACAGTAGCGCTGAGCAGCACTTGGAACTGGTGACCATAAAAAGCGGAAAACCATGAGTTGGTCATATCAAAAGAAAAAAATGTACATGAGAAATCACCTCATTGGCAACTACAGCTATTTTTATGCTAAAGTAAACAGGCCAAGATTGGCATTCAGGATAACAAGTATTATAGCTCTTAAAAAGCCTCTAAATTCATTGTCAAGGAACAATACTGTTATATAATATAGGTTCACAACCTTAGTACTTGATGGGGAGCTTCAGCAATGCGCTCCTGAAAAGAGGCCCAACTTTTTTTATCATCATCAGCCTACATCCAAATGAAAAATAATCTAATCAAGAAAGAGAACCAAAAGCATACAGAGATTATCAAAACAGTAGTTCACTGTGATACCTCAAATCTGTCCGACAATGCTTGGAATGATTCGTCTGACTTCTGCTCCTTGATCACCAAAGCATTTGAAAAATTAGAGTCATTAGAAGCTTCCTCACTTCGACTTTCATCTTCAATAGCAATTTCATACTCCGGCCAAAGAGTCTTGCAGGCAGCTAATATTGACGATCAACTTTAGAGCTGATATACAGAGCTGATAGTGCTAATATGAAACAAGACTACTGTATACAAACCTCTGATGCTTGTTGAAAAGTTCTTTTGAGTAATAGACGTGGAACACTGAGACAAGGTCACTGCTTGAACACATTCAGTTTTATGTTCAGCCTTCCAATGAAGAACCTGTTGAAAGATTTTTCAGATCTAAATCCACCACTAGCCATCCAAAAGTAAGTCAGATCAATCTCTAGAAGTGTTTCATGCACCTGGTGTTTTTCAGAGCAATACCGAGCCTTCTTGCAACGACTGCAGACTTTCTCACCTTTCCAAGAGCCACACCACGAACAAAGTGGGGCTAAAATTGTAGTACACAGTACAAAACAGGACAACCAATTAAAAGGTGAACAGGATTTAAGAATCCAAATAGCCAACAATAAGGTGAAGAATTGAACAGCCAACAAAAAGATAATTATTATATAAGAGACAGTGGACCTAAAGGTGTTGTCTTTTGACAAAGAAAATATATATTCATAAGTGATCCTCCAATCTTAGGCCAATTGCGTCTTGGGTAAAGAATGGCGAGAATGCAAGATATATATGCTGGAGCGCAATGTGCTGCATTGGCTGTACTTTTCAAACAACCGCAAACCTGAATATAGATCATCTACTACCAAGGTTCCAAATGTGTAAATGAGAAAATGGTAATCTTACAAAACAAATGCTAAGTGCCATACAGGTGTGGAATCATCAAACCTCATGTTCTTACACTCCTCAACAAAATGGTATTGTCTAGCGCAAGAATTGCCATCTCCTCAAAGTTACTAGGACAACTATGTTTCACTGTCATGTCTCGAAGCCTTTTTAGACCGATGATGTCTCGACTGCCTATTTTCGAATGCCCTCTTTTGTCTTGAACAACCAAGTCTTGTTTAGTATTTTGTACCCCGGAGCTCCCATTCTGTGCCACCTAGAATTTTCGGCAGTACCTGTTTTGTATGAAATTTTCAGACCAGTTTAACCAAACTTGATCCGAGATCTATGAAGTGTATCTTCTTGGGGTATTCAAGGACTCAAAGGATATGTTATGACCTGGCTGCTAGGAAATGGTTTGTTGGTGTAGATGTCGTTTTTTAAGGATACATCCGTATTTGTCTACTTTGGGTTCGACTCTATCTATGGAACTGCTCGTTGACACCCTACTACCTAGCCTCTTGTTGAGCCAAAATCTCTAAAACGTGTTGTCCATGCTATTCATGTTCCTCTCAAAGTTTACCAAAGACGCCACAAGGCTAAAACTCCATCTATGGCCCCTCAGCCAATCTCTTATATTCGTCAGCAGAACACGACACCAATCAGGTATACTCTGACTTGGATACTTCGATTAACATAAGAAAGGGGTGCGCTCTTGTACTTTACATCCAATAAGCAATTTTTGTTATGCTAATCTTGGTTCAAATCTTGTCAATTTTACTGTTGCGCTTTCCACTCTTTATGTTCCTAAAATTGCAGTTGAAGCCCAGCCACATCCTGCCTGGTGCCTTGCCATGGAAGTAGAAATGGAAGCTCTACATGCACAACATACATGGGACTTGGTGGATGGGTTGCTCATGTTTCTCCTTTAGGTTGTTGTTGGATCTTTACTGTGAATTATCAACCTGATAGCACAGTTGAACTTCTTAAGGCTCGTCTTGTTGCTAAGAGCAACACACAGACTTATGTTGTAGTTTGTTTTTTAGACTTTTTCACCTATTGCTCGTCTTGACTCTATTCGTATTCTGAGATTTGTTGTTGCCAATAAGAGTTGGCCTCTGTTTCAGCTTGACGTCAAAAATGCCTTCTTGTACGGCGATCTGCATGAGGTATATATGGATTTGTTGCTAGGGGGAGTGTTCTAAAGTATGCCACCTAAAAATCCATCTATGAAATAAAACTGAGCCCCAAGGGCGTGGTTTGATAAAATTAAGTAAGATCCTTGCTAAACTCGACTTTAAACACTCACATTCTAATTATTCTGCATTTGTAAAAAACGATTACCAGAATAGCTATTCCGATTGTGTATGTGGATGGCATCATCCTTTCTAAAGTGACCATCTGGGTATTCAGGATACCAAGGAATACTTAAGAAAACACTTGATTGCTAAAGATCTAGGAAAATCGTGCTACTTTTTGGGAACTGAAGTATCACATTTGTTGTCTGGAGAATGCCTATCTCAACGCAAGTATGTCCTTGATCTACTACGAGAAATTGGCATGTTGGGTGCACAGCCAGTCAACACATTTCTGGATCCCAATATCAATTGGGATGATGATTCTTGTCCTTCATATTCTGATAGCAAGCGATATAGAAGACTTGTAGGAAAGCTCATTTACTTGACAGATACACGAGCATATTTACCTCAGATGTTGAACTTGTCAGCATATATCTTGATAAGCCCCGACAATGCCATTTGGACTTGTGTACCACATTCTCAAATACTTAAAAAACTCTAATGGAAAAGGTCTTCTATACAAGAAAAATGGGCACGGCATGCTTACTGGATTTTCTGACTTTTGACTATGTCGACGACAGGAGTGATCTACTACGAGAAATTGGCATGTTGGGTGCACAGCCAGTCAACACATTTCTGGATCCCAATATCAATTGGGATGATGATTCTTGTCCTTCATATTCTGATAGCAAGCGATATAGAAGACTTATAGGAAAGCTCATTTACTTGACAGATACACGAGCATATTTACCTCAAATGTTGAACTTGTCAGCATATATCTTGATAAGCCCCGACAATGCCATTTGGACTTGTGTGCCACATTCTCAAATACTTAAAAAACTCTAATGGAAAAGGTCTTCTATACAAGAAAAATGGGCACGGCATGCTTACTGGATTTTCTGACTTTTGACTATGTCGACGACAGGAGTGATCGTAAATCTACTTTAGGTTATTGCCCCTTTGTTAGTGGTAACCTTGTCACTTGGAGAAGTAAGAAGCAAAGTATTGTGGCTAGATCCAGTGTTGAAGCTGAGTAATGAGCCATTGCTCATACTACCTGTAAGTTGATGTAGGTTCAAAGCTTATTAAAGGAGTTTGGAGTCTGTGATCATGAGCCCATGCATGTGTATTGTGATAATAAAGCCTCCATCTTTATTGTAAGTAATCCTCCCACTATCCATATAAGCACTAAGCACATTGAGGTAGACTGACACTTTGTCAGGGAGTCTATTCTATCTAGGTGCATATTTACTCCATACATCAAGATTGAGGATCAATTTGTTGGCAGCTTTACGATACCATTGCCAAAGCCAAGATTCATCTCTATGGTGAACAAATTGGGCATGCATGATATCCATGCTCCATCTTTGAGGAGAGTGTTAACATATTTAGTATTATTTTATTCATTTTGTGCTCTTTAATATCTTGTATTTTGTCCCATATTGGACTTTGTTTTGTATTAACTCCTATCCTATATAAGGAGAGGGTCTATGTGTGTATTCCATTATCTCAATATTAGAATCCTCTTATTCTATCACACAGCAAGTGAAGAAGAAACAGACGGGAGGAGTTGGACTCTCTTTAGAACATCACGAAGTTTAGGTAGAGGATCACTAGAAATGATTTGATCGACCACGCCAGAAAAAGAAACAGGAAGCCCATCAAGGAATTGCACAAGTCGTAATTCATGGCCTTGTCGTCGAACTTCAATAATGTCATCCGAAAGGGGATGGTGGTCTTCTCATCAGCAATCTCGACAGAAGCAACCAGGGAAGCAATAATAAGATGAGTATGGGCCTTGAGCCTTGACATACAACTCAAAAGATGCAAACTATGTATGGTAATTCGAGCCATCCAATTTGATAGTGGTCACACATAGTATATGAAAGTTGTCAGTAGAGGCCATCATAGAAACAAGATCATGCTACAGGGCACCAGAAAAGATGTGGTAAAGCACACAAAGCAGCAGTCGATTAGTAAGAAGGGGTGTGAAGCATCACTACAAATAGCAATAGAAGAGCAGATAAACCCAGCACATGCACAATAACAAAAGATAGGAAACCAATGTCACACCACATGTGACGAAGGCAGAAGGGACAGACCGAGTCCCTAATTAGTAGAAGCTAACCAAAATAGGGACGTTACACAATGGACATGTGAGGTCAAATCAAATCCAGCTCATAGGTCAGTATGTAATAATGATAGAAGATAGAGTGAACAGGATAAAGATGGTGACAAGTGCATGGAGATATTGATGGTCGTGGTTATTAGCTGGAGGTTGGGGGTGGGGGCTGTAGGAGGCGAGCGGGGAGGAGTGTGTTGCAGCAATGGTGGGTCTGTGAGAGAGGGGTGGCATCATAAGGGTGTTGCGGCAGGGTGGTGGTCGCGGCGGCAAGAGAATAGCGTCAGGGGGTAGGGGAGTGTGACAAGAGTGTGGCAGTGGGGGGTGGTGCCAGGAAAAGGGGAGCGGGTGTTGACCTAACAGTTATACATTGTCCATATTTTGATGTTGACTTAACCCTTCTATTCATATGTATCTAATATGTCTATTTGAGATCGATTTCAAGTATTAGGTACATGAAAAGAATGAATTCAAGCAAACCCTAACTTGGCAAAATTCAAGTCAAAATCAATGCAAATGCACTTTTGTGGAAAAGGCCTTAAACCAATTAGGACAATTATGTTAATTATTTGTATTGATGCTATGACTTGTAACTAAGCTAAGAAAAATATAAAATGCACTTAAATCGAATGTTTAAACACTTTTATAGCATTTATCAAATTCCATTATAGGTTGTCTTGTCAGCCGAGTTTGTCCTAGAGACAACTCAACCGACAGGCTATATGGAGCTTAGTAAATCCCAATGTCGACTGAGTTTGTCCTAGTGACAACTCGACTGACACCCTACAATTACAAAAAAATATTAAGCCGTCGGCCGAGTTTCATCAAGGATAAACTCGACGACAACTCAAAATTGTTTTGTCGTATAATGATATCGGTCGAATTACCTTTATGGAAACTCGACCGACAACATTGTACGAAAAAGTGCATAAAAGTGTTTCTAACCATTGAAGTGTTGCAAAACTCGAAAATATGTCTGTTGCAACACCCCAAACGGCTAAAATTTGTTCCTAAGTGCATCTACTGGCTAGTAGACACACCCAATTATAAATAGGAGCCTTTTGGACTTCATTCCAAGTTTGCCTTCTTTGCTCCTAGTTATAATTGAGTGATTTCGTCTACTAAGAGCCCCTTTCTCTGTCATGATTATCTATTGATCTACATCAATATGAGTGAGATAAGATCAATGTAATAGAGATGCTCCATTGTACACCTCATGAAGCTCTCAACTCCCTTTCCCAATCCCCTTTCTCAAGCAAAGATGGTGAAAGCTTCTCCTTAGTGAAGGTGAAGAAGAAGGCGGAAGATCCAAGAGAGGATTGGGTAAATCCTTTAAGGCCAAAGACTTGTTGCAAAAGTAGATTCCCTTCGTGAAGGCCACTGGCTCGTTGCAAAAGTGGGTAAGTCCTTGTAGAGGTAGAAGACTCTTGCTTTTGGATGGGTAAGTCCTTGTAAGGTTATTGGCTCTTTTAATCCTTGGAAGGAATGTTAGGTGCCCTTTACCTTAGAACAGGGTGGTCATATTGTATGTCTTATAATGGAATATAAGTGTGCAATGGTTTCAAATCCTAGAGATTGACCCCTTTAGGTAGCAAGGAATGAGGTATCTGATTTCGATGTCGTTTCGACAACAAGGAAACCGAAATTTATCAAAATTTTGACAAAAATTTTGATAAATGCAACAGTGCTCGTTTCGACGCCAAAATCAACGAATTAAGCCATGAAATTTCACAAGGATGATCTTTACGCCTAAATGTATCGTTTTATGCAATAAAATTTGATATGGGGATAGGTGGGGGGTCCTTCATGTGGGAGGAAAGGAGACTTTCCTATTCCCTGGGAAAATTTCGAATTTTGGGCAAAAAATTTCAATGATTTTGACATAGCGGTGTGGTTGCAAGATTTCGTAGCAGATGGCGTCGAAATCGAAATTTTCGACGAAATTTCGATGATTTTGTCGAAACCTCATTCCTTGCTAGGTAGTGGATGTACATCTCCTAGTTTGGAGTTTGGAACCACTATGCATAGCTTGTGTCACTTGTGCTAGTTCAATCTCTCTCATCCTTGCTATGTATGCTTAGTTGCACTCAAATTCCACATAAACAACCTTATCTTGACATATAATTTGAAGTTCTAATGAGTTTTATTTAAGTGTTTTTTAGCTCAATTCACCCCCCCCCCCTCTAGAGCCCATACATCCAACAGGAGGGAGTGGTGGCGGGTTGGGCTGGGGAGAGAAAAAGAAAGGGAAAAGAAAAAGGGGCAGCGGCTGGGTGATAGGGGAAAGATGGGGTATAGGAGGGGGAAGCATTAGAGTAAGGGGAGGGCTTAGGGAGGATCGTGGTGCTCTAATACCACGTGAATACTTAAAACAGTTTGGTAGGTGATGATTAAAACAATGGAACCCCCTCCTTATATAGGATATGAGAGGTCAGTTATCATAAAATTCACCAATATGGGATAAAAGACAGGATAATAATAAACATAAAGTCATAACAAAATACTAAATATATTAACGATCAATGTTTTAAAAAGCAGTATGTGTTATGCGTTCAGAGAGGTCACCTTATAGAGTATAAATGGCATGCGGAGTATGTGTTTTTGGATTTTTATTTATTAATTTTATATATATATATATATATATATATATATGTTGATCATGCATTTATATATTTGATTTGTACAATTGTGTGTCTAATTAGTACAATTACAATAATAATGGAGGCAATCATGCAAGTATGCAATTAGCACAACTTAAACAAATACAAACATGCAACTATGATCTAAATATGAACAAACATAGATGAATGTAAATATGAAAATAAGAAATGGAAATATGTCGATCAAAAAATCACGGATTAATCAGCCATTTATGTGGTTGTGCGGCCTTGCATGCAGCCCGGTCCACTTTGTGAGGGATCTGAAGTATGCGAAGCGGTAGGGGTACGAACCCTGTATGCGGCCGCTTATGCAACCGCACGAACTGATTTTTGGAACATTGTTAACAATCCTTAATCCTAATCAATCATAACTTGGCCTACATCACAACTAACAGGACCTAAAGCAGACCAAATTGGCACTAGTTTGACATAACTTGATCTAAATTAAACCTAGTTGCCCTAATTTGGCCTAGTCAAACCAAATTTGACATAACATGACCTAAGTAGATCTAACTTGCCCTGATTTTGCCTATATTGACGAAAATGTCAATTTGGCAAAATCAAACCTAATTTCTTCAATTCAAATATGTTCTCTTAAATTAGACCTAATGATCCCAAATCATACCGATTTGGCAAAACAAAATGGCCCTAATTTGACCTACCTTAGTCTAAATTAGACCTAATCTGGCCTAGTTTGCCCTAATTTGGCAAAACATGAGCTTCCTCTAATTTGTCCTATCTGGACGTAAATGAAACCTAATTTGGAGAAATCAGACCCAATTTCCCCTGATTAGAACTGTTTTCCACAAATTAGACGTGAGTTGCACTAATCGGACTTGATTTGGCTTAAATCAAGCCTATTTATACCTTATATAACCTGATTTAAACTAATTTGACCAAATTCAGACCCAACCCATGCTAATTTGGCCTTTAAGTGGCTAAATTTTGGCCAAAACTACCCTAAAATGGCTAAACCAAAATGGCCCTAATTTGACCTACCTTGGTCTAAATTAGACCTAATCTGGCCTAGTTTGCCCTAATTTGGCAAAACATGAGCTTCCCCTAATTTGTCCTATCTTGACGTAAATGAAACCTAATTTGGAGAAATCAAACCCAATTTCCCCTGATCAGAACTGTTTTCCACAAATTAGACATGAGTTGCACTAATCGGACTAGATTTAGCTTAAATCAAACCTATTTATACCTTATATAACCTGATTTAAACTAATTTGACCAAATTCAAACCCAATCCATGCTAATTTGGCCTTTAAGTGGCTAAATTTTGGCCAAAAAGGCATTAGACACTCACTTCAGTCACATGAGGGCCTACGCACCTAGTTTAAGGCGGCCTACCCAGAGCCTAGGTCGCCCAGGCGGACGCCTTGATAACTAAGGTTCCTAGGCATATATCTCTTTTTTCTTTATATATAAATAATATGACATTTTTCTAGGAGTGAGTAGTTATGAAGAAAATAAAAACGAGGGGGGAAAGAGCGGTAGGGGGAGGAAAGAGCAACACATAGAAGAGGAAGACGAGCAGGAGGGGAGGAAGAGGAGGGGACAAGGGAGAGGAAGGAGAAGAAGAAGGCACGGAAAGCATGGGTAGGGAAAGAAGAGGAAGAACAAGGCAGGGTAACAAGAGGAAGGGACATAAGGAGGAGGCAAGGAAAGTACCCGCCTGTAGAAAGAGGAAGGAGAAGAGGCGGCAGGGAAAGAGAAAGCAGGGGCGGGCAGCAACAAAGAAAAAGAAGAAAATGACAACTAAGACGCCGACAGCAAAGAAGAAGAAAAAGGAAGTAGACTATAGCAAAAATAGGGGGGGGACGAGAAGGAAGTAGGGGTGGAGGAAGAGGAGGCGCATGAGCCTAAGGGAGGAAACAGTAGGAAATAGGGAACGAGGAAGAGGAGAGGAAGGGAGGCGCATGAGCCTGAAGGAGGGAATGGTAGGGTTGTATGCGTGACCTGCCCAACAAGTTTGAGTTTTTTTGTTTTTTCAAAAGCAAGCCCATTAGGCATACCCAATATCTGCCTAAGCGGGCCAACCATACCGCCCAAGCCGCCCAGAAGCCCACATGGTTGGACGCTTGACTTTGGGGGACTGGGTTGTTGCCTGTACAATACCGTATGAAATACATACAAAGTATCGAGCAATTGATTTTCTTTTTTATATATCTTTCGAACCTTCTTTTAATTAAGTAGTCCTATGCGGGACACAAAAAGTTTGATAAACAATGATAGTGCAGGAAAAACATTTGAAAGCATTTTTATTGGGAGGCATGTTCTCGTTTAATGACTACAGGCTTCACCATCCGTTTCATCTAAAAGATTCATCAGGTAGATGGGCTACCACTACTTAAGCAGGCATAGACCTATCAAACTAGTTCAAAATTTGCGGGTCAACCCGTTTACAGCGGGTTTGGCACTAAAATTTCCCACCCTCTTAAAATCACCCAAACTCATACCCACTTGTTTAGTTAGTGGGTTTCGCAAGTGACCCAGAGGCACCCACGAATTATCCATTTAAGTGAAGTTCATGTATTAATATCCATATACACATGTATACCTCTATTCAAAAAAGTTGGCAACAACCACAAGTTAATGTCCTACATTTAATTGCAGCAATTGTATTTGTTTAATCTTGTGTTTTACAAAAGACAACCACAAGTACTTGTAATACTAGGAATGTATAATGTTAAATGATAAATTCATTGTTGCTTTTTGTGATATTTTATGTATAGAAGCTATAATACTATCCTCCATTTTACATCAAACACAGCAGCCGCCTGCAATCCTTTTTTTTCAATTTCATGCAAAACAAGTCAACAACTAATCCATTGTGCTTGATGTCAAATACAATAGTTGGCTGCTTTCTTTGTACTATACTTGACATTAAAAATAGTATTAAAGTATTTTCATTTTTATTTTTAGCATTGAAAGAAGCAATTCGTAACTTATTTTTATTGAATACATTTTACATGGGCACCCATGGGTCAACCTGTAAGCCACTAGGTCGGATTTGGGTATGTTCCACCTAGTTAAAACTGGACCTTTTAAACCTAGCACCAGCATCTGCAATGAGCCAACTCGAACCCAACCTACTACCCACTTGTTTGACAGGTCTAAGCAGGCACGTTAGCGGCAAGTTGGCACTTTTTCATCAGTGGTATCAAGGATGGAGATACGTGGTAATTATTTATATGTGAAATTTTGAAATGGTGCCTTTGAAAAAGGTATATTATTATTGTGAATAGAATAGGCTTGTATTATTGAGATAACAAATACAAGCATAGACACCCTCCTTATATTGGATAGGAGTCGGTAAACACACCAATATGGGACAAAAGACAAGATACTAAAGAGAGCACAAAATAAACAAAAAAAGTAAATATATTAATACTCCCCCTCAAGCTGGAGCATGGACATCATGCATGCCCAGCTTGTCCACCATAGAATGAAATCTTGTCTTTGTTAGTACTTTCATAAAGATGTCAACGAGTTGATCCTCAGTCTTTATGTAAAAAGCATGGAATGAGGTTTCCACTAAATTGTCAAAATTTACTCCAAATTTCGACTATGCCAGCATCTGCAACGAAATCATGTGATTGTATTGCTATGTCAAAATCAGCGAAACATTTTGCCCAATTTCAAAATTTTCCAAGGAAACAGTAAAGCTTACTTATCTCCCACATGAAGGACCCCTACCTATCCCCGTGTATAATTTTATTGCATAAACGATGCATATAGGTGTAGAGCTCATGTCTGTGAAATTTCATGACTTAATTCATTCATTTTTGGCATCAAAACAGGTACGATTGCATTTGCCAAAATTCCTGTCAAAATTTCAATAAATATTAATTTGCATGTGTCAAAACGGCATTGAAATCGGATACCTCGTTCCTTGGTATGAAGTAGCTATGCGCCTAAACAAATGAGACTCTGACAAAGTGACAGTCTAACTCAATATATTTAGTGCGCTAATGTAATGTGGGATTACTTGCAATGAAGGTAGCTGCTTCGTTATCATAGTACATAGGAATGGGGGACAAATCACGGACTCAAAACTCCTTTAATAGTCCTTGAACCCACATCAGCTCACGAGTGGTATGTGTCATGGTACAATACTCCGCTTCAGCACTGATCTAGCTACTACAGCATGCTTTTTTCTTCTCCAAGTGACAAGGTTACCACCTATAAAGGTGCAGTAACCTGAAGTAGATTTACGATCAGCCCTACTGTGAGCATAGTCTGATCAGAGAAACCAAAAATCTTACAATGTTCATTGTTCCTATTTAGAAGACCATTTTCACGTGAGCTTTTTATATATCTGATAATGTGGCACACAGCATCCCAATGACATTGTCATGGTTTATCAAGATACTTACTGACAAGTCCAATAGCTGAAGTGATATTTGCTTGTGTAACCATCAGAATAAATGAGCTTGCCCACAAGTCGTCTATATTGCTTGTTGTTAGGGTAAGAAGAAGAAGAATCAACCCAATTAGTATTAGGATCTAGAAGTGAGCTGACTAGCTCGGCACCAAACATGCCAATCTCCTGTAGAAGATCTAGTACATACTTGCATTGAGATAGACATACTCCATATGAAGAATGTTATACTTCAATACCCAAAAAACAATGCAATTTTCCTAGATCTTTAGTAATGAAGTGTTTTCTTAAATACTCCTTGGTATCTTGAATACCCTGATGATCAATCCTAGAAAGGATGATATCATTTGCATATACAATCACATTAGTTTTTTTCAAAAAAAGAGTGATCAGAATACAAGCGTCAAACTCAAATTTAGCAAGTAGCTGACTTGATTTATCAAACCGCACTCTTGGGCTCTGTTTTAGTCCATACATTACTTTCAAAAGATGACAGACTTTAGAACACTCCCCCTGGGCAAAAAATCCGTGAGGTTGCTCCATATACACCTCACGCATATCACCATATAAGAACGCATTTCGCTGAAACAGTGGCCAACTTTTATTGACAGCAATACAAAGAAGAATTTGCACTGAATTAAGTCAAGCTACATGTGAGAAAGTCTCAAAATAATCCACCCCATAAGTGTATATGTAGCCTTTAGCAACAAGACAGGATTTAAGACTTTCAACTATGCCATCGGGTTGATACTTAACAGTAATGATCGAGCGACGGCCGACTGGAGAAACATGAGCATGAGCATCAACTAAGTTCCAAGTCAGTTGTGTGTAGAGCCTCCATTTCCACTTCCATGGCACGACGTCGGGCAGGATATGTTAGGGCCTCGGTTGCATTTTAGGAACACAAATCACGGAAAGAGTAGCGGTAAAGTTTGCAAAACTTGAACCAAGATTAGCATTAGAACAAAAATTGTTGATAGGATGTAAGGTACAAGAATGCACCCCTTTTCTTATGCAAATCAGAGTATTCCGATCAGAGTACCTGATTCGTGTCGTGATCTGTCGACGAAGATGAGGGATTGGCTGAGGGAGGGGCCATAGAGGAAGTTGGGAGTCTTAAGGTGTCTCTGGTAAACCTTGAGAGGAATATCAGTCGAAGGAACTGCACAGTGTGAGGAGTCTGGCTCAACAATAGCAGGAAGCGGGGTATCAACAATCAGATCCATAGATAGAGTTGAACGCATGGTAGAAAAATACAATATATCCTCAAAGAAAATGACATCCACACTAACATACCATTTCTTAGTTGTCGGGTCATAACATTTGTACCCTTTGCGAGTTTGTGAATACCCTAATAAGATGCACTTAGTAGATCTAGGATCAAGTTTGCTTGAACACAGTCTAAAGATTCTGCACAAAACAAGTATTGTTGAAAATTCTAGGTGGTAGAGAGAAAAGGGAGGCTCTGAGGTATAACACATTATAGGGGACTTGGTTGTTCAAGACAGACGAGGGTGTTTTGTTGATTAGAAAACAAGCAATGGAGACAACATCAGCCCAAAAAGTTCTAGGGACATGATAGTGAAACCTAAAGGTTCGAGATACTTCAAGCAAATGGCGATTCTTGCATTCAGTAATCCCATTATGTTGAGCAGTGTAAGAACAGGAGGTTTGATGAATGATGCCAAAAATTTTACAAAAAATGCTGACAGATTGTTGCATAAATCTAGGGCATTATTAGTATTAAAAATTTTGATGAGCTTATTAAATTGAGTTTTAATCTCAGCGAAGAATGCGGCAACAGGATCAAGAACATGTCTTGTCTTTAAGTAAAAACAACCAAGTAGTCGTAGTGAAGTCATCGATAAAGGTCATAAAGCAACAAAATCCAGACATACTTGACAAGGTCCCCATATATCAGCATGGACAATGTCAAAAACAGATTTTGTGGATAGAGTTGTTTTTCTAGAAAAAAAAATATGAGTTTGCTTTCCTAACTGGCATGCTTCAATTTAAACAAAGTTTCAAATATAGTAGGAATCCAATGTTTGAGATTGGATGCGGATGGATGTCACGATCTGTAGTGTCATTGTAGTCCTGAAACAGCCGAAGATAGAAGAGCAGTAGTAGTTTGTGGAGCATCAAGCAAGGTAGTATAAGCCATCTGGTCTCTCATGGCCCAAACCAATCCCCATCCTCAAGCGGGGATCCTGAAGATACAACCATTTGAGTCATGTGTAGAACACTAAAGTTGTTTGACAGTTTTACTAACTAAAAGAAGATTCAGAGGGAAGCGAGGAACATAGAAAAGTCGATCCAAGAAAGAAGTTGTTTGTAGTTTGAATATTACTAACCCCACAACCTGGGCCTTGAGTGCAACAACAGTCACAAGCAGAATAGAAGAAGTAGTCAAATAAGAAAAAGGTTTCAAATTGTCAGAAATATAAATAGAAGGACCAGATTCGATGACCCATTTGTTTTTACCATAACAAGTCGAGGATGCTAAAAAGGCAGAATCACCATCTGAGCGTGGACCCAACGTCAAAGTTTGGAGTCGTTCCTGAAAGAGCTTTTCAAATTCAGCTCGTACCCAATCCGCAGAAGTAGTGGAGGATTTGGTCGATTCATCATCTATGTAGTCAGTAGAATCCTGATTGACCCATGTGTTAGGGTAACCATGTTTCACCCAACAACGATCCTCATTGCAATTATTACAATCACAGAAGCTACAATGACGAGGTCCAAAAGGAGGAATCTTGCTTAATCCAGGGAATGGTTGACCATGTCCCAGTCCAGTAGGGGGTTGGCCACGTCCAGGTCCTGACGGGCCAAAACGACCTCACCCTCTACTACGGTCACGGCCTCTGCCAAGAGTCGCCAGATCAGACTGCAAGAGCAGACGTCTCAACAGAACCAGCATGTGAAGAAGAGATAAATGGTAGTCGTTAGAGTCGTTTGAGGACATCGTATAGTTTAGGTAGTGGATCACTGGACAGGATCTAATCCACGACTCCTGCAAAAGAGGCAGGCACTCCATCAAGGAATTGTACCAACTCGAGTTCATTATGTGATCTACTTCAGTGATATCAGAAGTTAGGGGGCGATATACTTCAAACTCATCCCACAAAGCACATCATTGGTTATCATCAACAGAGGTATCACTAGAGAATTCTTTTTAGCCAGATTTTTAAAGATTTCAAACACCTTTAGGGTTTTATTGGTGTGAGTAAACATGTAATAATTAATCCCACGTGGCCTTTATCGTTCTGAGTTGTAAAAGAGATTGACTTGTTTTTGGTTCTACACCGATGACCATCCACGTCATCACCCCCGAGTCATCTTTAACCAACAAGTCTAAGATTGTTTAGTTTTTCATCAGCGTTCTCGACAGGAATAGCAAGTGCTTTAGTGATAAGGTGAGAGTACCAGCCTTGGGCCTTGACCTACAGCTCAAAAGGAGACCACGTATAATAGTTAGAACCATCCAATTTTGCAATGGTGACACAGAGAGTTCTTAAGTTATCATTAGAGGCCATGATGAACAGTAGTTCCTGGATCAGTCCACACAATTAATCAGTTTAGAAGGGCGTGACGCAACACGCAAGGCACCAACAGAAGATTTTAGAAACCCATAGAATAGGCATCAAGAATTTAATTATTAAACCAATGCCACTTCGTCAACTTAGACCGACATGTGACGAAGGTAGACGAGAGGGAGCGAGTCCCTCCCTAGATCGAAAGATAAACCGACTAGAATCTGTTCTTTTAGATCAGAAGCAATCCAGGAACGCCAATCAACAGTACATTAAGAAGATAGGATTTGAGATTGATGTATGCGAGTTTGAAAAAATGATGGTGGAGGGGGATCAGGGAGGAGGCAACAATGGTGTGTAGATGCAAAGGTGGGGGTGGTTGCCAACGGCTAGGTTTGGTAGGCTTGACGGTGAGTTGGGTTGGTTGACGGATGGATGGTGACTTCTTTCGCAAGTGGGTGATGCGAGCAGGGGTCTGGACATGGGTAGGGGCTGCGGCATGCAGGTCGAAGGCGGCAGTAGAGACTTGCAGGGTGGGAAGGAAACAGGCAGAAAGAAAGGGGGGAGAGAGAGAGAGAGGGTGGCGGGTTGGGAGCAAATGAAGGGACAGTGGCAGTGGTGTGGAGTAGCAATAGCAAGAAGACAGTGGTAGTGACAAGAGGGGAGGGCTTGCTGGGTGGAGATCGATAGCGCTTGCGGGGTGGATGGAGTAAACAAGAAAGGCAGGTCGTGGGAAGGGATCATCAGTGGAAGCAGGGTTGTTGGGTGGCGGGAGCAACTGGAGGGGTTGGTCGGCGGGAGCAGGTGGGAAGGGATGGAGCCTAGTGGGGTGTGGGCAGACACGGAAAGAGAGAAAAAGAAAGGCGGCGTGGGGGGGGGAAGAAGGGCGGGGTGTGTAATGGAGGAGGCAGGAGAGAAATAGGGTGGAACAAAATGCTCTGATACCATGTGAATAGAATAGATTGGTATAATTGAGATAACAAATACAAAAATAGACATTGTCATTAAATAGGATAGGAGTCAATAAACACAGAGTTCACCAATATGGGACAAAAGACAAGATACTAAAGAGAGCAGAAAATATACAAATAAAGTAAATATATTAACAATTATAAAAAGACTTATCTTTTTAAAATTATATAAAAAATCATGTCACCAGTAAAAGAGTTTGAAATTACTACTATGTGGCATAATCAGTGTTTCAAAAATCAGCCTGTGTCGCCGCATAAAGGTCCGAACCATCTATCGAACCGCATACTAGAAATCCCCCCCCCCAAAAGCGGACCAGGCCACATAATCGGTCGCACAGCCGCAAATAAGGTCGATTAATCCTCGATTTTTAGATAGACATATTTCCATTTCTTCTTTTTTACATTGCATTCATCTATGTTTGTTTATATTTAGATCACAGTGCATGCTTGTATTTATTTAAGTTATGATGATTGCATATTTGCATGATTGCATACATTATTCTTGTGATTGTACTATTTAATACACAATTGTACAAATTGAATATGTAAAATCATGATTAATATATATAGAAATTGAATATGTAGAAGGGCGGGGTGTGTAATGGAGGAGGCAGGAGAGAATTAGGGTGGAACAAAATGCTCTGATACCATGTGAATAGAACAGATTGGTATAATTGAGATAACAAATACAAAAATAGACATTGTCATTAAATAGGATAGGAGTCAATAAACACAGAGTTCACCAATATGGGACAAAAGACAAGATACTAAAGAGAGCAGAAAATATACAAATAAAGTAAATATATTAACAATTATAAAAAGACTTATCTTTTTAAAATTATATAAAAAATCATGTCACCAGTAAAAGAGTTTGAAATTACTACTATGTGGCATAATCAGTGTTTCAAAAATCTGCCTGTGTCGCCGCATAAAGGTCCGAACCACCTATCGAACCGCATACTGGAAATCCCCCCCCAAAGCGGACCAGGCCACATAATCGGTCGCACAGCCGCAAAAAAGGTCGATTAATCCTCGATTTTTAGATAGACATATTTCCATTTCTTCTTTTTTACATTGCATTCATCTATGTTTGTTTATATTTAGATCACAGTGCATGTTTGTATTTATTTAAGTTATGATGATTGCATATTTGCATGATTGCATACATTATTCTTGTGATTGTACTATTTAATACACAATTGTACAAATTGAATATGTAAAATCATGATTAATATATATAGATATAAAATAATTAACAAATAAAAAAATCTAAAACCGCATCACTCCTGCATACCGCATATACTCTACAAGGTGACCTCTCCAAACGCATCACACATACCACTTTTTAAAACATTGGGCATAATATGTTAAATCCTTTCAATCACAAACTTATTACACAGACTTGTTTCTTCTCGTTTGTATGTGGATACAAGAGAAATATTGATTGCTCACCATTGTTCAGAGAAAAATAGAAGCAAAAAAATGCCAATTTTGGGAGTGATGGGGCATAAATAGAATGATTCATATTTACAAATATTGCTTAATGCACATGATAATCACGTATCCTTATTCATCTTTCATCTTTAAGATTACAAATAGCGCAACTCGGTAATAAATAATGAAATTGCTTGTTTTTTACCTAAAGGAATTTGGTGAATGCTCATAAAGTTCTCGCTACCTACTGCTTGGTAACATTAATTAATGTAGGTTTTAAGAGAAGCAATTCTCACACCTAGTTGTTAGACCTTCCTAGCTAAATTACTTCTTTGATATTGTTCTTACACTGGCCATCGGTGATATTTAAAATATAATTGATCATCAGGTCGTAGCCATTAACGAAACCTCTGAAGTATCTATGACCTATTGGTCTTTTTATTCTATAACGTTTTCAATCTTTACTCCAATCCTCTTGATCAGAGTTGTTGGGTCTTTTAGTTTTACCTCGTTATTTGTTATATTTTGTCATCTCACACCCATGTGGTGGTTTAGGTGGGGACGTTGAGTAATGGATACTTTAGACTTGGGCCAAAAAGGGAAATTGGGGCTCATGTGATATCCCACTCACTACTATTGTTGCGCCACACAGTAATTATTTTGGCTAAGTTGAGTGGGGGTATGTGCCTTACCGTAACCTTTTGAATAGCCACTGAATGATGAAGTGTCTAAGGAATATTAATGGTGGCACAAACAATGCTAAAGATCAGGATTTTGAATGGAACCATTACTTAAACTTTCTCAGAATAAAGTTACATATTGTTTAGAAATACCTAAAGAAAACCATAGGTCGGTGGGGACAAGCATCATACTATCCATGGTGATAAAAATGTAGTTAGGAACACCAAGTTCCCATAAGGGAGACCTTGGTCCATTCTCAAGAAATGGGTTCAAAAAGTCGATAAGGCCAAGAAAGCCCTCACAAGCAAAGAGGTCTACAAAGCTTATGTGGAGATTGTGTTCGATGTGAGGGCCACATGTTCATCTACAAAGTTAAATGGAGGTGTTTCTTATACCGGAATGCCAAGATGTCAGATGGCATGTGCTTGATGCACATTCAAGCGAGCAAACACCAAAAAGGATGATCAAGAATGGGATGAGGCTAAGAGGATTCTAATAAGATTGGCCCCTATGGCTAGACTTGTAAATGGATATACGAAATCCGCATATCCGATTCATATTCTAGCCCGAAAATCAAGAAAAAAAACTGTATTCGACATCCGTTTGGTCAGATTCTAATATCCAATAGTATATCTGAACTTTTCCAGAACGGATAAAATCCAAATCCAATGATATTATATGTGCGATAGCAATGAGGTATTTCAAATCCGTGTGTGGGCGGTGCCACATGTGAGAAATAAAGCTTGATTTATTTCTCTTTTCAATACACCTACCGCAGACGCCTTTTCCCCCGTACCCAGGACCCACTCTCCGCACCCCTTTCCAGTCCGTCTTTCCCATCTCATTGTTCCTATTTCCGAAATTCTAGTAGCCGCGATGCCTTCTTCACAGTGGCCTTGTCCTAGCTTCATGTTTGACCTGCTTGGCTTATGCATGAGGAGCCCATGTGAAACTGTAGTCATGCGTGGCTACTGCTGGTGTCCAATGTGATTGCGCACATCATGCACAGATCTGAGGAAGACAACTAGATCATATTTGTCATTTAGCAACAATACCTTCAAGCGAAGCGTGAGGCATGGAATAGCGATCACGCACACATGAAGGTATGTGATCCAAAGATTTACTACTAAACTCTTCCTTGCGCGAACTGCTTGCATGTCTGTTTCTTCATATTCCCCGATTCATTCCCTTTACTCAACTCCATGTCTGTTGTTTCCCTCTTCGTTGTTAGGCAGAATTACCACAAAAGAGGAAGAAAGATCAAATCTTTTTGTTACTAGAGAAAAACAATGGTGGCAGTTCATGTGTTTGAGATTTTTTTGTCGTATTTACCTTTTTAGCCGATTTTGTTTGAACTCACACCCGGTGTTCCAGCTTCTTAGGCTTTCAAAATGGTGAATCGCTATCTAAAATCTGGAGTATCTCGGTCGAGATTTATTGGCCAGGGCATCTAAACTTTTCTATTTTCAATTTGTTATATCTACCATGACACATTGTTTTTGTACTTACAATTTTATTTATCTCGATCATGCATTTGGTCCACTGACTGCAAATCTCTTGTATGGTGTATTGGACCTGGTTTATAGATCTGATTATGCAACCTGATGCACGTTTGAACCATTTTTTTTTAATTCAGCTGGATGTGAAAGTCTGTGAAGATTTAATGGACAATGCTTATCGGATAACTAAACTGCAGGGTGCAGTAGATGTAAACGTTTCTACCTGTACATGCTCCTAAACAAAATTCCAAAGTGCAAGGCGACAGACCTTCTCGTCCTTTCCATTAGTGCAAGATTTTTTCCTGTGTCCTTGAATTACAAATTCATGTACCCGTTAAAAACTGTGTTAAAACCCATATAAATATGAAGCACGCATATAATTTTATATAGTCTTTTTACCAGGCTGTGATGTGTGTTCACATTGTATTTGACTTACATTAAGTCTTTTGATTTGGTACTAAGCATGCTGTAAAAAGATGGCTGGAAAAAAAAAGGATGTGATCCCAAATATTAAATTTCAATACTATAGTTAAATTTTTGGATTCAGATACACATATTATCCGAATTCGAACATGCGTTTCGTCAGCTGTTTTGAAATCCGTCAAATATCGGATAGGATTGCAAAAACCGAATTCGGATATCAGATATGTATGCGATTCGAATTCCGTTTACAGGTCTACCTCTGGCCAATGTGGGGGCATACGTTTGTAGAGATTACGCAGTGTCCACAGTTTACATACAGTTAGCATAAAGAGCACTATTCATGCTTTGTTTTGATTTTATAGTGTGAGTTTAACGGTGGTTACCATGATGAGCCAAGAATCTAGAGATCTTTGGCAAGGCAGAAACAGTGAATGAATGTTCATCTCTGCACAGGATAAGGTAGGGAAGGTTGATGGAAATTGAACGTTATAAATGGTATTCAAACTTGCATATTTGTTTAGCCCTATATGCAACATGTGATTAGTGTAACATGGGAATCTAAAAGAAATGTGAGCACCCCCCCCCACACACACACAAAACATAATAATTAATGGAATATATCTTCTAAAATAAAAGGAGATCCAGCTATGGATTAGACAACAAAGTCAGACCTGGAAAGAACATAGGTGTTATACTTATGTGATAGTTGGACCAATGAAAATGGATGATAGATCATAAAGTTTTTTTTTCTGGCATGCTCTCTCATTAACTCGGTTAATGATTCCTAAGAGGTCAGGGATAGATACATTGAAATATTGATTGTTAAATATCAAGAAGATTGAAATTAGATTGTTGACCATATTGTTACAGACAAAAGGATCCAGCTTCAAATAGTTAAAGACATGATAAATACCTTTTGCACCACCTATAGGGGAATAGGAGCAACCTAGCCCATATCTACAATGCCAACTTGGTTGGGGCTTTCATCTACTACCATTTATTTCCGTTCAAGTGTCGCAAAGACGATCTTGACAAAGGGTAACTGGGTTTGCAACCAATCACTTGGCACTACACAGCCTTAGGGCCAGACAAATGGAGTTAGAAGGTTCTTTGAGTGGATTTAATGAAAGAGCCCCATACTAAGTTGGGAATAAGGGTGGAAGAGCTCACAAGCACTAGATTGTCTGGGACGAGATAAGAAAATGCTATAAATAATGGGCATGATTGTCAAAGTTCTTAATTTAGTAGATGGGTATGTGAGCCGAACCATGACTTTGTTATATAAAATAATGACAAAACAGAGAGTCAAGGCAATTGCTGCTGTATCCAATCAATATTAATCAACCACCATCAAGAATCGGGGAAAGAACATGCTTTTGTCAAAGCAATTGAGCATTTCTATTATAGTACTTGATTGTGCACTTCATACTTCAAATATGATTCCGAATACGATATGTAATTCCCAACTATTTTTTATCCTTGGTAATGCTCAGTCTCTCAACCTTAAGTTTGAGTACTCAAATATATTGATCTTTCAATCCAAAATTTAGAGGGCTCTAAGAGAAGTGACTGGCTGTCTGATTACCTCAAGGAAAGAGAGAGTTGTCATAATGAAGAGGTATAATGAGATTTATTCCAAAAAAAATCAGATCTCATCAGCATTTTTTTCTGGTTATATTGAATGTAAAACTCCGATTTGTTATTTCTGTAATTGAATATATTCCAAGAAGGGTGGATGCTTTGCGTGTTGATGCACTTGAGGACAGAGATAAAGCGGCCTTTGTTAATTGGTGAATCTGGAATGGCACAGGGTATAAGGAGTCGAGATAAAATTGTTGTTCGAAATTTATCTCAAACAGAAGTTGTTGGGGAAAGGAACCAAACTGGAACACTTTCTACCTAATGTGCTCTGTCTTTGTTTCTGGTTTTCGTTTTCTTTCTGTCTAGTCCAGGTAGCGGTGGTGTGGTGATGGTTCGGCCTTTCCAGAGGCGTTGGTTTGTAGGTGCGAGGGAATCTTCGGGGATTCATGGTGGGGTGAGGGACGCTTTCGCTTGTTCGGTTTGGCCCTCTTACATCTTGAGGTTTGGCTCGAGATGGGAGGAAGCCATGGTGGGTTGGCCATGGTGGTGCGGTTTCCCCAAATAGTACCGCCCATGTTTTCCTTTCACCAGCTTCTTCTTGCACAAGCTAAACATCATTTGGTCATGTTTTCCCGGCTTCTTTTGCATGTGCCGATGTTGCCAATTATCTGTTTGTTCTTTTCCCTTTGCGGTGTAGTAGTGTGTTTAGTGTTATGCTTTTAGGCTTGTTTCATTTTCCCTTGGGTCTGGTCGAGGCTTACCTTCGCCCAGCTAGTTGTGCTTTCTTGTGTTTAGTGAGTACCTTTTCCCTGCCATGCCATCAATGGAAAGATGACGGCAATTATCAGGACTCTTGTTTTGGAGATTTGGCTCTAGTGGTTGGAGGCTCGTTTATGCAAGTGCTACCCATGAACGTGGAAGGATTTCGTTTGATAGTTGCTTTGTCCAGCGTGTTGGGGAGGAATTTATCCAGAAGCATCCTAGTCATATCGGATCAAACTTGTATATTGTACTTGTACCTCTGGCTACTATGTTACCCAGAGTGCTTGGATCTCTTGTCTTTGTAGATGCCATATGGCTTTCTTAATATAATGGCTATGCTTACCTACAAAACAAAAACTTGATTTGAACAAAAGGAAGATACAATTCATGCCCCCCCCCAAGCGATCTTGTTTGTGTATGTTTAAATATGTGGTTGATAACCAGAAACTTTAGAGAGTAGAGTATATAGAGTTTATTTTCTAAAACACACGACCAAAGATCCATTTACTCTTTCTATGAAAACGAAGGCCTAAATGAATTGCATAAATGGATAAATGAGATCATGTTTCAAACATTGAACAGGGAAGGCTACATCCACATTTTAAGGGCCCACTTGACTGTGTATCTGAGGATAATCAGAGAAAGATCAGAAAAATACCAGTCCACTGGGTAGACTTGAACCTAAGCCTGGAAATGTTATTGCTTATATGGAGATTGACAAAGAAAGTAAAGGCAGTCTTGCTTCTGCTGCTAGTAAAAGCAAGATTGATTCTTTTTCCACGTCAAAGTCCAAGTCTGATGAGGATGAGGAGCCATAGCAGTGGTGTAAGAAGCAACTCACAGGACATTTTGTAGGATATCCCACAACTTACGATGATCACCACCTGTGTAAGTCTAATCTAGGAGTAAAAGTAACGTCCCCACTAGGGAAAGAGTAACCTTTTGTTGAATATAATAGAAGAAGAAAAACAATGGAAGAAAATAGTACAATGATACACCAGCAACTTCTAAAAGTCCAGCAGCTCATCAGTACTGATGTGAAGCATTTCTAGACATATTTGAAATTAGCATGAGCACTTCTCATTATCCATTTTCTTTTGTAGATCAATAATAGCCACAGCCACAAACACATTATCATAGTTCTGGAGATGCACCTGTGCCTTAAGCACCTGAACAACCACGATTGACCTATGTTATAAATGATTAAATATGCATTTGGATGTTCTGATCGCATTCTTCTGAGCCCATGTGAACCATACTCTCTCCTAAATGATTAAGGTAGTCAATCTTCATTTGACTTTAGATGAACTGTAGTAAAAATAAACAAGAATTCTGTGAACGGACACAAAAATGTGGTTTATAACCACACAAATGTCACAATCCTTTGTGTTAGAAGTTAAATTTGCTTGTTGGCATGTGAGACTAATGTTATATGGGCCCAAAGTTCGTAGGCCCAATAGGGTTTTGTCAAGTCGGTCATTGGGTCCCACTCTCCCAGAAATGGGAGGAGGGGTTTGCCTTTGTAATATATCCAATTGTCCTCTCATTCTTCTACATGGTTCGTCTCCTAGGGTTAACACCACCACCTCTCTTCTCGACCCACCCCCTAGGGGGGTACCACCCTCCCTCTAGAAAAATAAACAAGAGGAGACCTCTAGGCCAGTGGGTGGCTGCCCCTTCCTCTATAGGCTGCCCACAGTCATCCCCTTCCTAATATATCTTAGATAAGTATGTCTATCTATAGCTTTGTCATGAATCTGCACCAAAACAGGAGAAATTTTTCAAAGCCCGATCCACCAAAGTCAAAAGGTACATGCTCAGCTCTACGTTTACGATCATATCAACCACATTACATCCACAATCTACGACATCATAACAGTCTGGGGCCACTCAGGCGCCATCTATTATCCGTGCCCCAAGTCTATGGCAAATGGCTTATCTCCCCTCCTTGGGTTCCGTCTTTCTCCAAGGTGTATCCTCTAATAGGTCGTCTTGCTCAGTCTTCTCCCAATTGATTACAGGGGTCGCATAGTTGGTTAAAGAGACCACTACTCAAGGTCGTTGATTGACTACGCCCTCTGCTTCTCTAGGGTGTTGATCTAGCTTTCTCCTCAGAATGTTAATAGCCTAAAGACTAGGGGAGTGTTCTCTACCCCAGTTTTGCCCTTCATCGGGCCCACGGAGGAAGATCAAACCATCTTCGCAAAATCCTTTTTTCTCTCTCAAGGCAGCTCCTCTCTAGGAAAGTATTTGTCCAATCAATAGTTTAGGAACGACTGTCGTCCAGTAGTCCCGTGATGTAGGACAACATGCTCATCCAGAGTTTGGCTCGGGTTTGGCGCCACTTCATTTGAGTGTGTCATCGGTTATCTTTTTTTTTTGCCTTTAAATTTGTTGTTCCGTATTTGTTTTCGTTTAGGGTTTGTTATGCAATTGTTTGATTTGTAGAACCTAAGTGTAATAGTAGGGACTTACTTGTAAGCTCTTAATTAATTAGTTTTTAATTCTTGTTTTACTTGAGCCTTGAGTGGAAATAAGTCAATAAGGGCTTCCCGGGAGTTATTAATCAATATTAATGCCCAGAGGTATTGTCTAGCAGAGTTAAATGGTATGAATGAGTGTTGTTTGCAGTGTGGTTTGCATCACCATGGTCTCGTCTTTTACGATCGGGGAGCTAGGTCAAAGTCACAACAGTTGTGGGAAGTCAGAGCCACCCCTGCAGCAAAACCCATGCCATATGCAAGTGTCTTTCTCGCACAAGTGGCACATGCATCCTGACTGCTTTCCTACATATGAAATCTAAACCTGCATCGGCATTGTTGTTGTCGAGACTGCCACTACACCATCAATATAGTTGCATGTCACCCCATTAGCGCTACTTTGCCATTCCTCAAAGGCAACAAGCGCAACAAACAATAGGCAAAAAAATTTCGGAAAAAAAGTTCCAGAGGGTATGATCCAACTTAGATTGTAACATTACTGTCTTTGTAAGATACATCTTCACTCCCCCTCCATCCTGTTTGGATTGTTGTCTTGATTCTACACCCCACTACTCTCTTAAGTTTGTTCATGATTGGTGTGAGGGGAAGATAAAGATGAGGGGAGAAGAGAGGAAATGAAGTGAGAAGAGAAGAGGATCAAGTGAGCAATTGGGAAGAGAGGCAGAAAGGAAGACATGTCATCACCAAGGCAATGTTAAAGTCTTAGCAATTATTTGTTGTATGGAGCAGTATTCTAAAAAAGCAATAATCGATGTACCTGCGGACAGGTTACCAAATAAAGTATATATGCTATATGGGAGTATAAGCGGCAGTATAATCGGTTTTAAATTTTTAATAATAATTATAAATATATAAAGTATATATTCATATGCAAGTTGTATATCAGTCATATAAGTCATATATTAAAATTGTATATCTAAAATTTGAGTAGAATGTTACTGTGATGTGAGATTAATCATGTCCTAAAGGTAGGAGTTAAAACTCCATTTGGATTCTAACTAAGCATAGATACAAACAAAATGTACTATATATATATATATATATATATATATATATAAGTAATCAATATAAAGAATATGCATTCAATACGGAGGAGCTAATAATAACAATTCGTCATGGACTAATATTGCAGTGAATAAGTAATCAGAAACATTGATGATATTGGAGAAGGTAACATCAATAGTAAGAAGTAATTCAATAAACATTAAATTGTGTACTTATCGAGTAAACATGAGGATAAGACCAGATATGTGAAGAGGGGGAAGGGAATATAATTGTAATGACCAATAGTAGGTTCAGACAAAATTATTGTAAAAAAATATATTGAATCCATGGGATTTCAAAATATGCTAACTAATCAGCCCTAGACTGATTATAGAACCAAATTGGCATATTAAGAGCAGTACACCTACCGAACCAATTATTCGGTCGATTTTCTGAACATTGGCGTGGAGCATGCAACATGTTAGAGCATCCTAAGTGTGAGAAATAAGGATGAATGATTGTATTGATTCGATGAATAAAAGAGGTACAGCCCTGTCCTATATATAGGAGCAAGGGAGAAACCCTTAGACTTGGGACTCAAGAAATCTAAACCTAACTATTGAGTCGTCGGTCTGCCGACATGTCGGTACTACCGAGTACCGACAATATCTCTATAGTACCGAAATCTGCAGTCTTCAACACTCCCCCTCAAGTTGGAGCATGGGTGAAACACATGTCCAAGCTTGGAGTTACAGGACTCGATAAAATGATAAAAGAAAGACAGAAATGAAAGAAGATAGATATCACTCCCCATACAAAATAGATGCTCCCCCTTAAACCATACTCCCTCTGAATCATATGATGACGCCCCTTTTCTTTGGAATTGTATTCTACATGTTGGAGATCCTCGAGCTTTAATGAAGGTCTTTGGAGTGCATCTGGAATGAAGAACATCTGATGAATAGACCTGAATACTGCAGTAGTATTTTGCCACTTTGAAGCAGACGATCATCAGTACTACGACTACACCATCTTCACCGGAATACGTACTTAACGCGGTACGAACACGGATACACAGTGTCGATGTAGTAGTAGCGGAATCTTCAAATTGTCTGGGAAGACGTCCATGACGTGGCACGAACATGAACGGACGATGTGTTGGTGATACGATGCAGGTACCATAACTCTAGCGCATGAACCTTGGGGGCTTGATGGGAAAGGAGATCATCCATCAAGGAAAGTCCCAAGTAGATCGGTGGAAGGTGATGCATAAGAACAAATGCAGCTCGGAGAAGACGTGATGAAGCAGCTCAGTGAAGATAAATCTAGATGAATCAACCTTGCAGATGTAGACTTGGCAGGCTAGAAATTGCTAAGCTTCTGATGTCTAGAGAAGCACCCATTTGTCTCTCAAGAATGCAGTAAGAGTGATAATGATGTCTAAAAGTGGAGAACATGTGTGTTGAACAATACAAAGCTTCATGAATATAATAGGCTGAAATATGAATCTCATCTCTTCTCATACTCTCTCTCATACATATTCTCATACTCTTCTTGTCCTCTCTACCCCCGCGCACACCAAATACGACGAGAGTGAGTATATGGTGTGGAAGAAAGGATATATGACCCCCCCCCCGCACGTGGAAATGGGGATGCATACATGATGAGTGGAAGGGTGGGAAAGGAAAAGGGTAAAACGAGAGGTGTAGTATGTAGAGAAGAATAAAAGAACCACCGGAATGGAAGCATCGGTAGAAAGAGGAGATACACTACCAAAATTTTGCTCGGTAGGGAAAGAACTAACACTGCCGAAATGGTTTTTCAGCATGAAAACCGCTAACCGGAATCAATATGCAAAAACAACCCGATAAATATCTGGATAGAGAAAAAAAATGGATCTTTTCTTGACCCAAAAAGTATATTTGTCCGGCCCTTAGGCCGGTGCGGGGGCAGAGCCCCCACAAAAAAAAAATCTAGGTCGAAAAATAATAGTAGGATCCAATTATCATAAGTATTGAAGGAGAGATGGACCTTTGGAGGACGTCAAACTGGAACTGGGAGAAGATAGAACTGGGGTAATGGCATGCTTGAATATGGTGGGGTGATGGAGAGCAGCAGGGCAACAACGTGGAGCAGCGACCTAGGGGTCGGGATGATGGCAACGGCGGCTGAAGATTGCGATCGTCGGCTGGGGATACGGTTGCTGGATAGGTAGCAACACTGCAGCAAACGGACACAGTGGATGGCTGGATTATGTTGCTCGGCTGATGTAGCACTTGACTGCAACGGAGGAGATGATAATGGTCTCCTACACAGCTCCGGAGATATTGCAAGCCAAGAAGCTGCATGCGGAGTAAAGTATGGAGTCTCTCCATGAGAGGCGACGAAGGCTGGTGTTGAGGATGACAACAGTGGCGATGGCGTTGGAGCAGCAGTTGATCGAGAACTCTCGATAGTACCAACCTTAAAGTCAGTGGTACCGACGAGGTTATAGGCTGTAGTCATCGAGGGAGTCGATAGTACCGACCCGGCAGTGCAGCGACAGATGCGATGGTTGTTGATGGCGTTGATTGGCGGTTGGCTGCGGTGGATGCTGCTACTGCTTGCCAATTGTTGTCTTAACCAGTGGCGGCTGTGGCCAAGGAATGAGGTTTCGGCGAAATTGGCGAAATTTCGCCCAAAATTTTCAATTTTGATGGGATATGGTACTGAAACGTGCGACTATGTCGATTTCAATGATTTCGGTGAGTTTCGCCAAATTTTGATGATTTCGATGAATTTCGCCAAATTTCGATGAATTTCGCTAAATTTCGATGAAAATTTTGATAATTGCAATCCTTATTATTATTGTTGTTTTTTTAAGAGAAGCAAAGGGGGATTGGAGTTATTTCACCATTTAGTACTTATACATAGTATATACTTATATTATATCATAATTGCATTGAATTTCCTTAATATTTGCTATTCAAATTATTAAATACTTATGCAATGCATTTTTTTAGTTTCTACAATGTGGACGACATGTATCCTAGTGGTGGTTTATTAGAGAATGAAGGTGCTAGGAAGCCAACCACACCAACAAATAATGATTTAGCTTGGAAACATTGCACTAGTGTTCTTGAGACCAATGAAATGATTGACTATTGAGTCAATATCAACAACAAACTATCAACCCAAGTAAAATGTGTGAGGATGCCCTACATATCCAATATTTGATATTATAACACAAATAAGTACATGCATGTATATAGCTCATTCTTGCAAAATTGCATAACTTAATTCCTACACTTTCTCATCCAAACCCTTCATCGAAATCCTCAAGAAACAGGACAATTCCCTTACCTCCCACATGAAGGACCACCCCCCAACCTACCCCCACATTAAATTTTATTGCATAAAATGATGCATTTAGGTGTAGAGATCACGCCTGTAAAATTTCATAAATTAATTCATTCATTTTGGCGTCGAAATGGGCACGGGTGCATCTATCGAAATTTTCGTCGAAATTACAAAAAAATTCGGTTTCCATGTCGTCGAAACGGCATTGAAATCGGATACCTCATTCCCTAGCTGTGGCTAGTAGTCAGGGATCGGCGGCTATGTGATGTGGCGGCGTGATGCGGCGGCGCGACTGATGGTGACTGTTGTCGACAACGGCTTGATGATGGTGGCTGATAGTGTCGAGAGATGACGGATAGATAGGAGATAGCCAGGAAGGATAGCGTCGGCGTACAAAAATAAAAAATTGGAACTTTAAGAAAGAGAAGGAGAAGCGGTGTAGGTCTAGATGTGCCTGGCGAGCAGTCAGCCTAAGCCATGGAAGAGGCGACGGCGGCCGCCCGTAGGCGGGGGCGCTCCCCCTATTGCTCTCTCTAGGAGAGAGATGTGGCGGCGCCTAGGTTTGCTTTCGGCGGCCAAGAGAAGAGGGAAGGAGGGGTGGCGGCTATGTTAGGATTCCCTAGGACAGAACACGCTCTGATACCATGTGAGAAATAAGGATGAATGATTGAATTGATTCGATAAATAAAAGAAGTATAGTCCTATCCTATATATAGGAGCAAGGGAGAAACCTTGAGACTTGGGAATCAAGAAATCTAAACCTAACTACTGAGTCGCCGGTCTGCTGACATGTCGTACTACCGACAATATCTCGGTAGTACTGAGATTTGCAGTCTTCAACACTAAGCTATGCACATTTGTTTGTGTGCATGTCCAGCACACAATATTTCATGTGTAGAGGATCACTCATATGGCTATGTTATCTAGTTACCCCATTAATTATTCGCGCTACATCAACCACATCTTATTGTTGCATTGTTTCTTTCTTGTATTAGCTCATACATTTCCAACATGTTAATCACCTACTACAATGCAATCAACATGTAGTAGTGCTCCTATCCTAACTATCATGTATCATTCAAGTAGTGGTGCTTCCTATGGAGAACCAATTTGATAACCTAGGAAGCACGGACACTTCTCGGAGGCTGTCGTGTCTGTGTCCAACGCGTGTCCAACATGGACACACTTTGGACACGCCTGGACGTGTGGCAGACACGCCTCCGGCGTGTCCACTTTGAATTTTTTTTTATTGAAGTGTTGGACAAGGCTTGGACACTCCATGGACACCTCCAGGACACACCACTCCGACCCGCTTAAGCCTAGGTGTATGAAAAAACCCAAGCCTTCTCTAAATCTTTGCCTCCTGTCATCCACTACTCGCCCTACTACCATTAATTAATTAAGCTTTAGGTACTACATGCAAGTCGTTGACACCCTTCTTATCATCTCCACCAAATGTTGCAACATCTGGGGACTGCCACATCAACCATGAGGAGGAAAACAATTGGATTCACCTCCTCTTGATAGTACATGTTGTTAATCATTACTTCCACTGGAACTATTGTCCCCAAAATTCTACTGCTCTTAATTTTTACAATTCATATTACAACAATATCATATAATCAAGCATCGTAATGTTTGTTGTGAACTAATCCATATTGTGACTTGTAAATATAATGTTATATGTTGATTGCTTGTTGGATTTCATGGTGATTGCCCATGCGAATAATCTATCTAGATCATTTTGTGTTAATACACATAGCATATTACACATTATATGTCATAATATGTTATACAAATATATATATATACATATACTTGCCGTGTCCAGTGCCGTGTCCGTGTCCGTGTCCTATATTTTTGGAAATTGACGTGTCCCGTGTCAGTGTCCGTGTCCATGCTTCCTAGTTGATAACAATGGCCACAGAGTTGGCAACTACGATGACGTATGCACATGCCTACCACAATATGCTACTCTAGATGCACACTCGAACTCCAACACGATCAAGGCCTTTTGTTTCTATCTACATCTGCAGGTAGTGATTTTTTATTTTAACAACAATGTCAAGAATCAAAGTCAGAGGAGATTCAATTTAAGGGGAGTGCACATGCTGACTGTATAGTTATTTTTGCTTTTGTAAGTCACATTTATGTCAGTCCTTATTTTTGCATATGTAACTCATGTCATGTATGCCTCATTTATGTCTAATGTGCTAGCTGAATATATGATTCTCCAATGCTCCAAGCTGGACATATGATTCTCCCATGCTCCAGTTTGAGGGATTGTGTTACAAGTTAAAATTCCTATGCGTAAGTGGGTTTAATGGTATGGGCCTAGACTTTCCAAGCCCATTGGGGTTTATGACAAGTCAATTCAGTGCTCACGTTCACGCTTCTTGACAAATGTTGGAGGACATTTAGTGAACTAACAATCTCAATCAGAAATTTACAGCTTTTTTCTTAATTTTTTATAATGATTTCAAAAAAATAAATCATAGCCATTCATAACCTTGTGAAGGTGCCGAAAGGATAATCATCACATGAAGATAAGAGTCATTGCACCCAAAATCGTCAATCACGAGATAGCCTAGAGGTAGGTTCGGCTGACCTCATTCCTTGATCTCATTGGGAGGAACATGGAGATACCTAGTTAACTGACATCACATATCGACATTGTCAAGGGCTTTAACAAGCAATGTTGTTGTTTGCTATGCAAAAAGAAGAACTCACAATCTCTATTGTCACTAAATCTTCCCTAATGAATCGTCGTTGGTGAGAAAATGAGTTACATTGCAGAATATACAATCTAGATTATTACATCATGGGACATGATCTTTCATGCATATAAAGCTAATACAACATATGATTGGTTATTCCAAACTTTTTTGTGGGGGTGGGGTAGTGGATCTCAACTCTAATGATTGAAGCAGCAAACTTAACTAAAGTGTAATGTTTCCGGATCAGTACAGGTGGTGCTGTATTAACCAATAGCCATCATCTAAAACTCAATCCCAACCATTTTAGGATCGATTAAATGGAACCTTCCTGTTCATTTAGCTCTGTTTTCAGTCATATTGGGAACCTGATTATTAATATAATCTAACTAGCCAAACTACCAAAGTAATTGGAAAATATATAATATCATTTAGGTTCAATCACCAAGTGTGGCTTCTAATGAGGCTTGCAAGCCTATATATAGGCATTTACAACTGAGCACTTATAACTCAATCCCAACCATCATCTAAAACTCAATCCCAACCATTTTAGGATCGATTAAATGGAACCTTCCTGTTCATTTAGCTCTGTTTTCAGTCATATTGGGAACCTGATTATTAATATAATCTAACTAGCCAAACTACCAAAGTAATTGGAAAATATATAATAACATTTAGGTTCAATCACCAAGTGTGGCTTCTAATGAGGCTTGCAAGCCTATATATAGGCATTTACAACTGAGCACTTATAACCCTAGCCAATATGAGACTAAACCACAGACTTCACAAAACTCACTTAGATAAATATCAAATAACGCCTCAAAACATAGGAAAGCTATTAAACACAATAATTACCCTCATATGGTATCCAAACGTCACAGTGATAGGATACCATTGTCTTACATCCATCCTTATTAAGATATAATGAGCTCTTTCTATCACACGTCCTCAAGTTAGCTTAGGTCTACTTCCACTTTTAGCCTTGTTTGAGTCGATAACATTACTTGATCTGGTGCATATGTGGGTCTTCATTGCACATGCCCAAACGATCTAAGACGGCGCATTCTCCTGATTTGTAATCAATACTAGCCACTCGCACTTTATTTCTTATGTTTCTGACACAAACTTTTCTCATTTTTTCACACATCCACCTTAGCATTTTCATTTCTTCCACATCTATCTTCTAAATACATTGTTTCTTCACAGCCCAACATTCACAAACATGCATGTGCATATAACATACGAGTATTCACTGGTCTCCTCTCGAATTAACCCAAAACACAACATGGCCTGCAGGAAATTATGCACATACAATAGAAGTGTTTAGATTGCACAGGAATCAAGAGGAATTTACTCAGAAGAAAATTAGATTGGTGTGCACAGAAAATCTAGAATTTTCAGTGGCTTAGAAACATTGGACTGTTGGAGTCAAGAGGTTGACATCATGATTGGTTATGGAAGATTATCTTTCAGGAAGATATCAGATTGGAGATGATTCTAAAGTGGAAGCCAATCATCTGACTGGAGAATATACTGTGGCTATAAAACGTGAAGGACCTCCCCCCCTCAAAAAAAAGGTTCTTTCTCACATTACAACTGTAATCTCCCCCCTTACAAGAGTAGAATTTACGAATTAGCTCCAGTCGGAATATACAAGCTGAAGGCTCACCATGAAAGCAAAATGTAGGCATGGCGCAAAATTTGCTTCGAGAGCTAGATCTGGTTTGCCAATAAAATTCATCCTTTTCATGGTTTAGTTTGAAAAATAATTACAGCAATGAATTGCATTAACAAACCTTAGGCAAACTGCGGTGAGAAAATTTATCTAATAGGTTTTAGTAAAATATTTGATAACTTGTTTGGATATTATGGTGGCATTGTTGGACAGAATGCTCTCTTGATGGGTCTCAAAGTTATTATCTTTCTTAAATTTAAAAAGGGTGCTTAAGAAGACCATATAAATCCAGGTATAGGTGTGGACTCACTGAGTAGAGTATGGCACTTGACAGAGTGATGTGTTAAATCCCACAAATATGCATATATCAATGCCAGAAAACAAAATGATACGTTAAGATATATTGGAGCATATAAGTACAGAAGCTGCTAGGCTTAGATGTAGATAGACTATTATATGATTGGAATTTGAAAGGTCACAACGTCTGTTTATTTTGATGAAAAGCCAATGCTAGGCTTAAATTATAGATGGTTGTATGATTGGAATTAGGAAGTTCACATATAGCTATTACGATGACAACTGTTACTTTGCCCACAAATATACAAGTGAAGGCACACCCCACAAGCACTGAGTAACCGAAATAAGTACTCTACATGGAATCTTTTTAGAGTCATTGACATAGTTGTTGAAAGGTATTGATTAACATGTCTTTGGATTGATTATTGTGAAGGTATGATAAGAAAGAGAATTCATATATCTATGCACAAATCAATGTATGTAGTATATGAGAGCTTTAACAGTGCTCTTCTCCTGAGAAGGGGCTGAGATTAACAATTAGGCTAACTGGAAGGAAGGAAAATTTTCAGATGGGATCATCCCGAAGATTTTACTAGAGCAACATAACTGCTTAGAAACCTGAAACCTAGATAATGCAGGTCAGGCTATGAGAGGATATTTGATGAAATCATGAAACTCAATATAGATTAAGAGCTTCCCAAGAAGAATAGTAATGGTAGAAATGCATAAAAGGATATTCAGAGCAGTGAAAGAAACTACATAGCAATTGCTATAAGTCATAATTGATGATTCGCCTTTTTAGATCAAGTACTGTACCTCCTGGATTGGAGGGCTTATCAAATCCATCATATTTCGGAGGTTCACTTGGATAAAAAGCATTGATGCGGGGCAGTTGGCAGCGAAAAACCTTCACACTAAAGGAAACAAATTATAGTTTGAAGCTATCTAACCAGGATTAAATATCAACCAAAGAAATGTACCTTCTGGTAGGGTTATCAGCTCTGTGTTGCCACTGCTCGTGTTGATCCTTAAAGAGGCAAGACATCGAAGGGCACATGAATACAAACAGTGTGCGATGGAATGAAGACTCGTTTCCGGATAAAGGAGCATAGACCTATATGATGTATATTTTAGAAAATTATTTCAAGTATAACATTGCAACATCACAAACCTAACAGAAACAAAACAAATGTAGAGACATTTCAGTTCAGAATTCAGTAAAACCTGTAAAAGGAACTGCAGGGGCTCTGCACAAAACCCACAAGTATAGGACTTTAGAGATGGTAGGTCTACAGGGTTTAACCAAGCCTGTTATAAGAATACAGAACACATGTCACGTGAATAAAGATTTTATGTCAGTTCAAACACTGGGAAGGATATTTTGGTGAGTCTTACCGGTACTCCCCCAGCCTTGCTAGGAAACACCTGACGAAGAAGAAGCACCGGGTTTTTTGTTTCTTCTAAAAATCCCAATGTCACAGGTTCATCCTCAGCATCCTCGTCTTCCTCATCGTCATCTTCCTCATTGTCATCTTCTTGCTCTTTCACTTTGAACTCTTTCTCTTCATAGTCATCATCGAGAGAATTGATGTGAAGTGACTGGAAGTCTTCCATGAAGCTGAAATCATTTTCCACCAGAATGTCAGTATGGCTAACATGTTGTATTGCTCGCTTGTGACAAAACAATGAAATAGTCAATGATAACAGAAAGAGATGTGTTGCCCCTCGAGACATGGGGCTAAGAGAAGACTCCTCCAGAAAAACGGCCTACCATTTTGTCAAATTATTCTAGCAGCAAGTAAAATTAAGATGTTTTCCCTAATATTCAACTGATTACATTGACAAAAATGGATTTTTTAAAGATTCTAAAATGCATAAGACGGAGAGAGCATGTGGGTTCCATCCCAAATGGGGCGTCAATATGCCTGTTCATGTCCATTGAGTGACTGACATCAAAGACAGTCAAATTTGTAACATAAAATTTCTTCTTGAAAAGACTCGTGTAACATGAAAGAGTTAATCACAAAGAATACACAGTGAAATGAAAAACGTTCTGTGCGGCCGCTTAATTGGTTCAGCAGTCCAGCCATTTAAAATACCCCCTAAGCGCCCGATTAATTTTTTTCAAAAAAACGGGCGTTTTTTTCCCGCTTAATCAGCCGCTTAATCGGCCGCTCAGACCCGTTTTTTTAAGAAAACTGCTGCAAGCCTGTAACATTCAGTAATTTTTTAAAGTAAAATAATTATTGACTGTAATATATTGAACTTATATACAATACATGTTCTATGATAAGCCTTAGTTAATTAAATATGCATACTTTGTATGTAAGACATAGTAATCGGGTATTGCTGTATATCCAAGTAAATTACATGTAACTAATCATGACATAGATTTTAGAATGCATACTTTGGTTAAATGTACTGCTGTAATTTTTGATCAAGTGATGATATGTAAATGTAGCAATAAGTTAGTAAGGTATCAATGATAAGTCTGCTGTAATGTGATGCAAAATAGTTATTGTATCATGCATATATACTTAATACTTTTTTGTTTTATAGTTGTATAGGGTGTTTTATGTGTGACAAGTCTATTGTTTAATAGTTTAGCTATAATCATTGTTTTATAGTTGTGTTATAAAGTATTTGGGTGTTTAGTATGGTTATTTAGGGTGTTCAGATATGTATAAAGGTTCCAAAAAGTATAGTATATATATGCATACATGTGCATTTTTTTATAAAATTGTATAGAAAATCAAAACCCGTTTTTTCAAAAATCGGCCGCTTACCGCTTAACCAGTTACAAGGTGTTGTCCGCACGCTTACCGCTTAACGTTTTTTAAAACATTGAGAATACATAATAGATCTTCACGTGGTTTTTATTGATTTGGAAAAGGCTTATGGTTGAGTATCCATGGAAGTCTTATGGAGGATTTTGGAGACAAATGGTGTGTCGGTCCAATACATTGACTAGATAATAGACATGTATAATAGCTAAATTGTATGTGTTAGGACTCCAGGAGAAGAGGCGCCAAGATTTCCCTACCAAAGTTGGGGTAAAATAAGGATTGCCCATATTTATTCGTTCTTGTTATGGATGAGTTGATACAGCATGTTCATGATAGTATTCCTTGATGTTTGTTATTGTACATATTAATAAAACTAAGAAAGATTAAATAATAAAGTTAACCTTTGGAGAAATGTGTAGTTATCTGATGTATTTTAAGATCAGTAGAAGCAAACTGAGCATATGCATTACAATTTCAGCGACTGTAGAGTTGTGAATGGTGGGGCAAGTTGGTGGGGCCCATGTACCAAAATGTGACAAGATTGTTACATGGGTCCTATTATTTAAAAGGATGGTGTTGCTCCAAATGATGCTTGTCACTGGATCACTATAGTATGGTTGAAATAGAGGAATGCAATCCTGGTGGAATGTGACTAGAAGATCCCCTCTCATATAAAAAAAAAATTATAGAACAACTACATGATCAGCCATGAAATATGGGAGTAAATCTGGGCAGCGAAGGAAGAAGGTCTCAACAAGATGAATGTGGTCAGAATGGTGTGTGTTGAGAAAAACGTGTGGGGAGACAAGGAAAAATCACTTCAAAAATGACTATATCAAGAAAAAAGTGGGGGTGGCGAGTACTAAGGACTTGTGTGAGGGTCATCTAAAATGGTATGGACATGTGCAACGCCAACCGACTAACGTGCCTATTCAAAATAATATCATTGGGTCGAGCACAATTAAAAGAAGACGATGCATGCCTAAATCAACTTGGTTAGAGATTATAAGGAGAGGTTTCGAATGTTTACATCTTGATCAAAATTGACCCTAAATCGAGTTAATTGGAAAAGAAGGATCCATATGGCCGACACCAACATGGTTGGGATTGAGACTCAGATGGTTATAATGACGATGAAAATTTCTTCTTGAGTCTTTCTTTATACATGAATTTTATCGATCCATTGTACAAACAAACAATTATATTCATAACAAGCTATGATTGTCATGATATTTCTACTCTTTGTCCCTTCTATGTTCCTTAAACTCGTTTGGTTCTCCTAAACACACACATTAGGTGCATTTGAAGCCAACACATGGGTACTGTAGCTTCTCCAAGTTAATACCCAAGAAAAATTAACTTGGTTTAGATTTCATCATTTCCAACTAAGTTATGATTGTTAATATAGTTGTTTTATATTCCTAGTATTTCATTACATTATTTTTCTTTACTGTTGGACTCTTATATTATTCTCCCAGTTGTGTTATTATAAAAGGAGAGGTAGCACATTGCTCCTCTCACAAGTTGCACATTGCAACGCACTTATTTTCTATTTACATGCTATCAGATCGGCCAGATCCAAGGGAAGTGTAGCCAGACCTTAACCCTAACCAGCAGGGCAGGCAGCAGGCACCACCGCCGGGTAGGTAGGCCCAACGCAGCCGGCCAGCAGTCGTCGGGCTGGTTATCGTCGGGTGAGGGCCTATCAAGGCAGGATCCTTGGTCGGGAGGCACGGGCGTCTTCAGATCTCTCCAACGGCCTTCTAAAATTCCAAATCAAGCAATTCGCGTCTACGTAGAGACTTCCTAATCACATCTCCTCCATGTGTGATTAGGAAATATTCGCTTGGAGGTTGTTGATGCGTCAGAATTGTATCATCTCGTCTTTCATAGAGTGGCGTGTATCTCTTCGCCACTCCTCTTCTCATCGTGACGTGTATCTCTCTGTCACTCCTTTTCTTATCATGACGTGTATCTCTCCGTCACATCATTCGTTAACAGGATGTGTATCTCTCTGTCACCGTCTCCTTTTCATCTGAGCTATGGAGGACAATAAAGCACATGTCTACAACGAGGTGTCACCAATTCCCTCTATCAAACTGAATGGGAAGAATTTTCTATTGTGGATGAATGTTGTTCATACCGTGCTAGAGTCCATAGATTAGGCGAAGCACGTTGATTCTGATCCTCCAGCCACCACTAACAAGGGATACACAAAGAGGAAGCGTAATAACAGCCTAGTAAAGACATGGTTGTAGGGGAGCATGGAGCCTGGTATTACCGCTAGATTCATGTTCCACTCCACTGGGAAGGAGATTTGGGATGTTGTTAAGAAGCACTACTCTCAAAAGAAGAATGCAATGCGTCAATTCATTATATATGATCGTCTTTTTGCAGAGTGACAAGGAGATAGATCATTAGAGGAATATTTTGGGACAATTCAATCTATTGCCCAAGAGTTGAGTTTTTATCACCCTGTCACTATTCACGAGCAGATCAAAGACAGAGATGACCTGGTTACAGCCAAGTTCTTATCTGGGTTGAGCCCTTCTTTTAGTTCCCGAAGGAGTGTTATTTTGGTTGTTGATAAACTCCCTAGCTTAGAGCAGGCCTACTCTAGGATTTTGCATTCCAATTTTGAACAGTTACAATCTACTATGGCTCCCTCCTTTGATGAATCTCAGGCATCCATTGTTGTTGCAGTTAGAGGACGTACATGTATTGGACAAGGAGTCCCCCAAACCCAAGTGTACCTTCTGTGGTCGTCCAGGACATAATATTGAGAAGTGTTGGAAGAAACATGGAAGGCCTGTTGTGCCACCTGCTGGGACAGCCCACCTTACTGATGGCAATGAGTCGTCGAAACCTACTACTACTACTACACCTACTTCTACTTCTACTTCTGGATCCCCTGGTATCATTCTCACCAAGGAAGAATATGACATATTTATTTTAGCCACTCAGCATCTGAACATGGGAGCATCTTCTTCAGCTAACTTGGCTTCTACAACTGGTAATCCAACTTCTTCTTTCCTGACTTCCAGTTCTTCTCCTTCCTGAGTGGTTGATTCTGGAGCTTCATAGCATATGACTGGTATGAGGAAATTGTTTCACTCCATTGACTCATAGCATCAGTCCGTGACATAAGCTGATGGATCTGTGTGGAAAGTATTATCCAGTGAATCTGTTTCTCTTACCCCTAAGATTGATCTTAGATCTATACATTATGTGCTTGAATTTCCATTCAATCTTCTATTTGTTACTTTTTTTTAAGTTGTTTGTTGCTAAATTAATTGATATTGTGAAATGTACATTGATGTTTGGTCCTTCGTGTTTGTATTACAGGATCTCAAGAGTATGAGGACGATTGGTGGGGGGGCAGGAAAGGTGATCTCTACCTCTTTCACGGTGCAAGTCTGCCTCGTCAGGTTCATGATGCTCTGGCTTCTGCTATCGTTTTGAGCGATTCTCTCTTACGGTGGCACTACAGATATAGTCACCCTTCTCTGGAGAGTTTGCAAAAGTTAGAACCAAATTTTATCATAGGTGTCCTCTTTAAGAGTGTCAACCCTGTCAATTTGGGAAACATCATAGGATGTCTTACCCTAGTCGTGTCAACAAGCGGGTTCTCCGCCCCTTTGATTTAGTCCGCAGTGATCTTTGGTCCTGTAAAAGAAAGAAGTTATAATGATTTTTGGTATTTTATTTCTTTTGTAGATGATTTTTCTCGTATGACATTGATCTATCTGTTGAAGAGTCGAGAGTTTGTGTTGCCCATTGTCAAACATTTTCATCAAGAAATAAAGGTCCAATTTGATTGCAATATTAAAATTCTCCAGTCTAATAATGCTTTGGAATATGTTTATGGTTGATTTTTGTAGTTCTACTGGAATGGTACATCGTACATCCTGTCCTCATACCCTTCAACAGAACGGGATGGCTGAGAGGAAAAATTGTCATCTCCTCAATATTACCAGGACAATCATGTTCCAATCCAATGTTCTTAAGAGATATTAATCGGATGTTTTACTAACTGCATGTTTTCTTATTAATAGGCAACCTTCTTCCGTTCTCAAGGACGCACTCCCTTTTCGATTTTACGTCCTAATGATCAGCCATTTCTTGTTCCTTTTAGCGTATTTGGTTGTACCTCATTTGTTCACAATTTCGATCCTAAAACTGACAAATTGTCTCCCAAGTCTATTAAGACTTTCTTTCTTGGGTATTCCAACACCAATAAGGGTTACAAGTGTCACTATCCGAGTCTTCGTTGCATGTTTGTGTCTAGGGATGTCACTTTTCATGAGTCCACTCCATATTTCTCAAGTGTTCCCAGTAAGGGGGAGCAATTGTGTGAAAGTGAGGAAGTGCCACCATCACCAATCAGTGAGGGAGTGTTTCCACCACAATATAGTGAGAGAGTGCCACCTATCTTTCTGACAAAGAGTCATTTGGAGATGTTCCTTTAATTCAGCAATAGTCACAATTGTATCATAGACAAAGCATACTAGACCATGATGAGGTAGCAACGTCTATGAGCCTCTCCCATCTTCCTCTGCTCAAGAGAGTCCTGAAGTACCATCTGATCTCAATGTTCCCATTGCTATCCGTAAAGGTATTCGCACTTGTACCATTCAACATCCTATTTCGGGTGCTTGTTGTTTGTCCAATTTATCTAAGCAGACCCGCTCTTTTGCTCTAGGGATTGATTATGTGATACTTCCAAAGAGCAATGTTGATGCTATGAAGGATGTTAGTTGGTTACAATTTATGAATTCTGAAATGTCTGCACTTATTCAGAATGAAACATGGGAGCTTACTAGTTTGCCTACATATAAGAATGTTGTGGGTTGCAGATGGGTAAGCATAATCCAGATGGTTCCATAGAGAGATTGAAAGCTAGATTGGTGGCGAAAGGATATACTCAGACATATGGTGTTGATTTCTTTGAAACCTTCTCACATGTGGCTCGTCTTAATTCTGTAAGGATCCTTATCTCTCTAGCTACCACCTTTGGTTGGCCACTATTTCTGCTTGATGCCAAAAATGACTTCCTACATGGGGATCCATAGGAAGAAGTATACATGGAGCAACTTCTTGGATTTGTTGCTCAAGGGGAGTGTCGAAAGGTGTGTAGGTTGAAGAAAGCCATCTATGGCTTGAAGCAGTCTCCTCGAGCTTGGTTTGACAAGTTCAGTGTTATTGTTTTACACATGGGCTTCTCATGTTCTATGACTGGTCATTCCTTGTTCTATTCTAGTTCTTCTGTTAGATCTATTATTATTGCGGTATATGTTTGATGATATTGTTATCACTGGTAGTGATTCTGTAGGCATATCCAGTGTGAAGGACGGATTGCAGAAGCAATTTCATACGAAGGATTTGGGAAAATTAAGATATTTTCTGGGCATGAAGTGCTTCGCTCTCATTCAGGTATTAATTTGTATCAAAGGAAATATGTACTGGATCTACTTCATGAGACAGGAATGAGTGCATCCAAGCCTGTGTCTACTATGGACTATCATGTGAAGGAAAATGTGGGTGATATTGATTATCCAGATCCTAGGTATTATAGGAAGATTGTTGGGAAGCTGATATATTTGACAATGACTAGTCCTGACACCTTTTGTTGTAGGAGTGGTGAGTCAGCATATGAGCTCACCAAAGTACTCTCATTGTACAACAGTCTGTCGCATTCTGAGGTATCTGAAAGAAGCTCCTAGAAAGGGGATCACATACTATGACCTAAAACTCCTCCATCTACTCTGCTTCTTACTAGCTATGCAGATGCAGACTGGGTTGGTAATCTGAATGACAGAAGGTCTACATCTAGGTATTGCACTTTTCTAGGAAACCATCTTATCACCTGGAAGAGAAAGAAGCAAAATGTTGTGGCTCGTTCTAGCACGAAAGCTGAGTGCAGAGCAATGGCTCATGCTAGTTGTGAGTTACAGTGGGTCCAATCCGTGCTTTTTGAATTGCAAATTCTTGTGATACCTCATGTAGAGCTCAGATGTGATAATCAAGTTGTTATCTATATTGCCAAAAATCCAGTTTTCCATGAACGCTCTAAACATATAGAAGTTGATTGTCATTTTATCAGAGACCAAGTCAAGAATGGGAAAGTGGTGACTCCTCATGTCAGATCTGAAGACCAATTTGGTGATTTTTTACAAAGCCACTGGGTCCAGCAATGTTTTAGAGTCTTAGTCACAAGTTGGGCATACATGATGTGTACGCTCCAGCTTGAGGGGGAGTGTTAATATAGTTGTTTTACGTTCCTAGTATTTCATTATGTTATTTTTCTTTACAGTTGGACTCTTATGTAATTCTCCAGTTGTGTTATTATAAAAGGAGAGGTAGCACATTGCTCCTCTCACAAGTTGCACATTGCAACACACTTATTTTTTGTTCACAATTATATTTAATAATTCCATCCTTCGATCCCGAACCGAATTTAGGTTTGTTTGATGATGGACCTATCCGTAGTTTTCAATCAAATAGTGGAACAACTTTGTCAAACTTTATATCCATTGTTGATCTTAAATATACTTCCATTGTTGATCTTAAATATACATCCTTTTGTATTTTTCAGTTGATGATGGTGGAAGAATTCCTCTAAAAGTCTCAAAATGTATAATATTCAACCATTGATTTAAAAATTGGCCATTTCACCGCTTAAGCGGTGGGAACCCATCTATGTGAGGAAATATTAGATGAAGCGGCAGGTGAAGCATTTTGTCATTTAGCGGGCACTTTTTCCCGGTTCAACCCGTTGTGTGGGCCCCTTGATTGTTTACTTCGGACCGCTTAATCTAAACAGGGATCAGCATGGTCCAACAACAAGTATCTAAAAAAGAAAAATGGATTGTTCGATGCTTACTGTGTATTACAGGCCATTACAGTAAAATAAGCAAACCATGGTATTGTGTTCTTTCCTACTTCTTAGCTTTGTCTACCAGTGTTGTATTTCTGCCACTCACCACCTACTAGGAATGAAATACCATGTTCTATAGGACCTATATTGATTCCACTGCACAAGAGTTCCATGTTAGTATGGTGAAAGTACCATGTAAATGTATAGCACAAGTACTATATGAGTACTATAAATGTATAGAAATACAATTTAAATACAAACTAGTATATATGTGTGTACCATTATATTAGATTTGAATAGCTATATAATATAGAATATAGTATACATGTATCTGAAATTGTCAATTTCTATAATATGCTATAGGGAACCCTAATCTGATATAATGTAGTTCATAATTCAATAACTAATGATTTTAACAGTTAAAAGTGAGTCAGTAACATAATGTTCTTTTATATTATATGTCCATAAAACTATAATTCATACAAATATTTACATAATTACAATTACATACCATACTCTAATTTGTATTAATCGTATTACTTGTTATAGCAATGTTCTTTAATGATTTAGTTCTACTGTAGTACTGAAATGCAACTATTTACATTACACCACCATAGTCACAAATTTGGGATTCGGTAATCATTCGCCAAGGCTGAGCCATAGTACGGAGCAAAGCTTGGGTAATTATTCGAAGAGAAATAACTGATATATATAGCACACACATGATTTACATATTGATCCAATACAAATACGGAATAATCAAGTCAAATATTATGTTCCAAAAGGTTCAACAAGGAACAGATGGAATCACGTCCTGATGATCACAGGAATAGAGTGTTCTTGTGCTGGAGCACTGTATGGACGGCAACACTTACTAGAGCACTATATGCACTATGTAGCGAATTCAAACAGCCCAAACAACACAATTACGTGGTTGTGTATTAGAATCATAAATATATATTGTAAGATTGAGGGAAGAGAAATTGAGGACAAAGGGAGTGTTAATCAAAAGAAGTGGAGAACGGCTTCCTACCTATCGTTTGCTCCCTACTCGCCAAACAAACAACTCGTCTGGAACGCGATAGGACCTTAGCACGTGCTTAGCACGCGTAGTAGCTTTTCCTTTCCTGTAAGGCCGAGAGCCAGCTGCCCTTTCCTTTATTTTCGGTTGCAAACCAATTTGGTCCTTCGACCCCTGTAGCGTGGTGCTCAGACAAGAGTTGACACCAGACACTTTTGCCTATTAATAGAAGGCTGGCGTCCTATATTCAGGCGTTGAATGCGTGACTAGCGATTAGCCTGTATCTCTGTATTCCCCTTTCGCAGATTGGGACCCGCCTTCGAGCGGGAGTAGCATCCACAATAGGCCGGAGAAGGCTGCCGTCGCGCCTTCCTCCTGCAGGTACGGCATCTGTGCCTACCAAAGTGGTATCAGAGCCTGTCGGCCCTGCGTCCACAAATCTCTACCCTAAAAAAACCCCGGGAGCCACTAGCCCACCAGCCGCTGCCACCACTCAGTCATCCCTCCCACCCAACCCATCGTTGAAGATGTCGAACCCCGACGAGATGAACCTGCTCCGCCACACCGTAGATCGACATGAAAAGGGGATCGAACAGTTGTCCCAAAAACTGGACACGGTTCTTCGCGAAATCTCCTAGTTGCGCTTCACCGACACAAAACGTAAGGGGAAGGAGGGGGACTACAGTGAGGATCGCCATCAGCGATTCTACGACGGCAGATATCGCCGCCAGGAGCGCTTCAAGTTGAAATTCCTGGAGTACGACGGAACCGAACCACCGGAGAGATGGCTCAGGAAGTGCGAGTACTATTTCCGCCATGGAGAAATCACTTCAAACAAGGAAAAGTTCGACCTCGTAGCGCTGCACCTCAATGACGACGCTCTCGACTGGTACCAAACCTACGAGAAGACGGTGCTGGAGATAGTCTACATGGACTACTCGTGGGAACTGTTCCGCGAGGATGTCATTGAGAGATTTGGCGACGCCAACGCGTGACTACCACAGGGCAAGCTCAGCAAGCTTTGCCAGACAAAGACCGTCAAGGAGTACTACAAGGAGTTTGAGAATCTTGCCCAATTCACCACGGGATTCCGTGAGACACACCTCTCTGAGATGTTCTTCTCGGGCTTGAATGAAGAGATTCAGAGAGAACTACGCCTCCAAGGGGTACCGGGGGTACCGGAGATCCTGTCACGAGCCGATCTGGCACGACGGGCGAAGTTGGTGGAGGAATAGCAGACGGATTGGCGTCGTCCAATCCGAACATCATACCATAACCCGCGTTATGAGACCAAGGCGGAGGGCACTTCGGCGACAACAACCGGAGCCAAGGCAGTCGCACCGATCCAACGCATCACCCAGGCGGAGATGGCGGAGCACCGCTCCAAAAACTTGTGCTACTACTGCCCGGAAAAGTACGTCAAGGGACACAAGTGTAAACAACCAACACTATTCCTCATCAAAGATGATGATGAGAGCGCGAATGACATGTCGGAAAACTCACCTACTGAGGGACCAACATCTCCAGACCTGGCCGATTCACCGACCATTTCATCCTTCGTGATGGACAGAGAAGGAAACTCGGACACCATTCGTCTGTGGGCCTTCTTAGGGTCTCGACAAGTATTGGTCCTACTTGACTCCGACAGTAATCGGAACATCATCGACCCTCACGTCCTGGATGCGTCGTTGAAAAAGCACCTGATTCGAGCGAAGGGGAACGTCATCATCGCGGGCGGTGGCTCTGTTCTGTATAACAAAAGAGGGAAACACCTTCCTCTGACATTGCAGGGGCAGAAGGAACGCATTGACGCTTACTTCATGTCCATTGGCAGCTACGATGTGGTCCTTGGAGTAACCTGGCTGAAGAGTAGAGGGCCCTCAACCTGGGACTTCAACAACCACACTGTCACCTTCCCGTATGGAGATCCCCCTTTCAAATTGCAGGGAATCAAACCATCCGCAGCTGAATTATCACCACAAGGAGATATCCTTTCCTCCCTACGTAATGTGAGGCAGATCTTCCTTATCTCTTCGGAACCACAGCCGAACCACATCACAATTCCACCTGAAATAGCTTCCATCATACAGGATTTCAAGCCCATCTTCGCCGAGCCTACCACATTGCCTCCACCTCGCCCTCAGGATCACCGAATATCTCTCATCGATGAATCCAAGCCCGTATACACGCCACCCTACAGATACCCCCATTTCCAGAAAACTGAAATCGAGAAGCAGGTAGCGGATCTCCTTAACCAAGGATACATCACACGCAGTGTGAGCCCCTTCTCATCGTCGGCATTGCTAGTAAAGAAGGCGGATGACAGTTGGCGCCTCTGCATTGACTATAGAGCCTTAAACAAGCAAACAATCAAGGATAAGTTCCCAATTCCAGTTATAGATGAACTACTGGATGAGCTGCAAGGAGCGACAATATTCAGCAAACTCGATCTCCGAGCTGGTTATCATCAAATCCAGGTGGCTAAGGAAGATACGAAGAAGACAGCGTTCCAAACGCACGAGGGACACTACGAATTCCGGGTAATGCCCTTTGGCCTATGTAACGCTCCCTCTACCTTTCAATCTCTAATGAACAAAATCGTTCGCCCCTATCTTCGAAAGTTTGTCCTAGTCTTCTTCGATGACATTCTGATCTACAGCAAGACTTTTTCCGATCATCTTCATCACCTGACGATCACTTTCAGTGTTCTAAGAGCTAACAGCTTATTCGTCAAGTTAAGCAAGTGTGCTTTCGGGGTTCCTGAGGTGTCCTACTTAGGACATATCATCTCTGGGGAAGGAGTCCGAGCAGATCCCACTAAGCTGCAGGCGATCCAAGATTGGTCGGTCCCGCGCAACATACGCGCCCTGCGCGGATTCTTGGGTCTAGCTAACTATTACCGCAAGTTTGTTCGCAGTTATGCTTCTGTTGCAGGTCCATTGCATCGCCTTCTTCGAAAAGACGCCTACCGTTGGGATTCTGCAGCAGAGCAAGTGAAGAAGGACTTGAAGAAATCCCTGAGCCAACCACCATTACTCACCCTGCCCGACTTCACGAAACCATTTCTGGTGGAATGTGATGCATCCGGACTAGGATTGGGGGGAGTTCTGATGCAGCAAGGCCACCCCATTGCCTATTTCAGCCACGCCCTGTCACAGCAGCAGCGGCACCTCTCCATGTATGAAAAAGAACTTCTCGCATTGGTGATAGCAATTACCAAATGGCGACAGTACTTACTGGGAGCTCAGTTCATCGTCAGAACATACCACCAAAGCATTAAGCACATTTTGGAGCAAAGGATACACACCCCTTCACAGCAAAAATGTATCACAAAGCTGATGGGTTATGACTTCCAAGTTGAATACAAGCCAGGCAAGAGCAATGGAACTGTAGACGCACTCTCCAGACTACCAGCAACAATGGAGACCTTCCATATCTCGACAACCCAACCGGATTGGATTGCCACAATCCATCGTGAGTATCAAACACTGGAGGACATAAACGACATTCTCCAACGTTTTCACCAAGGGTCCTTACACCCCACTAAATACGAGGAGGCGGGAATTATATTTTACAAGGACCGCATCTTCATCAGCAAAGATTCCTCACTCAAGCCATTGATACTCCATGATGCTCACACGTCCTTGCAGGGGGGACATTCAGGCTTTAAGAAGACACTACATCACGTCAAGCGTGACTTCCATTGGCAGCGACTCAGCAACGATGTCAAAGCTTATGTTCGTGAATGTATCACCTGTCAGCAACAAAAATACATCACAGCATCTCCGGCAGGTCTCCTCCAACCCTTGCCAATACCCCACCAAATCTGGGAAGACATCGCCATGGATTTCATTGAAGGACTGCCTCCAACCCGAAACTTCTCTACCATCCTGGTAGTGGTCGATCGCTTGAGCAAATACGCCCATTTTATACCACTCAAGCATCCATTCACAGCCAAGTCAGTAGCCACAACCTTCATCAACAACATCTTCAAGCTCCATGGCCTCCCAAAATCTATTGTCTGCGACCGCGACAAAATCTTCCAATCGACCTTTTGGAAGGAGATCTCTGGCAAACTGGGTACCAAGCTCTGCTTCAGCACAGCTTACCACCCCCAATCGGACGGCCAGACTGAGGTCGTCAACCGCTGCCTTGAAACATACCTGCGATGCTATTGCTCCACTTCACCAAAGGAATGGGTTTCTGTCCTCCCCTGGGCCGAGTACTGGTACAACACCTCCTGGCATTCAGCAGCTAATACAACTCCCTTCCAGGTGGTCTATGGGAGACCACCTCCATCACTCGTTCAATACATCAAGGGTACAGCCAAGCTACAGGCAGTGGACGAACTCTTGACGGCCAGGGACCACGCATTGGCAATTGGAGAATAAAAGCTAATAAGAAGAAGGAAAACGGAAGGGAACAAATACATGTAAATGAAGACGAGGGAGAAGGTGAGGAGGACAGGAGGTATGGTAGGAAAGGCTAAAGAAAGAAGGACAAACCTCAGCTTGTGTGGTGACCGTCGCAGCCTGCTGGAAAGGTGGCCGCTGGCCGCTGCTCCTTGCAGTGGCCTTCGTTACTGCTGCTGCCGGTGGCTGGCGCCGCTGCTCCTTGCAGGGCCGGCGCGGCTGCAGCTTTGAGCGGTCGGCGCGGCTTGGTCGGGTCGTAGAAGCATACTGTCGAGGTCGGGGTTTCCTTGCGGAGTGGGGGGGTTTTAGGGAAAAGAATACACCAATGCCAAAGAGAGTAAGAGTTGGAACGTTCAGATTTTATTTTAATATATATGTATAAAAAAAAAATTGAGAGCAAATATATATGTATAAATTATTTTGGAATAAAACTATATATTTTTATCCTGGGATACCATCTGCTCTCCTATATCGGAAGAGGTTTGCTATCCTTTTTGCTTCCCAAAGTGGGAGAGAAAAACGTGAGGGAGAGGGAGGTGGTGGAGGAGAGGAGAGTGGGTAGAGAGAGAGTGTAGGAGAGAGAAAAAATAAAGTTGTATTTATTAATAACTTTTGAACCGTAAGGAGTTTTTTAATTAAACAAATACCGCTGCACTCCTTATAAAATATGCGTTAAAATGAGACCAAGTTTGATAAATTTTAAAAATATAAATTATATAATATAAAAAATAATATATAATTTGTTTGTAAAAAGTCAAAAAGGAGGAGAGAGAAATTTATTCCGCTTATAACTCTCAAACAATAATGAATTTTGTAATGAAATAAATAATAATAGAATACTAATTAAAAAATACTTTAATATAAGACTAATGTCGATATGTTTTATGCTATTATGATTTTCATATTATTTTACGTTATTGTTCTATCTATATTATTTTATTTTATTATTACATCCATATTATTTTATCTCATCATATTTTCCATACTATTAATTTTTTATGTTCATGTTACGACATGTATAACATGAAAAGTATGTTATTATGTTTTCCATATTATTTTATGTTATTATTACATCCATATTATTATATGTTATCACATTTTCCATACTTTTACTTATTTATGTTATTATGTTATCCATATTATTTTATAACACATGTTATAATATGAAAAGTACGTTATAACATGTTATCTTATATTTTATAACACTTGTTATAACAATGTCATAACCATACTTTAAAATATTTATGTTATTATGTTATCCATTTTTACATTATTATGTTATTATTTTAGCCATACTTTAAAATATGGTATCCATATTATTTTATGTTATTATGTTATCTATACGTTAAAATATTTATGTTATTATGTTATTCGTACTGTAAAATATTTATGTTAATTATGTTATCCATATTATTTTATGTTACTATTCATATTATTTTATGTTATTATTACATGCAATATTGTTTTATGTTATTATGTTATCCATACTTTAAAATATTTATGTTATTATGTTATACAAATTATTTATGTTATTATTCATATTATTTTATGTTATTATTACATGCAATAGTATTTTATGTTATTATGTTATCCATACTTTAAAATATTTATGTTATTATGTTATCCAAATTATTTATGTTACTATTCATATTATTTTATGTTATTATTACATACAATAGTATTGTATGTTATTATGTTATCCAAATTATTTATGTTATTATTCATATTATTTTATGTTATTATTATATGCAATAGTATTTTATGTTATTATGTTATCCATACTTTAAACTATTTATGTTATTATGTTATCCATATTATTTCATATTATTATGTTAGCCATACTTTAAAATATGCTAGTCATATTATTTTATGTTATTATGTTAGCCATACTTTAAAATATTTATGTTATTATGTTATCCATACCATCTATGTTATTATGTTATCCATATTATAACATGTTATAACATATGGCGTAACATCATAACATTTGTGACGTAAATTTTATTTTTGTAATGTGGGTTTCCCCCGGTAATAAAAAAAACATTTGTGACATAAACTTTATTTTTATAACGTGGATAACATCATTAAAATAAAATTTCACATTTTTTTAAGGTGAAATAAAATTTCACATTGAATAACATCAAAACTATGTTCATCAGTTTTTACTTTGTTAAAAAAATCATTACGGTTTGAGAGTTATACGTAAAATTAATTTCTCACTGCTCATTTTTACTTTATTATTTCATTATCTCTCCTCTTTTTAATTATGACTTTATTTTTTTGATATATGTTAAACTCAATTTTGTTATAATTTTTTTTACAAAGAATGCAATGGTGTTTTTTTGTAGAAAAATACATTACCGTTTAACATGTTACACCATATTATCCCATGTGTTATAATTATTAGCAAAACATGGTATAATATGAAATAACATAATAACATATAACATGACAAAAAAGAAAACTATAAATTATTTTTTTAATGTAAAATTATTTTTGTAATATAAAAATAATTTTTGTAACGTAAGGATTATTTTTCTAACGTGGATAATATTTGTAACATAAATTTTGACATGGGATAACATTAAAATTATATTTTAATATATTTTTATAGCAACGTAATAATTTTTATTTCATAAAAAAATTAATTTCATTATAACAATAATAAATTGTTATAATAGTATGAAATATGATATTTTGTAGCATTAACTATTCACATGTTATAAAATGATATAATATGTTATCTCTTGTATTATATTTATTTTTTTTAAATTAAATTTTAAAATATGTCGCTATTAATCTTATTTTAATGTGTTTAAAGTATATTTTTATAGCAACACAACAATTTTTATTTTGTGAAAAATTAATTTCATTATGATATAACAATAATAAATTGTTATAATAATTTGAAATATGATATTTCGCAATATCGTAGCATGAACTATTAACATGTTATAACACGATACAATATGTTATCTCATGTGTTATATTTATTTCATATAAAAAATATTATGAATGTATGTCGACATTAGTCTTATTTTAAAGTATTTTTGTTAGTAATCCATTGTTTTTTATTTAATTAAAAAATACATTATAGTTTGAGAGTTATAAGTAAAATAAATTTCTCTCTCTTATTTTTTAATTTTTTATAATCACATTATCTAACTTTTTTAGATTATAATTCTATTATTTCAAAATTTGTCGAAATTGATTTTGTTGTAAAGTACTTTTTATGAGGAGTCCGTTGGTGTTTATTTTGTTAAAAAAGTCATTATCATTTAAAAGTTATTGACAAAAATATATTAGTTTTTTCTCTCTCCTACAACTACTTTAGTTTTGCAGCAAAAGTCTGCCAGTTTTGGATTGTGTGGGTCGGATTGTGTGCAGCGTTGGTAAACGTATGTGTGACTGGGTCGTCTCTATATCATTTTCCATATCGGAAGGGGGTCTCGACATTAGAAAAATCGAGGATTTGGTAAAAGCGAGTATGATTAAACAACAAAAGCTCACTGTGGGTCCGGTGGATCAACAACAAGTACTTACTCAATAAATCTGTTTGAAAATGTGTCTCCGTATAGTTGGTCATGGAGAAACTTACTGAGACAGAGAGACAATGTTGCTCATCTCGTCAAATTTGAGGTGAGGCAGGGCCACAATATCTCACTTTAGAATGTACCCACAAATGTTCGTTTGATTTGTGGTCCAGACTGGGTCGTCTCTATATCATTTTCCATATTGGAAGGGGGTCTCGACATTAGAAAAATCGAGGATTTGGTAAAAGCCAGTATGATTAAACAACAAAAGCTCACTGTGGGTCCGGTGGATCAACAACAAGTACTTACTCAATAAATCTGTTTGAAAATGTGTCTCCGTATAGTTGGTTATGGAGAAACTTACTGAGACAGAGAGACAATGTTGCTCATCTCGTCAAATTTGAGGTGGGGCAGGGCCACAATATCTCACTTTAGAATGACCCCTGGGTACACGACAATTACCTTGAAAACATCATCGGGAAAAATCTCTCGAGAGAGAGGGATTTCAAGAGAGACGCCAGGCTGAACAATATTATCTGCAATGAAAATTGGAGTATCACCGAGACGCGAGGTACAGCTGCTCTTATTAAAATTTGCTCTGAGATATCGCTGCTGAACAGGGATAAATTCTACCTTATTGGCTTGAAAATCTGGTCCTTTAAAGGTGGCTGGAACCTAGTCAGACAAAAGAAAACTGATGTGGAATGGGCAAGATGGCTGTGGAAGCAAAACACCACGCCGAGAAGATTCATCATTCACTGCTGGAAAGCTTTCCATCTTAAACTTTTGACTGAAGACAGACTACAAGCAAAAGGCTTTACTTTGGCCTCTAGATGCAGTATGTGCAAAGGTGCGATCGAAACAAACGAGCATTTACAATGGAACTGTCCTTTCGCCATCTCACTATGGGAAAGAGCATGGTACCTAGTTTCTGTCATCCCAAAAATATACAAGAAAAACCAGAGCAGAGGCTAGCGATTACCATTCTTTATCACATTTGGTATATGTGGAACAAAATTATATTTGAGGAGGCAAAGCCGGACTCAATTTTTTTATTGCGTTCTATAAACCAAGACTATAAAGCACTTAATTTTGTATAGATAGGTTGCTTTATTTCTCCATAGCCTACACTTGTAAACAAACCGTTTTGTATGGAATGCATAGAGGAACACGCTTAATGATCATATACATACATACATATATATATATATATATATATATATATATATATATATATATATATATATATATGTGTGTGTGTGTGTGTGTGTGTGTCTAAATTAAAGATTTATAATGTTTATGTCTTACTCGGAAATATATGTGAATCAATGTAGAACAATGCCACAAACAATATATTTTATTTTAAATCATTGAATAGTGTGACTCGAGATATTACGGTATAGTGCTTATTTTATAAAGGAGACGTTAATTAGCCGCTTCATGCTTAAGAGTTAAGGAAAAGTTCGTTGCTCTTTCTCACTTTGTTTTCTCAAGATTCAATATTCAATATCGCACCCAATCTTGGTATAAGATTGGGCCCACTATGATTCTGATATGGGCAGGATCAGATCGACATGATTGATGACTTGTCCACTCCATCAGGCTTTCCGGCTCCTATTCTCTCGTACATTGATGGCACGTTATCATGTTGAACCGTCATAGCCTCTTGTGAACCGTCTCGAGCTGAATGTGAATCTAATTAATTTTACTTTTCATATGAGTCCCTCAGGTAAAGTGCATCCTGCTTTTTTATCGTTTGTCATCCCCGATACTCTACGTGATATCCTGCAACAAGTGTTTCTTGTCCTTGCTCCATCGATACTTAGGTTAGTCTTTTGTTGATCTCTACGTGTGTTCTCTACCGCTTCTCTCCTGAGTCTGCTAAAAAATACTCAGTACAAAAGTGTGCCTTATAGGAGGGTAAGAACTTGCACTAAGTAAGAAATGTATGAATTCAAGATTTTGGCTCTAAGATACTCAAATGAATAGCAAAATTCATAAAAGTTATGATACGATAAGAATAAAACATATGCAAAAAGTTCACAAAATGAGATGTTATTAAAACTCCAAGACCACATGTTGCAGAAAGTTGGATTCGTGACTATAGGAGCCTCTTTTATTATTACAATACTTCCATCTATAAAATCTTAGCATCCTTTTGGTTGTCCCACTTATCACGTATGCCTTCTACCACTCACGCTTACTACAAAATTGTCATCTAGCCAAGTGGCATCTCCCATCGACAACCAACTACCCTCACTTCTCTTTAAGGCGACCATGCACAAGACTTCCTACTTGTCTTTCCCATTGATGGTCTTGGTTTGTTCGTGTCACCTGTTGAGTATGGAGCTATCCTTCATTATTGACTCATGTTTCCCTTGTACCCAGACGATGAATGTTTCCTGCTTTGCAATGCCACAGACCTCGACGCCTTCAGTGATCATGATGTTCATCACCGCACAACACTTGGATATAAGTTTTGGCATGAGGTAGTTCGTGATACTCTTACTTATGTCTCTCAAGATGGATTAAACCGTTAAAGGTCCTAAATAAGGCTCTCGTGGACTTCCTTGGAACACGACGTAATGGTCCACTTCTAACATCCTGCTAACATCTTGTTATTTGAATAGACAGATGGCAAGCACGCCTATTTTGACCTCATCGGAGTCTCTTCCATGACTGGTGTTCTTTCAAGTAACTTTATGTGACGACCGCTATCAAACCAACAGTCAAATCGCACAGTAATTACGCGGAATAACCATTAGCGGTGGATTAACAAAAATCACTAAAAATTAAAACCATTTTACAAAGAGATACATTATCAGGAAACTCTTAAGGGAAGAACCAAAGCAATATATACATCATAGTTCACATTGTATATATTGTACCATCTCATCTTGAGGATATCATATACCTGTTGCTTTGTCGAACATATACATAAGCAATATAAAACCTCAAGACATACAAGACAAAATCTCAGATCGTTTATAAAACCATTACGTACTAACTCCTAAGGACCTGAGAGTACAAAGACGACACATAGGACTTCTATCTACAAGACACGACAGGCAGCACACTCAACCTGAGATGTTATTGTTGTCCCTGTTGTTGTTGTCCTCCCTATGTAGTACGGTATCTACCTCCTCGTCTGTGTCTACCTAAAAATGTTGGAACCAATGGGGTGAGACAAAATTCCTGGTGAGAGAAATAACTCTCCTCCAACAACATTATTATTGTAATGACCCGTTTTCAAACTAGTCATCTGATTAGGGTTTACTTGGATAATTGTATGCTTAATTAAGTTGATCGTTGTTTAAAGCTTGATTAGTGACGGTAGTTAAATTTTCATGTTTTAAATATAATGAGAAGTTTTAATCATACTTTTATTCACATAATTAGGGTTAAGGTTTGGAAACCCTTATCGGCCCAAATTAGGGTTTTTATGACATATGAATACAGAATTTGATAAGTATAGTGTCTCACTAAATTATTTTTAGTATTTTATGTGTAACTCTGATTTATATCAAATTTGGATATATGATTTGGATATATAAAATGTGAACAATATTGAAAAATATCAGAATTTTTGAAGAATGTTCTGACCTGTTTATCGGTCGAGTTTGAAACTCGACCGATCATATTTTCAGATTGATATAGAAATGTGGTAATTGAATTTTATCTTTTTATTGGTATATCCAATTGATCTCAAATTTTAACTATACTTTATAAACTCAAGTATAGACACCCTGTTAAATTGGAGTAATTTGTGGATGACTTTTGATCTCTACAGAGAGGGTGTCGGTCGAGTTTTGTGCAGGACAAACTCGACCGACCATGTTGCTGACTGCAATATAGCAGTGTAGTATTTGATTTTTAATTATTTATTTATAACTCCAAATGATCTAAAAAATTTATTGTATCTTATAAACTCAATTTCAGACATTGAGTTAAAGTTTCATAATTTTTGGATTATGTTTGAGTTCTGAAACATATAGTTTTGGTCGAGTTTATAACTCAGTCGACCAACCAGTCTGAGCAAAATAAAAATACTTTGAGGGGCTTGTTTGCAAATGTTCTAAGCACCTCAATTCATCTATATCACTAAACTAACACACAAGCAACTCTCATAACTCATCCTTCCTGTCAAAGAAACGAAATTCTTGGGAGAGAAGAGAGCTAGGGTTTTGAGTAGAGAAAGTGGAGGAGATGATGACCTAGGGTTTCTCTATCCAAGATATGATGAAATCAAGTAAGTTTAGCTTCTTTGCATAGCATTTCATGGTGAATCTTCTCTCACATGTCAAGATTTCGTCCCTAACAAGATTTGATTCAAAATCACATCAAATCTCCCCCTTTTCTCACTCTTTCTCTTCTAATCCGCATTTCTAGGGTTTCCGAGTTGAGAGGAGAAAGATGTGGATTCTTTTGCGAGAGTTTGATTGGGTTTCCAAAAATTTAGAGGCTGACCTCCGTTTTTAAGGTGCTTGGAACCTGAGGTGAGTGTTTTTATCCCTCCTAAGCTTTGTATTCATGTTGAAATCCTAATTCAATCTGGTTAAAATAATCAGAAACCTTATTTGTATATGTATGTGATTGGATTTGATTTGGGAAAGATATTGGGGAATCCAATTTTACTGGTATTGATTATTTCTCATTGATTGAAACTTGATTAGTTCTTGTTATATTGATTGAGGATGCATGGGTATTCTTATGGGTAGATGACTATGGTATTTCATGTGAATTTTGCCTAAAAATCAGCCCAATGGCCGATATGCTTAGAATTGAATTGACATGTATAAAGTCATATTTGAATTGTACTAGATTCTATTATACAAGTGTATTGTTGAATGTGAATGGAGTTGAATGACCACATATCCTGATTAAGATTTGTGTTGAGGAAGTGAATGAAATGAGTCAATTAATCAATGTATACTTATGATTGATGAATGAAATGTGTGAAAATGGAAACTAGGGTTTCCATATTTGTGAATAACCCTAATGAACCCTTGAGTCATGATTGGATTACTAAATGATATGATTCTTATGATATGTTGAACTAAGGAATGACTTCTTGAAAACCCTAAAAGTTTATTACTAAGACAATTATGAGTGATAAACCTAGAACTTGTATATGATGTTTGAAATGTGATCCAATGATGAAGTTGAAAGTATTAATACTTCAATTGAATATGATGAGTCTTACTATATAATCTAAGTCTAATGCATTTGTTTTAGTATAATAAAGAATGATCATTGTTGATTATGGGAATGACATTAGTAGTCAACGCCAAGGTACACTTATCTGAATATAAGAGACAATATGAACAAGATGTACTTAATGGTGATTGCAAGATAAAGATGAAACTAATGAAGATAGTATGATGAAGTATTTTATCTTTTATTTAATTACATATGGATTAACCCAAATTAAATGAAATACACTAAGAATTTTACTTTGATAAATGTTATGTAGAAGAGAAGCATTGTATGTAAAGTGAATCAAGAAAGATTGGTCCAGATGATGTAATGAACATGAAATGAAAGAAGTTGGGACTACTGAGTATAAAATGATGGAAAAAGATAGGAATTAGTAGATTATTCTAAGAATGTAACTCTTACCCTAAAATGATGAGTTTTATGATGCTAATGAATGACAATCTCAAATGGGTGATTAAGAGATGTACATAACCGTAGTTGAATTCAACTAAATGATGAAACTCAAGTATTTGAATTGACTTATAAGAATGTGTTCTTATATTGTGATTGTTTGATAGAATACTTGTATTATGAGAATGAACTATTTTGATGGAATTCAAATGATAATCAACATGTGTTGACTAGTAACCCCATATGAAGAATGTGAAATAAAAGAAGAAGAGAACTAAGTCTGTTATGCATGTATATGCATGAAATATTTTTACATCTATTGAGATTAGATGGAACAAGCATACGTTGTATGATAAATCTATTTTGAGTATGAGGAATGATACATGATGTCTATATGCTTTTACTATTGCTAGTTCTAATGCCTCTACTAATATTTGTTAAGAACTGTGGTATACAATGAACTGATGAGGAATATGTTGAAATGAAATTTAATATGCACTCCTTACATTGAGAAACCCTGATAAGGGTAAATGTTGCATAATGAGATAATGTCTAGGGCTGAAAGCCCACTGATGATGATAAAACCATGATGGGGTAAATGATGGACAATAAGATTATGTCTTGGGTTGAAGGCCCACTATTGATGATTGCTATGAGTTGATGTAGAAGATAGAAATAATCATATTTGTTGTAATCTATAGACTTATTGTGCTTCTTGCTTTGATCATTGCTCTTATTGATAAACTTAATCTGCTTCATGTTATTATAGTTACGCGAGAATACACAGATATGATATATGATGTTTTGAATTCTTGTAAGATGAGTAAAAGAGATTAATAACAAGTGAAATGATGGAACATCTATTTAGGTGCCCTGAACACCGTGAGTTTCCCCCGAGGACCACACTGGGGAAACAAAACGTATCTCCTTGTAGTAATCGATGAATTATGAGAAGGATTTCCGGAGTGTGGATCGAGACCTTAAAGGTTAGACCACCAGGATTTAGGAGTGAGTCATCTGGAGTGGCTCTGGCCCTAAATCCTTGTTGTGAAAGTCTATGTCCAGATGGAATAGACTCTGTTGAAATGAAATATGTGAAATGTGAAATGAAAAATATGTGAAATACTGTGATATGTGATATATTGTTTTGCTGGTTCCTATCTCGTGTACCCAAGATGAGGACGTGAGCCTCTTTAGGCAATCCTGAGGTGGCCAGGGTTTGTTGTTGATATCTTAGGGTGGCCGGCTAAACCCTAAGATAGTGACGGTGAGTCGTTGACACGAGAATCAGGCGTGGCGACTTCTACTTGGTGAGGTACAAGCCAAGTAGTTTCAGGGCAAATGAATAAAAGATGATAAGCCGTGTAGAACATGATTTGAATGATTATTACATTCCTTGTGCTGCTAGTTGATGATTTTTCATTATTGATTAAGCTTCATGTAGTGGAAAGTAATCATGCTGCTATGGACATTTCCTATTTCATATTATGATCTGTCATGCTGACAAGTTATAAATGTTGTAATTTATATCTATTCTAAATATGAGTTGGATTGCTTGCTATTTGATAGTATTGTTTGGTAGATATGTATTATGTGTACTTCAGCTTCAGGACTACAGGATGTGTTCCTGGTCTAGCTGGTGGAGTGTCACAAAGATAATGTTATTGTTATGTATTGATTCAAAAATGTTTAAAACTGATCTTATTTCACATGTAGTAGGGCTCTTAATCTGAACTGAGAAGTATCTACTGATTTGTTCATAGACATGCTTTAACAGATGTTTCAAAGTTATAATTGGTTTAAGTGATGACCTTATCTGTTGGATTAGATTACCATTGTAAGATAGATTTGACTCATTATAGAACTTTTTGCTATACTTTTCAATATCTGCATGTTTCTTTTAAGTTTTATACTTAATATGATGTTGATGCTTGTACCTAGCTTGAGTGGGAGGTATCCACTCACTGGGGCTCTATATGAGTCTCATGAGGTTATTTCAAATGTTTTTAGGTATAATGCTATCCAGCGGAGAGATCGTGATAAAGAAGATATAAATAGTATAATTTAGATAGATTAGAATGTCCTTGTACTCTTTCTTTCCCGAGATGGGTTGTAGATTAAGTTTGTTCATCAATGTACATGTCACTGATGTAAACTGAACTGCATATGAGAACAAGATTTGATTCTAGATTTAATGGAGTTGAATATAATTTGTGATATCTGAATGTGATGTCCTTGATGTGACATTGATTTATGAGTTTGTGAACAAAGAAAAAGGAAATATTTGTCTGTGTTTTTCATATATTGTTTAATCGCCTTTGTCGAGAATTCATTGTTTTATTTCATAATCTGGGTTTAAGTTTGGGATTATCTCTAATGGTTGGTATTTATGCTGATCAAAAGAGTGGGTCCCGATAGATGTGGTATCAGAGCCTAGGTTAGATGAGTCTACAGGGATAATAGGATCTAGGACTAATTGATAATGTTGATGTTGAATATAACCTGAATGATGTGCATACTGACTGAACTGAGTATCCAAATACTCTGGTCAAGTATTTGGGTATTGAGCTAAGCTAGTATGGAAGTGCCGACTATACTTCTTCTGGATACCCTGACTAAGTATCCAGATGAACATAGTTTGGTAGTATAATAAGATTCATGATGAAAAAGAGAAGAATGGCGATAAAATGGTGAAAGCGAAAAGGATTTTATAATTCAATATGGAACCTATGGAAAGCATGAAATTTCATATAAGAAAGATGAAATCTTAATGGATTATGTAGACAACCTCAAATGAGTTTGAATTTGAGTATGAAATATGAAATTGTGATAAAAAGCTATGAACTAAGATGCATACTAGATGATTTTCTTTATAAAGGAAATTGATTAATGCAGATGATAATATGTGAATGAGTCATAATCTTAATCCATGAGATACACAATCAAATTAAAAAAAAGGATGTGAAAGGTGATGTGAATCAGATCTTGATAAATGATGTATTACTAATATCTTTGAAGTAAGTGTTTGTAATACTCAAGGAGATATATGATGATGACATAGGATGAAATATCCATCTAATAAAAAAAACATGTCATATGAAAGAAAGATAAAATGGAATACTTTCTAACTGGATGTTGAGAGAGGTGAATGATTAGATTATATGATATTCTTCCATATCTTTTCTTAGATTTCGAGACAAAATCCTAAAAGGAGGGGAGAATTTGTAATGACCCGTTTTCAAATTAGTCATCTGATTAGGGTTTACTTGGATAATTGTATGCTTAATTAAGTTGATCGTTGTTTAAATCTTGATTAGTGATGGTAGTTAAATTTTCATGTTTTAAATATAATGAGAAGTTTTAATCATACTTTTATTCACATAATTAGGGTTAAGGTTTGGAAACCCTAATCGGCCCAAATTAGGGTTTTGATGACATATGAATATAGAATTTGATAAGTATAGTGTCTCACTAAATTATTTTTAGTATTTTATTTGTAACTCTTATTTATATAAAATTTGGATATGATTTGGATATATAAAATGTGAACAATATTGAAAAATATCAAAATTTTTGAAGAATGTTCTGACCTATTTATCGGTCGAGTTTGAAACTCGATCGATCATATTTTCAGATTGATATAGCAATATGGTAATTGAATTTTATATTTTTATTGGTACATCCAATTGATCTCAAATTTTAAATGTACTTTAAAAGCTCAATTATAGACACCCTGTTAAATTGGAGTAATTTTTGGATGACTTTTGATCTCTACAGAGAGGGTGTCGGTCGAGTTTGTTGTCGAGTTCTGTGCAGGACAAACTCGACCGACCATGCTGCTGACTGCAATATAGTAGTGTAGTATTTGATTTTTTTTATTTATTGGTAACTCCAAATGATCTAAATTTTTTATTGTATATTATAAACTCAATTTCAGACATTGGGTTAAAGTTTCATAATTTTTGGCTGAGGTTTGTATTCTGAAACATGTGGTTTCGGTCGAGTTTATAACTCAGTCGACCAACCAGTCTGAAAAAAATAAAAATACTTTGAGGGGCTTATTTGCAAATGTTCTAAGCACCACAATTCATCTATATCACTAAACTAACACACAAGCAGCTCTCATAACTCGTACTTCCTGACAAAGAAACGAAATTCTTGGGAGAGAGGAGAGCTAGGGTTTTGAGTAGAGAAAGTGGAGGAGATGATGACATAGGGTTTCTCTATCCAAGATATGATGAAATCAAGTAAGTTTAGCTTCTTTGCATAGCATTTCATGGTGAATCTTCTATCACATATCAAGATTCCGTCCCTCCCATGATTTGATTTAAAATCACATCAAATCTCCCCCTTTTCTCACTCTTTCTCTTCTAATCCGCATTTCTAGGGTTTCCGAGTTGAGAGGAGAAAGATTTGGATTCTTTTATGAGAGTTTGATTGGGTTTCCAAAAATTCAGAGGTTGACCTCCGTTTTTAAGGTGCTTGGAACCTGAGGTGATTGTTTTTCTCCCTCCTAAGCTTTGTATTCATGTTGAAAGTCTAATTCAATCCAGCTAAAACAATCAGAAACCTTGTTTGTATATGTATGTGATTGGATTTGATTTGGGAAAGATATTGGGGAATCCAATTTTACTGATTTTGATTATTTCTCATTGATTGAAACTTGATTAGTTCTTGTTATATTGATTGAGGATGCATGGGTATTCTTATGGGTAGATGACTATGGTATTTCATGTGAATTTTGCCTAAAAATCAGCCCACTGGCCGATATGCTTAGAATTGAATTGACATGTATAAAGTCATATTTGAATTGTACTAGATTCTATTATACAAGTGTATTGTTGAATGTGAATGGAGTTGAATGACCACATATCATGATTAGGATTTGTGTTGAGGAAGTGAATGAAATGAGTCAATTAATCAATGTATACTTATGATTGATGAATGAAATGTGTGAAAATGGAAACTAGGGTTTCCATATTTGTGAATAATCCTAATGAACCCTTGAGTCATGATTGGATTACTAAATGGTATGATTCTTATGATATGTTGAACTAATGAATGACTTCTTGAAAATCCTAAAAGTTTATTACTAAGACAATTATGAGTGATAAACCTAGAACCTGTATATGATGTTTGAAATGTGATCCAATGTTGAAGTTGAAAGCATTAATACTTCAATTGAATATGATGAGTCTTACTATATCATCTAAGTCTAATGCATTTGTTTTAGTATTATAAAGAATGATCATTGTTGATTATGGGAATGACATTAGTAGTCAACGTCAAGGTACACTTATCTGAATATAAGAGACGATATGAACAAGATGTACTTAATGGTGATTGCAAGATAAAGATGAAACTAATGAAGATAGTATGATGAAGTATTTTATCTTTTATTTAATTACATATGGATTAACCCAAATTAAATGAAATACACTAAGAATTGTACTTTGATAAATGTTATGTAGAAGAGAAGCATTGTATGTAAAGTGAATCAAGAAAGATTGGTCCAGATGATGTAATGAACGTGAAATGAAAGAAGCTGGGACTACTGAGTATAAAATGATGGAAAAAGATAGGAATTAGTAGATGATTCTAAGAATGTAACTCTAACCATAAAATGATGAGTTTTATGATGCTAATGAATGACAATCTCAAATGAGTGATTAAGATATGTACATAACCGTAGTTGAATTCAACTAAATGATGAAACTCAAGTATTTGAATTGACTTATAAGAATGTGTTCTTATATTGTGATTGTTTGATAGAATACTTGTATTATGAGAATGAACTATTTTGATGGAATTCAAATGATAATCAACATGTGTTGACTAGTAACCCCATATGAAGAATGTGAAATAAAAGAATAAGAGAACTAAGTCTGTTATGCATGTATATGCATGAAATATTTTTACATCTATTGAGATTAGATGGAACAAGCATGCGTTGTATGATAAATCTATTTTGAGTATGAGGAATGATACATGATGTCTATATGCTTTTACTATTGCTAGTTCTAATGCCTCTACTAATATTTGTTAAGAACTGTGGTATACAATGAACTGATGAGGAAAATGTTGAAATGAAATTTAATATGCACTCCTTACATTGAGAAACCCTGATAAGGGTAAATGTTGCATAATGAGATTATGTCTAGGGATAAAAGCCCACTGATGATGATAAAACCTTGATGGGGTAAATGATGGACAATAAGATTATGTCTTGGGCTGAAGGCCCACTATTGATGATTGCTATGAGTTGATGTAGAAGATAGAAATAATCATATTTGTTGCAATCTATAGACTTATTGTGATTCTTGCTTTGATCATTGCTCTTATTGATAAACTTAATCTGCTTCATGTTATTATAGTTACGCGAGAATACACAGATATGATATATGATGTTTTGAATTCTTGTAAGATGAGTAAAAGAGATTAATAACAAGTGAAATGATGGAACATCTAGTTAGGTGCCCTGAACACCGTGAGTTTCCCCCGAGGACCACACTGGGGAAACAAAATGGATCTCCTTGTAGTAATTGATGAATTATGAGAAGGATTTGCAGAGTGTGGATCGAGACCTTAAAGGTTAGACCACCAAGATTTAGGAGTGAGTCATCTGGAGTGGCTCTGGCCCTAAATCCTTGCTGTGAAAGTCTATGTCCAGATGGAATAGACTCTATTGAAATGAAATATGTGAAATGTGAAATGAAAAATATGTGAAATACTGTGATATGTGATATAATATTTTGCTGGTTCCTATCTCGTGTACCCGAGATGAGGACGTGAGCCTCTTTAGGCAACCCTGAGGTGGCCAGGGTTTGTTGTTGATATATTAGGGTGGCCGGCTAAACCCTAAGACAATGATGGCGAGTCGTTGACATGAGAATCAGGCGTGGTGACTTCTACTTGGTGAGGTACAAGCCAAGTAGTTTCAAGGCAAATGAATAAAAGATGATAAGCCGTGTAGAACATGATTTGAATGATTATTACATTCCTTGTGATGCTAGTTGATGATTTTTCATTATTGATTAAGCTTCATGTAGTGGAAAGTAATCATGCTGCTATGGACATTTCCTATTTCATATTATGATTTGTCATGTTGACAAGTTATAAATGTTGGAATTTATATCTATTCAGAATATGAGTTGGAATGCTTGCTATTTGATAGTATTGTTTGGTAGATATGTATTATGTGTACTTCAACTTCAGGACTACAGGATGTGTTCCTGGTCCAGCTGGTGGAGTGTCACAAAGATAATGTTATTGTTATGTATTGATTCAAAAATGCTTAAAACTTATCTTATTTCACATGTAGTAGGGTTCTTAATCTGAACTGAGAAGTATCTACTGATTTGTTCATAGACATGCTTTAACAGATGTTTCAAAGTTATAATTGGTTTAAGTGATTACCTTATCTGTTGGATTAGATTACCATTGTAAGATAGATTTGACTCAATATAGAACTTTTTGCTATACTTTTCAATATCTGCATGTTTCTTTTAAGTTTTATACTTAATCTGATGTTGATGCATGTACCTAGCTTGAGTGGGAGGTATCCACTCACTGGGGCTCTATATGAGTCTCATGAGGTTGTTTCAAATGTTTTTAGGTATAATGCTATCCAGCAGAGAGATCATAATAAAGAAGATATAAATAATATAATTTAGATAGATTAGAATGTCCCTGTACTCTCTCTTTCTCGGGATGGGTTGTAGATTAAGTTTGTTCATCAATGTACATGCCACTGATGTAAACTGAACCACATATGAGAACAAGATTTGATTCTAGATTTAATGGAGTTGAATATAATTTGTGATATCTGAATGTGATGTCCTTGAAGTGACATTGATTTATGAGTTTGTGAACAAAGAAAAAGGAAAAATTTATCTGTGTTTTTCATATATTGTTTAATCGCCTTTGTCGAGAATTCATTGTTTTATTTCATAATCTGGGTTTAAGTTTGGGATTATCTCTAATGGTTGGTATTTATGTTGATCAAAAGAGTGGGTCCCGATAATTATTATAGGGAAACAGTATAAAACTGAGCAGATGGTCTTTTATATTAATAATCAAGATTAATCATTGTTTATAAGTAGAACAAAGCAATATCATCTTTTAAAGCAATGTAACTATCTATGATAAAGTAATAAATAATCTTTTCACTTTATAAGGAATACAAACAACACATATAACATCTATCCATTTAAGATGTATAAAAGTAGTGTAACATCAACCAATGCTTCTGTATTCAATCCTTGAGCAAATACACTACACGATTGATTTCATATTTACAATCACACTTATGCCTTGAGGAGATAAGGTATACCGCTCATGCTCCAACTGACCACGGCTACGTAAAGCATCGGTACCATACAAGATCAAACGAAGAGCCAGCTTCTAAGACCTCACCCGTCTCGGTCAGTACGAGACCATTGGCAGTGACATCACGTGTCAAACTACAATTAGCTTGCTAGGGTATAGTGGCATCTTCACTATAGAGTTACATCTGCAACATGCACTCTCTTCATGGAGATCACACAACAACCTTGGTATATTAATATTGAGTCATGGCATATAGCCATACTCTTATGATGATGAGGAAGATCACACAGCAATCCCCATTTGGACGTAAGGATATTTTCACGCATTACCCCCACATATTCAAAAATATGCTCTCTGAGTTAAACTCGTTTCACCATTCAGTGAATTCTGACACTGAATGGATCTATGGCTAGGATAACTACATGATAAGGTTCCACTTGATTAATTAGGTGCATTACAATATCTTTTAGCATCAACCAAGTTACAAGCATGAATTATAACAGATGCTACAAAGAAAGGTGTAATACATTTATCAAGTACTTTCATAATCTTTGGAACACATTGAATGCATAACACTCAGGATCTCAGTCCCTTATCACATTACTGGGGATTATCATCCCTTAACATTATCATCATCATGATTGCTAGATCTGGGTATTCAAATCCTTAGTTCATCACTGAACATTGTCACCTCTTATCAGGTAACTATTACCTCTAGGTCCTCAGACCCAGGTATACATTATACTTGTTGCATAAGTATTTCACATGGCTCACAAGGCCTGTTTAATATGTATCATATGAAACATCATAACTCATACATGGCTATGGTCATCATCTCATGATACATGCATGGTTAATATTTCATGAAAAAAAATATCAAGTACATATCATCACCATGCAATACAAGAGAAATGCAACCTTCCCGTTATTAGGTTTAGGGTTTCCCTTTTTAGCCGATAGGGTTTCAAGTTCATATTATCAAGAATCAAAACCCTAATTCATAGCTCCACACATATTAGGAGCATACATTGATATCATAAATATTCAATCATATTTGTTTATTCTCATTATTTATCATTAAATGATTATCACACAAAGTATGAGTTTCTCTCTCATCCTCACTAGGATATTGATTACATCATACTTTATTAAGTTGGCTCAACCCTTTTCTCAAGGTACATTGGACTACACTTATCAAAATACATTAAACTCTTTACATCTTAATGTATCATTTGACATAACACACTTCATGTGTTACTCAATCAAGTATATCGGATTTGAGGTGCTTACCTCCATATTGGTTTTGAGGTGCTTCCACCATATCGAGCTAGAGGTGTATGCTTAGTACCATATCGTCCAAGAGGTGTGTGCTAACCACCATATCGTCCAAGAGGTGTGTGATTACCACCAAATCGTCCAAGAGGTATGTGCTTATCACCATATCATCCAAGAGGTGTGTGCTTATCACCATATCATCCAAGAGGTGTGTGCTTACCACTATATCGTCCAAGAGGTGTGTACTTACTACCATACCGTCTAAGAGGTGTGTGCTTACCACCATATCATTCTAGAGATGTGTTCTTACCACCATATCATCCAATAGGTGTGTGATTATCACCATATCATCCAAGAGGTGTTTGCTTATCACCATATTGTTCTAGAGGTGTGTGTGTGTATCACTTATATCGGGTTACTCAAGTGTAGGGTTTTTCTTATCGGGTTAGACCCTTATCCTCATACCTTTTCAAACCTTCAAAGTATCAATCTACCATGTGTTGAGTGACAACCTAGACAACTGATTAGTCCTTTTTCAACCAACCCAAATGTACAAAATGATAGGGGTGTGGGGTTCCAAGGTAAAATAGATTTCATATCACCATATTGGGTTTTATTACCATATATATCGTGTTAGAGGTGCTTCAACCCGATATCAGTTTGTGCCATGATGATGTCATCATCATAAAGCTCTAGACTTTCGTCCCTTGCTATTCTAGTTCATGGACAACAGTCCTATGCAACTATTAGAACTCATATAATCATCAATTATTCAAGAAAAATCAAAATTGAAAGTAGATCAACAAGTATAGCAAGATTGAAGGTGAATAATAACATGATTGGGTTCAAGTTATATAACCCACCTCAAGAACAACTTCAAATATCCAAGCTCCAAAGCTTCACCTCAAGGTTGAAGATGAACTTATCAAAGATCCAAGACTTGTTCACAACTCCTCTATATGAAAAGGATCACCATAGATAAGAACTTGGTGAAGAAGAAAAGAAAGGAAGAATCACAACCTGAGATTCATGCTTCAACCAAGGTTGAAGATGACCATGGCTTCATCTTAAGCTTGAGGCTCGAGCTCCTCCTTGCTCCTCAACTAATATGCACGATATATAAGAGAAAGAGAGTTGTAGGATTCGAAAAGTTTCACTAGTAGGTGAAAGTAGTGGTATATATAATTGAGGCTCATGAGAGAGAGTGTATAAGAGGTGTCATCACCTTATACTACTAGGTGACACATGTCCATGCATGGGTTGACACATTTCCATGCATGCACACATATTTATCTTTACATGCAAAACTCTTGGGGATAATATAGGGATAAGATTTCAGCCATTAGTTATCTTGTTGAACAAGATATTTCAACCCAACATCACTTTATTCACAAACCGATACAACTTTTCCAAGGAAAGTTGTAAATTGATATCCATCACCTTCTTGAGGTGCTTAACTCGTCATGGCCTTTGCCAAGAGTTGAAAAAATGATATGGGACCTCCTATATGGATTCTTGGCTGATAGGCACTCCCATATAAGCTCTACAACTCAATATAACTCATTTTAGGGTTTCAACTATACAACTCTTCTTGGTCTTTTCATCACCAAGAATACCATCACTCAAATATGATTCAAACATGGTGCCTCTTTCTTTATATCTCCTCTAGATTATGACAAGAGAGAGTAGGGACACTATTGAGGTGGTAATTTGCATATCAACCCTTCATTTTGGGCAAATTGCAATTTGCACCAAAATTGGTACACAAGGCACAAGCATTATTCAAACAAGCTCCAACTTGGAACTTAGGCTTTCCACAAGCTACCCCTTAGCATCATTCTCTATATTATGATGCTAAAGAACTTGAGGCACATTTAACATGTGACATATTGCAATATAACCCTCATCTTGGGTAAATTACAATTTACACCTAAACTATCATATAATGCACAAACAGTTTGCAAATAAACTCAAACTTGAAAACTAAACTCTCCTTGAGTCTTAATTACTTTTCAAAAGATTAAAACAAGTTTATAAATAACTTCACAAAACTTCTAAGATTATAGCATAACCCAGGTTAGGGATGTTACAATTATCAACCCCTAACATGGATTTTGTCCCCAAAATCTCAAGAGAAAAGAGAAGGGTACTTCCTCCTCATTTCTTCCTCCAACTCCCATGTGGTTTCTTCAACGCCACGGTGATGCCAGAGAACTTTCACAAGAACTATGTCTTTCTTTTTCAACTTCTTGATTCTTCTGTCAAGAATCATCATTGGACCCTCCACATAGGATATATCTTCATTCAATTCTACCTCTACAGGTTGTAACACCAACTATGTATCAAGATGACACTTTCTCAGCATAGATATATGAAACACTGGATGTAGTCTATGTAGCTCAGGTGATAACTCCAACCTATAGGCTACTTTTCCAATCTGTGTTGTCACTGAGTAAGGTCCCATAAATCTAGGAGCTAACTTACCCTTCTTCCCAAATCTGAGAACACCTTTCTAAGGAGAGACCTTGAGATACACTCTGTCTCCAACTTGGAATTCTAAAGGTTGTGCAACCTTCAACTGTTGTTGCATTACTTTAATCTTTTCAGTTGTCTGTTGTACTAATTTAGGACCCAAAAGTTGGTATTCTCCTATCTCATACCAGCATAATAAAGATCTATAACATCTACCATATAATGCTTCATATGGTGACATATCAATACTAGTCTAATAACTATTGTTGTAGGCAAAATCTATTAAGCTCAAGTGTAAGTCCCAACTCCCTACAAATTGAAGAACACATGCCCTAAGAAAGTCCTCCAAAGTCTATATATTCCTTTCAGATTATCCATGTGTCTGAGGGTGAAAAGTTGTGCTAAACTTTAACTGCGTACCCAAGGCTTTATGTAGTTATTTCCAAAATTTTACTTGTAATCTAGGGACCTCTATCAGACACAATTGTGGCTGGAACTCCGTGTAGCCACACTACCTCATCTAAGTAGATATGTGCAAGTTTTTCAACATATAGGTTGTTTTAACAGGAAGAAAATGTGCTGACTTTGTCAGCCTATCAACTATCACCCAAATGGAATCATGACTTTTGGCTATTCTGGGTAGACCAACCACAAAGTCCATTGTCATGCGATCCCATTTCCACTGTGGTATAGGTAAGGGTTGCAATGTTCCTGTAGGCTTCTGGTGTTCTTCTTTAACTTGCTGACACACTAGACACCGCGTAACAAACTTAGCTACATCCTTCTTCAAACCAGGCCACCAATACATATCTTTTAAGTTATGATACATTTTAGTACTCCCTGGATGCGTTACATACATGGATGAATGAGCTTCCTCCATAACTATCTTTCTTAAGTCATTGGCATCATGTACTACCATCCTACTATGGTAACAGACTACCTCATCCTCTGACTCATGGAAACCGTCCCATTTCTCACTACCATACTCTGACCTGATCTACTAAATCACAGTATCAACCTGTTGTGCCTATTTAATATGTTGTCTCAGAGTAGGTTTCACATGCATCTTGGCCAACAATCCGGCTAACAAAGATACTTTTAACTATATATTTATTTGTCTCAAAGAGATAAACATGTCCCGTTTAAAGCACATTAAAGAATTCAATTGTGCTTTATCTATGGGTGGAGATGAAGATTTTCTACTTAGTGCATCTGCCACTACATTAGCTTTTCTTGGATGATAATCAATTGTACAATCGTAGTCCTTGATTAATTCCATACAACAATGTTGTCTCATGTTCAACTTGTGTTGTGAGAATATGTACTTTTTTATGATCTATAAAAATTTGACACGTTTCTCCATAAAGATAATGCCTCCAAATCTTCAATGTGTGGACCACTGTAGCTAATTCTAGATCATACATCAGATAATTCTCCTTGTGTTTCTTAAGTTTTCGAGAAGTAAAAGAAACTACATGATCACTCTACATCATCACACATCCTAGACAATTCTTAGAGGTGTCATAGAAAATAATGTATCCCTTTCCCTGCTTAGGTAAAACCAACATATGTGTACTAGTCAACCTTTCTTTCAACAACTAGAAAGAACGTTGACGCTTGTCATTCCAGACAAAAGGAACCTCCTTCCTGGTTAACCTAGTTAGGGGTAACGCTACAGAACTAAAATCTTTAATAAACCTTTAGTAGTAACCTGCCAGACCTAAGAAACTACGAATCTCATTTGATGTCTTGGGTTGTTCCCACTCTAAAACATACTCCACTTTCTGTGGATCAACATGAATTCCTGAAGCAAATATGATGTGTCCTAGAAAAGACACTTCTGATAACCAGAACTCACACTTGCTAAACTTAGCATATAGCTTGTGTTGTCTTAGCAAAGTCAAGGCTTGACGAAGGTGTTGTTCATGTTGTTGACCATCTCTACTGTATATCAGGATGTTATCTATGAAGACCACTATGAACTAATCAAGGAATGGCTGAAAGATTCTATTCATCAACTCCATGAATGCAACTGGTGCATTAGTCAGTCCAAACGACATAACTACAAACTCATAATGACCGTACCTTGTCCTAAAGGTTAACTTAGGTATGTCACTCTCCTTGATACATAACTGATGATATCCTGACCTTAGATCTATCTTAGAGAACATTGTTGTACCACGCAACTGGTCAAACAGATCATCTATCCTTGGCAGAGGATATTTTTTCTTTATAGTCACCTTGTTAAGATGTCTATAGTCTATGCATAATCTCATAGACTCATCCTTCTTTTTAACAAAAAGAACTGGAGCGCCCCATGGCAAAGTACTCAGTTGAATAAAACCTTTCTCAAGCAACTCCTGTAACTGTTTCTTGAGTTCTGCCATTTCAGTAGGGGCCATCCTATAAGGTGTTTGGGCTATGGGTTGTGTACCTAGAATTAGATTAATCTCAAAATCAATCTCTCGAGGTGGAGGAATATCTAGAAATTCTTCAGAAAACACGTCCTTGAATTTCTTGACAATAGGAACATCAGAAAGACTAGGACTTTCTACTTTGGTATCTACTGCATGTGTCAAGAATGCTTCACATCCTTATCGCATCAGTCTATCATCTATCATTGTTGATACTAGCTATATTGGAAGAATCTTTCTGTCCCCCCTGAAAGACCAATGTCTCATTACTGTCTGTGAACATAGCTTGCTTGGAACCACAATCCAAGACAACCTTGTCCTTTTCTAGGGTATCCATCCCAAGAATTAAATCAAACCTGTGCATCTCAAGTGGTATAAGATCCACTTGAATGTTATGTTTTGAAAAAGAAAGAACACATGGAGAACATACCTCCTGCAACACTGCAGATTTGACTAATGGAGTTTTTAATAATAGATTATCTACTCTACGACTGATAGTCTGTTGGGTTTTGGGGGAGACAGAGAAGGCAGCGGAAACAAAATTTTCTTCTCCCCGAACCCAGTAAAAGGAATCGCGTCAACGTCTATACAGTAGAAAGGATGGTTTGTAGAGACATACCTTGTCCTGAGGCTTTCTCAGCGATGTTACCTCATGGCTTGCACAGTCTTCACCTCCAGTCTTGGACGATGTTTGTGCAGCTCCTGGTCTCACCAGAACTGTCGGGATTGACAACTGTCCTCCGAGCGGCAGAAGTCTCACACCTCTATAGTAGTCCACACAGACCACCTGGAACTCTGATCGCCTTGTTGTACAAGGCACCAGAAGGAGTCATACCCTCCTATCGGCATACTAGTCACCGACACACTCTCCTGCAACCAGTTGCCTTTCTATAATTGTCTTTCCCTTATTGTGCCTCCCTTATCAGTTAGCACTTGCTCGGGCTCTCCTGGTTACCACAACTAGAGAGAACGACAACTTTGCAGAGCAACTGGTGTTCTGAGTTGTACTTTGAGAAGCCCCCAATACTCCTATATATATAGGAGGGTCATGGGACATGGTTCTCTACCCCGGGAAATGCGGTATTAAAGAAGGAGTAGAAGGATTCGAGATTTTCCACAAAACAACCAACTGCGCCACCTGAACCGATCGTTTCAAGAATGAACCAATCGGTTGGGGACCTTAGCCGATCGGTTCACACCTGAATCGATAGGTTGGGGCACCTGAGTTGATCGGTTCACTTCTGAAACGATCGGTTCACTGCCCTGGTCAGTTCCCGATTGACTTTTCCTCTTTTGTTTCAAATTGATCCAAATACCAATCCTTGTTCCAATCAAATTAGACAAGTGAAACGAAAAGAAATTTCTCACCAACCTGACTTTCCCAACTTGCTCATTTGGACCTGTTGATATGATCAGTTCAACCCTTGAATCGGTCGTCTCAACATATCCTAAGCTGATCGATTCATCACATGAGCCGATTGGTTCACCAAGCTGAGCCGATCGGTTCATCATATGAGCCGATTGGTTGGGAGTGCAGACTGTGCAAAATTAGTCAATTATAGTTTCAATCAATCCGATACTCTAATCAATTGGTCCAACACCTTAAACACTATGATATTGAGCTATCAATTGATTGAGTGTTCAATTGAATTACTAAACTCCTTTAGTAATCAATCTAAACATCATTTGTGGATAAACTCCTCTTCCAGGTTAAATCCTATGTGTATGACCCTGCATGCCCATTTCACGTTAGCAGTGAAAGTCCATAACACTTATGACTTCACAAGCAAAAAGCGGTGCCTAATCACACATCAGTGCTATCCAAGTGAAATAGAAAGTCGGAGAACAACTTTCAATCCTACAATCTGTGAATGGTGTTACAGTGAATGTATAATTCCTTTGTCACTGATATCCCGAATGAACTCAAGGCATGGAACAGTCATCCTGTCAACGTTCATTCACTTTCTTGATCTCAAAGTAGACTGGAGGAGATATGTATGACATCAATATCACATACTGATTCACACATGTGTGCACACGCCTATCTCAATCCTACTCATCAAGTGGCCATGAATATCAAACTCCCTTAGGAGGAACAAATCCCATATCTATCACTCACCCCTCAAAAGCCCCATGTATCAAAGCCACCCAATCATCACCTTTATAACAACCCATGTTTCAGGACTACATTTGATGATGTCAAAGTGTACCCAATGACATGTGTTGAGTGTAGTGATTTCAGGTCAAAGAATCACACTCACCACCATCACTGTGAGAACGGATTGTGACTACCATGTCATGGTTCCATGTGTCAAACTCATGGTGGGTCTGTTCGGTACACTTGTTCTCTAACAAGTACCTATGTGTTTGGTTTGATATCTCCATATCATGACTAATGAGATTATGTCATCAACCAACACCACAATCTAGTCTTGTGTGTCATTGTTGTCTATCTACCTTCTACAATGACATCTGACTAGGGACATAATAAGAATGTACAAACTCTTAGCATCTGTATGATCTCATCGTTCAGGTCCTCAACCTGAAAGCATATGTCATTGAGTATTGTCATTCTCTAGACATTCAATCTGTTCTATCATTATCTCTTATGACTGAACCAGAAAGAATTGGAAGCTTTCCTTTGATGTTTATCAAATCAATCTTAATGTATCCCACCAATCATCCCATGATTGGCTCTCAGGGCATACATACCAATAGACTCCCACTCGCACTGTGAGCCAATCACCCTTGAATCATATTCATAGCGATCTTCAAACATGTTCCACATGTTACTGTGCTCTAGTGCTAACATAGTGAGTTATGGAAACACCTTGCCAAAGTCGGTATTAACTGCATGTCTCTCATCTCTTCGTCACACGTATGAGACGGAGTTGCCATAATATGTGATCTAGTATTCCTTTGCTAACATTTAGCCACATTGCATGACCAAGTACTCCTTGTCATCAAAGATCGAAATATCTATAAGTTCATCTCATGAACTTCCAGATCCATATAGTATCCAATGTTGTTCTCTAACACACGGATATTTGGCATTTCCTTTTAAACGACTTTATTGGAACGTTTCCATTTATCAACAAACATTCACTTTTATATATCCCATATATATTGCAATTAATTCTCTATCCTTTTCGGAAGTTCACATTAGTGTAACTCTTTACAGTGAACCCTTCCTTATTTCCATAGAACTAGTACTTCTCAAGTTCTCATGGTATTCCAGTAACCCTTACTGGAACTAGACAGACATCCACTCGTCATGTCCCACATATGAGTTATCAGGATGAGCATATCATATTATCATGTCCTACATACTAGATGATAAATGCATTTTGTTCTTACCATGTCCATACATGCAAGATGATGGGATGTTTACATACATGATAGATCCTTATCTATTCTTAGTGTTTCCATTCTTCATAAGAATTGGACACTTGGCTCTGGGATACTAACTCCATGTAACATGGATAAGTTTTCTCCCACTGAATCTGTGCATACTGAACCCTTCAGTAAAGATTGCCAAGGTATGCTCTCTCTTTTCAGGTCAAGAAGTTTTCGAGAACTATCTCTATAGATCTCTATTCCTATCATATAGGAAACGTCTCTATCTTCCCTAAAGATAATTTCCATAAAGGATTCCATTCTAAAACATCTCATTCCTCATCGACATGTGGAATACAAATACGCTCCCACTAAATCACTGTAACATCCCAGGATTTGAGGCCTCAGATAACACATCTTAAAAGGAATGATTGGACTACCAATATCACCAAGGTGCACCTCCTTTTCTAGGATCCCATCACTAAAGAACTCCATAGTTAAGCGTGCTCAGCTTGGAGTAGTACTAGGATGGGTGACCAGTCGAGAAGTTGACCCCGACTTGCGCATGAGTGTGGACAAAGCGCGCAGTTAAGACTAGTGGTGGTTTGTGGGGCCAGTCGTCATTCCTAAAACTCTACTAGAGCCTTGGGCAGTGGGCCTGGTCATTACAATTGGTATCAGAGCCAATTCCCCTCCAGTCGGTGGGGCCCACATGGGATGGCATGCGAGTCTTGAGTCGTGTGATCCAGGCATGTAGGAAAGGGCTGTCCATGGTTGATGTAGCCACCCTTGCGCTGGTATTCTGTGATCGGGAGCTGGGTGTCCATGGGCCATTGTGGGTCTGCACTAAAATGGGGAAGAGATTATGAGGCCTTATAGTTAGCCTTGACGAGGACGTCAAGAGTCTAAGTGGGGGAGATTGTAAAATCCCAGGATTTGAGGCCTCAAATAACATGATCTCAAAATGAATGATTGAACTACCCATATCACCAAGGTGTACCTCCTTTTTCATGATCCCATTACTAAAGAACTCCATAGTTAAGCGTGCTCTGCTTGGAGTAGTACTAGGATGGGTGACCAGTTAGGAAGTTGACCTCGGCTTGCACATGAGTGTGGACAAAGCACACAGTTAAGGCTCTTGGTGGTTTGTGGGGCCAGCCGTCATTCCTGAAACTCTACTAGAGCCTTAGACAGTGGGCCCGGGCATTACAATCACAGATCCCTTCTTTATCTTTGTCATATCAGTCAAACCCTTTGACTATATTATCAATGTAAAGATCCAGCTCTGAGTTCCTTGTACTCAATCAATCACATTGATTAGTCCATTGTAACTTATAGACTTCATTTGCATTAATGGATTCATAAACCTTATAGGTTGTATCACGTACACATCCTTGTTTTATTCCTCATAGGAATGCGGTTTTAGTATCCATATGCCAAATCTTTTAGTCATTAAGTTGCAATCAACAAGCATCATCCTTCTCAAAATGTTATCCATGTGCCTTAACACTTAAGACTCATTCACACTTATGGATTTCATCCCAATGGGTGCTACCATCAAGGTCATACCTTATGGTTCACATGAAAGTTATTTAGGATGTAATGGTCATAAACCATAACTCAAAATTATGTTCCTCATCATCTAGATAGTTGACTCATCACATGACCAACTCATCACATAGATAATCGAGATGTATATGTCAAGGTTATAAGAACTCACAACCCTTTGTGATTCTTAATGTCTTTTATTAGTGTGGGGTATTCTTTATCTAAGAAGAAATTAGTTATTTGATAATCATCCTCTAACTCCTTAGAGTATGATGCTGTAACGACCCCGACTCCCGGTAACCCCCAATTAAGGGAGACCGAAAGGTCAGAGCCGTTAACCAATAACCCGGATCAATGGTTTGACAAATAATCAATAACAATTAATAAACTTTACCAACTAAACTAAAAATGGTATAAAATAAACCTTTTCTTACCTTGGAAAAACTGGGATTTCTAAACTTCTATCCACGACGAAGCTAATCTAACTAATCCTCATGTGCATGTTATTTTTCATTTAATTCCACGTATGCCACTTTACTGTTTGTTCTTTTCATTTGTACCTAAAATGCCGACAAACAAAACTTCGGTCAGCAAGAAGCTGGTATGTGGGGGAAATAATAATCGTACAACTATAATAACAATGTAGTCATCCAAATATCATTTAACATCCAAGATTATGCTTTAAGCAATACTACTCAATCCTTTCTTATCCCCTATCTCTGTGCTATCCCTGTAGTGGACATGGATACTACCTTTCTCATGTGGTAGATCCTTACCCCCACGGCCCTACCACACATGTAGCCAAATCTTAGGGTTATGGAGTCGCATGGTCCTACCCAAGGGTAGCCCAGTCCCTGACTCATGATGACTTGATGGACCTACCCCCTTGGTAGCCATTTACTAAGTCATTTAATGACCTGATGGGCCTACCCCATTGGTAGCCATTTACTAGGTCAATCTATAAAGCTACAGAGGGGACTAGGATCTGAGCTAGTAGGCACATCTCTTATGTGATAGTCATATTCACATTATAATTTGCATGAATTAAAATGCAACCAACAATTTAATTCATGTCATCGATAAAACCTCGAAAATCCTCGAGAAACTAATTCGGGATATTCATAGGCGTAACCACATACCTATCAAGTTGATGTGAGGCATAAATAACCAATCAACCAAGTCATACAATCAAGCAAGTGCAAGAATCCTGAAATTACATTCAATTTCCTTTTTATCAAAATCTATCCAAATCATCTTGCTACTTATGGTTCTATTCCTTTTTAGGGTTTCTTCCTCTTTTTAGGGTTTACTTGGCAATAAGGGTTTTATTTCATCTTACTCTTTTGAACCCTAATTTTCTCATCTATCCTTCACAAAATATGATTAAGGTTATCCTTTAACACATTTAATCTTAATTTTGGATTAAAGCACATTTAACCATCAAGAAATCAAACAAGTGCACACAGGTTGATCCTGAAAAAGGCATCCAATTCTCTATCATTAATCATTTCATCTTGATCCATTAATCCTAGTTGTTTCCTAGGTTATTTGCCCTTTTTAGGGTTTTGAGCATAATTAGGGTTCCACTTCATCTTTATTACTTTAAACCCTAATTTCACAAAATCACTTACAAACCCTAACTATTTCATTTTTCTTTTAAAAAAGATTCTAAATTCATCTTTTAGCAATAGGAAACCCTAATTTCAGATTATGAGCACTTTTCTTTTCTTTTCCTCTATTTTAAGGTTTCTAAGCATATTAATCAACATATTGAGTTAAAAACCCTAAACCTTGTAATTCTATTATCAAAACACATTAAAAACCATCTTAATCATTAAACAAGTTAACCATGCTCGAATTATCCTAATTGCAAGATTAAATATATCTTTTATAAACAATTAGGGTTTCTAACCACAAATTAAAACCTTTCCTAATCAAAATATTCACTTCTGCAAAATTATACATATTTAGGTGTCTAAACCATTTTTAATGCATTCCTCATATTTTTTTGATAAAAAAGCACTACCTACTCGTATTTTTCGGCCAAAGGAATGATTTTTAATTAATTAAACAAGATCCCACACTTTTCTTGAATATTGTTCAGAGAGGCGAGTTACCTTGATATTTTCGGTAAAATAGGAGCCGTTGGATTCTCGATCATCTTTGACCGAGCAAGATCGTGCGGTCTACGATGTTCATGCCCACTAGCAGCTCCTTTGAAACCGTGGATGACCAGGGCCATCGATCTGCGCCCAGGGTCCATGATGGAAACAAAATCGAAGGGGAGCTGTTCGTCGTTTCTTTCTTAACCCAATAGAAGTCTACGCGGCGGTTCCGCAGCCTGAGCTCACCGGACCATATACAATCCACGAATCCAGTTCCAGAGAGAACAAGCTAAGTGGCCGATTGTGCTCGCAAAGGTGTGAGGAGTCTATAGGTGTGCTATTTATAGGCTTTAGGGGGTTCTTCTAGGGTTCCCCCATCTTGCCGCAACACCTGCTTTCTGCCCAAAAGGGGTGTTCTTTCTAGAGTACGTGAAACACCCTCAAAGCTAGGTTGGCTGAGTGCGGAAACAAGTCCTAAAGACCCTCGTGGTCTTTGATTCTTTCCTGGTATCGTGCGATTCAAGAAAATCGACTTGGGAATAACCTGTTTTTCCTAGCCCCTTTCCTTCTATGAGTTGAGGTAGAAGATGCACAACTACCGTCAGATTGGTAGTCCTTTGGACCACCCGGATAATCTAATGGCTACCATCGCCCCCTTGTTTCCAACTCTTTAAAATAAAAAAAAAAATGTATTAAACAAAGGAAATTTGTAAAAATCATATCTCTCTCCTTGTTTAGTATTTTTCAATCAAATTTTATGGAAAACTCCATCTTGGCATTATCTAGCTTTGTACGAAATTTGGGAAACAAATTCCAAGGGATGAGAAGGCTTCCTTCTCTCCTAAGTTATTCATTAATTTATTCAAAATTAATTGTTATTTCTTTTCCTTTTGCTATTATCTTGTTATTTTGGGTCCCTTGGACCTCAAGAAATCCCAAAGGCATGGATTCCCATATTGGGGAAAATCTATTTGCCTTTATCTTCTTTTGAAAGTCGATTTCTCATATTTCCGTTTTATTAATCAATTTCTTTTCCTTTTTACTTCTCTTTTTAAGGATTTCTCTTTATCTCTCTTCTATTTTCCTATTGGAATTCCTTTTAACATTAGGAATCCTTGGGATACGAAAATCCACCAAGGATAACTCAATTATACCTCTTTTCACGTATTTTCCACATTTTATCATTATTTTGAATTTCTTTCTTAACAAGGAAATCCTTAATTGGTCTTTTCTTTTCTTATTGCATTCTCTATGCAACTTTGGACTCCTTGGGACCCAAGGAACCCAAGAGGCACGAAATACAACTTTGGATTGTATTCTTTTGCCTTCTAGAGGTTTCCACACCTTTCTTTTCTCAAACCTTAATTATTCATTTACTAATTGAATTTCCTTGTTATTTGGCCCAATAGCCAATAAAGCCCACAAAGAAATCATCAAGGCTATTGTAATGAAATTCATGCATTCAATCAAAAGACATCATTATTTGTTCATTTATCTTTAATATGAGAAATTACATTTCTCAGCAAATGAACCCAAAATTGGGGTTGTCACATCCTTCCCCTCTTATAAGAATTTTGCCCTCAAAATTCCATCAAGCAAACAAACAAACAGGATAAGACTTCCTCATGTCCATCATGGCTCCCATGTGGCTCTACCCTTTTCCATTGTGCTTCCCAAGAACCTTTATCATCTCATATTCTTCCATCTGAGTTCTTTCTTACCTTGGTATATCATACCCACATAGGTGACTCAGGACATTTCAGCCTCTCATAAAGCTGAATTGGTTCAGGGCTCAGCACATGGCTTGGGCACCTCACATAGTGCTCTAGATCGGACTCATGGAACACATTTATTCATCATGTTATCATGAGGGGCAAGGCTAAACACAACCATCTACACCAATCCATCTTTAAAGGACCCATATATCGGGGAATCAACTTTCTCAGCTGTAGCTTAGAGAGGTCAGATTTTCACATTATATTCCCCCACACTGACCTGCATGTCAGTCTGCTATACATCTGCTCGTGACTCATGTCACCCTTGGGCTCTCTCTCAGCCATTATACGATCAAGCGACTTCATCTGCACACACTGTGGTTCCTTTATGACCTTCACGAGGCCTCCTTCACCAACATCATCATAATGAAGTGGCGACCGACACAACCTCCTTATAGAACTTCTTGCATCCCGATAAAGGCTATGGTGGTTAACATCACATCTTAAGAACTGTCTCTTTGTATCACCCTGAATGAGCACACATGCTCTCATCAGACCCTCTAGTCTGGATCATACTTTCCATTAGTACGGGGCGATAAATTGTACTATTATTGAGTTCTTCATGTATCTACTTCCACCTTATGGAAGTGAACCTTGGTCATACCCAAGAACTTCTGAACTCGCATCATGGTATGGTCGAAGCATCTTTCTCTCTTAAGTAGTTCAACCCAATCTGTCTCATGACAGTACTCTTTCCTTCTCATGTCCTCTAGGTAAGGCGATCTACCATAACCCATATTACATCTTGACCTTCTTGATCAAGGGGAGACTTACCACCATCCATAGTGGATGGACTCCCATTCCCTCTCGGGAAAACTATATACTTTATATCCATGTACTGGGTTACGGGTGTTCACCCTTCACCTCTTGGCTTGCATGGCCACACGCTACATGCAACTCACATCAAGCAGCCAAAGTGCTATTATCACTTGCTATTTTTTGTATTATTACGGTGTTTAGTGATCTTAAAACCATGATCTCCGATATGTCATGATTCCTCAAGATCGATACCTCAGAAACCCTAAACTACTATCATCAGGGTTTCATCACTTTCCTTTCCAAAGAAGTACATCTGAGGTTCGACAATCATCCTTTCATTATATCATGGATTTGACTGGCTAACCAAGCAATCATTTACTTGATTAACCGCTATTAATACATCTGGGTGTTAGCCAAACTTATCTCTTTTTTCTCAACTGAAGGTTAGCCTAACAACCTCAACTTCTTCTAGCTTCCAGCTAAACTAGGCAGCTATATCTCAACCGGAGCATTCATTACCACTTCTTATCCTTAGGTGTTAAGTATTGTTGAGGACATACACCTCCATGTATTATACTTCAAACTCTAGTTTTATCTTCATCAAGAAACTCTGAGCTCATCCTCATGGTGATCAAACTCAACCTTGGTTAACTTGCAAATTCCACATAGCTCCTGATAAAACATCCTCATAAGCTGACTACACTACTTCTCTTAGTGTTTGTAAACCATTCATGTATCATTCACTCCACCAAGGTATGTTATCATCTCTGTCCTCATACCTTGTAGCAACGTTCCAACTCACATAATCTTTTATCCTTGGTGTATGACATGCGTACTGTCCCATCTTTCCCTCCCATAACAAGAAGAAATAAGCATTTGGCGGCCGTCCAAATACAAAGTTCTTCCTATTCCAAGAGTAGAGATGGTACATCCCACCTTTCCAGTACACCTTCAAATCTAGGTTGAAACGTGCCATCATCTTGATATCCACATTACTTTCCATGGAAAACTGGTCTCAAACCTACTTGGGTCACCACACAATCCTTAGTCATCTCCTCTAGGTCTATAGGATGCCGATACTTTTGGGGTCATCCCTTTTCCTTCATGCATCCAGAGAGTGCCCTACTCATCCGCCCTTTGGGTCCCATGAGTTCATGAAGGTGATCAATCTCCTAACCCATGGCCCTCAGACAATGATAGTTGTTACCTCCCGACCCTACGGTCATGTGCACTAGGGAATTAGGCAACCCCTACTTCCATCAGTCTTATTCCTACCTGACCCTAGGACAGACTTAAGATTCTCTTATAGTACATGTTCAACTCAGAATCTTACCCAAGCATTAATCATCTCTCTTCCTGCATTCTTGGGCTATCTTTCATCCTTTCTCAGGGATCATGGTGACCTGCCTACCTTGGTCAGGCCCCATACCAGTTACCTCCATGGTAATACATCCATATGCACTTAGAGATGGTTAACTATGGGTCTACAAGTTCAATCTCATGCCATGTACTCTTCACTTAGCTTCTTAAGATACTATGAAACCTCTGAAGGTTACCTTAAAACCAAGAAAACTGGTATACACCCTACTAAAAGGTCCCTCTCCCAGGATGGGAGGAAACTACACCTTGATAACAAAGGTCACGAGCGTCCTTAGGGTCTACCTTCACATGAGCATGCTTATTCCAGAAACTACTAAGGCACAAGCATACCTACTAAACCATGCTAGGTCACACTTGTTCTCAGCCTCAACATTAGACCAACCTAGTCGTGAGGGGTTCATCACACACACCTTTAACTTAAGGGGTTTCTTTTTTCCTCTATACATGCTCGAAGCTATAGAGACTCAGATCTCATCATGAGCATTGAGTACACTGCTTCCCCTCTTAGGCCTAGGAACCCTAGGTTCTCCCTTGGGTATCCAACTGCATGCTCAATCTCTTAACCATGAATCCATCATTTCCAAGGTATGCCATGTACTTCCATGATCTTTTGACTCGAGCAACACTGCGGAGTTGAGTCCTCTTCCAGGACAACCAACTAGGTATAAAGCCTCACAACTGGTTACTAAAACCTCCTCAGGGTCTAAAGCACTCTTTATCTCATCCAGTAGGTAATCACTTATACCATAGGTACCAGAAGAATCATCCTCCCTCTAAGGTTTGGTTCCTCTAAAGGTGACCAAGATATCATCAGTCTTCAGGGATCAAACATAAGGCAACCACTATCATCCACTTAGGTCGCATCATCCTCAACTACCCATTGTTCCTTATGTCTCAGAATCTAAGCTTCCAACCTTCTTGCTTGAGTCTCACTTTTTCTCTCTAGAGCTAACTCCACATCAAACCTTACTACTAGATGTCCTCTCTCCATGAAGGATCAAGCTTATAGGCATACCTCTATGCGGGTGAAGCCTATGCTCAAACTTATATTTGCTCAAGAGCATCCATAGCCCTTTCATGATCCATCCATCATGATCTCTTAACTAGGATTTTATCAAGCTATACCCTACTTTCCTAAGCCCATAGGGTAACTATAGGTTCTCCTCTAACCTCATCCACAAATGAGCTATCCTTCGCTATGGCATGCACGACCCTCTCCAGGGTTGGGTCGCCAAAGGTACTAGGTCATCTACCCTATTATGGCATCCCAAAGGCATGTCCAATCAAACACTCGGTCAACCATGACATCTAACTCATCATGTCATTTTCCTCTCTAACCTTCACTTAGGGTTAGGGTTAACATCATCCTCAAAGGATGTGCTAGGTCTCTACTTTTAATGGAGGTCTCTGCCTCCAAGACTAACTCTCTCTACTCATCCTCCTACCAAGGAGGTCTATCCTCAGGTCTATCCTGAGGGCAACGACAACTCATATCATACGACCTAAGCATGTATCTATTTCTTTACACTTACTATATTAAGCTTATGTCCATGACATCTTATTTACATGCTTTTCATTAATTTGATGGAAGATTCCTTAATCCTTATCAACCTTACCCCTACCTCAAGAGGGTGAGGAAAAGAGAGAAAACCCTAATCCTTAAGGTCCTTAACTGAATTTGACTTGAGAAGGGGTGAACAAGATGAGAGAGTCCTACATGTATCTTATTTCGAACCATACCCTAAGACTTTGGCCAGGCAGTCACACGGATCCGGGAGTCCTCGTATTCCGACTAGCGGTGCGGAGGAAAATATTGCCAGCCCCCGGTCGTGATCCTTTTCTAGACACCTCTGTCTTTCATATAATCCTCTAATAACTCCCTCAGTTCTATGGACTTTGTAAAATATAATAATTATTAATGATTAGATGAGGAACCTATGCTCTGATACCAATTGTAATGACCTCGACTCCCGGTAACCCCCAATTAAGGGAGATTGAAAGGTCAGAGCCGTTAACCAATAACCCGGATCAAAGGTTCGACAAATAATCAATAACAATTAATAAACTTTACCAACTAAACTGAAAATGGTATAAAATAAAACTTTTCTTACCTTGGAAAAACTGGGATATCTAAACTTCTATCCATGAAGAAGCTAAGCTAACTAATCCTCCTGTGCATGTTATTTTTCATTTAATTCCATATATGCCACTTTACTGTTTGTTCTTTTCATTTGTACCTAAAACGCCGACAAACAAAACGTCAGTCAGCAAGAAGCTGGTATGTGGGGGAAACAATAATCGTACAACTATAATAACAATGTAGTCATCCAAATATCATTCAACATCCAAGATTACACTTTAAGCAATACTACTCAATCCTTTCTTATCCCCTATCTCTGTGTTGTCCCTGTAGTGGACATGGATACTACCTTTCTCATGTGGTAGTTCCTTACCCCCACGACCCTACAACACAGGTAGCCAAATCTTAGGGTTATGGAGTCGCATGGTCCTACCCAAGGGCAGCCCAATCCCTGACTCATGATGACTTGATGGACCTACCCCCTTGGTAGCCATTTACTAAGTCATTTAATGACCTGATGGACCTACCCCATTGGTAGCCATTTACTAGGTCAATCTATAAAGCTATAGAGGGGACTAGGATCTGAGCTAGTAGGCACATCTCTTATGTGATAGTCATATTCACATTATAATTTGCATGAATCAAATGCAACCAATAGTTTAATTCATGTCATCGATAAAATCTTGAAAATGCTCAAGAAACTAATTTGGGATATTCATAGGTGTAACCACATACCTGTCAAGTTGATGTGAGGCAGAAATAACCAATCAACCAAGTCATCCAATCAAGCAAGTGCAAGAATCCTGAAATTACATTCAATTTCCTTTTTATCAAAATCTATCCAAATCATCTTGCTACTTATGGTTCTATTCCTTTTTAGGGTTTCTTCCTCTTTTTAGGGTTTACTTGGCAATTAGGGTTTTATTTCATCTTACTCTTTTAAACCCTAATTTTCTCATCTATCCTTCACAAAATATGATTAAGGTTATACTTTAACACATTTAATCTTAATTTCGGATTAAAGCACAATTAACCATCAAGAAATCAAACAAGTGCACAAAGGTTGATCCTGAAAAAGGCATCCAATTCTCTATCATTAATCATGTCATCTTGATCCATTAATCCTAGTTGTTTCCTAGGTTATTTGCCCTTTTTAGGGTTTTGAGCATAATTAGGGTTCCACTTCATCTTTATTACTTTAAACCCTAATTTCACAAAATCAATTACAAACCCTAACTATTTCATTTTTCTTTTATAAAAGATTCTAAATTCATCTTTTAGCAACAGGAAACCCTAATTTCAGATTATGAGCACTTTTCTTTTCTTTTCCTCTAATTTAAGGTTTCTAAACATATTAATCGACATATTGAGTTAAAAACCTTAAACCTTGTAATTCTATTATCAAAATAGGTTAAAAACCATCTTAATCATTAAACAAGTTAACCATGCTCGAATTATCCTAATTGCAAGATTAAATATATCTTTTATCAACAATTAGGGTTTCTAACAACAAATTAAAACCTTTTCTAATCAAAATATGAACTTTTGAAAAATTATACAGATTTAGGTGTCTAAACCATTTTTAATGCATTCCTCTTATTTTTTTGATAAAAAAGCACTACCTACTCGTATTTTTCGGCCAAAGGAATGATTTTTAATGAATTAAACAAGATCCCACACTTTTCTTAAATATTGTTCAGAGAGGCGAGTTACCTTGATATTTTTGGTAAAATAGGAGCCGTTGGATTCTCAATCATCTTTGACTGAGCAAGATCACGTGGCCTACGATGTTCACGCCCACTAGCAACTCCTTTGAAACCGTGGATGACCAGGGCCGTCGATCTGCGCCCTGGGTCCACGATGGAAACAGATCGAAGGGGCGCTATTCGTCGTTTCTTTCTTAACCCAACATAAGGCTACGCGGCGGCGCCACAGCCTGAGCTCACCAGAGCAAATACAATCCACGAATCCAATGCCAGAGAGAACAAGCTAAGTGGCTGATTGTGCTCCCAAAGGTGTGAGGAGTCTATAGGTGTGCTATTTATAGGCTTTAGGGGGTTCTTCTAGGGTTCCCCCATCTTGCCGCCACACCTACTTTCTACCCAAAAGGGGCGTTCTTTCTAGAGTATGTGAAACACCCTCAAAGCTAGGTTGGCTAAGTGCGGAAACAAGTCCTAAAGACCCTCGTGGTCTTTGATTCTTTCCTGGTATCGTACGATTCAAGAAAATTGACTAGGGAATAACCTATTTTTCCCAGCCCCTTTCCTTCTACGAGTTGAGGTAGAAGATGCACATCTACCGTCAAATCGGTAGTCCTTTGGACCACCCGGATAATCTAATGGCTACCATCGCCCCCTGTTTCCAACTCTTTAAAATAAAAAAATATGTATTAAACAAAGGAAATTTGTAAAAATCATATCTCTCTCCTCGTTTAGTATTTTTCAATCAAATTTTAGGAAAAACTCCATCTTGGCATTATCTAGCTTTGTACGAAATTTGGGAAACAAATTCCAAGGGATGAGAAGGCTTCCTTCTCTCCTAATTTATTCATTAATTTATTCAAAATTAATTGTTATTTCTTTTCCTTTTGCTATTATCTTGTTATTTTGGATCCCTTGGACCTCAAGAAATCCCAAAGGCATGGATTCCCATATTGGGGAAAATATATTTTCCTTTATCTTCTTTTGAAAGTCAATTTCTCATATTTCCCTTTTATTAATCAATTTCTTTTCCTTTTTAATTCTCTTTTTAAGAATTTCTCTTTATCTCTCTTCTATTTTCCTATTGGAATTCCTTTTAACATTAGGAATCCTTGGGATACGAAAATCCACCAAGGATAACTCAATTATACCTCTTTTCACATATTTTCCACATTTTATCATTATTTTGAATTTCTTTCTTAACAAGGAAATACTTAATTGGTCTTTTCTTTTTTTATTGCATTCTCTATGCAAATTTGGACTCCTTGGGACCCAAGGAACCCAAGAGGCACGAAATACAACTTTGGATTGTATTCTTTTTCCTTCTAGAGGTTTCCACACCTTTCTTTTCTCAAAACTTAATTATTCATTTACTAATTGAATTTCCTTGTTATTGGGCCCAATAGCCAATAAAGCCCACAAAGCAATCATCAAGGCTATTGTAATGGAATTCATGCATTCAATCAAAAGACATCATTATTTGTTCATTTATCTTTAATATGAGAAATTACATTTCTCAGCAAATGAACCCAAAATTGGGGTTGTAACATCCTTCCCCTCTTATAAGAATTTTGCCCTCAAAATTCCATCAAGCAAACAAACAAACAGGATAAGACTTCCTCATGTCCATCATGGCTCCCATGTGGCTCTACCCTTTTCCATGGTGCTTCCCAAGAACCTTTATCATCTCATATTCTTCCAACTGAGTTCTTTCCTACCTTGGTATATCATACCCACATAGGTGACTCAGGACATTTCAGCCTCTCATAAAGCTGAATTGGTTTAGGGCTCAGCACATGGCTTGGGCACCTCACATAGTGCTCTAGATCGAACTCATGGAATATATTTATTCATCACGTTATCATGAGGGGTAAGGCTAAACACAACTATATACACCAATCCATCTCCAATGGACCCATATATCGGGGACTCAGTTTTCTCAGCTGTAGCTTAGAGAGGTCGGATTTTCACATTATATTCCCCCACAGTGAACTGCATGTCAGTCTGCTTTACATCTGCTCGTGACTCATGTCACCCTTGGGCTCTCTCTCAGCCATTGCACGATCAAGCGACTTCATTTGCACACACTGTGGTTCCTTTATGACCTTCACGAGGCCTCCTTCACCAACATCATTATAATGTAGTGGCGACCGACACAACCTCCTTATAGAACTTCTTGCATCCTGATAAAGGCTATGGTGGTTAACATCACATCTTAAGAACTGTATCTTTGTATCACCCTAAATGAGCACACATGCTCTCATTAGACCCTCTAGTTTGGATCATACTTTCCATTAGTACGGGGCGATAAATTGTACTATTATTGAGTTCTTCATGTATCTACTTCCACCTTATGGAAGTGAACCTTGGTCATACCCAAGAACTTATGAACTCGCATCATGGTATGGTCGAAGCATCTTTCTCTCTTAAGTAGTTCAACCCAATATGTCTCGTGACAGTACTCTTTCCTTCTCATGTCCTCTAGGTAAGGCGATCTACCATAACCCATATTACATCTTGACCTTCTTGATTAAGGGGAGACTTACCACCATCCATAGTGGATGAACTCCCATTCCCTCTCAGGAAAACTTTATACTTTATATCCATGTACTGGGTTACGGGTGTTCACCCTTCACCTCTTGGCTTGCATGGCCACACGCTACATGCAACTCACATCAAGCAGCCAAAGTGCTACTATCACTTGCTATTTTTTTGTGTTATTACGGTGTTTAGTGATCTTAAAACCATGATCTCCGATATGTCATGATTCCTCAAGATCGATACCTCAGAAATCCTAAACTACTCTCATCAGGGTTTCATCACTTTCCTTTCCAAAGAAGTACATATGAGGTTCGACAATCATCCTTTCATTATATCACAGATTTTACTGGCTAAACAAGCAATCATTTACTTGATTAACCGCTATTGATACATCTGGGTGTTAGCCAAACTTATCTCTTTTTTATCAACTGAAGGTTAGCCTAACAACCTCAACTTCTTCTAGCTTCCATCTAAACTAGGCAGCTATATCTCAACCGGAGAATTCATTACCACTTCTTATCCTTAGGTGTTAAGTATTGTTGAGGACATACACCTCCATGTATTATACTTCAAACTCTAGTTTTATCTTCATCAAGAAACTCTGAGCTCATCCTCATGGTGATCAAACTCAACCTTGGTTAACTTGCAAATTCCACATAGCTCCTGATAAAACATCCTCATAAGCTGACTACACTACTTCTCTTAGTGTTTGTAAACCATTCATGTATCATTCACTCCACCAAGGTATGTTATCATCTCTGTCCTCATACCTTGTAGAAACGTTCCAACTCACATAATCTTTTATCCTTGGTGTATGACATGCGTACTGTCCCATCTCTCCCTCCCATAACAAGAAGAAATAAGCATTTGGCGGCCGTCCAAATACAAAGTTCTTCCTATTCCAAGAGTAGAGATGGTACATCCCACCTTGCCAGTACACCTTCAAATCTAGGTTGAAATGTGCCATCATCTTGATATCCACATTACTTTCCATGGAAAACTGGTCTCAAACCTACTTGGGTCACCACACAATCCTTAGTCATCTCCTCTAGGTCTATAGGATGCCGGTACTTTTGGGGTCATCCCTTTTCCTTCATGCATCCGGAGAGTGCCCTACTCATCCGCCCTTTGGGTCCCATGAGTTCATGAAGGTGATCAATCTCCTAACCCATGGCCCTCAGACAATGATAGCTATTACCTCCCGACCCTACGGTCATGTGCACTAGGGAATTAGGCAACCCCTACTTCCATCGGTCTTATTCCTACCTGACCCTAGGATAGACTTAAGATTCTCTTATAGTACATGTTCAACTCAGAACCTTACCCAAGCATTCATCATCTCTCTTCCTACATTCTTGGGCTGTCTTTCATCCTTTCTCAGGGATCATGGTGACCTGCCTACCTTGGTCAGGCCCCATACTGGTTACCTCCATGGTAATACATCCATATGCACTTAGAGATGGTTAACTATGGGTCTACAGGTTCAATCTCATGCCATGTACTCTTCACTTAGCTTCTCAAGATACTATGAAACCTCTTAAGGTTACCTTAAAACCAACAAAACTGGTATACACCCTACTAAAGGGTCCCTCTCCCAGGATGGGAGGAAACTACACCTTGATAACAAAGGTCACGAGCGTCCTTAGGGTCTACCTTCACATGAGCATGCTTATTCCAGCAACTACTAAGGCACAAACATACCTACTAAACCATGCTAGGTCACACTTGTTCTCAGCCTCAACATTAGACCAACCTAGTTGTGAGGGGTTCATCACACACACCTTTAACTTAAGCGGTTTCTTTTTTCCTCTATACATGCTCGAAGCTATAGAGAATCAAATCTCATCATGAGCATCGAGTACACTACTTCCCCTCTTAGGCCTAGGAACCCTAGGTTCTCCCTTGGGTATCCAACTGCATGCTCAATCTCTTAACCATGAATCCATCATTTCCAAGGTATGCCATGTACATCCATGATCTTTTGACTCGAGCAACACTGCGGAGTTGAGTCCTCTTCCAGGACAACCAACTAGGCATAAAGCCTCACAACTAGTTACTAAAACCTCCTCAGGGTCTAAAGCACTCTTTATCTCATCCAATAGGTAATCACTTATACCATAGGTACCAGAAGCATCATCCTCCCTCTAAGGTTTGGTTCCTCTAAAGGTGACCAAGATATCATCAGTATTCATGGATCAAACATAAGGCAACCACTATCATCCACTTAGGTTGCATCATCCTCAACTACCCACTATTCCTTATGTCTCAGAATCTAAGCTTCCAACCTTCTTGCTTGAGTCTCACTTTTTTCTCTCTAGAGATAACTCCACATCAAACCTTACTACTAGATGTCCTCTCTCCATGAAGGATCAAGCTTATAGGCATACCTCTATGCGGGTGAAGCCTATGCTCAAACTTATATTTGCTCAAGAGCATCCATAGCCCTTTCATGAGCCATCCATCATGATCTCTTAACTAGGATTTCATCAAGTTATACCCTACTTGCCTAAGCCCATAGGGAAACCATAGGTTCTCCTCGAACCTCATCCACGAAGGAGCTATCCTTCGCTATGGCATGCACGACCCTCTCCAGGGTTGGGTCGCCAAAGGTACTAGGTCATCTACCCTCTTATGGCATCCCAAAGGCATGTCCAATCAAACACTCGGTCAACCATGACATCTAACTCATCATGTCATCTTCCTCTCTAACCTTCACTTAGGGTTAGGGTTAACATCATCCTCAAAGGATGTGCTAGGTCTCTACTTTTAATGGAGGTCTCTACCTCCAAGACTAACTCTCTCTACTCATCCTCCTACCAAGGAGGTCTATCCTTAGGTCTATCCTGAGGGCAATGACAACTCGTGTCATACGACCTAAGCATGTATCTATTTCTTTATGCTTACTCTATTAAGCTTATGTCCATGACATCTTATTTATATGCTTTTCATTAATTTGGTGGAGGATTCCTTAATCCTTATCAACCCTACCCCTACCTCAAGAGGGTGAGGAAAAGATAGAAAACCCTAATCCTTAAGGTCCTTAACTGAATTTGAGTTGAGAAGGGATGAACAAGATGAGAGAGTCCTACAGGTATCTTATTTTGAATCATACCCTAAGACTTTGGCCAGGCAGTCACACGGATCTGGGAGTCCTCGTATTCCGACTAGCGGTGCGGAGGAAAATATTGCCAGCCCCCGGTCGTGATCCTTTTCTAGACACCTCTGTCTTTCATATAATCCTCTAATAACTCCCTCAATTCTATGGACTTTGTAAAATATAATAATTATTAATGATTAGATGAGGAACCTATGCTCTGATACCAATTGTAATGACCTCGACTCCCGGTAACCCCCAATTAAGGGAGATTGAAAGGTCAGAGCCGTTAACCAATAACCCGGATCAAAGGTTCGACAAATAATCAATAACAATTAATAAACTTTACCAACTAAACTGAAAATGGTATAAAATAAAACTTTTCTTACCTTGGAAAAACTGGGATATCTAAACTTCTATCCATGAAGAAGCTAAGCTAACTAATCCTCCTGTGCACGTTATTTTTCATTTAATTCCACGTATGCCACTTTACTGTTTGTTCTTTTCATTTGTACCTAAAACAACGACAAACAAAACGTCGGTCAGCAAGAAGCTGGTATGTGGGGGAAACAATAATCGTACAACTATAATAACAATGTAGTCATCCAAATATCATTTAACATCCAAGATTACACTTTAAGCAATACTACTCAATCCTTTCTTATCCCCTATATCTGTGTTGTCCCTGTAGTGGACATGGATACTACCTTTCTCATGTGGTAGATCCTTACCCCCACGGCCCTACCACACAGGTAGCCAAATCTTAGGGTTATGGAGTCGCATGGTCCTACCCAAGGGTAGCCCAATCCCTGACTCATGATGACTTGATGGACCTACCCCCTTGGTAGCCATTTACTAAGTCATTTAATGACCTGATGGACCTACCCCATTGGTAGCCATTTACTAGGTCAATCTATAAAGCTATAGAGGGGACTAGGATTTGAGCTAGTAGGCACATCTCTTATGTGATAGTCATATTCACATTATAATTTGCATGAATCAAATGCAACCAACAGTTTAATTCATGTCATCGATAAAATCTTGAAAATCCTCGAGAAACTAATTCGGGATATTCATAGGCATAACCACATACCTGTCAAGTTGATGTGAGGCAGAAATAACCAATCAACCAAGTCATCCAATCAAGCAAGTGCAAGAATCCTAATATTACATTAAATTTCCTTTTTATCAAAATCTATCCAAATCATCTTGCTACTTATGGTTCTATTCCTTTTTAGGGTTTCTTCCTCTTTTTAGGGTTTACTTGGAAATTAGGGTTTTATTTCATCTTACTCTTTTAAACCCTAATTTTCTCATCTATCCTTCACAAAATATGATTAAGGTTATAATTTAACACATTTAATCTTAATTTCGGATTAAAGCACAGTTAACCATCAAGAAATCAAACAAGTGCACAGAGGTTGATCCTGAAAAAGGCATCCAATTCTCTATCAATAATCATGTCATCTTGATCCATTAATCCTAGTTGTTTCCTAGGTTATTTGCCCTTTTTAGGGTTTTGAGCATAATTAGGGTTCCACTTCATCTTTATTACTTTAAACCCTAATTTCACAAAATCAATTACAAACCCTAACTATTTCATTTTTATTTTACAAAAGATTCTAAATTCATCTTTTAGCAACAGGAAACCCTAATTTCAGATTATGAGCACTTTTCTTTTCTTTTCTTCTAATTTTAGGTTTCTAAACATATTAATCAACATATTGAGTTAAAAACCCTAAACCTTGTAATTCTATTATCAAAATAGGTTAAAAACCATCTTAATCATTAAACAAGTTAACCATGCTCGAATTATCCTAATTGCAAGATTAAATATATCTTTTATCAACAATTAGGGTTTCTAACAACAAATTAAAACATTTTCTAATCAAAATATGCACTTTTGAAAAATTATACAGATTTAGGTGTCTAAACCATTTTTAATGCATTCCTCTTATTTTTCTGATAAAAAATATCTACCTACTCATATTTTTCGGCCAAAGGAATGATTTTTAATGAATTAAACAAGATCCCACACTTTTCTTGAATATTGTTCAGAGAGGCGAGTTACCTTGATATTTTCGATAAAATAGGAGCCGTTGGATTCTCGATCATCTTTTACTGAGCAAGATCACGCGGCCTACGATGTTCACACCCACTAGCAGCTCCTTTGAAACTGTGGATGACCAGGGTCGTCGATCTGCGCCCTGGGTCCACGATGGAAACAGATCGAAGGGGAGCTGGTCGTCGTTTCTTTCTTAACCCAACAGAAGGCTACGCGGTGGCACCACAGCCTGAGCTCACCGGAGCATATACAATCCACGAATCCAGTGCCAGAGAGAACACGCTAAGTGGCCGATTGTGCTCGCAAAGGTGTGAGGAGTCTATAGGTGTGCTATTTATAGGCTTTAGGGGGTTCTTCTAGGGTTCCCCCATCTTGCCGCCACACCTACTTTCTGCCCAAAAGGGGCGTTATTTCTAGAGTATGTGAAACACCCTCAAAGCTAGGTTGGTTGAGTGCGGAAACAAGTCCTAAAGACCCTCGTGGTCTTTGATTCTTTCCTGGTATCGTACGATTCAAGAAAATTGACTAGGGAATAACCTGTTTTTCCCAGCCCCTTTCCTTCTACGAGTTGAGGTAGAAGATGCACATCTACCATCAGATCGGTAGTCCTTTGGACCACCCGGATAATCTAATGGCTACCATCGCCCCCCCTGTTTCCAACTCTTTAAAATAAAAAAAATATGTATTAAACAAAGGAAATTTGTAAAAATCATATCTTTCTCCTCGTTTAGTATTTTTCAATCAAATTTTAGGGAAAACTCCATCTTGGCATTATCTAGCTTTGTACGAAATTTGGGAAACAAATTCCAAGGGATGAGAAGGCTTCCTTCTCTCCTAATTTATTCATTAATTTATTCAAAATTAATTGTTATTTCTTTTCCTTTTGATATTATCTTGTTATTTTGGGTCCCTTAGACCTCAAGAAATCCCAAAGGCATGGATTCCCATATTGGGGAAAATCTATTTGACTTTATCTTCTTTTGAAAGTCAATTTCTCATATTTCCCTTTTATTAATCAATTTCTTTTCCTTTTTAATTCTCTTTTTAAGGATTTCTCTTTATCTCTCTTCTATTTTCCTATTGGAATTCCTTTTAACATTAGGAATCCTTGGGATACGAAAATCCACCAAGGATAACTCAATTATACCTCTTTTCACATATTTTCCACATTTTATCATTATTTTGAATTTCTTTCTTAACAAGGAAATACTTAATTGGTCTTTTCTTTTCTTATTGCATTCTCTATGCAACTTTGGACTCCTTGGGACCCAAGGAACCCAAGAGGCACGAAATCCAACTTTGGATTGTATTCTTTTGCCTTCTAGAGGTTTCCACACCTTTCTTTTCTCAAAACTTAACTATTCATTTACTAATTGAATTTCCTTGTTATTGGGCCCAATAGCCAATAAAGCCCACAAAGCAATCATCAGGGCTATTGTAATGGAATTCATTCATTCAATCAAAAGACATCATTATTTGTTAATTTATCTTTAATATGAGAAATTACATTTCTCAGCAAATGAACCCAAAATTGGGGTTGTAACAGATGCCTTGTTGATTTAGACATCACCATGCCTTAATCATGAGTTTACTATGATACATTATCATAATCACTCATAAGGTTTTCAAACATTTGGTCCAAGTATTTCATTCATTGATCTCATCAAGAATTAACACTTTACCAAATTCATACTTCATATATGATATTCTTGAACACTTCAAGATATTCATATTGGTATTTCTCTAAACACCACTGAAGTATTAGCATTAAGTCCAATAGGTATGTAAATACATCACATGTATTATACCTAATAAGATAATCATTCTTCCATTACCTTTAGTGAAGATTGATCAATCATGTCCAAGAGATTCATGTCTCTTACTGGTTCTCTAACCAAAAGAGTCTAGTTTATCCATCATAGGGAAACTAGAAATGAATTTCTCATGATTTATGCTAATTTGATTGTTTGAGTTATCAATAACTTTTAGGTATCATTTTATCTTATGCATACCAAATACCACAAGATAAACAAGGCATTTCCATAAAGATCATATCTTTTGAAATTGAAACATCAACTTTATTAATTGCTATCATTGTCATACAATATGAAAAAATAATGTGTTTCTATCCATTGGCAAATATGAAATAGCCGTTCATAACTCTATTACATGCCTTCAAGGCTCAAAATAAACTAAAGTACTCCTATCTATGGCGGCAACACTTGCCCCATGTATTGGGTACTTTACACTTCATATCTTGGTATCATATACCTTAAAAGTGTTATAAGTTTATTTCATGACACCTTCAGGTGGAGACGTCTGTCACCTCCTTCTTCTTTAGTTCTTCCATATAGAGTGGACAATTCCTTTTCCAATGTCCTAGATTTTTACAATGGTGGCAATTGCCTCTCTTGGTCACGCCTCCCTTGTCCTTAAGTGTTATGACCCGCGTCGAGCTTAACCTGTAAGTATGCTGCTAAGCATGTGTTTTAGCTGCTTTGCTAAGCTGTAAACCTGTTTTTGTTAATAATGTGTATAACAGATATGATATGTGCTTAGTGTGAATCCTAGCTCTTAAAATGTGTAGGATCTTACGCTTGAAGCGTTGCCAGAGAAATCGCCTGAAACCGACTTTTGAGTCAAAAGTTGTATGTTTTTGGGCTGGTAGGGACCCATTTGTAGTTTTTGGAAGTTCTTGGACTTTGCGTTTTGGCCCCTAGGTTTTCCTCCTTATCCTTTCTTTCCCCTTTACTCGTTTCATTTATCTGAAATGAGAGAACGCAGTAGCGTTCTTCTTCCTCTACGTGAGAGAGAGAGAGAGAGAGAGAGGGAGCTGAGAAGGAAAGAACATCTTGGAGCCAAGGTTTTGCTCCGGCCAGCAGCTACGAATCATCTTCTTCCCTCCTTCCACCTTCTTCTCCATCAATTCGGGCTAGTTTGCAGCTGGAGCTGCGTTTGCAAGGTGATTTCCGGGATATTAGGGTGCAAAGAGCAGCCCTAGCTCGTCCTTCCTCCCCCTCCAACTAGTTCTTGGTGATGTGCACCTGTTGCAAGTGATTTGCAACGCAAATCGAGGGTTTTGCCCGTCGATTCGAGTGAAATCGACATCTGCAGGTCCGTTTTTATTTTCTGTCTGTGCGCGGTTCGGCCGAGTTTGTGTTTTGGTCGGCCGAGTTCCTTGTCTAGGATTTTGAACAGCGTTTTGGTCGGCCGAGTTTGGTCTTGAATCGGCCGAGTTTCTTTTGTAGGTAAACGAGCAGTGTCTCGATCGGCCGAGTTTCCAGTTGAATCGGCTGAGTTTCCTACTGATCAGCCAAAGTTGGTCGGCCGAGTTTCAGAAACTGAGAAGTGATCAGCCGAGTTTCAGAGTGTGAGTAGTAGTTCATTCAGAAATCATTATTTAACTCAATTTAAATGCTTATTTGCTTCAGTATCAGTTGGTATGACTCTTAAACAGTGTAGTACATATAATAGAGTATGATTGATTCATTGAAAACTTGAAATGAGCATGAAATGTGATATTCCTTTTTAAATGGTTATATGTTAATCAGTTAATAGACTTAGGTGCCCCAACACCGTAGAACCCCATTGCGCGGTTTGTACCTTTGGGGTGAAACGATCGATCTAGCCTTGTGCCTAGATGGTCGGTGCTCGTGTTCAACAATAATCCGTGCGTGTGTCACGGTGGCACGAGGGCAGACAGACAGTGTTCAACAATAATCCGTGCGTGTGTCACGGTGGCACTGGAGTAAATAGGGGTTATTCAACAATAATCCGTGCGTGTGTCACGGTGGTAACCCAGACCCTCCGACTGTGCACTACAGGTTGCAGAAGGAGTCCAGAGCACTCAGAGTTAGTGCAGACAGGCCCTTGTGCGCCTTAGAGTCCTGTGCAGACCAGGACCAACAGTCAAACTTAGCATTTCCCGGGTGTGTCGCTAAGTCTTGTACGGTGGGATCGTAGTTCGCTACAGATCTTCATATGTAGAGTGCGCTGCATATGTTTGGGGCATAATAATATAAATATGTAATCATATAGGATCACAGTAAATTAATATATCTGAACTTTTTTGCCAATTCATTATATCTTTTTATTGGTTTAAATTATCTGTTGTTGCATAGAAATGCGATTATATTCTGTAATCTGCTATGTCATTAGAACTGCCCTGCATGTATTGTATTTATGTTTATTTCAATTTTATAAACCTGATGAGTTGTTTAGTGATAGCTAAATGAAATGCTATTCACTGAGCGAGTAGGCTCATACCTCTACTCAAAACATTTTTAGGTCATCACCAGCAGCAGGAATCTGAAGAATCCTTTCATCCTAACGCTTAGTCTGTAGAAGGTATATGTAGTTAGTAGTTAGAGGTCTCTTAGTCCTTTCCCCTTGATCTTTGGGACATGATGTGGGTGAGAGAGAGTGTGTATGTGGAATGTGTATAAAGATGTAAATTAACTGTTATGTTTACTTTCTGTTAAACAATGTTACATGTTGTAAACTCTGTTTACTTACTCTAGCCAGTTTAATTGAAATGCTTCCGCAATAGTTTATTATGTTTTATTTACAACAATAATCCGGATATCATTACGAGGTTTTAAAAAGAAAAAGTTCTCAGTGATTTGTTTATGTGATAATCCCTCCGTCGCGCCCTAATCTCGTGATTAGTGGTTAGTGTGAGATCGGGGTGTGACAGTCTTGGTATCAGAGCATAGGTTGAGTATATGAATACTCTAAGTCCAGGTCAGGGGACGATAAGAGACCAATAGGATTAAGGTTTAGGTGTCTTTCTTCTATCTGTAGTTTTCTAACAGGAAATATTCTGTTATATCATTGCAGATGGCAGAAAGGGGCTTTGATCGTGATGATCAGGCTGAGAGCCATGTTGGCCCTGATCCTCTATACTTGGGTCCGGGTGGTGGTGACCACGTGGATGAAGCATCTCGTATGTATAAGATGTTTCTGGAGACCAGGGAGAAGTACAAAGCTGATAGGCGAGCTTCTACTTCTACCAGCAGTAAGGATATGATGCGATCATATGAGCTTGTAAAGAAGTTGGGTGGTACAGAATTCAGTGGTACTACAGATCCTGCAGAGGCAGATGAGTGGTGGAGACATATAGAGAAGGTCTTTCGCTTGATGGAGCTTCCAGAAGAGAAGAAGATTAATCACGCCGTATATCTTCTGACTGGCGATGCAGAGTTGTGGTGGCATGATGTGGAGGAAAAGAGGAGAGGTACAGAGCTTTCTTGGTAGAATTTCTCTGAAGAGTTCCATCTTAAGTTTTATCCACCTACCTTCCTTAATGAGAAAATCAGGCAGTTACAGAACATTAAGCAGGGGAACATGTCAGTTACTGAGTATGAAGCGCTTTTCACCCGGTTGGCGAACTTCTGTCCGCAGCTTGTTCCTGACAACTTAGAAAGATGCAGAAGGTTTCAAGAAGGGATGAGGCCAGAGATTCGGCATACCGTTTCTGCTACTAGTAGGAGGAATAGAGAGAACTTTGGTGAGTTTGTTGAGGCTGCTAGACAGGTTGAGGAATCTGTGAATGCTGACAAGGTGCCTGAGTCTAAGAAGAGATCTGCAGATTTCAGTAGAGGACAGTCCAGTAGTGGATATAGAGGTGGAGGTAGAGGTTTCTTTTCTAAGCTTGGGCATGGCTTTAGCTGCTTTGGTAAACAGAGATCTGAGGACGTTTCTTCTTCTAGGGGCAGGGGGAGACATAGCCCAGGTAGATGGAGTTGTGCATCTAGTGGGCGGCCATCTGGATCATCTACTTCTGTGACTGGTCCACTGAGGCAGGAGATGCGAGTATGTAATGCTTGTGGAAGAGTACACTCTGGGCAATGTTGGGGTTTAGATTATACATAATGTTACCACTGTGGGCAGATAGGACATATAAAGAAGTTTTGCCCTCAGCTTCAACCAGCAGCATCACAGGCTTCTCAGCCCCAGTTTTATGATGTTCAGAGACAACCTCCAGCTGAAGGACCGAGTTCTTCTGTGGCTTCCGGTTCTAGAGGTGGTGGAATGCCCAGTGGCAGGAATGGTCAGAGAGGACAACGTGGCAGAGGGAGAGCTTCAACACGTTTCTTCTCTTTGACACCTCAGGAAGGTATAATTTCTTCACAAGTCGTTACAGGAGAAATGTTTTTGTTTAATAGTATACCAATTTCAGTTTTGATAGATCCGGGTGCTACTCACTCTTTCATACGACGTTCTTTAGTTGGTGAACTTAATTTGTTAACTCAAGAGTTAGTAGACGAGTTAGTGTTGAGGGTTCCACTAGGTGGACCAACGGTTCTGACTGAGTTCTGTCCCGGATGTTTGTTATCTTTTGGAGGTTACACCTTTGCTGCTAATCTCATACCCTTGGATGTCAATACTTTTCAAGTCATCTTGGGTATGGATTGTATTGAGACATATCGAGTGCAACTCGATTGTTGGAAGAAGGAAGCTACCTTTCAACTAGGTGAATTTTCTTGTGTCTTTACTAGAGATAGGAAAGTTCTGCCTACGTGCATAATATCAGCTGCTGTAGCTGATAAGATACTACAGAAAGGATGTGAAGCGTTCCTTGCTCATGTGATTGACACTAGAGCAGAGAAGAGCACCGCCAGTGTTTATGATGTGCCCGTGGTTCGTGAGTTTTCAGATGTTTTTCCAGAAGATTTGCCAGGTTTACCTCCTGTCAGAGACCTGGATTTTGAGATTCAGGTATATCCAAATAGTCATCCAGTAGCACTGCCAGCCTATAGAATGGCACCTGCAGAGTTGAAGGAACTCAAGGTGCAGTTGCAGGAATTACTGGATAAGGGTTTCATCAGACCCAGTTCTTCGCCGTGGGGTGCTCCAGTGCTGTTTGTTAAAAAGAAGGATGGTACTATGCGTCTCTGTATAGATTACAGGCAACTGAACAAGATCACTATTAAGAACAAGTATCCTTTGCCGAGAATAGACGATCTGTTTGATCAGTTGCGTGGAGCAACGATTTTCTCTAAAATAGATTTGAGATCTGGATACCATCAGCTTAGAGTAAAGGCTTCTGATATTTCCAAAACAGCTTTCAGAACCAGGTATGGGCATTATGAGTTTTTGGTCATGTCGTTTGGGCTGACCAATGCCCCAGCAGCCTTTATGGATATGATGAATCGGATTTTCAAACCGTTCCTAGATCAGTTTATTGTAGTCTTTATAGATGATATCCTGATCTACTCCAGAGATGATGTACAGCATGAGCAACACATGAGAGTAGTGTTGCAGTTGTTGAGGCAACACCAACTGTATGCTAAGTTTAGCAAGTGTGAGTTCTGGTTGGCTGAGGTAGCATTTCTTGGACATGTTATCTCGAGAGATGGAGTTAGCGTTGATCCTAAGAAAGTTGATTATGTGCTTCAGTGGGAACAGCCTAAGACTCCTACTGAGATCAGAAGTTTCTTGGGATTAGCAGGTTATTACAGAAGGTTTATACAGAACTTTAGTGTGTTAGCATCACCTTTGACACGCCTGACAAGGAAGAATGCACCGTTTGTTTGGTCTGATAACTGTGAGAAGAGTTTTCAGATTTTGAAGAGGAAGTTAACCACAGCGCCAGTGTTAGTGTTGCCTGAGGAAGATAAAGGTTATACAGTGTTCTGCAATGCTTCCAGGAGAGGTTTGGGCTGTGTGCTGATGCAGGAAGGCAAAGTTGTGGCTTATGCATCTAGACAACTTAAGAAGAACGAAGAGAACTACCCTACTCATGATCTCAAAATAGCTGCTATAGTTCATGCTCTTAAGACATGGCGTCACTACCTGTATGGTGAGACATGTCAGGTGTTTACGGACCATAAGAGCCTGAAGTATATCTTCACTCAAAAGGATTTGAATCTGAGACAGCGCAGATGGCTTGAGCTGATCAAGGATTATGATGTGACAATCGATTACCATCCTGGTAAAGCAAATGTTGTAGCAGATGCCTTGAGTAGAAAGTCAAGTTCAACTGCAGATGCATTTTCTATGGCATGTTTCAAGAGAGACTTGCTTGTAGATATGCGAAAGTTGAACTTAGACTTGAATGTGACTGGACAGAGTGGGTTGATTGCTCAGATGCAGGTCAAACCTACTTTCTATGATCAGATTAAGGAGTTGCAACAGAATGATGACGAGTTGTGGTAGGTTATGCAGGATATGTCGGAAGGTAAAAGAACAGAATTCCGGTTTTCTAACGATGGTGTGTTGTATCTTCATGACAGGTTGTGTGTACCTGGGAACAGTAAGCTGAAAGAACCAATTCTTGAAGAAGTGCATGCTTCTATGTATGCTATGCATCCTGGTAACACGAAGATGTACAGGAATCTTAGAGAGTTGTACTGGTGGTCTGGTATGAAAAGAGATGTGGCTGAGTACGTGGCTAGATGTGGAGTGTGTGAGTAGGTTAAAGCTGAGCATCAGAAACCTGTTGGTACCTTGCAGTCGCTTCCTATACCTGAATGGAAATGGGAACACATCACGATGGACTTTGTGGTAGGGTTACCCAGGACGTCTAAAGGTTCGGACTCGATTTGGGTGATTGTGGATAGACTAACTAAGTCTGCTCACTTTCTCCCGGTCAAGTCAACCTTTGATGTTCCAAAGCTGGCAAAGATTTATGTGGATGAGGTAATCAGATTGCATGGAATTCCAGTTTCCATTATTTCTGACAGAGATCCAAAGTTTACATCCAGATTCTGGAATCAGTTACATCGTGCATTGGGCACAAAGCTGAGGTTTAGTACATCGTTTCACCCGCAGACAGATGGTCAATCTGAGAGGACCATTCAGACCCTTGAAGACATGCTGAGAGCATGCGTTCTGCAGTTCAGAGGTAACTGGGAAGAACACTTAAGCCTGATGGAGTTTGCATATAACAATAGCTACCATTCTAGTCTTGGAATGGCCCCATATGAAGCTCTATATGGCAGGAAGTGTAGATCACCAGTTTGTTGGTATGAGATTGGTGAGAAAGAAATTTTTGGACCTGAAATAGTTGATATAACTACAGAGAAGATATCTGTGATCAGGGAGCAGTTGAAAGCTGCACAGGACAGATAGAAAAGTTATGCAGAGAGACAACGTCGACCTCTTGAGTTTGAGGTTGGTGATGAAGTGTATCTGAAAGTTTCACCGTGGAAGGGAGTTCTAAGGTTTGGCAAGAAAGGCAAGTTGACCCCTAGGTTTATGGGCCCATATCCTATTGTTGAGAGGATTGGACCTGTAGCCTACAGGTTAGATTTGCCGTCTGAGTTGGCAAATCTTCATGATGTGTTTCATGTGTCTATGCTGAAGAAGTGCCACCCCGGTACAGAGAAAGTATTAGATCCAAATCTGGAACAGCTTAGGACAGATGTGTCCTACGTGGAAGGACCAGTGCAAATAGTCGATCACCGGATTAAAAAGCTTAAGAACCGTGAGATACCTTTAGTGAAGGTTTTGTGGAGGAACCATAATCTTGAAGAAGCTACGTGGGAGCTTGAGTCTGAGATGCGTAGCAAGTTTCCTTTTCTCTTTTAGGAATTTTGGGACGAAATTCTTATAAGGGAGGGAGATTGTTACAACCCGCGTCGAGCTTAACCTGTAAGTATGCTGCTAAGCATGTGTTTTAGCTGCTTTGCTAAGCTGTAAACCTATTTTTGTTAATAATGTGTATAACGGATATGATATGTGCTTAGTGTGAATCCTAGCTCTTAAAACGTGTAGGATCTTACGCTTGAAGCGTTGCCAGAGAAATCGCCTGAAACCGACTTTTGAGTCAAAAGTTGTATGTTTTTGGGCTGGTAGGGACCCGTTTGTAGTTTTTGGAAGTTCTTGGACTTTGCGTTTTGGCCCCTAGGTTTTCCTCCTTATCCTTTCTTTCCCCTTTACTCGTTTCATTTATCTGAAACGAGAGAACGCAGCAGCGTTCTTCTTCCTCTACGTGAGAGAGAGAGAGAGGGAGCTGAGAAGGAAAGAACGTCTTGGAGCCAAGGTTTTGCTCTGGCCAGCAGCTACGAATCATCTTCTTCCCTCCTTCCACCTTCTTCTCCATCAATTCGGGCTAGTTTGCAGCTGGAGCTGCGTTTTCAAGGTGATGGCCGGGAGATTAGGGTGCAAAGAGCAGCCCTAGCTCGTCCTTCCTCCCCCTCCAGCTAGTTCTTGGTGATGTGCACCTGTTGCAAGTGATTTGCAACCCAAATCGAGGGTTTTTCCCGTCGATTCGAGTGAAATCGACATATGCAGGTCCGTTTTTATTTTCTGTCTATGCGCGGTTCGGCCGAGTTCGTGTTTTGGTCGGCCGAGTTCCTTGTCTAGGATTTCGAACAGCGTTTTGGTCGGCCGAGTTTGGTCTTGAATCGGCCGAGTTTCTTTTGTAGGTAAACGAGCAGTGTCTCGATCGGCCGAGTTTCCAGTTGAATCGGTCGAGTTTCCTGTTGATCGGCCGAAGTTGGTCGGCCGAGTTTCAGAAACTGAGAAGTGATTGGCCGAGTTCCAGAGTGATCGGCCGAGTTTCAGAGTGTGAGTAGTAGTTCATTCAGAAATCATTATTTAACTCAATTTAAATGCTTATTTGCTTCAGTATCAGTTGGTATGACTCTTAAACAGTGTAGTACATATAATAGAGTATGATTGATTCATTGAAAACTTGAAATGAGCATGAAATGTGATATTCCTTTTTAAATGGTTATATGTTAATCAGTTAATAGACTTAGGTACCCCAACACCGTAGAACCCCATTGCGCGGTCTGTACCTTTGGGGTGAAACGATCGATCTAGCCTTGTTCCTAGATGGTCGGTGCTCATGTTCAACAATAATCCGTGCGTGTGTCACGGTGGCACGAGGGTAGACAAACAGTGTTCAACAATAATCCGTGCGTGTGTCACGGTGGCACTGGAGTAAATAGGGGTTATTCAACAATAATCTGTGCGTGTGTCACGGTGGTAACCCAGACCCTCCGACTGTGCACTACAGGTTGCAGGAGGAGTCCAGAGCACTCAGAGTTAGTACAGGCAGGCCTTGTGCGCCTGAGGCCCTTGTGCGCCTTAGAGTCCTGTACAGACCAGGACAGACAGTCAGACTTAGTATTTCCCGGGTGTGTCGCTAAGTCTTGTACGGTGGGATCGTAGTTCGCTACAGATCTTCATATGTAGAGTGCGCTGCATATGTTTGGGGCATAATAATATAAATATGTAATCATATAGGATCACAGTAAATTAATATATCCGAACTTTTGTGCCAATTCATTATATCCTTTTATTGGTTTAAATTATCTGTTGTTGCATAGAAATGCGATTATATTCTGTAATCTGCTATGTCATTAGAACTGCCCTGCATGTATTGTATTTATGTTTATTTCAATTTTATAAACCTGATGAGTTGTTTAGTGATAGCTAAATGAAATGCTATTCACTGAGTGAGTAGGCTCATACCTCTACTCAAAACATTTTCAGGTCATCACTAGCAGCAGGAATCTGAAGAATCCTTTCATCCTAACGCTTAGTCTGTAGAAGGTATATGTAGTTAGTAGTTAGAGGTCTCTTAGTCCTTTCCCCTCGATCTTTGGGACATGGTGTGGGTGAGAGAGAGTGTGTATGTGGAATGTGTATAAAGATGTAAATTAACTGTTATTTTTACTTTCTGTTAAACAATGTTACATGTTGTAAACTCTGTTTACTTACTCTAGCTAGTTTAATTGAAATGCTTCCGCAATAGTTTATTATGTTTTATTTACAAAAATAATCCAGATATCATTACGAGGTTTTAAAAAGAAAAAGTTCTCAGTGATTTGTTTATGTGATAATCCCTCCGTCGCGCCCTAATCTCGTGATTAGTGGTTAGTGTGAGATCGGGGTGTGACATTAAGAGTTGAAGATGACTTGGGCTGCTGGCTAGCATCAGACCCTTTCTTAGCCTTGCCCTTTCCCTTACGCTTGGACTTAACTTTCTTGTTGTTGATCATCATCACATACTTAGGCTTGTCCTTCTTCATCTGTGCCTCGGCTGTCCTCAACATGCCCAACAACTCTGTCAACAACTTGTTAAAGTTGTTCATGTTGTAGTTCATCACAAACTGACTGTAGGATTCTGGCAACGATTGCAATATCATGTCAGTAGCGACTCTTGGCTCAGGGGAAATCCCAGTATTGTCAGGTTCTCTACATACCTAATAATTTTGAGTGTGTGAGGACCAACGGGATCTCCTTCTGTCATGACACACTTGAACAACGCTCTGGAGACATCATATCTCTCTTGTCGTGCTTGATCTTCATACATGTTCTTGAGATGCTGAATCATCTCAATGACACCCATGTTCTCATATTGTCTCTACAACTCGTGGTTCATGGAGTACAACATCAAGCACTTTGCATCAATAGCATCTTCAAAATGCTTCTTATAAGCATCCCTTTCTACCTTTGGTGCGGTAGGAGCAGGTTCCTCTGGAGCTGGAGTATCCAGGACATAGAGCTTTCACTCTTGAGTGAGAACAATTCTCAATGTCCTAAACCAGTCATGGAAGTTAGTCCCATTTAGCTTGTCCTTTTCAACGACTGATCACAACGAAAAGTGATTGTTGTTTGTTGTCATTTGTACTACAAAAGGAAACATATGCAATTTAGTCCAAAACTCAATTTTGACTTATTAGATTGATTTGAAAGGTTGTCGATATAATTAGTACTTTAATTAATTATTACTCCCACTATTTTGTTTCAAATTGATAGCCCCCACCATCAATTCAGAAGATTGCAACGTACAATCTTCTAGTGGGTCAAGATCCGTATTTCATCAAGTCATGAGTCAACTCTGGCCGATCTCCCATAATTTTGACTATTTAGGTAGGCCATCATGCTAATTGCATCATATGCAACTCTTGATGAATGAACATGCACAACACCTTGCCATGAACATTCCATGCCTTTGGGCTTATATGCTATAAGAATCACCAGTTAAGTCTATCCCAAAAGATGACACGGTAAACATGCACCCTGCTTTGGTAGAACCTACATGTCTACCCTTCACACTTCCGTAAGATGGACGACGCACCACGCTTTGGCATAACCTATGCTTGGTCGATCGAGTTTTTCATGTGTGTTGCTAATGGAAGGCGTATACGACTTAATATTTAAATGAGGTATTTGGGTTTTATATGTACATATACATATCCAATCACCACAATACATAGTATGTATCATATACATGCTATATCCCACAAAAAACATGTGAAATGATAAACGCGATGATTATGGCCATCCTAATGTGATTCCTTGAGCCAAGAGGAATCACGGTCAACTAGGTCTACATCACATGCAACATGTCCATGATGAAGTGCTATAGCCGTCCGAGTTGATCAACTCATCACATGAATGACCTACTCACCCTGGCCGGTCGTCTGGGTGCCACCAACCGATCGGTTCGCCTGGTCATCATGCATCTCCTCAGGTTGCCACCCGCTCATCTCGCTCCTCGAGCCGATCATCTAGATCGCCAACCGATCGGTTCATGCCTTGATCTGATCATCTCAGTCGTCGTCAGATTGTCCTCCGTTCTTTGACATAACAAGAAATATTAAAAAAAAAGATCTATCCTATTTATATTTAAATTGGGAAACCCCGAGTTACATTCGGGGGAAGCAAAGGTAGGACAAGAATCTTAAGTTATCTCAAGTTACATCAGGAATAAAGAGGTAGGGAATCGATGCATAGACCGAGATCCAAGCAACCACATCCAACCAAGCACACACACATAAGGTTTATTGGCCATAACCACGCTATACATCCACCACAAAACTCATTTAAGGGTGACGCGTATCGAGTGCATTCATATTACATAATATATATGTATATTGGGATTTGTGGATTTAGGATTGGATATGCATAAAGCCAATTTTATTCACATCGTATGCAATAAATAAAGGTGACAAACCAAAATCGATCATATCAATAATCCTAAAGTATAGAGCAATTGACGTGGCTCTGATACCACTGTTGGGTTTTAGGGGAGACAGAGAAGGCAGCGGAAACAAAATTTTCTTCTCCCCGAACCCAGTAAAAGGAATCACGTGAACGTCTATACAGTAGGAAGGATGTTTATAGAGACATACCTTATCCCGAGGCTTGCTCGGTGATGTTACCTCGTGGCCTGCGTAGTCTGGTCTTGGACGGTGTCTGTACAGCTCCTGGTCTCACTGAAACTATCAGGATTGACAACTATCCTTCGAGTGGCAGAAGTCTCCCGCCTCTGTAGTAGTCCACACAGACCACCTGGAACTCCGATCACCTTGTTGCACAAGGCATTGGAAGGAGTCATACCCTCCTGTCAGCGTACCAGTCACCAACACACTCTCATGCAACCATTCACCTTTCTATAGTTGTCTTTCCCTTGTTGTGCCTCCCTTATCAAGTAGCACTTGCTCGGGCTCTCCTGGTTACCACAACCAGAGAGAACGACAACTTTGTAGAGCAACTGGTGTTCTGAGTTGTACTTTGAGAATCCCCCAATACCCCTATATATAGGAGGGTCATGGGATAGGGTTCTCTACCCCGAGCAATGCAGGATTAAAGCAGAAGTAGAAGGATTCGAGATTTTCCACAAAACAACCAACTGTGCCAGCTAAACTGATCATTTCAAGCATGAACTGATCGGTTGGGGACTTGAGCTGATCAGTTCACACCTGAACCGATCAGTTGGGGCACCTGAGCTGATCGGTTCACTACCCTGGTCAGTTCTCGATTGAATTTTCCTCTTTTGTTTCAAATTGATCCAAATACCAATCCTTGTTCCAATCAAATTGGACAAGTGAAATGAAAAGAAATTTCTCACCAACCTAACTTTCCCAACTTGCTTGTTTGGACCTGTTGAGCCGATCGGTTCAACCCTTGAACCGGTCATCTCAACCTATCCTAAGCTGATCGGTTCATCACATGAGCCGATCGGTTCACCAAGCTGAGCCGATTGGTTCATCATATGAGCCGATTGGTTGGGAGTGCAGACTGTGTAAAAGCAGTCAATTGCAGTTTCAATCAATCCGATACTCTAATCAATCGGTCCAACACCTTGAACACTATGATATTGAGCTATCAATTGATTGAGTGTTTAATTGAATTACTAAACTCCTTTAGAAATCAATCTAAACATCGTTTGTGGATAAACTCCTCTTCCAGGTTAAATCATATGTGTGTGACCCTACAGGCCCATTTCACGTTGGCAGCGAAAGTCCATAACACTTATGACTTCACAAGCAAAGAGCGGTGCCTAGTCGCACATCAGTGCTACCCAAGTGAAATAGAAAGTTGGAGAACAATTTTCAATCCTACGATCCATGAATGGTGTTATAGTGAATGTATAATTTCTTTGTCACTGATATCCCGAATGAACTCAAGGCATGGAACAATCATCCTGTCAACGTTCATTCACTTTCTTGATCTCAGAGTAGACTGGAGGAGATATGTATGACATCAATATCACATACTGATTCACACATGCGTGCACACGCCTATCTCAATCCTACTCATCAAGTGGTCATGGATATCAAACTCCCTAAGGAGTAACAAATCCCATATCTATCACTCACCCCTCAAAAGCCCCATGTGTCAAAGCCACCCAATCATCACCTTTATAACAACCCATGTTTCCAGACTGTGTTTGATGATGTCAAAGTGTACCCAATGACATGTGTTGAGTGTAGTGATTTCAGGTCAAAGAATCACACTCACCACCATCACTGTGATAACTAACTGTGACTACCATGTCATGGTTTCATGTGTCAAACTTACGGTGGGTTTGTCTGATACACTTGTTCTCTAACAAGTACCTATGTGTTTGGTTTGATATCTTCATATCACGACTAATGAGATTCTGTCATCAAACAACACCACAATCTAGTCTTGTGTGTCATTGTTTTCTATCTACCTTCCACAATGACATCCGACTAGGGACATAATAAGAATGTAAAAACTCTTCACATCTGTATGATCTCATCGTTCAGGTCCTCAACCTGAAAGCATACGTCATTGAGTATTGTCATTCTCTAGATATTCAATATGTTCTATCATTATCTCTTATGATTGAACCAGAAAGAATTGGAAGCTTGCCTTTGATGTTTATCAAATCAATCTTAATGTATCCCACCAATCATCCCATGATTGGCTATCAGGGCATACATACCAACACAGTCATATTGCAGTCATGAATCACTTCTCGAGTGATAAAGGAATGTGTAGCACCCGAATCAATCAAAATAGATACAAAGTAGGATGAAGACATATCAGAATGAAACAATTCCATCTGACATGTCACGACTCGTGGATTGACTACTGCCTCTGGCTGATTCATAGCATAGAATCTCGTTGTTGCCTTTTGCCAACTCTATGCTCTGTTGCTTGGTGAAGATGAACCTTCTTGGGTGCCTGTCCATGTCCTCATGTGCCACTGCTAAACTATTGCCTCTGAGAGCCTTGTTGACTCTACCTTGGTGGTTGGGTTACCTCTATGTCTCTAATTGGACATTCTCTTATCATATGTCCTTTCTTCCCACACTTGAAGTAGTTTATGTCCTATGGTGGTCTAGATGGTCTTATTACTAACATTGATGTTGTACTATGGGCTCCACTTGGCAGAAAACTATAGCCTCTACCCTTACTTGACATCCACTGTATCCGTGCATTGAACCTCTGTGGTGCTAATGGTGCGGGAAATCTTAGTTTCTTGAAACTTCCAGACCTCTATCCCTAGAACTAGGAAAGTCCTTTCCTACTGTTCACCTCACATTTCTCAGTCACAGACCTCTCTATCCTCCTAACTTACTCCACAAAGGTGGAAAACATCTCTCTATTCTCTAGAGTAGCTACAACTGTGGATAACTCAGTGTTCAAACCTTTCTCAAAATACCAAACCCTCTCCTCCTCCGTAGTAGCCATGTGTGGACAAACTGCAGAAGCTCCATGAACGCAGCTTCATACTCACTAATCTTCATCGGTCCTTGTTTAATACGCTCAAATCGTGAGATTTTATCATCCAGATAAGTCTTGGGAAAGTATGTACTGACAAACCCATGTCAGAACTCCTCCCATCCGACCTCAACACCCGGTCTTTTCCCTTCTTTAATGGCCCACCAATGGCCAGTGCTTCCTTTTAAAAGGTATACCGCATGCCTAACTTTATCAGTTTATGGGATGCTAAGGATTCTAAAGGATTTTTCCAACTCAGTGAGCCATAAATTTGTGCTTGTTGGGTCTGCTGTACCGACATATTCAGTGACTCCTACCCGGTGTAACATCTCAAAGGTCTTACCAGACCCATGTCCCTAATTGGGAATTGATGCCCTAGGTGCTGGTGCTGGCATCCGGTCTGCCATATGCATTATTATGGTCATGAATTTCCCAAAAAGAGCATGAAAGGCTGGGTTTTCTAGCATGGCTTCATCAATATGGGGATTCTCATGCACTAATTCCTCTCTTGCCTGATCCCTTGCACCTCCTCCTGGTACAACAATACTGCTCTCAGCAGCATGTTCTTCATGTCCTCCCACCATCTTTCAGCTTTACTTCTTCTCCTATATGAGCAGAAGTCACTATAAAATAATCTGGAGGACACTAGAACAGACTCAACAACCTTAATCCTATGTCTCTAAAGACTCACCGAACATTAGGATCTGATACCAAAACTTATGATGACGTCTATCAAACCGAAAACCAAATTGCACAGTAATTACGCGGAATAACCATTAGCAGTAGATTAACAAAATTCACTAAAAATTAAAACAATTTTGCAAAGAGATCCATTTCCAGGAAATTCTTAAGGGAAGAACCAAAGCAATATATAGATCATGATTCACATTGTACATACATTGTACCATCTCATCTCGAGGATATCATATACTAGTTGCTTTAACATTTACATAAGCAACATAAAACCTTGAGGCACACAAGCCAAAATATCAGATCATTTATAAAACCATTGCGTACTAACTGCCAAGGACCTGAGAGTACAAAGACGACACATAGGACTTCTATCTACAAGACACGACAGACAACACAATCAACATGAGCTATTACTACTGTCCATGTTGCCGTTGTCCTCCCTCTGTAGTACATTATCTACCTCCTCGTTTGTGCCCACCTAAAAATGTTGGGACTAATGGGGTGAGACAAAAGTCTCAGCGAGAGATATAACTCTCTGCCAACAATATTATTATCACAGGTAAACAGTATAAAACTGAGTAGAGGATCTTTTATATTAATAATCAAGATTAATCATTGTTTATAAACTAAACAGAGCAATATCATATTTTAAAGCAATGCATCTATCTATGATAGAGAAATAAATAATCTATTTACTTTATAAGGAATATGAAGAACACATATAACATCTATCCATTTAAGATGTATAAAAGTAGTGTAACCTCAACTAATGTTTCCTTATTCAATCCTTAAGCAAATATGCTACACGACTAATTACATATTTACAATCACACTTATGCCCTAAGGAGATGAGGTATACCGCTCATGCTCCAACAAACCACAACTATGTAAAACATCGGTACCATACAAGGTCAAAGGAAGAGACGAATTCCAAGAGCTCACCTATCTCGGTCAGTACGAGACCACTGGCAGTGACATCACGTGTCAAACTGCAATTATCTTGTCGGGATATAGTGGCATCTTCGCTATAGAGTTACAACCGCAACATGCACTCTCTTTAGAGAGATCACACAACAACCCCTATATATTAATATTGAGTCATGGAATATATCCATACTCTTATGATGATGAGGAAGATCACACAACAATCCCCATTTGGACGTAAATATATTTTTGCCCATTACCCCCACATATTCAAATATGCTCCCCAAGTTAAACTCGTTTCACCATTCAGCAAATTCTGACATTGAATGGATCTATTGCCAAGGCAACTACATGATAAGGTTCCACTTGATTAATTAGGTGCATTACAGTATCTTTTAACATCAACCAAGTTACAAGCATGCATTATAACACATGCTACAAAGAAAGGTGTAATACATTTATCAAGTACTTTCATAATCTTTGGAACACAATGAATGCATAACACTCGGGATCTCAGTCCCTTATCACAAATATGTGGATGTTCATCCCTTAACATTATCATCATCATGATTGCTAGATCTGGGTATTCAAACCCTTAGTTCATCACTGAACATTGTCACCTCTTATCAGGTAACTATTACCTCAAGGTCCTCAGACCTAGGTATACATTATACTTATTGCACAAGTATTTCACATGACTCACAAGGCCCATTTAATCTATATCATATGAAACATCATAGCTCATACCTGGATATGCTCATCATCTCATGATACCTGCATGGTTATTATTTCATAAAAAAATAATATCAAGTACATATCATCACCATGCAATACAAGAGAAATGCAACCCATTATTAGGGTTATGGTTTTCCTTTTTAGCCGATTAGTGTTTCAAGTTCATATTATCAAGAATCAAAACCCTAATTCATAGCTCCACACATATTAGGAGCATACATTGATATCATAAGTATTCAATCATACATGTTCATTCTCATCATTTATCATTAAATGATTATCACACAAAGTATAAGTTTCTCTCTCATCCTCACTAGGATATTGATTACATCATAGTTTATTAAGTTGGCTCTACCCTTTTCTCAAGGTACATTGGCCTACACTTATCAAAATGCATTAAACTCTTTACATATTAATGTATCATTTGACATAACACACTTCATATGTTACTCAATCAAGTATATCAGATCTGAGGTGCTTACCTCCATATTGGTTTTGAGGTGCTTCCACCATATCGGGCTAGAGGTGTATGCTTACTACCATATCGACCAAGAGGTGTGTGCTTATCATCATATTGTCCAAGAGGTGTGTGCTTACCACCATATCATTCAAGAGGTGTGTGCTTATCACCATGTCGTCCAAGAGGTGTGCACTTACCACCATATCATCCAAGAGGTGTGTGCTTACCACCATATCGTCCAAGAGGTGTGCACTTACCACCATATCATCCAAGAGGTGTGTGCTTACTACCATATCGTTCTAGAGGTGTGTTCTTACCACCATATCATCTAATAGGTGTTTGCTTATCACCATATCATCCAAGAGGTGCGTGTTTATCACCATATCATTCTAGAGGTGTATGTGTCACTTATATCGGGTTACTCAAGTGTAGGGTTTTGCATATCGGGTTAGACCCTTATGCTCATACCTTTTCAAACCTTCAAAGTATCAACCTACCTTGTGTTGAGTGACAACCTAGACAACTGGTTAGTCCTTTTTCAACCAACCCAAATGTACAAAATTATAGGGGTGTGGGGTTCCAAGGTATAATGGATTTCATATCACCATATTGTGTTTCATTACCATATGGGGTTAGAGGTGCTTCAACCTAATATTGGTTTGTGCCATGATGATGTCATCATCATCAAGCTCTAGACTTTCATCCCTTACTATTCTAGTTCATGGAAAATAGTCCTATGCAACTATTGGAACTCATAGAATTATCAATCATTTAAGAAAAATTGAAATTGAAAGTAGATCAACAAGTATAACAAGATTGAAGGTGAATAATAACATGATTGGGTTCAAGTTATATAACCTGCCTCAAGAATAACTTCAAAGCTCCAAGATCCAAAGATTCACATTAACAAGGTTGAATATGAACTTATCAAAGATCCAAGACTTGTTCACAACTCCTCTATATGCAAAGGATCACCATAGATAAGAACTTGGTGAAGAAGAAAATAAAGGAAGAATCACAGCTCGAGATTCATCCTTCAACCAATGTTGAAGATGACCATGGCTTCACCTTAAGCTTAAGGCTTAAGATCCTCCTTGATCCTAAACTACTATGCATGATATCTAAGATAAAGAGAGTTGTAGGATTCGAAAAGTTTCACTAGTAGGTGAAAGGAGTGGTATATATAATTGAGGCTCATGAGAGAGAGTGTATAAGAGGTGTCATCACCTTATACTACTAGGTGACACATGTCCATGCATGGGTTGACACGTTTCCATGCATGCACACATATTTATCTTTACATGCAAAACTCTTGGGGATAATATAGGGATAAGATTTCAGCCATTAGTTATCTTTTTGAACAAGATATTTCAACCCAACATCACTTTATTCACAAACCAATACAACTTTTCCAAGGAAAGTTGTAAACTGATATCCATCACCTTATTGAGGTGCTTAACTCATCACGGCCTTTGACAAGAGTTGACAAAATGATATGGGACATACTCTATGGATTCTTGGCCGATATGCACTCCCATATAAGCCCTACAACTCAATACAACTCAATACAACTCATTTTAGGGTTTCAACTATACAACTCTTCTTGGTCTTTTCATCACCAAGAATACCATCACTCAAATATGATTCAAACATGGTGCCTCTTTCTTTATATATCCTATTGATGATGCTAAGATATATTAGGGACACTATAGAGGTGGTAATTAGCATATCAATCCTACATTTTGGGTAAATTGCAATTTGCACCAAAATTGGTACACAAGGCACAAGCATTACTCAAACAAGCTCCAACTTGGAACTTAGGCTTTCCACAAGGCACCCCTTAGCATAATTCTCTCTCTTATGATGATAAATCACTTGAGGCACGTTCAAAATGTGACATATAGCAATATAACCCCTCATCTTGGGTAAATTGCAATTTACACCAAAACTATCACATAATGCATAAACAGTTTGCAAATAAACTCAAACTTGAAAATTAAACTCTCCTTGAGTCTTTATTACTTTTCAAAAGATTAAAACAAGTTTATAAATAACTTACTTAATCAAAACTTCTAGGGTTATGGCATAACCCAGGTTAGGGATGTTACACTTTAAAGTATGCCAAGTAGGTGGTGATGCTTTTGCATAAAAGGTACAAAATCATGGTACGACTTATATGGAAAATAGCCATTATTTTTTGCCTTTTACTTTGATACCTTTGGAGTACTTGTTGATAACACAACCCTTCTTATGTGACGCTTTCAACACATCACCAATATGAACCTTATGCTACCATTTAAAATAAAATAAAATCAGGAGGTAATCTTATTCATCCTACCTTCCTTGTGTAGGCAAACCAACAACAATATCATTACAAGATCCTCTTATAAGACGTGGGTACCACCCTCCCTATAAAAGAACAACCAGCCATATATCCCAACCCACCTATCTCAGGCAAATCCAAGCATACTTGTCGTCTACCTCCAGAGTAGATATAGAAAGATTGTTATCACCTTCTAGTTTAAGCCCAACCACACATGTCTGTAAGTAAGCCATCGTGTAGTACTATTCACTTAACTAGGTCCTGAAAGCAAGACGAGCATATCCATGCTTATTGCGGACTATCCCTGCCATCCAACATTGAAAGGAGCCATTCTGGTCCTAGCATCTACTGATGGTAAGATTCATCTTGAGATTGGCCATGACAGGCGGGTTCCATCGGATGAGAGATATCTTCCTCATCTTCTGTTGAGGGTTCTCAAAGTGATAGTATTTTAGTTCATCATAGAAGTCTGAGCACTTTATCATTGAGAAAGCTTTTTCCTACATTAGCTTGTTAATGTTGAAGAAGATATTATTCTACTCTGAGTTAGGAGAGATTTTTCTGCCATCAAACTTAGTTGCACATCTTATCCTCCAGATACTCCATATTATGAAAATGGCCAGCCTGCTAGTCATCCAGGTCTTGGCGGATCTCAAATCAGAATGTATGCAATACCCTATCACAGATGGGATACCATTTGATGCCATGTTTCTAGTGATGGTGACAAACATCCTCCAGAAAAAGACCGTTGTCTGCCCTTGGAAGAACAAATGAGTCATTTCTTCCATCTGCAGATCCTTGCAGCAAAAGCATCTTGAGACTATAGGAATGTTACATCTTTTAATAGAATCATCAGTGGGGGGGCAGTGCCTCTCACGATCTTCCATAGAAAAGCACTTGCTTTGGGTGTATCTAGATACCACATCTAGATAATTTTATCATAGTACAAATTCCCAAGGGGGTGAGGACCTGCTTGACTGATCTCATGGTGAAGGTTCCTTCAGGATCTGAGGACCAATTGATCTTATCGTCTATATCAGATCGCTGCTCTTACCTTCTCGATCATCACCAAACCTCTTCATCAACAATTGAACTTAGCAAATGCCAATCCCACCCATGACCATCAAGCAAGAAATCTCAAACCCAAAAGTCATGATTTTGATCACTGCTCAGAAGGGTAGTGTCTGCAAGGCGTGATTTACGCCATCTCGCATCCCAGAAAGGAAGGTCTCCTCTACCCACAACCCATCCACAATAGGGGTATATTGTGGGGAACATCCTCCATAGTTTCTTCTAAAAGGGGGAGGTCGTAGTGCCCATCTTGAAGAAAGGGGGATAGCACCTCGATCTATTATAAAAGTAGCTAGCATACTTGTTCCTACAAAATGCAACCCATATTGAGCTCCCTGAGATTACCTCCCAACATGCTTTGGCACTAGAGGCATGGTTAATAAGCTGAAGAAAAATCAATCCAAGGCCTCCTTGATCAAAAGGAACCACTACCCTCATCCATCCCACCCATTCTCTCCCCATGTGATTATATTTGTCATCCCATATGAACTTTGACATGATCTTCTCAACCCTTTTGCAGATTATGGCCAAGATTCCCACTAACACCGTCGTGTAGAGAGAAATGCTTGTCAGCACATGATTAATCAGTAATCTACGACCAGAAAATGAGAGAAGCCTTGCCTTGCATGATGCAATCTTATAATTCACCTTAGACGAGCCAAGATTCCCACTGACACCGCCGTGTATAGGGCAATGTTTGTCAACACATGATTAATCAGTAATATGTGACCAACAAATGAGAGAAGCCTCACCTTCCATGATGGATTCTTATAATTCACCTTAGAAACGAGATACTTAAAATCAGGTAGTCTAGTCTTGCCCATAGAGATAGGAACTACAAGATATACAAAAGAATCAACTACAACATCTACTCCCACTATGGATGCCAATGAGGTTGCCTGATATTGGTCCTCGCAACCTATGATATAGGTGGATTTGGTCTGATTAGTGCATTGTCTGATGGCCAACTCGTATGAAAAGAGAGTATCCTTCAAAGAAGTTGCAAAAGAGCCAACTGAATTCATAAAGAACACTATGTCATCGGTCCAAAAAAGACACAACGATTCTTATCCAGGACCCCTGGTGCAAAATCTACTAATAACTGATGATACGTACAGCTTAGAGAGCCTTCTGCAAAGTAGTTTCTCAAAGATAACAAACAACGAATGAGAAAGAGTGTTGCCTTTTTTATACCTCTTTGGATATGAAAGAAGTCACCCAAAGTCATTGTGGCCTAATACGATCTGAAGAAGCTAAGGTACATATGAATGACATCATCCAAAAAACCAAAACTCTTGATGACCTTTTCAAGGACTTTCCAAGACACCCGATCATAGGCTCGAGACATGTCATACTTGACCATCACATTCTGGTATGGAGTGCCTTATCTAATATTGTGAGCTAGCTCCTTCAAAAGCCTAATATGATGCGAGATGTCCTTCCCATTGATAAAAGCACCTTGTTCTACAAAGATGGTCCTTGATAAAATAAGAGATAATTGATTGTTAACAATACGTGCCAAGATCCTCAAAGCCATGATGTCAATTGACATGGGCCTAAAATCTGATGTTAACACCTCTGGGGAGTCTGACTTAGGAATGAGGATGATTCTGTAGGAAAAGAGGCTTCCGTGAATGTTTGTCCCTTAAAGAAAGTCTCTATCATCGCCATGAAATCTCTCTTAATGACATCCCATGAAGCAAGATAAAACCCAAGAGTAAATCCATCAGGCCCAAGAGTTGAGCTACATTCCATGTCCTTCATGGTGTCATAGATCTCTTCTTTTGTAGGCACGCATATTAACATCAGGTTGTCTTCAACATAAAGGATATCTAAGATCTCCTGTATGAAGTTTGCCAATTCATATACATCCAATTGTGGATTATCAGAAAAGAAATCTTGATAGTGTTCAACCGCCGCCTTTGCCATACTTATCGATTCATCAATGGAGATCCCATCATGCAAGATAATCATAGCAATATTCCTCCTTCTCCTTCTGGTCTTGACAACTGCATGGTAAAATGTTGTGTTGCCAACCACTGTATAAGGGCCTTGTTCCTCCACAAGGATTCCTCCTAATACAGTATCACTTGGAGGTCCACCTCAACTAGGCATAAATTGCACTCATTTTCTAGTGTGAGGTTCTCATCAAAAGACATCTAGGTAATGAAAATCACATCTTCAATATCCTTCATTCACTAATATATATCTCCAGAAACCTTCCTATTCCATGATCTAAAAGTAGCTCTAGTCTTCTTAAGTTTCTGATAGAAGATGAAAGATGGATGTCCAACATACTCTGAGGACCATGCATCAACTATAATGTCCGAGCAAGATGGATTGCACAGCCAGGCAGAAAGAAAAGTGAAGGGTTTCAGATGAGAGTGATCTGTATCGTCACCTAGCCATGTGAGTATCAGGCAATGCCCCAACACCCTAAACCGGTTAAGGTGTGTCAAACAGGAGGAAGGGAAGGCCAAGGACCATGCAGCATTCATGAACGCCCTATCCAAACACTCCCATGTGGAGGGAGTGAGATGTTGTTTGTCAAACTAAGTGAACCAACTACCATCAAAAGGAATCTCAACAAAATCACAATTTGAAATGAAAGAATTAATTCAATCATGTCTTGGAAGGTTGGAGGGGATCCTCCGCTTCTCTTAGATGAAGATTGAACCACTTTAAAAATCCCCCACGATCTGCCATCTGGTGTCCCCAATCTCCGCAAAAATGTCAAGAAGGGATGACCAAAGAGTTCTTCTCTCTTGTGCATTACAACTAGAATATACAATAGTAAACAAAAAGGCATGTCCATTTGAATTTCTCACCCTCACTGTCAGATGTTGTCTGTGACTCCGGAAGATCTCAAGCTATAAGAGAGATTTGACAAAACCCAAATCTTAATCCCTTCAAGTTCATTGTCTGCTGCCCATTCCAAATGGATGACATCTAAGAGTTCCTCATCTTGAGTAGCGTGAAGAAAGGGTTCCAAAAGACACAATACAGTAGGTTTATGGCGTCTATAGATGTTTCCAAGCACTCTCCGTGTGGGGTTGTTAGTTGCACCCCTTATATTCTAGAAAAGAAAATTCTAGTCCATTATGCATTGGTTCGCTGCCTCATCAGGACCCAACCACATCAGCAGCTGTATCTCCTCCCCTCATCCTCTGAATCTCCCTCTAGAAATATTTCATCTCCATCAAAGTATCTTCGGACAATGAGCGCCTCTTGTCAAGGAATCTATGATTCGATGTGAGTCTGTACCTGTCAAAGAATTCTCTGGTGCTCCCCTTAAATGTCCTCTTCTGCCACCAGAGGTGTAGCACAAGTCTTCAAACCTAAAAAAATCCTCGAGTATGTAGTGTGCGAGAAAGGTTCTATTTCCTTCATCATCAACCACCACTCTACTCCGGGACTGCTACCGTGGTTTTTCCCTCTGCACATGTTTATCATCCCTGTCACTCTCCCTTTGTTGGGAAACTATTGTTGATCCTCTAATGGGGACCGACACGATCTACCTCTCTGTATCAAGTGAGCCATGCAAAACAAGGGCCTCCAGTGGGATGTCGAGCTCATAACCTTCCTCCATAAGGTAGATATCGTCGCTATGGAAGGGTCTCAAGCCTCTATGTAAACTCTCACTAAAGATCGATGATGACCATAGTAAGTGCCAAAATTGAGGCACATCCTCGCTGAAAGCTTCTACCAGTACTAGGACCCCAGATGCATCATCATCTTTCTTGGCTAATCTAAGATATGGATAAGGGAGCCAAAAGCAGATATCATAGCTCCAATAGACTTTTTATCTCGACAGACAATGGGGATTTCCGTCAGCTAGAACCAAAATGCTTCCTTGTATAGAGACGATTGACCTTCCACCATAGATTTTAGGGTCAATATGTATGCTATGATCTCCCCCAATCCATTATCAACGGCTTTCTATGTGTCCTCGACCTTGGAAAAGAACACCACCACCTTCCTCATGAAGAAGTTATAGAGGTCCACCACGTGTAGCCAAGCCCTCTTCACAATAAGGGCAATATCCTCCCACTGGATCCCCATTGGCCATGAAACTTTGACAACGTGCATCAGCGATTGATTTCTCTAAAGTCGGGATGTGTTTCTCAGCCCGATGTCAACCGCAATTCTCTTAGGGACATGTTGGGGCACCCCCCCACTGGGATTCCTCTCGAAAACAGTGGAAAAGAATCCCTCGAGTTGAGGTCGGACAGGATCTGTTGTCTCCTGGCCCGACGTTGTCTCGCCAAATGTCCAATCTTATGAAATTTATAGCAAACCTTCAGACTATGACATTGGGATTGCAAATGTCCTTTCCTCATGCAATGAAAACATGTATCATGTGGTATCCCAAAGAGTGGAGATCTGTTGTGGATTAAAGGTTGAGCTCTGATGTGTGCGAAAGGATTAGGGTTTTGCTGGTTATCAACATTGGTGTAGATATTTGTAACCCGATTTGTCACTTCCAACGGCGGTGCATCTTCTGTGGGATTAATCCCAACATGTGACACTTCCTTCGAGAAGATCCTTCAGACATTAGGGACCACAGTGTCTATATCCACCGCAGAAGTAGCTGACTCCATTCGTCTCTCAAAACTATCTGTCGGGCACGTAACCCATATTCTATCGTCGTGGGGGGGCAGACAAGAATTGGGACACATGTCCCCATAAAAGATGTCGCTCCAGTCGCTGCATTGGCTCCTGACCTTCCCATAGGCAAGTCTGTTGTGACCATCTGTGAAGAGGGGGTTACGGGTGGTGTCCCCCAGCTGACGGGGTGTCGTGTCAGAGGAACAGGGTCGGCGGCCAGCCGGAAGCAGTGTCACTTGCAACCGTCAAAACCCTACTAGAGCAACCACACCTATTGTTGCCAATTGAAACCTTATGCAACCATTGTCTACATATTATACTTTTGTCATTAAGTCTATAGTCTTTGCCATCCAGTAAGGACTAGCAACACAATTTTTTGTTCATGCTTTTGTGTAGGCATTTTTATGAGTCAGGTTTGTCAAGAATTAAAGTTTGTATAAAAGCCATGAATACTTACCACATTGGCATTCCTTCATTCGTGGTTACAATCATAATGGCCCCCCGTATGAAACAAAATAAATAAACAAGTGAGACGGAAAAACATCTGAAACACTAAGCAAAAACAAAATCAACGCTAAGTAGCTAAAGTAGGCCAATCTAGCTGGTATGCATGAGAGTCAATGAGTAGAGAGGGGTCAAATTCTAGTACATCATTGGTAGTTGTTTCCAATAAGAGCATGATAGATAGGATCTGTCACCGAATCTCCATTCATGGACTCAATAGGTATCACACTACTTCAACCGGTAATGACATCATGACACTTATAAATTTTTTTATCAATACGTGCATAAATATTATTGGAAGCTATACATATGGTATTTTGTAAGTTTTTTACATATCCATTAACTACTTATGCAAACTGCATCGACAAAATAAAAATAAATAAATGGATTTTTTTTAGAACCATGCAAACATACATACAACTTGTTGTTATATGATTAACATTGTATTAACCAACACAATATCACATGTGTTACTAAGACGGTGAATTGTGTTGGTATGTATGCCCAAAGAGCCAATCATATGATTATTGTAATGGGGCATTAGATACCTGATTTGATAATGATAAAGGTAATTTCATTCATTATGTTTGTCTCAATAATGAGATGATGACACAAGCATAGTATATGTCTAAAGAATGATGTTACTTAATGACATATGTCTTTAGGTCGAGGATTTGAGTAGTGAGATCATATGAATGATAAGAGTACATACATTCTTGTTATATCCCTAGTCGGATATAATTATGGAATAAAAATAGATAATAGTGATACATAAGATAAGAGTGTGTTTTGACTGATGACAGAGTCTCATTAGTCATGATATGTGATATCAAGTCAAACACATAGGTACATGTTAGAGAACAGTGTATCAGATAGACCCACCTCAAGAATGATACATGGAGACCATGGAATGGTAGTCAGAATAAGCTCTCATAGTGATAGTGGTGATTGTGGTTCTTAGACTAGAAATCACTACACTTATCACATGTTGTTTGATGTACTTTGACATCATCTAGTGTGCCTTGAATAAGGGTTGCCATAAAGGTGGTGCTCGGACATGTTGTGACACATGGGGATGATTGTGAGTGATGTAGATGGGATTTGTCCCTCCCATTGGAGTTGATATCCTCACCACTTGATAAGTGAGACTGTGAAACATATGGCCATACCCATGTGAATCAATATATGATATGTGAGCTCACATGTGTCTCAGACAATTATCAAGTTCAAGGAACATGGATTGAATGTTGAAGAGGATAACGATTCCATGCCTCGAGTTCAATCTAGATATCAGAGACAAAGGAACTATACAATCACTGTAACACTAATCACACATTGTAGGTTGACGTTGTTCTCCAAATTTCCAATTACTTGGGTAGGAATGATGTGTTTCTAGATACTGCTCATTTCTTGTGAGGTCATAAATTAGTTATGGGCATTCACTGTCAATGCAAGTTGGGACGTATAAGGTCAAATGCATAAGATTTACCTAGAATAGGAGTTTATTCATGAATATGGTTTAAACTTGATTACTAAAGTGTTAGGTATTTACAAAACAACATTGGCTATCTAAAATATAAAATGACTAGTTCATGAAGTGAATTGAGTGATTTAGAAGCATGAACTGACTAGTTTAGGTTGTGAACCGATCGATTGAGAGACCGATAAGACTGGATCAAGGATTGATGCTGACATCATGTTGTACAGTAATCAAATATTGAAATAATATGATTATGAATAGGAAACATGATGAACTAATCAATCCAAGAGTTGAATCGATTGTTTCACATGTGAACCAATCGGTTCAGTGATGAACCGACCAATTCATGGTTCACAAGCTTCACAAAAATCATGAAATTTTGTCTTTTGGACTCCCAGAAGAACTAGAAACCCTGACACTGAGGGATAGTCAAGGCTTTTAGAGAAATAACAATAAGATTTGACAATTGTTGTCTTCTCATAGTTGTGGTAAGTGAGAACCCGAGCAACTCTTAACTGTAAAAGTGAGAGACAATAAGGGAAAGACAACAAGGGAGAGTGAATGAACCCTATTGGTTGACGTTCGAAGGGACAACTCCTTCCAGTTGGCTCTGGTAGAACAATGTAGAGTTCCCGGTGGTCTGCATGGACTACGTAGAGGCATTGAGGCCTTTTCCATCCACTAGGAGGACATCATCAATTGTCGTATGTGGTGATACACTAGGAGGTCGCCGCCAACAATCGTACATGTGCTATTTACAAAAGAAGCACGTTGTTGCAAGGTAGTCATTGGACTTGATCCAAGACCAAGTATATGCTTTGCAACCTTCCTTTCCAATCTATAGTTGCTGATGTGATCTACTGTCTAAGGAAAATATGGCAAGAAAATTTTTGTTTCCACTACCATCTTTGTTGCCATATTTTCCTACAGTGGTATCATATTCACGTCAATTTACTATGTTTTGGGATTTAGCCGATATGATTGGATTTTTGTTTTAACATTTATCTTGGATACTATGTGAACTTTAAACTGATTAATGTGCATATCTAATTAAATACCACATAAGATCATTATATATATAATATGATATATATGCAATATATACATATCACTTTAAAATTGGTTTGATGGTGATTGTAAGCATGGTTATGGCCTATACCTCCTGGACTTGTGTGCTTGGTTGAATAGTTTTTATTTCTATATTTTAAAATTTTAGTTTGCATACCAAGCCTCTCTCTCTTTTTCCATATGTAAGTTAATGATTTCCCTTCCTATACACACCTCTAATGTAACTCGAGGTTTCACTTTTACAATGTAGTACCTTAAATAGGAATGGGATAGTTTTATTTTGTGTTGTGGTAAAAGATGACATTCAACACTTGGGGAATCAACTAATTCAAAAGTCAAACCAATCAAATAGAGGACCAAGGAGGCCAGATGATAAGAGGAGTTGATTGATTGACTGGTGGTCCAACCGATCGATTGAAGAGTCCAGACACCACTTGGACTGGAGGCCAGTCAACCGATCCAAGAGACCAATCGAATGACTAGGAGGCCAATCAATCGGCTCAAGGGTTGATTCGATCAACCCATACTAGTTCCAGCATGGATCTTCTTCAACAAAAGGTTGCTACATATGATGTTAACCTTAGGTGGTAGCAGTTCTTCATGGCTCCAAGGAAATGTACTAGTATGGCCATAACCATTGCTCATGTTTATGTTTGCATGTTTTCATTTATGGATATAGTATGTAAATGATACATATTATAAGTATGTGGTGATTGGATATGTATATTCATTTATGTATAAATAGAATCCCTTAATCAAATGTTAAGCCTTAGAAGCTTTCCATAAGTGACACACATGAAAATCTCGATCGACTAAGTGTGGGCACACCAAACGTGGTGCGTCATCTATCTTATAGAAGTATGATGATAGTTATGTGGGTCTACCAAGTAGGGTGCATTACTATCATGTTGGATTTTGGGTTAGGCTTAACTAGGTGACCTTAATTGGATTAAGTGTCTAGAAGCATGCAAATGGACTATGACAAAGAATTATGCATACCATCTATCTAGGAATTGCATATAATACATTTGGCAAATGTTGCCTACCTTAATAACTGGTTATGGACGCTAACATTGGCCAAGTAATAACTTACTTGTTCTGGGTCTTGGCTCACTAAAAGGTTATACATTGCAATCTTCTGGATTAATATGTTAGGGATATCAATTTGAAAAAAAATAGTGAGAGTGATAATTAATTAAAGGCCTAATTAATATCGTTAATGTTATCAAATCAATTCAAAAGTGTTTTGGCAAAAAGTTGCAATTTTTCTTTTGTAGAAACTAATGGAAAACTCAAATATGTTTTCATTGCAATTGGTCCTTGAGAAGGACAAGTTGAAGGGGAATAACTTCCACAATTGGTTCAACATGTTGAGAATCATTCTCACTCTAGAGTGAAAGCTCTATGTCCTAGAGACACTAGATCCAGATGAACATGCTCCCATCGATCCTAAGGCTGATAGAGATGCTTACTGGAAGCACTTTGAAGATGTTGTGAATGTCAAGTGCCTAATGCCATGCTCAATGAACTATGAGTTACAGAGACAGTGTGCGAACATGATGTTATTGAGACGATAACACATCTTAAGAATATGCACCAAGATTAGGCAAGACAAGAGAGATATGATGTCTCCAAGGCATGGTTCAAGTGCAATATGGTTGAAGGAGATCCACTAGGTCCCCACACACTCAAGTTGATTGGGTATGTAGAGAACCTTTCTAGATTGGGATTTCCCTTGGACTAGGATTAGGCCACAAATGTGATTCTACAATCATTGTCAAAACCTTATAGTCAATTTGTCATGAACTACAAGATGAACAATTTTAAAAAGTCGTTGTCATAATTACTTGGCATGTTGAGGACAGCTGAAGCACAAATTAAGAAGGGCATACCCAAATCTTTGATGATGATCAACAGAGGGAAATCCAAGAGCAAAGGCAAAGCTAAGAAGAGTTCTAAATCTATCCAAAAACCAAAGTCTTCTCTACTAAAAGCTAAGAGAGGAGTGAATAAGGAAGGAAAGTGCCATTGTCACCAGCCTGGACACTAGAAAAGGAATTGTCCTCCTTATATAGAGGAACTTGGGAAGAAGAAGGAGATAGAGATTTCCACGTTAGGACCTGAGAAGAAATAAGTTACAAACTATGAAAAGCAACAACTTGTGCCATATAGTTGAAATGTGTCATTCATAGGCATGTAATGGAACTCATGAATTGCTATCATGAGCCTGCCATTAATGAAAACATCATGTATCTTCTATGGATGAGAATATTATGAATAAATTGACGTTTCATTTTAAAAGATAAGATCTTATATGGCAGTGCCCTGTGTCTCACAATCTATACTCGATAGTTGTAGAGACAAATATGTATAACACTTATATTGAATGACTTGATAACTCAAACAATAAATACCTATAGCATTGTCATCTAGAGCACAAAATGAAAAATACATTTCTAGAATCCATAATGATGGTTGTCTATAGTCTTTTAGTTTTTGAACCAATAAATACATGTGAGTCTTATCTGTGGGGCAATATGATAAAAGCACCTTTCACTAGAAATAGTGGGTGAGTGAGTATTCTATTTAGTGCTCATACATATTGATGTATATAGACCTTTTAGAATAAATCCTAGAGGTAATTACTAGTACCTCAAAATATCTACTGATGATCATAGTAGATATGGTAGTTTTTATTTAATGAAATACATGTATGAATCTCTTGAAGTGTTCAAGGAGATAAGTATGAAGTACATAACCAATTTGGTAAAAGTATTAAAACACTTCGATATGATCAATGTGGAAATATTTTGAACCAAGACTTTGAGGACCTTTTGGGAGACCATGATAGTGTATCAAAATGAACTCCATCTGAAACATAATGATGTATCCAAAAGAAGGAATCAAACCATGTTAGTCATGGTGTGGTTATCAATAAATCTAGTTGATCTTCCAATTTCCTTTTTGGCATATGCTTTACATGAAACAGTGTACTTTATAAATTGGTTCAAAAGACACCATATGAGACATGGCATGGTATGTGTCCTAATATGTCTTTGATAAAGATTAGGAATGAAAGCTTGTATAAGAAAATAGTTTCTTAAAATTCTTTGTCCACAAATCACATAAATGTTATTTTGTTGAATACTATTTTATATTCCAATCCAACAACACAAGTGTTTTGTTGTCAGGATGATTATACTCCTAAATGGAATTTAATTTCGATGAAATCCATGGGAGAAATTAGAACTTGAAAAGTATGAGACCAACAAGAAAACATTGAACCTAAAGAGGTAGAGTAGGAACAAGGATAATCATAAATAGTTGTGGAATCTCAGGTTCCTTATGTAACACAAAACCTCGTAGACCTGGTAGAAAATGCCTTGAGCTTGAAAGATTAGGATATCTTATGGATTTAGAAGGTAGAAAGTTGGTCATAGACAATGAGCTAACAAACCCACCTAGATGTTATTGAGGGACCAGCGTATGAGGAATGACTTGAAGCCATTGTATCCAAGATGGACTCCATGTACACCAATAATGTATGATCTTGGTGGATCCACCTAAAGGGGTAAAGCCCAAAGGGTGAAAATGGGTCTTCAAGAAGAAGATTGACATGGATGGTAATTTACAAATCTATAAGGACAAATTGATTGTAAAATTTTCTAACAAGTTTAAAGTGTTGAACATGATGAAAAAAATTCACCAGTTGCATTGGTTAAACCCATTTTTATAATGCTTGCCATTGCAACCTATTATGACTATGAGATTTGGCATATGAATGTTAAAAATGCACTCCTTAACATGAATAAATTATGAGGATGTGTGCATGACACAACCCAAAGGTTTTATAAATCCAATAATGAAATAAAGTCTGTAAGCTACAAAGGTCAATCTATGGATTGAAGCAAGCATCTAATAGATGGAATCTTCGATTTGACAAGTCACTCAAAGAGTTGGACTTTAGTCAAAATGAAGATAGAATCTGTGATTACAAGAATTTAGTGGGAGAATATTTATATCCCCCTTAATGATGGGGAATAACATCCTTATACTAAAAATGTCAAAACCTGGGTGGGAAGTACATTCTTTATGAAGGTTTAGGCAAAGCATCCTATATCTTAGGAATTGAGATATATATATATATATAGATCTGGAGAGTTTCTTGACATGATATAGAGAACATTTATTGCAAAGATGTCGAAGGGTTCAGCATGCATGACTCAATGATAAAAAATATGTCCATGTTCCATGGGATTAGTCTCTCAAGAGTCTAGTGTCCCAGTTCTTGTGAAGAATGGGAAAACATGAGTGAGATTCCATGTGCATTCATAATTGGATCTATCATGTATGCAATGTTATGTACTCATCATGTTATCTCGTATGTGTTGGACATGACGAGAGGATATTTGTCAGATCCCAATGAAGGTCACTAGACTGCCATAAATAACATCCTTAAGTACTTGAGAAGCACTAAAAGGATCAGTTCCTTGATTAGGCAATGAGGAAGAGTTGGGCGTCAAAGGGTTACACTGATGCAAGCTTCCAATATGACAAAGAAAATTAACATTCGCAATCTAAATTTGTGTTCGACCCTAAAAAAGAACTATAAGCTGGAAAAGTTGTAAGCAAGAGATAGTTGTTTAATTCTACAATAGAATATGAGTACCTTGTTGTTTTGAAAACAACATAGGATACTATATGATTAAGAAGTTCATGCAGTTGAACTTGTGGAAGGTCCCAACCATTAATGACATAGTAGAAATGTTGTGACAACATTGGAGCTATTGGATAGGCAAGGAATCTTAGATAACATACTACGACACTTCAATCTCATACGAGAAGTTGTACTACAAGGAGATGTAAAACTTGCAAAATACTGACTAGAAGCAATTACTACTAACCCGCTACATAAGCACGTGTGCAGAAGAAACATGATGGACATGTTAAGATCATTTGGTTAAGATTCATGGGTGATTGTCTCTAAGTGCATGCGTGAGTCTGTTGGTATGTATGCCCATATAGCCAATCATATGATGATTTTAATGGGGCATTAGATACCTAATTTGATAATGATAAAGGTAATTCTATCTATTATGTTTGTCTCAATCGTTATATGATGACACAAACATAGCATATGTCTAAAGAATGGCCTTACTCAATGTCATATGTCTTCAGGTTGAACTTAACAATGAGATCATATGTATGAGAAGAGTACATATATTTTTGTTATGCCCCTAGTCAGATATTTCTATGGAAGTAAAATAGACAACAATAATATAAGAGACTGGAGTGTGTGTTGACTAATGATAGAGTCTCATTAGTCATCATATATGATATCAAGTCAAACACATAGGTACATGTTAGAGAATAGTGTATCACACAGACCCATCTTGAGAGTGATACATGGAGACCATGGAATGGTAGTCAGAATCAACTCTCATAGTGATAGTGGTGGTTGTGGTTCTTAGACCTAAAATCACTACACTTATCAAATGTTGTTCGATGTACTTTTACATCACCTAATGTGACCTTGAATAAGGGTTACCATAAAGGTGGTGCTCAGACATGTTGTGACACATGGGGATGATTGTGAGTGATGTAGATGGGATTTGTCCCTCCTATTAGAGTTGATATCATGGCCACTTGATAAGTGAGACTGAGAAACATATGGCCATACTGATGTGAATCAATATATGATATGTGAGATCACATGCATCTCAGACAATGCTCAAGTTCAAGGAACATGGGCTGAACATTGAAGAGAATAATGATTCCATGCCTCGAGTTCAATCTAGATATCAAAGACAGAGGAACAATACGATCACTATAACACTAATCACAAATTTTAGGCTGAAGTTGTTCTCTAACTTTCCAATTACTTGGGTAGCAATGATACGTTGCTAGATAGCACTCATTGCTTGTGATGTCATTAATTAGTTATGGACATTAACTACCAACATAACTTGGGACCTATAGGGTCACACACATAGGAATTACCTAGAATAGGAGTTTATTAATGAATATGGTTTAAACTTGATTACTAAAGTGTTAGATATTCAATTTAAACAAGATTGGCTATCATAAATCTAAAACGACTGATTCAGGAAGTGAATCGAGCGATTCAGAAGCATGAACCTACCGGTTCAGGTTGTGAACCAACTGATTGGGAGATCAGTAAGATTGGATCAAGGATTGATGCTAACATCATGATGTGTATTAATCAAATATTAAAAGCCAATATGATTGCTAATAGAGACATGATGAACTGAATAATCCAAGAGTTGAACCGATCATTTCACATGTGAGCTGATCAATTTAGTGTTGAATCGATAGGTTTATGGTTAGTAGGTTCTGCAAAATTCATGAAATTATGTCTCTTCAACTCCCAGATGAACTAAATCCCTGACAGTTGTTGTGTTCTATAATACAACAATAAGCTCTGACAGTTGTTGTGTTCTCACAGTTGTGATAACATGAGAACCCAAGCAAGTCTTACCTGTAAAAGGGAGAGGCAACAAGGGAGAGACAACACAGGAGAGTAAATCAACCCTCGAAGGTTGACATTTGAAGACACAACTCCTTCTAGTTGGATCTGGTAGTATAACGTGGAGTTCCAAATGGCCTGCCTAGACTATGTAGAGGCGTGGAGGCCTTTGCCACCCGCTAGGAGGACTTCGTCAACTGCCATCTATGGTGCTACACTAGGAGGTCGCCTGTGGTGACCGAATTGCCAAAATGAGATCAACGAATGCGGAAGCGAATTATTAGCAGTGGAATTATGAAAATCACTAAAAATTTAAAACTTTTTAGAAAGAGATCTTTAAACCATAAAACTCTTTTATAAGAAAGTAAGATAATTGTTTACAACATGGTTCACTATTACATACATCCATTGCCCTGTTATATGTGCAAGGCAAGATACAAAATCTCGAGGCCCTAAGCCAAAAACCTCAAACCTACTGACTCCTAGGACCTGAGAGTACAGAGACGACATAATACATACTAACTACAAGACTTGACAGTCAGTATCTCCACCTGAGATTCACTACTGTCCCTGATGTTGTTGCTGTTGTTGTTGCTCATCCCTAGATGGATTCCTTCGTCCTCGACGTCTACCTAAAAAGTCGAATCCCACGGGGGTGAGACAATTGAATAATTGTCCCAGTGAGAGTTATAACTCTCTTCCAGAAGCTTTGTTATTGCAATAAGGAATAACAATAAGCAGTATAATTATTAACATTTAACAGTAGGTTTAATGTCAAGTAAAGCAACATTTCAATTATAACTTAATTGGATATTAAAGCATATCTCATTAAAGAATATGGAGAACATGTATACTAGTTATTTAACTAGAACATTATAAACAATGTAACATCAATCATTGTTTCTCGTAGTTCAACCTAAGCAGTTATGCTACACGGCTGATTATGTTTTCCAAACATTATTATGCCCTGCGGAGATGAGGTATACCGCTCATACTCCAACCGCCCATTACGAAATCGCGTCGGTACCATACATAGGTCATCAAAAGAGCCGCATTCTTATGACCTCATATTCCTCAGTCAGTAAGAGGATTTACTTGCAGGGCATCTTGTGTCTCTGCTGTGATAGCTATCCAGGGTATTCTGGAACTTTGCTATAGAGTCACAATGGCGTTCTGTACTCTCTTCGTCATCGAGGGATCTCTTGTTTATCTCTCTTCGATGCGGCATTGTTGATTCCCTCGGGAGATAGGTGGTACATCATCCCGGCATAGACATGTAATGAAGGATTGATAGGTTAAAGATACATCCTACATCAATTCCTACATTAGGACGTAAGGATATTCACATCCATAATCCCCCATATACTCAAAAGTATATGTTCTAGGAGTTCCCTTAGGAAAACCTGTTTCACCATCATTTGGTCTCTAACAAATATGGATCTATGGTCATGGCCCTACATGACATCATTATACTTGATTATTTAAGTACATTTTAGTATTCTTTTAGCATCAAGCATGTTTTCAATCATTAACCATTAAAACAACTGCTATGAAAGAAGAATACTAAATGTATCAAGTTTAACTCACATCAGTTATCATATAGATATCATTTCTTAATCATCTCATCATTATGATTTATGAACAGGAGTATTCAAATCTTTAGAACATCATAAGTCATTTAACAACATGACCTTGATTGTAACAACATAGATATTGTTCATGGCTCTTACAGCCCATCAGTCTCATATGTTACCTCTTAGACCAGGAAACATAGTATATCATTATTCATAAAGCTTGTAACATACTTTCAATGAATAAAACATCATAACCATTACCTGGCTATAGTTACTTCTTGCTAACAGCCTGCATGACTAATATAATTGAAGACATGCATATATAACAGTATCTGCACAATACCAATTCTTTTCAATTTATTCATAGAACACCACAACCGTGCTACCTTGCACGGTCGTGCAAAGGGAAGCTACCACGGCTGTGCTCCTTAGTATGGTCGTGCTATCAACATCATACCATGACCATGTTACATCACCATGATTGATTTCTAGGGTGAGGGTTTATTCAACTCAGTTAGGGTTATTAAACCCTTTTGACTTATAAGGTATAAGGATTCCTCATATTATAATTCATTCAAAGGGTTTCATACTTAAAAGCATAACCCAAACTTAGGGTTAAAGTACCCTACCTTTCATTAATTAGGGTTTCCTGTTCACATTATCAGTTCAACCCTAATATAATACTCCACTACCATTGGGAGCATTCAAAGATGTTATAAGTGTTTGATTTCAGTTATTGTACTCATCATGTATCATTAATGATCATCACTTTTAAGTATTAGCCCATTCCTCTTATGATGCATATATCATATATCAGAATTATCCAATTATCTGTAATGATATAGGTTTAAACATTGTTGATATAGGATAAATCATCATAAACTATTCTAGGTATCTTCATATTCAGGATGTTATCTACATCATGCTTTAGTATACATAATTTCTAAGAGTTTGATTCCCATTATTATTACTTAACATACATTGACCCTAACATACATTACTTCACCATTGACCCTAACATACATTAGTTCACTAATTACTTAACCCCTTAATGACTTTAGGTGTCTTTAGGGTTTAGGTTAAACAACCATTGAACCATCTAAGTCTTTAAAGCATTAAGCATTCTTGACCTTAAAAGATCCCAAACGGTTTTACACTTTCAACCTCCAAACAGTTTTGAAACTACATGAATCCAAACGGTCTTGAGACCGTTTGGTCCCAAACAGTCTTGAGACCGTTTGGACTCAAACGGTCTTGATACCGTTTGGTCCAAACCTCCTCAAAACCGCATGGACCAAGGATGGTCTCAACTACACCAATCGGTTTAGGGTTCTCAATATTGATTCCTTCAATCATTGAATTCATGGAACCAATCATCAATTGGACCTATCCTCATACTTCAATTGAGTTAAATAGTTCAACCTTAAATTGATTTGACCCTAAATTGACCCTCAATTATTCATCAATTAGGGTTTTATTCAAATGAATTAGGGTTTGGGAATCGATGATCCTTCAATACTAATCAATGTAAGAGTAATTACTTTGAAACCATAGAACCATCATCCAAATTGGGTATGACCTGACCCCAAACGGTCTTGAGGTCGTTTGGATGACCTCCAAACGGTCTTGAGACCGTTTTCCCATCATATCACCAAAATCCAAGTCAACCAATTAAGGTTTGGATCATTGGATTGATCACCAAATCAGCAATTGATTACACTTTAACTTAGTAACATTGGATCATCAATTGCTTAACCGTACTCACCCCTAGACCTCCAAACGGTCTTGGGTGACCTCCAAACGGTCTTGAGACCGTTTGGATGATCTCCAAATGGTCTTGAGACCGTTTGGCTCATCCAACCCTTGGATTCTAGTGAAATTCTATCAAGGATTGGTCTATCGAGTTGATCAACAAATCAACACTTAATTGTAATATGATTTGGTACCTTTGGACCTTCAATTGGTCAACTATACTTAACCCCAAACCTCCAAACGGTCTTGGGTGATCCCCAAACGGTCTTGAAACCGTTTGGGCTAATCAACCCAAAATCTCAAATTAACTCATTGGAATTTCAGCACTAATTTCAATTAGGGTTTGTCCAATTGATTAGATTTCAACTCATGATTCCTTGAGAATTAACCCCTAAAATTTGGTGAGTTATTAACCAACATAATTAGGAACAGTAATCTCAAATGGTCAACGCTTGGTCAACGCACTCAAACGGTTTTGAAACCATTTGCCCAAAAAGGTCAAGTTAATCAGGTTGAAAATCAGCACTTAATCCATTTAGGTTTACCTAATAGATTTGCCTTCAACTCATGATTCCTTTGGAGTTAATCTCTAAAATTTGGAGGGTTATCAAAAAACATAATTATGATAAGGAATCCCAAACGGTCAACCCTTGGTCAACTCAACCAAATGGTCTTGGAGACCGTTTGCTCCAACCGACCTTGTGAAACCGTTTGCCCCTCAAACGGTTTTGCAAACCCCCAAACGGTTTTGCAAACCGTTTGGCCAAGGGTGCAAGACCATTTGCTAAAGTTACATTGGTATTCACGCCCCCTTCTTATACCTCCAGATTCAGGTATGTTCTTCATGGTTTTAGTTGCAAGAAAGCAAGGAAAGATGGGGGAAAGAAGAACAAACTACTTTTGCAAGACAGAAAGATGCATAACAAAGTTTAAGGGTTTAGAGTTATAAAACCCACCTTAGAACCAGATCTAGAGCTCCAAGCTTCGAAGATTTAATGGTGGCTTGAGCTCCACAGGTCGTCCAAGGTTTCTTCTTCAAGAATTGGTTGGAAAGGATGGCTAGAAAGAAGAACTTAGTAAGAAAAACTAGCAAACCAACCTTGTATCATGATTTCCTCCATGGATCTGAGCTAGAAGATAACCAAAGCTTACCCAAACCTACTTGGCCATTCTACCCTACTCCTGAGCTCCTTCCTTAGTCGGCCACAGCAAGAGATAAGTGAAGAGAGAAAGGGAAACGATCCCTTGGTTGTAAAAGAAAGGTGTATATATACTTTGGGCATGTTTTCAAGATAAGGACAATCTTTTCTTCTATTTCTCATATGGGTACTTATCTCCTTATTGGCCACGCCCCTCCTTCCTATTCTTAAGCAAAACTCCTTTCTTAACCAAATTCTAGTGAAAAGGAAGCCAAACATCCTACTAAGTTGCACACATATAAAAGGGTCATTATGCTTACAACTTGGTTATTTAGTTACAAGGGTTATCCTTCTTATTTGTTTATTCAAATGAAGCGCCCCCTTTACCATTTTTACTCTAATTGATGCCAAGAGTCATAAAAGATATTCTAAAAGGTATATTTTACATGTTGCACCCCATGTTTTGGGTAAATTGGACTTTACACCAAAACTAGGGTTTAAAGCACAAGGATTGCTCCACAAGCTGCCTTTTGGTTCCCAAGCTTGGAGAATCCATAATACTTCATCAAATTCATTCTTATGATGTATTATCATCATAGGAACATCTAAACATGTGCAATTTGCAAGTTAACCCCTCTAATTGGGTAATTTGCACATAAGTCCATTTTTAACAAAACAATATTACAATATTGTTTAAAAAGGACAGAAAGGGAAATATATGTTCCTCAGAAGCTTTAATTACATTATCAACAGATAACCACAAGAATTTAATCACATGATTAAACAAAACATCTGGGGTTAGTTCATAACCCAAGTCAGGGATGTTACATCGCCGTTGACAACCGTCCAAGTGCTACTTGTGAAAGAAGCACACTACTAGAAGGGTACTCGTTGGACTTGCTCCAAGACCATGTATATGCCTTACAACCTTCCTTCCCAATCTATAGTTGTTGACACAATCTATTGTCTAAAGGGAATATGGCAAGAAAATTTTTGTTTCCTCTACCATCTATGTCGCTATATTTTCTCACAAATTGTATATCATACTAATATACCTTTATCATATCCCCAATTGCACTCTTCAGTTCTTCTGTCTAGAAAAGGAAGTAGTAAGCAATAGTATTCTTGTATTCCTAAAATAACTGAGAACCCAACATATGAAATGTATAGGAACTTTAAGAAGAGGAAAATAAAGAATGAGTAGAACAAAGGGGAGAAAAGTAGAAGACAACATAGGTGGTTAGGACTTGGGGATAGGAGGAACGTGTTGCTTGAAAGAAGATGGTTGAACATGGATTTGGGTCTGCTAACTTATAGGTCGTAATAGTTAGTCGTTAGGAGCAATAAGAGGAGGTAAAGTATGTATAAGGAGAAGGTAAAGGAGAAGATGAAAATGTAATAAAGAAGTCACTAGTACAGAAATGGTCTATAGCGTCAGTTTTTTTAAGCCTATAGCGTCACTTTTCAGACGACGCCTAAGTGGTCATTGCTACAGTAATTGATCTATAGCGTCAGTTTTTTTAACCCAAAAAAACCGACCTTGTATAGTAAAAGCCGACCCTATAGGCTCTCAAAAATTAAATCCAAATGAGAAATGAAATTATACCTGAAACCTATAACGTCAATTTTTTAATAAATAACCGACTCTAAAGATTATTTCTAAGGACCCTATAACATCAGTTTTCTTAAAAAAACTAACCTTATAGGTGTCTTGGCCGTTCCGCATAGAACGGTCGTGCTGCATAAAATGACCATGTTGGGATGAGGTAGAACGGCCGTGCCGCCTAGCACAGCCATGTTGGTCTATATTAGCACGGCCGTGCTACATGACACGGCCGTTCTACCATATCTCAACATGGCCGTTCTACGCGGCACAGCCGTTCTACCTCATTCTAACACAACCGTTTTATGCAGCACGACCGTTCTACAAAGAACGGCCAAGACACCTATAAGGTCGGTTTTTTAAAGAAAACTGACGGTATAGGGTCGAATTTTTTAAAAAAAAATTCTGCAGAAACTGAACAGAACAAAACAGAAGAACAAGAATAAGATATGGGAGAGGGGAGCATTGATTCTCAACTGTCACCATTCCAAACCAAACATTCATAACAAAAATGATTCATATATTGAGTTGAGTACACATAGTCACATCATAATTTACAAAATGATAGATTGCAAGTTTGAGATGATATTAAATGTCAGATACAAAAGTAAATATGAAAGAGTACTGAAACAACATACATAAATGGAACGTAGCTAACATATTTATTCCAATGCTATATTGACTTCATTTAGAAAAGTATCTGACCACTCTTCTCGGAATTCATTTAAGTCCTCACGTATGTAAGGCTGAGTTGTAAATATCTGTAACAGAAAATGCACATGCTAATATTTTATAAAATGGCTACAACTCACTTGTAAATTTATGATGTTATTCTTTATTACCTGGTCTATAGTCCGAATGTCATTTGATGCTTGTTTGACAATAGCTTGCATATATTTCATTACATAGTACCACAAGCCCAGTCATTATTTTGTATAGGACACTACAAATAACGAATTGTACTTAATGTTAGTAACTACTATAAACAGAAGACTATAAGAGTTGACATATAAGAGTTGAATATTAATACATATAAGACTAAGCAGTTGTCAAAGTAGCTACCTTGATATTTTTCAAAGTCAATGTCTTTAATTTTGTGGGTATTTGTCCTCCGCCTTCACGAAAAGCTTTTATACCCCTATCAATTAAATGATATATAGTTGGTAAAATAGAAATTCTAAGCAGAAATATCATGTTGAAGCATTGACTATATTTATGCTTACGCTATAGCTGGCAATTTCAGTTTGTGACCCCTTGTTGTTTTTCCCATTGGGTCAAGATAATAAAGAGTCATCAATTTTGGGACAATCACCACTAATTCCCAATGTTTAGATCTGAGTAAGAATAAAACAAACATTAAAATAAATACATTTGTTCATTGTTAAAATTATATTGAATAATAATACTTACTCGACGTTAAAAGAAATTAGGATAATTTCCTTTCCCATAGTAGCAAAATATTTGAATGCATCAGAGAAGTACTCACTCACTTCCTCAATATGTGTCTCTACCTGACTAGTGACTGAAGGAACTAAGAATCCAACATTCTTTATATCAAAGTTTGTGGCCTCGGTATATAAATGGTTGTTAAACATTTGTAATTATTTCCATATGTAGAAATAAGCTAAAAATATGTATTGGAATTTTCTATATTTATAGATCCTTACCTTATCCATACTTCTAATATCGAAGTATTCGGCCAATCATAACGAAACAACTCTATAATATCATCAAGAAAAATATAATTGTCAAAGTCCCTCCCAGTTGCATCTTCTATTAAATTGATCAACATTTGTAGTCCAGAGCTTTGGTTGGCTAAGTATCGACACAAACATTTACATTTACTTCCCAACTCGTCGAATGTGGATTCTGGAATAATATATGGCTTGGGCATAGGAGGATGACTATTAGAATTTTTACTTTTTGGTTTACAAACCTGTTAATTAAATTACATACTTCTATTACACAAGTTCATATATGCAGTCAAATATGAAAAACATGGTAGAATTCAAGTATACCTTGTCATTGATAACCAAGTGTCTAGGCCAACCCACCATATCACCCTCTGCTTCTTCAACTGTACTATATTCAGGATTAGGTATGGGTAGTGGTTTGTCCCCCATTTCGTCATACACAAGATGGATGGACACACGAAAAATGTCATTAGTAATTTGTTGACAATGCAATGTACCACCAAGGTTGTACACCTTGTCCACTGCCACAACATTATATTCTAGAACTTCCACTGCAAGTTTACAGTTCATACCAACCTAGATTGAAATAATATAGGTTATATAAGAAGCAGTAGAACAGATACCTGTTACAACTATATATATTATCATATATATATCATACTAATAACACAACAAATAGAACAAAAGCTTACTGTAGATTGTTGTGGTGGTTCATTGGGAGTGCTCCCATGACCTTCTACAATTGTAGCATGGGCTTGTACCTCATCACTTGAGAGATGCACAGTATGAATAGGTTGAGAAGGTTGAGTAGGCTGAAATGAAGACATTATTTCATTTACTTTCTATGCTACTAATGCTTCAACCTCCTCTTGTGTAAGACCTCCTACATGACCTCTTTTAGATTGTGAAGGGCCAAAATAAGACTTGAATCCTATGCCATCTCCTAATCCCCTAACACGGCTAGGATGCTCCTTCGTACCAAGAGCAACTGATAGTTCATCCATGTGGCCAGTTGGGATGAACTTTCCTTCCTTCCTTTGCTCGTAGAGATCAATCTATTCATAGTTAATAAAAATATTAAATCACAATATCAATTAGATATAAATAAATCTAAGTTTGTGGAGTTACTCTTTACTTAGTTGGGATAAACCTACCATCTTTTGTGCCACCTCCTTAGTTGCAGGGTTGACAATTTCACCTGCTCGATTCTTTTTAGCATCAATCCATGTCAAGTGTCAGGGTGGACGCTCAACTTGAGTTGTACTAGATTCTTCTCCAGAAGAGGATTGCTTCTCTTGTAGTTGGTGGCGGAAGGCATAACCACCAGGTCCCAAGCGATGGTCATGCACATTTTTGGCCCGTCTTTTCTTTTGAGCTTGGTGGATAGCCTAATCATTTAAAATGAGATATTGCAATTCAGACTTGGCAAACATGTCTAAAAAGATTCACCACCTTAATTGTATAAAATTAAAGATTCATACAATACATCACAATCTTTATTACCTGAAACTCTTCCGATCTCCTAGTTGTAACAAATGTTTCCCACACCTCAGGATCTATAAAAATATATACATCTATTGCTTTCTTCTTTTGTTTAGGATTATCTATAAATTCCCTTGCGAGATATGTCTTAAAACCCCTCCATCGTACACCACAACGTTGTAGCACTCTTTTCTTGTGATCGTTTTCATTTAAATGAAAAACACCCTATACATACAAAAGAAGCAATTAATGATGTTGTTTTGAAAAGTAATTAATTCCAAGCAAACTAAATTAGAATCAATAGATAAAAAAACATATTAAAATAATATCACTTCCACTCACAGATATATCTTTCCATATGAGGTCTTTTTTGGCACTAGGAACATCATGCCAATTTTCTATATCTATTGGCACCTTACTGCGCGCGGTTGCCCCTACGTAATGCTTGAAAGCACTAGCATGTTCCCCAATAGGTGCTCATGTGATATCAAACTGGACTGGCAATTTGTCCCCTTTAGCCCTGAGCTCTTGCAGCCTATGCATCAGTGTGGGACCTCTACTTTTCTTAGCATCACCGCTACCATCCTCATGGTGCTCATGCTCATGCTTAGAATGTTCATCTTCACTCGCCATTTTAGAACCTGCAAGTATACATGATAAAAAAAGTGATAATAAAAGCACAAGTGATAAGGTATACTTGCTTGAATGATAATAAAATAAATAATTCAAAGAATACATGCCTCTAGTATTGGTTGAGTTGTTAGTCAAGGAAAATTCCTTCAACATGGTCTTAACATTTATAATATTCATCGGTGTTATCTTCAACATTTATACTTGGCAAACCAACTGAGAATGGACTGGAATCATCATACTTTTCGTAGTATTCTTCTTCATTTATAGGATCTACAGTAAACTGTCTTTTTCCATGAAGAACAACAGACCAATTTTGATTTGCCGGGTCATCAATATAGAATACTTGTTTTGCTTGGTCTGCCATGATGAATGGCTCATCTTTCTCACCAATCTTTTCAAAATTCACCAATTTGAAACCCAACTCATCCACTAAAACTCCTTTGTTGTTGTCAACCCAATTACACCTAAAGATAGGAACTCGAAATTTTGTATAGTCCATTTCCCATATGTCCTCAATGACGCCATAATATGACATCTCAGCTTCGCATGGTCTTTTATCTTTGGCACTAGCAAAATACAACGAACAAGCTTGAACAGTGACCCCATTATTTTGAACTACACTACTTTCATCTTGACGCTTTGTGTAGTATGAAAATCCATTTATGTCATAACCTTCATATGACATGACATCCATTTTTGGCTTAAAGGCGAGCCATTTTATGTTCTCAACAACATTATTCGGTGATTCAGATAGTTGATTAAATACTTTCTCTTCAAACCACCTAATAAATGTTCGATTATGCTCTCTTGCAAGCCACATTGAACTAGATCGCGGATGATTTCTCTTGATAAGATCATTGTGTTCTGTGATGTAGCTACTAACTTCATCGATGTTGTGTAAAATATACAAATGTGCTTGTTCCCACAACTCACGACTGATTCCTTTCACTCGTCCTCCCAGAGTTCCTTTTCCACAATAAGATTAAGTGTGATGGGAATTTTTTAGATTGCTAGAAGTTTCATTGCAATTCAAAAAATCATTGTAAAAGTCCATCACCTCCCTAGCCATGTAACCCTCAACAATACTCCCTTCAGGATGATAACGATTTTGAACATCACCTTTAAAAACACTCATGTAGCGTTCAAATGGATACATCCAGTGTAAGAAAATTGGACCCAACATCTTCACCTCCCTTGTAATATGTACTACAAGATGAACCATGATATCAAAAAATGGAGGAAAGTACATTTCAAGCTGACACATGGTAACAATTACATCTTTCTGTAATTTATCGAGAGTATCAGGATGTATCACTTTGTTGCATATTTCATTGAAGAAGAAACAGAGTCTTGTGATTGCAAACCTTACATGCTTCGACAATATAGATCGAATAACCACAGGTAAAATTTGTTGCATTAAGGTGTGACAATCGTGAGATTTGAGACCTATCAAATTCAGATCCTTCATTGATACCAATCTACGAATATTAGAAGAGTAACTTTGTGGAACCTTAATATTATACAAGCACTCACAGAAAGTCTTTTTCTCCTTCTTTGACAAAGTGTAACAAGATGGTGGTAAATATGTGCGGAGACCCCTGATCTCCACTAATAATTCTTTTCTTATACCCATTAATTCTAAATCTTTTCTAGATTTGATGCCATCTTTCGTCTTTCCTGGTATGTTCAATAGTGTACCGATGATGCTATCACAAATATTTTTTTCAACATGCATGACGTCAATGCAATGTCTAATTGCCAAAGATCTCCAATAAGGAAGATCCCAGAATATTGACCTCTTCTTGTATAGAGATTTGTCACATGCGAGTGTATGACTACTTGAACTCTTTCCAAATTCATTAACAATATGTTTCACCCTATCATATACAACATTTCCTAGTATAGGTTTAGGAGCACTTCATTCCTCAGTTGACCCATTAAAGGTTTTGCGTTGCCTTCGATAAGGATGCACTGGTGGGAGAAATCTCTGATGACCAATATATACGATTTTACCATCATGTTTCAGTCTGATTGAATCAGTATTTTCCTCACAAATAGGACATGCTTTGTATCCTTTTATGCTATATCCTGACAAATTTCCATAAGCTGGAAAGTCATTAATTGTGCAAAACAACATAGCACACAAACTGAAGATCTCTTTACGTGAAGCATCATATAGCATAATACCTTCTTCCCATAGTTTCATTAGGTCATCTGTTAGAGGTTGAAGGTAAACATCAATATCATTTCCAGGTCGCTTGGGCCCTGATATCAATATTGACAACATGACATACTTATTTTTCATACACAACCAAGGAGGAAGATTGTATATAACAATCATAACAGGTCACGTGCTATGTTGGCTGCTTAATGTACCATAAGGATTCATTCCATCTGTACAGAGTCCAAGTCTTAAGTTTCTTGGTTCGTTACCAAATTGAGGGGTATAATAAATCAATTTTCTTCCATTGTGGTGAATCAGATGCATGTCGTAGGACGCCATCATCATTGGCCTTTAACTCCCCATGCCAAGAAAAATTTTGCGCATCTTCTGTATTAGCAAATAAGCGTTGAAATCGTGGTATTATTGGTAGATACCACATCACCTTGACAGGAGAGCCATTTTTAGCCTTAGCTGAATTTGTGTTATTATACCTTGACGCACCACATTTTGGACAATTTATTAAATTACTATAGTCCTTCTAAAACAACACACAATCATTTGGACATGCATGAATCTTCTTAGACTCCATTCCCATTGGGCACATTATTTTCTTTGCTTGATATGTTGAAATTGGAAGCTCGTTGCCTTCAGGAAGAATTTCCTTTAACAAAGACAACAATGAAGTGAAACTCTTATCGCTCCACCGATTTTGAGCTTTACGAGTATATAATCGCATCACAACACTCAACCTCGTGAACTTAGTACATCCCTTATATAAAGGTTTTTCAGCATCATGGACTATGTTTGCAAATAAAGAAGGTGGATCAATGACATTGTCCCGACAACTGCGTAGCATCTCATCAACCATATCATCCTGAATCGGTTCATCATTGAAATTATCATCATTATCTATATCTTCTATGCCACAACTATTAGTATCAACATTTTCCTATCCATTATTAATTTTCTCTCCATGCCAATACCATTCATTATAACCTTGTATGATCCCATTGCATATGACATGATCCTTAATTTCCTCAGCAGTATCAACTTTCAAATTGTTACCACAATTTCTACATGGACAATAGAACCTATCTGTAGGTAGTTTCTTATGTTCCTCAGCAAATCTGATAAATTCATCAAGACCTTTGGCAAACTCTGGACTACAACGGTTCTTGATAGACATCCAATTTCGATCCATTTTCTATATCACATTAAAAATTAATTATAAAACTAAGCATTTAATATTGATACTATAAGATGTAAGTTTTTATTGATAGGAAGTTAATTACTTTTATACTAAAGTGTACCACCTATCCCATTTTTGAATATTTAATCTCATTAGTAATTGTATAATGTATGTTTAGTTTTGAAGAAAATTTCAGCAGCATTTCCCCTAAGTTCTCCAAGTACACCGATGTAAATGGTAAATAACCACTCACATATGTACCTAGAGAACAAATGAGGAAATACTACTAAAATTTTCTTCAAAACTAAACATACATTATACAGTTACATCCTAAGTGAGATTAAATATCCAAAAACAGTCCCAAACCGGGGACTATCCAAAATTTACTCCTATGAGTAAATTTTGAACGGGTTTCTAAGTTGATACATGCATAAATGTATTATTGTCTTATTTATATATTAAGTTAAACATCATGCATTCGATGATCTCATATATAAACCCTAAAGTGTCAATATGATACTACACAATGTCTACCCTCATATTTTTGGAATGTCTACCAAGCCCTACCGTACATGTATTAAATATTTGAATCAAAATGAAGCTTAATGGCACATTGGGAGAGTGAGAATATTATACCTCACTTGAAGGCTGAAGAAGAAATATATGCAAGTCAACAACACCTGCAACAACACAAATGCACGATTCAATTCTCTTATAATGTAAGGCATTAGGGTCAATATACATCAATATTAGAGGAGCAGAAAGATTTTAACAAATGCAGTTCAGCAACTCAGCCAACACGGCCGTGCTACCCAGTACGGCCGTGCTACCCAGCACGGTCGTGCTACCTAACAAATACATTCACTCAGCCACAACCACCACGGTCGTACTACCTAACAAATACATTCACTCAGCCACAACCACCACGGCCGTGCTACCCAGCACGACCATGCTACCTAACAAATATATTCACTCCGAACCTCTCCTCAATCGCGTCATGACAATAAGAAGAAAAATGGTCGTGGTTATGGCACGATCGTGCTACTACCACCAGCACTCATCGCTACCCACTGCCGATGTTATGACCCATAATTAAATTAACTAATAAATACCTCGAATAATGTGAAGCACCTCAATTAGTGCTAAGAACCTTGTTAAACATCATGGTTAATCGAAATAAGCTAATATGTGAATCAAGGGTTGAGATTGAATCATCTGAAGAAACTAATGACAATTGCAGTATTAATTGTTGAGTTAAGTTAAATGCCAAGGTGCAATTGGTGCTTTGACCAGTTGTCACAAGATACTAATTATGATTTTGATGCCTCCAGTTGTAGAGAATACCGTGCTTGAAAAGTTGCAAGAGAAATCATCCAAATCGGGCATCCGAGGCATTAGATATGACGTTTCCAAGTTTTTGGGTTGGTTTTTGTAAATTTCCCATTTTAATTGATCTTTATCTCCTTTAGTGTGTCGGCTATTTTTTTCCCCTTCTATTCATTCATCTTCCCGATCAATCTAACAGGAACCATCCGCAGAAGCGGCGCTTGATTGAGAGCTTTAGAGGGGGGCTGCGCCCAGGCGATTTGGGGCAATTTGGAGTGTAAAAGCTAGCAATCAAACTTCGTCCACCCTTTCCTTACCCTTCTTCTTCCTCCATCCTTCCTCTATCTTGCCCACCTGTAGCCCGACCTAGCTGCGATGCCAGTGGCCAACAGCAGGCCGACCAGCCGAGAGAGAGTAGGGCGCGACCGATTTTTTTAGGGCTCTTCGCCATTGATTCAGTGGCACCACCTCATCCACCTTCCTCCTACCTCTTTTTCCCCTCTTACCCCACCCTAGCGGCGCCCAGCAGCAGCCTGACCTCCTAGGCCGGCTGACCTATTGCAGGTGCGGTGCCCAGTAGTGATGCTCGACCAGTAGAGGAGGAAGGACGGCCGTCTAGAGCTATAAAGGAAGCAACGTCCATCTCCTACCTCGCACCAGGGAGCGACGCCCAGCCTAGAAATCGCCCTACAGCCTTGGTCGGTGGCCAAGCTATAGCAGCTGCTGCTGTTCATGGCAAGGGGGTGTCGTTGGGTGCGCCTACAGTAGGGAAAGTCCATCCTTGAGCTCCGAAATTGAGAACCAAGCAAAGGTGTGTAGTTCCTAGCCACGATTCAGCCATTGATTTAGCCTGTATTCAATCAATACGTGAAGGAGTTCTCTGACATGTTGCTGGAATGTGAACAGTGCAATTAAAGCTTGAAGACAACCTAGAAATTGCCCAGAATCAGGCCTTGGACGCATCCCCAGACGATTCCGGATAGACCAAATAAAAGTGAGTAGGATTTCATTCATTTATCATTAATAAACTCAGGCGTTTGAATATTTTCTATTTTGTGCGCGTTTTAAGCTGATAACAGTCGTTATCAGGCGTTGGGAAGCATTTGGTGTCGCCCGACTTTTATTTCATAAATTGTTTCGTTACCCTTCTATATGACTTAATTTAGCATCTGATCAGTGTGAATTGAATCAGTGAATTTATATGGTTCATCAGAACCTATATTGTTTAGTGTGAACGTTGAAATTAGAAATACACGCCTGAAAATGGTACGGGTTGGGTATAAAGTCAGACAGTATAGATTTTAGTAAATTAGCAGATGCATGATATAAGGATAGGGTGTTGCCATGTGATAAGTGAATGAGGTAACTGAAACCCTAAGGATAGGGTGTACAATGAATCAAGTATTTTGATATCAAAATTCTAAATATGAGATGTGGTGATGCTTAACTGTTGAATTGTATGTTTCTTGTGCATTTAACTTTACATGCTTATTCTCTTTGAGTTGGTATATATATACTACAGGGTTTCTTATTTTCACAATACATATCTCGTGAATTGCAGGTGATGAGATATGACATGCCCTAGAAAGGGATGTTACTGAGATCATGCATATATGTATGAAATGTTAGAATGAGAATACTTGTTGGGCAGACATGATATATGTTGAATACATGAGTTATGATGTTTCTTATGATATGATATGGCAGGCCGTGTGAGCCTTGTGTGAAATGTTAAATGAGTTATGATTTCTGTTTAAAATGTACCTATAATGTTAATGTTAGACTTAGGTGCCCTGAACACCGTAGAACCCCTTTGAGAGGTCTGCACCTTAGGGGTGAAACTCGTGTCCAACATCAACCGGTTGAGTAATTCTGGTGGCACGAGGACAGAAGGGTTATCCAATACCAACCGGTTGAGTAATTCTGGTGGTAACCCAGTGTTGACTCCCTGCGCCTGTGTACTCAGGTTAGAGGAGGAGTCTAGAGTACACTCTTTTGAGAGTGTAGTGAGGCCCTTGTGAGCCTGAGGCCCTTGAGCGCCTGAGAGTCATGTGCAGACCAGGACGAGAAGTCAGACTTAGCATTTCCCGGGTGTGTCGCTAAGTCTTGTACGGTGTGGTCGTAGTGCACTGCGAGTCTCTATGCAGAGTACACTGCATAGATCAGGGCATAAGCTAAAATATGATCATATAGGTTCACAGAGTTCCTTATAAATGAAAGAGTTAAGGAAGACTAGAGCATAGTCTTCTAGTAGTTATTCTTTGGATGCAATATTTACATTCTTTGTTATTTCAATTATATTGTTTTAGAACTGCTCAGTGTAGTATTTCTTGTATATTAATCTGAATAATAAACTTAACGAGTTGTTTAGTGATAGTTAAATGAAAAACTATTCACTGAGCGAGTAGGCTCACTCCTCTACTCAAACATTTTCAGGTCAGCAATAGTTCCAGGAATCTGAAGGATCTTTCCATCCTAGTTTTTGGCAGTAGAAGGTATATGTAGTTAGTTTAGTTAGAGGTCTCTTAATCCTTTCCCCTCGGTCCTTGGGACATGGTGTGGGTGAGAGAGAGTATGTATGGCGAATGAGTAAAATATGTAAATTAACTGTTATGTTTTACTTTCTGTTAAACAATGTTACATGTTGTAAACTTTGTTTATGTTCTCTAGCCAGTTTAATTGAAATGCTTCCGCAATAGTTTATTATGTTTTAGTTTACAGCACTAATCCGGATATCATTACGAGGTTTTAAAAAGAAAAAGTTCTCAGTGATTTGTTTATGTGATAATCCCTCCGTCGTGCCCTAATCTCGTGATTAGTGGTTAGTGTGAGATCGGGGTGTGACATCTTAGTATCAGAGCATAGGTTGAGTACATGGTTATTCTAAGTCAAGGTCAGGGGACGATAAGAGACCAATAGGATTAGGACTTAAGTGTCTTCCTTCTAACTGTAATTTTCTAACAGGAAGTGTTCTGTTATACTATTGCAGATGGCAGGAAGAGGACGTGGTCACGAGAACCAAGTAAAGAGCTTAGGTTGAGTCGTTAAGAATCATTAGGATTAAAAGATAAAGTTATAAGTGAGACAAATAGGAAGTGATATGTTTTTAGCTCTGGGAGGTCTGAGTGTTTAGATACCCTGGCCAGGTGTCTGAATACTTAGATTGACCAGTATCAAGCTACTCTGTCTATTCTTCTCTGGATGCCCTGTCCAGGTATGCAGAGGAAGGATGGGCTAGAGAGAAACCCTAGAAATCTTAGGGTTAAGAAACCGGAAATTAATGTAGGAGTAAGAGATTAAACATAGAATGTGATACAACTCTTGCCTTATATTGCTTATTTGATTGGAAATCACTAGAAATGCTCTTATATGTATGAATTTAGATTTTCAGTTTGTAAAGTAAACATGATTCTTTTATGTTGTTGTGTGTTATGAAATGATTTATTTATTGTTTATATTCTTTGTATCAAGCATACTAGATGATTGTTTAAATGAAATTTCCCTAAATGGATATTCTTTTCGCATGTATGAGATTAATAGGAGTTGGTTAATCCTGAGTAGCTCTTGGCTTCAGGACTGCAGGTTCGGCCTGGTCCGGCTGGCAGGATGCGTTACTGGGATCTAATGACTCCTATTAACAGTATAATAAGAATAGACTCTGGATAAATCTGACATATCATAGTAAAAATGTACATACACTAAGATGTTGAGATATAAGGGAAAGATTAGAATAGCTAAGAATCTGTTGGAACTGATATTGGAGGCTCAACGTTGGAACCTCATATTAGCAATCCTTAATTAGAAATAAAGGAATACGATGTAAGGTTCAGATTAAGTTTAATGATTATTATTATATGATTTCTAAATATGAGAATATGGAAGATATGAGAATAGTATGTAAGGGCTAAGATAGTAAAAATTAATCATGAATGGATCATGTAATAGAGTAAAATATTTTTATGTACTCCAAGGCAAAGGGAAAATAGAAGAAAATGGTTGAGTATACAATAAGTACATAGAAATAAAGAGTCTTATGTAAATCATAAGACTAGGACGAGAAACTTGGTTGAATCAAAAGAAATGTTAGAAATGATCAGCTTGATTAAGGAATGAGGATTACATGACATAAATGAGAGTATGGAATGCACATATTTATTATAAAGTTGAATACATTCATACATACGACCTTTGGATTCTAAGTCTCTATAGACTAACAAACTAGTTCCTAAAATAAGGAACAAACACTACTACAGAAACGGCCTTTGGCGTCGGTCTTTTAACCCCATTTGGCGTCGGTTTCCGACCGACGCCTATGTGGGCGCCGCTAAAGGTCGAACACTTCGGCGTCGGTTTTTTAACCGACGCCTATTTAACCTATAGGCGTCGGTATTTTAGTAGATAACCGACGCCAAAAGGGTTCGCGCCACAGAAAACGGCGTCATCTAGGACACTTTCTGCGTCGGTAATTTACTAAAAGACCGACGCCTATATTCCATGTAGCGTCGGTCTTTTAGTAGATAACCGACGCATAAAGTGTCCTAGATGACGTCGTTTTCTGTGGCGTGAACCCTTTTGGCGTCGGTTATATACTAAAAGACCGACGCCTGGTTGTTTAAATAGGCGTCGGTTCGATACGAATATCCGACGCCATTTCCAGGACTGCTTTGGCCACATCAGGCGTCGGTTATCTATACATAACCGACGTTGTAGGTCTTTGCTGACGGTTTTCTATAAATAACCGACGCCTATTTATATTTTTTTTTTCATATCAGTCTGCATGCCTGCTGTGGCTGGTCAGCAGGATGAGAACCTGCAGTTCAGTTTTCTGAACTGCAGGTTTACGACATCCATTGATATCAGCCTACAAACAGGCCGCAAACCTGCAAAAATCACAAGGAAAATTTCACACAAGTACATACATTCAGACATCAATTCAATTCTCACATTCACACATATAGAAACATTCAAATAAATGTATTAACATTCTGAAATATTCATTTACAAAGTATCATTCATTATCGCTATCAACATCCCAATTATATCTTACAGTTGCCACTGCTTGTATGGCTTTTGCCCATTCTTCTCTTACTTCATTTAATGCTTCCATCGTATATGGAGCATGTATATTTTTTAAGCGTTTACCTATAGTGTGGTCAGTTTTAAACACCTACAAAGAGAATGATGTATATATATAAGTAATAATATAAAAATAAGATTGATATATTTCATACTAACTAATGAGACTATATATAATACCTCATGTATGCTATCGATGTCCAATGCGACATGTTTGATAATCATCTGCATAAATCGCATCACATAGTATGCGCATGCCCAACCATTGTCTTGTGTAGCACACTATAAATTGAAACATACAAAATAATACAACTAAGCACAATTCACATCAATGATATATACATTGGAGTCGGGGAGTCGGGAACTTACCTGTACGTTCTCCCAATTTATTGGCTGGTTCTTTTTCCTTGGGACCTTTCCTCCAGCCTTTTTGAATGCATTTAAACCCCTACATGTTAATATAACACAGTAAATTGCATAAGTAAATAGTAATGTAATAAAAGATGTTAACGAATATAAAAATGAAATATTTCTCACCAGAATAATGGCATTCTCATTACGTGTCCAATTTTAGGGTTCAATGTACTCCCCACAGGATCTAGATAATAAACAGTGAATGTCCCGGGGACAATAACTAGTAACTCCCAATGTCTACCGCTAGAGGTAAGAAGTTAACAATTAATAACTCAAAATGCAAAATAAAAATGGAATTTTCTTAAGTCCAAATTATAAATAAAGTAAACTTACTTGACATTGAATGGAGCTATTATTATCGTCTTCTTTTGCTGACCAAAAATTGTAAAAACATCTATACAGTATTGTTGAACATTATCAGGGTCTTTAGCTACCAAACTAATCAATGATGGAATCAAAAATCCCAAATGATCAAATGCAAATTGTTTGCAATGATCTTCGACTAAGTAGCTGCAAAACATATAGGCGTATGCATTAATATATAAGAAACCAGATCACCGGATCTTACACAAGGTATATGGATGTATAAACAAGATCTCACCTTATCCATGTCTCTATCATTGATGTATTCAGCCAATCATACATAAACAACTCAATAATATCTTATATAAATAAAGAGCTATCGTATGATTGACCTGCATAATCTGCATCTAAAGAAATAATTATAGGGCAATGTACATTATGTGCCCGTAGCCAACATGACATTCCCCTACAAACAGGACCTAACGGGTATGTTAGGTCAGTTGGAACCCAATCGGGTAATGCGGGAAGTGGAAGTGGAGGCCTAGGTGCTCCTGGTGTCTTCTTTTTAACCTGTACATATAATTTCAGATCAGTTGACATCATATATACACATTAACAGTCTAAATCAATGTAAATTTATCTTACAATTTCAGTCATGTAGACGACATCTGCTTTGGGCCACAATATCACCCCGCCTTCTGCATCAGCAAGTCTATCAATATCCGGGTGGGGATATGGCAATGTAGCTTCTCTCCAATCGGGTAGCACACGTATCGGGCTCACACGAACATAGCCCTGTGGCATTGGAGTCCCGTGAAACATTGCCCCAGGAAGGGACGGGTAAGCCTGCGCCTCTGCAACAACGTAGTCTTGCATTCTTAAGCGGCATGGCTTCAATGCCTACAAATTTACGTAAAGAATATTATACATATATACATATCATCTTGAAAACATAACAACTTGAAAAGACTAACTACAATGTCATAAACAATACTTACAACAGACGTGCTAGGCGATGGGTCTCCAGGATTACTCGCAGTCTGTGCATCAGGAGAAGAGTGGGTTGCCATAGGCGTATTGGAAGCCTGAGATGCCTGCCACCGCAACAATTCTTCCTTGACCTTCTCAGCAACTACATCGTTGACCTTCTTAGCAACTAAATCCTCAACTCTCTTATTCTCCTATACATGGATAAAAGAAACATTAGCTTCTTATTAATGAATTTCCTTTTGCAGTAACATTCTAAAAAAAGAATAGGTTACCTCTTCTTGAGAAAGTCCCGCTCTGGGTTTGCGCTAGGATGGCCCAAAGAATGCTTTGATGCCAACACCAGCGCCGGCACCTCTAACACGTCCAGGATGCTCTGGGTTACCCAGAGCAACTGTCAATTCATCCCTTGTGCCCTGAGGGATGAACGTGCCTTGTTTCCTCTGCTCGTGCAGCTCCCGCTAATCACCATAAATAGAAATTGGTAAGTTAACACCACAAATAATCAATATTCAAACAATTTCTCTAAGAGTTGTATTTTACCATTTTTGCAGCCGCCTCAGCAGTTACAGGCTTCTTTATTTCACCCTTCTTGTTTTGCCTACCAGCTATCCAGATATCATGGCGAGGCATGGGTGTGGCAGACTCCTGAGTAGGAGCAGACTTCTGAGTAGCCGCAGACTCCGCCTGTAGTCTTTGGCGAACGCTTGCATAGCCTTTTGGACCCATAGTGTGGTCATGCACATTCAGTGCACGCCTTGCTTTTTGTGCGTCACTGAGGGCCTAGTTAGTATGCACATTAATGATTTGGTTAGTAGCACTAAATGTTAATCTTGAATAGGTGAATACAATGTATATTAATTAAATTGGGAGTGACGCCTAATACCTTGAATTCTTCAGATTTTCTTGAAGCAACAAAATTGTCCCAATCTTCTTTGTCCAAGAAGTTCCATTGTTCAAGGGCTGACTTCTTCTTCTTATCACCCTCTTTTATGTATTCTCTGTTCAGATTTGTCCTATAATTCCTAAGCATCTTTCCAGCGCGTTGCATCACATTTTTACGATGCAACTTCTCATCCAATGCAAACAGATTTTGTAAAATAGAAATGTTATTAACTAGTATCCAAAATAGAATTGCAAATAATAGAATTTGTAATCTACAAAATATAATTGCAAATAATAATAACTCACGCATAAATCCTTCCATATCAAGTCTTTTTTCCCTTGAGGAACTTTATGCCAATTATCATACTTAACACCACAATGGCTCCGAGTGGTACACCCAAGATAGTTTACAAAATTATTGCGGTTCACTCCAATTGGATTTCCTCCATTATCAAACTCCACCACCAATTTGGATCCACTACCACTTAGCGCTAATAACTTCTTCAACAGAGTGATGCCCCTTTTCTTGTTAAGTGTTTGGTGCTGCGCATCAAGTTGCTCCAGTGCTTCAGTGGGTACAGGTGCATCAACCTAAAATTTGACAAAAATAAACACACTAAATTAGCCCAATATAGAAATATAGGATATATGACATAACTAGAAGATAATGAATTTTATAGAAATACATGATATGTTTTTAGAACTTACATTAGTATCCTCGCCATGCTCATCATGGACTTCATGCTCATCATGGACATCATGCTCATCATGGTCAGCCATCTGAAAATGTCATTTAAAAGGCAAACATTTAGCATTTGTATTAACTAAAAAAAGGCAGACATTTAGCATTTGTATTAACTAGAAAAATGCAAACATTTAGCATTTGTATTAACTAGAAAAAGGCAAACATTTAGCATTTGTATTAACATACATGTCTCTAAAATTGTGATCTTTTATCAATTAACAATCCTTCATTGTGATCTCCGCGCACATATAAGTCATCATTAGCTTCAATATTTTGTGGAGTGGGCAACCCAACTGAGAATGGACTGGAGTCATCATACTTATCATAGTACTCTATCGACATCTACTGGTTCGTAAGTCATCATTAGCTTCGTAAACTTAGCACATATAAGTCATCATTAGCTTCGTAAACTTAGCACAGCCTGTGTATAATGGTATCTCAGCATCATGCACAATGTTTGTAAAGATAGGAGGTGGATCGGTGTGCTCTACCCTACAACTATCCAGCATCGCATCAACGATGTCTGCTGGAACTGGTTCGTTCACATTTACGTCATCGGAGGCAATTTCTTCTTCCACCCAAGCACTGCTATCGACATCTACTGGTTTCGATTTTGAAATCTCTCCATGCCAGTGCCATTCTGTATAGCCTTGTACAATCCCGTTGCACATGACATGACTTTTGATTTCCTCACCAGTGTTGACTTTCAAGTTGTTACCGCAATGCCTACATGGACAGTAGAACCTATCTGTAGGTTTTTTTCCTATGTTCCTCGGCAAATCTAATAAACTGATCAAGACCAGATATAAACTCTGGGGTGCAACGATTACGAATGGACATCCATGATCTATCCATTCTATGATCAGAGAAAACAAGTATATATTAGGAAACAAGTATATATTAGGAAAAGATTAGGCAGCATTTCCCCGCTGTTCTCTAAGTACATATGTACTTAGAGAACAAACGGGGAAATGCCAACAAACACATTTGATGTCATTCTTATATATAATAAATGTGTACCACCTATCCCATCCTTGAACACCTAATCTCACTAGTAAGTGTATAATGTGTATTGGGTTTTCAAGAAAATTTCGGCAGCATTTCCCCGCTGTTCTCTAAGTATATATGTACTTAGAGAACAAACGGGGAAATGCTACCAAAATTTTCTCGAAAACCCAATACACATTATACACTTACATCCCAAGTGAGATTAGGTGTTCAAGAACAGTCCCAAACCGGGGACTATCCAAGATTTACTCCTAATGAGTCAATCTTGGATGGGTTTCTAGGCCAACAAACACAATAATAGATATCTACAATGAAGCCGGACTCCATACAAACAGTATATAATTTAGTGATTGTTCATTCTAATTTATACCAATGTACAAGTAATATAAAAAACAATGATTGTTCACATTCTAGGCCAACAAACACATGTGATGTCATTCTTATATATAATAAATGTGTACCACCTATCCCATCCTTGAACACCTAATCTCACTAGTAAGTGTATAATGTGTATTGGGTTTTCAAGAAAATTTCGGCAGCATTTCCCCGTTGTTCTCTAAGTACATATGTACTTAGAGAACAAACGGGGAAATGCTACCAAAATTTTCTCGAAAACCCAATACACATTATACACTTACATCCTAAGTGAGATTAGGTGTTCAAGAACAGTCCCAAACTGGGGACTATCCAAGATTTACTCCTAATGAGTCAATCTTGGACGGGTTTCTAGGCCAACAAACACAATAATAGATATCTACAATGAAGCCGGACTCCATACAAATAGTATATAATTTAGTGATTGTTCATTCTAATTTATACCAATGTACAAGTAATATAAAGAACAATGATTGTTGACTTTCTAGGCCAACAAACACATGTGATGTCATTCTTATATAATAAATGTGTACCACCTATAACAAACACATTGTCCAACATTAGGTTCAACACTTGAAACATACATTCGTTTTCAACATAAAAAATTTGTATCATTAGGATCCAACATGTGGATTATATGGGACATACACATCAAGGTGGTCATAAGGGAGGATATTTCCTTATTTATGAGTAAGCGATATAAGATTAAGATCCATACAAAAATTAGGGCAGAAGGAAGAAATAAATCTTCTTTAGGATACAATAGACCCTTATGGATGTATTTAGGGTCATAGGTACCATCATAGAACAAAAGGGGTACACTCTAGGATTTAAGATCACACTACATCATGTATTTTATACAAAATTACATGTATGTGTATATAAAAAATATATTTATAAGGAACTTCTATACATATCTAATCAACAAATCAGTAATTAACTAAGTATTCATCAATACTTACTATTAATCAGTATCTCTAATCATTAAAATCGGAAAGCAGATCAGTAATTGTAAATAACAAACTATGAATTGTTGAATTAAAGTAATCACTAAAGTAATACTAACCAGTAGTACCAATCATTAATCACTGAAAGCAGCAAGGAAATCAGTAAAACTAATCATGCATTACTAGTATATAAGAGCAATAGGATATTTACTTCGATGCATTACAGTAGTACCCAATTATTTCAACTTACATACCTTTCGTTAGCGGCGGCGGACAAATAGGCGAGCTCCCAACAGTGGTGGTCGAAGCAGGAAGAAGGGGGTGGCGCCGGGCGTGAGCAGGAAGAAAGGAGCTAGGGCGGCGGGTGACGCTGGACGAAGCTGGCAGGTGGGCAGGCAGGTGGGCAGGCACACAGAGCGACGGCACCAGGCGTGGCGGCGGCGCCGGTTCTCAGGCGTGGCGGCGGCGCAGGGCGATTGGAGCAGCAGGGCGGGCAGCAGGGGCGGTAGAGAAGAAACTAGCCGGAGAGGGGCGCCGGAGAAGGGGCGCCGGAGATGGGGCGCCGGAGAAGAAACTAGCCGGAGAAATGGCGCTGGAGAAGAAATCGCCGTAGCAGAGAAATCTCTCGCAATGAAATAGAAGAAAGGGGAAGAGTCGGGCGATCGAAGGTTATGAAGTTCCCAAATAGCGTCGGTTGTTTACAACAACCGACGCCTAAACATCTTTAGCGTCGGTTGTTTGCAACAACCGACGTCCAATTGGACGATATTTTCATGAAAATGTTTGGCGGGAACCACCTTCAGCGTCGGTTATACAAGGATAACCGACGCTGAAAGTGACATTTTCGGCACAAATTTTCATCGCACATAGGCGTCGGTTTTCTAGGTATATAACCGACGCTGACAATGACACTATTTTTTTATCGAAAAATAGATTTCGCGGGCGACTTTAAGCGTCGGTTTTTTATAAACAACCGACGCTTAATACAAAGCGGTACCCGTGTCTGGCTGGTCTTCGAATATAGACGTCGGTTTGCTTAAACAACCGACGCCTTATATGATAGGCGTCGGTTTTCCTTAATAACCGACGCCCAGAAAAGCGACACTGAATGCTATTTCTGTAGTAGTGAAACGTGTAATTTAGAAAATGAATCACATATGATGCATAACTACCATGGTAGAGACATCTAAGTGGATGAAATAATGACACACAATATGATGATGAAACTTTAGCAGGGTAAATTGAGAATGTAACTTATCTGAATGTCCAAATAAGAGAAAGGAAAATTCCAGTGATAAAATAAGGAAGAATTTAGTAAAACTTATGAGATCCAAAGTTTGAATTTCAAACTAAGGGAGTAAAGTTACATCACAATAACTCTATGTTATTAATAAGGATCAAACCCTAAAATGCTTAGAGTTGTAGTAGTTCAAGGGATGTCGCTAGTGATTTGACCTTGAATACTAGCATCTCTATAAAACAAAATCATGAGATTTGCACTATGAAAAGTAAACTAGTATTGATAGTAATCCAGGGTTTAAAGGTAGTTAATCTGATAGGTAGATAAACAATATGAAAATGACTTGGAGAAAGAGTGAGATATAAATTTGAAATATAAAAAATGTGTTGTGAACAAAAGAAGAAATATAATATAAGTGAAGTGCGATATGAAATAAATTCTTGCAATAATAATAAGAATGAGGAATAATCTATTCTTACCTTGTGTGTTTCAATTTTTGGGATGTTTATTCTATATGATCAAAATGAGAAGGATAAGTAACAAGAAGCAAGTAGCATAGAATGAGGAGTACTACCCTTACATGATCTGAAGTTAGCTGATGTAATTCATGCTCTTAAGATACAACATCACTATCTTTATGGTGAGGCGTGCCAGGTGTTTATAGATCATAAGAGCTTGAAATATATCTTTACCCAGAAGGATCTGAATCTTAGACAACGGAGATGATTAGAATTGATTAAGGATTATGATGTAATGATAGATTATCATCCTGGAAAAGTGAATGTGGTAGCAGATGCCCTCAGCAGGAAATCAAGTTCAACAACTGATGCATTCTCTATGGCATGTTTCAAGAGAGACCTGCTAGTAGAAATGCGGAAGTTGAACATAGACTTAGGGGTGATAGAGTAGAGCGGTTTGACTGCACAGATGCAAGTCAAGCCTACTTTTTACGATCAGATTAAGGAACTACAGTAGGGTGATAGTAAGTTGCAACAGATCATGCATGACATGACAAAGGAAAAGAGACCAGAGTTTAAGTTTTTAGATGATGATGTGTTGTATCAGCATGACATGTTGTGTGTACCTCGAGACAGTGATTTGAAAGAAAAGATTCTTGTGGAAGTTCATGCATCGATGTATTCTATGCATCCAGGCAACACTAAGATGTATATGAATCTCAAGGAGTTGTATTGGTGGCCTGGTGTGGAAAGAATGTAGCTGAGTATGTGGTTAGGTGCAATGTGTGTCAGCAGGTTAAGGCTGAGCACCAGAAACCTACAGATACTTTGCAATCTCTCCCTATACCAGAATGGAAGTGTGAATGTATCACAATGGATTTTGTGATAGGGTTGCCCAAGACACCTAAAGGTTGTGACTCGATATGGTGATTGTGGATAGACTGACTAAGTCTGCTCACTTTCTTCATATCAAGTCAACCTTTGATGTCTCAAAATTGGCTAAGATATACATTGATGAAATAGTTAGGTTGCCTGGTATTCCAGTTTCAATCATATCATATTGAGATACTAAGTTCACATCCAGGTTTTGGAATCAGTTGCATTATGCTTTGGACACAAAATTAAGATTCAGTACAACGTTTTACCCACAAACGAACGGTTAGTCAGGGAGGACCATTCATACTCTTGAGGACATGCTGAGAGCAGTTGATAGTTGCACAGGACAGGCATAAGAGTTACGCTGAGATGAGACGTAGACCTCTTGAGTTTGAGGTTGGTGATGAAGTGTATCTGAAGGTTTCACCATGGAAAGGAGTGTTGAGGTTTAGCAAGAGAGGCAAACTGACTCCTAGGTTTAAGGGCCTGTATCCTATCATTGAGAGGATTGGACCTGTAGCCTGTAGGTTGGAATTGCCATCTGAATTAGCTAATGTACATGATGTGTTTCATGTATCGATGCTAAAGAGATGTTATCCTGATACAGAGAAGATAGTGGACCCAGAACCTGCACAGCTCATAACAGATGTGTCCTATGTCGAAGGACCAGTACATATAGTTGATCGACGGATCAAAAACTCAAGAATCATGAGATACCATTAGTGGAAGTTTTGTGAGGAATCATAATCTAGAGGAAGCTACATGGGAGCTTGAGTATGAAATGTGTAACAAGTTTCCTTTTCTCTTTTAGGAATTTCGGGACGAAATTCTTATAAGGGAGGGAGATTGTTATGACCCATAATTAAATTAACTAATAAATACCTCGAATAATGTGAAGCACCTCAATTAGTGCTAAGAACCTTGTTAAACATCATGGTTAATCGAAATAAGCTAATATGTGAATCAAGGGTTGAGATTGAATCATCTGAAGAAACTAATGACAATTGCAGTATTAATTGTTGAGTTAAGTTAAATGCCAAGGTGCAATTGGTTCTTTGACTAGTTGTGACAAGATACTAATTATGATTTTGATGCCTCCAATTGTAGAGAATACCGTGCTTGAAAAGTTGCAATAGAAATCATCCAAATCGGGCATCCGAGGCATTAGATATGACGTTTCCAAGTTTTTGGGTTGGTTTTTGTAAATTTCCCATTTTAATTGATCTTTATCTCCTTTAGTGTGTCAGCTATTTTTTTCCCCTTCTATTCATTCGTCTTTCCGATCAATCTAACAGGAACCAGCCGCAGAAGCGGCGCTTGATTGAGAGCTTTAGAGGGGGGCTGCGCCCAGGCGATTTGGGGCAATTTGGAGTGTAAAAGCTAGCAATCAAACTTCATCCACCCTTTCCTTACCCTTCTTCTTCCTCCATCCTTCCTCTATCTTGCCCACCTGTAGCCCGACCTAGCTGCGATGCCAGCGGCCAACAGCAGGCCGACCAGCCAAGAGAGAGTAGGGCACGACCAATTTTTTTTAGGGCTCTTCGCCATTGATTCAGTGGCACCACCTCATCCACCTTCCTCCTACCTCTTTTTCCCCTCTTACCCCACCCTAGCGGCGCCCAGCAGCAGCCTGACCTGCTAGGGCGGCTGACCTATTGCAGGTGCGGTGCCCAGTAGTGATGCTCGACCAGTAGAGGAGGAAGGACGGCCATCTAGAGCTATAAAGGAAGCAACGTCCATCTCCTACCTCGCACCAGGGAGCGACGCCCAGCCTAGAAATCGCCCTACAGCCTTGGTCGGTGGCCAAGCTACAGCAGCTGCTGCTGTTCACGGCAAGGGGGTGTCGTTGGGTGCGCTTACAGTAGGGAAAGTCCATCCTTGAGCTCCGAAATTGAGAACCAAGCAAAGGTGTGTAGTTCCTAGCCACGATTCAGCCATTGATTTAGCCTGTATTCAATCAATACGTGAAGGAGTTCTCTGACATGTTGCTGGAATGTGAACAGTGCAATTAAAGCTTGAAGACAACCTAGAAATCACCCGGAATCAGGCCTTGGACGCATCCCCAGACGATTCCGGATAGACCAAATAAAAGTGAGTAGGATTTCATTCATTTATCATTAATAAACTCAGGCGTTTGAATATTTTCTGTTTTGAGTGCGTTTTAAGCTGATAACAGTCGTTATCAGGCGTTGGGAAGCATTTGGTGTCGCCCGACTTTTATTTCATAAATTGTTTCGTTACCCTTCTATATGACTTAATTTAGCATCTGATCAGTGTGAATTGAATCAGTGAATTTATATGGTTCATCAGAACCTATATTGTTTAGTGTGAACGTTGAAATTAGAAATACACGCCTGAAAATGGTACGGGTTGGGTATAAAGTCAGACAGTATATATTTTAGTAAATTAGCAGATGCATGATATAAGGATAGGGTGTTGCCATGTGATAAGTGAATGAGGTAACTGAAACCCTAAGGATAGGGTGTACAATGAATCAAGTATTTTGATATCAAAATTCTAAATATGAGATGTGGTGATGCTTAACTGTTGAATTGTATGTTTCTTGTGCATTTAACTTTACATGCTTATTCTCTTTGAGTTGGTATATATATACTACAGGGTTTCTTATTTTCACAATACATATCTCGTGAATTGCAGGTGATGAGATATGACATGCCCTAGAAAGGGATGTTACTGAGATCATGCATATATGTATGAAATGTTAGAATGAGAATACTTGTTGGGCAGACATGATATATGTTGAATACATGAGTTATGATGTTTCTTATGATATGATATGGCAGGCCGTGTGAGCCTTGTGTGAAATGTTAAATGAGTTATGATTTCTGTTTAAAATTTACCTATAATGTTAATGTTAGACTTAGGTGCCCTGAACACCGTAGAACCCCTTTGAGAGGTCTGCACCTTAGGGGTGAAACTCGTGTCCAACATCAACCGGTTGAGCAATTCTGGTGGCACGAGGACAGAAGGGTTATCCAACACCAACCGGTTGAGTAATTCTGGTGGTAACCCAGTGTTGACTCCCTGCGCCTGTGTACTCAGGTTAGAGGAGGAGTCTAGAGTACACTCTTTTGAGAGTGTAGTGAGGCCCTTGTGAGCCTGAGGCCCTTGAGCGCCTGAGAGTCCTGTGCAGACCAGGACGAGAAGTCAGACTTAGCATTTCCCGGGTGTGTCGCTAAGTCTTGTACGGTGTGGTCGTAGTACACTGCGAGTCTCTATGCAGAGTACACTGCATAGATCAGGGCATAAGCTAAAATATGATCATATAGGTTCACAGAGTTCCTTATAAATGAAAGAGTTAAGGAAGACTAGAGCATAGTCTTTTAGTAGTTATTCTTTGGATGCAATATTTACATTCTTTGTTATTTCAATTATATTGTTTTAGAACTACTCAGTGTAGTATTTCTTGTATATTAATCTGAATAATAAACTTAACGAGTTGTTTAGTGATAGTTAAATGAAAAACTATTCACTGAGCGAGTAGGCTCACTCCTCTACTCAAACATTTTCAGGTCAGCAACAGTTCCAGGAATCTGAAGGATCTTTCCATCCTAGTTTTTGGCAGTAGAAGGTATATGTAGTTAGTTTAGTTAGAGGTCTCTTAATCCTTTCCCCTCGGTCCTTGGGACATGGTGTGGGTGAGAGAGAGTATGTATGGCGAATGAGTAAAAGATGTAAATTAACTGTTATGTTTTACTTTCTGTTAAACAATGTTACATGTTGTAAACTTTGTTTATGTTCTCTAGCCAGTTTAATTGAAATGCTTCCGCAATAGTTTATTATGTTTTAGTTTACAGCAATAATCCGGATATCATTACGAGGTTTTAAAAAGAAAAAGTTCTCAGTGATTTGTTTATGTGATAATCCCTCTGTCGCGCCCTAATCTCGTGATTAGTGGTTAGTGTGAGATCGGGGTGTGACAGCCAACCCCAGCCCCGACCACATCACCCATCACCACCCACCGCCGGACCCCAGCCCCGACCACAACAGCCCCCACCTGCCCCACCTCTCCTTTCCAACCGAGAAGTCTCTTTGACGGCGGAACAACACGTACAACCGAGAAGCTTGAGACTGATTTTCAATTAATAAAATGTACCTTGCGACCTTTAGTTGGTGACGGCGGCACAACACGGCTCGACGGCGGCACAACACAGCTCGGCTCCTTGGACACGGCGGCCACAACGGCTCGTTGGACACGACGGCGGCATCGGAAGGACACAGAGATGGGCTCCTTGGATACAATGACAAAGAAGGAGGGGGTCTCTAGCGTTGTGCATTTGAGCAAAATGAAATGAAACAGAATTCAATAGGGCCTAGTCGCGCATTTTGGTAACAGCCTGACCTTTAACGTCAATTAACTGACAAAACCGACGCTAGAAGTCAGGTCTATAGGGTCGGTTATTCTAGAAAACCGACGCTAAATCCTAAGTGGTGCCCGAATTTTCGTAAACCATCTATAAGGTCGGGTATTTGAAAAAATAGACCCTAGAGGTCAGTATCTATAAGGTCGGTTATCCATAAAAACTGACCCTAGAGTTCCAAAGTGGTGCCCGTGTTTTTGTTTGACCCTATAGCATCGGTTATTTGAAAAAACCGACGCTATAGATCGAGGCGCAAAGCCAAAATCACGTGAATTTTTTCCGCGGGAAACCTGTAAGGTCAGTTTTTATGATAAAATCGATGCAATAGTCTATTAGGTCAGTTATTCTAATAAAAATGACGCTATGGGCAGCGACGTTACTGGACAAAAATGTAGTAGTGAGTAGAAGAGGTACAAATCATGAAGTAGGATTCAATTACAATGCTCCAAGTGCCATACAATGGCGGTGGTTGATGAAGGAGGTGGGAGCAGAAGTCACGATGACAGATTTAGGAGGTGGTGGTGACAACTCAAGAACCTCTAGGAGGCATCTGATGGAAGAAGTATTTTGTCGGTTGAGGGGGATTAAGCACAACTCCAGGACTAGAGAAGCGGGAATCAGTCAAGGTCGGGAGTTGGGAGAGGAGATCCAACTGGTTCCATAATGGGTGCTTCATTTCAATTGGTCAGTAGTTTTCTAATTGTTGGCCTAATTTGACATCTTATATTGATTTTTGGTCATACAAGAGAATCCTACACATTCTCAATCGATTGTGAAACAATCATGATAGTGCTTCCTTTCCCTCTTCAGTGTTTGGTAATACATTTGCAAGACACAATACTAGTTTCGCCACCACAATTGCTATGAAGGTGATTTTACTGAACGTCATGAGAACTTGGTGATGAGATTTCACATGCAATTGGACTCCTTTGCATTGATGTTTCCTATTTCCTTTCAGGCTTCTTAATCCCCCACCTTATCAAGGAGAAAGAAAACATGTCGTGATGATGTTTTGGAAAAAAATTGTGTATGCTCTATAATAAAATTTTCTCGGATGGTGGCAGTGACAATGTTGGTTTCTAATATTGAACTCCTGACAAGGTTCATATTTTTAAGTTGTCAGGTTTGATTTTATTGAGCGGTAGGCTACCATGTTATTGAAGTTGACTAGATAAGCAGGTGATCAATTACCAATTTCCCAAATACATATGTGGTCAATCATTCATCAAGCTATTGGTTCTCGTTGATAGTATATCATGACAATTGCTTTGTCAGATGGAAGGAAACTACAATAGTCACAGTGCAAGAATTCTGATTCTCCTTCAGCCAAAAATGTGTTTTCTGTTGGATCCTACCCTTGTTCATTTCTACCTTACTGCATATTTCTTTCCAAAGCGTGATGGGAAAATCTCTCCATGAATAGACGATTGCCTAAAATTAGAAATAAAATACCAGGTCTCTAAAATCTCAATAATTCACACCCATCTTTTGGTTTGAGATTTTAAAAAATACAAAATGATCAAAAGCATGTGCATATGGTCTCCATGTGGTTTTCCTTTGGATTTTGTAATGGAAAGAAGATGAATTGCAATGTATTTCTTTTTCCTTTAGGGTAATTTTCTTTTAGTAGTTATAAATTATAGTGGAGTGTTTCTTATTTGGTTGGATCATAGTATAATTGTTATATAAATCACTTATTGAAATTAATCTATAAACTTTATTTAGCATAAGAACATCCACTTCTTAAATAAACAACATGTGTAAATTATAAAGTATAATATCTACACAATATACAAAAAGGCATAAAGGATAGATTTCATTTCTAGTTAGGATGTGAGAGAAAAAATGCGATGAGAGGAACTAGAGGTAACTGTGTTAAGAGAGAAGCGGACTAGGTCATCATGCCAAAAGACAACATGGAAGAGGAGGAAAAGTTTCATAGGGGATAATCGAGAAGCGACTTCTTATCAAAAATAAGAACCCTCTTGAGTTGGGTATGGATTCTGTTATGAGGGATTGTGATGTAGCGATGATCACAATTGATTCAATACTAAATCCATATCTAAGAAATCATCTACAATTGTGGAAATAAGATAAGAGTTTACATCTCTATTAGAAACAATTGAATAGGTGGAAACACTGTAGGAAGATGAAGAGATGCATGCAGTTATATTTGAAAGAAAGAAAATTTTTAGAGATGCAACCTCAATATCATCTCCTTCTCAAGGTAATAAATTCATAATTTATGACAATCTAGAACCTTTACATCCTCGTGATGTTTTGATTGGGAATGAAATTAGACTCCCTATATTGTTGATTTCCATTGAGGCTTATGCAATTATGCATAAACCTTGGAGGTACATAGTTGTTGTCAAACTTTTAGAATATACATAGGTAATTTGACTCATTGTATCAGATAACGGGTATGTGGAGGCATGTTGCAAGGTGGAAAACATATAAACTAACCCTTAATCACTTTCCTAACTAATTAATCAATGAACAATATTGTTTGAATGTGTTGACGTAGGGTTGTGGTTTGTTTTGGGGTGTTGTCTTATAGTGAGTCGCTATGATGAGAATGTTATTTTGACTTCAAGAATTCCTCTGAGAATTGTTACTTGGGCTCAAATCATTGATTTTCCATCCATCTGTATAACTAATCATTTTTTGACAAAATTGCACCACTCCTGAGAGATTAATTAGGGTTGACTGTTACACAATATGGTGTACACAAAGCTAGTTTTCAAGATTGGCCATTGAAGTTGATACCTATTGTCCAGTGCATCCAACAGTTGTTATCAAAAATTCATATTTCAAAGTCTAATAAGGAATGTTGCCTACACTCTTACACAAATGTAGTATGATAGGCCATGAAGATACTAAGTGCACTTCATCATTCGATCAATTTTATTCACAATAGCATAATCAACCAAGTGAAGCCACATGAGTCATCTAGAATGAGACACGAGAAAGATGGCACATTTACTACGGATGAAACATTCATGCTCAATGCCCGAGTATGAATAACATCAACATGTCAAGTTATAAGGAGAAGGACAAAACATATGACTAATAGGTCTATAGTTGTTGCAGAAGATGAAGAACTAATATAGAAAGGAGACACAATTGTTGTTAGCATAACTACACATCAATATGCAGTAAAACAAAATATTTGGACCCAAAAGAGATAGCAAAGTACTACAAGAAACGGAGATGCTCAAGTTAAAGAGGAACTTTTGCTTTTGTATTATATTTTTAAGAATAAAGATGTGTTGATTCTAGCTATATAAAAGTTTAATGTTTTCATTTGTGTTTGCCATTAATACCAATCAGACATGCTTTTTTTTTCTTGAAAAATAAAGACCGTTAAAGTTTTAATCATGATTGGTGATTAAATATACATTTCACATAGTTTACTCCTAAAACCCTGATTAACGAGGATTACTAGAAGTAGCTCCCGATAGAGCAAAAACATTATCAACCTAGGCTCTTGGATTATAATCGAAGTGGTCGCTAGAGAAATCTAGTTAGATCTAAAGAAAAAGACAGCAATGTGAATATGTCATGGTCATTGTAGGATAAGTAACACCCTCTTTGTTAAACAATGATAATTCTTGCACCTAAGAAGGTGTGTTGCTTAAAATATGAATATTTATGATGGTCTTTTGATTTATGCATGATTTTAATGGATGTGCAATATGTAAGATACATACATATATACACATAAAAATATATACACACATATACATATACATATATGTATTATCATTTTATTCTAGGGTTTATGTTTCTCCTCCCTAATAAGTACTAGAACCATGAAAATAATTAAAATCCCATCTTGTAATGATGAACGAATATTTTTAGGACCGATAGAAGGAACTCCTTCCTCTCATTGGAAGCTTACTCCTCATGTATGATGTATGATAAACTACCATGACCTTGACTAAGTTCCACGGACCCTAAAATGTACATGGATTGGGTTCCATTATAAATGACTGTACTGTATATGTGATTGTAATTGTATGAGTCTGTGAAAAGTGAGGAAGATTGTGCTATTTTCACATGGTAAAGTTATTATTGACAAAACTGCATATAACCAAATCTTCAAACTTGTATTCATGCTACTTTATGACATTCATTGAGTTGAATCTTCAAACTAGATTTTTAGATAATGTAGTTAAAATAATTGGATTACATGAATCTACATTAACAATGTATTGTGGATGATTTGAGTTAAAGTTGATAGAAAATTCCTATTTAGTTACTTACCGTGATGAATTGATGTAATAATTCCCTTGGGTAAATTGTTCTTTTTTCTAGCAAAAACTCTTATTTCCTTTCTCTTTCCATTTCTCCACTCTTAGATGGAAACTATGACATGTTCCTTATATCTATATAAAGCTTTGTTAAGTTATAATTTGTATACTAATACAACTAAAATACTTCCATATTACCAAAAAACCTACCGACCAAAAAACTATTGTGAACTTGTTGTCACTTCAACACCCGTATCCATGTACGACACCTTAGTAGAGGTCATATAGAGGTAGTGGTCATCATATGACCCTATAGAGGTACCTTGGCTTTAGTAAGTTGTAAACAATCAATGTATCAAATTCTTCTTTAGCTACAAAGTTTCATGGTTTACTTAGTAAAAAGGGATATAAGACCATTACTTAATAAAAACACATATAACACATCACTAGGGAAATTAATGTTAGCATTGTTGAAGTAAGTTGTGTTTTTTTTCTATTTTTTGTTGAATAGTCTACTATTTTGAGGCTCTTAAATGTTTCACAGGCCTATTTGGGACATAAGGCCTTACTTTATCTACATATATGATGACATCTATAAGAATTATCATATAGTAGCAAGTTTATAAAATATAGCTCTCTTGGATACATCTCATCAATTTATATCATTTAGCATATATAAATGCTTCTTTTGGTTTTGGACAGAGAAACAATTTGAATTTACAATATAGTGAAGAATATACAACATGAAAGTCACTTGTACTTTCATAAGATATATGCCCTAGCATGTGAAAGAAATAACATGGACAGTTAGTATTGATACCTAAAATAAAAAATGCATAATCATGTATACAACGATCAATAATGTTAATTTGGTTCAAAAAGTGAATAGAAAATGCAAGACCCAAAGCCAAACAGAAATTATCTCTAAGTTTGACATGTTGGATCCAAACCAAACAAATACATTTTGAGTTATCAATTTATGTAACCTTTATGTTTTCAACTACCAACCTAGAGAATCCAAAAAAGGATAGAACCTTACAGAACAAAAACCTAGAATAAGTAAACAACAAGTACATTAATGTAAAAGATATGTACATGTGCGGTAATAAATCAAATTTAATAAAGGGAAGGAAATGATGGAAGCATAGGGACGATCCCAAGACGGCTGATGTTGTTAGAAGTGGATGCTTTTATGTGAATTTCTATTTTTTACTTTCTCATTCCCAATGAAGAAAATGAAGCTTTTCAAATAATTTTGATGTTGATTCAATTAACATAATATATGTTTAGATTCAGGTTTGTGAAAGATTTAAAAAGGATGGAACTTGAAGAATACTCTAATCCCTAGTATTTATCATTATAAACCATCAATTTGACCTTAAACAATGCAAAAAGAAATCTAAACGTCTGAAGTGGAAAAATAATGAGCATTGGAGACAACTTGTCAACATGATCGCCTTACACCTAAAATGCCACATATTCGTCGGACATTTCATTGAACATGAGAAACATCCCAAAACCAACTTTCTAGAAGGAGAAGGAACACACATAGGTGTGGATGAATCTATTTTTCCTTATAAAAGATTTTATCCAACTAGATTTTTAGAAGGAGAAGGTGAGGTTTCATCACCAACTATGATAATTTATCACCAACAATAACAAAAAATATTATATCTTATAATTGGTGGGGTGTGCCATGTCAAGGAAGAAGTGCAACTCCAAGGTGACTTGTGAGGACCCCGATAGCAAGCTACCATGGTGGCCCCTCCTGCGGTCCTATGGTGCATGTATTAGATATTAAATTGATAAGAACATATACTACACTTAATCTTAGTCAAAAGGCCAAGAAAGATATAAGTTGGAACATATTAGGCAGGTCAAATCATGTTAGGTAGGGCGCTTCAACTGTCCCATGGGGTCGTAGCATGATGGGCTTGGTCATTGTGGTCGCTTCAGGTCATTGTCGGTCTTGTGCAGTCGATGTGTGCTCTTGGGCAGTTTATGTGTGTTGGCCTGGGGTCTATGTGACTACTCTGGGCTGATTTTAGACATTGCAAATTGGATTTTGGGTCAAAGAGTTTAGAGGGAGGCTAATTCATCGTATTTGGACTCGATATGGGTATTGCAACCCATTTCATGGATCTGCTACCTACTAGAGGTAAAAGTGAGGGTCTAAGTGGCATGTGTGTGGGCTGAAATGCAAATATTTCCACTTGTGCGTATATATATGTGCTCCATTCAATTCTAGGCTCATATTAGTTTGTTTGAAATTGGGAAGAAGTCATTGGAGCTGCTCCTGTTCAGGAGTGTTAACTTTCGTCCATCCCTGCGACAATGTCAGGAATGATTGGGAACAGAGTTAAAAGTTATAGTCCCATGTGCGCTACTCTCGGAGCAAGGTAAAGTCACGATCTGTGATATTGTTTCGTTGAGAATGGGAAATGGTGGAACAAACTAATATGAGATAGATTTATGCAGAAAATCAATACCTTACGGGTGCTACGAATTTATAAATAAACTAATAAATACACTCATGCACGTGACATATAAGATTAGATACATTTTTCTTATATAATCAAAATATTACTTTCGGATTAATTTAATTCATATTATTGATTGACTAAATAATATTCGATCTTCACGCAAAAACACACGAATTTGGGTTATTTAATGTGATAATAGTTGGAGTACATTGGCGTGTAAATACTATGACAAGAGATAATGTAATTAAAATATTGATAATGTGAGAAAATTTCGGAGAAGACAAACCCTCTTTTTTTGTGTATATAAGTGTAGATGTGTGAAAGAAAAGATTCAATCGGAGAGATGAGAGATATGTTTAATGATTACTATAGAGCTTTTCTTCAAAAAGACGGTACGGCTATCGGAAGTAAGATCTAATGATAGAGTTTTTGTTGGGAGAATGTAGATTAGTAGGGACCTAAAAGTGGAGAATTTGTTAGATTCGTACATCTTGTAAGTAATCGATACAAAAACACACACAATAAAAGTAACAATTCAAAAGTGGAGAAACCGACGAAGTGAGGAGAGAGAAAGGAAAGAGTGGGTCGTACACAAATATAGAGAGAGTGGGTGGGTCGTTGTTGGATTTTAATCAAAACATATGCATATGAATAAAGTCGGGGAGGTACCACGTAAGTGGGCGTAGTTGTTTACTGTCTTCAATAGTAAACGACAGAAAATTGTTATGATGTGTTTCATTTATTTTTTAGAAATTGGAAAATTTTGGAAATTGTGTTTCGTTTATTGCCATTAGTGAATTAATACATAAATGAATTTATTCATTGACGACATATTTCTATTCTCTTATAATTATTAGGAAATAAAGAGAGGAGAGTAGGGTCGGGAGAAGAAGAACCGTTGGTAGAGGAAAATAAAGCAGTTCGAGAGAAATTTCGAACTAAAAGAGTGGTTATTGTCGTGTTGGTGGAGAGATAGCAGGAATAGGGGAGAGAACTGACGATAGTTATAGATGAGCGTGGGAGAGAGAGAGAGAGGTCGTCACCGTTTGTGGGATGTGAGATTTTTTTTTTTTTTTGAAAAAAGAAATGTAACCGTAAAGAAAGAGTCAATATTTGCGGAAGAGTCTCGGTGGTTGGGGATGAAAGTATGGATATGAAGAACATGGAGAGAGAGAATTAAGAGTTGTTGAAGATCCGAAGATAAGAGAGACCGGAGACCATGGATAATATTTTTGGTACAACTTCTTCCTGTTCATTATCTCTATATCTAAGGTGGTGCATATTTTTATTTTGCCCTTTCAAAAACGCATTCCCAAATAAAAAAAGGCTACTACTTTTCTACGTCAGTTTCGAAAAATAATCTCGCAACAGCTAAAAGATGTGCATGTGAATGAAAAAGCTGCCCAAACAATAAACTTTTTTTCCCTACCCATCAAAAACCCCAAAAAGAGAAGAAAAGCTTATGAGAGTGAATAAAAGCATAAGAGTTGTGCCCAAAAAATAATATCCCACACTTATCTTCCCAAAAGTACCCATCTTTAAGCATGGTAGATCTGGGGAAGTGGTACGTAGGATGTGAAATTACTGCTCTAAAGCCAACTGGCTTGGACTGCAGGGACCACTTGCCCGTTAACGGACCCTTACCTTGATGGACCGATGAGAAACAAGAAAACCCCAAAAAGCCTTAAGCCTTCCCAAAATTCCCACCTTCCACTCCCAAGCTATTTGGTGTGAAAGCTAACTTCGAAACCATGCACCAAAAGTTTCCCCGAAGCTGAAGAGATTTTTTTACTTAAATAAGACAAGAAAAGTAAAAGTCCATTGCTCGTATTAGACGTAATTTTCCTCAGGGCATCTAAAAAATTCTTTTAACCCCTTGTCCAAAGACTACGCCTGGCTTTGAAGAAGTATCACAAACAAAGTTTTAAGATAGATATAGATTGATTGAGGACAATCAAAATGCTAAGTTTAGGGGAGTTGATAGCACCCATTTTATGGCTATTAAAGCCTATATTTTGTTATCAAATCTGCCTCCTAAACCGTCTTCCTCTCCGTTTTATCTCGTCATTTGTACAAAAATGACCCACACTATGCTCCTAACAATATTTCCCATCTTTTGAAGAGTTTCCCTCTTTTTTCCACCCAAAGAACGCTAATGGGCCCGTCCCGACCCATCCACAACAAGTAAACTACCCCTGCCCTTCCAATGGTGCGCGACACACCCCTTTACCTACCGTGGTCTCTGCCCGATACGACAACAACCCGACACAGGCGTGTCGCGCGAGGAGCTCCGACGAGCGACGTGCTACTTACCGTTAAGGCCACCCTTCAGTGCAGCAACCCGGCAGAGCTTTTACCTGTCACGGTCTAGCGAGATTCACTCGCAACCTGGAACATGATGGCCCCACCAACCCATGCTGGGGAATGAACGTATCGACCCTCTCCCAAAGCCAGGTGGGCAAAGCAGACAAGGGACATGTGGCCCAACGAGGACCGCAATTCCTACCAGCCGCTGCCTATAAATAGCAGTTACAAGACTTCAATGGGATGGGTCGGAACTTGACGAGAGATAACTTGGGAATCCACAAGGAGCTAGTGCGTCGAGTTCCCATGCGTGTCGGGCGATACTAGGTGAGAACATCTCCAACCCGAGAGGGGCGGGGAGAGTTCACTTAGAACTCGTCCTGGTAGCCGCAGCAACACGATACGACTGAGAAGGCCACCCCAATGTGTCAGGTCCCTAGATGGGCCTCAACCCGAGACGACTCACCCTTCTATACCCGATACAAGGAACCAGAGAGCCTAAGTGATTCCTAACCCGACACAATACCAAACCCGATATGGACCAACCGTCATGACATGTCGCCCAACAGGACTGGCTGCCCAACACAGCCATACGAGGTAGGGAGCCCTTGCCTGATATGCCCTCACCCACCGCGGTTCGTGACCCGACATGGTCAAGAACCTAACACAGGCGTATCCCACTGAGGCTCCTTCCTGGTATCGGGTTAGCAGTACCTTAGGTGTCCGTTGTTGTATGTTGACCTCCTACATCAAGGAGGCTGACACCTATCTTCCCTTTCTCAGCATTTTACTTTCATTTACTTATGCATTGTAACTAAAACCTTTTCATATATCTAAGCTTATTGGAATCTGTGGAGTTTATCTCATACTGTTCTGTGTATGGTTTATTTTTGTTGGATGATTTCTTCATAGCATATGAACTCTAGTCTCTTCTGTTGGATAGTGCTTTTGACTAGCTATCAAATCGTGTTTCTCAGTTGGACTCCCTTGAGAGAGGGAAGTCCCAACTCTAGAGTTTGGTCTGATCTGGGTGTACGGGAGTACCCAGGATTAGGGCTGCCCCAGCTTATCTTTCCACTCTGGTCTATTTTCAGTACTCTTAAGAGAGAGAATTTGTTCATAGCCAGAGACATCCTCTTTGAGAGAAGAGAATGTTGGGTGATTTCTGTTGCCGCATGTTATGCTTAAGTTTTCTTCCTTCATACTTTACCTTAACAATGGCTTTATCTCATCAGTTTCTGATATACCAAACCTATATAAAAACTGCTAACCCAAAAACTTCAATCTTTCTGGTAACTCCCTTTGGAGATAGGCTTTTAGTTTAATTCTTTAAGATTCTTTCGTATTACAACAACTCTACCTTTTTACCCCTTTCGATGTGTTTAGACAAGTAAAACTTGAGTTCCGAAGCGCCGTTATTCCTATCTCTATGTTCAACCCCGAACTACTTCGACCCTGTGCTAGTTGCAGGCATCTTAAACATTCATTTATTTAAATTTTAAAAGGCTGATAACCTAGACATGACTCCATCTTTTGGACCCACGTTTAAGGCTCATCAGTATCCTCCTTTCCTTCCCTATTTTAATGTTGTTAATATTCCTCTCACCTTCTTTCAGGTCGGAACCATGACCTTCCATGGTAAAACTCCACCTAGAACCCTAAAACATCTTATCTCCATGTTCTTTTGCTAGGGTTTGCACCTCTAAAGTGGAGAAGGTGATCTTTGCTCAAGAAACGAGCTTGGCTTGGAACAACTAAACCTTCTAATCTTTGGATCCTTGCTGTTTGGACCTTCTTACCTTCCTAGAGGTGAGTTTTGTTAACCCCCTTCTCACATATTGCTTACTACATGCTTAAAACTCACGCTTCTATGTTTAAAATCGATGATTTCCATATCTTTTTACCATGTTCTTCCAGGGTTTTGGTTTCTTGCTATTGTACCTTCTCTAGAAGCTCTAGTTTGGTTACCTATGCAACTTCAAACATGATATTGGGTCAAATGGTGTTTTCTCCCTCTCCCCCTCTCTTCAATTATCTTGATCGGTTTGATGATGTGGCAATTTCCTATTAGTCAATATTGAAAAATTCATATCTTCTAATCTGATTATTTAAATTTGACAAATAAATATGTTTTGGAATTGGAAAATTTGTCTCTATCTAATAAAAATATTTTCAAGATCTGATTTCATGGTTTGACGAAGGGTGATTTTTTGTAAAATGAATTTGATGCATAAAATCCATAAAAATTACATCTTAATCAGCATAACTCAAAAATTAACATAAAAATATGTTTTCTTCATCAGGAGAACCTAATAAGTTCATTGGTGATATTTTCAAAATCTAAATCTGACTTTTGCTAAAAAGTTCTGAAATTAGGGTTTCTATATATTAATGTGCACTATGTACTCTAATACATGTTAATACATTGAAAATAGGCAAAGTAGAACTTGGACTCAAATAAAGTCATGAAAGTTATTAATTGATATCAGTAACAGAGATATGTGCATTCCTTACACCCTATGTTGGGATAATTGCAGCCAAACCCTATATTTCCCTAATGAGGCTTAAATGAACCCTAAATCTTATATTCTTGAATCCTAATGTTGTTTATGTCTCAAATCAGATTATAATTTCTTCTTGTTTGGGTCTTATACCCCATTGCAATGCTTATTGAATATTATGACTACTCTTTCTATGACTACTTTTCTAGCATGTAGATTTATATTCTATTTAATTGAAAGTAGCAATACTTATGCACAACCACCCACAAAGGGCATGTATTTAATTGCCCTGGGGAATGTTTTTATTATCCCCTATATAATTGTGTAGGTGACTGGGAATGTCTTATTCTCCCCTCACCTATAGGTTAGAGGTTCGGTAGGTGCCTCAACCCTACTTAGTTAGGTAGACATAATTATCTTACATGCAAATCATTTTTAATATAATTGTTAATGGCAAGTTTCTTTTGAATATGGCCTCATACTCTTGTTAACTTCATCTTATGATGAACCCTAGAATGTTCTTATTTGCTTTACTTATCTTGTTATCCTAGACTATTTTTGTGACACATACCTTATTTTCTTTCCCCTTTTTCTGGGTGATTTCCCAACCACTCAGGTGCTGGTGCTGAGCAAGGAGAAGGACAAGTTTGAAGGAAGTCATCTCAGGAGTATATCTCAAGTTATCTGAAAGGATGTCTAAGTTTATATAGCCAGATCCTTTTTTCTTATCTTTTTCTTTTGGGAACAATCATGTAATGAACAATGAAAGTCATGTAATAGGCTTAGTACTTGTATTTCCACTGCTATTGATATTTTATAATGTATTCGGTGCATGGTTATTTACTTGGAATATTATACATGCATCCCTTAATATCTTTTGTCTTTCTAAAAAGATGGATGTTTTGTACTTCCTTTAAATTTTAGTTAGGAGGTGATCTCTCCTCTTTACAACATGGTATTAAAACCTTTAGGCAACTATTAGGACATGAAATTAAAGCAAAGGTGTTTAGAATGGATCAGGGTTTTGGGGGCTGACAATATTTTTCTCCGCACCACTAGCTTGGTTTACGAGGACTGTCGTGCCCATATGATATCGGCCTGGCCTGAGCTGATATGAATTTCCCAAAATAGTTTGCATTTAGGAAATAACATTCTAGATATTCTTTTCTCGTCGATGCTTCTATTCTTTTCTCATCTATGATTCAAATACTCCTGGGAACTTAATATGTTAACCCTACCTTTCAGGATAGGTGACTTGTTCGATAGCAGGAACAAGGGAAAGGAGTCGAACCCTGATGACTCCAATGTGGGAAACACTCCTGTGACTCCTGTTAGCCATAGTGTGGTCAACCCTACTACTCCGGGCACCCTCACCTTCACATTGGAGTAAGAGCTAGCAATGTTGTGCCAGTTGCTCTCCACCATGACGGGGTAGCTCCACATAGTGGCCGCCAACACCAACAAGCTGAGGGAGTTCACCCTCACCAACTTCATAAAGATGCAACCACCCTACTTCAAGGGTGAAAGTGAACACAACATGGTAGATAAAGCTGACGACTGGGTGTTGCCTTTAGATCGGACCTTCGAGGGTATGGCATGCCCTCCTCACCAGAAGGTTCAGTTCATGACGTATGTGCTGGACAGACAGACACATGTCTAGTAGAATGGTGTCGCCCGCACTCCAGACACCTCTACCATGGAGTGAGACTAGTTCCTGAAGCTCTTCAGAGAGAAGTATATCTATCCCTCCTTCTTGAGGAAGAAGGAAGCTGAGTTCTACAGTCTTAGGCAGGGAAACATGAGTGTGGCCAACTACATCTAACAGTTCCTACTTCTGGAATGCTATGTCACTGACCTTGGAGCTGAGAGAAGGGCAACATTGTTCTTGGAGGGCCTGAACTACCAAGTGGGCTGAAGTCTTGTTCTATAGCTTCCACTCACCTTCCAACAGATGGTGGATAAGGCTCTAGTCATCGAGTCCTACCCAAGATTCAAATCCTATGGACATAGTAATGGCTACAACAACAACAAGAGGAAGAACCCTACCCAGAATGAGAATCACAGATGTGATCAGTGCAATAGGTGCTCTCACCACCATCCTCCAGGGAGATGCAATGCACCTGCTCGTAGAGACAACTGGCCTCCTCCGACCTACCATGAGTGTGGCCAAGTTGGGAATAGCTGACCACTCTACCCCTATTTCTAGTAGGGATAGAATAATGCCCAGTAGTCACAGTAGCCAAGGCAGAATCTACCTCCGCGGAATAATAACAACAACAACAACAACTAGAACCCAAGGCAACCGCCAGTGGAGAGGCAGAATGGGAGAGTGTTTGCTCTCAATGCTGAAGAAGCAGGTGAAGATAATGAAGTTATTGAAGGTACCTTGCATCTTAATATGCATCCTATAAAGGCACTATTTGATTCTGGCTCATCCAATAGCTTCATATCCTGTTAGCTTGCTTCTATGTTAGAAATAGAATATGAGTATATGGATCACATATTAGATGTAAAAAGTGGTAAGATCTGTTCTTCGTATCTCCAAACTCTGACCATAGACCTCTGTATATCTGGTATAATGTTTTCCTTAGATTTCATCTTGCTCGACATGACTGCCTTTGATGTCATCCTGGGAATGGATTGGTTGAAGAGGTACAAAGCTGTTTTGTTTTATGAAGAATCAAATGTTAGTTTGTCACATGCTATTGAGGTAAGATTGTGTGTTAAGGGTAGGAAGTGAGAGGATCAACAATTTGTTATCTCCTCCATCAAAGCTGAAAAGCTAGTCTCACAAGGGTGTAGAGTTTTCTTAGCCTCTATAGTCCTTGAGGCTACACCTCCTTCTCTCGACCACATAGATGTGGTGAAGGACTTCTCGGACGTCTTTCTCAAGGATTTACCCGATTTTCCACCAACTCGGGTGGTGGAGTTCTCCATCGAGCTTGTACCCAGAACTTTTCCAATATCGAAGCTGCCTTACTGCTTGACCCCTGGCGAGCTTGCTGAACTGAAGAAGCAGCTAGAAGAGCATTTCAACATGGGCTTCATCTGCCCCAGTGTTTCACCTTGGGGAGCCCCTATCATGTTCATGAAGAAGAAGGATGGTTTGATGTGGATGTATATGGACTACCACATGCTTAACCAAGTAACAGTGAAGAACCGTTATCATTTGCCTCACATCGATGACTTGTTCGACCAGATGAAGTCAACCAATATGTTCTCCAAGATGGATATGTAAAGTGGCTACTACCAGATGTGCGTGAAGGATGATGATGTCCTTAAGACGGTGTTCAGAACTTGCTATGGGCATTAGGAATTCATGGTCATGCCTTTTGGCTTGAAAAATGCCCATGTTACCTTCATGGACTTGATGAGCCAAGTGTTCTATTCATACCTTGACAAGTTTGTGGTGGTGTTTATCAATGACATTTTGGTTTATTCTGAGACGTTAGAAAAACATGGCGAGCATCTGCGGATTGTACTCAACACACTATGAGAAAATCAACTCTATGCAAAATTCTCAAAGTGTGAGTTCTGGATAAAGGAAGTGATGTTTTTGGGTTATGTGATTTCTGTTGGACATATAGTTGTTGATCCTGCAAAGGTAGAAGTTGTGACCAAGTGGAAAGCTTCGAAGAATCCCTCAGAAATATGTAGTTTCCTCAGTTTAGCAGGTTACTATCAAAGGTTTATCAAGAGCTTCTCTGAGTTGGCCTTGCCTTTAACCAAGATGACATGAAAGGAGGTCAAGTTCTCTTGGACACCAAAATGTGAGAATAGTTTCTAAAAGCTGAAGAAGTGTTTGACTTCTACTCCCATTCTTGCTTTGCCCGTTAAAGGCATACCCTATGTCATCTAAACCAATGCTTCTAAACAAGCCTTAGGGTGTGTTTTGATGCAAGATGAAAAGGTGATCTCCTATGCTTCCCGCCAACTGAAATTGAATGAAGCCAATTGGCCTACACATGATTTAGAGCTTGCTGCCATTGTTCAAGCTCTGAAAAATCTGGCGAAACTATCTCTATGGTGTGAAGTTTGAAGTTTTCTCTGACCATAAAATCTTGAGGTACCTATTGACATAGAAGGATCTGAATCTATGACAGCGAAGGTGGATGGAATTTCTCAAAGATTATGACTTCACCATCACCTATCATCCCGGTAAAGCAAACGTCATAGCTGATGCTTTAAGTCGCAAGAAGGATGCTATTTTTGCCGCTCTGAGATGTTCAGTATGGGAAAATCTTAAACATGTGACTAGTTGGAGACCTCAGCCTGTCAATTCAGTGGATGAAGACAAGTTGTGTGTTCATATGTCTAGTTTGACTGTTATGCCGACCTAGATCTCAAAAGTCATTGTTGCACAGTTGGAAAGTTCTGAGCTGGAAGAGATGAAGGCCTTGACCAAGAAACCACAATCTGACTTCTCTGTCGGAGTGGATGGTGCTATCCGCTTCAGATAAAGGTTGTGGATTCCCGACGTAGGTGATCTGAGACATAATATTTTGAGTGAAGCTCATGGTTCCAAGTACACTATTCATCCTGGCACAACAAAAATGTACAAGGATTTACAGCAAAGCATGTGGTAGAAGAACATGAAGAATGCTATGGTTTTGTTTGTCGTGAAGTGCTTGACATGTTGATGTGCACAAATCATATCATCTTTTGGATCATGTTTGGTTGCATATCCATGTTGTTTTGACTCAATTATCACTCTCATTCATGCTAGATTCTATATTTTCAGCTATTCTTACCTGTCTCATGGTTTGTATTGTAGGTACTACATATTGCAATGAAATTATGAGTAATATATCATATTATCTCTTATTGGATCACTCCTAAAGTATCTACATGTTTTGGGGTTCGAAATTGCGCAAATACCACTTTTTACGGCATGTAAATCGGACCTACACACTGAAAGTTATGAGCAAAATACACAACAGCCCAGAATAGTGAGGTGCACGCCGTGCACCTGGGAATTTCAGGCAGATAAAAGTTTCTGGAAAGTTGCACGGCGTGCACCTGGGAGCCAAAAGTTTCTGGAAAGTTGCACAGCGTGCATTTCCAAAGTGCATGCCGTGCACAGTGTATTCTGGAGCAAACCGAAAGTTTCTGGAAAGTTGCACGACGTGCATTTCCAAAGTGCACGCCGTGCACCTGGCAGTTTCAGCACTTTGTAAAATACGAGTTTTTGTTTAAAACGAAGGGGGGACTTAATGGGCGGTTATGCCCGGTCATTTGTGTTAGTTCCCTCATCCCAGAGCAAGCCTAGAGCATAGGAGGGCGATTTTGAGGGGAAAGAAGGTGGTTTCTTGCCAAAGAAACCCCATTCTTCCTCTCTTCTTCTCCAAGCTTCTTCTCCAAGGTGCAGCCAAGCTTCCCCAACTTTGTGCAGCCTCTCGGGAGAGGAGCCAATCCATTTTGGAGCAGCTTTAGGAGTGGGATTTCGTCCCCAAGATGGAATTCTACTTCTCTTGGGTTACACTTTCAATTCTCCTAGCTTTTCCTTCTCTAAACCATGTTAAACTCTGAAAATTCTGTAGCATTTCTGCAATACATGATCATGGATGAGTAGAATCCGAATCTTGGACATGGGAGAGTAACTCCCATGTCATAGCTTGTATGAACCTATGAATTTCGTACTAAATGTTAGTTTCTTGCATGTTCCAAGATTTATTTTAGATCTGAAATGCTTGTTTGTGTGATTGGCCATCATACTTGCATGTTTTATGCTTTCTTTCATAATCTGAGAAGATGTGTTTGAGAGTATGGTGTTACTCTTTTGGCAACTTGTCCTTGACCGCGAGAGTGGCTGGGATTATGTTGAGGAGCAAGGTTTGTGATTTGAAATGAAATACATACACGAGAGTGATGTATGGAGTTAAAATCATCATCATTTCACCAGGAGGTGAGTGATGACTACAAACCTCCTTTGCAAGTTAATTAACATGTTTAAATTTGTATTTTAATATAAGCTATGATGTGATAGTGAAATACCAAGTCTAAGATCCTTCCAAATCTACATCTTAACCTTTCTTAAGTGATAATTTACTGTTTTGTTTTAAATCAATAATTTAGTTGTTCTAATCCAATCATCTTATGTACAATGATCTAGATTATTGAAAATCATAACTCTTGCGCCTAACTAACCAACGCTCCTTGTGTTCGACCTCGACTACAACTACTCTCGTATACTTGCGGGATATAGCAAGTTGAGTAAAAGATCATTCTTATGATTGAAACTCGTTAGTGTAAACAACCAACAAGTTTTTGGCGCCGTTGCCGGGGAGCATCGATATTCCTGTTAGAGTAAGAGTTTTTGATAAGTAAATGAGACTAGATCACAACCTTCATATCCACCATCATATCCATAAATCATAATTCATCATGATCATCATAATTTGTTGTATATTCCATATTTGTTTTTGTATCTCACTCACCTTGTTTATTTGCAGGAGCATATGGGGTGTTCATAAAAAGATCCTTGAACCGTGCATATCTCTACTTTCAGAAAATGAACACATCATTTGCAGCCCTCATAGAGTAAGAAGGAGTGAAACCCAAACATGTATGGAGGAATCACAACCCGCACAACCATCATCCAAACGACATTCACCCATGCCGCCTTCATCCACATCACCTTCATATGTACCACCCTCATCCACACATCCTTCATCCACACCACCATCATTCACACCTAATTCACTACCATCATATACACCACCAACATCCATACAACATACACCACCACCATCTACGCCGCATCTACCTAATCCTATGGATTCACATGAAGAACTAGTCAAGGAGGATGCCCTTCCTCTTAAGGACTACTTTGGTACAGCTTCAATGCACATGAGTGGGCCTATTAATATTTCAGAATTTGAGGCAGAGGAGTTTTCTATCAGCCCATCCATCATACAATTGCTACAGCTGAATGCATTTGGAGGGACACCAATGGAGGATCCGAACCTCCACATTGCTGAATTTCTGCAGTTGCTAAGCACCATAAAGATATATGGTGTTCCTACTGATGGGATACACCTAATTCTTTTTCCATTCTCTCTTAAAGATAGAGCCAAGGCATGGCTCTATACTTTGCCAAAGAAGTCAATCGACACTTGGGAGGAGCTTCTAAAGGTCTTTTTGGCAAGATATTTTCCACCTAGCAAAACTTTGCAGCTAAGGAGTCAACTCATCAATTATTCTCAAAGGGATGGAGAGACCTTGTATGATACATGGGAGAGGTTCAAAGATCTTCAACATCTTTGTCCACATCACGGTCTAAGAAATTGGCTTCTATTGCAATCTTTCTATAATGGTTTGTGCTATAATACAAGGATGTCTATTGATGCAGCTGCAAATGGAGCTCTAATGAACAAATCTTATGGAGAAGCCTATGCTATTATTGAAGATATGGCAGAAAATCATTGCCAGTGGAGTCCGGCTACAAGCTACCACCCATCCTTTTCACATACTACTTCTGAAATGCAAGTGGAAGATCACATGGTTGATGCTATAGACTTGATTGCAACAAGGTTAGACACTTTGTCACAAAGGTTTGAGAATCTAAGCACACAACTAATTCAAACAGCCAGCAATATTTGTGATGCATGTGGGTTGCTTGGACACTCATCTTATACATGTTATGCTTCTTCTATTTATTCTCCAATGGGCTACACTCCACCGGACTTCTACAACAATGTGAACCCGAATTTCATTCAGCCACAACAACCACAAGTAACTTCTAGATTAGAGTCCATGCTTGCAACATTTATTTCAACTCAAATGCAGAAAAATGAGGAGTTCCATCAACAAAGACAATCAATGAAGGGTTCCATTTTCCAACTCTCTTCTAAGGTGGACGATATTACCACTCATGCACACATCTTGGAGAAACAAATTACCCAGCAAGCTCTTTTTAGCAAAGAAGCATTTCCACCTTTCTTGCCTAGTCCACCGGAGATGAATCCTACATATTTCAGGCCGGTGACATTGAATAATGGAGTTGTTATAGAGGTATATCCTTCAAAGTATGATGATGTTGATACCCATGATGATTATGAAGTTTCAACTAAAGGGGAGAAAGCTACAACACATGCTCTACATGTTGATTCTTCAAGCAAGCCACATGTCCTTCCTCCTCACATTCTAGATGACACATTACTTTATAATGAGACCACTCTTCCCAACTCATATTTTGATGATGATTCAAAGAAGAATGAAAAGACAAATAGTATTGGCATACAAAAGACTATTCTTGTTGCAGCTCATAGGTGCTTTCGCTTGCCCCAAATCAAGGACATATTTGCAAGGAGGCATAAATCTTTAGCACAACAATTTCCAGCTGCAAATCAGAGCACCGGTCCTCCATGGACTTTGATGTTTCCACCATGATGAGGTACCCGGTTGCAACCTTTTTAGTTTGATTTATGCAGTGAGGACACTACAGATTTCAAGCTTAGGGGGGAGCAACCGGATTGTAACCTAGTTCTTTTAGCTTTTCCCTTTCATGTTATTTGCTTCTTGTCATTTGCTTTTATTTTGTGTTCACATTTCAGTCTTTGGTTTTCAATTCTTCTCTTCTTATGGCAAATCTAGTATGATACGATGTTTATCTTTTATATGTGGATAGAACTCCTATGCTTAACAGATTGTCCTCTTTTGATGAGAAATATCATTTGGAGAAATTGTAAAAGGCATGCATTAATCAAATGAAACCTTTTGGCCATCAACATGTGCTTAACCTTGGTTTATGCTTCTAGCCTAAACATTCATCTTTCACATCCTTGATTTCTTAAAACATGTAATGGTTTCAATTTTTTTTGAGTAAATCAACTTTACAACATCATTTGGAATATGAGATGCCCTTGCCAAGCCCTTAGTGCATTTTCAACCACTCTTTCAATGAAAAATTTTCAAAACAAATGAATGAAATCTAGCTAATGTTGCAATTTAGTTGACTCTCCTATATTTTGGAAAAAAAATTTAAAATTTATTTTGGCTTATCTCATCTTTATACCCCATAAAAGATGGCTAAACCGCCCACATATCATGCTAGCCTAGTGTAAGTCCGATCTGGCCATGATGGTTAGGTGGTATGTCTTAAAAGAGGGTAAAATACCCCAACCGACATTCCACGTGTGCATAAGCCTACATTAGCAGCCGAGTGTCGGAACCCATAATCCATTATCATATCATTTTTGGGAAAGAAGGAGAGTACAACTAAAATTGTCAATTTAAACTAAGATTTCATCATTTGTATCCTTAATAGTTGAGAGTTTGAGCTGCACATCCACTAATTGCTTGGCTTGGTCATCCAAATTCTACTTAGTGTTGTTTAGTTGATTGATTCATTTGATTGTGACCACCCCTGCTGAACTAAAAAATCTCTTTCTTGGGTGTTTAAGTTGAATTGATGGCTATGAGCATAAACATGTTGATCATGGTTGGTTTGGTCTTATACACATCTTTCATTTCATTTGATCTATGCATGAACTTGAAAATTCTTCATTCATGTTTCTATGCTCTTTTTGCTTGAGGACAAGCAATGGTTTAAGCTTAGGGGTATTTGATGTGCACAAATCATATCATCTTTTGGATCATGTTTGGTTGCATATCCATGTTGTTTTGACTCAATTATCACTCTCATTCATGCTAGATTCAATATTTTCAGCTATTCTTACCTGTCTCATGGTTTGTATTGTAGGTACTACATATTGCAATGAAATTATGATTAATATATCATATTATCTCTTATTGGATCACTCCTCAATTATCTACATGTTTTGGGGTTCGAAATTGCGCAAATACCACTTTTTACGGCATGTAAATCGGACCTACACACTGAAAGTTATGAGCAAAATACACAACAGCCCAGAATAGTGAGGTGCACGCCGTGCACCTGGGAATTTCAGGCAGATAAAAGTTTCTGGAAAGTTGCACGGCGTGCACCTGGGAGCCAAAAGTTTCTGGAAAGTTGCACGGCGTGCATTTCCAAAGTGCATGCCGTGCACAGTGTATTCTGGAGCAAACCGAAAGTTTCTGGAAAGTTGCACGGCGTGCATTTCCAAAGTGCACGCCGTGCACTTGGCAGTTTCAGCACTTTGTAAAATATGAGTTTTTGTTTAAAACGAAGGGGGGACTTAATGGGAGGTTATGCCCGGTCATTTGTGTTAGTTCCCTCGTCCCAGAGCAAGCCTAGAGCATAGGAGGGCGATTTTGAGGGGAAAGGAGGTGGTTTCTTGCCAAAGAAACCCCATTCTTCCTCTCTTCTTCTCCAAGCTTCTTCTCCAAGGTGCAGCCAAGCTTCCCCAACTTCGTGCAGCCTCTCGGGAGAGGAGCCATTCCATTTTGGAGCAGCTTTAGGAGTGGGATTTCGTCCCCTAGATGGAATTCTACTTCTCTTGGGTTACACTTTCAATTCTCCTAGCTTTTCCTTCTCTAAACCATGTTAAACTCTGAAAATTCTGTAGCATTTCTGCAATACATGATCATGGATGAGTAGAATCCGAATCTTGGACATGGGAGAGTAACTCCCATGTCATAGCTTGTATAAACCTATGAATTTCGTACTAAATGTTAGTTTCTTGCATGTTCCAAGAGTTGTTTCAGATCTGAAATGCTTGTTTGTGTGATTGGCCATCATACTTGCATGTTTTATGCTTTCTTTCATAATCTGAGAAGATGTGTTTGAGAGTATGGTGTTACTCTTTTGGCAACTTGTCCTTGACCGCGAGAGTGGCTGGGATTATGTTGAGGAGCAAGGTTTGTGATTTGAAATTAAATACATACACGAGAGTGATGTATGGAGTTAAAACCATCATCATTTCACCGGGAGGTGAGTGATGACTACAAACCTCCTTTGCAAGTTAATTAACATGTTTAAATTTGTATTTTAATATAAGCTATGATGTGATAGTGAAATCCCAAGTCTAAGGTCCTTCCAAATCTACATCTTAACCTTTCTTAAGTGATAATTTACTATTTTGTTTTAAATCATTAATTTAGTTGTTCTAATCCAATCATCTTATGTACAATGATCTAGATTATTGAAAATCATAACTCTTGCGCCTAACTAACCAACGCTCCTTGTGTTCGACCTCGACTACAACTACTCTCGTATACTTGCGGGATATAGCTAGTTGAGTAAAAGATCATTCTTATGATTGAAACTCGTTAGTGTAAACAACCAACACATGTCAACAAGTTAAGATCAAACATCAATGACCTGGTGGTCTTCTTCATCCTCTTAAAGTTCCAAAATGGAAGTGGGAGAAGATCACAATGGACTTCGTTACTGGTTTCCCCAAGTCCAAGAAAGGTTATGATGTTGTTTGGGTGGTTGTTGATCGGCTTACAAAATCTGCTCATTTCTTGCCTTTCAAAACCAATTACAAAGTTGCGGATATGGCTCAGTTGTATGTTGAGTGGATCGTATGCCTACATGGAGTACCTGAGGTGATAGTTTTTGATCATGACCCAAAGTTTACTTTTCATTTATGGGGTCAGATTCAGGAGGAGATGGGTACTGACTTGCGTTTCCGTACTGCTTACCACCCACAGACTGATGGTCAATCTGAGAGAGCAGTTCAGATTCTGGAGGACTTACTTCATGCTTGTATGATGGATTAGGGTGGTGCTTGGGATCGGTATCTGCCATTAGCTGAATTTGCTTATAATAATAACTACCAATCTAGTATTGGTATGCCACCTTTTGAAGCTCTCTATGATAGACCATGTCGTTCACCTTTGCATTGGGATGATGTCGGTGAACGTACTCTGGTGAAGTCTGATGACATGAAATGATGATAGAAAAGGTACAATTGATAAAGAAACACATGAAAACTGCTCAAGACCGATAGAAGATGTATGCTGACAAGAAAAGGTCCGATGTTAACTTCCTAGTGGGTGACTATGCATTTCTGAAGATCAAGCCTATATGTTCTATTGCTAGATCTAAATTTAAAGGCAAGTTGAGTCCTTGCTATGTTGGACCATTTAAAATCTTAGATAAAGTTGGAGACTATGCATAGTGCTTAGATTTACCTCCTGACTATGATAATTTTCATAATGTGTTCCATGCCTCTGTGCTGAAGAAGTATGTGAAAGACTCTTCTCATGTGCTTACTGTTGAGCCTTTGGAGATACATGAGAATCTAACCTATGAAGAGCTACATGTGAAGATCCTTGACTCCCGAGTAAAGCATCTGAAGAATAAAGAGATTGAGCTAGTAAAAGTTTTATGGAAATATTATGGTCTGGAAGAAACCACTTGGGAGTTGAGAGATGAAATGTTATGTACTCACCCTTCTCTTTTTGCTTGTGATTTCGAGGACAAAATCCTTTTAAAGGGGTGGAGTGCTATAATATAATGAATCTTAGATGTAATCTCCATGTAAGACTTTTTTCTAATTTTCCCTTTCATTTCTGTCCTTTATGTTGTTCATGTTTAATTAGTGGAATTTATAGTGGTTTAGTGAACATTTATTCACTAATTGTACCAATATAAGGGTTTATGCACAAATACCTCAATGAAAGCTTAATTACTATAATTCAGTGCTCTAAACCTTAATCTAACTTTTTTATGTGATTTGAAAACATAAAATGAGCCTAAGTTTCAAATTTGGTTCGATTTGGATGTTGTTTGTGCAAGTTATGCAATTTAGGTACATTCTGGACTTTTATGCAATTTACCTAATTGGGAGGTTTTCTTTGCAAATTATCACCTGAATTTTAATCCTTAGATATTAACTTACCATTCTAGAGATTTAGAACCATGGGGCACCAGGTTGCACCTTGGTTTGAAGGTGTTTCTCTCCAAGGGCATTATAGGGATTACCCTCTTTATAAATGAACTTATCATTAAAAGCCATCAACCAATGGGGTTATTTCTTTGATTGGAGGATGGTGGGTGTAAGGACCCTGAACTTTGTTTAAGGTTTACCCTATTTGCTTTGCCTAACCTTGATGCTTAGTTGCTTGTTAATCACCTTTAAGTGGTGATTAGGGTTTGGTTGTGCTTTGTTGAGAGTTGGAGGTGCTACTTGCAATTAACCCAAGTCTAGGGTTTATGGGCAAGTTTGCCACCTTGTGAGGTGTTCCTCTCTCTCCTTTCTTCCTCTAGAGTAGAGAGGAAGGTTTGGGCTCATTGTTTGAGTTCCTTTGGTCCTGGTTGAGCTTGTTGGGCCTTGTGGTGCCTTTCTTTTGGTTGGTTGGACCCTTGTGTCGGGTAAGAAAGGAGTGTGTCGCCCATGGAGGTGTGTCGCCCATGGGGTGTGTCGCCCAAGTGTATCGCCCATGAGTCTTTGACCAAGGTTTGACCTCGTTTGTGTCACCACTAGTGGACACTTGGTGCTTGATGCTTGCATGTAGCAATGACCTTGGACATGTGTTTAGGGCTTGCTAGAGTGGTGGCTCATGCACTAGGACAAGTGTCCCTAGGTGGGCGACACCTTGCTTGGCACTACCTTGTTTTCTCCTCCCTTCCCTTCTATATAGGCATTTCCTTTCCCTTGCTAAGAGTTCCTTTGGTTCCTTAGTTCCTTCTCCACCTTGGTGCACGACACCCCCTTCTCTTTTGCAAGTTGGTGGCCGATACCCTTGGAGGAGAAAGCTTGGTGGTCGATATCCTTGGAGTCTCCTTCTTCCTTGCCTGGTGGTGCGTGGATCTAGGAGCTTGGACCTTGCTTAAGGTGGGTTACATAACTCCTAACCCTAACTTCACTATCTCCTTCTATGATCTTGTTTATATGTTGTTAGCTTAGCATCTTGCTTAAGTATCCATGTTGGTCGATCCTTATGATTTAGGGTTTCTTGGTGAGCAATACTCCTTTCTATCCTTGGTCTAGAGGAGTGAGTTTGAGCTTCTAGTAGCATGGACAACACCCCTCTCTCATTTTAGTTGAGAGGTGAGCTTGTGTTCTAGTTGCTTAAGCAACACGCTCCTCTCACCATGGACTAGAAGGGTGAGCTTGGTGATAGTTGTGAATCTTGCTAAGGTTGGTCCTTGTATTTCCCATTTGGTGATAGATGATGTGCAAGACCCCTCTTTCCTAGTCGATTGAGGTGAGCCATCCTCTTGACCCATTAGGGTTTTGGGTGCCCTTGTGTTTGAGGTTGATGATGAGCTTGGGGAGGTGCTGCCCGACAACCCTCTTGACCCTGACCCTTGGACGATATGCTTGTTGGTAGTGGACGATACCCGTGGTCCCTGTGATAAGCGTTACAACTTCACCCTGCCTTGTGACAGCCGATAGGCCTTGGGTGGTTGGTTGACGATGGGTCCCCTGTTGGTTGGTCGAGCTACATCTCTGGACATTGCTAGTGGTCTTGTGATGGCGTCACGATTAGCCTTTTTGTGTCGGCCGACAGCTACTCCTAACGAGCGTCGTGCGTTGCCCGATAGGCTGGGTGCATGACACCCCGTCGCACGTTATGCTCCTTGCATAGCTGCACGCCTTGTTTCTATTTTGGTGGTAACGCTGTGTTGCACAATATCATGTTGCACGACACGCCTGACGCCGTGTTGCATGACTGCACGTTGGTGCTGGCCGTTATGGTTGGGCGATAAGGTGAGCCCTACCCGTTACAACTTATGGTGAGGGTTTGTGATGCTCTTAGTGAGAGTCCTGCCCCTCATAGAAATCAATATGCTAAATGATAACTGTTATAGTAAAGCTTGTTTATGTAACACATATATGTGACTACCATGATATGTTGTATAATGCTAAATAAATGGTAAGCATGTAACATGGTTTCTTTGTGATGAAACCTAAACTCATGACTACAAGTTGAGGCTTAATTGATAAAGTATGTAATCATTAATGTCACCCTATATTGATAGCATGGTTATTCTGTTAAATCTATGATTATTGTGTACACTAACCATGCAGGTGATGCATAGCCAAGAAAAAGGGCTATGAGGTGTATATGTTGAGTAACTCTGCTATGATGGTTACTCTCGATATTGCGATAATCTGTATGATGTATTGGACTACAGTACTGGGGATTGCTATCCCATGATGATGATGTAAGCCTTGAGAGGCAGTGGCAATATGTGATGAGGGATTGGGATCCCATGGTATGTGGTGATCCTTGAGGTGGATCGGGATGATTGGCAAGAGGCCAAGTGATAAATGTATTGTTGGATCCTTGTGATGGATCAGGATGATGTGATAAAGGCATAATGTTGACTTTTATGTTGTTTATTTCCTGTTATAGTTTGCATGTCATACAACTTGGTTGAATCTTACAATCCATATAAAAGATACTAATTAATCACAGTGAAATATATCATGTAGTTGCCCTAGCCATAGATCCATCATCGTCAGGAGATGGTGATGGTGAAATGGGTTCTCCTACGGGTTAACCCGGAGCGCATATTGTTGAGTATGCGAGGTTTCTCCTAGCCTAAAGTGAGGAGGTAAGAGTGCAACTTCGGTTGTAGACTCCAGGGTGCGGATTCAGGCCCGTAGCCCAAGTATGCGAAGAGCATGGTGAACAGGCCCATGGCTCAGGATATGTGATATAAGGAGAATGAATGTGTTCATGGCTCAGAACACGGTGAACAGGCCCGTGGCTCAGTTTCACTAGCACTGATACATGTACCAAGGCGGGCTAGGCAGAGGGTAGCCTGACCCTGTGGCTAAGACCACTTCAGCATGAGACTGCGGTCCTGCTTGTGTTGTACTCGTGCACTGACCATGAGGTGGGAGGCCGTGGAGTCTGACTCTTCCATTTGACCTTGTATGGTACCGACTCTGGGTTTTGCAGCCGTCGGTTGGATTTGAACGATACGGTTCACTTCCTTAGGGCATAAGAATACGTAATCCAGCTGTATAGTATTTACTGCTTAAGGTAAAACACGGAACATTGGTTGAGGCCTTGCTTGTGTAGTTAATCTTGTTATATCTTACAAAGTGGTAATACCTTATAATTCTTATCTTGTTAATCATGTTCCACAAGGAAATAAGTGGATATACGTCTTCTGTACATCTGGTAAGCTTGACGGTATGATCGACTTTACTTTATAACTGCTCTTGTTATACTCTTTATCAGTTATCTATTGTTGTTGCTTTATCTTCCTGAGGTTTTGTAGTTTCGGCGGGGAGTTATGTTTCTCACTGGGACTGTGTGTCTCACCCCGTTGGTTTACACCCTTTTTAGGTGGTCGAGCTAGACGTGGTGGTGGTAGCGAAGTTGCGGCTGAGCAGCTAGAAGAGCAGTAGAAGGCAAGCGATGGATATGCTGCTGTTTTGGATGTTTTGTTGTAGAGTCTAGAGCCATCCATGTACTCTCAGGTCCTTGGAGGTGTTTTGACATTGTTTCACGATGTATAATCGTTGATGTTTTATGTATCCTACTGCTGGCCGGATGTGGGCCTTTATGTATGTATAGCCGGTGATGAACTAATGTGATGGTTAGACAGCTGTTCCTCTATGCTTTGGACACGTATCAGATCTTGTATATGTTTATATAACATGTTTCTTTGCAGGATGAGGACTTAAATGTAATAGTTTCTCAGTTTATCAGCTTTCTGCAATTGGTTTTAATTAACCTGTATTTTTTTGGTAATCTGTGGTTTATGGTGACTTCTGCACATTTTTGCATAACACCTCGCTGTCTGTGTGATAGCGGGATGTGTTGCCACAAGTTTTAGTATCAGAGCTCTAGGTTTGCTGAGTCTATAGGGATTTAGGACTAGCTTGAGTCTGTTGTTGTGAGTTTTCCAAGTTTTCTTACAAACATCTTCTGCCCTCAGCGGAAGAAAAGCCAAGATGTCTGGAAACCACGAAGAACATGCTCCTAAGCACAATGATGTTGCATCAGTTGATGGAGCTATAGGGCAGGCACATGAAGATCGGGTGTCTGAGGTCCCCCAACCTGACCCAGCCATTTTTGAACATCCTGCCTACCAACAGCTTATGGGGCAGATGATGGCTACGATGAATCTCATGGTTGAGCGATTACCAGTGCCTCCTCCGAGAGCACATGCTCCCCATGATGAAGCATCATGTATTGGGAAGACCTTTGAGCGGCTTCGCCGAGTCAGAGCTTCAGATTATGCTAGAACGGCTGATCCAGCAGATGCAGATCTGTGGATGACAAGTCTTGAGAAGGCTTTCTGGATCCTCGACATCCCCGAAGCAGACAAAGTAAAGCACGCTGTCTACCTTCTGAAAGGTAGTGCTGGTCACTGGTGGACCATCGACGAAGAGAAGCGTCCTGGTGAGGTGATCTATTAGGAAGTTTTTGGGCGTGAGTTCGTCAGCAGATACTTTCCGAAGACGTATCTGGATGAGAAGATCAATCAGTTTGAGAGCATGCGACAAGGAAAAATGAACATCACTGAGTACGAGGCCAAGTTCATGGATCTGTTGAGGTTTATCCTCACATGGCGGTGACAGATGAAGAGAGAATCAGACGTTTTGAGAAAGGTCTGAGTTCTGAGCTGACAACACCTGTGTCTGCGTTGGAGAACTGAGAGCGGTTTGCTACGTTTGTGGAATCTGTCCAGAGGATCGAACGACCAGTAAGGGAGAAGAGAGAGTCTATAGCTAAGAAGAGACCTGCTCAGTTCCAGGGACAAAGGTTTGGTGGCTTCAAGAAGCCAAGGTTTGCAGCACCGTCAGTAATGAGAGTTTCCAGTGTACCATCTCAGTGGTCTCCGAGTAAGGGAAGGGGTTATGTTTCTTCACCGTCAAAGGCATACAGTACAACCTCTGTGGCAGTGACAGGGCTAGCTAGGACACGGTTTGAGGATAGGTCATGCCATCTTTGTGGACAGACCGGGCATTTCAGGTTGAATTGCCCGAACAAAGATGTTGAAGTGACGCAGCAGCCAAGGCAGAATCAACAAGGTACTGACAGACAGCAGCCCAGTGTTAGCAGAGGGTGAGGACGCGGTCAAGTGTCGCAAGCTGGATCGTCTGCTCAAGGAAGCAGAGGACGTGGACAGCAAGCAACGGCTCGATTCTATGCTATGATTCAGCCGGAGGCGATAGTCAACCCGCGAGTGGTGATAGGTCAGATGGAGTTATTTCATTATGATATGTCCTCTTCTTGCTTTATATCTGTTCTGGTTGACCCGGGTGCTACACACTCTTTTATCGCCTATAGTATGCTTGAGAACTATCGTTTACCTGTTAGTTGTAAGAAAGATAGTTTGTTGTTAGAAACCCCTCTTGATGGTTCCTCAATGCATCGAGAAGAGTGTCCATCTTGTGTCTTGTCTTTTTCGGGACACTGTATACAAGTGGATCTTATACCACTTGATATGCATGGCTTCGGTGTCATCCTTGGGATGGATACCTTAGAGAAGTATAAGGTTGTTTTGGACTGTGGTTCCAAGAAGGCGGTGTTTGATGTTGCTGGAGAGAAGTGGATCTTCCAAGGAGATAGGAAGATTATTCCGACGTGTCTGGTATCAGCTATGGTGGTAGAGAAGTTGCTACGATAAGGATGTGAGGCGTTCTTAGCTCATGTTGTAGATACCGTTGTAGATACCAAGGCGAAAGGTCTTAGCCTTGAAGAGGTGGTAGTTGTCCGAGAGTTTGTAGATGTGTTTTCTGAAGAGTTCCCTGGTGTTCCACTGCCCTGAGAGATTGATTTCGAGATCAATCTGGTTCCAGGAACACAGCCAGTTGCACAGACACCGTACAGGATGGCTCCAGTAGAGATGGCAGAGCTTAAGAAGCAGTTGCAAGAGTTGTTGGAAGATGGTTTTATCCGACCGAGCACGTCGCCTTGGGGTGCTCTAGTATTGTTCGTCAAGAAGAAAGATGGATCGATGCGGTTGTGTATAGATTATCGACAGTTGAACAAAGTCACGATCAAGAACAAGTACCTGTTACCGAGGATAGATGATCTGTTCAATCAGTTGCGTGGTGCTACAGTGTTTTCAAAGATCGATCTACGATCCGGTTATCATCAGTTAAGGATTAAGGCGGATGACATACCAAAGTCAGCTTTTCGGACAAGGTATGGTCACTTTGAGCTTGTGGTTATGCCGTTTGGGCTAACCAATGCACCTGCTGCTTTCATGGATTTGATGAACAGAGTGTTCCGTCCATTTCTGGATCAGTTTGTTGTAGTCTTTATAGATGACATCTTGATCTATAGTCGGGATAGGCTAGAGCATGAGCGACATCTGCGTTTAGCGTTGACTCTTCTTCTCCAACATCAGTTGTATGCCAAGTTCAGTAAGTGTGAGTTCTGGTTGGAAGAAGTAACTTTCTTGGGTCATGTGATATCTGCAGAAGGAGTTAAAGTAGACCCGAAAAAGGTGGAGTCCGTTGCGGATTGGGAACAGTCGAAGACGCCAATAGAAGTTCATAGTTTTCTGGGTTTAGCAGGATACTACCGGAGGTTTATCAAGGAATTCAGTGCGATTGCGTTGCCGATGACAAAGTTGACAAGAAAAGGTGTACCTTTTGTCTGGATGACCGTTGTCAGCAAGCTTTCCAAAGCTTGAAGGAGAAGTTGACCAGTGCTCCAATGTTAATCCTGCCAGAGCCTGGGAAGGGCTATGTTGTTTTCTGTGATGCTTCCAAGAAAGGTTTAGGTTGTGTGCTGATGCAGGAAGATCATGTGGTTTCTTTTGGTTCGTGACAACTTAAGAAACACGAGGAAAACTATCCGACTCATGACTTGGAGTTGGCAGCAGTAGTTCATGCGTTAAAGATTTGGAGACACTATCTGTATGGGGAGGTGTGTCAAATCTTTACGGATCATAAGAATCTGAAGTACATCTTTTCACAACATGAGTTGAACATGCGACAACGTCGATGGATGGAGTTAATCAATGATTACGACTGCACTATCGAGTATCATCCTGGTAAGGCGAATGTGGTAGCTGATGCGCTTAGCCGAAAGTTTTCTTCTCTTTCTTCAAAGAAGGCACAGTTGAGTTCCCTAGTATGCCATAGGTGGGATATGTTTGTTTCCTTGCGGCAGATGAATGCGCAGATGGAAGTTTCCTTGTTAGCTAGACTTTTAGCACAGATGCAAGTCAAGCCTACACTAAGACATCAGATCAAAGATGCACAACAGACAAATAATGCAATACAGTTGATCAGATCAGAGTTTGGCAGCAAAAAATGTGATGGGTTCCATGAGTCTGAGGATGGGCTAGTGTGCTATCATGATAGGATGGTGGTTCCAGACGTTGATGAGCTGAGGAAGTTAGTGCTCGAGGAAGCGCACACATCGATGTATGATATGCATCCAGGAGTCACCAAGATGTATCATAGTCTGAAGGACTTATATTGGTGGCCCGGCTTGAAGAAAGATGTAGCTGAGTTCGTGGCTAGGTGTGCGATATGTCAGCAAGTCAAGGCTGAACATCAAAAGCCGGCAGGTACGTTGCAACCCCTGCCAATACCGCAGTGGAAGTGGGATCATATAACCATGGATTTCGTAGTTGGTCTACCCAGGACAACTAGGAATCATGATTCCATTTGGGTGATAGTGGAGAGATTGACGAAGTCTGCCCATTTCCTACCAGTGAAGATGACATATACAGCTGAGAAGCTCGCTCGAGTGTATGTGGATGAGATAGTACGTTTGCATGGTGTGCCAGCGACGATAGTTTCGAACAGAGGTCCTCAGTTCACAAGTCGTTTCTGGGAATAGTTGCACAAAGCGTTGGGAACGCAGTTAAGGTTCAGTACCGCCTTCCACCCACAGACAGATGGACAGTCTGAAACGACTATTCAGACTTTAGAAGATCTCCTTCGAGCTTGTGTGTTGCAGTTCTTAGGCAGTTGGGGTGTGCATCTCAGTTTGATAGAGTTTGCCTACAACAATAGTTATCAACGGAGCATTGACATGGCTCCTTATGAGGCTTTGTATGGAAGGAAGTGCAGATCTCCTTTGTGTTGGTACAAGTCTAGTGAGTATCAGCTTTTGGGTCCTGAGTTAGTACAACAGACAATAGAAAAGATCAAAGTGATACAACAACAGTTGAAAGCGGCACAGAACAGGCAGAAGTCTTATGCAGACAATCACCGACGACCTTTGGAGTTCCAGGTAGGAGACAAAGTGTATCTTAAAGTCTCACCATGGAAAGGTGTGCTAAGGTTTAGCCGGAAGGGTAAGTTAGCACCCAGGTATATGGGGCCTTACCCGATTATAGCACGTGTTGGCAAGGTAGCTTACGGGTTAGAATTGCCTCCAGAATTGCACATGTTACATCTAGTGTTTCATGTCAGTATGCTGAATAAAAGTCATCTAGATTCGGGAACAGTGATATAGCCAGACGAAGTTGAGCTTGATGAAGATGTGACCTATGAGGAAGGTCCTGTGGCGATCCTTGACAGAAGGGTTAAGAAGCTGAAGAGGAAGGACCTGGTTCTTGTGAAGGTTCTTTGGCATCATCATGGTGTTGAGGAAGCCACATGGGAGCTTGAGGAAGAGATGAGGAGGAAATATCCCTCGCTTTTCTCTTCGGATTTTAGGGACGAAATCCCTTGAAGGGGGTTAGCTTGTAAGGACCCTGACCTTCATTTAGGGTTTACCCTATTTGCTTTTCCTAACCTTGATGCTTAATTGCTTGCTAATCACCTTTAAGTGGTGATTAGGGTTTGGTTGTGCTTTGTTGAGAGTTGGAGGTGCTACTTGAAATTAACCCAAGTCTAGGGTTTGTGGGCAAGTTTGCCACCTTGTGAGGTGTTCACCTCTCTCCTTGCTTCCTCTAGAGTAGAGAGGAAGGTTTGGGCTCATTGTTTGAGTTCCTTTGGTCCTGGTTGAGCTTGTTGGGCCTTGTGGTGCCTTTCTTTTGGTTGGTTGGACCCTTGTGTCGGGCAAGAAAGGAGTGTGTCTCCCATGGGGTGTGTCAACCAAGTGTATCGCCCATGAGTCTTTGACCAAGCTTTGACCTCGTTTGTGTCACCACTAGTGGACACTTGGTGCTTGATGCTTGCATGTAGCAATGACCTTAGACATGTGTTTAGGGCTTGCTAGTATGGTGGCTCGTACATTAGGACAAGTGTCCCTAGGTGGGCGACACCTTGCTTAGCACTACCTTGTTTTCTCCTCCCTTCCATTCTATATAGGTGTTTCCTTTCCCTTGCTAAGAGTTCCTTTGGTTCCTTTGTTCCTTCTCCACCTTGGTGCACGACACCCCCTTCTCTTTTGCAAGTTGGTGGCCGATACCCTTGGAGGAGCAAGCTTGGTGGCCGATATCCTTGGAGTCTCCTTCTTCCTTGCTTGGTGGTGCGTGGATCTAGGAGCTTGGAGCTTGCTTAAGGTGGGTTACATAACTCCTAACCCTAACTTCACTATCTCCTTCTATGATCTTGTTTATATGTTGTTAGCTTAGCATCTTGCTTAAGTATCCATGTTGGCCGATCCTTATGATTTAGGGTTTCTTGGTGAGCAATACTCTTTTCTCTCCTTGGTCTAGAGGAGTGAGTTTGAGCTTCTAGTAGCATGGGCAACACCCCTCTCTCATTTTAGTTGAGAGGTGAGCTTGTGTTCTAGTTGCTTAAGCAACACCCTCCTCTCACCATGGACTAGAAGGGTGAGCTTGGTGATAGTTGTGAATCTTGCTAAGGTTGGTCCTTGTGTTGCCCGTTTGGTGATAGATGATGTGAAAGACCCCTCTTTCCTAGTCGATTGAGGTGAGCCATCCTCTTGACCCATTAGGGTTTTGGGTGCTTGTGTTTGAGGTTGATGATGAGCTAGGGGAGGTGCTGCCTGACAGCCCTCTTGACCCTGACCCTTGGAAGATATGTTTGTTGGTAGTGGACGATACCCCTGGTCCCTGTGACAGGCGTTACACCTTCACCCTGCCTTGTGATGGCCGATAGGCCTTGGGTGGTTGGTTGACGATGGGTCCCCTGTTGGTTGGTCGAGCTACATCTCTGGACGTTGCTAGTGGTCGTGTGACGGGCGTCACGATTAGCCTTTTTGTGTCGGCCGACGGCTACTCCTGACGAGCGTCGTGCGTTGCCCGATAGGTTGGGTGCACGACACCCCGTCACACGTTATGCTCCTTGCATAGCTGCACGCCTTTTTGATGTTTTGGTGGTAACGTTGTGTTGCACGATATCATGTTGCACGGCACGCCTGACATCGTGTTGCACGTTGGTGCTGGCCGTTATGGTTGGGCAATAGGGTGAGCCCTGCTCGTTACAACTTATGGTGAGGGTTTGTGATGCTTTTAGTGAGAGTCCTACCCCTCATAGAAATCGATATGCTAAATGATAACTGTTATAGTAAAGCTTGTTTATGTAACACATATATGTGACTACCATGATATGTTGTATAATGCTAAATAAATGGTAAGCATGTAACATGGTTGCTTTGTGATGAAACCTAAACTCATGACTACAAGTTGAGGCTTAATTGATAAAGTATGTAATCATTAATGTCACCCTATATTGATAGCATGGTTATTCTGTTAAATCTATGATTATTGTGTACACTAACCATGCAGGTGATGCATAGCCAAGAAAAAGGGCTATGAGGTGTATATGTTGAGTAACTCTGCTGTGACGGTTACTCTCGATATTGAGATAATCTGTATGATGTATTGGACTACAGTACTGGGGATTGCTATCCCATGATGATGATGTAAGCCTTGAGAGGCAGTGGCAATATGTGATGAGGGATTGGGATCCCATGGTATGTGGTGATCCTTGAGGTGGATCAGGATGATTGGCAAGAGGCCAAGTGATAACATGTATTGTTGGATCCTTGTGATGGATCAGGATGATGTGATAAAGGCATAATGTTGACTTTTATGTTGTTTATTTCCTGTTATAGTTTGCATGTCATACAACTTGGTTGAATCTTGCAATCCATATAAAAGATACTAATTAATCACAGTGAAATATATCATGTAGTTGCCCTGGCCATAGATCCATCATCGTCAGGAGCTGGTGATGGTGAAACGGGTTCTCCTATGGGTTAACGCGGAGCGCATATTGTTGAGTATGTGAGGTTTCTCCTAGCCTAAAGTGAGGAGGTAAGAGTGCAACTTCGGTTGTAGACTCCAGGGTGCGGATTCAGGCCCATAGCCCAAGTATGCGAAGAGCATGGTGAACAGGCCCATGGCTCAGGATATGTGATATAAGGAGCATGAATGCATTCATGGCTTAGAGCATGGTGAATAGGCTCGTGGCTCAGTTTCACTAGCGTCGATACCTGTACCAAGGCGAGCTAGGCAGAGGGTAGCCTGACCCTGTGGCTAAGACCACTTCAGCATGAGACTGCGGTCCTTCTTGTGTTGTACTCGTGCACTGACCATGAGGTGGGAGGTCAGGGAGTCCAGCTCTTCCATTTGACCTTGTATGGCACCGGCTCTGGGTTTCGCATCCGTCGGTTGGATTTGAACGATACAATTCACTTCCTCAGGGCATAAGAATATGTAATCCATCTATATAGTATTTACTGCTTAAGGTAAAACATGGAACATTGGTTGAGGCCTTGCTTGTGTAGTTAATGTTGTTATATCTTACAAAGTGGTAATACCTTATAATTCTTATCTTGTTAATCATGTTCCACAAGGAAATAAGTGGATATACATCTTCTGTACATATGGTAAGCTTGACGGTATGAACGACGTTACTTTATAACTGCTCTTGTTATACTCTTTATCAGTTATCTGTTGTTGTTGCTTTATCTTCCTGAGGTTTTGTAGTTTCGGCGGGGAGTTATGTTTCTCGCTGGGACTGTGTGTCTCACCCCGCTGGTTTACACCATTTTAGGTGGTCGAGCTAGACGTGGTGGTGGTTGTAGAGTTGCGGCCGAGCAGCTAGAAGAGCAGTAGAAGGCAAGCGATGTATATGCTGCTGTTTTGGATGTTTTGTAGTAGAGTCTAGAGCCATCCATGTAATCTCAGGTCCTTGGAGGTGTTTTGACATTGTTTCACGATGTATAATCATTGATGTTTTATGTATCCTGCTGCTGGCCAGATGTGGGCCTTTATGTATGTATAGCCGGTGATGAACTCATGTGATGGTTAGACAGCTGTTCCTCTAAGCTGTGGACACGTATCAGATCTTGTATATGTTTATATAACCTGTTTCTTTGTAGGATGATGACTTAAATGTAATAGTTTCTCATTTTATCAGCTTTTTACAATTGGTTTTAATTAACCTGTATTTTTTTGGTAATCCGTGGTTTATGGTGACTTCCGCACATTTTCACGTAACACCTCGCTGTCTGTGTGATAGTGGGATGTGTTGCCACAATGGGGATGGCCTAGAAGCCTCAATGGGCTTTTAGGACCGACCTTGGATATACAAGAAGTCTCTATGAGCTGTCCTCTTGCATGGCCATGAAGCCTTAGTCTAAGGACACATGGAAAGTCCCATAGACACCTCATGCTTGCCCCCTTCTTTATAAAGCCATGACTACCCCTTCCCACCTCTCGATCTAAGAAGAAATCCTCTCCTTCTCTTTCCCCCGGCTTAGATAATCATCCCTTATATGTTTGGCCATGAAGTTTCTATCCCAAGGTAAAAGAGGGTGCCTACCTTGGTGAAGAAGGCTCCTAGGACTCTAAATTTCTCTATTTAGGATTTCTTAAGCTCCTCCTTGGTGATTTTGACCAAAACTAGTAAGTATCCTCCTTTCCTTCCCTATTTTCATGCTATTAATATTCCTCCCACCTTCTTCTAGGTTAGAACCATGACCTTCCATGGTAAAAATATACCTAGAACCCTAAAACATCTCATCTCCATTCTCTTTTTCTAGGGTTTGCACCTCTAAAGTGGAGAAGGTGATCTTTGCTCAAGAAAGGAGCTTGGCTTGGAAAAACCAGACCTTCTAATCTCGGGATCCTTTCTGTTTGGACCTTCTTACCTTCCTAGAGGTGATTTTTGTTAACCCTCTTCTCATATATTGCTTACTACATGCTTAAAACTCATGCTTCTATGTTTAAAATCAATGATTTCCATCTCTTTTTACCATGTTCTTCCAGGGTTTTGGTTTCTTGCTATTTTAACTTTTTTGGAAGCTTTAGTTTAGTTACCTATGCAACTTCAAACCTGATATTGGGTCAAATGGTGTTTTCTCCCTCTCCCCCTCTCTTCAATTATCTCGACCGGTTTGATGATGTGGTAATTTCCTATTGGTCAGTATTGAAAAATTCATATCTTCTAATTTGATTATCCAAATTTGACAAATAAATATGTTTTGGAATTGGAAAACTAATCTCTATCTAATAAAAATATTTTAAAGGTCTGATTTCATGGTTTGACGAAGGGTGATTTTTTGTAAAATGAATTTGATGCATAAAATCCATAAAAATTACATCTTAATCACCATAACTCCAAAATTAACATAAAAATATGTTTTCTTCATCAGGAGAACCTAATAAGTTCATTGGTGATATTTTCAAAATCTAAATCTGACTTTTTCTAAAAAGTTCTGAAATTAGGGTTTCTATACATTAATGTGCACTATGTACTCTAATACATGTTAATACATTGAAAATAGGCAAAGTGGAACTTGGATTCAATTAAAGTGGTGAAAGTTAGTAATTGATATCAGTAACAGAGGTATGTGCATTACTTACACCCTATGTTGGGATAATTGCAGACAAACCCTATATTCCCCTAATGAGGCTTAAATGAATCCTAAATCTTCTATTCTTGAATCCTAATGTTGTTCATGCCTCAAATCAGATTATAATTTCTTCTTGTTTGGGTCTTATACCCCACTGCCATGCTTATTGAATATTATGACTACTCTTGCCATGACTACTTTTCTAGCATGTAGATTTATGTTCTATTTAATTTAAAGTAGTAGTACTTATGTACAACCATCCACATAGGGCATGCATTTAATCATCCTGGGGAATGTTTTTATTCTCCCCTATATAATTGTGTAGGTGACTGGGAATGTCTTATTCTCCCCTCACCTATATGTTAGAGGTCCGGTAGGTTCCTCAACCCTACTTAGTTAGGTAGACATAATTATCTTACATGCAAATCCTTTTTAATATAATTGTTAATGGCAAGTTTCTTTTGAATATAGCCTCATACTCTTGATAACTTCATCTTACAATGAACCCGAGCCTGTTCTTATTTGCTTTACTTATCTTATTACCCTGGACTAGTTTTGTGACACATACCTTATTTTCTTTCCCCTTTTGCTGGGTACTTTCCCAACCACCCAGGTGCTGGTGTTGAGCAAGGAGAAGGACAATTTTGAAGGAAGTCATCTCAGTAGTATATCTCAAGCTATCTGAAAGGATGTCTAGGTTGATATAGCTAGATCCTTTTCTCTTATCTTTTTTCTTTTGGGAACAATCATGTAATGAACAATGAAAGCCATGTAATAGGCTTAGGACTTTTATTTCCACTGCTATTGACATTTTATAATGTATCTGGTGCATGCTTATTTATTTGGAATATTATACATGCATCCCTCAATATCTTTTATCTTTATAAAAAGATGGATGTTATGTACTTCCTTTAAATTTTAGTAAGGAGGTGATCTCGCCTCTTTACACATATTGAATTCTAGATGTAATTTCCATGTAACCCTTTTCCCTAAGTTTTCTTCTCATTTATGTCATTTATGTCCTTGTTGATGAATAAGTAAAATTGATAGTGGTTTGGTGAACATTTGTTCAATAATAATACAAATGGAATGGTTTATGCACAAATACCTCAGTGAAAGCCTATTTAAGGATCTAAAATGTAAAATCACCACTTAAGTGGAACAATGGTAAATAAATTCGTGCTAGAAGTGTAAGGCCCCAAACCTTGCTTAATGTGTTGAACAAGATTAATTACCATAATTAAGTGCTCTAAACCTTAATATAACCTTTTGAGGTGTTATGAAATCATGAGATAAGCTTAATTTTCAAGTTCGCTCCAATTTGGATGTTGTTTGTGGAAGTTATGCAATTTTTACGCACATTTTGAACTTTTTTGTAATTTACTCAATTGGGAGGTTTTCTTTGCAAATTTTCACATGCCTTATGATCCTTATATGTTTCCTTATCATTCTCGATCTTTTTAGTCCATTGGGATCCTAGTTGCACCCTGGTTTGAAGGTGTTTCTCTTCAAGAGCATTTTAGGGATTTCTCCCTTTATGGATGAGCTTATCTTTAGGAATTATCAACCAATGGGCTGGTTTCTTTGTTTGGAGGTCGGTGGTTGGTTTGGAGAACCTACAATTGATGGCTAAGAAGTCTCTAGGAGATGTGGAACAGCTGTTTGCATGGCCATAGAAGCTCTAGGCTATGGACACTTGGAAAGCTCCTTGGACATACCTCATGCTTGACTCCTTCCTTATCCATAAAGGCTTGCATGTCCATGGGAACCCTTAGCCATGGACACATGGAAATTAACTTGATACCTCATGCTTTGCTTATTCCTTATCCATAAAGGCTTTCATGACCATGGACACCCTTACACATGGACACATAGAAAGTACCTTGGACAACTCATGCCTTGCTTCTTCATTAACCATAAAGCTTTATATACTCCTTCCTTACCTCCCAACTGAAATATTTGATCCTTATCACCTCCATCCTATTTAAAACTTCATCTTCTCTCTTTTTGGCCATGGAGGAGATGTCCCAAGGTAGAAGAAGATGTCATCTTGGTGAAGAAGGTCTTCTAGGGTTTCATCTAAGCTCATCTAGGGTTTTTAAAGTCACCTTTTGGTGTTTACGACCCAAGCAAGTAGGTTTCTTCCCCTTCTCCTCTATCTTCCCTGATGTTCTTCTTCCTTCCAACTTCCTCCAGGTCAGGACCCTAGTCTTCCATGGAGTATCTCCATCAAAAGCTCAAAAACTCTTCTTTCCATGCTCCTCTTGCTTAGGGTTTGTATCCTTGAGAAGAAGGTGATTCTTGCTTGAGTTTGGAGCTTGTGCTTGGAGCTACCAACCCATCTTGCTCGAGTTTCTTATTGATTGGGATCTAATCTTATTCCTATAGGAAATTTATATAACTTTCTCCACATTTATTTCTTATTATAAGCTTGTCAATTCATATTCTTATGCTTAAATGATGATCTCCACCTTTAGATGATGTTTTTGTTTAGGGTTGTGTTTCTTTGTTGTTCTATACTTTGTTAGCTCTAAATGAACCTGAAATGATTGGTACATCCCTCCCAGGGTAAATTATGACCTAGTATAGGTTGTGGGGGGCCAAGTAATAGGCGGCCCCTCTCACTCTCTCTCTTCCTCACTTGCAACTAAATTGTTGGCATGTCTTTTTCTGGTTGGTCAGAATTGGAAAATTCATATCTTTTTAATATCTTGTCCAAAATTAATAAAAAAATATGTTTTGGAATTGGAAAATTAGGATCTATCTAATAAAAATTCTTTTGAGGTCTAATTTCAAGGTTTTTCAAAAGGTGATTTTTGGAATAAGATTTTAATACATAAATCCATAAAAATTACAACTTAATCACCATAACTCCAAAATTGACATAAAGATATGTTTTCTTGATCATGAGAACCTAATTAGTCTGATGGTGAGATTTTCAGAGTCTAAATCTAAGTTTTGTGGAAAAGGTCCAATCTTAGGTTTCTATGCAATTATATGCAATATGTACACTAATGAATGTTAATAAATTGAAATAGGCCAAAGTTGAACTTGGAACATCTAAAAGTGATGGAACTTGGTATTTGAACACAATAAAGAGGTATGTGCATCTTACACCCTAATTTGGAATATTTGCAAACCAAACCCTATATGTCCTAATGAGGCACTATATGAACCCTATTTTCTATATTCATGACTCTTTTTCTAAATTGCCTCAAAAATTAGTATTGATATTCTATTTATTGGGTTTTGTATCCCACTACCATGTTTCAAATATATGATGCTTTTTCTTTCCATAGTTTCTCATATCATGTTGATTTTATTAGATTATTTAGCTAATGTAGCGGTACTTATGTACAACCACCCATAGATAGGGCATGTGTTATCTCGCCCTGGGGAATGTGTCTCCCCTATATATAATTTGTGTAGGTGACTGGGAATGTGTTATTTCTCCCCTCACCTATAGGTTGGGGTCCACTAGGTGCTTCAACCCTACTTAGTTAATATAGTCAACAATAATCATGCATGCATTTCCTATACTATTTTAATGTTATGGCAAGTATCTATTTTGATTATGCTTCATACTCTTGATCTCTTCATATATTAATGAACTTGTAGCCTTTACTTTCATGTTATTTTATTTCTTTTGTTCTTGTTCATATTGTTGACACATACCTTGTTTTCTTTCCCTCTTGCTGGGTGATTTCCCAAACAAGATCAAGGAAAGTAGGACTAGGGGTAGATTCAATACTTGCTTGAAGGATGTCTAGGTTGCTATAGCTAGATCCTTTATTTTCTCATCTTTTTCTTTTGAAAAACTTATGTAGTGAACAATGATGAAAGCCATGTAATAGATTTAATTTCTTTTCCTTTCCGCTATTATTGAAATTTTATATGTATCTGGTGCATGCTTATTTACTTGGAATATTATCCCTCAATATCTATTATCTTTGTGAATAGATGGATTTTTTGTATTTCCTTCAAATTTTAGAAAGGAGGTGATCTCGCCTCTTTACAATATGGTATCAGAGCTTTTGAGAAGCTACTAGGGCATGAAGTTGAAAGCAAGGGTGTCTAGAAAGGATCATGGCTGGTAAGATTTTCCTTCGCACCACTAGCTTGGTTTATGAGGACTCCCAGATTCATATGATACCTACCTGGCCTGAGCTGATATAAATTGTCCGAAATAGCATGTTTTTAGGCGGTAGTAGCCCTAGACAGTCTTTTTTCATTTATGTTTCTATATTCCTGGAAACCTAATATGATAACCTTACCTTTCAGGAGAGTTGACTTATTTGACAACATGAACAACAACAACAACTACATGTTCTACCCAAAATGACTCCAGCAGTTTAGATACCCCAGTGACACCACAAGGACATAGTGTGGTGAACCCTAACACCCCTAGTCTTACCCCAGAATAGGAGTTGTCCATGTTGCACCAGCTACTCTCTTCTACACTAGTGGGGAAACTCACCACTATTGCTGTCAATGCTAACAAGCCAAAGGAGTTCAGCCTAGTGGACTTCATCAAGATGTAGCCACCTTACTTCAAAGGAGAGAGTGAACCAAACATGGTTGACAAGGATGATGATTGGGTTTAGGCCCTGGATCGAAATTTTGTGGGCATGGCATGTCCTCTTAACCAAAAAGTTTGCTTTGCAACCTACGTGCTAGATGGACCGACCTGAGTATGGTGGAACGTCATAGCCGACACCAGAGACACAACCATCATGACTTGGGACCAGTTTCTCAAGATCTTTAGGGAGAAGTACATCTGAGGTTGAGTTCTATAGCCTTAAGCAGGGGGCATGAGCATTGCTTACTATGTTCAAAAGTTCTGTTATTAGAATGCTATGCCACAGACCTTGGCACCGAGAGAAGATTGACCCTATTCCTAGAGGGTTTGAGCTATCAGGTTGGTTGAAACCTTATTCCACAACTTCCACTCACCTTTGAATAAATGGTGGACAAGGCCTTAGCGATTCAATCTTACCCTGGATTCCAACCTCTAGGGAACAATAACAAAAATAAGAGGAAGAATCATGGTGACAACCGTGGTCATGAGAGGTGCAACTGGTGCTTCCACTACCAACTTCCTTAGAGGTACCCTGCCAATAATGCCCCTGCTCAAAGAGATGATCGACCCACACCTACCTACCATGAGTGAGGCCAGGTTGAACATATTTGACCTTTCTATCTCTGGTTTTAGTAAGGAAATGATCCAGCCCAGCAACTGGCCCAGCTGCCAGCACAACAGGCGCAATAGCCATGATAGAATCTGTTGACCTAAGTGTTGTACATTGTCCATATTTTGATAATGACTTAAACCATTCCATTAATATGTATCTAATATGAATTTTAGAGATTGATTTTAGGCATTAGGTACACAAAAAGGATCAAATCTCTCAAGCCCTAGCTTGGCTTAATTCAAGTCAAAAGCAATACAAATGCACTTTTGTGGAAAACACTCCAAACCACCTTAGAACATTTTTGTAATCATTTGTATTGATGATATGACTTGTAACTAAGATAAAAGAAAACCAGGGACACTAAATTCAAAATTTGATCACTTAAAATTCATTTTGTAAAATTCATCACAACAACTTCATCGATCAAGTTTCCAACTCGACCGATCCTTAATGGATTTTGGGAATGAATGCTGATCGTCAATTTTCATTTTCACAAAACTTGACCGATCCTCTATAGAGCAAACTCAATTTAAGTGGATCAGTCGAGTTACCCCATGACAGACTCGACTGATGGTTTAAATTGGATTTGTCTCATAGTGTGATCCGTCAAGTTATCTTTATTGAAACTCAACCGAATGTACTATACAGAGAATGCAGAAAAAGTGATTCTAACCATTGGAGAGTTGTAAAACTTGAAAAAATATTTGCTGCAACTCTCCTCCAAATGGCTAGTAAACATTTACAAGTGTCCCCACACTCTAGTGGACACTCCCAACTATAAATAGGATCTCTAAGATTTCATTCTAAGGTTTCTCATTCATGCTATTCAAGGTCCTTGCTATAGTTGAGAGATTTTAGTCCACTTGAGCCCCTTTCTCTCTCTTAATTGCAACTCAATTTGTCATTTAGAGTGAGACAGGTCACGTGTAAAGAGAGCTATCTATTTGTATGCTTGTAAAGCTCTCAAGGTTCTTCTTTCTCATCCCCTTCTTAAAAGCTCTTGCTTGGTGAAAGCTTATCTAAGAGAAGGAGAAGGAGCATGATTCTTTAGCTAAAGAAGAAGGCGGTCAAGGCTACTTCTAGTGAAGGAAAATATCAAGGTGGAAGATCCAAGGAGCTGAGTGGGTAAAGCCTCAAGTCCAAAGACTCGTTGCATGAAGGGGATGACCTTGGTGGAGGCATCCAACTAATTGCAAGAGTGCGTAAGACCTTTGTGAGGTAGAAGACTAGCTCTTGGATAGGTAAGCCCTTGCTTGTAAGGTCGTTGGATCCCTTGGCCTAAAAGGGATGCTAGGTATCCTTTTCATGGAAAAGGAAGGTCATATGTTGTAACTCTTATAAGTGAATATAAGGAGTAGACATCTTAGAAATCCTAGAGCTTGATCTCTCTAGATAGTGTACTGACTCTCTCCTAGTTTGGAGAGTGGAACCACTCTAAAATAGTGTGTTCACTTAGTTGCTGCAATCTCTCTCTTCCTTGCTTTGTATGTTTCAATTACCATCAAATTCACTATTTGCAATTAAACTTATTTGAAGTAACTTGAAGGTCCAACAAGTTTTGTGTAAGTTTTAAAGCTCTATTCACCCCCCTCTAGAGCCCTTAGATCCAACAAGTGGTATCAAAGCCACAATCTTCTTCGACACATCTCCCATGAGATGAGAAGATGGGTGACTTACTTGAGTCACTCAACCTAGAGGAAAGCTTCTCCATGAGGCTACTGGTCTTTGACGATACCAATTTCCTTTATTGGAAACAAAGGATGCAATTCTTCCTCCAAGGAACCAACTATGATATGTGGAAGGTGTTGATCCTCGCTACAAAGAACCAACTAGGGATGTAGCCACTTGGGATGAAGCCACAGTCAAGAAGGCACAACTCAATGCCAATGTGGTTAGCATCATCTATGCTACCCTCACTCCTTCCAAGTTCAACCAAATCTCATCTTGCGACACATCCCATGAGATTTAGAACAAGTTGTACATAACATATGAAGGCACACAACAAGTCAAGGAGTCCAAGATCTACATGCTCAATGGGCTGCTTGAGAACTTCAAGATGGGCAAGAAGGAAAGAGTGATAGACATGTACTCAAGGCTCGACACCATTGTCAATAGACTTGCAACTTTGGGACAACGCTTGGATAGAGGAGAAATCAACTCCAATATAGTTAGGTCCCTTCCTAAGAGATGGCAACCCAAGGTAACTTCTATTGAAGAAGTAAAAAGTCTTGGAGACTTAGACACTGAGGAGCTCATTGGCAACCTCCAAGCCCATGATCTAAGGCTAGACAAGCAAGAGAAAGATGAAAAGCAAGAAGGTAAGGAGTTAAAGAAAGTTAAAGATAATGCCTTCAAAGCCCAAGTGGAGGTAATGATCCTTCAGTGACAACTTGCTTGCCATTCCTCTCCTACCTCCTCAAATAAAGATGACAACCCTAGTGATCATGAATCAAACTATTCCAAGGGCAAGCACTTCAAAGAAAAATCTTCCTCATCCTCAACTCCAAAGGTGTTATGAGTGTAAGCAAAAGGGGCATTACAAGAATGAATGCCTAAAGGCCAAGAAGAGCCACCACAAGAGCAGCCATAAGAAGAAGGATGATTACAAGAAGGAAGGCAAGTACAAGAGGAATGATAAGAAGGAGAAAAGAAGCAAGGATGCAACTCATGCGGCTTGGAAGCATCCTCTTCAAGTGGATCAAGTTTTGATGAAGGTGAATGCCATCTTGCACTCATGGCCTGCACAAGTGAAGACATAGGTGAGATAAGTGAGGTAAGCTTGTATTAGTTGTCTAAAGAGGCTCTTATAGAAATGCTTAATGCTACCCGATCTTCTTATTCCAAATGTAAATCTAAGAAGAAGAGGTTGGGTAAAATTATTTATGATCTGTATGCTAAAATTTACATCCTTGATCAAAATGAGAAAGTGCATCTTGAGAGTATTGATTCTTTGTAAGGCCAATTTCTTGATCTTGAGCTCCAATACAATGGGGTTGAAGTTGATAACGAGATGTACCTTAAAAACATCGCTAGTCTTAAGGAAGAGAACAAAAATTTCCTTGATGAGCTTGAGTTACTGAAAGTTGAAAATATTAAACTTAAGCTTATTATTGATGCTCATAGGGATGAAACATATGTTTATCATAAAGAACTTCAACTGCTTAAAATTGAAAATGCTAGGTTTACTTGCTCAAGTAAATGATTTATCTTCTAGACCTATTTTGCTTAGCAAGGATGTTGCTTCTATTACTCTTAAAAAATATTCATATTTGACTAAAGTCCTCTATCTAAAGGCTGACATGCTGCATGCTAATGATGATATTGCTAGTTTGTGTTCTACTGTTATCACTCTTACTGATGATAATCATAAGTTGAGAGCTACCTTGCAAACCTTCCTCAAAGGGAAGAAGTCCCTTAATGAAGTCTTGGATCACTCCACCAAACATAGTTGTAAGAGTGGTCTTGGATATGAGGGTGCTTCAAAAAGCAAAGGTAAGGGTAAGAAGAAAAAGAGCAAGAAACCTCCAACTCTCCATGGAGAGTCATCCAACTCAAAGAGCCCTATGGGTTGTTCTCATTGTAAGAGTGATGATCATTATTCTACTTATTGTCCTTACAGGGAGAGGGGATCAACCCCAAGATGAAGTGGGTCTCCAAGATAACCCCGGATCCCAAAGTTTGAATTGGGTATTAATTATCTTCTTTTCTTATAGGATAAAGGAAAATGGATTGTTGATAGTGGCTGCTCCAAACACATGATGGGTGAAATCAGCCATTTCGATCAATTCACCAAAAAGAAAGGAGGTTCGATGACATTTGGGGAAAACAACAAGGGTAAGGTAATAGGTGAGGGTGATGTAGGTGATTCACTCTGCATCAATAATGTACTTCTAGTGGATGACCTATATCACAATTTAATAAGTGTTAGTCAACTTTGTGATAATGGTTACCTTATTCTATTTACTTCTTTAGAATGCGTACTTGTAGATTATCCCTTCTACAATGTCATATATAAGGGAACTAGAAATGGTAATATTTATATTATTGTGATTGACTCTATAAAGCCTATTATTGGTAGATGTCTTATTGCCATTTTGAATGATATTTCTTTATGGTACCATATGCTTGGTCATGTAAATATGCATCAAATGAAGAAGTTGAGTCAAAAGGACTTGGTGAAGGGACTTCCCGAATTGGAATTTGAAAAGGATGAGGAATCCCAACCTTATACCCAAGGAAGGCAAACCAAGTCCTCATTCAAATCTAAAGGAGTCCTTAGCACCAAGAGAGATCTTGAGCTTCTTCACATTGATCTATTTGGACCAATGTGTATGCAATCACTTCGTGGTAGCAAGTATTGTTTAGTGATTGTCAAGGATTTCTCTCACTTTACTTGGACATTCTTTCTCATTTCAAAAAGTGATACTCTTGATATTTCCTCGTCTTCTTGCAAATAGGTTGAAAACAAAGCTTATTTTCAGATTGTTTCTATCCACAATGATTTGTTTGAATACTTTTGTGAGGAATTCTACTATTCACATAACTTTTCTTCACCTCTAACACCTCAACAAAATGAGGTTGTAGAGAGGAAGAATAGGTCTCTATAGGAGATGGCTAGGACTATGCTTCTAGAGTACAACACTCCAAAGAAGTTTTGGGCCGAAGCCGTCAGCACTTCATGTTTTGTGCAAAATCAGGTTTTTACTCATCCTTTTCTTAAGAAACCCCCCTATGAACTATGGTGTGGTAGAAATCCTTGCATTGATTTCTTCCATGTTTTTGGGTGTCCTTGTTTTTTTTTGAACACCAAGGTTTCTCTTGATAAGTTTGATCTGAAATCGTACAAGGCTTTCTTTCATGGTTATAGCACTACAATCAAGGCATATAGAGTATATAATATAGAAATGTGTAAAGTAGAAGAATATATAATTGTTACATTTGTAGAGACTAACCCCTCTGTTTCCAAAGATATTGTTCCAAATGATAATGTTGCAGGTTAGTTAATTCCTCACTTAAAAGAGCTCAACATCGGTAATAAAGGAAAGGAGTGTTAGTTGATGAAAAAAAGAAGAATGAATAAAAGAAGGATCTAACACCCCACTTTGCAAAGAATCATCCAAAGGAGCTGATCATAGGCAATCCTTTTTAAAGGGTGAAGACGCGAACTGAACTCAACAAAGAACAAGCAGAAATCACCTTCATCTCTCAAATGGAGCCAAAACATGTCAAAGAAGCTCTAAAGGATGATGACTGGATCCTAGCTATGGAAGAAGAGTTGGAGAAGTTTGAAAGAAAAAAATGTCGACTCTTGTGCCAAGACCAAGTTATAGAAAGATATTTGGCACCAAATGGGTATACTACAACAAGTTGTATGAAAGAGACAAAGTGGTAAGGAATAAAGCAAGGTTAGTTGCTCAAGGCTATAATCAACAAGAAGGTATATATTTTGATGAAAAATATGCACATGTAGATAGACTTGAGTCAATTAGAATGTTTCTTGCTTTTGCTAGTCACAAGAATTTTCTTCTTTGTCAAATGGATGTTAAAAGTGCATTTTTGAATGGTACAATTGAAGAGGAAGCGCATGTTGCACAACCTCTGGGCTTTGAACATGATAACTTTCCTAACCATATTTATTCATTGTAAAAAGATCTCTATGGTCTCAAAGAAGCACCTCGAGCTTGGTATGAGAAACTAAAGAACTTTTTGTTAGATAATGGCTATATCAGGGGCAAAGTAGATTCTACTTTATTTCTAAAGCACACTTCTAACAATTTTCTTATCATTAAAATTTATGTTGATGATATCATTTTTTGTGAAACTACTCCTGATCTTTGCAAGGAGTTTAGTGATCTTATGCAGAGTGAATTCGAGATGAGTATGATGGGGAACTCACTTTCTTTTTCAGATTTCAAATTAAGCAAACAAAGAATGGGAACTTTATCAACCAAGGCAGGTACACAAGTGAGCTACTAAAGTGCTTTCGGATGGAGAACACCAAGTAGATGGACACCCCCATGTCAAATACCACCAAATTGGATAGAGATGAGGAAGGTGAAAAGGTAGATGAGAAGCTCTATAGAGGTATGATTGGAAGTTTACTTTATTGAACTACATCTAGACCTGACATAATGTTTAGTGTTGGATTGTCTTCTTTCTTTCAATCAAGTCCTAGGAAATCACATCTCATATCAGTCAAGAGGATTTTGAGGTATCTAGCCAAATCCCCAAATTTTGGACTAGTATCCTAAGTCAAGGGACTTTACTCTTAACACTATAGTGATGTGGAGTAAGCATGATGCTTGATTGATAGAAAATGCACAAGTGGCACTTGCTTCTTCCTAGGTACTTGCCTAGCTTCTTGGTTCTCCAAGAAACAAAGCACTATGGCTCGATCAACTACCGAGGCTGAATACATTGCAGTTGGACGTTGTTGTGCCCAAGTCCTATGGATGAAACAAATGATCCAAGACCTTAACATTTATTTTGATGCTTCTCCTATCTTCTGTGATAATACTAGTGCAATCAAATTGTCATATAATCCTATAAAACATAGTAGAGTTAAACATATAGAGGTCCATCATCACTTTCTTTGTGACCATATTGCCAAGAAGGATATGTATATCACGCATGTCGATACGGAGAATCAATTAGCGGACATTTTTACTAAATCTCTAGCTAGAGAGAAATTTGCTTTTATTATATCAAAATTGCTTATAACTGCTCTAGATGATATTGACATGACTTCTATCTAGTTTTTCTTTTACCTATATGTTTCTTGCTCAAAATTTATCATCTCTTTCTTGAATGTGCCTTAGTTATCTTATTTCTATGTCATGTTTTACTTGTTTTGGGTATTTTTGCAAACACTTATTTTATTGCAAAATAGTACCCTATGATAGGTGAATGTGCCTTAATATGTCTAAAATGCACAATAGGCTAAAGCAATAAAATTTCTTAGCACCCTAGAGGCTAGAATCTAATATTTCATGTTTTTGGATATACTACATATCAGTCAAGTTGCCAACTCGACCGATCCAGCGAGGTCAAGGGTTTTTCTCCTGATTGGTCGAGTTTCCCTAGGACAAACTCGACTGATTGCTGGGTTGGACCAAGCTTAAAATAGGTTTCATCCAAAATTTCTCCCTCTCAACTAGACAAAAATTGACTGATTCCTCATCTCTAGCCCCTTTTAACCTCAACCCTAGGTGCGACCATCCCTTCCCTTGCCTAACCTAGCCTCTCTTGCCTCTTCCCACATCCATCTAGGTGGTTAGATGACATGTTTGTGTGGTTCTCTTTCGTTTTGGTGGTTGTTTGCTTCTCCAATCCGTTGACATGCCATCCAACCGAAGAAAGAGAGCAACCCTAGGTGGTGTACCTTTGTACTCCTCCAACCCTCACCTAATCTCTTTTGATGACACCTCATTTGTCTCTTCTGAAACTCTTAGTCGCTACACGAAGCTCCTTCCTAGGAATCCCTTTCCTTTTAGAGCGTTTTTTGAGCCTCCTCTCAAAACAAAGTATGTCATCAAAGAGATTGTTGAGCTTTTCTATACCATCACCTAGGAGCCTTGCGCGTAGAATGTCAGTGTTTTCATAATTATATCATAAGCACCAAGGCGGTCTATGAATTCTATGCTAAACTTTCATGGAACTACGACACTTTAGTGCCACCGCCATATATCTAGGTCATTCTCTCCTCCATGATTGTCGGGATCTTTGAAGATTCCTTGAACATCTTTTTCAATGGGACATAGGTCACCGACTCATGGAGAAAGGATTATCATGACTATTTTGACCTTTTGGACCCTGATGCTTTCTACAAGCACTTTAACCTCACTCTTTCTGATATCCACAAGTTCTTGAAGAAGCCTCATGTACCCTATAAGAGGAATTCGACCCTGCCATCCTCTTCCCTCGATCTCAAAAACAAGATGCTTGCATTAGTTGTTAACTATAATGTCTACCCAAAGAAAAATCAAGCAGACATTGCAGAGAACACTGTTGTAATCTTATACAATTTCTTAAAGAACATTGGAGTCAAATGGTCCTGATATATCTTACATCACATGACCTGTTTTTACTCAGCGAAGATACACGTGGTGCCCACCCACCCTACCCTATCTTGATTTGTGGTTTGTTCACTTTTTCTACTCAAAAATATCTTTTCCATGATTTCAATTACAAACTTATCCAGAAAGGAGTTTGCATTAGTGAAACCATGATAAAGAAGACCTTCCTTCCTACCTCTTACACCACAACTGGAGCCTCTACCTCCACCTCCACCACCATCCCGACCTGCCTGTGCCTTGTCCAATGTATCAAATGAAACCCTTAGGGTTATATGATGCATCAGCTAGCATAAAACATTTATATTCAAGATCACCTGCACTAGGACCTCTGCCAGATCAAGTTTACCATGAACCTATCCTACAACCACCCTTACCCCTCCTACTAGCCCTACCTAGGTGGTGACTATGCTTCCTATGCATACAATCATTTATATGTAGCCCCTCCATCTTCTGCTTCTGCTGCCATATCTTCTGCTACTGGTGGATCTACACATGTACCTACCCCTGGAGTGCTTCCTCTACCTGATGGCCCTCTTGTTGCCCTACTTTCCAGCATTGGCACTTTCGCTCCCACCTTCCCTCAAGCACATGAGTTACATGCTCTTAGCATGACTTGGGAAGAGCAGAACACCCTTTGGCCCGATTGTAGTTTTGGTCCTCTTGCTGATGAGGAGATTCCTGACCAGGCTGATGAGCATGCTACTATTGATGAGGAGGCCACTGAGGATGATGGATCTGATGCTAGTTGTGACAACTTTTTTGGTGCCTTTGGTGATGAAGGTGATGTTGATGTCTTTGTTGCACCTTTAGATGAAGATCAGGACTACAAGCCTAGAGCTGATGATGATGATGCAGATGATGATGTTGTTGACATAGATAGCTTAGATATATCTTGATGTCTTAGTTTTTTAGTCTTTTAGGTGTTGATTAGATATATCTCTTTAGACTCTTATGTACTGAGACATTTGGGCACATGTATTTGAGATGTACTATTTTATCATCCCGCTATTTTATTGTTGTTTTATGTCTCTTGCAGTGAGGACATGTTCTGATGTTGTAATCTTAATCATATGTAACTTATATCTTTGGTTGACCCTATCTTATGATTTTGTGGTATGTTATTCCATATTTTTATTATGACATTGGATTTCTTGTTTCTCTTTACCTCGTCTCTGTTTGATGTGTGCTATGTGGTTGATTGCTTTATCATGTGTTTGTGAAGAAGACATGTGTTTTAGCTCTTTCTACCTCCTTGTCTTTTTGATATGACAAAGGGGGAGAAGTGACCTCAACCATATTATTTTATGGCTTGTCTGATCCTTTTCTTGTCAATTATCTACATATCATGTGACTTGTTAGAGGACCATATAATATGCATATGTCCTTTGGTTATTTTTTGAAAAGGCTAACCATGCAAGTATAGGTAAGCATGAATTGAGGGGAAGCCATTCACATTGTTCAGTCATGTATCCCCTTGTGATTCATAAGGTAAAGGATTAACTTTCACATCCTTTCTCAAAGGTAAAAGTTTAATTTTTCATATCCTTTTTCAATATGTTGACGAATGGTTTTTAATTGTCTAAAAGGGGTAGAATGTTGACCTAAGTGTTATACATTGTCCATATTTTGATAATGACTTAACAATTCTATTCATATTTATCTAATATGTTTGTTAAAGATTGATTTCATGCATTAAGTATATGAAAAGGATCAAATCACTCGAGCCCTAGCTTGGCTTAGTTCAATTCAAAAGCAATACAAATGCACTTTTGTGGAAAACACTCCAAACCACCTTAGAACATTTTTGTAATCATTTGTATTGATGATAAGACTTGTAACTAAGATGAGAAAAAACCAGGGACACTTAATTCAAAAGTTTGATCACTTAAAATTCTTTTTGTAAAATTCATCACAACAACTTCATCAGTAGAGTTTCCAACTCGAACTATCCTTGATGGATTTTGGGAATGAATGATGATCGATCGAGTTTCATTTTCACCGAACTCGACTGTTCCCTCTACAGAGAAAACTCAATTTAAGTGGATCAGTCGAGTTACCCTAGGACAAACTCGACTAATGGTTTAAATTGGCTTTGTCGCATAGCATTCGGTGGAGTTATCTTTATTGAAACTAGACCAAATGCATTGTACAATGAATGCAAAAAAAAGTGATTCTAACTATTAGACAGTTGCAAAACTAAAAAAAAATATCCGTTGCAACTCTCTAAATGGCTAGTAAATGTTTACAAGTGTTCCCACACTCTAGTGGACACCCCACTATAAATAGGACCTCTTAGAGTTCATTACAAGGTTACTCATTCATGCTATTCAAGGTCCTTGCTATAGTTGAGTGCTTTTAGTGTGCTTGATCCCCTTTCTCTCTCTTGATTGCAGCTCAATTCATCATTATCAGTGAGATAGGTCATGTGTGAAGAGAGCTACCCATTTGTATGCTTGTAAAGATCTCAAGCTTCTTCTGTCCCATCCTTTTCTCAAAAGCTCTTGCTTGGTGAAAGCTTCTCCAAGAGAATGAGAACGAGCATGCTTCTTCATCTGAAGAAGAAGGTGCTCAAGGCTACTCCGAGTGAAGGAGAAGATCAAGGCAGAAGATCCAAGGAGTTGAGTGGGTAAAGCCTCAAGGCTGAAGACTCATTGCATGAAGGGGAGGACCTTGGTAAAGGAATCCAGCTGATTGTAAGAGTGGGTAAGACCTTTGTAAGGTAGAAGACTAGATCTTAGACAGGTAAGCCCTTAATTGTAAGGTTGTTGGCTCCCTTAGCTTAAAAGGAAAGCTGGGTATCCTTTTCCTGGAAAAGGAAGGTCATATGTTGTAAATCTTATAAATGAATATAAGGAGTAGACATCTTAGAAAACCTAGAGCTTGATCTCTCTAGGTAGTGGACTGACTCTCTCCTAGTTTGGAGAGTGGAACCACTCTAAAATAGTGTGTTCACTTGGTTGCTTCAATCTCTCTCTTCCTTGCATTGTATGTTTCAATTGCTATCAAATTCACTATTTGCAATTAAGCTTATTTGAAGTAACTTGAAGGTCTAACAAATTTTGTGTAAGTTTTGAAGCTCTATTCATCCCCCTCTAAATCCCTTAGATCCAATAGAATTTGCCTCTATGGAACAATAATAAGAACTAGTGGTAAATGCCTATGGAGAGGCAAAATGAAGGGTGTTTTCTCTAAATAATGAAGAAGATGGAGAGGACAATGAAGTCATTGAAGGTACCTTACATATCAATATCCATCCTATCAAGGAACTTTCGAGTTTGGCGCTTCAAGCACCTTCATGTCTTTTCAGCTTGCTTCCATGTTAGAGTTAGAATCTAAATACATGGACTATATGTTAGATGTAAAAAAACCTAGTGGTAGGATCTTCTCCTCTTATCTCAAACTCCCTACCTTGGACCTTTGTATATCAGGAAATATGTTTCCTTTAGACTTTATCCTACTTGACAAGTTTTCCTTTGATGTTATCTTGAGCATGGATTGGTTGAAGAAGCATGATGCAACCTTATTCTATCAGGAAAAGAAAGTTAGCTTGTTGCATCCTGATGGAGAGAGCCTATGTATCAAGAGTAGGAAGCGAGAGGATCGGCAATTCATCATCTCTGCCCTCAAAGCTAAAAAACTTGTCTCACAAGGCTGTAAAGCATACTTAGCATCTATCGTTCTTGATGCCACACCTCCCACTCTAGATCATATATGTAACATCCCTGACATGGGTTATGCCTTAACCCTAGATGTTTTGCTTAATAAAGTTAATTATATGCTTACTCTTATCTCTTTTAAAGTAATTAAGGCTCAAGAGGAACTTATGTTTCAATTTTATTCCTTTTTGAATAATGTTGAAACAATGTTTTGCCTGTTTTGGACTAAAGTGCAAATTACCCAAGTTGAGGAGTTAACTTGAAAATGTTACACGATAAAATGTTCCTCAGATGTTGAAACATCATAATAATGAAAATGATGCAGAGGTATGGCTTGTGGTAGCCTGAGTACTGAGAAAGAACTTGTTGAGCAATGTTGTGCATTAAAACCTAGTTTTGGTGTAATGTGCAAATTACCCAAAACCTAGGGTTCAATATGAAAAATACCACATTTAGAGAGTCCCTCATGTTTCTTGGCATCATGTAGATAAAATAAAATGAGAGGGGCATCTCATTTAATTCTCTTTGGAGGAGAGAGAATCTTGATATTAAAATAATCAAGATTTAAGCATAATTGAAACCCTAGTTCAATTTAATGCAAAAATAAATATATTAATTGAAGTGCCCTTCAACCAAAAATGTGATGGTTGAAATTACATAAGTATGGACGTCCTTGTTCCTTGCAAAGGCAACAAAATATCTAAAGTGAGTGGAGAGCCGACTCACATTAGTAAAAGGAAAAGTAATATCCACTCAATTTTGGATATTATTATTATAATGGTTAAGGTGCTTAATTTGCTTTCTTTTAATTCATGGATAAAGAAGAGGAATTCGAAGGGGGGATGATGGCTTCGCATTAAAGGAAGCGAGGGGGATAAGTGGCACTAATTTAGGGAATTAAAAGATTATTATATCACTTTCTCTCTCATTGAAATTCCCTTATAAACATCTCATTTCCAACTCAAATGAAAGGCTTTTTCGACCCTTCTTTCTTTCCTTGCTTTGGTTGAACACAAGGGAGCTTAGGAGCAATAGGAGGACGTGCCCCAACCTGTAGGTAAGCTCCATAGTCATCTTCAACCTTGATTTCATGGTGGAAATTGAAATTCAATGTTTAATTTCTTCTTTTCTCCATTCAATCTTCAACATTGGTCATTCTTTTCACTCAAAGACTTGAGGACGAGCCTTGTGAGGTTGAGAAAGCTTCATTCACCATTGAAGGCATGAAGCTTGAAGTTTGGTTTCAACTTTGAAGGCGGGTTATATAACTTGAACCCTTAAACATTGTTATTGATTTCATTCCGTTATCATATGTTGATTCCTCCTTTACTTTCAGATTTCCTTTTGATTGGTTGTTGAATTCGCCACAAGAATCACAATGGATTTCGAAGGTTTTAATCTTGAAGATGATGATGTCATCTTAAGCACACACCTCAACATAGAACATGTGCAAATAGTTTTGCTTTTTGGTGATCAAACGGTCTCAAGACCGTTTGAGGTCAAGAGGACTCAAACCATTTGAAGGTCAAATGCTGATGTGGTTGAATGATAATCCAATGGTTCCAATTAATTGAAATTTAAAAGGGTCCATGTATGTATGATCCACCAATTGCAAGCCCTAATCGATTGAATTGATTGAAACCCAAGTTGAGGGAATCGATTTCAAGGCTGATTGACCCAAACGGTCTCAAGACCGTTTGAGACCAAACAGTCTCAAGACTGTTTGGAGGTCAATGGTTGATTGTGGTGGATTGTTGGAGATCCAAGGGCTACAATCTGATGTACTTTCAATAGTTCAATTGATGGATGGTTCAATGAGTACAAATCCTAAATTGATTTGATGTTGAAAACCTTAATTGGTCCAATCGGTTTTGAGGTGGTTTGGAATCAAATGGTCTCAAAACCATTTGAGATCAAACGGTCTCAAACCGATTGAATTGTCCAATCGATTTCAATATTCAATCAGTTTCAAATCAATGATTGAGGATTCAGTTTCAAGACCGAATGGATGGATTCGGTGTCATGATCAAATACATTGATTTGGTTTCAAGACCGAATGGGTTGATTCGGTTTCAAGACCAAATGGGTTGATTCAGTTTCAAAATCAGTTGATGATGATTCGACTTCAAGACCGAATGGGTTGATTTGGTTTCATAATCAATTGATGATGATTTGGTTTCAAAGCCGAATGGGTTGATTCGATCTACATTTGGTCAAGACCGTTTGAAAGGTTGATCAAGACTATATGGAGGCCTAAACGGTCTCAGACCATTTGAAGGTGCAAACGTTCTCAAACCATTTGGAGGTGTGGATCCAAACCGTTTGAAGGTTTATTAGTCAAAACTGTTGAAGGTTCAATTGATCTCAGAACTAGATGAGTACTATTAAAGTAACTCAAGATTGATTATAATGGTTGTACCTCTAAAGTACTTAGGTGATTAGTACCTTTAGAGTGGTTAACCTTCGATGCTTATGGAAGCAATGACTTGATACACTACGTCAATTCTTCATTCAAGTTGATTCAATCTAATCAAGATTAAAGTAATTAACCTCCTAGAAAGGATAAGAGAGAGGAACTTATACATGAGTGATAATCATGTAGTAATTAATCCTCAACCCTTTCAACATGAATAAAATATATAATTAGGGTTTGATCCATGATGATGAGATCATGAAACCCTAATCGAGAAGGTTGGTGAGCTCTAACCCTAATTTAAGGTAAAGCTAGGTGAAACCCTAATCTAGGGTGATGGTGTAACCCTAATTTTGGGTAATGATATGGGAAACTCTAATTTTAGGGAAATTTTATAAGAAACCTTAATTCAAGGTAAGGATGTAATGTGAAACCCTGATACAGGGTAATGTGATATGAAACCCTAATCTAGGGTGATGCTATGTATTATGAAACCCTAATTTGAAAACCTAGCTCTTATTTTGTGTAAGGGGATGAGTAACCATGATTGATATGAATTGGGAAACCCTAACCCTAATAAGGGTATAAGTGGTGTTACTTTGTATAGCATGGTGCTAAATTTTAATTGATATAGCTGTTATCAAGTGTATTAACCATGCAGGTATCATGATATGATGAGCATAGCCAGGTATGAGCTATGATGTTTCATTTATTATTGTTAATGGGCCTTGTGATCCATAACATGCTTTGTTGCCTAGTGAGAGGTAACAAGAGATGAAATGGGCCATGTGAGCCATGTGAGATGCTTGTGTAGCAAGTATCATGTTTACCTTGGTCAGATGACCTAAAGGTATTAGTTACCTGATAAGTGGTAACAAGTGTTCCTTGATGAACCGAGGGTTTGAATACCCATTTTCTATAATTATGATGATGAGTTTGTGAAAGGATGAGAATGCTCTTGATGAGATGAGGGATTGAGATCCCAATGCTTTATTAAAGATTTGAATAGTAATTGATGAAAGTATTACACATCCTTTGTAGCAATTGTTAAAATAATTGATGTTTGGAAACTTGTTTGATGCTAAAAGAATATGGTAATACACTTAATTAATCAAGTGATATCATATAATGTAGTTGCCCTGACCACAGATCCATCAACATCAAAATTTGCTGAATGGTGGAATGAGTTAAACTCGGAGCGCATGTTTTTGAATATGTGGGGGTAATTGGGTAATTATATCCTCATGCCCCATAGGAATGGCTGCGGGCTATATCCTATGCACGAGATTGGTTACGGACCATACCCCAGTTTGAGTATGGCTACAGGCCATGGCTCCATGATATGATTCCAGGTATTGGCTACGGGCCATAACCCTTAAGAGAGTATATGTTGTGGGCTATAACTCTATAGAGAAGATTCCACTATACCCTGGCAAGCTAATTGCAGTTCGACATGTGATGTCTCTACCATATAATCTCATACTGACCGAGAAGGTTGAGGTCTTGGAGTCCGGCTCTTCGATTGACCTTGTGTGGTATCGATGCTTTACGTAATTGTGGTCGGTTGGAGCATGGACGGTATACTTCATCTCTTCAGGGCATTAAGTATGATTGTAAAATGTAATCAGCCATGTAGCGTATTTGCTTAAGGTTGAAATATGAGAATCATTGGTTGATGTTATCTTGCTTAGCATATCCTAGATGGATAAATGTTATACATGTTCTTCATATTCCTTATTGGATAAGTGACATGCTGCTTTATCAAGTTATAGCTGAAATGCTTTGAATAAGGATATTGCTCTAACCTATTTAGACATTAATTTAACTGCTATTGAATATATATGATTCCTCTGCTCAATTTTATTCTAATAAACTGCAATAATAATGTTTTTGGCAGATAGTTATATCTCTCGCTGGGACTAGGTCTCACTCCATTGGTCACCAACACTTTTTAGGTAGACGCGGAGGAAGAAGCAGAAACCCTACAATAGGGGAAGAGCAGTAGCAACAAGGACAACAGTGAATTCTCAGGTGGAGACACTGGCTGTCATGTCTTGTGTATAAAGTCCTATGTGTCGTCTCTGTACTCTCAGGTCCTCGGAGTCAGTAGTTAGTTTAATAAACCGATCTGAGATTTTGGTTTGATTCCTCGAAGTTCTTATGCTGCCTATGTACAATTTTAACAGGGCAGTTGATGTATGTGATCCTCGAGAAGAGATGGTACAAGATATGTACTTATGAACCAGAATGTAATTGAATTACTTTGGTTCTTTTTGAAAGAGTTTTCCAATGTATGGATCTTTTTGTCAATGGTTTTAATTTTTAGTGATTTTTAGTAATCTACTACTAATGATCGCTTCCGCCTAGTAAATGATGTTTTGTTCAAATGGAGCGCCACAAGTTTAGTGGTATCAGAGCTCTAGGTTCGCTGAGTCTACATAGACATAGGATTAAGGTTGTTGAGTCTGTTCGAGTGTCTTCCAATTTATCTGATAGTGACTTCTGCTCATATAGGAGGAGAAAAAGAACTTGAAGATGTCTGGATCACACGAAGAACATGCTGCTGAGAGCAGCGTTGCTGCACCAGGAGGAGGTGCAAGGGACCAAGCTAGGGAGGAAATGGTACCTGAACATCCCCAGTTTGACCCAGCCATGATAGAGAACCCAACTTTCGATGCTTTGTTTGGACAGTTCATGGCAACCATGACGCATATGGTGGATAGGATGCCACCACCTGCACCTAGGGCACCAACCCACAATGAGGGATAGGGAGCCGACAAGACTTTTGAGAGACTTTGCCGAGTAGGAGCCACAGAGTATGCTGGTACAGCTGACCTAGCATATGCTGATCTATGGCTGATCGAACTGGAAAAGGCTTTCATAATCTTCAATATCCCAGAAGCCAAAAAGGTGAGGCATGCAGTGTACCTTCTGAAAGGGAGTGCTGGCCACTGGTGGACAATTAAGGAGGGCAAGAGGCCAGGTGTCGAGGTCGGATGGGAAGAATTATGATGAGAATTCGTCACTAGATACTTCCCCAAAACTTACCTAGATGAAAAGATATCTCAGTTTGAGAAGATAAGACAAGGACCGATGAACAGTAGCGAGTATGAGTCTAAGTTTATGGAGCTTTTGCGATTCTGTTCACATATGGCAGCTACTGATGAAGAGAGAATTCAACATTTTGAGAAGGAGTTGAATGCTGAATTAACCACTCATGTGTCTGCTTTAGAGAATGGGGAGAGGTTTGCTACTTTCGTAGAGTCTGTGAGATGGATAGAAAGGTCTGTGATCGAGAAGCGACAAACTAGTGGTAAAAAGGTGTACACTCAGCTCTAAGGACAAAGGTCCGAGAGCTTTAAAAAGCCAAGGATTTCTGCACCGACAACACCATCAAGATTCAATACCCAGACGCAATGGACGTCGAGTAGGGGTAGGGGCCGTAGTTTTGTTCCAAATAGAGCCCCCAACACAACATCAACATCAGTGACTGGACCTCATAGACCCTATCCTGAGACCAGGATCTGTCATCAGTGCAGACAAGTGGGACATCTGGCAAAGGATTGTTCAGTCGGTAACATAATGGTGACTCAACCCCAGAGGCAGAGTCAATAAGGATCTCAGAGGAGATAGTTTTCTAGTAGTGCTAGAGGACATGGACAAGAGTCCCAAGCTGGTTCGTCGGCACCCAACAACTGAGCACAGGGTCAACAATAAGAAACAATGAGATTCTATGCAATGAATCAACTCGAAGCAGTAGTCAACCCTCGAGTTGTGACAGGTCAGTTGGAACTATTTTATTCTGATGTGTCTTTATCCTACTTCATATCTATTTTAATTGATCTGGGTGCTACACATTCCTTCATCACTAGAGAAGTGATTCTTGACTGCAATATGACTGTTAGTCATAGATCGGATAGTCTGTGGTTAGAAATCCCTTTGTTGGGATCCGCACTACTGCGGGAGGTGTGTTATCCCTGCACTTTTTCCTTCTCTGAACATCACATTCAGGTGGATCTTATACCGCACTTGAGATGCACGGGTTTGATATAATTCTTGGGATGGACACCCTACAAAAGTATAAGGTTGTCTTAGATTGTGTTTCCAAGCAGGCTGTGTTCACAGATGATAGTGACACATGGATCTTTCAGGGGGGGAAAGATTCTTCCAACCTATCTTGTGTCAGCTATGGTAGATGAGAAGCTGATGAGACAAGGATGATTTGCATTCTTGGCTCATGTGGTAGACACCACGATAGAGAGTTCTAATCTTTCTGAAGTTCTGATAGTTATGGAGTTTGAAGATGTGTTCCCCGAGGAACTTCTAGGTGTACCTCTGCCCCGAGAGATTGATTTTGAGATTAATCTAATCTTAGACACGCAACCAATAGCACAAAAACCGTATAGAATGGCACCTACTGAGATGGCAAAGCTCAAGAAATAGCTGCAGGAGTTGCTTGAGAAAGGTTTTATCTGATCGAGTACTTCCCCATGGGGTGCTCCGGTTCTCTTTGTTAAGAAGAAGGAAGGATCTATGCGGTTATCCATTGATTACAGACAGTTGAATAAAGTAACTATAAAGAACAAATATCCTTTGCCAAGGATCGATGACCTGTTTGATCAGTTGCGTGGTGCAACTATCTTCTCTAAGATAGATCTGAGGTCAGGATACCATCAATTGCATATCAAGGAGGGTGACATACCTAAGTCTTCCTTTAGGACAAGGTATGGTCACTTTGAGTTCATAGTCATGTCGTTTGGACTGACTAATGTACTAGCTGCATTCATGGAACTCATGAATAGAATTTTCCGGCCTTTTCTTGACCAGTTCATAGTAGTCTTCATAGATGACATCTTGATATACAGTAGAGATGGTCAACAACATGAGCAACACCTCCGTCAAGCTTTAACTTTGCTAAGAGAGCATAAGTTGTATGCTAAGTTTAGCAAATGCAAGTTCTGGTTATCAAAAGTTTCTTTTCTAGGACACGTAATATCTGCCTCAGGTATTTGTGTTGATCCTAAAAAGGTAGAATCTGTCCTACAATGGAAACATCCAAAGTCACCAATGGAGATATGCAGTTTCCTAGGACTGGCAGGATACTACAGGAGGTTCATTAAGAACTTCAGTTCTATAGCTTTACCCCTAACCAAGTTGACCAGGAAGGAGGTTCCTTTTGTCTAGAATGACAAGTGTCAACATTCTTTCCACTTGTTGAAAGAAAGGTTAACAAATGCACCTGTGCTGGTGTTACTTGAGCAAGGGAAGGGGTACATAGTTTTCTGTGATGCATCTAAGAATGGTCTAGGATGTGTGTTGATGCAGGATAATCAAGTGATTTCTTTTGCCTCTTGACAACTTAAGAAACACAAGAAGAATTATCCAACACATGATCTAGAACTAGCTGCTGTGGTCCATGCTTTGAAAATATGGAGACATTATCTTTATGGAGAAACATTCCAGATTTTCACAGACCATAAGAATATAAAATATATTTTTTCACAACATGAGTTGAACATGAGACAACACCGCTGGATGGAGTTAATCAAGGACTATGATTGTATAATTGATTATCATCCAGGGAAGGCTAATGTAGTGGCTGATGCACTAAGTAGGAAATCATCATCACCAGCCCTAGATAAAGCACAATTGAACTCCTTAGTGTGCTTTAAAAGAGATATGCTTATCTCCTTGAGGCAAAACAATATAAAACTTAAGGTATCTTTGTTATTCGGGCTATTAGCTGAGATGCAAGTGAAACCTACTCTGAGACAGTAGATTAAAGAAGCACAACAAGCTAATACTGTGATTCAACAGATCAGGTCAGAGTATGGTAGTGAGAAATGGAATGGCTTTCATGAGTCAGAGGATCAGTTAGTCTGTTACCATGGTAGGATGGTAGTACCTGATGCCAATGACTTAAGGAAGTTAGTCTTGGAGGAAGCTCATTCTTCGATGTATGCAATGCATCCATGGAGCACCAAAATGTATCATAACTTGAAGGATATGTATTGGTGGCCTGGCTTGAAGAAGGATGTAGCTGAGTTTGTTATGCGGTGTTCGCGGTGTCATCAGGTTAAAGCCGAACATCAAAAGCCCACAGGAACAATGCAACCTTTACCTATACCGCAATGGAAATGGGATCATATGACCATGGACTTTGTGGTTGGTTTTCCCAGAACAGCCAAAAGTCATGATTCCATTTGGGTGATAGTTGATAGGTTGACTAAGACGACACATTTCCTTCCTATCAAAATAACCTATACTGCTGAGAAGCTTGCACAGATATATACAGATGAGATAGTGCATTTATACGGGGTACCAATTACAATTGTTTCTGATAGAGGTCCCCAGTTCATGAGTCATTTTTGGGAACAACTACATAAAGCTTTGGGTACGCAGTTAAGTTTTAGTACTGCCTTTCACCCATAGACAGATGGACAATCTGAGAGGACCATACAAACCTTGGAGGACTTTCTTAGGGCATGTGTCCTTCGATTTGTAGGAAGTTGGGATATACACCTAAGCTTAATAGAATTTGCTTATAACAATAGCTAGCAGCACAGTATTGATATGGCACCATATGAAGCATTATATGGTAGACGTTGTAGATCTCCTTTGTGTTGGTATGAAACTGGAGAATATCAACTTTTGGGTCCTGAGTTAGTACAGTAGACAACTGAGAAGATTAAAGTAATCCAACAACAGTTAAAGGTTGCACATGATAGGCAGAAATCTTACACTGATAAATGGCGTAGACCTTTAGAATTCCAAGTTAGAGGTAGAGTATATCTCAAGGTCTCACCTTGGAAAGGTGTCCTTAGATTTGGGAAGAAAGGAAAGTTAGCTCCTAGATTTATGGGGCCTTATCCAATCATTGAATGGATTGGAAAGGTAGCCTATAAGCTGGAGTTGCCACCTGAACTACACAAATTGCACCCAGTGTTCCATATATCCATGCTGAGGAAGTGTCATCCTGACATAGAGTTAGTTTTGCAAACTGTGGAGGTAGAATTAAATGATGATATATCATATGTTGAAGGACCTGTGTTGATTCTTGATAGAAGAATTAAAAAGCTGAAAAAGAAAGACATATGTCTTGTGAAAGTTCTCTGGCATCACTGTGGCATTGAAGAAGCTACATGGGAGCTAGAGGAAGAGATGAGGAGGAAGTACCCTTCTCTTTTCTCTTAATGATTTCGGGGATGAAATCCCTATTAGGGGTGGATAATTTGTAACATCCCTGACCTGGGTTATGCCTTAACCTAAGATGTTTTGCTTAATAAAGTTAATTATATTCTTGCTCTTATCTCTTGAAAAGTAATTAAGGCTCAATAGGAACTTATGTTTCAATTTTAGTCCTTTTTGAATAATGTTGAAACAATGTTTTGTTTATTTTGGACTAAAGTGCAAATTACCCAAGTTGAGGGGTTAAATTGCAAATGTTACATGATAAAATGTTCCTCAGATGTTGAAGCATCATAAGAATGAAAATGATGCAAAGGTATGGCTTGTGGTAGCCTGAGCACCGAGAAAGAACTTGTTGAGCAATGTTGTGCATTAAAACCTAGTTTTGGTGTAATGTGCAAATTACCCAAAACCTAGGGTTCAATATGCAAAATACCACCTTTAGAGAGTCCCTCATGTTTCTTGGAATCATTTATAGAAAATAAAATGAGAGGGTCATCTCATTTGAATCTCTTTGGAGGAGAGAGAATATTGATATTAAAATAATCAAGATTTAAGCATAATTGAAACCCTAATTCAATTTAATACAAAAATAAATATATTAATTGAAGTGCCCTTCAAACAAAAATGTAATGGTTGAAATTACATAAGTATGGACTTCCTTGTGCCTTTCAAAGGCAACGAAATATCTAAAGTGAGTGGAGATCCCACTCACATTAGTAAAAGGAAAAGTAATATCCACTCAATTTTGGATATTATTATTATAATGGTTAAGGTGCTTAATTTGCTTTCTTTTAATTCATGGATAAAGAAGAGGAATTTGAAGGGGGGGGAGGATGATGGCTTCACATGCAAGGAAGTGAGGGGGATAAGTGGCACCAATTTAGGGAATTAAAAGATTATTATATCACTTTCTCTCTCATTGAAATTCCCTTATAAACATCTCATTTCCAACTCAAATGAAAGGATTTTTCGACCCTTCTTTCTTTCCTTGCTTTGGTTGAACACATAGAAGATTAGGGGCAATAGGAGTATGTGCCCCAACCTGTAGGTAAGCTCCATAGTCATCTTCAACCTTGATTTCATGGTGGAAATCGAAATTCAATGCTTAATTTCTTCTTTTCTCCATTCAATCTTCAACCTTGGTCATTCTTTTCACTCAAAGACTTGAGAATGAGCCTTGGGAGGTTTAGAAAGCTTCATTCACCATTGAAGGCGTGAAGCTTGAAGTTTGGTTTCAACTTTGAAGGTGGGTTATATAACTTGAACCCTTAAACATTGTTATTGATTTCATTCCGTTATCATATGTTGATTCCTCCTTTACTTTCAGATTTCCTTTAGATTGTTGTTGAATTCACCACAAGAATCACAATGGATTTTAAAGGTTTCAAGCTTGAATATGATGATGTCATCTTAAGCACACACCTCAACATAGAACATGTGCAAACAGTTTTGCTTTTTGGTGATCAAACTGTCTCAAGACCGTTTGACACCAAACTGTCTCAAGACCGTTTGAGGGCAAACGGTCTCAAGACCGTTTGAGGTCAACAGGACTCAAACCGTTTGAAGGTCAAATAATTATGTGGTTGGATGATAAACAATGGTTCCAATTAATTGAAATTTTAAAGGGTCCATGTATGTATGATCCACCAATTGCAAGCCCTAATCGATTGAATTGATTGAAGCCCTAGTTGAGGGAATCGATTTCAAGGTTGATTGACCCAAATGATCTCAAGACCATTTGAGACCAAACGGTCTCAAGACCATTTGGAGGTCAATGGTTGATTTTGGTGGATGGTTGGAGATCCAAGGGCTACAATCTGATGTACTTTCAATAGTTCAACTGATGGATGGTTCAATGAGTACAAATCCTAAATTGATTTGATGTTGAAAACCTTAATTGGTCCAATCGGTTTTGAGGTGGTTTGGAATAACACGGTCTCAAAACCATTTGAGATCAAACGGTCTCAAACTGATTGAATTGTCCAATCGATTTCAATATTCAATCGGTTTCAAATCAATGATTGAGGATTTAGTTTCAAGACCGAATGGATGGATTCAGTTTCAAGATCGAATGGATTGATTCGGTTTCAAGACCGAATGGGTTGATTCGATTTCAAGACCAAATGGGTTGATTTGGTTTCAAGACCGAATGGGTTGATTCAATTTCATAATCAGTTGATGGTGATTCAGTTTCAAGACCGAATGGGTTGATTCCGTTTCATAATCAATTGATGATGATTCAGTTTCAAGACCGAATGGGTTGATTCGATCTACGATTGGTCAAGACCGTTTGAAAGGTTGATCAAGACCGTATGGAGGTCTAAACGGTCTCAGACCGTTTGAAGGTCCAAATGTTCTCAAACCGTTTGGAGGTGTGGATCCAAACCGTTTGAAGTTTTATTAGTCAAAACTGTTGAAGGTTCAATTGATCTCAAAACTAGATGAGTACTATTAAAGTAACTCAAGATTGATTATAATGGTTGTACCTCTAAAGTACTTAGGTGATTAGTACCTTTAGAGTGGTTAACCTTTGATGCTTATGGAAGCAATGACTTGATACACTACTTCAATTCTTCATTCAAGTTGATTCAATCTAATCAAGATTAAAGTAATTAACCTCCTAGAGAGGATAAGAGAGAGGAACTTATACATGAGTGATAATAATGTAGTGATTAATCCTCAACACTTTCAACATGAATAAAATATGTAATTAGGGTTTGATCCATGATGATGGGATCATGAAACCCTAATCGAGAAGGTTGATGAGCTCTAACCCTAATTTAAGGTAAAGCTAGGCAAAACCCTAATCTAGGGTGATGGTGTAACCCTAATTTAGGGTAATGATATGAGAAACCCTAATTTTAGGGAAATGTTATAAGAAACCTTAATTCAAGGTAAGGATGTAATGTGAAACCCTGATACAGGGTAATGTGATATGAAACCCTAATCCAGGGTGATGATATGTATTATGAAACCCTAATTTGAAAACCTAGCTCTAATTTTGTGTAAGGGGATGGGTAACCATGATTGATATGAATTGGGAAACCCTAACCCTAATAAGGGTATAAGTGGTGTTACTTTGTATAGAATGGTGCTAAATTGTAATTGATATAACTATTATCAAGTGTACTAACCATGCAGGTATCATGAGATGATGAGCATAGCTAGGTATGAGCTATGATGTTTCATTTATTATTATTAATGGGCCTTGTGAGCCATAACATGCTTTGTTGCCTAGTGAGAGGTAACAAGAGATGAAATGGGCCATGTAAGCCATGTGAGATGCTTGTGTAGCAAGTATCATGTTTACCTTGGTCAGATGACCTAAAGGTATTAGTTACCTAATAAGTGGTAACAAGTGTTCCTTGATGAACTGAGGGTTTGAATACCCATTTTCTATAATTATGATGATGAGTTTGTGAAAGGATGAGAATGCTCCTGATGAGATGAGGGATTGAGATCCCAATGCTTTATTAAAGATTTGAACAGTAATTGATGAAAGTATTACACATTCTTTGTAGCAATTGTTAAAATAATTGATGTTTGGAAACTTTTTTGATGCTAAAAGAATATGGTAATACACTTAATTAATCAAGTGATATCATATAATGTAGTTTCTATGACCACATATCCATCATTGTCAGGATTTTTTGAATGGTGGAACGAGTTAAACTCGGAGCACATATTTTGAATATGTGGGGGTAATTGGGCAATTATATCCTCATGCTCCATAGGAATGGCTATGGGCTATATCCTGTGTTGGGTTTTTTGGAGAAAACATGTGCGGCGGAAGCAACAAAATTCCACTCAACCCGTAACAGGATCTCATCGACAACAACGTATTTGGAAGGAGTATTTGTGGGATATACCTTATCGCAGAGAAAGTCCGGTGATGTCCCGCTGCACGACAGTGCAACGCTGCTGACTTGCACGGAAGAAACTTCTCTCCCGTTCACTATCACAGGATGATTCGGAGGCACTCCTGTGCGATGATGTGCGTCGCTCATAATGTGCACGGATGGTCATCGATGTCCTCCGAACACAGGCGTCTCAGCGTCTGCGTCTCTACTTCATCCACGCGGATGGACTGGAACTCCACATCGCGCTTTCTATGCCGGCGGGAAGGAGTCGTGTCTGTACGGTGGTGTGCTAGCGGCGCGTTGCTCTCCTTTCACTCCTAAGGATGGTGACAGTTAGGTTTACGTATGTGAGCATAAACTAAAAGTGTTTCTCGATCTCTTATATAGATATCAGCCGTCAATCCTCCTTTAAATAGGATACGAATGGAAGTAGGGTTTCCTAAACCCATCGGTAAATAGAAACATCACATTAATTAAAACGCTCATGGATTAATTAGAATATTCTAGAATTCATTAATTAACCAAATAATCACATTAATTGATTAATTAATATCTGACTCCATGCAATCTCTTGGGATGGCTCTATGGGCATATATACCAACAGACTCCCACTTGCACTTAGAGCTAGTCACTCCAATATTATTCTAATCCATTACATAAACATTTTAGTAATCAATGTGATTCGGAGCAATTCAAATCAAATCCCCAATTATACTCCTATTCCAACACATCCTATGCGTGTGACCCGGTAGGCTCCAAATTACGTTGGCAGTGATATCCATAATCATATTATGATTTCACAAGCAATGATTGGTATCTAGCAAGACTTTATTGCTACCCAAGTAATTGGAGAAGTTGGAGAACAACTTAACCTATCATTCATGACTGGTGTTACAGTGATTGTATAGTTCCTTTGTCGCTGATATCCAGATTGAACTCGAGTCATGGAATTGTTATCCTTTTCAATGTTCAATCCATGTTCCTTGAACTAGAGCAGACTGTCTGAGATATATGTAAGCTCAATATCACATATTGACTCACATCAGCATGGCCATGCATTTCTTATTCTCGCTTATCAAGTGGCCGGAATATCAAACTCCCGTAGGAAGGACAAATTCCATCTACATCACTCACAATCATCCCCATGTGTCACAGTGCACCCAAACACCATCTTTATGGTAATCCTTATTCAGGACCACGGTGGATGATGTCAAAGTACACAGAACGACATGTGATAAGTGTAGTGACTTCAAGTCTAAGAACCACAATCACCACCATCATTATGAGATGTGACTCTAACTACCAATCATGGTATCCATGTGTCACTCTCAAGGTGGGTCTATCTGATACACTGTTCTCTAACAAGTATCTACGTATTTGGTTTGATATCTCCATATCATGGATAATGAGATTCTTCCATCAACCAACATACATTCTAATCTTATGTGTTATTGATGTCTATGGATATTTCCACAATAACAACCGATTAGGGATAAAACAAGAATACATACTCTTAGCATACATATGATCTCATTGTTCAGGTCATCAACCCGAAGACATATGTCATTGAGTATATTATTCTATAGACACCTATAAGTTTTATGGTCATCTCACAATATAAGACATAAACATATGGATTGGAAACTTGCCTTTATTGATATGATCAATGTAGTATTACAAATCGTTTACATAGTATCCCATTACAATCATTGAATGATAGTCTCTATGGGCATACATACCAACAAATTCCCACTTGTACTTATACCCAATCACTCATGAATCTCAATCCAAGTGATCGAACATGTCCGTCATGTTTCTGCTGTGAAAGTGCTTTTGTGAGTGGGTCAACCACATTGCTTTCTGTAGGTACTCTACAAATCTTCACATCTCCTCATTGTACGATCTCTCGTATGAGATGGAACCACCATAGAATATGTTTGGAATGTTGGTGCGATCTTGGTTCTTTAGCCTGTGCAATTGCTCCATTGTTGTCACAAAACAACTCAATTGCATCATCAATGCTTGGAACCACTCCAAGTTCAGAAATGAACTTCTTGATCCACACAACTTCCTTTGCAGCATTGGATGCGACAATATATTCAGCCTCTGTTGTAGAATCTGCAACCGTATCTTTCTTGGAACTCTTCCATCTCACAGCTCCATTGTTCAGGAAAAACACAAATCCAGATTGTGATCTGTAGTCATCTTTGTCAGTTTGGAAGCTAGCATTGGTGTAACCCTTTACCACGTGCTCTTCCTCACCGCCGTATACCAAGAATTGATCCTTAGTCCTTCTCAAGTACTTTAGGATGTTCTTTATGGCTGTCCAGTGACATTCACCTAGATCTGACTAATACCGGCTCGTCATGCTCAAAGCATACGACACATCAGGATGAGTACATAACATCGCGTACATGATAGATCCAATTGATGATGCATATGGAATCTTACTCATGCGTGCCCTTTCATCACATGAACTAGGACATTGGGCTTTAGAGATCATAACCCCATGGGACATGGGCAAGTTACCTCTCTTAGAACCCTCCATGCTAAACCTCTTTAGCACCTTGTCAATGTATGTGCTCTGGCTTAGGCCTAGAAGCCTTCTAGATCTATCTCTATAGATCTTGATCCCTAGTATATAGGATGCTTCGCCTAAATCCTTCATAGAGAAGGTCTTCCCTAGCCAACCTTTTACTGTATGAAGAGTAGGGATGTCATTTCCCATCAATAGTATGTCATCCACATACAATATGAGAAATACGATTGTGCTCCCACTAACCCTTTTGTAAACAAAAGGTTCATCTTCATTTTGACTAAAGCCAAACTTTTTGACTACTTCATCAAAATGTAGATTCTAGCTCTGAGATGCTTGCTTCAATCCATAGATTGACCTTTGTAGCTTACAAACTTTATTGGCTTCCTTTGGATCAATAAAACCCTCAGGTTGTGTCATGTACACATCCTCGAGTAAATTCCCATTAAGGAATGTTGTTTTAACATCCATCTGCCAAATCTCATAGTCATGATAAGCTGCAATGCAAAGCATGATCCTGATGGATTTAACCATGGCAACTGGTGAGAAGGTCTCATCATAATCAACACCTTGAATTTGATGGAATCCTTTCGCAACCAATCTACCTTTAAATGTTTGAGCATTTTCATCCATGTCAGTCTTCTTCTAAAGACCCACTTGCACCCTATGGGTTTTACCCCTTCGGGTGGATCCACCAAGGTCCATACCTTGTTGGTGTACATGGATTCCATCTCAGATCTCATGGCTTCGAGCCATTTCTCAGATTCTGGTCCCTTAGTAGCTTCTAGATAGGAAGTTGGCTCATCTTCTATGCCCAATTCGTCACTGTCTTGAGTCATGAGAAATCCAAATCTCTCAGGCTCAAGTCATGTCCTACTAGACCTACTAGGTTCATGTGTTACATTTGGAACTTGAAATTCCACAACAATTTGTGAGTCTTCATGTTCCTTATATACCTCCTCAGGTTCTCTGCTTTCTTGTTGGTCTCGAACTTCTTCGAGCTCTACATTCCTCCCACTAATTCCTTTGGAAATAAATTCCTTTTAAAGAAATACAGCAGTCCTAGCAACAAACACTTTGTTGTCAGTTGGTGTGTAGAAGTAGTATCCCCGAGTTTCCTTGGGGTATCCAACAACATAGCATTTTTCTGATTTGGGTCCAAGCTTTTCAGGAAATTGTTTCCTAACATAAGCTTCACATCCCCAAATCTTTAACATAGACAAATTGGGGCGATTCCCATTCCATAGCTCATATGGTGTCTTTTGAACCGATTTGGAGGGTACACGGTTAAGTGTAAACGCTGCAGTTTCAAGAGCATATCCCCAGAACGATATTGGAAGTTTGGCTGAACTCATAATTGATCGTACCATGTCTAATAATGTATGATTCCTTCTTTCTGACACACCATTATGTTGTGGTGTACCAGGTGGAGTCCATTGTGATACAATACCACCGTCTCTCAGAAGGTACTCAAACTCTTGGCTTAAGTATTCGTCACCTCGATCTGAACGGAGTGCTTTAATACTCTTACCAAGTTGCTTCTCTACTTCATTCATGAAAGTCTTGAACATTTCAAGAGTTTCTGACTTGTGTTTCATAAGATATACATATCCATACCTACTGAGGTCATCAGTGAAGGTAATGAAGTATTGATAGCCTCCTCTAGCATTTGATCTAAAAGGTCCACATACATCAGTATGTATGAGCCCTAGCAGATCACTGGCTCTCTCACTATGTCCAGTGAAAGGAGTCTTGGTCATCTTCCCTAATAAACACGCCTCACATGTCTCTAATGATTCAAAATCAAAAGAGTCTAGATAACCATCCTTATGGAGTCTAGATATGCACTTCTCATTTATGTGCTCAAGACGACAATGCCATAAGAATGTTTTGTTTGAGTTGTCAAGTTTTAACCTTTTAGTATTTACGTTGTACATGCTAGTCTCAAGTTCTAACAAGTAGATACCATAAGACATAGGGGCATTTCCATAAAAGATCTCATCTTTACATATAGAAATAATTCCATTCTTAATGTGAAATTCAAATCCACTCTTGTCCATACAAGATACATAAATAATATTTCTATTAATGGCAGGTACATAATAGCAATTCTCTAATTCTATTACAAGGCCCGTAGGCAAAGATAAACAAATAACTCCAACTACGGTGGCAACAACTCTTGCTCCATTAGCAGCCCACAGCTCGACTTGGCCCTTTCGTAAATGCTTACTTCTTATCAGATCCTGCATATTAGAACATATGTGAGATCCACATCCAGTATCCAGTACCCATGATGAAGAAGTATTTAAGTTTATCTCAATAACGTATATACCTGAAGTGGAGATCTCTATCCTCTACTTCTTCTTCCTCAGTTCCTCCAGGTAGAGAGGACAGTTTCTTTTCCAATGTCCAGGCTGGTGACAATGGTGACAACTGCCTTCTTTGGAGATCCCACCTTTAGCTTTGAGCATAGATGACTTTGGCTTCTGCCTGACTTTAGAACTTTTCTTAGCCTTGCCTTTGCCTTTTGACTTTCCCTTTGTCTTGTTGATCATCATCACAGACTTGGGCTTGTCTTTCTTCATCTGTGCTTCAGCTATCCTCAGCATGCCCAACAATTCTGACAATGGCTTGTCAAAATTGGTCATGTTGTAGTTCATGACAAAATGACTATATGATTCAGGCAACGATTGTAGAATCACATTAGTGGCCAACTCTTGACCTAGGGGAAATCCCAGCTTGGATAGGCTTTCCACGTACCCAATCAAGGTGAGTATATGGGTGCCAACTGAGTCTCCCTCTTTCATCTTGCTTTTGAACAAAGCCTTTGAGACATCATATCTCTCCTATCTTGCTTGATGTTGATACATGTTCTTGAGATGTGTTACCATCTCCATGACATTCATGTTCTCATGCTGCTCTTGCAACTCATAGTTCATTGAGCACAACATCAGACACTTGATCCACGACATCATCAAGGTGCTTCTTGTAAGCATCCTTTTCAGCCTTGGGTGCATTTATGGCGGGTTCCGCTGGTTCTGGTGTTTCAAGGACATAGAGCTTATGCTCATGTGTGAGAACAATTCTCAGCGTCCTAAACCAGTTTTGAAAGTTGGTTCCGATGAGTTTGTCCTTCTCAAGGACCGATCACAACAAGAAAGTGTGAGTGTTGTTTGCCATTTGATTGTTACAAAAGAAAAAATTTGCATTTAGTCCAAAACATTTTAACTTGTAAAGATTTGATAAATGAGATTAATTAGGCCTTTAATTAATTACACTCCCACTATTTTATTCAAATTGATAGCCCTCACTATCAAATTAGAAGATTGCAACACACAACCTTCTAGTGAGCCAAGATCCAAAATAATTGGATCAATGCCCAACCAACGCCGACGTCAAAGACCAAATACTAAGGTAGGCAACTTTTGCCAATTGCATCATATGCAACTCTTGGATAGATGATCATGCACAACTCCTTGCCATGATGCAGCTGTGTGCCTCTAGGTACTTGATCCTATCAAGGTTCCCTAGTTAAGTCCAACCCATAAGCCAACACAATGAGTGTGTACCCTGCGGAGGCAGACCCACACACCCACCATCACACTTCCACGAGATAGACAGTGTACCACACGGAGGCGTGCCCACACATAGTCGATCAAGCTTTTCATGTGTGTTGCTTTATGGAAGGCAACTAAAACTTAATATTATTAATTGAGGGTTTTATTAATACATATACATATCCAAACACCACATACTTATAGTACGTATCATATACTACTATATCCATAACCACAAACGATAGACATGCAATCATAAACACAAATACATCGGTTATGGCCATACTATTGTAATCCTTTGGAGCAACAAAGGATTACGGTACACCTATGGTCTTATGCATCTCATGCAACACTTATGAATCAACCTGTAAGCATGTAATGATCAACATTACAATGAACAACTTCATGGATGCTTTGTGAGGTTGGAATTTCAAGTTGCTTCTTGGAATTGGATCTTCTTGTTGCTTCTCCATGGACGCTCCTTGGAGTTGGATCTTTAGGTTGCTTCTTGGAATTAGATCTTCATGGTGCTTCTCCATGGACACTCCTTGGAGTTGGATCTTCAAGTGGCCTCCTTACATCAAGTTTACAAAAACTAAAACTAATCCTATCTCTATTACATCATATGAGTACAAATATAAAAGGAAAGAATTAATTACACTTTCAAAATGAGAGATGAGGCTCAGCATGCAAGTCGAATACTTTATACAAAGGATCCATATGTAACCATTATACATCCATAGAATTCACAAACAAACATATCCACAAGATCAACATCCACATTCATTCACAACATTCACAAAAGGGGATACTAGGCCATAACCGTGCATGCATTCACCACATAAAATAGATTTTAAAGGTGACATGTATGCTATCATAGGTATATCTACATATACATATATACATATTAAAATTGCAGTACTTTTAATGCGGGACATTCCCCATTAAATATTTTTTTGACTCCCACACAGACTATGCGGGGTACACAGGGGCAGCGCCCCTGTGCGGTCAGCGGGCGGGGGTCGAGGGGAGGCCGCCCCTCGTGGGGTCTCAGGGGTAGAGCCCCTGAAAGGTATACGGAATTTTACTTCCGTGCACTTAGGAAAATCAATATTTTCAATAGTCTACCCCGTCCAAAACGTCAAAAATAGAAGCCTGCGGCGTATGTGGAATTATGTTTAGATTTGCACATTAGCAGGTTTAATTCGCATCGTATGCAACATAAAAATAGTATACAGCGATTCGATCATATCAAAATGAATCCAAATACGCCGTAGATCAACGCTGCTCTGATACCACTGTTGGGTTTTGTGGAAAAAACATGCACGACAGAAGCAACAAAATTCCACTCAACCCGTAACAGGATCTCGTCGACAACAACATATTTGGAAGGAGTGTTTGCGGGATATACCTTATCGCGGAGCAAGTCCGGCGATGTCCCGCTACACGACGGTGCAACGCTACTGACTTACACAGACGGAACTTCTCTCCCATTCGCTGTGGCACTCCTGTGCGATGATGTGCGTCACTCGTAACACGCATGGATGGTCGTTGATGTCCTCCGAACACAGGTGTCTCAACGTCTGCGTCTCTACTTCATCCACACAGATGGATTGGAACTCCACGTCACGCTTCCTAAGCCGGCGGGAAGGAGTCGTGTCTGTGCGGCGGCGTGCTAGCGGCGCGTTGCTCTCTTTTCACTCCTAAGGACGGTGACGGTTAGGTTTACGTATGTGAGTGTAAACTAAAAGCGTCTCTCGATCTCTTATATAGATATCGGCCGTCAATCCTCCTTTAAATAGGATACGAATGGAAGTAGGGTTTCCTAAACCCATCGGTAAATAGAAACGTTGTGTTAATTAAAATGCTCGTGGATTAATTAGAATATTCTAGAATTCATTAATTAACCAAATAATCACATTAATTGATTAATTAATATCTGACTCCATGCAATCGCTTGGGATGGCTCTATGGGCATATATACCAACACTATGCACGGGATTAGTTACGGACCATACCCCAGTTTGAGTATGGCTACAGGCCATGACTCCATGATATGATACCAGGTATTGGCTATGGGCCATAACCCTGAAGAGAGTATATGTTGCGGGCTATAACTCTATAGTGAAGATGCCACTATACCCTGGCAAGCTAATTGCAGTTCGATACGTGATGTCTTTGCCATATAATCTCGTATTGACCGATAAGGTTGAGGCCTTGGAGTCCAGCTCTTCCATTGACCTTGTGTGGTACCGATGCTTTACATAATCGTGGTCGGTTGGAGCATGAACGATATACTTCATCTCTTCAGGGCATTAAGCATGATTGTAAAATGTAATCAACAGTGTAGCGTATTTGCTTAAGGTTGAAATATGAGAATCATTAGTTGATGCTATCTTGCTTAGCATATCCTATATGGATAAATGTTATACATGTTCTACATATTCCTTATTGGATAAGTGACATGCTACTTTATCAAGTTATAGATGAAATGCTTTGAATAAGAATATTGCTCTAACCTATTTAGACATTAATTTAACTACTGTTGAATATATATGATTCCTCTGCTCAGTTTTATTCTAATAAACTGAAATAATAATGTTTCTGGCAGAGAGTTATATCTCTCACTGGGACTGGGTCTCACTTCGTTGGTCACCGACACTTTTTAGGTAGACGCGGAGGAAGAGGCAAAAACCCTATAGTAGGGGAAGAGCAGCAGCAACAGCAAGGACAACAGTCAATTCTCAGGTGGAGACACTGGCTATCATGTCTTGTATATAGATTCCTATGTGTCGTCTCTGTACTCTTAGGTCCTCAGAGTTAGTAGTTAGTTTAATAAATCGATATGAGATTTTGGCTTGATGCCTCGAGGTTCTTATGCTGCGTATGTACATTTTTAATAGGGCAGTTGATGTATGTGATCCTCGAGAAGAGATGGTACAAGATATGTACTTATGAACCAGAATGTAATTGAATTACTTTGGTTCTTTTTGAAAGAGTTTTCTAATGTATGGATCTCTTTGTAAATGGTTTTAATTTTTAGTGATTTTCAGTAATCCACTGCTAATGATCGCTTCCGCCTAGTGAATGATGTTTTGTTCGAACGAAGTGTCACAATATAGATGTGGTGAAGGACTTTCCTGATGTGTTTCCTGAGGAGTTGCCTAGACTGCCACCAACTCGTGAGGGGAAATTTTCCATCAAGCTTATGCCCGTGATTTTGCCGATCTCAAAATTGCTTTACTGCTTTGCCCCTACCGAACTTGCCGAGCTTAAGGAGCAATTTTAGGAGCTTCTTGACATGATTTTTATCTACCCCAACATCTCACATTGGGGGGGCTGTCTTGTTCGTGAAGAAGAAGGACAGTTCATTGCGAATATGCATGGATACCACATGCTCAACCAAGTGACGGTGAAGAACCGTAATCCCTTTCCTCGCATCGATGACTTTTCAATCAGTTGAAGTCAGCCATTATGTTTTTGAAGGTAGACCTGTGAAGTGGCTACAACCAGATGCGTGTGAAGGATGAGGATAAGCCAAAGACGACATTTAGAACTTGCTATGGGCATTATGAGTTCCTGGTCATGCCTTTCTTATTGACAAATGCCCCTACTACTTTTATAGACCTGATGAATCAAGTATTCTGCCCTTACATCGATTAGTTTGTGGTGGTGTTCATTGATGATGTTTTGGTTTACTATGAAATGGAAGAACAACATCGCAAACACTTGCAGATTGTGCTCAACACACTAAGAGAAAACCAACTTTATGCTAAATTCTCAAAATGTGAGTTTTAGATAAAGGAAGTGATGTTTTTGGGTCATGTGATTTCTGTAGACATATAGATGTTGATCCTATGAAGGTAAAGTTGTAACCAAGTGGAAAGCTCTAAAGAATACCTTAGAGATTTGTAGTTTCCTCAGGTTAGCAGGTTACTATCATAGGTTCATCAAGAGATTCTCATAGTTGGCCTTGCCTTTAACCAAGTTGACACAGAAGGAGGTCAAGTTCTCATGGACACCTAAATGTGAGGACAATTTTTAGAAGTCGAAGGAGTGCTTGACATCTGCACATTTGCAATGTCTATTGAAGGCATATCCTATGCCATTTACACTGATACTTCTATACAAGGCTTAGGGTGTGTCTTGATGTAATAAGGTAGAGTGATTGCGTATGCTTCCCACCAATTGAATCTGAATGAAGCAAATTGGCCCACACATGACTTACAGTTAGCTGCCATTGTTCATCCTCCAAAAATCTAGCAACACTATCTCTATGGAGTGAAGTTTGGAGTCTTCTCTGACCATAAAAGCTTGAGGTACTTGTTGACATAGAAAGATCTGAACCTGTGACAATGAAGGTGGATGGAGTACCTTAAGGACTATGATTTTACCATAATCTATCATCACGGTAAAGCAAATGTAGTTCTTGATGCTTTGAGTTAGAAGAAGGATCTTGTATGTGCTGCTATGAGTTGTTCTCTATGGAAGAATATGGAACATGTTTCTAGTTGGAAACCTCAGCCTATTGATTTAGTGGATGAATCAACATCGACCTGGATCTCAGAGGTTGCAGTTGTATAGTTGGAGAGTTCTAAGCTTTAGGAGATGAAGGCCTTAGCAGAGAAACCACAATCTGACTTCTCAGTTGGAGTAGATGGTGTTATCTCCTTTCGACATAAGTTGTAGATTCCTGATGTTGGTAATCTAAGGCAAAAGGTTTTGAGTGAATCTCATGGGTCTAAGTACACAATTCATCTTGGCACAACCAAAATGTACAACGACCTACATCGAATCTTTTAGAAGAAGAATATAAAGAATGACATAGCTTTGTTTGTTGTAAATTGTTTAACCTGTCAGCAAGTCAAGATAGAGCATCAACAACCTAGTGGTTTTCTTCATCAACTTGAGATTCTAGAATGAAAATGGGAGAAGATTATCATGGACTTTTTTAATGGCTTCCCTAAGTCCAAGAAAGATTATGATGTTGTTTGGGTGATGATTGACCGACTCACAAAGTATGCCCACTTCTTGCCTTTCAAATCCACTTACAAAGTTGTTGATATGGTTGAGTTGTATGTTGAGTGGATAGTTCATCTGCATGGAGTGCCTGAAGTGATAGTTTCTGACTATGTCCCAAAGTTTACCTCCCGGTTATAGAGTCAAATTCAAGAAGAGATGGGGACTGACCTACGATTCAGTACATCATATCATCTGCAAACTGATGGTTAGTTAGAAAGGATAGTGCATATTCTGGAGGATTTTCTTGTGCTTGTTTGATGGATTGAGAAGGTGCTTGGGATAGCTATCTTCCATTAGCTGAGTTTGCTTACAATAACAACTACCAAGCTAGTATTGATATGTCACCTTTTGAAGATCTATATGGTAGACATTGTCATTCACCTTTGCATTGGGATGATATTGGTGAACGTTCTCTGGTGAATACAAATGCTATGCATATGATGATAGATAAAGTTTAGCTGATTAAGAAGCGTATAAAAGCTGCTTAAGATCAACAGAAGGTGTAGGCTGACGAGAAGAGATCTGATGTTAGCTTCTTAGTGGGTGACTATGTGTTCTTGAAGATCAACACTCTATTGCTAGATCTAAAGTTAAAGGCAAATTGAGCCCCCTCTATGTTGGACCATTTGATGTCTTGGATAAGGTTAGAAATTGTGCATACCACTTAGCTCTTCCTCTTGTCTATGATAAGATTCATAATGTGTTCCATGTATCTGTATTTAAGAAGTATGTGAAGGACCCTTCTCATGTTCTTTCTATTGAGCCTTTGGAGATTCATGAGAATCTAACATATGAGGAGCTACCTGTGAAGATCTTAGACTCCCGAGTAAAGCAGCTGAAGAACAAGGAGATTGAGTTGGTGAAAGTTTTATGGAAATATCATGGTTGGCAAGAAACCACTTGGAAGTTGAGAAATGAGATGTTGTGTACTCACCCTTCTCTTTTTGTTTTGATATTTTGGGTATGAAATCCTTTTTAAGGGGTGGACTATTGTAACATATTGAATTGTGAATGTAATCTCCATGTAACCATTTTCCCTAAGTTTTCTTCTCATTTCTATACTTTATGTCCTTGTTGATGAATTAGTGGAATTTATAGTGGTTTGATGAATATTTAATCAATAATCATACCAATGTAAGGGTTTATGCACAAATACCTCAGTGAAAGATTATTAAGGATCTAAAATGCAAAATCACCACTTAAGCGGAACAATGATAAATAAATTCATGGCAGAAGTGTAAGGCCCCAAACCTTGCTTAATGTGTTAAACAATATTAATTACCATAATTAAGTTCTCTAAAACTTAATCTAACCTTTTTAAGTTTTTAAATCATGAGATAATCTTAAGTTTCAAGTTTGGTCCAATTTGAATGATGTTTGTGCAAGTTATGCAATTTTTATGCACATTTTGGAATTTTTTTCAATTGACCTAATTGGGAGGTTTTATTTGCAAATTTTCACATGCCTTATGATCCTTAGAAATTTCCTTATCATTATCAAGCTTTTTGGGCCATGGGGCACCTAGTTGTACCTTGGTTTGGAGGTGTTTCTCTTTAAGGGCATTTTAGGGATTTCCCCCTTTATGGATGAGCTTATCCTTAGGAGTTATCAACCAATGGGGTGATTTCTTTGTTTGGAGGTCGATGGTGGTCCTGGAGAATCAACAATTGATGGCTAATAATTCTCTAGGAGATGTGGAACAACTGTTTTCATGGACATAAAAGCTCTAGGCTATGGACACATGGAAAACTCCATGGACACTTCATGCTTGACTCCTTCCTTATCCATAAAGGGCTTGCATGTACATGGGCACCCTTAGCCATGGACACATGGAAAGTAACTTGACACCTCATGCTTTTCTTCTTCCTTATCCATAAAGGCTTGCATGTGCATGGGCATCCTTAGACATGGACACTTGGAAAGTAACTTGGACACCTCATGCCTTGCTTCTTCCTTAACCATAAAGCTTTATATACTACTTCTTTACCTCCCAACCAAAATATGTGATCCATATCATCTCCCTCCTAATTAGAACTTCATTCTCTCTTTTTTTTAACATGGAGGATCTGTCCCAAGGTAGAAGAAGATGCCATCTTGGTGAAGAAGGTCTTCTAGGATTTCATCTAGGCTCATGTAGGGTTTCTAAACTCCCCTTTTGGCATTTCTGACCAAGGCAAGTAGGTTTCTTACCCTTCTACTCTATTTTCCCTATTTTTCTTCTTCCTTCCACATTCCTCCAGGTCAAAACCCTGGTCTTCCATGGTGAAACTCCATCTAAAGCTCAAAAACTCTTCTTTCCATGCTCCTCTTACTTAGGGTTTGTATCTTTGAGAAGAAGGTGATTCTTGCTCGAGTTTGGAGCTTGTGCTTGGAGCTACCAACCCATCTTGTTGGAGTTTCCTACTTATTGGGATCTGATATTCTCCCTAGAGGCAAGTTATATAACTTGCTCCATGTTTATTTCTTATTATTAGCTTGTTAGTTCATATTGTCATACTTAAATGATGATCTCCACCTTTAGATGATGTTCTTGTTTATGGTTTCGTTTCTTTGCTGTCCTATACTTTGTTTACCTCTAAATGAACCTAAAATGATTGGTACATACCTCCTAAGGTAAAGGATGACCTAGGATAGGTTGTGAGGGGCCAAGTCATAGGTCGGTCCATCTCCCTCTCTCTTCCTTGCTTGCAACTAAATTGCTGACATGTCATTTTCTGGTTGGTCATAATTGGAAAATTCATATCTTTGAACTGCTCATCCAAAATTAATAAAAAATATCTTTTGGAATCATAAAATTAAGATCTATCTAATAAAAATTCTTTTAAGGTCTAATTTCACGGTTTTCCAAAAGGTGATATTTGGAATATGATTTTAATGCATAAAATCAATAATAATTACAACTTAATCACCATAACTCCACAATTGACATAAAGATATGTCATGAGAACATAATTAGTCCAGTGTCAAGATTTTTAGATTCTAAATGTCACTTTCATGGAAAAGGTCCAATCTTAGGGTTTCTATGCAATAATGTGAAATATGTACACTAATGAATGTTAATAAATTAAAATAGGCCAAAGTTGAACTTGGAACATCTAGAAGTGATGGAACTTGGTATTTGAACATAGTAGATAGGTATGTTCATTCTTACACCCTAAGTTGAGATATTTGCAAACCAAACCCTATATTCCCTGATGAGGCACTATATGAACCCTGTTTTCTCTATTCATGACTCTTTTGCTAAATTGCCTAAAAATTAGTATTGATATTCTATTTCTTGGGTCTTGTACCCCACTGCCATGTTTCAAATATATGATGCTTCTATTTGCCATAGTTTCTCTTAGCATGTTGATTTTATTATACTATTTAGCTAATATAGTGGTACTTATGTACAACCACCCATAGACAGGGCACATGTTATTTTGCCTTGGGGAATGTGTTATTCTCCCCCATATATAATTTGTGTAGATGATTGGGAATGTGTTATTTCTCCCCTCACCTATAGATTGGGGCCTGATAGGTGCCTCAACCCTACTTAGTTAATGTAGTCAATATTAATCATGCAAGCAATTCCTTTACTATTTTAATGTTATGGCATGCATCTATTTTGATTATGCGTCATATCTTGATCTCTTCATCTATTGATGAACTTATAGCCTTTACTTTTGTGTTATTTTCTTTCTTTTGTTCTTGTTCATATTGTTGATAAGACCTTGTTTTCTTTCCCTCTTGCTGGGTGATTTCCCAACTAAGCATATTTTAGGCAAGGTGATGAACAAGATCAAGCAAAGCAGGACCAGGAGTAGATTCAAGACTTGCTCGAAGGATTTCTAGGTTGCTAAAGCTAGATCCTTTGTTTTCTCATCTTTTTCTTCTAAAAAATGTATGTAATGAATAATGATGAAAGCCATGTAATAACTTTAGTTTCTTTTCCTTTACGCTACTATTGACATTTTATATGTATCTAGTGCATGCTTATTTACTTGAAATATTATACGTGCATCCCTCAATATCTATTATCTTTGTGAAAAAATGGATGTTTTGTATTTCCTTCAAATTTTAGCAAGGATGTGATCTCGCCTCTTTACAATCTCCTTGGATGTACCTCTAATCCTTGTACACGATTCTTCCTTGGTAGTATAAGATTTAGACCTTGCATACATGTGGAAAATGATGGATTTGGTTCCCACAAATGAGTGTTCTCTCTTTAGGGATTTGAACTAATTTTTCCTTTTGTGTTGAGACCCGATGGTTTGGTTTTTGGTGTTGTTTTGTTTGACCTTCTTATGCCAACCAATGGGTTGAACTTAGATTCTATTTTGAACCTTCCTATGCTTAAGAAACGATGGTCTTGATGCTCTCTCAAATGGTTTAATTCAATGGTTTTCTTCTCCCTCTCAGCCAATGGTTTTACTTGGTTTTTGGGCCTATTTTTCACCTAGTGGTGACAAACGATGGTCTTAGTGGGTCAACATCTAATGGCTCTCCTATTGTTTAGAAATGATGGTCTACCTTGGTCCATATCCTATGGTGTGACTTGTTCTATGGTCGATGGTTCCACTAGTTTGTCAACAAATGATGGTTTCTCTACTTGATTACAAATGATGGTCTTCCTTGGTCTACATCCAATGGCGTGCCTGGTTCTATGGTTGTTGGTTCCACTGGTTTGTCAAAAAATGATGGTTTCTCTACTTGATAACAATTGATGGTCTACATGGTGTCCATATCTAATGGTGGACTTGATGTGCACAATCCTATGATCCTTCTGATGTTAAAAAACGATGGCATTCTTAGTGTTAACAACAAATGACCTTTCTAGATCAAGATTTGATGGCTCTATTTGGTCATGAGTTTATGGTTTCCTTAGGCGAATAATTCATGGTTTTGCTTGTATGGAATCTGATGTCTCAAGGTGAGGTTCAATATCCAATGGTTTGAGTTTGATGCTCCTAATCTGATGGTTATGTTTAACCTTATGCATCCATGATCTGATGGGGATGCTAAGTGCTAGGGTTTATCCTTGAGTGCTGATTGGTAATTTCAATTCAACTTATCTTGTTGAACCTAACCCTAATATAAATAGATAATGATGTTTAATCATACATAGATTCCTCTTGTAAGGGTAGTAGTACTACCTTGTTTAATTCAGTCAATTCAATTAGTGATTGTAATACCCAGTTGAGTTTGCTCGCAAGGGGAGGGCGGGATGAATAAGATAGCCTCCCGACTTTTACAAAAAAAAAATCATATATAGATTCCTTGTATGATTAGTATGATGAAGGAATGCTCTCTTACTGATTATGGTAGCCCTAACATACTTCCATAGTAACATCATAGCTCTTTAATGCAATGTTATGCTGAACCTATGTATCACTAGTATGATGATAGTTTTTTGAGCCTTTTTTGTAAGGTATGGAAAGATAATGATGTTCTTATAGGAACGAATGTGAATGTACCTAATGACCCTTGGGCATGGTATGAGCCTTAATGGAGGTGTAATCCTCTTGTTTATATGATAAGGATCGATATCATGTGATGATTGAAAAGGAATGTATCTCATATGTTTTATATCTTCTAAAGTTGCAATATACCCATGTTTTGTAGCAATATTTTAGGGTTTCTACATAACTTTATTGATGTAGCTTTAACTCACCTAATTGGCACTAACTAGTCAAGTGAAACTCTAATCATGTAGTGCCATGTGCTGTAGATCCATTCTAGTGTCAATATTTGTTGGATGGTGAAATGAGTATTCATGAAATAGGAACTCGAGTTGTATACTATTGAGTATATTCATGCTTTTGAGGATGGCTACGGTCATACCTCGACATGAGAATGGTTGTGGTCATATCTTGGATGGTTATGATTCAATATATGTGATGTGAATGAGGATAGTTGCAGTTGTACCTCAAATGATAGGGTTTTATATACCCTGATTTACTAGTGTCATGACCTATATACCAAGGGTGGACTAGGATGTTTTGCAGCTTGACTATATATGTCATTGCTGCAGACTCATAATGACTAAGGGTGGCTAAGATCTTAGGATTCCATCTCTCCTAGATCTTATACAACTGATTTTGACTTAGAAGTGGTCAGTTGGAGTCTGAATTGTATACCTCAAACTCCCTGGGGCTTATTAAAAGATGTAATACAACCACATAGCATATATCTTTAGGGTTAAACACAATTCACACTAGTTGATAACCCTTTCCTTTCTTCTCATAATGCTTACTTGTTATATAGTATGATAAGAGAAATCAATTGCTTAGATGGTAATATCTTTATTGTTCTTTTAACTATCCTGTTAAGCATGCTTGTTGTAAAACTACTAGTTTCATCTGCTTAATATGTTTAATATTATATGACTATTGTAATAATAATCATTGTTGAGAGTTAAATCTCTTGTTGGGAGATGGGTCTCGCCTCATGGGTCACCACATCCTTTTAGGTGATCATCAATAATGTTGTTAGGATCGTGGTGGTGAGGAAGTGCAACTTGAAGAGCAGTAGGAGCAGAAGGTTGTCTAGTTGCTAGTGTGTCTGAGATTCATCCTTGTACTCTCAGGTCCATACATGGATGTTTTGTAGATGATATGTATGTCGACTCAAGTTTACTTGCAATACTATGATGTCGTATATGGCATGTATATATGTGGAACCCTATGCTTTTATATACAGGTTGTGGCCTCAGCCACTAGACATATATGTAAATACCTGGTATGGATATGATCTTATGCAAGTTTATGGACCTTTATGTACATTTTCCTAGACATGTTGGTGATGTTTAAATCATTTTTGATTATCTCTCTTTTCTGGATATGAGGTTAATTAGTGATCGATCACATGTTTTGTTTTGAGTAATCTCGTTTAGCATGATGTGGTTGTCAAAAGTTTGTGGTATCAGATCTTTAGGTTCATTGAGTTTACAGGGACATATGACTTAAGTTTTGTGTACATTCTTATGTAATTTAGCATATCTTATTATAGCTTATGCTTATGCAGATATGCCTGGAGAACGTGAAGATCATGCCAAGAGTAGCTACAACATGCTAGGAGGTGGCTGTCACATGATGGTAGAGTGCATGTGATAGGGCCGGAACAACCCACAGTGCCTCAGTTTGACCCTACAACCATGGAAGATCCAACTTTCTAGTCCATGTTTGGACAAGTCATGGTGACGATTATGCAACTAGCAGATAGGGCGCCCGTACCTCAAGCTAGGGTATCCATCCCTAATGCATAATCTTAGGGTTTCAGGAAGACATTTGAGAGGTTGATATGTGTTGGATCTATCGAGTATGCGGGGACAACGGACCTGGAAGACACTGACATGTGGTTAACCAAGCTTGAGAAAGCATTTAAGATTTTGAACATCCTAGATGAGGACAAGGTGAAGCACACTATTTACCTATTAAAGGGTAATGTTGGCCTTTGGTGAGGCATAGAGGGGGAGAAGAGGCCAAGAGTTGTGGTAGGTTGGGAAGAGTTTTGGTGAGAGTTCATGAGCCATAACTTCCCTGAGACGTACCTGAATGAGAAGACATCATAGTTTGAGAAGTTGCACCAAGGTTCAATGTCTATCAACATGCATGGGGTAAGGTTTATGGAGCTTTAGAGGTTCTATCCTCATATGACAATGATGGAGAAGGAGAGGATTAGGAGGTTTGAGAAAGGTTTGAACTCTGAGTTGTCTGTGATATCATCTACTTTGGATAATGAAAAGAGGTTCTCTACCTTTATGGAGTACATGAGAAGGATGGAGAGGTCTGCTAACGAGAAGTGTGAAGCCAATGCTAGGAAGAGTCCAACTTCATTTCAAGGACAATTGTCTGGTAGCTTCAAGAATCCAAGGTTCTCACGATCACAGTACCAGTAGTCAACTTTTTCTAAGCTGAGATCATGAGTACAGTCATAGTGGCCCCTATGTAAGGTTAGAGGTCACAACTTTCCTCCAGTAGGAGCGCACAGTGCAACTTTAGTATCAGTGATAGGGTCATCTAGGCTACAATATGATTGAGGACTTGTCACAAGTGTGGACAAGTAGGGCATTTGAGGTGGTCTTTCTCTATGAAGGATGAGGAAGTGACACAACAACTGAGGTAGAATCAACAAGGTTTATAGTAGAAATAGTACAACAGTGTGGTGGTAGAGGATGCAGACAAGTGGCATAGGTGGGGTCATCAAGACCAGATGACAGAGGATGTAGACGACAACAGATGATAGCAAGATTCTATACCATGAGTTAGCCAAAGGGAGTGGTCAATACATGGGTCGTGACAAGTCAGATGGAAATTTTTGATTCCGACTTATCTTCTTCTTCTTTCCTATATGGTTTGGTTGACCCAAGTGTGACATAGTCATTTATCACTAGATAAGTGATGAGTAGTTGTTATATACATGTTTGTAGTAGATTTGATAGCCTTTTGCTAGAAACTCCTTTAGTTGGTCCCGCTGAGTTGCGAGAGGTGTGTCCATCTTGTGTTCTTTCTTTCTTGGGACACAACATTGAAGTGGATCTTATGCCCCTTGACATGCATCTATTTGATGTGATCCTAGGGATGGATACCTTGTATAAGTACAAGGTTGTTTTAGAATATAGTTCTAATGTGACGACGTTCTATGATGGATATGTCTCTTGGACCTTCCAAGGAGATAGGAAGATTATTCCTATGTGCTTGGGGTTGACTGTGATAACAGAGAAGCTGATGAGATAAGGGTGCAAGTCTTTCCTGGTACATGTTATAGAGACCAAGGTGAGAGGTCCTAGTATCCAGGAGGTACTAGTAGTGTAGGATTTTGAGGATGTCTTTCCATAGGAGTTTCCTGGTGTTCCCCATCCTAGAGAGATCGATTTTGAGATCGATCTTGTTCCTAGAACATGATCGATAACACAAGCACCTTACATGATGTCACCAACTGAGATGTAGGAATTGTTGGAGAAGGGTTTCATCAAACTGAGCACTTCCCCTTGGGGTGCTTCTGTGTTGTTTGTGAAGAAGAAGGATGGTTCTATGAGGCTCTACATAGATTATAAACAATTGAACAATGTTACATTGAAGAAAAAGTACCTATTACCGAGGATTGATGATCTATTTGATCAGCTGAGAGGTTCTATGGTGTTCTCCAAGATAGACTTGAGGTCAAGATATCATCAATTGAGGATCAAGGTGAATGACATACCTAATACGACTTTTAGGACTAGGTATGGTTACTACGAGTTTTTGGTTATCTCATTTGGGCTATCCAACACACCAGTACCATTTATACATCTATTGACCATGGTGTTCAAACCGTACCTAGATTAGTTTGTGGTTATGTTCATTGATGATATCCTAATATACTCTAGGCACAGTTAGCAACATGAGCATCATCTTTGCCAAGTGTTAACATTATTGAGGAAACACCAACTATATGCCAGTCTAGCAAGTGTGAGTTCTAGTTGTCCGAGATGTCTTTTCTTGGTCATGCCATGTAAGACCCCTGACCTAGCCTTATGGTTGATCTTGCTTGCATAGCATAATTATATTCTTGAAACCTTAATCTAATAATGTTATGTGCTTTGATAACATGTGATACATTTATGTTTCAAGTTTGGTTCAGTTTGGATGTTGTTTGAGTTAGCTATGCTTATATTTTCTTGTTTCAGACCTAATTACAAATTACCCATGTTTAGGGTTTTTCTTACAAATTGTCACATGCTTGTTGTGCCTCACATGTTTTGGCATCATGTTGAAGAGAGTGGTACCTTGGGCGCCTTGTTTCATCTTGGTTTGATGTGGTATCATTTTGTATGGAGATCTGGGGTTTGCATGGATGCTCGAGTTTGATGTTTGTTCCTTTGAGCACCTTAGTCACTGAGAATCTTCAACATTCATCTAGCTTCCTATTTCTCATCGGTCGTGTGCTTTGGTTTTCGAGATTCTCATCAGTAGTGTTGTTTCTAATTTAGTGTGGTTGTGTGTTTTTCTTGGTTTTAACGACTTGGGTTTCATATATGCACGTGTTTAGTGCTTTCATGGTTGAGATATGGTGGACAAGTGGCATGTTTAGTTGGACATCTAACCTTCATCCTCTCTGTCTCCTACCCTTTAATATGTATACCCCTCTCTTTGAATGTAAGTGACCCCTTTACACCCTCTTCTCTCTCTTCTTCCTTGGAGCTCGCCCCTTGTGTTCTTGGTGGTGAAGGAGGTGCTTGTGGTGGATAAGGTGGCCGAACCCCTTGTATGTGAGATAGGGTTTGGAGCATTCCATATTTGGTGATCCTTTGTCTGGGTAAGTGATCTACCTCTCTTGATATTTAGTTTTCTTACCCTTTTCCCTCTTCTTCCTACTCTACTTGGCCGAACCATGGTGCTCCATGGTAGTGGCTAAGTTAGGGTTTGGAGATCTTCTCTCTTCCTTGTCTGAACCCATGGTTTCCATGGTAGTGCTCAAGTTGAGATGAAGAACCCATCTTTCTTCTTGTATTCTCGGTGTAGGTTTTTCCCTTCTTCCTTATGCTCCTTTAACCTATGGTTTTTCTTCTCTCTTTGAGGTGATGCTAGATTAGGCATGGAGTTGAAGAAGCTAAGATTTTCTCTCTCCTTTGGAGCTTCCTTGCTTTTGGAGTTGTTCTTCACATCCAAGGTGAGTTATATAACTTTCTATTCGATTATTGTTGCACTTAACTTTGCATGCAAGTAATCTATTCTTAAAATGTTGTTTTAAGTTTAATGGTGATATCATGTATGCTCTAGGGTTCATGTTCCATGGTAATCTTGAATGGATAAACCCCTCTTAATAAAACCCTAATCTTATAACCAAAATCTTGTTTGTTGATGGGGGTTTTGGAAATATGCATGGTTTGGTTTTCTCTCCCTCATGATTATGTTTTTACTTCTTGCTTGGTGTTGGCTAAAATTAGGGGTTTTGAATCATGAGTTTTACATCTTGATGTTTTGGTTTTATGGTGATGATCAACCTTTAAATCTTCTGGTTGATGAGTTTCACTCTCTTCTTATGGACACCTAGAATCTTCTATCTTAAGTGATCGACCAGTTTACCTTCTGAAGGTCGCTGAGTTTGCTAGAGTGATCTTAGGCACCAAGATTGAACCTGGTAGGATCACTTAACTATTGCTTTCCTCATGATTCGTTGAGGTGGATGGACCTAGTTCATATGGTCATTGAAAATGGTCATTTTCAGCGGTCGATGGAGGGGGTTAAACCCTGGTTTTTAGTGGTCTTGGATTGTGTTTTCAGAGGTCACTATTGTGAATGACCTTAAACGGTCAATGAACATGTACAATCTGTTTCCAGAGATCACAGTCTGGTTCCAATGATCAAATAAAATGGTTTTGCCCATGTGTTTCCAACGGTCGATGAGAATGGGTTGACCTATGTTTTTAGTGACCTATGGTGTGTATAATCATATGTGACCGATGGTCATTTATGGCCTATGTGGATTATCATACTTTTTTGAACTGATATTATTGTTGTTGACCTAATATGCTTCCAAGATTGTTGGAGATAATGATGGTCAGGGTTTAATGCCACTGTTGATTTGAAACCCTAATTTCAAGTACATAATGAAGTTTCTTAGCTTGCTTTAGCAATTATCATGACGATAAAGTATTCTCTCTCTCCTAATATGGTAAACCTAATTTGTTTTTGAATGAGTATCATAGCTAATGATTGATTGTGGTATTACTTACGTGATATTTGTGTGGTGGGAATGATGGGCCTTTATGAGGCATGGAGAGATAATGATGTTATTGCATGGAATTATGTGAATGATCTTATGAATATGGTAATAGATACGTGCCATAATTGAAGTGATATCCTCTGGGTGAGGTGATAAGGGATTTCTATCCCATGGTCATGTGGTGATAGTGACGGCCTTGGTGTGGTAGTGAAACAATATCATGTGATTATGTGACAAGTTTACATCTTAAACATTTTATATCTTCTGAAGTTGTAATCTACCTTTATATTTGTAGAACCTTTCTAGGGCTTGTATGCAACTTGATTGATGCAATTAAAAGATACCCAATTGGAAATAACTAATCAAGTGAAACACTAATCATGTAGCTACCTTGGCCATAGATCCATTCAGTGTTATAACTTGCTAGATGGTGGAATGAGTATTCCTAAAGGAAACTCAGAGTGCATACTATTGAGTATGTGAGGTTCTTGGAGAGTACATCCTTGTAATTCAGATCATAAGTGTGTTTAAGAATGGCTACAATCATGTCTTAGTGTAATATATATGTGATGTGATTTGAGGACAACTGCAGTTGTACCTTGGTGACAGGGGTTTACCCTGGTGTCTAGCATTGTGACTTGTATCAAGGTGGGCTAGGTGTTTCAGCTTGACTATATGTCGTTGGTGGAAGTTGATTGATATGTCACTACAGTGTAGACTCGTACCGACCAAATGGGGAGAATATATTGGATTCCATCTCTTCCTGGATCCCTTATGGCACTGAATAGCACATTGTAGTGGTCTGTTGGATTTGGGTGGTACAACTCACATCTTTAGGGCATTAATAAAAGATGTAATACATATGTATAGTGTAACTGTGTAGGGTGAAATTCACTTCACATTGGATGTTACCCTTGCCTTGTTTTTAAACTGCTTAGTTGTTATAAAATGCGATAAGAGAAATCAATTGTTATACATGTTCTTTATATTCCTTCTTATCATGTTACTCTGCTTATCTGTTATAGTTGTTTAACCTACTTACTTGTGTAATTAGTTTAAATAATCCATTTAGCTGAATATGCTCATCCTGTTTATGATAATACATGATGTTGTAGCAATAACCGTTGGATGAGAGTTGTATTTCTCACTGGGACATGGGTCTCACCCTTGTGGTTCGCCACATCCTTTTAGGTGGTCATCAGTGGTAGGGGCATGATTGTGCTATTGAGAAGAGCAGCTTGGAGATCAGTAGACACAGAAGGTTGGATATCTTCTAGTGTTGTAGTAGAGCCCTACATGTCGTCCCTGTACTCTCAGGTCTGGGAAGGGATGTGTTTTGTGGATGATCGTTATATCAATATGATGTTTTGGTAGTGTGCCTTTTTCTATATAGTGGCATGTATATGTATATAAAAAACAAGATCTTTTTTGTAACAGGTTGTGGCTATATACCAAGTGAATAGATGTAAATACCTGATACAGTATGTGATTTGGTACAGTTTGTGGTCCTTGTAGTAACATGTTTCTGCTTGTGATGGTTATATAAGATTAGTTTAATTTACCCGTTATTTTGGTAATGTGCTTGCTAAGCTATTAATCCTTCTTTGGTTTTGAGTTATCTGGTTCATGTGGTGTTGGGGCGTCACAGAAAAGGTTGTGTAAAGAAGTGAAACCACCTCCTTACTAAAAATTTCAACAATAAAACCTCCAATCCAAACACACTTCAAAGGTATGCTTGGAGTGGGTGTAAAATTTTCAAATCTTTATTAATGGTATACAAAACAACCAAAGTGTAGCAGCGTAATTAAAACATGACTATATTCAATTATGAAACAAGGGAACATATTAAACTTACATCATAATGATCCATGTAGAGGGTAATCTAAACCACCTCAAGATTGTCTCCAAGCTTTAACTTTACAATATAAGTCCAGGTCAACATGCCTTGTCATCCAAGTCCTCCACCTAGGGTTGGAATCATACCTTAGCAAGAAGAGAAAACAAAAGACATCATCAAAGGCTGGTATGTGCATACTAACAAGTAAATTGAGTAATTTATAAAGAATAAGGGACATCAAAATAAAAGGCTTCCCATGTAAGAGATAAGGACAACCCCAAAAGAGGGCATACAAGATAAGATTTGTCATCATCATAAAAGAAGATACTTGCCATAATAAAAAACAATAAAGTAGTGCTGCATAAGTACATATCATGATTTGGGCACATAACCCATCATCAATTTGGGCACATAACCCATCATAAACATCATCAACCTACATGCATGTGAGATAAGCATATCCCTAGAACAATATAAGTAACAATGGCGGCCAAGCCTCATAAACTTGAAACCTGATAGAGAAAGGAATACTACCAATATCCCAAATATATATAAAATGAGCCAACCCTCATAAAGTTGAAAACCTTGGGTATGAGGTTCCTTTACGTCCCAAAAAAGAAGGAAATATCACATCTTCTCGACAGGAAATAACACATCTGCCATAAACAAAACTAATGCAATTACAATACTCAAGTGCTACTGAATCACATAGCATGTTAAATGTAGAGGCAAGTAGAAAAGTATAGTCAAAATTATACAATGTTGCCATCACTCAATGGACAACACAAACATATAAACATACACTTCAAAGTGGGCACATATCATTATATATGACCAACATGCACCAAGGCACAAGATAGATCTCAAGAGAATATCTAAGACCATAACAAGCAAGAAAGTTCACATGAACCATGATATCAAGAGAATAGACATATGTGTAGGCCAAAGTCAAAAGAATGATAACATATGTGAATTTCAACATAGAGGAATAGGGGATACAACATACCTCAACTTTAGAGTCCAAAGTCCAAAGTCACATCTAGGTCCATTCCTAGGCCTCCAAAGAACCTATGATGCATATATGTGGAATTAGGGTTAGATTTACATTGATTTCATAAACCATGAAAATCATCTTTTAATTAATGTGTGAATTAGGTTATCAAAACTATGCCATATTTTATGTTGTATTTTCTTGAATTTAAAACATATTGTATTATATTTTTTGACTTATAAATATTTAGTTATATATTTTATTATATTTTTCTAACTTATAAATATTTAATTATGAATTATAAAAGTTATTACCTTAATTAGATCCATTAAAATCACCTCTTTATAACATTAGATTTAGGTGAACAAAACAAATACCATTAGAAAGCTTACATTTTCGTGAATCTAACAAGTATTTATTTGTAATTTTTGGCCCAGCAGATAAAAAGATATGAATTTTGCAATCTCGACCAATTAGAAAAATTTGAAAATCCATGTAAGCGGAGAAAACTCGCGAGAGAGGGGTAGACATCGCCCAGCTGACATGGCCCAATCAGAAGTGGCCATGTCACCAGTCAACGGTCAACACATCCCCATCCAAGGCAAAATAAAAGTAGGGCCAAATGACCAAAACACCCTTGCATGAGGAAACCAGGAAGAGAAGAGACGAGGAGGGTAGGAATGAGATTTCTCAAGGGAATTACCCCCTTCACCTGCATACGCCATGGAGGCAATTGGGCACAAGTAGGTCTCGGCCAAAATTGGGCAACACCCGCCCTACTTTGTTTTCACGAAAGGAACCAGACCAAGACGACCGCGGTGTGGTGTAGAAGCATACCTCTCAACCTATTGCGTGATGATGGCACGATCAGAGCGTGGTGGTGTTCTGAAGATCAGGGTGAAGGACCCATCGGTGGCAAACAAAACAGCAGTGAGGGGTGAAATTTACTTGAGGTTTATGTTTCTGAAGGCATGACGGAAGCAAAGGTAGGTGTAGGCATATATAAGGTGTTGATGTAAGGTGTCCAAGCGTAAAGGCTTCTAGTGCTCTGGAGCAAGAATCAGGAAAATCCAAAATACAAAGAGCTAGCAATCATGAAAGGGTTTGCTGAAAGAGAAAACCTCTCCTAAAACCATAGCAACAAGAATTAAGAAAATCAATCAAGAATCACGAGAGAAATCACCGAAAAACTCTCGGCGTTACTGTTCATACCAGGTTGGTCTCCTACTCGAGGTAGGAGACGATGTGCAAGCCGTTCGATGAGGATCAGGTGGTCCAGAGTCTACATGTAATCATAAAGGGTGCATGAAAAGGAAACCTTAGTGATTATAGATATCAAACCGTGTGACAAATTTAAATAGCAGTCCTAATAAAAATCGACCAAAGTGTGCAGACATTTATTTTCCTTTTTCTCTCTCCCCTAAAAAGGGTGCAAATGAATCCCGAATTAGATGGAATTTTACACAGAGGATAATTAAAGCATGTAGATTTTGATTTTGCAATTAGATTTGCCTTTTGAGATCTTTTAATGCATTTATTTTTCAAAACTTAGTTTCTCTTTCTTCATGCATTAATGACATTAGGATTATCCAAATTAAGTGAAACTTCATCCACAAGTTAACTTAAGTGTTTTGAAACATGAATTTGGAATGATCTCCATCTTTTAGAGTTATATTTCACTTTATTGAGCATTAATGCCTTTTATTAACTTTCTCTCTCCAAAACTTACCTTATTATTTCAAGGTTGTCCAAATTAGATGAAAATTGACATGTAAGCTTACTTTGATATGTAGATTACAAATTTGAAGTCTATTTTTACTTTTGAGACTTTCTTACATGTGTTATGATGCTTGGCCCATTAGAGGCCCATTATCATAAATTCTCATTCAATTAAGTTTTCTTTATCATCTTATTATCACCAATTGACATATTGGATTATATTATTCATGAATTAGATTATTAGGATCATTTTAACCTCAACTTTATTTGGTCAAACCCAAAAGGTCAAAGTTCTAGGGTAGGGTCCAAGATATGGTATGTTACAACACTCCACCCCTTAAAAAGGATTTCATCCTCGAAATCTATAGATCCAATCATCAACAACCAACTACTCTCCACCCCTTAAAAAGGTTCAACCTAACATGTCAAACTAAAAAACTTTTTAGAGCTACCAACATCTCTTAGTTGTGAAGGTTTTTAGAGATTTATACTTTGCATGTATCCATCTAAAAGTCATACCAACTAGGGTTGAGTTATAGGTCCTCATGTCTCTAACCTATCAACATAAGTCATAGGGTAGGTCAACCACCTTTATATCAATCCTAGTCACAAAAACTAGGGTTAGATTCGAATCAACTAATTCTAAGGTTTCTCTTCATTGTGAATTTGTTCAAGAAAACATCAATAAATCAAAGATTTTTTTTGTACATAAAGTAGTATAATGAAAATAATTTGTCGACAAGAAACATTGGAGATAAAAAAAGATGGTACTAAAATCAATGCGATAAACCAAGTCACAACTTATCCATGACAAGATCTCTTCACAGCCTAATTTTATCCTCAAATCAAACCTTATTTCATAAAAAGATCATCATTGATCAAAACTAAGGTGAACATCTCACCTAGAGGCAACTATCTAAGTCAAGGGTTTAACTAGGGAGACAAAATTGAAATAGTCAGATTTCAACTACCATGGGCTCTGATACCATATTGTAAAGAAGTGAAACCACCTCCTTACTAAAAATTTCAACAATAAAACCTCCAATCCAAACACACTTCAAAGGTATGCTTTGTAACGTCCTGAGTTCAATAAAATTATCATTTTCCACCTCACTTTTTATGTTAATTTCTTTCTCTTCCTTTTTGTGTCCTTAATATTGAACATTTGAGAAATTGATGATTGAAGTACATTTTAAGCCAATTTGAGGGTTAGATGCACAAAATACTACAAATTGATCTATGGATGGGGTAATTATGCAATTTACCATTAAACCACGAATTTGTTATCTAATGGATAATGTTAGAGCTCAATAATTAATTAAAATGGATAAGAAGTGATTTAATTAGCAATAGTAATTAAATGGTGTATTAAAATCAACTTTCATACCTCACTCTTATTATGGGCTAATTAATTTTACAAATGCATGATATTAGTGAGTGATGAACTCTTGGACTCCAAATCTCGAATTTGGGAACCAAGGGTTGCTTATAAAAGTAACACATAATTATTTGCTTAAGCATTATATTAATATAAGCTTTAATAATAAAAATAATTATTTGGATGCCAAAGATTGGGTAAAACGCAAATGTAATTATATAGCATGAATCTAGACGTCTTTATCAACCTGGGGTTAAAATTTGAGGTAATTTGGAGTTTATTTAACCTTCCTAATGCATTTAACAAGTTTTCATTAAAATGAGACCTAATAGCCATCGATATAATAGCTGTGCACATCATTTAAGCCAAAGTTTGGCTTAAATGTCCTTCATGCATGCCTTGGCCATGCGGGTCCATGGTGGAATCTGATCCAGTGGTTCATGTGAGCCCCGACTCCGATCCAATGGCCTAGAGCATGTCTTCCACCTCCAGCCGTTACGTGAGAAACGAGCTCGACTCCTCAACTCCGTTCTCTGTCGTTTCGTGACCATTTTACGAGATCTCTTCGCCTACAGGTTCGTATCGACCCCCCGAGTCATTTGAGCTCTCACTCGACCAGTGAGACGCAGTGTATCTGGAACAGCAGGAGCCGTCGGTCGAGTTCTCTCATGGCCACCTCCGAACCGCATCCATACCAGACCTCGTCTATTTATAACCACCTACACACCTTCGTCGGACCCTTAGAAACTCACCCAAACCACCGATTTTGTCTAAGGAAGCATGTGTGGCCGACAACGTGGGGTTTTTGCTACTGAGCTTGCGGCGCTCCTTCCCAGTGATAGGCGGATCGTGTGCCAAAATTTATTGGCTTGGTGAGTTCGTAGTTCGATCCTCTTCGTTTCGAGTACCTGAACGCCTGTTTTGGTTAAGTATCGTAAAATCGCCCAAATGGGCAAGATTGCACCCCGCCGCAAGGCTAGGCACGGCCTGGGGAAGAAGACGATGGACAAATGTCCATCTTGCCCCCGCACGCCCTTCCACTCTAATTCTTTAGCCGAGGGCAGATCCATCAACTTCAACCTTGATTTTTACCCATTTAGCAATTAACTAGTCAATCTTGTTTAATTCATAGTAAATCGCTCGGTTGTCAAAAAATTATAAATAAATACTCGCAGAAAAGCTAAAAACATGTAGAATCTGAATGTTTAAGTTTTGAACCCTGATTTCCATCATAAACCTGATAATTAATTCAAACCCTAATTTAAATGTATAAAGTGATTTAAATGATAATAATAGTGTTTTAACTCTGTTTTTGATAATAAAATATGTTTTCTCAAGTAGAAAAATATTAGGGATCGTTTGGCCCTGTTTCCAGAACCAAAATCCAAAGCCTTTACCCATGGTTTATAAATTTGGATATTTTACACTTAAAGTACCTTCAAGTAACCTAATTTATGCATTAATCTCTGAACCTAGGTTAAAGTGAGTTTAAATATGACATCTTAGTGGTTAAGGGATAATCTAGAAAGAAAGATCAGGTATGTGCATTCTAACACCTAAGTTGGGCTTTCTATCATTCTTAGCCTAGTTTCCTCATATGAGGCATACTTTTAATAATATCATCCATCTTCTACTTTGACATGAAAATTTGTAACTATGAAGCATAGTCTTGCTATATTGTTATTCTTTGATGAATATGGGTCATGGGACCCCACTTGCCTTGCTTTTCCTTGTTGATGTGATTGAGATCTTGATATATACATGTTGCCCTTAAACTATTCATTTGAGTATCCAATATGAAATCTTGTTGCATGAACATCTTTTTTGGTTATCTCTTGGAAATGTTTGGGTCATTGGGCCCCACTTGAATAAATGTTATTTGCCTTCTCTGCCATTGTGAATTGTAAGCATGATAATGATAGTTTGACTAGTTAACTAATATAGTGTACATGAGTACAAGTCACCCACAGGGCACTGGGGTTTTAGTCCCCCTGCCACTTTATATATATTTTTGAGGTTTGGGATGTTATTTCCCCTCTCCTCCTGGTTGAGGTTGGTAGGCGTCTCACCCTATGTTAGTTTAGCTTAGTCATAATGAATCATGCTTGTTCTATATTTGACTTATATGCTTGGCAGAAATCCCATTTGAATTATATGTCTCATACTCTTGAACAATCTTAGTATAGAAAATATTTATGTTTCCATTCCTTGTACACTTCTTGTACATTATCATGTTGTGACACATAGGTTTCTATCTTTCTCTTGCTGGGTGCTCCCCAACCACCCAGAACCAGGACAAGGGCTAGAACAAGCACAAGGAAACCCGGGGCAGGAATGAAGTTGATATCATGACAAGGTTGATGCTGCTAAGACCTTGCTCAAAAATATATATGTTATGAACTCTAGAAATAAGAGCTTTGTAATAGCCTAGATTCTTATCTACTTCTTCTTTTGGAACAATCTATGTAATAGTTTAGTTTTCTCATCTTATTTACTTCCGCTGCTACTATTGACAAATGGTTGTATTTGGTCCATGCTTATTTAAATGGATTTATTATGCATGCATCCTTCCATCACAATGCTTTAAATAATTTGAGGGATGTATTGTATTTTCCGTTAAATTTAAGTAAGGGGGTGATCTCGCCTCCTTACAACATGGTATCAGAGCCTGTTGGGTAGCTACTAGGGCGTGATGTTGAAAGTGATGGTGTCTAGAAAGGGTCAGAGCTTGGGGGCTGGCAATATTTTCCTCCGCCCCACTAGCTTGGTCACGAGGACTCCTGAGCTCATATGACCCGGCCTGGCCTGATCTGATACTGAACGCCTGAAATAGCATGCCTATAGGTAATAGTAGCCTTATCTTTTTCTATCTTATACTCATAGGAATCTTACCCTAAAACTTGTCTTTCAGGAAGGGTAGCTTGTTCGGTGAAAGCTCAAACAATGATGACACCAACCCTGAATCTCCTGAGACACCTCTGACTCCTGAGCAAGAGTTGGCGATGCTGAGATAGCTACTCTCCACGACCTTAGTGGGGCAGCTTACTGCAGTTGCTGCCCATGCCAACAAGCCTAAGGAGCCAACCCTGAATGACTTCATCAAGATGCAGCCTCCCTACTTCAAGGGGGAAACTGAGAACAACATGGTAGACAAGGCGGATGATTGGGTGGTAGCCCTGGAGCGCACATTTGATGGCATGGCGTGTCCCCCGCATCTTAAAATCCACTTCGCCTCTTATGTCCTGGATGGCCCGACATGGGTCTGGTGGAATGGGATAACCCGCACACGAGACACAACATCAATGACCTGGGATGAGTTCCTCCAGATATTCTGGGCAAAGTACATCTGCACAACCTACTTGAAGAAGAAGGAGGCTGAGTTCTACAGTCTGCGACAAGGGAATATGTCAATCTCTGAGTATGTACAATGTTTCCTGGTGCTGGAATGTTATGCTGTGGGTCTAGTTGAGGAACGAAGGGCGACCGTCTTCCTTGAGGGTTTCAACTACATCATAGGGTGTCACCTGGTGCCCCAGCTCCCACTCACTTTCCAGCAAATGCTAGATAAAGCTCAGGCCGTGGAGGCGTACCCTGGCTTTCACGCTTCTGGTTCGAACAAAAACAACAACAAGCGAAAGAACCCTAGTGGTCCACAGGGGCGTGGTAGGTGCAACACTTGCTCCCGATTTCACCCTCCTGGGATATGTCCAGCTGGCAATGCACTGCCCCGTAGACATGATCAGCCTGCCCCTATCTGTCATGAGTGTGGCCAAGTCGGCCATATCAAGCCGAACTATCCTAGGTTCAACCGAGGACAGGCCCCCGCCCAGCAGCATCAACTACGACAAAATCCACCCCCGAGGAACAACAACAACAATCACCAGAACAACAACAACCGCAACCCTAATCAGCAAGGTCAACGTCCGCCTGTGGAGAGGCGCAATGGAAGGGTCTTTGCTCTTGATGCTGAAGAGGCTGATGATGGGAATAATGTGATTTAAGGTACTCTACACCTTAATATGTACCATGTCAAAGCACTTTTTGATTCCGTCTCGTCAAATACCTTTATATCTACTCAATTTGCTGCTATGCTAGAGATAGAGTCTGAATTAATGGACCATGTGCTATATGTCAAAACCCCTAGTGGTAGAATATGCTCCTCTTATCTCAAGCTTCCAACCCTGGACCTATGTATATCGGGAAATATGTTTTCATCTGACTTTATCTTGCTCGAAATGTCTATCTTTGACATTATCCTTGGCATGGACTGGCTAAAAAGCTACAAGGCAATCCTCTTTTGTGAGGAGTCAAAGGTTAGCTTGTTGCACCCCGTAGAGGGTAGAATCTGTGTAAAAGGCAGGAAACGAGAAGAACGACAATTCGTCATCTCAGCTATCAAAGCCGAAAAGCTTATCTCGTAAGGGTGTAGGGCATTTCTTGCCTCCATAGTTCTTGAAGCCACGCCCCCTGCTCTCGACCATATAGAAGTGGTGAAGGACTTCCCTAATGTCTTTCCTGAAGAACTACCCGGGTTGCCTCCTACTCGTGAAGTGGAATTCTCCATCGAGCTTACACCTGGGACTTCGCCCATCTCGAAGCCGCCTTACCGCCTAGCACCTGCTGAACTTGCTGAGTTAAAGAAGCAGCTTCAGGAACTTCTTGATATGGGGTTCATTTGCCCAAGCGTTTCTCCTTGGGGAGCCCCCGTCCTGTTCATAAAGAAGAAGGATGGATCGATGCGGATGTGCATGGATTATCACATGCTTAACCAGGCCATGGTGAAGAATCGCTATCCACTGCCTCGAATTGACGATCTCTTCGACCAACTCAAGTCTGCCACTGTCTTCTCAAAGATGGACTTGCGGAGTGGCTACTACCAAATGCGAGTGAAGGATGAAGACATCCCCAAAACAGCTTTCAGAACCAGATATGGGCATTATAAATTTCTGGTCATGCTGTTTGGTTTGACCAATGCCCCAGATGCTTTCATGGACCTGATGAATCGAGTTTTCCACCCCTACCTTGATCAATTCGTCGTGGTTTTTATTGATGATGTCTTGATATATTCTGAGTCGGAAGAGCAACATCGCGAGCACTTAAGGCTGGCGCTCAATACACTATGAGAAAATCAACTTTATGCTAAATTCTCCAAGTGTGAGTTCTGGATTAAAGAAGTTATGTTTCTGGGTCACGTCATTTCTGGAGGACACATTGCTGTTGACCCTGTAAAGGTTGAGTCAGTGACCAAGTGGAAGGCTCCAAAGAATCCATCTGAAATTCGTAGTTTCCTTGGACTGGCAGGTTACTACAGGAAGTTTATCAAAAACTTCTCATAGCTCGCTCTTCCTATGACGAAGTTGACATGAAAGGATGTCAAGTTTGTTTGGTCGCCTGAGTGTGAGGATAGTTTCCAAAAGCTAAAGCAATGCCTGACATCTGCTCCTGTTCTTGCTCTACCTGTTGAAGGCAAACCCTATGTTATTTACACTGATGCCTCCAAGCAAGGATTGGGATGCGTTCTGATGTAAGAAGGCAAGGTGATTGCCTACGCCTCTCACCAGTTGAAGCCGAATGAAGAAAACTGGCCTACACACGATTTGGAGCTCGCAACTATTGTTCATGCTCTAAAGATTTGGCGACATTACATCTATGGGGTTCAGTTTGAGGTCTTCTCTGATCATAAAAGCTTAAAGTACCTCCTGACACAAAAAGACTTGAACCTGAGACAGCGTAGATGGATGGAGTATCTCAAGGACTATGATTTTACCATCACCTATCATCCCGGTAAAGCCAACACAGTTGTTGATGCCTTGAGTCGAAAGAAGTCTGGGACATGTGCTGCTATAACATGTTCCGTTTGGAAGAACATGGAGTATGTTTCTGGATGGCGACCGCAACCGACAAAGATCCTAGATGATGAAGTTGATGATAAGCTATGTGTTCACATGGCTAGCCTGTCAATCACTCCGAGCTAGATTTCCGATATCGTTGCTGCCCAGTTGGAGAGTCCTGAGCTAGAAGGAATGAAAGTCTTAACCTTGAAACCGCAATCCGAATTCTCTGTTGGAGTTGATGGTGCACTCTGTTTCCGACAAAGATTGTGGGTTCCAGATGTTGGCGAACTGCGACAGAAGATTCTCTGTGAAGCTCATGGGTCCAAGTACACAATTCACCCTGGCACGACCAAGATGTACAAGGACCTACAGTGCATTTTCTGGTGGAAGAACATGAAGACGGATATATCTTTGTTCGTCTTAAAGTGTTTGACCTGTCAACAAGTTAAGATAGAACATCAATGACCTGGTGGTCTCCTCCATCCACTTGAAATTCCGGAATGGAAATGGGAGAAGATCACGATGGACTTTGTCACTGGTTTCCCCAAGACCAGGAAAGGCTATGATGCTGTGTGGGTTGTCATTGATCGCCTCACTAAGTCTGCTCACTTTCTGCCTTTCAAGTCCAACTACAAAGTGGAGGATATGGCACAGATATATCTAGAGTGGATAGTTCGTCTACATGGTGCACCGGAAGTGATAGTTTCTGACCGTGATCCCAAGTTCACCTCTCGCCTATGGAGTCAGATACAAGAAGAAATGGGGACTGACCTACGGTTTAACACTGCTTATCACCCCCAGACTGATGGTCAATCTGAAAGAACTGTACAGGTCTTAGAAGACCTACTTCATGCTTGTGTGATGGACTGGGGAGGTGTATGGGATAGATATCTACCTCTGGCTGAGTTTGCATACAATAACAACTACCAAGACAGCATAGGAATGCCTCCGTATGAAGCTTTGTATGGAAGACCTTGTCGTTCCCCGTTGCATTGGGATGATGTGGATGAGTGTTCCTTAGTGAAGACTGACAATATGCAGATGATGATAGAGAAGGTTCAGCTGATTAAGAAGCATATGAAAGCCGCTCAAAACCGACAGAAGATGTATGCTGACAAGCATAGGTCTGATGTGAGCTTCCTAGTTGGCGACCATGTATTTTTGAAGGTCAAGCCAATACACTCTATTGCCTGATCCAAAGTCAAAGGCAAGATTAGTCCACGTTATGTGGGACCTTTTGAGATCTTGTCTAAGATTGGAGACTGTGTGTATCGCCTGGCTCTTCCTTCTGCTTATGATAAGATACATAATGTCTTTCATGTGTCTGTGCTGAGAAAGTATGTGAAGGACCCTTCTCATGTACTCACAATAGAACCCTTGGAGATTCATGAAAACCTAACCTATGAGGAACTACCTGTAAAAATCCTAGACACTCAGGCGAAACAGTTGAAGAAAAGAGAGATTGAGTTAGTGAAGGTGTTGTGGAAGTGTCATGGGCTAGAAGAAACCACTTGGGAGCTGAGAGAAGAAATGCTCCGATCTCACCCTTCTCTTTTTGTATGAGATTTTAGGGAAGAAATCCTTTCTAACGGGTGGAGTGCTGTAACGTCCTGAGTTCAATAAAATTATCATTTTCCACCTCACTTTTTATGTTAATTTCTTTCTCTTCCTTTTTGTGTCCTTAATATTGAACATTTGAGAAATTGATGATTGAAGTACATTTTAAGCCAATTTGAGGGTTAGATGCACAAAATACCACAAATTGATATATGGATGGGGTAATTATGCTATTTACCATTAAACCACGAATTTGTTATCTAATGGATAATGTTAGAGCTCAATAATTAATTAAAATGGATAAGAAGTGATTTAATTAGCAATAGTAATTAAATGGTGTATTAAAATCAACTTTCATACCTCACTCTTATTATGGGCTAATTAATTTTACAAATGCATGATATTAGTGAGTTATGAACTCTTGGACTCCAAATCTCGAATTTGGGAACCAAGGGTTGCTTATAAAAGCAACACATAATTATTTGCTTAAGCATTATATTAATATAAGCTTTAATAATAAAAATAATTATTTGGATGCCAAAGGTTGGGTAAATCGCAAATCTAGTTATATAGCATGAATCTAGACATCTTTAGAAACCTGGGGACAAAATTTGAGGTCATTTGGAGTTCATTTGACCTTCCAAATGCATTTAACAAGTTTTCATTAAAATGAGACCTAATAGCCATCGATATAATAGCTATGCACATCATTTAAGCCAAAGTTTGGCTTAAATGTCCATCACGCATGCCTTGGCCACGCGGGTCCATGGTGGACTCTGATCCAGTGGTTCATGTGAGCCCCGACCCCGATCCAACGGCCTAGAGCCTGTCTTCCACCTCTAGCCGTTACGTGAGAAACGAGCTTGACTCCTCAGCTCCGTTCTCTGTCGTTTCACGACCATTTTACGAGATCTCTTCGCCTACAGGTTCATATCGACCCCCCGAGTCGTTTGAGCTCTCACTCGACCAGTGAGACATAGTGTAGCCAGAATAGCAGGAGCCTCCGGTCGAGTTCTCTCATGGCCACCTCCGAACCGCATCCATACCAGACCTCGTCTATTTATAACCACCTACACACCTTCGTCGGACCCTTAGCAACTCACCCAAACCACTGATTTTGTCCAAGGAAGCATGTGTGGCTGACGATGTGGGGTTTTTGATGCTGAGCTTGCGGCGCTCCTCCCCAGTGATAGGCGGATTGTGCGCCAAAATTTCTTGGCTAGGTGAGTTCGTAGTTCGATCCTCTTCGTTTCGAGTACCTGAACGCCTATTTTGGTTAAGTATCACAAAATCGCCCAAATGGGCAAGATTGCACCCTGCCGCAAGGCTAGGCGTGGCCTGGGGAAGAAGACGATGGACAAATGTCCATCTTGCCCCCGCGTGCCCTTCCACTCTAATTCTTTAGTCGAGGGTAGATCCGTCAACTTCAACCTTGATTTTTACCCATTTAGCAATTAACTAGTCAATCTTGTTTAATTCATAGTAAATCGCTCGGTTGTTAGAAAATTATAAATAAATACTCGCTGGAAAGCTAAAAACATGTAGAAACCCTGATTTCCATCATAAACCTGATAATTAATTCAAACCCTAATTTAAATGTATAAAGTGATGTAAAATGATAATAATAGTGTTTTAACTCTATTTTTGATAATAAAATATGTTTTCTCAAGTATAAAAATATTAGGGATCGTTTGGCCCTGTTTCTAGAACCAAAATACAAAGCCTTTATCCATGGTTTATAAATGTGGATATTTTACACTTAAAGTACCTTCAAGTAACCTAATTTATGCATTAATCTCTGAACCTAGGTTAAAGTGAGTTTGGATCTGACATCTTAGTGGTTAAGGGATAATCTAGAAAGCAAGATTATGTATGTGCATTCTAACACCTCAGTTGGGGTTTCTATCATGCTTAGCCTAGTTTTCTCATATGAGGCATACTTTTAATAATATCATCCATCTTCTACTTTGACACGAAAATTTGTAACTATGAAGCATAGTCTTGCTATATTGTTATTCTTTGATGAATATGGGTCATGGGACCCCACTTGCCTTGCTTTGCCTTGTTGATGTGATTGAGATCTTGATATATACATGTTGCCCTTAAACTATTCATTTGAGTATCCAATATGAAATCTTGTTGCATGAACATCTTTTTTGGTTATCTCTTGGAAATGTTTGGGTCATTGGGCCCCACTTGAATAAATGTTATTTGCCTTCTCTGCCATTGTGAATTGTAAGCATGATAATGATAGTTTGACTAGTTAACTAATATAGTGTACATGAGTACAAGTCACCCACAGGGCACTGGGGTTTTAGTCCCCCTGCCACTTTATATATATTTTTGAGGTTTGGGATGTTATTTCCCCTCTCCTCCTGGTTGAGGTTGGTAGGCGTCTCACCCTATGTTAGTTTAGCTTAGTCATAATGAATCATGCTTGTTCTATATTTGACTTATATGCTTGGCAGAAATCCCATTTGAATTATATGCCTCATACTCTTGAACAATCTTAGTATAGAAAATCTTTATGTTTCCATTCCTTATACACTTCTTGTACATTATCATGTTGTGACACATACGTTTCTATCTTTCTCTTGCTGGGTGCTCCCCAACCACCCAGAACCAGGACAAGGGATAGAACAAGCACAAGGAAACCCGAGGCAGGAGTGAAGTTGATATCATGGCAAGGTTGATGCTGCTAAGACCTTGCTCAAAAATATATATGTTATGAACTCTTGAAATAAGAGCTTTGTAATAGCCTAGATTATTATCTACTTCTTCTTTTGGAACAATCTATGTAATAGTTTAGTTTTCTCATCTTATTTACTTCCGCTGCTACTATTGACAAATGGTTGTATTTGGTCCATGCTTATTTAAATGGATTTATTATGCATGCATCCTTCCATCACAATGCTTTAAATAATTTGAGAGATGTATTGTATTTTCCGTTAAATTTAAGTATGGGGGTGATCTCGCCTCCTTACATGCTTGGAGTGGGTGTAAAATTTTCAAATCTTTATTAATGGTATACAAAACAACCAAAGTGTAGCAACAAAATTAAAACATGACTATATTAAATTATGAAACAAGGAAACATATTAAACTTACGTCATAGGGATCCATGTAGAGGGTAATCTAAACCACCTCAAGATTGTCTCCAAGCTTTAACTTTACAATCTAAGTCCAATTCAACATGCCTTGTCATCCAAGTCCTCCACCTAGGGTTGGAAGCATACCCCAGTAATAAGAGAAAATGAAAGACATCAGCAAAGGCTGGTATGTGCATACTAACAAGTAAATTGAGCAATTTATAAAGAATAAGGGGCATCAAAATAAAAGGCTTACCATGCAAGAGATAAGGACTACCCCATAAGAGGGCATAAAAGATAAGATTCATCATCATCATAAAAGAAAATACTTTCCATAATAAAAAACAATAAAGTAGTGCTGCATAAGTACATATCATGATTTGGGCACATGAACCATCATCAATTTAGGCACATAACCCATCATAAACATCATCAACCTGCATGAATGTGAGATAATCATTGCCCTAGAACAATATAAGTAACAATGGTGTCCAAGCCTCATAAACTTGAAACCTGATAGAGAGGAATACTGCTAATCTCCCAAATATATATAAAATGGGCCAACCCTCATAAAGTTGAAAACCCTAGGTATGAGGTTCCTTTTCGTCCCAAAAGAGTAGGAAATATCACATCTGCTCGGTAGGAAATAACACATTCACCATAAACAAAACCAATGCAATTAAACTACTCTATTGCTATTGAATCACATATCATGTTAAATGTAGAGGCAAGTAGAAAAGTATAGTCAGAATATAAAATGTTGCCATCACACAATGGACATCACAAAATATAAACATCCACTTCAAAGTGGGCACATATCTATATATAAGATCAACATGCACCAAGGCACAAGATAGATCTCAAGATAATATCCAAGACCATAACAAGCAAGATAGTTCACATGAACCATGATATCAAGAGAATAGACATATGTGTAGGCCAAAGTCAAAAGAATGATAAGATAGGTGAATTGGTCAACATATAGGAATAGGGGATACAACATACCTCAACTTCAGAGTCCAAAGTCCAAAGTCACATATAGGTCCATTCCTAGGCCTCCAAAGAACCTATGATGCATATATGCGGAATTAGGGTTAGATTTACATTGATTTCCAAAACCCTAAAAATCATCTTTTTATTAATGTGAATTAGGTTATCAAAACTCTGTCATATTTTATGTTATATTTTCGTGAGTTTAAAACAGATTTTATTATATTCAACTGACTTTTAAATATTTAGTTATGAATTATACAAGTTATTACCTTAATTAGATCTATTAAAATCACCTCTTTATAACATTAGATTTAGGTGAAAAAACAAATACCATTAGAAAGCTTACATTTTTTTGAATCTAACAAGTATTTATTTGTAATTTTTGGCCTAACAGATAAAATGATATGAATTTTTGCAATCTCAGCCAATTAAAAAAAATTGAAAATCCACGTAAGCGGAGAAAACTCGCGAGAGAGGGAGAGACATCGCCTGGCTGACATGGCCCAATCAGAAGCGGCCATGTTACCATTCAACGACCAACACAACCCTATCCAAGGAAAAATAAAAGTAGGGCCAAATGACCAAAACACCCTCGCACAAGGAAACCAGGCAGAGAAGAGACGAGGAGGGTAGGAATGAGATTTATCAGGGGAATTCACCCCCTTCACCTGCTCATGCCATGGAAGCAACTAGGTGTGAGCACTCAACCAGAATTGGGCAACACTCTCCCTGCTTTGTTTTCACAAAAGGAACCAGACCAAGATGACCGTAGTGTGGTGTAGAAGCATACGTCTCAGCCTATTGTGTGATGATGGGATGATCAAAGCATGGTGATGTTCAGAAGATCAGGGTGAAGGACCCATCGAATGCAAATAAAATAGTAGTGAGGGGTGAAATTGACTTGAAATTTAAGTTTTTGAGGGTACGATGGAAGCAAAGGTAGGTGTAGGCATATATAAGGTGTTGATGTAAGGTGTCCAAGCGTAGAGGCTTCTAGTGCCTTGGATCAAGAATCGGGCAAATCCAAAATGCGAAGAGCTAGCAATCATGAAAGGGTTTGCTAAAAGAAGAAGCCTCTTCTGAAAATGGAGCAACAAGAATTAAGAAAATCGATCAAGAATCGCGAGAGAAATCGCCAAAAAACTCTCAGTGTTACTGTTCATATCGGGTTGGTCTCCTACTCGAGGTAGGACATGATGTGCAAGTCATTCGATGAGGATCGGGCGATCCAGAGTCTACATTTAATCATAAACAGTGCGTGATAAGGAAACCTTAGTGATTCCGGATATCAAATCGTGTGATAAATTTAAATAACAATCCTAATCGAAATTGACCAAAGTGTGCGCATATTTATTTTCCTTTTTCTCTCTCCTCTAAAAAGGGTGCAAATGAATCCCGAATTAGATAAATTTTACACAGAGGCTAATTAAAGCATGCATATTTCGATTTTGCAATTAGATTTGCCTTTTGATAACTTTTAATGCATTTATTATTCAAAACTTAGTTTCTCTTTCTTCATGCATTAATGACATTAGGATTATCCAAATTAGCATCCACAGGTTAACTTAAGTGTTTTAAACATGAATTTGGCATTATTTCCATCTTTTAGAGTTATATTTCACTTTATTGAGCATTAATGCCTTTTATTAACTTTCTCTCTCCAAAACTTATCTTATTATTTCAAGGCAGTCCAAATTAGATGAAAATTGACATGTAAGCATACTTTGATATGTAGATTATGAATTTGAAGTCTATTTTTACTTTTGAGACTTTCTTACATGTGTTATGACACTTGGCCCATTAGAGGTCATTATCATAAATTCTCATTCAATTAAGTTTTTTTATCATCTTATTATCACCAAATGACATATTGGATTACATTATTCATGAATTAGATTATTAGGATCATTCTAACCTCAACCTTATTTGGTCAAACCCAAAAGGTCAAAGTTCTAGGGTAGGGTCCAAGATCTGGTATGTTATAGGTTGGTATCAGAGCTCTAGGTTCGTTAAGTCTACATGGACATTAGACTAGGATAGTGTCTATTCCTATGTCGTCCAACATATCTAATTATAGCTTATGCTTATGAAGATATGTATAGAGAGCACGAAGAACATGCTGAGAGTAATGTTGCTGCACTAGGAGGTGGTGAGAGGAGGCAGGAAAGAGTAGATGGAGTGCCTGAAGTGCCTCATTTTAACCTATCAACTATGGCCAATCCTGATTTTCAGTCCATGTTTGGATAGTCAATGGCCACGATTTCACATATGGCCGATAGACCACCCATACCTCAACTGAGGGTGGTCATCCCCAATGCGAAATCCTAGGATTTTGGGAAGAGTTTTGAGAGGTTGAGGCATGTGAGGGCGATCGAGTATGCTGGTACAATAGACCTAGTGGATGCAGATATGTGGCTGACAGAGCTGGAGAAGGCATTTAAGATCCTCAATATCCCTAAAGAGGACAAGGTGAAGCACACGATGTACCTACTTAAGGGTAGTGCTAGCCATCAGTGGGACATAGAGGAGGAGAAGAGACCCAGAACAACAATCAGTTGTAAGGAGTTTCTGTGGGAGTTCATGAGCCGATACTTCCTAGAGACATATCTTGTTGAGAAGTTCTCACAGTTTGAAAAGATCTGAAAGGGATAGATGACGATCAACGAGTATGAGGCAAACTTTATGGAGTTGTTAAGGTTTTTTCCTCACATGGTAGAAGCAGATAAGGAGAGGATCTTACGGCTTGAGTAGGGCCTGAGCATAGAGCTGACGGTGATGGTGTCTGCTTTGGAGAACCGAGAGCAGTTTGCTACGTTTATGGAGTCTATGAGACAGATAGAGTGGTCAACGGTAGAGAAGCGTGAGGCAAACACAAAGAAGAGGCCATCTTAGTTTCAAGGGAAATTTTCAGGAGGCTTCAAGAATCCTGTGTTTTCTTCACCTCATACACAATAGAGATCAGTAGTACAATCACAATGGTCACCTAACAAGGGTAGGGGCCATAGTTTTCTACCAATAGGAGCTCACAGTGCAATATCAATTTTGGTGAAATGGTTGTCTAGGTCATGGTACGAGAGTAAGACCTACTACAAGTGTGTTCGGACTAGGCATACGAAGTGGATTTGCCCAATGAAGGATGAGGAGGTTACACAATAGTCGAGGAAGAGTCAATAGGGATTGAGCATCGACAGTTCAATAGTGGTGGAGGTAGAGGACGTGGTTAGGTGTCCAAGTAGGATCTTCTAGACATGCCAACAGAGGACATGGATGACAATAAGAGATGACTCTATTCTATTCTATGAGTCATGTAGAGGGAGTGGTCAGTCCACGGTTCATGACAGGTCAGATGGAGCTTTTTCATCCCAATTTGTCTTCTTCTTATTTTGTGTCTGTTTTGGTTGAACTGGTTGTAAATCACTCTTATATCACCAGAGAGGTGATATGTAGTTGTTCTTTGCTTGTTAGTCATAGATCTAATAATCTTCAGTTAGAAACCCCTCTTGTTGGTTCTGCTGAGTTGCGGGAGGTGTGTCCATCATGCGTTCTTTCTTTCTTGGTACACAACATTCAAGTGGATGTTATGTCACTTGATATGAATGGATTCAATGTGATCCTCAGGATGGATACTTTGGAGAAGTACCAGTTGGTCTTGGACTGTAGTCCCAAGGTGGTGACATTTCATGACTATGATGTTACCTGGATCTTCTAAGGAGATATGAAGATTTTTCTTATGTGTATGGTGTCACTGATGACAATAGAGAGGCTAATGAGGCAGGAGTGTGAGGCTTTCTTAGCCCATGTAGTGGATACCAAGGTGAGGAGTCAGAGTATCTAGGAGGTGTGTATTGTTTGGGAGTTTAAGGATGTCTTTCCCAAATAAATTCCCAATGTTCCCCCTGCTAGAGAGATTGACTCTGAGATCAATCTAGTTCCTGGTACACAGTCGACATCATAGTCACCATACAGGATGGTATCAGTGGAGATGCAAGAGTTGAATAAGTAGTTGCAAGAGATGCTAGAGAAGGGCTTTATCGGACTGAGCACTTCCCCTTGGGGTGCTCTAGTGTTGTTTGTAAAGAAGAACGACGGTTCTATAAGGTTGTACATATATTATTGGTAGTTGAACAAAGTCACAATTAAGAAAAAGTACCCTTTTGTGAGGATAGATGACATGTTTGACCACTTAAGAGGTGTTGTAGTGTTTTCCAAGATAGATCTAAGGTTAGGATACCATCAGTTGATAATTAAGGAGGATGACATAGCCAAGTCAACTTTTAGGACTAGGTATGGTAACTAAGAGTTTGTAGTTATGCCATTTGGGCTAACCAACACACTATCAACATTCATGGACCTAATGAACATAATATTCATGCTATATCTTGACCAGTTCGTGGTGGTATTCATTGAATACATCCTCATATACTCCAGAGACCACCAACAACATGGGAAATGCCTACGTCTGGCATTGATGTTGTCGACGCAACACAACTTGTACGCCAAGTTTAGCAAGTGCCAATTCTGGTAGAAGGAGGTGTCTTTTCTTGGGTATGTGATATTTGGTAGAGGTGTCTGTGTGGACCCGAAGAATGTCCAGTCATTGGTAGAATGAGATTAGCCTAAGACGCCAATGGAGGTTTGCAGTTTCCTAGGCTTGGAAGGCTACTACAAGAGATTTATCAAGAACTTCAGTGCTATGGCGTTACCCCTAACGAGGTTGATGAGGAAAGGTGTTCCTTTTGTCTGGGATGACAAGTGTCAATGTTCTTTTCAACTTTTGAAGGAGAAATTAACCAGTGCATCAATGTTAATTCTGCCAGAGCAAGAGAAATACATTGTCTTTTGTGATTCATTAAATAATGGTTTGGGATGTGCAGTGATGCATGACAAGAACATGATTTCTTTTGCTTTACAACAACTTGAGAAACATGAGGAGAACTACCCGACACACAAACTAGAGCTTGCAACTGTGGTGCAGGCTTTAAAGATCTATAGGCACTACCTATACGGTAAGAAGTGTCAGATCTTCATTGATCACAAGAACCTTTAGTATATCTTCTCAAAGTAGGAGTTGAACATGCAAAAGAAGAGATGGATGGAGTTGATTAAGGACTATTATTGTACCATAGACTACCATCCAAGGAACACAAACATGGTGGCAGATTCTTTGAGAAAAAAGTCTTCTTTGTCATTGTCTGCTGATAAGGCACAATTGTGTTCCTTAGTGTGCCACAAGCAAGACATGTTAGTGTCGTTGCATCAGATGAACGTACAACTAGAACTCTCCTTGTTGGTAGGCTTGTTAGCACATTTACAAGTGAAGCCTACATTAATACATCAGATCAGAGATGTGTAATGGAATGATATTGTGATACAATATATCCAATTAGAGTTTGGTAGTGAGAAGCATGATGGTTTCCATGAGACAGAGGATGGGACGGTTTGCTTCCACATTTGAGGAAGTTGGTTCTTGAAGAGGCTCACTCTTCGATGTACACGATGCATCCAGGCAACACCAAGATGTACCACAATCTAAAAGATCTATATTGGTGGCTTGGGTTGAAGTGTGATGTGGCAGAGTTCGTGGAAAGATGCTCAATGTGTTAATAGATCAAGGATGAGCATCAAAAATCTATAGGAACTTACAACCATTGCCTATAATGCAGTGGGAATGGGACCATATCACTATGGACTTTATGATTGGTCTTCCTAGGACAAACAAAGTTCATGATTCCATCTGGGTGATAGTGTACAGGTTGACCAAGTCAGCTCACTTTTTGTCAATAAAGATGATGTATACAACACAGAAGTTGGCAAACATATATGTTGATGAGATAGTGTGTCTTCATGGTGTCCCAACCACCATAGTGTCTAACAGAGATCCTCAATTTACCATTCATATTTGGGAATGTATTCACACCACCATGGGTACATAGTTGAAGTTCAATACAACTTTTCACCTGCATATAGATGGTCAATCTAAAAGGACCATTCAGACTTTAGAGGGTTTATTGAGGGCGTGTGTTATGTAGTTTTTGGGCAGTTGGGATGTGCATCTGAGCTTGATAGAGTTTTCCTACAACAAAAGTTACCAAAGGAGCATCGACATGGCACCTTATGAGGCCTTGTACGAGAAACTTTGTCAGTCTTTGTTGTATTGGAACGAAACAAGTGAGTATTAGCTTTTGGGTCCTGAGTTCGTACAACAGACTATAGAGAAGATCAAAGTGATACAACAACAACTGAAGACAGCCCAGGACAGACAAAAGTCTTATGCTGACAATCATCACAGGCCTTTGGAGTTCCAATTGGGAGACAATGTGTATCTCAGGGTCTCTCCTTGGAAAGGTGTGTTGAGGTTTGGAAATAAGTTTAAGTTGGCTCCTAGGTTTATAGGACCTTAACCTGTGGTGGCACGTTTTGGGAAAGTGGCTTACAAGTTGGATTTACCGCCAGAATTGCACATCTTACATCCTATTTTCCATTTCTCCATGTTGAGGAAGTGCCACCTAGATACAGAGCTAGTGTTGCAGCCAGTATATGTGGAGTTGGAGGAGGATGTGTCGTATGTGGAGGGTCATGTGTTGATCTTAGATAAGAGGGTGAAGAAGTTGAAGAAGAAGGATATAGTTCTTATTAAGGTCATGTGGCATCATTGTGGTGTGGATGAAGCCACGTGGGATTTAGAGGATGAGGTTTGTAGAAGTACTTGTCTTTGTTTGCGTAGGATTTGGGGGGGGGTGAAATCCTTGTTAGGGGTTTATGGTTGTAAGACCCCTGACCTAGCCTTATGGATGATCTTGCTTTATTAGAATAATTAAATGCTTAAAACCTTAATCTAATCATGTGATGTGCTTTTATAACATGTGACACATTTATATTTCAAGTTTGGTTAAATTTGGATGTTGTTTGAGTTAACTATGCTTATATATGCTTGTTTTGGACCTAATTGCAAATTACCCATGTTTAGGGGTTTTCTTGTAAATTGCCACATATTTGTTGTGCCTCACATGTTTTTTCTTCAAGTTGAAGATAGTGGTATCATGGGAGCCTTGTTTCATCTTGGTTTGACGTGGTATCATGTTGTGTGGAGATCTAGGGTTTGTTTGGATGCCCTAGTTTGATGTTTGTGCCTTTGAGCACCTTGGTCACTGAGAGTCTTTCGTGTTCATCTAGCTTCCTATTTCTCATCGATCATGTTCTTTGGTCACCAAGATTTTCATCGATCGTGTGGTTTCTGGTTTAGTGTGGTGGTGCGATTCTTATCAAGGCTACAGACTAGCCAACTAAAGGTGGCTAGATGCAATCCTAAAGGAAAACACACATGTGGGTCTTTCAAAATTTATATTAACCCTAACAAAAGTTGATAACAAAACCAAATAGGTCACCCGCAAGTGCACATGGTACTATTATAGCATAGGTGAAAGGCAAGAGTAGGGGTCAATCCTTAGAGACAGAGGGAGCACTAGAGCTAGGTTAGAATTGGCTATGTTCCTATTGCAGAGACTAGGGTAGAAGGGATTAAAAAAGGTTTCTTTGATTATTAAACTAGGTGAACCAGCAAGTAAAGGCAATTATGAAATTTAAGTTATCACAACCCTAAATTATCTAAAACAAGCAAGTCTAAGGAACTAGGTTAAGCAACTAGCCAAACAGTAGCAAAGGTTAGCTACACTACACTAGTAGAGCAATTAGCAACTAAGAGCTAAGTTAACCACTAGAGAGAGAAAGATCCGAAGTTAACCCTAAAGAACAAGATTAAGAAATTAACTAGATTAAGAAAAAGCAACTAAACTAGACTAGCATGAACAAGCTAAGAAGGCAAAATGGGTTTTAAGCAATGAGTTTAGGTAGGTGGGCCATTTAGGGGTGTGACTTGATATTAGTTGGGGGGTTTCAACATAGCAAGCAATTATCATAATTTCATCTAGATTACCAAACCAAACAACAAGGCAAGTGCTATTAGAATGTACCCTATACTAACTAGTTGGAGAACTAGGGTTAGGTGTAATTCTAGTAGGACTTGTCAAGTCTAGGTCTCTAGGATAAGTGGTATTAGGGAAATTGAGAGCCAAGGGTAGGAATGGAAGTAGAGATGAGGGTTTTCACCTCATGCCACTAGACATCTAGCCTTTAGAAAGCTCTAGGAAATTACACTAATCATATTTACACTAGCCACTTAGATCTCACACTCACTTGTAGAAGGAGGGATGTGTATGTAGGTTCAAAGGGGGCTAGCTAGGGATCCACTAATTGGTCCTGGGAGCCATTCCGAAGATTGCCACATACACTCCAATTCCTCCTAGAAGCTAAGTGTCATCAAACATCTCAAAGCAAGTAATCCACATTATAAGCACAAACCACATGCAATAAAATAGGAAATGAGATAGAAGCAAGAAGCAATCATCATAGATAGAAATTATGTCAATTACTAGTTATTCCCCCCCAACATGGTATCAAAGTCACATTTTAACCCCAAATAGTCCACCACTAGGGGCTTATCTAGCAAAACAAAGGGGAAGAAGGGGGTAGAACTCCATGAAGCTTGAAGTAGAAGTCTCCTTCACCTCCTAGTTGCTTGGGGACATCCTTCCTCCTCCAATGGTGCAGATGGGCATGAGAATATGGGGGATTATGGAAGAAAACCTAGAAAGCTAGGTTTCTAAGGTGGAATTGAGGTGGAAATGGTGGATGGAGAGCATAAATGCAAGGGAGAGTGCAATGAATGCTCAAGGAGTGGATATGGGGGAGTAATGGAGGCTAAGGAGTCTAACCGTCAAGCTCCAGCCGCCACCTATGTATATATAGGTGGTAGGGAAGAACTAGGGTAAGTAGGGGTAGAATGGGAAAAGTAGTGTAAAAGTAGCTAGGTTTTGTGAGTGGCATGGACATGGTGGATCACCAAGGCCGTGGTGGGTAGAGGTGAGCACGGTCGTGGTGGGGTATAATGATCATGGGAATTAAAATGGTAAAAAATGTCACGCTATTTTGGGGGAGTGGTTGGTTGGTAGCACGACCATGTTGGGAGCTGGTAGCACGGCCGTACTGGGTAGCACATATGTGTTGGGTTATATGTGGCACACCCGTGTTGGGTTAGTGGCAGCATGGTCGTGCTGCATGGCATAACTGTGTTGGAGGGTCACAACATGGCCGTGCTGCGTAGCACGACCATGCTGGGGTATGTTTTGCAGCTGCTTCAAAACTGAGATTTTTCTTGTGATTTCTCCATTTGCAGCATGACCATTCCGTGTTACCACGATCGTCCTAGGGGATTTGCTTGAACTTTGAGCTTCAAACTTTATGATCCATGGACTTCTTTTCTTAAGATTGACTCTTGGCCACTAGGGGTAGGTTGGGGGAGCTTAGGGACCTTCTTTGGATCCCTCCATCTCTCTCATCCATCCAAGTGTGGTCCAAGTACCTAAAAAACATGCAAATAATGTCCATAAGTGCATTTTATACAAATATGCATATTGAGGGAGATAACATGTAATCTAACATGTCTAGATGTGATTGAAATGCAAAATGACACAAGATGAAGCCCTAAAATAGGGATGAATTGCCACCCCAAACTTGAAACATACTTGTCCTCAAGTATGCCCCCCCAACTCAATCCCTCTACAATTTTTCCACAATCAAGAAATGGCAAATGCAATGTAAGGGATGATTATTGCTGAATGGGATCAATAGTGACTAAGTACATGAATTCCACCTCTCTCCTCTCCTTCTTTCACAAACCAATCATGAAAAGAGCACAAAGCATATGAACTTCAAATATAGTGCATAAAACACACAAGCTATCCATATTTCTTTCATGTCATTCTGGGTAGACTGTTTCATGATGATGTTAATCAAGGATGACTAGGAGTGTTGTTTCACCTTCATACTTTCATTATTATGTTTCAAATCACATCAAATGACCCACATGGCTGTGAAAAAGGGCAAAATGAGCTAGGTTTGATGCTTCCTAGCTCAATGGATATGAAAATGGAAAAAAGGGTTGCGGTAAGATTTTCGAGTGCTATTACATAGAGCACTCCTTTTATTTACTTAGATGCTCTTAAATAGGAGCACCTTTTATTTTCTTTTTCTTTTTCTTTACCCTTGGAGTAGATAGGGCATATGGTGATGAGAGTGAAGTAGTGAGATGTAGATGTGGCCACCCCAAATTTTTAGAGGTGGTCACAACTGATATGTGCACTTTGGCATCCTTTCATGAGGCATAGGGGTAAGAAGATGGTGAGTGAATAGTCGGGTCAAAGAGGGGTCACTGGCATGATTCTCAACATAAGGTATCCTGCATGAAAATTAATCCAACACTTCATCCAACAATATCACATCACATGAATGAACAACCTAAAATTGATACTTCAATCAAGTGATTTCATAGGCACTAAGCGCTCATAGCTTGCTCAAGTCACAATTCAACCGAATCATTCACAAACACAAGAGAAGTGGTGCGCATGTAAAAAGTCAAGCATTGATACCATTTAGCAACAAACAATGATAATTCACTTGAATTTGTCAAAGGTCATCATTTTTAATCCAAAAAGTAGAGATTGGGTTGAAACACACTTTTTGGCAAGAAATCTCAAATTTGGGCAAAATTGGCCACAATGATGCCAAGTTGCCTTCAATCACATCTAATCATATATTATTGAACTTAAAGCAATAAATAAGAAAATCCTAGCTAAAATATGCAAAAATTACCAAAAATCTACATGATATGCAATGGATGGCAAAAAGAGAAAAATGAGCATTTTTTTTGAAAAGTTATGCAAAACTGCACGAAATTAAACAACATGTATGCATGAATGCTAGCAGACACACAAGGTCAGGATATTCAAGTATGAAAGTTAGTCAAACTGTTTGATCATCTTGCAAAAATTTAGCACAAGGTACATAGATAAAAATGCGGTGAAATAAGGGCTTACTGCCCTACCACCCCAAACTTTTAAATCATGTTGTCCTCAACATGAAATAGAAGTTTAGAATAGTAGGGTAAAGGGCATAGAGTTGCGACAGACAACCACCAAGAGATGGAGTGATCAATGTAGCACTGGGTGAGAAGGGCAGGACCACCACGACCGTGCTAGGCAACACGACCGTTCTATCTTGTCAGTCACACGACCGTGTTGTGTCGCACAACCGTTCTGGACTCCTTCCTGTAGCTTTTTTACTATTTTGCAATGTTCTCTCAACTTTGATCTTCTCTTTGGCTAGACCCTTTGTGCATCACCTTTTCTTCCTTGTACCTGTACTAACATGATTCAAAAATAGAAAAACTATCAAGTATGGTGTGTGTGTGTGTTTTCCTTGGGAAAAAATAGGTATGACAAAATAATAAGTTTGAGAATCTCAAACCACGTGGGTTACCTCCCACAAGTGCTAAATTTAGAGCCTTCAGCTAGGCTAGTTGTTCTTCCATCAATCAACCATTGTCTAAAAGCAAAATGTTTCCATCCTCATCATAGGCAATCCTCTCAAATGCCTTCCTTGATTGATCTTCTTCCCAAGGGTCATGCAAGATTCTCAAGTGTCTTTCTTCATTTGTCTCTCCTCTGAGGTCATCATCATAGGTCTCAAAGTAAGAATCCTCATCAACAAACTTTTTAGCTCATTTAAGATGACCTCCTTAGGCATCTTCCCTCTCATCTTCTTCTTGAAGGTGAAAACACCCTTATGGAACCTTACATAAGTTGGGATTTTCTTGATGATGGAAAGCAATGAGGTGTTTGCCTTAGTCAACCTTAAGACCGTCAGAATTTTCATGCCATAGTTTTGCCTTCCATTGAGGAATGGGTCTTCATAGGTATCAAAGAGAGGGGTTTCCATCATGTTGGACACTTGCAAACCTAAAAATATCACATTGGGATGTATTGGATCAACAATGGGGGTATTTGGTGGTGCCATCTCAAAGGAAGGTGGGACACAAGATATTATCTTCCCAAAATGTAGAAGGATTGCAGAATTTTTAGTGCACTTAGCACTCTCACAAGGGATTTGTAGCAGGGGTTCTCCATCATGATCTTTGTCTAATTTGTTCCCTCCCTTGTTGAGCTCCTCAACAACCTTGTCACACCTCAACAATGAAACCTTCTTCACTTTCTCATAGGGAGGATGGGGAGCATGTGATGGTTTTGGTGGTGGTGGTGGTTTTTGGTGTAGTGGATCATGATTTTGATGGATGTAGGTTGGTTGTTGTGGAGGTGGTTGGCATGGGGGTGGTTTTTGTAGTTGATATTGTGGTGGTGGTTGTGAGGTGTGTTGGAAGTTGAATGGTGGTTGTGGTGTTGGAGGAGCATAGGGGTTAGGAGGGCCTTGGTATTGTTAGAGAGTGGGTTCTTGGCCATGTGGTGGGACATAAGCACCTTGAGGAGCACCCATGGTTCCACTAGCATTGTTTGGGTTGGACATTGGTTGGGAAAGGGGTCTTCGCTCCTCATAAAGGGCAAGTGAGATGGAAATCTCATCCAACCTTTGCTCAGGCCACTCAATGGTTTGTCCATGAAAGGACACCTCTCTCTTCACTTCATTAAGGCTTCTTAACCTTGCTAGAACTTATTCTTCAAACATGGATCTATCTCCTTGCTCTTGGTCTCCTTGTTGCTCCCATGAAAGGTTTGGATGATTTCTCCATTCTAAAATGTAAAATCTTGACATGGATCCTTAGTTGTTTCGAATGCCACATGATTGCAGAACTTGCACATCTTCACAAAGAGCCTCCATGGAGTTGGCAGAGTGATTAGAAGGACCTCCCACATGAATTTTCATGAGATCTACCATGTCTTCCAACATCTTCATCATGTAGGGTGGTTGAGGAATTGAAGGGGGTTGTGCATCTCGGTCTACCATCTTGACTCCAAAGGGTTGCTCGTTACTTGCACAAGGCACAACCAAACAAAAGAAGACAATTTAGCAAACCAAGATGCAAAAGTAACACAAAGAATAAAGAATAGCAATGGTGAGGGCAGTAGAAAAGGCTAAGCTACACTAACTAGTTAGGTCGGGCGTATCTATCCCCGACAACGGTGCCAGAAAGCTTGGTGCAATTCTTATCAAGGCTACACACTAGCCAACTAAAGGTGGCTAGATGCAACCCTAAAGGAAAACACACGTGTGGATCTTTTTAAATTTATATTAACCCTAACAAAAGTTGATCACAAAACCAAATAGGTCACCCATAAGTGCATGGGGTACTATTTTAGCATAGGTGAAAGGAAAGAGCATGGGTCGATCCTCAGGGATAGAGGGGGCACTAGAGCTAGGTCATCATTGGTTACATTCCTATTGTAGAGACTAGGGTTGAAGGGTTTAAAAAAGGTTTGTTTGATTGTTAAACTAGGTGAATGATCAAGTAAAGGCAATTATGAAATCTAAGTTATCACAACCCTAAATTATCCTAAGCAAGAAATTCTAAGGAACTAGGTTAAGAAACTAAGAGTTAAGATAACCACTAGAGAGAGAAAGAGCCTATGTTAACCCTAAATAACAAGATTAAGCAAAAGCAACTAAACTAGACTAGCATGAATAAGCTAAGAAGGCAAAGTGGGTTTAAAGCAATGAGATTAGGTAGGTGGGGCATTTGGGGGTGTGACTTGATATTAGTTGGGGGGTTTCAACATAGCAAGCAGTTATCATAATTCCATCTAGATTACCAAACCAAACAACAAGGCAAGTGCTATTAGAATGTACCATATACTACTAGTTGGAGAACTAGGGTTAGGTGTAATTTCAGTAGGACTTGTCAAGTCTAGGTCTCTAGGATAAGTGGTATTAGGGAAATTGAGAGCCAAGGGTAGGAATGGGAGTAGAGAGGAGGGTTTTTCATCTCATGCCACTAGCCATCTAGCCTTTAGAAAGCTCTAGGCAATTGCACTAATCACACTTACACTAGCCACTTAGATCTCACACTCACTTGTAGAAGGAGGGATGTGTATGTAGGAACAAAGGGGGCTATCTAGGGATCCACTAATTGGACCTAGGGGCCAATTCGAAGATTGCCACATACACTCCAATTCCTCCTAGAAGCTAAGTGTCATCAAACATCTCAATGAAAGTAATCCATGTTATAAGCACAAACCACATGCAATAAAATAGGAAATGAGATAGAAGCAAGAAGCAATCATGATAGATAGAAATTATGTTCATTACAAGTTATTTCCCCCCAACATGGTATCAAAGTCACATTTTAACCCCAAACAGCCCACCACTAGGGGCTTAGCTAGACATGATCAAAGAAATAAAGGGGAAGAAGGGGGTAGAACTCCATTAAGCTTGAATTAGAAGCCTCCTCCTTCACCTCCTAGCAGATTGGGGACATCTTTCCTCCTCCAATGGTGCAGATGGGAATGAGAATATGGGGTATTATGGAAGAAAACCTAGAAAGCTAGGTTTCCAATGTGGAAATGAGGTGGAAATGGTGGATGGAGAGCATAAATGCAAGGGAGAGTGCAATGAATGCTTAAGGAGTGAGAGTAATAGAGGCTACAGAGTCTAACCTCCATGCTCTAGACACCACCTATGTATATATAGGTGGAAGGGAAGCACTAGGGTAAGTAGGGGTAGAATGGGAAAAGTAGTGTAAAAGTAGCTAGCATGGCTGTGGTGGGTAGAGGTAAGCACGGTCGTGGTGGGGGTAGAATGATTGTGGGAATTAAAATGGTCAAAAAATTTAGGTTGTTTTGGGGGAGTGGCTGAATGGTACGCCATGCTGGGTAGCACGACCATGTTGGGTTATATGTGGCACGACTGTGCTACGTGGCACGACCGTGTTGTGTTATATGTGGCACGGCTGTGCTACGTGGAATGACCGTGTTGGGTTAGTGGCAGCATGGATGTGCTGCGTGGCATGGCCATATTGGTGGGTCACAACATGGATGTGCTACGTAGCATGGCCGTGTTGGGGTAAGTTTTGCAGCTACTTCAAAAATGAGATTTTTCCTGTGATTACTTCATTTGCAGCACGACCGTTCCATGTTACCACGGCCATGATGGGGGCTTTGCTTGCACTTTGAGCTTCAAACTTCATGATCCATGGACTTCTTTTCTTAATCTTGACTCTTGGCCACTAGGGGTAGGTTGGGGGAGCTTTGTGGCTTTCTTTGGGTCCCTCCATCTCTCTCGTCCATCCAAGTGTGGTCCAAGTACCGAAAAACATGCAAATAATGTCCATAAGTGAATTTTACACAAATATGCATATTAAGGGAGATAGCATGTAATCTAACAGGTCTAGATGTGATTAAAATGCAAAATGACACATGATGAAGCCCTAAAATAGGGCTGAATCATGTGGTCATGTGTTTTTCTTAGTTTTAATGACTTTGGTTGCATGCATGTGCTTAGTGCTTGCATGGTTGAGATATGGTGGACAAGTGGCATGTTTAGTTGGACACCTAACCTTCCTTCTCTCTCTCCTACTCTTGGATATGTATACCCCTCTCTTTGCATTCAAGTGACCCCTTTACACCCTCTTCTCTCTCTTCTTCCTTGGAGCTTGCCCCTTGTGTTCTTGGTGGTGAAGGAGGTTGTTACAACCTCAATTTTGCATGTGTTTTCATAATTGAAATATAATGATTTTGTGAATGTGGATTTAATTGAAAAGATTGCACACTTTTCTTCAAAGAAGGGATTTCTTTGCAAATCTCCCTTACATTAGGAATTTCATGATTCCTATTATTATATTAATCAAATAAGGGGTATAAAAGAAAGGAATAAAAGAAAAGTTCAAATAATAGAGAAGGATAAAAGATAATGGATTTTTAAGTTATGCAACTATGAGAAATAAATAGAAATCTCTAGAAAGTAGCATTGATGACTACAATTGATTAGATTTCATTTAAAAGTGATTACTAATGGAAAGGGTAGTCAAAAATAAAGAAAATAGGGAAAGAGGAAAGAGAAAATACATGTTTTAATGCATAAAATAGGCCTTATAAGTCTTTGACTTGCATATGAAGAAAAAGGAGTTTTCCTTTCTCTTTTTGGACTCAAACTTCATACAATGGTAGATTAAGTCATTATAGACTTTCCCTTAAAGTTTGGGATTTATTGGACCTGTGGTTTGAGAGATATGGATTTTTCTAGAAATCCTAAAGTGACTCAATTATCTTAAATATCACGAGTACATGCTTCTTGGATTAAAGCTGGAAACCCGACCCTCATTATTTAACACGCCGACCATTTGATTTAAGATCTAAGGCAGCAGAGTTATCCCCTTCTTCCAGTCTGAGAAGGAAAGGACTCTACATCGCTTCCTTTTCTCCCCTTCATACACCTTCCTCTTAGATCTATAACTTTGGTCGAAACCTCTCCCATAAGATTCGGGAGTAGGAAACGAATCAGAAGAGCCGTAAAAGAGTTGGTATCTCCCTCTATGGGAACAATACCCAAATTTCTGCGTGGATAGGTCCCTAGGCAAAAATCATAGACCCTACATCCTATCCAGGAGAACCTATATAAGAACCTGGGTAGTGTTCCTGTGGAGAAGAGAGAACCCTGAGTCGATCAATTGCGGTCAGTGACTCTGTAGCACCTCTACGGACTGCTATTTCCCCTAAAAGACCCCTCTTTTATTCTTCGAACACCCATCAATGGCGGGAGCAATTGGTTGGCCTGGGATTATCGGTGGAAGGTACGAGATCGTTGCGACAAGCCAAATAGGGCTGAGCAAGCCAGTTAGTCGGCCCTGGCCGCTTGCTCTGGCCGCGAGGGGGAGCACTTTGGAGTGGGGGACACCGACCATTAAGGACAATGGTGAGATGCTAGTTCAATACATCGGAGGAGGGAAGAGGTCATGGGGCCTTTTCCTGGAGCTTCAGAGGCCAGGGGGCAGGAGTCAACGCCGAGGTTGACCACTTCCATGGCACAGTGAAGCAATCACATGATCGGGGAGGAAGACGACTTCATGAAAGGACATTCTTCCCCTCAGCCTTGCGAATGTGAGAGAAGGGTAGAAGGGTCATCTACCCAGTCTACAAATAAGTGAGTTGTGCCCAGCGTTGCGCCCCATGGGCCAGGGTAAGTGCAGACGTGGCTTCTTCCAATTGGTTCAATATTCATTAATTTACAAAAATCGTAGTTAAAGATTTGTACCTCTAATTAGAAAAAGTTATACATGAAAGTTGCTTAGAAAAATATGAGGAACACAATAAAATTAGTTTGAGAACCTGAATCCGTTCCTATTTGCAAAAGTGTGTTAATCTAATGAAAAGTGCTTATATATTAGATTAAGAAACCCTAATTGAGAATATTGGTTAAGTTCATGTTGCTTAGTTGATGAAATTGAGTAATTGTAACCTATTGAATAGTTAATGACGAACTTGAACCTGATCTAGATGTTTCTTGCATGATTTAGGGTTTTTCCCTCAAATAAGAATGATTCAACACTTACAAACCTTTTTTTAGTATAAAGGATGATTTTAAGGTTTAATAGGTTAATTTGTGAAGTAATAACCTATTGAATATTAAAGTCAAACTTCAATCTGTAATTTAGGGTTCCATGTGTATAAATGAGCTTTAATGGGCCTTGAAACCCTAATGTCGATCATTATGACTTGTAATGGCTTAAATTGTTCAAATTCATGAATAAAATTGAGATATGATAGTTCTAAGCTATTTCAAGTATAAAAGTTCCTAATTGTGGATAAATACCTTTAATATGAAAATTTGGGGTTTTCTAATGGATAAAGGTGGAATTAATGATAAATAGAGTTCATGAAAGATAAGTTGTTAATTTGAAAGGAACCAAAGATGATAATTGGGCTAATAATCTTGT